>CM062350.1:26973638-29373638 GCA_031216105.1 Dalbergia cultrata | reverse complement strand
AAACTATACTTATGCCAATGTTATAATGTTTCCTAGTCATTCTATTGTTTGGGTTACCTTATGATGCATTCATATCATTAGTGTATTTCCGCTTAAGTTATAAAGATGCATTATAAAATATGACGGACCTTGGATAAAATACCTCTTTGGAAAACTAACTTAAAAGGAAATTATATGCATGCACACCTTTTAGAAATAAGCCCAAGGTTCACGAGGATGTGGCGATGACACCTAGGTAGGGATAACCCTCTTGAGAATTCTTTTAGAAAGATTCTCATTCCCTCTCTCTTTTCTTCCGTCATATCTTGAGATGGCGGCGTTTGTACTCTTCATCGACACCCGGTATGGGAGCGCACGAGGACCGGCACTCGGGTCATATCATTTGAGGGTCGCTGCCTTTGTCGGAGTATTCATGTTCATGGGGCGACCCTTCGCACCCGTCCCAGAGCTACCGCTTCACCCGGCTGCTCCTTACCGTCATAACGGGATTTTTGAGCGGCGAGGCCACGCGATGAGCGGATCCTCCGCATGGAGCCCGAGACGTCAGCTGTACGCGAGTACCCCGAGTATGTACCGCGTCCCCAGTACTCGGAGACGGACCCATCCGAGGACCCGCCATCCCACATGTACTGATTGGAGCTCGGTCCGCTCCTCCACCGATGAGGGCTGGGAGTGAGAGGCAGTGGTCGGCCGAGGTTGGCTCGGCTGACCATCTATGCGCCCTCGCCGCGGTGGACATGCCCCGATGATGCGCTCGACCACTCCCGCCGAGATTCGCCAGTGGATCGACTCGACCCCACAGTATTCGGACCAGCAGGAGTAGTCATAGGAGGGGTAGTAGCTAGTGCACACACACGCCACTTAGTAGAGGTCAAACCTTCTTTTGTATATGAGGTGGTCTCCTTTAGGTGCACATAGGTATGGGGGTTGTAACACCCTAAATCTTAACCCAAGACTACTAGTATGTCTTTAGGTTAATCTTTAGAATATTACCTCTTGGTCTCATCTTTTAGAAAAATACTTAGCGGAAATATGGGTAAAATTTTTTTCTTTTTGGAATTTAAAATCAAAGTGAGAGCCACGCGCGAAACTTTAAGGGGCAACATAGCGAAACATATAAGCAAAGCATAAGAAACACATCATGTCATGGAAGCATCAACTGAAACATAGATATATATATATATATATATAACGTGCCTACCCAAAGAGGCAGGACTATTTGATACATCATGAAGCAAAATACAACTGAAATGCAATACAAGGAAATCATAAAAAGCGAATACAAGAGAAACTACCCCCATGCAGTGTGCACCTAAAGGAGACAACCTCATATACAAAGAAGGTTTGTCCTCTACTATGTGGCGTGTGTGTGCACTAACTACTACCCCTCCTATGACTACTCCTGGGTCCGAGTACTGCGGGTCAGTCGATCCAGCGAATCTCGGCGGGAGTGGTCGAGTGCATCATCGGGCATGTCCACCGGCGGCGCATAGATGGCCGTCGAGCCAACCTCGGCTGGACCACCGTCTCCTCACTCCCAGCCCTCATCGGTGGAGGGCGGGCTGAGCTCAGCTGTACATGTGGGATGGCGGGTCCTCGGATGGGTCCGTCTCAGAAATCGGGACGCGGCACATACTGGGGTACTCGCGTCGCTGATGTCTCGGGCTCCATGCGGAGGATCTGCTCATCGCGGTCTCGCTCGCTCAAAAATCCCGTTATGGCGGTAAGGAGCGATCGGGGTGAAGCGGTAGCTCGGGGCGAAGTCTTGTGAAGGGTCGTCCCATGAACATGAATACTCGATCGTGCAGCGACCCTCAAAATGATATGACCAGTCTTGGGTCATGGTGCAACTCCCATACCGGTGTCGACGAAGAGTACAAGCGTCGCCATCTGAAGATATGACGGAAGAAAAGAGAGAGGGAATGAGAATCATTCTAAAAGAATTCTCAGTAGGGTTATCCCTACCTAGGTGTCATCGTCACATCCTCAGGAACCTTGGGATTATTTCTAAAAGGTGTGCATGCATATAAGTTCCTTTTAAGTGGGTTTCCCAAAGAGGTATTTTATCCAAGGTCCATCATATTTTATAATGCGTCTTTATAACTTAAGCGAAATATACTAATGATATGAATGCATCATAAGGTAAACCAAACAATAGAATAACTAGGAAACATTATAACATTGACATAAGTAAAGTTTATGTGACATTGTCAACTTTAACTTTCATCTCATGGGGCCGCCCTAAAACTTCTCTAGGTTATGAGCTCATACCTTAACTAGTCGTCACTAGCTCTTACTTATCCTATGATAAGCGTAACATAATCCCGACTTAAAGTGCGGGCTAGGGGGCAATTTAAGGATCTCCTTTCTAGGATCATTTCCTCTTTGAAACGCTTTGCTAGCCACGTGGGCCTCACAATTTGTCCGCTTTGGCAGGCTGCATCTACACATACCCTCACGGATTTGTCTCCTCCTGGGGTGCTCGGCTAACAGGTGTCACCCAGAGAAGCGCGTCTCGGTGTTGTGTCACATTTATATTTTCATAAGTATTACATCACAATTACCTCATCATTTATCATATTCATTTTTATCATGCATTCTCATGTAGCTTTTTCATAACATATATATCATTACATGAAACTTTCTCATAACATTCGTCACATAAAACTTTCACACAAACATCATCACATAGTCATATTTAACAATCATCCCCATAGGCTCATAGACATGTTATGTTACATCTCATAGTGCTTTAAACTTCGATTATTATGAGTCTTAAACTTGCAAATTAATTATTCTTAACTTCTTTATACACCTATAGTTTGACAATTTATGAGTTATACAAATCTCATGCTTAAGAACTGATCCAAATAGCACTAAACGGAATTTGGACAATTTTATGTTTAAGTGATTACGGAGTTCTAGAAATTACGGTTTAGATCTTTATCTCACTTTCTAAGTTATTGATCATCAACACCTAGTCTCTCGGGAACCTACAAGGTTATAACTAAGTATTTCTCACCTCACCCTATGGTCAAGAACATCTCTAAACCTCAAGAGTGCAGAAATCAAAATACTAACTTTACGGGTACCTAGAAGTCACAATAATGACCCTCTCTAAGTTCGGTTTGCTCCTAAGGTTTCAAGATTAAGTCCTAAACCAATTATGAGTCATTCCTACACATATAAACTAATTTAAAACCATGATTATTGAATCTAAACCTTGCTGGACAGAATCCAGAAAAATAAATCTTTAAGGGATCTAGAACTCTCAAATTAATTCTTTTCTAGTTCCTAACTTATCCTATCTTTCACATATGAGTCTTAGCATAATTATTACCCAAACATAAGCATATTAACATCATTAACACAGCTCATACAGTGGCCAAACATAGCAAGGCAGAACCGAAACAACAACTCCATTTAAAGGCATTGAATCATAGTTTCTAAAGCACATAAAATACTAGTTTCTCTTGGAACCTCATTAAAACCTTCAAAACTCTTTTATGAATACTTTTATCATCTAAACTCATGGAAATACTTAATAGGGCAGTGGCTATGTTATTTTCATCTCAAGAGGTCCTAAATTCATAATACTTAGTTCTACACCTTCCTTATACTCATATAAGTTTAGAAAAATTATAAAACATAGTTTTCAATACTTGAAGACATTAAGGCCTCATAGGGCCGAAATATGAGCCATAGGAGATAGATGTTTTAGACCTTTGTTTGAGATATCCTTGGGCAAGTCTTTGAGCTCTAGAATCATTAAAGTGATGACATAAAAATAAACATGCTCATGCACTTATTTTAGTTATTGCTAGAAAGTAAAGTGAGAGCATAAAATAAATATGTGGTGCAATATATTATTATCTTTGATATTTAGGTGAGGACTTTGAAATATAAATATGATAATGCAAAGCTTGAAACGTAAACATGATAATGCAAGTTCATTCATTATCTTGGGATTTAGTGATAGCAAAGAAATAAACATGATATGCATAGCTTAAAGTAAACATGATGCAAGTTTCATTTTTATGTTTAACTAGAGCTCATTTAAGACTTTAACAAGATAATAACCCTATACAATATCTCAAGGATCACAACACAAGAATCGAAAATCATATAAAAGAGAAAGGAAGTGAAACTACATCAAGTTCTTTATTAAGTACCCAAAACCCCTATCTAGAGACAAATCTCTAGAACGTGCCGGCCAACTTTAAGGTTGACAAGGGTAGGCTTAGGCTTTTAGAAATCCTTAGATTAATTTTCTTAAGTTGGAAAACCATGTGAGCTAGATAACATATAGATGAAGTTGTAAGAAAAAGGAAAACTCAAGCTTTAGAGGTTTCTTTGAGATGAACACAATGTCATCATCTAGAAACTCTCATCATCAAGCTATCATGCTCAAATCAAGGCCTCATGGCCGAAAATGAAAAGGAAAGGAAAGACAAAGGAAAGTTCAAAAAGAATCCAAGAGAAAACTAGAGAAAAACACTTTCTTGAGCAAAATAAAGTTTGAAAACAAATCCCTACCTCTTGATGAAGATAAAAGCTTGAACTTGAAGATGGAAATGAGATGAGCAACACCTCCTAGGATGGTGATGATGATTCGGCCTTGATGAGAGAAAAAGAAAGAAAATGTGTTTCAAGTGGAGTTGTGTTTGAGGTGTGGTGTTTGAGAGGTTTGATGATGGTTCAAGGTTTTGGGGTGGTGTTTGATGGTTGAGAGGTGATGATGAGATGAAGAGATGAAGAAGATAAAGATGAAAAGAAAGGAAGAACACTCTTGGAACTTTGAGAGAAAAAGGAAAGACTAGCAAGACAACTCTAAAACTCTAAACTTTGCAAATGCTTCAAAGTGTAACAAGGCTAACACAAGCATCCTATTTATAGAAAATCAAAACCATGGAGGAGTGAATGGGGAGGGCTTGGCGTAGCCTTTGAGGGAGGAAGGAAGAGAAAATATCTCTTACACAAGGTCATTCAAGCATGGTTTGAAGTATGGAAGCTATGCTACAAAGTATGGCTTGATGTGAGTTAATTTCCTATCACATTTTTATGAATTTAGGCTTCTAGAAATAATGCATGGCTGGAACTTTTCCAGCCACAATTAAATGGGAGAAATGGGTTGTTTTAATTATTTATTCATGTGGAAATTCAAGCTTGATTGAAAGTTATGACAAGGTATAGTGTATGTGACTTGAGGTATGGCCTTGGAGTGTTGAAAAATTGAACATGTGATGCATAATGGAGGGAGTGAGGCTTGACCAGCTTGGGGCAGCAGAATGGGAGGATGATTTGACCATTTAATTGTGTGTTAATGGTAGGTTTAGATGTGTATTAGCTTAGGTACAAGGTTAGGAATGATTAAGCTTAAGTTTAGGTAACTAAGAATGTGATTTAGGGAGTTTATGACAAGTTTAGGAGTGCTCATACATCATTAAAGAATTTAAAACTCATTTATGAATAAACAATGTGTAACACAATTCCATGATTTAAGGAATTGGAAAGAGAAAACACTATTCAAGATTCTATGACTAGGTGTCATAAAATTAAAATATGATTTTAGGTTGTAATTAAGTACTTTTTGGTTCTAATCAACTTTAATAAATTATTTTGGCTCTAGATTAATTAAGGAAATTAATTAACCTTGATTAGAGCCTAATATTGCTTAGGTTTGCTTAATCGAGTGATTAGCGTAAAAATCTGAAACTAGGGGCAAACCGTAATTTTGCACTAATTTTGCCCGGGACTTCAAAAATTAAAACTGAGGTCATAGAATACATAAAAACGCCTTTTAAAACCATCTGGAGAAGTTTTGGGTTCATCTGGCACTTGCAAACAGGTAAAACACCACAGGCGTTTTGGTCATTTTGACCGAAAACTTCGAAAAAGCAGATTTTCGATCCGGGAAGGTACATAAGTTTTCTAATCCCCTTCCAACATTGAGTTTGCCCTTGAGTCTTGCCACTTGGCTTTCCTCGGTCCATTTGAAAATGACCTCAGGGGCATTTTGGTCATTTTCACTCTAACAGAAAATCGGGGTGTTACATTACTCCCCTCCTTAAAAAGAATTTAAGCCCTCGAAATTCGTACCTTAGAAAAGCTCACGGATATTTGGACTTCATCTCGACTCTAGTTCCCACGTGTATTCTTGAGCTTGCCTTGTCCCCACGCCACTTTTACCAAAGACGGACTTGTTCCTTAACTGCTTGACTGGTGATCCACTATTCCGTAGGCGGTACATTGAAAGTGAGGTCCTCCCTTAGCTGTACATGCTCTGGTTCTAGGACATGGCTAGGGTGGGACTCATATTTACGTGGCGGGAGGCGTGAAAGACATCATGAAGGTTTGATGAGTTGGGTGGTAAGGCTATTTTGTAAGCTACGGATCCGACTCTTTGAAGAATTTCAAAGGACCAGAAATCGAGGACTCAACTTTTTAACTTTCATGGCTCTCCCTATTCCTGTAGTGGGGGTGATTCTTAGAAATACATGTTCTCCCTCTTGGAACTCCAAGGGCTTGCGCCTTTTGTCCGCGTAGCTTTTCTGTCGACTTTGAGCGGTTAAGATTCTATCCTTGATCTTCTTGATTTGCTCCGTCGTTTCCCTCACTACCTCAGGTCCTAAGACACTTTGCTCTCCGGGCTCGTACCAACACAAGGGTGATTGGCACTTCCTTCCGTATAATGCCTCGTACGGTGCCATACCGATGCTTGCGTGATAACTGTTGTTATACGCAAACTCGATCAAAGGCATGTACTTATCCCAACTTCCTTTTTGGTCTAAGACACAAGCTCTCAGCATATCCTCTAGGGTTTGGATTGTCCTCTCGGACTGACCATCCGTTTGTGGGTGGTAAGCAGTGCTTAGGCACAACTTGGAACCAAACGCCTTTTGAAAGGCTCCCCAAGACCTCAGATTTGTCTCTAGATAGGGGTTTTGGGTACTTAATAAAGAACTTGATGTAGTTTCACTTTCTTTCTCTTTTATATGATTTTCGATTCTTGTGTTGTGATCTTTGAGATATTGTATGGGGTTATTATCTTGTTAAAAGTCTTAAATGAGCTCTAGTTAAACATAAAAATGAAACTTGCATCATGTTTACTTTAAGCTTTGCATATCATGTTTATTTCCATGCTATCACTAAATCCCAAGATAATGAATAAACTTGCATTATCATGTTTATGTTTCAAGCTTTGCATTATCATATTTATATTTCAAGTCCTCACCTAAATATCAAAGATAATAATATATTGCACCACATATTTATTTTATGCTCTCGCTTTACTTTCTAGCAATAACTAAAATAAGTGCATGAGCATGTTTATTTTTACGTCATCACTTTAATGATTCTAGAGCTCAAAGACTTGCCCAAGGATATCTCAAACAAAGGTCTAAAACATTTATCTCCTATGGCTCATATTTAGGCCCTATGAGGCCTTAATGTCTTCAAGTATTGAAAACTATGTTTTATAATTTTTCTAAACTTATATGAGTATAAGGAATGTGTAGAACTAAGTATTATGAATTTAGGACCTCTTGAGATGAAAATAACATAGCCTGCCCTATTAAGTATTTCCATGAGTTTAGATGATAAAAGTGTTCATAAAAGAGTTTTGAAGGTTTTAATAAGGTTCCAAGAGAAACTAGTATTTTATGTGCTTTAGAAACTATGATTCAATGCCTTTAAATGGAGTTGTTGTTTCGGTTCTGCCTTGCTATGTTTGGCCACTGTATGAGCTGTGTTAATGATGTTAATATGCTTATGTTTGGGTAATAATTATGTTAAGACTCATATGTGAAAGATAGGATAAGTTAGGAACTAGAAAAGAATTAATTTGAGAGTTCTAGATCCCTTAAAGATTTATTTTTCTGGATTCTGTCCAGCAAGGTTTAGATTCAATAATCATGGTTTTAAATTAGTTTATATGTGTAGGAATGAGTCATAATTGGTTTAGGACTTAATCTTGAAACCTTAGGAGCAAACCGAACTTAGAAAGGGTCATTATTGTGACTTCTAGGTACCGTAAAGTTAGTATTTTGATTTCTGCACTCTTGAGGTTTAGAGATGTTCTTGACCATAGGGTGAGGTGAGAAATACTTAGTTATAACCTTGTAGGTTCCCAAGAGACTAGGTGTTGATGATCAATAACTTAGAAAGTGAGATAAAGATCTAAACCTTAATTCCTAGAACTCCGTAATCACTTAAACATAAAGCTGTCCAAATTCCGCTTAGTGCTATTTGGATTAGTTCTTAAGCATGAGATTTGTATAACTCATAAATTGTCAAACTATAGGTGTATAAAGAAGTTAAGAATAATTAATTTGCAAGTTTAAGACTCATAATAATCGAAGTTTAAAGCACTATGAGATATAACATAACATGTCTATGAGCTTATGGGGATGATTGTTAGATATGACTATGTGATGATGTTTGTCTGAAAGTTTTATGTGACGAATGTTATGAGAAAGTTTCATGTGATGATATATATATTATGAAAGAGCTATATGAGAATGCATGATAAAAATGAATATGATAAATGATGAGGTAATTGTGATTTAATACTTATGAGAATATAAATGTGACACAACACTGAGACGCGCTTCTCTGGGTGACAGGTTCCGAGCACCCCAGGAGGAGACAAATCCGTGAGGGTATGTGTAGATGCAGCCTGCCAAAGCGGAAAAATTGCGAGGCCCACGTGGCTAGCAAAGCGTTTCAAAGAGGAAATGATCCTAGAAAGGAGATGCATGCCCGATTTTTACATTAGAGTGAAAATGACCAAAATGCCCTCGAGGTCATTTCGACCGGAAATCGAGGAAAGCGGTCTTGGCGTACTCGAAGGGCAAACTCAATGTTGGAAGGGGATTAGAAAACTTATGAACCTTCCCGGGATCGAAAATCTCGTTTTACGAGTTTTGAGGTCAAAATGACCAAAACGCTCCTGTGGTGTTTTACCCGTTTGCAAGTCTTTGATGAACAGAAACTTCTCCAGATGGTTTTAAAAGGCGTTTTTATGTATTCTATGACCTCAGTTTTAATTTTTGAAGTCCCGGGCAAAATTAGTGCAAAATTACGGTTTTGCCCCTAGTTTCGTACTTTTACGCTTAATCACACGATTAAGCAAACCTAAGCAATATTAGGCTCTAATCGAAGGTTAATTAATTTCCTTAATTAATCTAGAGTCAAAATAATTTATTAAAGTTGTTTAGAACCAAAAAGTACTTAATTACAACCTAAAATCATATTTTAATTTTATGACACCTAGTCATAGAATCTTGAATAGTGTTTTCTCTTTCCAATTCCTTAAATCATGGAATTGTGTTACACATTGTTTATTCATAAATGAGTTTTAAATTCTTTAATGATGTATGAGCACTCCTAAACTTGTCATAAACTCCTAAATCACATTCTTAGTTACCTAAACTTAAGCTTAATCATTCCTAACCTTGTACCTAAGCTAATACACATCTAAACCTACCATTAACACACAATTAAATGGTCAAACTCACCTCCTCCCTTGCTGTCCCAAGCTGGCCGTGAACCTCCTTCCCCATTATGCATCACATGTTCAATTTTTCAACACTCCAAAGCCATACCTCAAGTCACATACACTATACCTTGTCATAACTTTCAATCAAGCTTGAATTTCCACATGAATAAATAATTAAAACAACCCATTTTCCCCATTTATTTGTGGCTGGAAAAGTTCCAGCCATGTTAAGGTTCTAGAAGCCTAATTTCATAAAAATGTGATAAGGAATTAACTCACATCAAGCCATACTTTGTAGCATAGCTTCCATACTTCAACCATGCTTGAATGACCTTGTGTAAGAGATATTTTTCTCTTCCTTTTCCCTCCAAACCACACGGCCAAAGCCCTCCCCATTCACTCCTCCATGGTTTTGATTTTCTATAAATAGGATGCTTGTGTTAGCCTTGTTACACTTTGAAGCATTTGCAAAGTTTAGAGTTTTAGAGTTGTCTTGCTAGTTTTCCTTTTTCTCTCAAAGTTCCAAGAGTGTTCTTCCTTTCTTTTCATCTTTATCTTCTTCATCTCTTCATCACCTCTCAACCATCAAACACCACCCCAAAACCTTGAACCATCATCAAACCTCTCAAACACCACACCTCAAACACAACTCCACTTGAAACACATTCTCTTTCTTTTTCTCTCATCAAGGCCGAATCATCATCACCATCCTAGGAGGTGTTGCTCATCTCATTTCCATCTTCAAGTTCAAGCTTTTATCTTCATCAAAAGGTAGGGATTTGTTTTCAAACTTTATTTTGCTCAAGAAAGTGTTTTTCTCTAGTTTTCTCTTGGATTCTTTTTGAGCTTTCCTTTGTCTTTCCTTTCCTTTTCATTTTCGGCCATAAGGCCTTGATTTGAGCATGATAGCTTGATGATGAGAGTTTCTAGATGATGACATTGTGTTCATCTCAAAGAAACCTCTAAAGCTTGAGTTTTCCTTTTCTTACAACTTCATCTATATGTTATCTAGCTCACATGGTTTTCCAACTTAAGAAAATTAATCTAAGGATTTCTAAAAGCCCAAGCCTACCCTTGTCAACCTTAAAGTTGGCCGGCACGTTCTAGAGACTTGTCTCTAGATATGGGTTTTGGGTACTTAATAAAGAACTTGATGTAGTTTCACCTTATTTCTCTTTTATATGATTTTCGATTCTTGTGTTGTGATCTTTGAGATATGGTATAGGGTTATTATCTTGTTAAAGTCTTATATGAGCTCTAGTTAACTATAAAATGAATCTTGCATCATGTTTATTTTATGCTATGCATATCATGTTTACTTCCTTGCTATCACTAAATCCCAAGATAATGAATGAACTTGCATTATCATGTTTATGTTTCAAGCTTTGCATCATCATATTTATATTTCAAGTCCTCACCTAAATATCTAAGATAATAATATGTTGCACCACATATTTATTTTATGCTCTCACTTTACTTTCTAGCAATAACTAAAATAAGTGCATGAGCATGTTTATTTTTATGTCATCACTTTAATGATTCTAGAGCTCAAAGACTTGCCCAAGGATATCTCAAACAAAGGTCTAAAACATTTATCTTCTATGGATCATATTTCGGCCCTATGAGGCCTTAATGTTTTCAAGTATTGAAAACTATGTTTTATAATTTTTCTAAACTTATATGAGTATAAGGAATGTGTAAAACTAAGTATTATGGATTTAGGACCTCTTGAGATGAAAATAACATAGCTACTGCCCTATTAAGTATTTTCATGAGTTTAAATGATAAAAGTGTTCATAAAAGAGTTTTGAAGGTTTTAACAAGGTTCCAAGAGAAACTAGTATTTTATGTGCTTTAGAAACTATGATTCAATGCCTTTAAATGGAGTTTCTGTTTCGGTTCTGCCTTGCTATGTTTGGCCACTGCATGAGCTGTGTTAATGATGTTAATATGCTTATGTTTGGGTAATAATTATGTTAAGACTCATATGTGAAAGATAGGATAAGTTAGGAACTAGAAAAGAATTAATTTGAGAGTTCTAGATCCCTTAAAGATTTATTTTTCTGGATTCTGTCCAGCAAGGTTTAGATTCAATAATCATGGTTTTAAATTAGTTTATATGTGTAGGAATGACTCATAATTGGTTTAGGACTTAATCTTGAAACCTTAGGAGCAAACCGAACTTAGAAAGGGTCAATATTGTGACTTCTAGGTACCGTAAAGTTAGTATTTTGATTTCTGCACTCTTGAGGTTTAGAGATGTTCTTGACCATAGGGTAAGGTGAGAAATACTTAGTTATAACCTTATAGGTTCCCAAGAGACTAGGTGTTGATGATCAATAACTTAGAATGTGAGATAAAGATCTAAACCGTAATTTCTAGAACTCCGTAATCACATAAACATAAAGCTGTCCAAATTCTGCTTAGTGCTATTTGGATTAGTTCTTAAGCATAAAATTTATATAACTCATTAATTGTCAAACTATGGGTGTATAAAGAAGTTAAGAATAATTAATTTGCAAGTTTAAGACTCATAATAATCGAAGTTTAAAGCACTATGAGATATAACATAACATGTTTATGAGCCTACGGATGATTGTTAAATATGACTATGTGATGATGTTTGTGTGAAAGTTTTATGTGACGAATGTTATGAGAAAGTTTCATGTGATGATATATATGTTATGAAAAAGATACATGAGAATGCATGATAAAAATGAATATGATAAATGATGAGGTAATTATGATGTAATACTTATGAAGATATAAATGTGACACAACAACTGAGGCAGCTTCTCCTGGGTGACACCGGTTGGGCCGAGCACCCCAGGAGGAGACAAATCCGTGAGGGTATGTGTAGATGCACGCCAAAGCGGACAAATTGCGAGGCCCACGTGGCTAGCAAAGCGTTTCAAAGAGGAAATGATCCTAGAAAGGAGATCCTTAATTTGCCCTAACCCGTACTTTAAGTCGGGATTATGTTCACGCTTATCATAGGATAAGTAAGAGCTAGTGACGACTAGTTAAGGTATGAGCTCATAACCTAGAGAAGTTTTAGGCGGCCCCATGAGATGAAAGTTAAAGTTGACAATGTCACATAAACTTTACTTATGCCAATGTTATAATGTTTCCTAGTGATTCTATTGTTTGGTTTACCTTATGATGCATTCATATCATTAGTATATTTACCTTAAGTTATAAAGACGCATTATAAAATATGATGGACCTTGGATAAAATACCTCTTTGGGAAACCCACTTAAAAGGAACTTATATGCATGCACACCTTTTAGAAATAAACCCAAGGTTCCTGAGGATGTGGCGATGACACCTAGGTAGGGATATCCCTCTTGAGAATTCTTTTAGAAAGATTCTCATTCCCTCTCTCTTTTCTTCCGTCATATCTTGAGATGGCGACGTTTGTACTCTTAAATCGACACCCGGTATGGGAGCTGCACCATGACCCGGCACTTCGGGTCATACCATTTTGAGGATCATTGCCTTTGTCGAGTATTCATGTTCATGGGACGACCCTTCGCACCCGTCCCGAGCTACCGCTTCACCCCGACTGCTCCTTACCGTCATAACGGGATTTTTGAGCGAGCGAGACCACGCGATGAGCAGATCCTCCGCATGGAGCCAGAGACATCAGTCAGACGCTGAGTACCGAAAGTATGTACCGCGTCCCGATTTCTGAGGCGGACCCATCCGAGGACCCGCCATCCCACATGTACAGTTGGAGCTCCTGTCCCACTCCTCCACCGCTGAGGGCTGGGAGTGAGAGGCGGTGGTCGGCCGAGGTTGGCTCGACGGCCATCTATGCGCCCTCGCCGCGGTGGACATGCCCGATGATGCGCTCGACCACTCCCGCCGAGATTCGCCCGGTGGATCGACTCGACCCATTGATGCTCGGACATGAGGAGTAGTCATAGGAGGGGTAGTAGTTAGTGCACACACACGCCACATAGTAGAGGACAAACCTTCTTTTGTATATGAGGTTGTCTCCTTTAGGTGCACATGGGTATGGGGGTAGTTTCTCTTGTTTTCGCTTTTTATGATTTCCTTGTATTGCATTCCAGTTGTATTTTGCTTCATGATGTATCAAATAGGCCTGCCTCTTTGGGTAGGCACGTTATATATATATAACTATGTTTGATTGATGCTTCCATGACATGATGTGTTTCTTATGCTTTGCTTATATGTTTCGCTATGTTGCCCCTTAAAGTTTGTGCGTGGCTCTCACTTTGATTTTAAAAAGAAAAATTTTACAGTATTTCCGCTAAGTATTTTCCAAAGGATGAGACCAAGAGGTAATATTCTAAAAATTAACCTAAGGACATACTAGTAGTCTTGGGTTAAGATTTAGGGTGTTACATTATGGTATCGAGCGATTCGATTCTCATGGAGCACGAGGATTGGGTGACTATGCTTTGTAAGCATAATACGATAGTTATGTCATGTATAGTGCTTGATAGAGATAAGCTATAGGACTAGAAATGCATGACTTACATTGGTTGCAAGTGCCATGGTAACTAGCTCATTTTGCATGGATATTAAGCCCGATCAACTTGATGTTCATTGTTTCATGTGTATAGGGACCAATGGCACCGCGACGACGGCCTAGGACTACACCCGATGTTGAACAAGATGATACAGCTAACTGCCGCTGTCCGTCGCATGGCGCAAGCCATGGAGCGGATGTTCGACCGAATGGATCAACAAGCGAATCTGCTCTGTTCCCCCTCCTCCCCTGCTGCAGAGATGGTGGAACAAGTCCGCTCGGCCCGAGTTCCGCAAGGCGAACCCGCCAGTGTTCCGAGGGTAATGGACCCAGACAAGGGCGATGAGTGGATCAAAGACATGGAGAAGATCTACTCTGTTGTTACTGCTCGGAGGAAGCGAAGGTCACATTCTTTGCTTTCATCTTTGAAGTCAAGCCGAGTTACGGTGGAGCGGCACGCAGGCATCTGCTAGAAGCCTCTGGAACTCCCATTGGTAGGAGCTGTTCAAGACTTACTTCTATGAGAAGTACTTTCCGAGTCCGTAAGGAGCGAAGGGCGTTGAGTTCATGCGATTAACCCAAGGAGGGTCTCTTGTAGCTCAATACAACTGCGAAGTTTGAGGAGCTAATCAAGTTCTCTCGAGTGTTCCAGGAACCCGATGAAGTTTGGAAGTGTGTGAAGTATGAGGCCGGTCAAGGCGAGAGATGAACTCTGGCTGTGGCCCATATGGAGATCAGAGACTTCCGACCCTGGTCAACAAGTCTGGGATACTTGAAGAAGGACAGAGAAAAATTCAAATCACAAGAGCGGAGCGAGCTAAGGGCTCGGACCTCAAGCCCAGTTCAAACCGCAGTACCCATCGAGGAATCACTACAACCCCTACCAATCCAACCAATTCCGACAACAACAACAACAACCGCCAAGAGCTCCTGCTCACCAACAAACCAAACAACACCAAAGGCCGCCATTTCAACATCAAGGCCCGAGGAATTTCAATAATCAACCCGTGGACCGGGTGGACCGAAACCACAATGGAGGACCAAGTGGAGCCAAGAACAAGGCGCCACAAACCCTGCTGCTTACCGAGCAACGATTGCGGATGTTTGCCCACAATGCGGAAAGAACCACGGGAATCGCCCATGCTTAGCGGTCGAATCGTGCTTCAAGTGTGGCAAGCCTGGTCACTACGCAAAGGACTGCCAGGACAAGGGACATCGAACCAAAACCCCGACCACAATACCGAGGAAGGGTCTTTACCCATCTTGAGAAGGCGCCAAGAAGTCCAAAGATCTCATCGAAGGTATGTGCGAAGTAAGCGGTAAAGCCTTAAGCTGTACTATATGACTCTGGTGCTACTCATTCTTTCATTTCACTTGCTAGTGTCGAGTCCTTAAATCTAAAAGTCTCCAAACTCCCCTTTGATCTCATTGTTTCTACTCCTACAAATCGCCCTGTTAATACTTGCCGTTGTTGTTTAAATTGTCACCTTGTTGTAGAAAATAGGTCTTTTATCATAGATTTAATTTGTTTACCCTTGAAAGACATAGGCATTATCTTAGGCATGGGCAAGCTTCACCCCAATCGTGTGATGTTAGATTGTGGAACCCAAACCGTAGTTTTCCCTTCTCCTCCGAAAACATCACTCAACCCATTAGTTTTGTACCTAAATTAGTAGAGGTCTTACGTAGTGGGAAGAAAACTAAGGGATATGTTCTCCTAGCACTTTGTGATGTAGACTTGGAGCAAAACCTAGGTGAGATACCTGTGGTGAGAGACTATCCCGAGGTGTTTCGGAAGAAATACCCGAGTTCCCTCCCAAAGAGAAGTGGAGTTCTCCATAGAGTTGGTTCTGGGACGGGACCAATCTCTATAGCCCGGTATAGGATGTCACCCTCGGAGTTAGCAGAGTTGCAAACCCAGTTAGAGGAGTTGTTAGAAAAGAGTTTTATAAGGCCGAGTGCTTCACCTTTGGGGCGCTCAGGTCTTATTTGTGAAGAAAAAGGACGGAAGCATGAGGATGTGTATAGACTATAGGCAGTTGAACCAAGTAACCATAAAGAATAAATACCCATTGCCTAGGATTGATGATCTTATGGACCAATTGAAAGGAGCAAGAGTGTTTTCTAAGATTGATTTAAGGTCCGGTTACCATCAGATTAGGGTGAGAGATTCGGATATTCCTAAAACCGCCTTTCGAACTCGGTATGGACACCTTGAGTTCAATGTAATGTCGTATGGTTTGACGAATGCTCCCAGTTTTTATGGATTACATGAATAGGATCTTTAGACCCTATTTAGATCAATTCGTGGTTGTGTTCATAGATGATATTCTCATCTATTCGAAAACCCACGAGGAGCATGAGCGTCATTTAAGGATGGTTTTAGAGGTATTAAAGGAGAAGAAGTTATACGCTAAGTTGTCTAAGTGTGAATTTTGGTTAGAGGAGGTAAAGTTCTTAGGACATGTTGTGTCAAAAGGTGGCATAGTCGACCCAAGTAAGATAGATTTGTGATGAATTGGGATAGACCAACCTCTCAGAATCGAGATTAGAAGCTTTTTGGGTTTAGCTGGATATTACCGTAGGTTCATTAAAGGATTTTCCCAGTTAGCCCTACCCTTAACCAAGCTCACTAGGAAGAATGCCCCGTTTGAGTGGAGCCCCGAGTGTGAAAAGAGTTTCCTAGAGCTTAAGGAAAAGCTCACCTCAACCCCGGTTTTAGTTTTACTCGACCCCAATGTACCCTTGAGGTATATTGCGATGCTTCAGCAAGGGTTTAGGTTGTGTGTTGATGCAAAATAGGCAAGTGGTAGCCTATGCGTCAGACAACTCAAGCCTCATGAGGTAACCTACCCCACACATGACCTAGAACTAGCGACCATCGTGTTCGCTCTAAAGATGTGGAGACACCATTTGTATGGTGTGAGGTTTGAAGTTTTCTCCGATCATAAGAGTCTCAAGCATCTCTTTGATCAAAAGGAGTTGAATATGAGGCAAAGAAGATGGATGGAGTTCCTCAAGGACTACGATTTTGGTTTAAGTTACCACCCAGCAAGGCTAATGTAGTAGCCGAAGCGCCTTGAGCCGAGCTTCGTTACGTCTGTCAAGTATGATGGTTAATGAAGTTGGGTTAATAGAGCAATTTAGGAATATGAATCTTGGAATGTCTATAACGGAGAATGGCATCGTGATGAGTCATCTCACGGTGACCAGTGGGTTTAAGCAAAGGATTATGCTTGCCCAAAGAGAAAATGAGGACTTTATGGAGACAATCGAGGCAGTAAAGGCTGGAAAGTTGAAAGGTTTTGTCTGAGGCCCAGGCGGTTATGGAGGTTCGAGGCGAATCTGTGTGCCACAAGATGGTGACCTCCGAGAGAAGATCTTGGAGGAGGCTCACAAGAGCCATTTGCCATCCATCCTGGTACTACGAAGATGTATCAGGACTTAAAAAGGATGTTTTGGTGGCGGATTAAAGAAGGATGTGGTCGCCTGGGTGAGTAAGTGTTTGGTCTGCCAAAAGGTCAAGATCGAACACCAAAAACCTTCCGGCATGCTGCAACCCCTGCCGATCCCCGAGTGGAAGTGGGAAGGTATATCAATGGACTTCGTGACAGGATTGCCAAAGACCCAAGCTGGCCACGATGCCGTATGGGTAATCGTGGATCGACTGACTAAGTCGGCTCACTTTCTACCTATTCGAGTCAATGCACTCGTTGGATAAGTTGGCCCGACTTTACATCCAAGAAATAGTAAGGTTGCATGGAGTACCATCGACGATAATCTCGGATCGAGATCCGCGGTTTACGCCACGCTTTTGGGGAGCCTTTCAAAGGCGTTTGGTTCCAAGTTGTGCTTAAGCACGCTTACCACCCACAAGCGGATGGTCGATCCGAGAGGACAATCAAACCCTGGAAGATATCTTTGAGAGCCTGTGTCTTAGACCAAAAGGAAGTTGGGATAAGTACATGCCTTTGATCGAGTTTGCGTATAACAACAGTTATCACGCAAGCATCGGTATGGCACCGTACGAGGCATTATACGGAAGGAAGTGCCAATCACCCTTGTGTTGGTACGAGCCCGGAGAGCAAAGTGTCTTAGGACCTGAGGTAGTGAGGGAAACGGCGGAACAAATCAAGAAGATCAAGGATAGAATCTTAACCGCTCAAAGTCGATGAGAAAAGCTACGCGGACAAAGGCGCAAGCCCTTGGAGTTCCAAGAGGGAGAACATGTATTTCTAAGAATCACCCCCACTACAGGAATAGGGAGAGCCATGAAAGTTAAAAAGTTGAGTCCCCGATTTCTGGGTCCTTTTGAAATTCTTCAAAGAGTCGAATCCGTAGCTTACAAAATAGCCTTACCACCCAATCATCAAACCTTCATGATGTCTTTCACGTCTCCCGCCACGTAAATATGAGTCCGACCCTAGTCATGTCCTAGAACCAGAGCATGTACAGCTAAGGGAGGACCTCACTTTCAATGTACCGCCTACGGAATAGTGGATCACGAGTCAAGCGATTAAGGAACAAGTCCTGTTCCTTTGGTAAAAGTGGCGTGGGGACAAGGCAAGTCGGAAGAATACACGTGGGAACTAGAGTCGAGATGAAGTCCAAATATCCAGAGCTTTTCTAAGGTGCAATTTGAGGGCGAAATTCTTTTTAAGGAGGGAGTAATGTAACGCCCGATTTTTCGTTAGAGTGAAAATGACCAAAATGCCCCCGAGGTCATTTTGGACTCGAGGAAAGCCGAGTCTTGGCGGCAGTACTCAGAAGGGCAAACTCAATGTTGGAAGGGATTAGAAAACTTATGAACCTTCCCGGATCGAAAATCTCGTTTTTCGAGTTTTCAGTCAAATGACCAAAACGCCTGTGGTGTTTTACCCGCTTGTGCGCCTTGCGGATGAACCCAAACTTCTCCAGATGGTTTTAAAAGGCGTTTTTATGTATTCTATGACCTCGCTTTTAATTTTTGAAGTCAGGCAAAATTAGTGCAAAATTACTGCTTTGCCCCTAGTTTCAGATTTTTACGCTTAATCACACGATTAAGCAAACCTAAGCAATATTAGGCTCTAATCGAAGGTTAATTAATTTCCTTAATTAATCTAGAGTCAAAATAATTTATTAAAGTTGTTTAGAACCAAAAAGTACTTAATTACAACCTAAAATCATATTTTAATTTTATGACACCTAGTCATAGAATCTTGAATAGTGTTTTCTCTTTCCAATTCCTTAAATCATGGAATTGTGTTACACATTGTTTATTCATAAATGAGTTTTAAATTCTTTAATGATGTATGAGCACTCCTAAACTTGTCATAAACTCCCTAAATCACATTCTTAGTTACCTAAACTTAAGCTTAATCATTCCTAACCTTGTACCTAAGCTAATACACATCTAAACCTACCATTAACACACAATTAAATGGTCAAACTCACCTCCTCCCTTGCTGTCCCAAGCTGGCCGTGAACCTCCTTGCCCCATTATGCATCACATGTTCAATTTTTCAACACTCCAAAGCCATACCTCAAGTCACATACACTATACCTTGTCATAACTTTCAATCAAGCTTGAATTTCCACATGAATAAATAATTAAAACAACCCATTTACCCTATTTATTTGTGGCTGGAAAAGTTCCAGCCATGTTAAGGTTCTAGAAGCCTAATTTCATAAAAATGTGATAAGGAATTAACTCACATCAAGCCATACTTTGTAGCATAGCTTCCATACTTCAACCATGCTTGAATGACCTTGTGTAAGAGATATTTTTCTCTTCCTTTTCCCTCCAAACCACACGGCCAAAGCCCTCCCCATTCACTCCTCCATGGTTTTGATTTTCTATAAATAGGATGCTTGTGTTAGCCTTGTTACACTTTGAAGCATTTGCAAAGTTTAGAGTTTTAGAGTTGTCTTGCTAGTTTTTCCTTTTTCTCTCAAAGTTCCAAGAGTGTTCTTCCTTTCTTTTCATCTTTATCTTCTTCATCTCTTCATCACCTCTCAACCATCAAACACCACCCCAAAACCTTGAACCATCATCAAACCTCTCAAACACCACACCTCAAACACAACTCCACTTGAAACACATTCTCTTTCTTTTTCTCTCATCAAGGCCGAATCATCATCACCATCCTAGGAGGTGTTGCTCATCTCATTTCCATCTTCAAGTTCAAGCTTTTATCTTCATCAAAAGGTAGGGATTTGTTTTCAAACTTTATTTTGCTCAAGAAAGTGTTTTTCTCTAGTTTTCTCTTGGATTCTTTTTGAGCTTTCCTTTGTCTTTCCTTTCCTTTTCATTTTCGGCCATAAGGCCTTGATTTGAGCATGATAGCTTGATGATGAGAGTTTCTAGATGATGACATTGTGTTCATCTCAAAGAAACCTCTAAAGCTTGAGTTTTCCTTTTCTTACAACTTCATCTATATGTTATCTAGCTCACATGGTTTTCCAACTTAAGAAAATTAATCTAAGGATTTCTAAAAGCCCAAGCCTACCCTTGTCAACCTTAAAGTTGGTCAGGCCCGTTCTAGAGACTTGTCACTAGATATGGGTTTTGGGTACTTAATAAAGAACTTGATGTAGTTTCACCTTATTTCTCTTTTATATGATTTTCGATTCTTGTGTTGTGATCTTTGAGATATGGTATAGGGTTATTATCTTGTTAAAGTCTTATATGAGCTCTAGTTAACTATAAAATGAATCTTGCATCATGTTTATTTTATGCTATGCATATCATGTTTACTTCCTTGCTATCACTAAATCCCAAGATAATGAATGAACTTGCATTATCATGTTTATGTTTCAAGCTTTGCATCATCATATTTATATTTCAAGTCCTCACCTAAATATCTAAGATAATAATATGTTGCACCACATATTTATTTTATGCTCTCACTTTACTTTCTAGCAATAACTAAAATAAGTGCATGAGCATGTTTATTTTTATGTCATCACTTTAATGATTCTAGAGCTCAAAGACTTGCCCAAGGATATCTCAAACAAAGGTCTAAAACATTTATCTTCTATGGATCATATTTCGCCCTATGAGGCCTTAATGTTTTCAAGTATTGAAAACTATGTTTTATAATTTTTCTAAACTTATATGAGTATAAGGAATGTGTAAAACTAAGTATTATGGATTTAGGACCTCTTGAGATGAAAATAACATAGCTACTGCCCTATTAAGTATTTTCATGAGTTTAAATGATAAAAGTGTTCATAAAAGAGTTTTGAAGGTTTTAACAAGGTTCCAAGAGAAACTAGTATTTTATGTGCTTTAGAAACTATGATTCAATGCCTTTAAATGGAGTTTCTGTTTGGTTCTGCCTTGCTATGTTTGGCCACTGCATGAGCTGTGTTAATGATGTTAATATGCTTATGTTTGGGTAATAATTATGTTAAGACTCATATGTGAAAGATAGGATAAGTTAGGAACTAGAAAAGAATTAATTTGAGAGTTCTAGATCCCTTAAAGATTTATTTTTCTGGATTCTGTCCAGCAAGGTTTAGATTCAATAATCATGGTTTTAAATTAGTTTATATGTGTAGGAATGACTCATAATTGGTTTAGGACTTAATCTTGAAACCTTAGGAGCAAACCGAACTTAGAAAGGGTCAATATTGTGACTTCTAGGTACCCGTAAAGTTAGTATTTTGATTTCTGCACTCTTGAGGTTTAGAGATGTTCTTGACCATAGGGTAAGGTGAGAAATACTTAGTTATAACCTTATAGGTTCCCAAGAGACTAGGTGTTGATGATCAATAACTTAGAATGTGAGATAAAGATCTAAACCGTAATTTCTAGAACTCCGTAATCACATAAACATAAAGCTGTCCAAATTCTGCTTAGTGCTATTTGGATTAGTTCTTAAGCATAAAATTTATATAACTCATTAATTGTCAAACTATGGGTGTATAAAGAAGTTAAGAATAATTAATTTGCAAGTTTAAGACTCATAATAATCGAAGTTTAAAGCACTATGAGATATAACATAACATGTTTATGAGCCTCTGGATGATTGTTAAATATGACTATGTGATGATGTTTGTGTGAAAGTTTTATGTGACGAATGTTATGAGAAAGTTTCATGTGATGATATATATGTTATGAAAAAGATACATGAGAATGCATGATAAAAATGAATATGATAAATGATGAGGTAATTATGATGTAATACTTATGAAGATATAAATGTGACACAACACCGAGACGCAGCTTCTCTGGGTGACAGGTTCGCCGAGCACCCCAGGAGGAGACAAATCCGTGAGGGTATGTGTAGATGCAGCCTGCCAAAGCGGACAAATTGCGAGGCCCACGTGGCTAGCAAAGCGTTTCAAAGAGGAAATGATCCTAGAAAGGAGATCCTTAATTTGCCCCCTAACCCGTACTTTAAGTCGGGATTATGTTACGCTTATCATAGGATAAGTAAGAGCTAGTGACGACTAGTTAAGGTATGAGCTCATAACCTAGAGAAGTTTTAGGGCGGCCCCATGAGATGAAAGTTAAAGTTGACAATGTCACATAAACTTTACTTATGCCAATGTTATAATGTTTCCTAGTGATTCTATTGTTTGGTTTACCTTATGATGCATTCATATCATTAGTATATTTACGCTTAAGTTATAAAGACGCATTATAAAATATGATGGACCTTGGATAAAATACCTCTTTGGGAAACCCACTTAAAAGGAACTTATATGCATGCACACCTTTTAGAAATAAACCCAAGGTTCACGAGGATGTGACGATGACACCTAGGTAGGGATAACCCTATCGAGAATTCTTTTAGAAAGATTCTCATTCCCTCTCTCTTTTCTTCCGTCATATCTTGAGATGGCGGCGTTTGTACTCTTAAATCGACACCCGGTATGGGAGCTGCACCATGACGGGCACTCGGGTCATACCATTTTGAGGATCGCTGCCTTTGTCGAGTATTCATGTTCATGGGACGACCCTTCGCGCACCCGTCCCGAGCTACCGCTTCACCCCGATCGCTCCCTTACCGTCATAACGGGATTTTTGAGCGGCGAGACCACGCGATGAGCGGATCCTCCGCATGGAGCCCGAGACATCGGCAGACGCGAGTACCCCGAGTATGTACCGCGTCCCGATTTCTGAGACGGACCCATCCGAGGACCCGCCATCCCACATGTACAGCTTGAGCTCGGTCCCCACTCCTCCACCGATGAGGGTCGGGAGTGAGGAGGCGGTGGTCCAGCCGAGGTTGGCTCGACGGCCATCTATGCGCCTCACTTGTGGTGGACATGCCCGATGATGATGCGCTCGACCACTCCCGCCGAGATTAGCTGGATCGACTCGACCCAGCGAGTACTCGGACCAGGAGTAGTCATAGGAGGGTAGTAGTTAGTGCACACACACGCCACATAGTAGAGGACAAACCTTCTTTTGTATATGAGGTTGTCTCCTTTAGGTGCACATGGGTATGGGGGTAGTTTCTCTTGTTTTCGCTTTTTATGATTTCCTTGTATTGCATTCCAGTTGTATTTTGCTTCATGATGTATCAAATAGTCCTGCCTCTTTGGGTAGGCACGTTATATATATATAACTATGTTTCAGTTGATGCTTCCATGACATGATGTGTTTCTTATGCTTTGCTTATATGTTTCGCTATGTTGCCCCTTAAAGTTTCGCGCGTGGCTCTCACTTTGATTTTAAAAAGAAAAATTTTACCCGTATTTCCGCTAAGTATTTTCCAAAGGATGAGACCAAGAGGTAATATTCTAAAAATTAACCTAAGGACATACTAGTAGTCTTGGGTTAAGATTTAGGGTGTTACAAGATCCTTAATTTGCCCCCTAGCCCGTACTTTAAGTCGGGATTATGTTACGCTTATCATAGGATAAGTAAGAGCTAGTGACGACTAGTTAAGGTATGAGCTCATAACCTAGAGAAGTTTTAGGGCAGCCCCATGAGATGAAAGTTAAAGTTAACAATGTCACATAAACTATACTTATGCCAATGTTATAATGTTTCCTAGTCATTCTATTGTTTGGGTTACCTTATGATGCATTCATATCATTAGTGTATTTCCGCTTAAGTTATAAAGACGCATTATAAAATATGACGGACCTTGGATAAAATACCTCTTTGGAAAACTAACTTAAAAGGAAATTATATGCATGCACACCTTTTAGAAATAAACCCAAGGTTCCTGAGGATGTGACGATGACACCTAGGTAGGGATAACCCTACTGAGAATTCTTTTAGAAAGATTCTCATTCCCTCTCTCTTTTCTTCCGTCATATCTTCAGATGGCGACGTTTGTACTCTTCATCGAAACCCCGGTATGGGAGCTGCACCATGACCCGGCACTGGGTCATATCATTTTGAGGGTCGCTGACCTTTGTCAGAGTATTCATGTTCATGGGGCGACCCTTCGCAAGACTTCGCCCCGAGCTACCGCTTCACCCCGACTGCTCCTTACCATCATAACGGGATTTTTGAGCGAGCGAGGCCACGCGATGAGCAGATCCTCCGCATGGAGCCCGAGACGTCAGCTGTACGCGAGTACTCGAGTATGTACCGGCGTCCCGATGCTGGAGACGGACCCATCCGAGGACCCGCCATCCCACATGTACAGTTGGAGCTCCAGTCCCGCTCCTCCACCGATGAGGGATGGGAGTGAGGAGACGGTGGTCCAGCCGAGGTTGGCTTGACGGCCATCTATGCGCCCTCACCGCGGTGGACATGCCCCGATGATGCGCTCGACCACTCCCGCCGAGATTCGCCAGTGGATCGACTCGACCCCACAGTATTCGGACCAGCAGGAGTAGTCATAGGAGGGGTAGTAGCTAGTGCACACACACGCCACTTAGTAGAGGTCAAACCTTCTTTTGTATATGAGGTGGTCTCCTTTAGGTGCACATAGGTATGGGGGTAGTTTCTTTTGTATTTGCTTTTTATGATTTCCTTGTATTGCATTTCAGTTGTATTTTGCTTCATGATGTATCAAATAGTCCTGCCTCTTTGGGTAGGCACGTTATATATATATATATCTATGTTTCAGTTGATGCTTCCATGACATGATGTGTTTCTTATGCTTTGCTTATATGTTTCGCTATGTTGCCCCTTAAAGTTTCGCGCGTGGCTCTCACTTTGATTTTAAAAAGAAAAATTTTACCCGTATTTCCGCTAAGTATTTTCCAAAGGATGAGACCAAGAGGTAATATTCTAAAAATTAACCTAAGGACATACTAGTAGTCTTGGGTTAAGATTTAGGGTGTTACATAACCCCTTAGAAGCTTGAGCTCTGATGCCAATTGTAAGTAAAATGTGGCATGAGAATTGGGGTTAAATCATGCTTTGTAATTCTTTTTTACTTTCTGAAATGAAACAATATATATAAATTAATTAAACTCAAAGACAGAGGAAATCAAAGGTTAGCAACCATCAAAAAGTTTGTTTTTGAAGTAATTAGAAACTTGAAATAACTTCAAAAATATATTAGCAATAATATATAAGATCATACAACCAAAATTAAATCATGGGTAGAGATTTAAAGAGATAGAAAGAGGGAGATATTACTCAAAAATTTTATACTGGTTTGGCCAAACACTGCCTACATCCAGTTCTTAACAAATCTATTGAGTTCCACTAAGTAGCCACTTTCTCAATCTTAGAAAGTAAGATATTATTTGAATAGCCTGCTCAAGCTATCCCTAATGAGTAGTAGGTACACTTTACTCTCACTCACAAGTAGTTTTGTCCTAGCCACTCCAACCTAATCACACTTGATCACTATTTGATCAAGTACAATAAGTAAAAGTTTTGGGGTGTAACACTCCATGAGAAACATTCAAGCTTCCTAAGACACTACAATGTTTAAGGAAGTAACTTGAAAGAATTCTTTCTAATCTTCCTAAGAAGAAATGTCTGCTAAGATGAACAAGAAAAAAGATTTCCTTTACAGAGATTGAATACAAGGAAATAATTTGAACTTTAGAAGTGTAAGAAAGTTTTAGTGTTATAGGTGCAAAAGTTCCTCCAATTTTGAAGGCTTCATCCTTTTATACTTGGATTTTGAAATGGACCATTATCCCTCAATTTTTCCTCATTATGACACATGTTGATCCTCTATTTTTTGTCCTAGGAATTGTCTTCTAGAGGTGTAGCTAAGCTATGTCAAAGTTGCCCTTATTGGTATAGAAACCTTTGACAATGGTATCTAAATAGAGATTCAGAAATTGTTTTGCATTTTGAGCGTGGCCTCTAAACTTTTTCTTCTAAAAGGTGAAGAGTGTCTAAGCATAAACATTATCAATACTTTTTAAGAGTTGACTTTATTTGAAATTTGAAAGATTATTAAATTTCTATTGACCAAGTGCATAGTTTCTGATATATGTGTGCTTTATGATGTAGTTCTACACTTTCTGAGCTTTTTGTTTATCTTCTGAACTTCTTTCTAGAGTTGATAAAGATTTTCTCATGATGCATATGTTTGTTAGAGATGATAATTAACATGATTAATGATTATATGTTTGAGATGATTATGAGGAATCACTTTCTCAACTAGATATAGCATTTTCTGAACACGTGAATCACTTTTTGAGGACCTAGATTTAGTTTCTAATGCTTGCTCTCTCACATCTCTTACATATTTTAGCTCACTTTTCTAAAATTTTTTTCACATTCTTAGGATACTGGATCTCTTTAAATGAGATTTTAATCATGCTAAAACATGACACGGTGAAAAATATGTCATGAATTGAGTTTATATATGTATGAGAGTGGTCCTATTAAACACCTTAAAAACTCAAGCAAACTATTAGTCATTTCTTCAAAATATTTCCAAGAAATTTGCTTTGTTGCAATTCAAAACATATTCAATAAAGGTTTTCTGAAGGATTCTAGAGCTAACAGTAGTGACATCATCATGTCACACACTTGTTAATAAGGATTAAGAATGAGATTAAGCTTGTTTAATCATTCTTGGACTTGATCCATGATGGAGCCTATCGCTATCTCCTCAAATTAGAATTAAAATAGTGAAATGAAATTCAAGCACCGAATGCACCAAAACTATAGTTAGGATGCAACTGGGGTTGTTTCTCAAGGAGGCCATGTCACTTTGTTGGAATTCTAGGGATTTTGAAATTAAAGTTATCATAATTAAAAATAACTAAGGATAATTAATAATTAAAAGCATCAGTGCAAGATATTCCTAGAATTTGGATTAATTATCATAGACAAGGGATTGAATATATTAGTGGCTATTAGTAATCAATTGGCAGCAATTATATTAGTGATCAATCATCCTCTAGAATTTGACAAATGCAAATAACTAGTAAATGGGATCCCATTTTATTAGAAATTATACTAATTTAATGCATCGATTTGGTACAGCCTAACTGCCAATCGAAAAGTTAATTCTAATGTTATTCCCTAAAAATAAACTAATTAATCAATCAATTTATGCCTAAAGAGTTCCCCTAAATGATAATCACCAATTTTGTTATTCCAATAAAAATTTTAACAATCACAACAATAATTATAAGAATAGAAATTTCAGAACATTAAGAAAACTAATGCATTCAATAAATAATGGTATCAAACTTCATCCCAATCCGTACTAAAACCCTTACATTAGTGAAGAAAACTACTCTTCCATCTCTAGAGGACTACAATAGTGAAATAAAAAGAGTACCTAAAAGAAATAATAATGATCCTTCCCAAAATCTCCAAGAACAACGTAAATTCACTAATGGAATCCCTAGAGAGAAGAAAGAGTAGAGAAGACGGAGATAGAGAGAGTGGCTATCAAGCTTAAATAAAACTGAAATTAAAACAAGTCGAAAGTAGGTTAAAAGTCTGTGCTAATTGTATTTATTCTGTATGCAAAACTAAGCTAAGTAGGGCAAAAAATTAAGGCAAAAATTTGACTTCTGTGTATTATTGCATGGACATTGTGGCACTAAATGAGTGATGTAGTGCTCACTAGTGAGTCACTCTCTTTGCATTCTCTCATCAAGTGCTATTGAGCACCGCGGCTCTGTGCAGAATGGAAGCCTTCCTTTATTTGGCCAGTTTGGCCCCTTAAACATCTGGATTTTTCCTTGGCACCGAAAATAGAAATTGTATGTAATGCCCCGATTTTCTGTTAGAGTGAAAATGACCAAAATGCCCTTGAGGTCATTTTCGGCCCGGAACTCGAGGATGGCCGACCAGCCAGTCCTAGAGGGGCTAACTCAATGTTTAAAGGTGATTAGTTGACTTGTGTATCTTTCCGGGATCGAAAATATCATTTTCTGAGTTTTCAGGTCAAAATGACCAAAATACCCCTGTGGTGTTTGACCCAGTTGCAAGTGCTAGATGAACCCGAAACTTCTCCAGATGGTTTTAAAAGGTATTTTCATGTATTCTGTGACATCAGTTTTAGTCCTGGTGGTCCCGGGCAAACTTTGTGCAAAATTATGATTTTGCCCCTAGTTTTGTGTTTTTTAGCTTAATCGTGTGATTAAGCAAACCTAAGCAATATTAGGCTCTAATCGAAGATTAATTAATTTCCATAATTAATCTAGAGTCAAAATAATTTATTAAAGTTGATTAGAACCTAAGATTTCTTAATTTAAACTCAAATCTTATTTTAAATTCAAGATTCCTAGTGGAATCTTGAATAGTATTTTCTCTCTCCAATTCCTTAAATCATGGAAATTTGTCTACATAGTTTACTCATAAAATGAATTTTAAATCCTCTAATTGTGTATGAGCACTCCTTAATTGAGTTTTGAAATTCCTAATTACATCCTTAGTTACCTAAACTTGTGCTTAGTGATTCCTAACGTTGCACCTAAACTAATACACACCTAAACACATCTCTAAACCATCATTAAACAAAAGAAACCTCATCTCCTCCCTTCTAGAAGTGCACGGCTTCCTCCCCCCTCCATACCTCAAATTTTTGAAATTCAAATATCATTTCAAGTCCATGACAAGCCTTACTTAGCCCATACTTTGCACTATGCTTAACATATTTCAAACCATGCTTGAATGACCACATGTAAGAGATATTTTTCTCTTCCTCCTTGCCCATGTGCTACGGCCAGCCCCCTCCCCTCAATAAGCCTCCATTGTTTTTGTTTTCTATAAATACCTCACTTGGATGCACTTGGAAACACTTTAGATCATTTGCTAAGTTTAGTTTTCAAGCTTTTCTTTGAGTTCTTTCTTTTTCTCTCTGGAGTTCTAAGAGTTCTTCCTCTTCATCTTCATCTTCTTGATCTTCCCTTTGAATCATCATCTCATAGCCATACACCACCATCTAACAACCTTGAATCATCTCCTAAACATCTAAACACTCAACCTCAAACACAAACTCACCAAGAACACATCTCCTTTCCTTTCCTCTCTCTTTGGCCGAAGCCACATCTCCACTCTAGGAGGAGTTGCTCTTCTCATTTCCTTCCAAGATCAAGCATTTCCATCTTCACTCTTGGTAGAAGTTGCTTTCAATTTTTGTTCTTACTTAAAAATGTGTTTTTCTTAAGGTTTCTCTTGGTTTCTTTTTAAGATCTTCCTTGCTTTTCTTTCTTTCTCATTTCGGCCTCATGGCCTCATTATGAGCATGATTACTTGATGATGAGTGTTCCTAGATGATGACCTTGTGTTCATCTCAAAGGAACCTCTAAAGCTTGAGTTTTTCTTTCCTTGAACCTTTACCTATATATATTACTTAGCTCACACAATTTCTCAACTTAAGAAAAATTAATCTAAGGTTTTCAAAAAGCCCAAGCCTACCCTTGTCAACCTTAAAGTTGGCCGGCACATTCTATAGATTTTCTCTAGATAGGGGTTTTGGGTACTTAATAAAGAATATGACATAGTTTCATTCTCTTTTCCTTTCTTTATATGCTTTTGGTTCTTGTTTTCTTTTCCTTTACATTTCGGCCTTAGTTCCCTTTTCTTTATGGTTTTGTTTTCTTTGAGTTTATTTCCTTTGAGCTTGATGATGATATTCAAGAGCCATGAAGTTCCTTTGAGAACTTGGTTCAAGAACGCTAAAGCTCACTTTGTTGATGAGATAAGTGTTGCGTTGAGATTTTTGGTTCTCTTTAAAAGTCTCATATGAGCTCTAAGTTAAGATAAAAAGAACTTGCATCCATATCTACTCTTATGTCATCACTAAATGCTCAAGATTAAAGAATGCACTTGCATTTCCATATTTATTTTTATTCTCTCACTAAATCTCTAACATAATAATGGATTTGCATAGCATATTTATTTTTATGCTCTCACCTCTTAATAAAGACTAAAATAAAGTGCATTGCATATTTAAGTTTATGTCATAACTTAAGAGATTTAGAGCTCATAGACTTACCCATTATTATCTCAAGCGAAGTTTGAAAATATTTGTTCCTTGCCCCTTTGGTTTTTCGGCCTTGTGATGATGTTGAATCCTAGAATGAGATTCATTTACTTACAAGTGCTAAAACTCATGTTTCATGATTTCACTAAGTCTAGATGATCTCAAGAAAATGTTTTGAGCAAAGTTTCATGATTTAAATGCCTCTTGAGATTAGTTTTAAATAGCTACTGTAACACCCTAAATCTTAACCCAAGACTACTAGTATGTACTTAGGTTAATCTTTAGAATATTACCTCTTGGTCTCATCTTTTACTTAGAAAATACTTAGCGGAAATATGGGTAAAATTTTTCTTTTTGGAATTTAAAATCAAAGTGAGAGCCACGCACGAATCTTTAAGAGGAAGCATAGAGAAACATATAAGCAAAGCATAAAGAAACACATCATATCATGGAGACGTCAACTGAAACATAGTTATATATATATATATTTATGTTGTGCCTACCCAAAAGGGAAGGAATATTCAATACATCGGGAAGCGGAATACAACTGAAATGCAATACATGGAAATCATAAAAAGCAACTACAAGAGAAACAACACCCATACCCATGTGCACCTAGAGTAGACAACCTCATATACAAAAGAAGATTTGTCCTCAACTATGTGGCGTGTGTGCACTATCTACTACCCCTCCTATGTCTACTCCTGCTGGTCCGAATACTGTGGGGTCGAGTCGATCCACTGACGAATCTCAGCGGGAGTGGTTGAGCGCATCATCGGGGCATGTCCACCGCGGCGAGGGCGCATAGATGGTCGACGAGCCCACCTCGGCTGGATCACCGTCTCTTTACTCCCAGCCCTCATCGGTGGAGGAGCGGGACTGGAGCTCCAACTGTACATGTGGGATGGCGGGTCCTCGGATGGGTCCGTCTCTCAGAAATCCGGGACGCGGCACATACTCGGGGTACTCGCGTACTGCAGATGTCTCGGGCTCCATGCGGAGGATCTGCTCGTCGCGTGGTCTCGCTCGCTCAAAAATCCCGTTATGACGGTAGGGAGCAGTCGGGGTGAAGCGGTAGCTCGGGACGGTTGTGAAGGGTCGTCCCATGAACATGAATACTCTGACAGTGCAGCGACCCTCAAAATGGTATGACCCGAGTGCCGGGTCATGGTGCAGCTCCCATACCGGGGTGTCGATGAAGAGTACAAACGTCGCCATCTGAAGATATGACGGAAGAAAAGAGAAAGGGAATGAGAATCTTTCTAAAAGAATTCTCAGTAGGGTTATCCCTACCTAGGTGACATCGTCACATCCTCAGGAACCTTGGGTTTATTTCTAAAAGGTGTGCATGCATATAAATTCCTTTTAAGTTAGTTTTCTAAATAGGTATTTTATCCAAGGTCCGTCATATTTTATAATGCGTCTTATAACTTAAGCAGAAATATACTAATGATATGAGTACATCATAAAGGTAAACCAAACAATAGAATAACTAAGAAACATTATAGCATTGGCATAAGTATAGTATATGTGACATTGTCAACTTTAACTTTCATCTCATGGGGCCGCCTAAAACTTCTAGGTTATGAGCTCATACCTTAACTAGTCGTCACTAGCTCTTACTTATCCTATGATAAGCGTAACATAATCCCGACTTAAAGTGCAGGCCAGGGGGCAAATTAAGGATCTCCTTTCTAGGATCATTTCCTCTTTGAAACGCTTTGCTAGCCACGCGGGCCTCGCAATTTGTCCGCTTTGGCAGGTTGCATCTACACATACCCTCACGGATTTGTCTCCTCCTGGGGTGCCGGCACTAACGGTGTCACCCAGAGAAGCGTCTCGTTGTTGTGTCACATTTAAGTTCTCATAAGCATTAAATCATAAGTACCTCATCATTTATCATATTCATTTTTATCATGCATCCTCATATAGCTTTTTCATAACATATATATCATCACATGAAACTTTCTCATAACATATGCATCGTCACATAACACTTCCACATAACATAAACATCATCACATAGTCATATCTAACAATTATCCCCATATGCTCATAGACTTGATATGTTATAACCCATAGTGTTTTAAACTTTGATTCTTATGAGTCTTAAACTTGCAAATTAATTGTTCTAACATTATCCTTATCCTCTTATACACCTATAGTTTCACAACTAATGAGTTATACAAATTTTTATGCTCAAGAACTAATCCAAACAGCACTAAGCAGAATTTGGACAGCTTTATGTTTATGTGATTATGGGGTTCTAAAAATTACGGTTTAGATCTTTATCTCACGTTCTAAGTTATTGATCATCAACGCCTAGTTTCTTGGGAACCTATAAGGTTATAACTAAGAATTTCTCACCTCACACTATGGTCAAGAACATCTCTAAACCTCAAGAGTGCAGAAATCAAAATCCTAACTTTACGGGTACCTAGAAGTCACAATAATGCCCCTTTCTAAGTTCGGTTTGCTCCTAAGGTTTCAAGATTAAGTCCTAAACCAATTATGAGTCATTTCTACACATATAAACTAATTTAAAACCATGATTATTGAATCTAATCCTTGCTGGACAGAATCCAGAAAAATAAATCTTTAAGGGATCTAGAACTCTCAAATTAATTCTTTTTTAGTTCCTAACTTATCCTATCTTTCACATATGAGTCTTAACATAATTATTACTCAAACATAAGCATATTAACATCATTAACACAGCTCATACAGTGGCCAAACATAGCAAGGCAGAACCAAAACAGAAACTCCATTTAAAGGCATTGAACATAGTTTCTAAAGCACATAAAATACTAGTTTCTCTTGGGACCTTGTTAAAACTTTCAAAACTCTTTTATGAAAACTTTTATCATCTAAACTCATGAAAATACTTGTGAGGGCAGTGACTATATTTATTTTCATCTCAAGAGGTCCTAAATTCATAAAACTTAGTTATACATATTCCTTATGCTCACATAAGTTTAGAAAAATTATAAAACATAGTTTTCAATACTTGGAAACACTAAGGCCTCATAGGGCCGAAATATGAACCCAAGGAAATAAATGTTTTAGACCTTTGTTTGAGATATCAATGGGCAAGTCTTTGAGCTCTAGAATCATTAAGGTGATAACATAAAAATAAACATGCTCATGCACTTATTTTAGTTATTGCTAGAAAGTAAAGTGAGAGCATAAAATAAATATGTGGTGCAATGTATTATTATCTTTGATATTTAGGTGAGGACTTGAAATATAAATATGATAATGCAAAGCTTGAAATGTAAACATGATAGTGCAAGTTCATTCATTATCTTGATATTTAGTGATGGCAACGAAGTAAACATGATATGCATAGCATAAAATAAACATGATGTAAGATTCATTTTATGGTTAACTAGAGCTCATTCAAGACTTTAACAAGATAGCAACCCAATACAATATCTCAAAGATTCTCAACACAAAACCGAAAGTCATATAAAAAGGAAAGAAAGTGAAACTACATCAAGTTCTTTATTAAATACCCAAAACCCCTATCTAGAGAAAAATCTCTAGAACGTGCCGGCCAACTTTAAGGTTGACGAGGGTAGGCTTGGGCTTTTAGAAATCCTTAGATTAATTTTTCTTAAGTTGAAAAATCATGTGAGTTAGATATCATATAGATGAAGTCATAAGAAAAGGAAAACTCAAGCTTTAGAGGTTTCTTTGAGATGAACACAATGTCATCATCTAGAAACTCTCATCATCAAGCTATCATGCTCAAAATCAAGGCCTCATGGCCGCAAATGAAAAGAAAGGAAAGATAAAGGAAAGTTCAAAAAGAATCCAAGAGGAAACTAGAGAAAAACACTTTCTTGAGCAAAATAAAGTTTGAAAACAAATCCCTACCTATTGATGAAGATAAAAGCTTGATCTTGAAGATGGAAATGAGATGAGCAACACCTCCTAGGATGGTGATGATGATTCGGCCTTGATGAGAGAAAAAGAAAGGAAATGTGTTTCAAGTGAAGTTGTGTTTGAGGTGTGGTGTTTGAGAGGTTTGATGATGGTTCAAGGTTTTGGGGTGGTGTTTGATGGTTGAGAGGTGATGATGAGATGAAGAGATGAAGAAGATAAAGATAAAAAGAAAGGAAGAACACTCTTGGAACTTTGAGAGAAAAAGGAAAGACTAGCAAGGCAACTCTAAAACTCTAAACTTTGCAAATGCTTCAAGGTGCAACAAGGCTAACACAAGCATCCTATTTATAGAAAAACAAAACCATGGAGCTTGCAAATGGAGGGAGTGGCCGTGTGGTTTGGAGGGAAAAGGAAGAGAAAATATCTCTTACACAAGGTCATTCAAGCATGGTTTGAAGTATGGAAGCTATGCTACAAAGCATGGCTTGATGTGAGTTAATTTCCTATCACATTTTTATGAAATTAGTCTTCTAGAAACAATGCATGGCTGGAACTTTTCCAGCCACAATTAAATGGGAAAAATGGGTTGTTTTAATTATTTATTCATGTGGAAATTCAAGCTTGATTGAAAGTTATGACAAGGTATAGTGTATGTGACTTGAGGTATGGCCTTGGAGTGTTGAAAAATTGAACATGTGATGCACAATGGGGGAGGACCGCTTTGGCCAAGGCTGGACAGCAGAGTGGGGGTGAGTTTTGACCATTTAATTGTGTGTTAATGGTAGGTTTAGATGTGTATTAGCTTAGGTACAAGGTTAGGAATGATTAAGCTTAAGTTTAGGTAACTAAGAATGTGATTTAAGGAGTTTATGACAAGTTTAGGAGTGCTCATACATCATTAAAGAATTTAAAACTCATTTGTGAATAAACAATGTGTAACACAGTTCCATGATTTAAGGAATTGGAAAGAGAAAACACTATTCAAGATTCTATGACTAGGTGTCTTAAAATTAAAATATGATTTTAGGTTGTAATTAAGTACTTTTTGGTTCTAATCAACTTTAATAAATTATTTTGACTCAAGATTAATTAAGGAAATTAATTAACCTTCAATTAGAGCCTAATATTGCTTAGGTTTGCTTAATCACGCGATTAAGCGTAAAAACACGAAACTAGGGCCAAAACCGTAATTTTGCACTAATTTTGCCCGGGACTTCAAAAATTAAAACTGAGGCCATAGAACACATAAAAACGCCTTTTAAAACCATCTGGAGAAGTTTCGGGTTCATCCGGCACTTGCAAACAGGTAAAACACCCTTGAGCCGTTTTGGTCATTTTGACGAAAACTTCAGCGAGATTTTCGATCCCGGGTAGGTACATAAGTTTTCTAATCCCCTTCCAACATTGAGTTTGCCCTTCGAGTACTGCCGAACTGGCTTTCCTTGAATTCCGGGCTGAAAATGACCTCAAGGGCATTTTGGTCATTTTCACTCTAACAGAAAAATCGGGGCGTTACATTACTCCCCTCCTTAAAAAGAATTTCGCCCTCGAAATTCGTACCTTAGAAAAGCTCTGGATATTTGGACTTCATCTCTGACTCTAGTTCCCACGTGTATTCTTCCGACTTGCCTTGTCCCCACGCCACTTTCACCAAAGGTACAGACTTGTTCCTTAACTGCTTGACTCCGTGATCCACTATTCTCGTAGGCGGTACATTAAAAGTGAGGTCCTCCCTCAACTGTACATGCTCTGGTTCTAGGACGTGACTAGGGTCGGACTCATATTTACGTAACTGGGAGACGTGAAAGACATCGTGAAGATTTGACAGATTGGGTGGTAAGGCTATTTTGTAAGCTACGGATCCGACTCTCTGAAGAATTTCAAAAGGACCGAGAAATCGGGGACTCAATTTTTTAACTTTCATAGCTCTCCCTATTCCTGTAGTGGGGGTGATTCTTAGAAATACATGTTCTCCTTCTTGGAACTCCAAGGGCTTGCGCCTTTTGTCCGCGTAGCTTTTCTGTCGACTTTGAGCGGTTAAGATTCTATCCTTGATCTTCTTGATTTGCTCCGTCGTTTCCCTCACTACCTCAGGTCCTAAGACACTTTGCTCTCCGGGCTCGTACCAACACAAGGGTGATTGGCATTTCCTTCCGTATAACGCCTCGTACGGTGCTATACCGATGCTCGCGTGATAACTGTTGTTATACGCAAACTCGATCAAAGGCATGTACTTATCCCAACTTCCTTTTTGGTCTAAGACACAGGCTCTCAGCATATCTTCCAGGGTTTGAATTGTCCTCTCGGACTGACCATCCGTTTGTGGGTGGTAAGCAGTGCTTAGGCACAACTTGGAACCAAACGCCTTTTGAAAGGCTCCCAAAAAACGTGACGTAAACCGCGGATCTCGATCCGAGATTATCGTCGATGGTACTCCATGCAACCTTACTATTTCTTGGATGTAAAGCTGGGCCAACTTATCTAACGAGTACGTGACTCGAATAGGTAGAAAGTGAGCCGACTTAGTCAGTCGATCCACGATTACCCATACGGCATCGTGGCCAGCTTGGGTCTTTGGCAATCCTGTCACGAAGTCCATGGATATACTCTCCCACTTCCACTCGGGGATTGACAGGGGTTGCAACATGCCAGAAGGTTTTTGGTGTTCGATCTTGACCTTTTGGCAGACCAAACACTTACTCACCCAGGCGACCACATCCTTCTTTAATCCGGGCCACCAAAACATCCTCTTCAAGTCCTGATACATCTTGGTAGTACCAGGATGGATGGCAAAATGGCTCTTGTGAGCCTCCTCCAAGATCTTCTCTCGGAGGTCGCTATCTTGTGGCACACAGATTCGCCCCTCGAACCTCCATAACCAGTCGGGGCCTCGTACAAAATCTTTCAACTTTCCAGCCTTAACTGCCTCGATTGTCTCCATAAAGTCCTCATTTTCTCTTTGGGCAAGCATAATCCTTTGCTTAAACCCACTGGTCACCGTGAGATGACTCATCACGATGCCATTCTCCGTTATAGACATTCCAAGATTCATATCCCTAAATTGCTCTATTAACCCAACTTCATTAACCATCATACTTGACAGACGTAACGAGTTTCGGCTCAAGGCGTCGGCTACTACATTAGCCTTGCCGGGGTGGTAACTTAAGCCAAAATCGTAGTCCTTGAGGAATTCCATCCATCTCCTTTGCCTCATATTCAACTCCTTTTGATCAAAGAGATGCTTGAGACTCTTATGATCGGAGAAAACTTCAAACCTTACACCATACAAATGGTGTCTCCACATCTTTAGAGCGAACACGATGGCTGCTAGTTCCAGGTTATGGGTAGGGTAGGTTACCTCGTGAGGCTTGAGTTGTCTGGACGCATAGGCTACCACTTGCCTGTTTTGCATCAACACACAACCTAAACCCTTGCCAGAAGCATCGCAATATACCTCGAAGGGTACATTGGGGTCAGGTAAAACTAAAACCGGGGTTGAGGTGAGCTTTTCCTTAAGCTCTAGGAAACTCTTTTCATACTCGGGGCTCCACTCAAACGGGGCATTCTTCCTAGTGAGCTTGGTTAAGGGTAGGGCTAACTGGGAAAATCCTTTAATGAACCTACGGTAATATCCAGCTAAACCCAAAAAGCTTCTAATCTCAGTTACAGAGGTTGGTCTATCCCAATTCATCACAGCTTCTATCTTACTTGGGTCGACAGCTATGCCACCTTTTGACACAACATGTCCTAAGAACTTTACTTCCTCTAACCAAAATTCACACTTAGACAACTTAGCGTATAACTTCTTCTCCTTTAATACCTCTAAAACCAACCTTAAATGACGCTCATGCTCCTCGTGGGTTTCGAATAGATGAGAATATCATCTATGAACACAACCACAAATTGATCTAAATAGGGTCTAAAGATCGTATTCACGTAATCCATAAAAACTGGAGCATTCGTCAAACCATACGACATCACATTGAACTCAAAGTGTCCATACCGAGTTCGAAGGCGTTTAGGAATATCCAAATCTCTCACCCTAATCGATGGTAACAGGACCTTAAATCAATCTGAGAAAACACTACTGCTCCTTTTAGTTGGTCCATAAGATCGTCAATCCTAGGCAATGGGTACTTATTCTTTATGGTTACTTGGTTCAACCGCCTATAGTCTATACACATCCTCATGCTTAGTCCTTTTTCTTCACAAATAAGACCGGAGCGCCCCAAGGTGAAGCACTCGGCCTTATAAAACTCTTTTCTAACAGCTCCTCTAAGCGGGTTTTCAACTCGCTAACTCCGAGGGTGACATCCTATACGGGGCTATAGAGATTGGTCCTGTCCCAGGAACCAACTCTATGGAGAACTCCACTTCTCTTCGAGGAGGAACTCGGGTATTTCATCTGGAAACACCTCGGGATAGTCTCTCACCACAGGTATCTCACCTAGGTTCTGCTCCAAGTCTACATCACAGGCGGCTAGGAGAACATATCCCTTAGTTTTCTTCCCACTCTGAAGACCTCTCACGGAATTTAGGTACAGCCTAATGGGTTGAGTGATGTTTTCGGGAGGAGAAGGGAAAACTACGGTTTGGGTTCCACAATCTAACAACACACGGTTGGCGTGAAGCCAATTCATGCCTAAGATAATGCCTATGTCTTTCAAGGGTAAACAAATTAAATATATGATAAAAGACCTATTTTCTACAACAAGATGACAGTTTAAACAACAACGGCAAGTATTAACAGGGCGATTTGTAGGAGTAGAAACAATGAGATCAAAGGGAAGTTTAGAGACTCTTAGATTTAAGGCCTCGACACTAGCAAGTGAAATGAAAAAATGAGTAGCACCAGAGTCATATAGTACAGTTAAGGGTTTACCGTTTACTTCGCACATACCTTCGATGAGATCTTTGGACTTCTTGGCGTCTTCCGCATTAAGGGTAAAGACCCTTCCTCGGTATTGTGGGCGGGGGTTTTGGTTCGATGTCCCTTGTCCAGCACAGTCCTTTGCATAGTGGCCAGGCTTGCCACACTTGAAGCACACATTCTGACCGGCTAAGCATGGGCGATTCCCGTGGTTCTTTCAGCACTGTGGTCAGACATCGGCAGTCGTTGCTCCGGGGTGAGCAGCAGGGGTTTGTGGTGCCTTGTTCTTGGCTCCACTTGGTCCTCCATTGTGGTTTCAGGGTCCACCCGGTCCACGGGGTTGATTATTGAAATTCCTCGGGCCTTGGTGTTGAAATGGTGGCCTTTGGTGTTGCTTGGATTGTTGGTGAGCAGGAGCTCTTGGCGGTTGTTGTTGTTGTTGTCAGAACTAGTTGGACTGGTAGGGGTTGTAGTGATTCCTCAAAGGGTACTGTGGTTTGAACTTCGGGGCTTGAGGTCCGAGCCCCTTAGCTCGCTCCGCCCTTGTGATTTGAATCTTTCTCTGTCCTTCTTCAAGTATCCGGCACTTGTTGACCAGAGTCGGGAAGTCTCTGATCTCCATATGGGCTACGGCGTAGTTCATCTCTGCCTTCAGACCGGCCTCATACTTCACACACTTCCAAACCTCATCGGGGTTCCCTTGGAACACCCGAGAGAACTTGATCAACTCCTCAAACTTCGCAGTGTATTGGGCTACAGTAGACCCTCCTTGGGTGAACTACATGAACTCAACGTCCTTCGCGTTCCTTACGGACTCCGGAAAGTACTTCTCATAGAAGTAAGTCTTGAAACGACTCCCATCAATGGGAGTTCTAGAGGCTTCTAGCAGATGCCTCGTGCCGTTCCACCAGAACTCGGCGTCGGACTTGACATGAAAGCGACAAATGTGACCTTACGCTCCTCAGGCGGTAACGGCAGTAGATCTTCTCCATGTCTTTGATCCACTCATCAGCCTTGTCGGGGTCCATTACCCCTCGGAACCTGGCGGGTTAAGCACCGGAACTTCGCCGAAGTGGGCTTGTTCCACCATCTCGGCGAGGGGAGGAGAGAGCAGGAGCAGCATTCGCTTGTTTATCTATTCGGTCGAACATCCGTTCCATGGCTTCCGCCATGTGTCGGACAACAGCAGCAGTTGTATTGTCTTGGTCAGCATCGGGCGTAGTCCTAGGTCGTCGCCGCGGTGCCATTGGTCCCTAAACACATGAAACAATGAACATCAAGTTGATCAGGCTCAATATCCATGCAAAATGAGCTAGTTACCATGGCACTTGCAAGCAACAGAAGTCATGCATTTCTAGTCCTACAGCTTATCTCTATCAAGCACTACACATGACATAACTATCGTATTATGCTTATAAAGCATAGTCAGTCCAATCCTCAGGCTCCATGAGAATCGAACTGCTCTGATACCATAATGTAACACCCTAAATCTTAACCCAAGACTACTAGTATGTACTTAGGTTAATCTTTAGAATATTACCTCTTGGTCTCATCTTTTACTTAGAAAATACTTAGCGGAAATATGGGTAAAATTTTTCTTTTTGGAATTTAAAATCAAAGTGAGAGCCACGCACGAATCTTTAAAAGGAAGCATAGAGAAACATATAAGCAAAGCATAAAGAAACACATCATATCATGGAGACGTCAACTGAAACATAGTTATATATATATATATATATATATATATATATATATATATATATGTTGTGCCTACCCAAAAGGGAAGGACTATTCAATACATCGGGAAGCGGAATACAACTGAAATGCAATACATGGAAATCATAAAAAGCAACTACAAGAGAAACAACACCCATACCCATGTGCACCTAGAGTAGACAACCTCATATACAAAAGAAGGTTTGTCCTCAACAATGTGGCGTGTGTGCACTATCTACTACCCCTCCTATGTCTACTCCTGCTGGTCCGAATCTTTGTGGGTCAGTCGATCCTTGTGAATCTCGGCGGGAGTGGTTGAGCGCATCATTGGGGCATGTCCACCGCGGCGAGGGCGCATAGATAGCCGACGAGCCAACCTCGGCTGGATCACCGTCTCTTCACTCCCAGCCCTCATCGGTGGGGGAGCGGGACTGGAGCTCCAACTGTACATGTGGGATGGCGGGTCCTCGGATGGGTCAGATCCCAGAAATCTTGGGGGCCGCGGCACATACTCGGGGTACTCGCGTACTGCTGATGTCTCGGGCTCCATACGGAGGATCTGCTCGTCGCATGGTCTCGCTCGCTCAAAAATCCCGTTATGACGGTAGGGAGCAGTTGGGGTGAAGCGGTAGCTCGGGACGGGGAGCGCGAAGGGTCGTCCCATGAACATGAATACTCTGATAGTGCAGCGACCCTCAAAATGGTATGACCCGAGTGCCGGGTCATGGTGCAGCTCCCATACCGGGGTGTCGATGAAGAGTACAAACGTCGCCATCTGAAGATATGATGGAAGAAAAGAGAAAGGGAATGAGAATCTTTCTAAAAGAATTCTCAGTAGGGTTATCCCTACCTAGGTGACATCGTCACATCCTCAGGAACCTTGGGTTTATTTCTAAAAGGTGTGCATGCATATAAATTCCTTTTAAGTTAGTTTTCTAAAGAGGTATTTTATCCAAGGTCCGTCATATTTTATAATGCGTCTTATAACTTAAGCAGAAATATACTAATGATATGAGTACATCATAAAGGTAAACCAAACAATAGAATAACTAAGAAACATTATAGCATTGGCATAAGTATAGTATATGTGACATTGTCAACTTTAACTTTCATCTCATGGGGCCGCCCTAAAACTTCTCTAGGTTATGAGCTCATACCTTAACTAGTCGTCACTAGCTCTTACTTATCCTATGATAAGCGTAACATAATCCCGACTTAAAGTACGGGCTAGGGGGCAAATTAAGGATCTCCTTTCTAGGATCATTTCCTCTTTGAAACGCTTTGCTAGCCACGCGGGCCTCGCAATTTGTCCGCTTTGGCAGGTTGCATCTACACATACCCTCACGGATTTGTCTCCTCCTGGGGGTGCCCGGCCGAACCGGTGTCACCCAGGAGAAGCGCGTCTCAGTGTTGTGTCACATTTAAGTTCTCATAAGCATTAAATCATAAGTACCTCATCATTTATCATATTCATTTTTATCATGCATCCTCATATAGCTTTTTCATAACATATATATCATCACATGAAACTTTCTCATAACATATGCATCGTCACATAACACTTCCACATAACATAAACATCATCACATAGTCATATCTAACAATTATCCCCATAAGCTCATAGACTTGATATGTTATAACCCATAGTGTTTTAAACTTTGATTCTTATGAGTCTTAAACTTGCAAATTAATTGTTCTAACATTATCCTTATCCTCTTATACACCTATAGTTTCACAACTAATGAGTTATACAAATTTTTATGCTCAAGAACTAATCCAAACAGCACTAAGCAGAATTTGGACAGCTTTATGTTTATGTGATTACGGGGTTCTAAAAATTACGGTTTAGATCTTTATCTCACGTTCTAAGTTATTGATCATCAACGCCTAGTTTCTTGGGAACCTATAAGGTTATAACTAAGAATTTCTCACCTCACACTATGGTCAAGAACATCTCTAAACCTCAAGAGTGCAGAAATCAAAATCCTAACTTTACGGGTACCTAGAAGTCACAATAATGCCCCTTTCTAAGTTCGGTTTGCTCCTAAGGTTTCAAGATTAAGTCCTAAACCAATTATGAGTCATTTCTACACATATAAACTAATTTAAAACCATGATTATTGAATCTAGTCCTTGCTGGACAGAATCCAGAAAAATAAATCTTTAAGGGATCTAGAACTCTCAAATTAATTCTTTTTTAGTTCCTAACTTATCCTATCTTTCACATATGAGTCTTAACATAATTATTACTCAAACATAAGCATATTAACATCATTAACACAGCTCATACAGTGGCCAAACATAGCAAGGCAGAACCGAAACAGAAACTCCATTTAAAGGCATTGAACATAGTTTCTAAAGCACATAAAATACTAGTTTCTCTTAGGACCTTGTTAAAACTTTCAAAACTCTTTTATGAACACTTTTATCATCTAAACTCATGAAAATACTTGTGAGGGCAGTGACTATATTTATTTTCATCTCAAGAGGTCCTAAATTCATAAAACTTAGTTATACATATTCCTTATGCTCACATAAGTTTAGAAAAATTATAAAACATAGTTTTCAATACTTGGAAACACTAAGGCCTCATAGGGCCGAAATATGAACCCAAGGAAATAAATGTTTTAGACCTTTGTTTGAGATATCAATGGGCAAGTCTTTGAGCTCTAGAATCATTAAGGTGATGACATAAAAATAAACATGCTCATGCACTTATTTTAGTTATTGCTAGAAAGTAAAGTGAGAGCATAAAATAAATATGTGGTGCAATGTATTATTATCTTTGATATTTAGGTGAGGACTTGAAATATAAATATGATAATGCAAAGCTTGAAATGTAAACATGATAGTGCAAGTTCATTCATTATCTTGATATTTAGTGATGGCAACGAAGTAAACATGATATGCATAGCATAAAATAAACATGATGTAAGATTCATTTTATGGTTAACTAGAGCTCATTCAAGACTTTAACAAGATAGCAACCCAATACAATATCTCAAAGATTCTCAACACAAAACCGAAAGTCATATAAAAGAAAAGAAAGTGAAACTACATCAAGTTCTTTATTAAATACCCAAAACCCCTATCTAGAGAAAAATCTCTAGAACGTGCCGGCCAACTTTAAGGTTGACAAGGGTAGGCTTGGGCTTTTAGAAATCCTTAGATTAATTTTTCTTAAGTTGAAAAATCATGTGAGTTAGATATCATATAGATGAAGTCATAAGAAAAGGAAAACTCAAGCTTTAGAGGTTTCTTTGAGATGAACACAATGTCATCATCTAGAAACTCTCATCATCAAGCTATCATGCTCAAAATCAAGGCCTCATGGCCGAAAATGAAAAGAAAGGAAAGACAAAGGAAAGTTCAAAAAGAATCCAAGAGGAAACTAGAGAAAAACACTTTCTTGAGCAAAATAAAGTTTGAAAACAAATCCCTACCTATTGATGAAGATAAAAGCTTGATCTTGAAGATGGAAATGAGATGAGCAACACCTCCTAGGATGGTGATGATGATTCGGCCTTGATGAGAGAAAAAGAAAGGAAATGTGTTTCAAGTGAAGTTGTGTTTGAGGTGTGGTGTTTGAGAGGTTTGATGATGGTTCAAGGTTTTGGGGTGGTGTTTGATGGTTGAGAGGTGATGATGAGATGAAGAGATGAAGAAGATAAAGATGAAAAGAAAGGAAGAACACTCTTGGAACTTTGAGAGAAAAAGGAAAGACTAGCAAGGCAACTCTAAAACTCTAAACTTTGCAAATGCTTCAAGGTGCAACAAGGCTAACACAAGCATCCTATTTATAGAAAAACAAAACCATGGAGCTTGCAAATGGAGGGAGTGGCCGTGTAGTTTGGAGGGAAAAGGAAGAGAAAATATCTCTTACACAAGGTCATTCAAGCATGGTTTGAAGTATGGAAGCTATGCTACAAAGCATGGCTTGATGTGAGTTAATTTCCTATCACATTTTTATGAAATTAGTCTTCTAGAAACAATGCATGGCTGGAACTTTTCCAGCCACAATTAAATGGGAAAAATGGGTTATTTTAATTATTTATTCATGTGGAAATTCAAGCTTGATTGAAAGTTATGACAAGGTATAGTGTATGTGCCTTGAGGTATGGCCTTGGAGTGTTGAAAAATTGAACATGTGATGCACAATGGGGGAGGACAGCTTCGGCCAAGGCTGGACAGCAGAGTGGGGGTGAGTTTTGACCATTTAATTGTGTGTTAATGGTAGGTTTAGATGTGTATTAGCTTAGGTACAAGGTTAGGAATGATTAAGCTTAAGTTTAGGTAACTAAGAATGTGATTTAAGGAGTTTATGACAAGTTTAGGAGTGCTCATACATCATTAATGAATTTAAAACTCATTTGTGAATAAACAATGTGTAACACAATTCTATGATTTAAGGAATTGGAAAGAGAAAATACTATTCAAGATTATATGACTAGGTGTCTTAAAATTAAAATATGATTTTAGGTTGTAATTAAGTACTTTTTGGTTCTAATCAACTTTAATAAATTATTTTGACTCAAGATTAATTAAGGAAATTAATTAACCTTCGATTAGAGCCTAATATTGCTTAGGTTTGCTTAATCACGCGATTAAGCGTAAAAACACGAAACTAGGGGCAAAACCATAATTTTGCACTAATTTTGCCCGGGACTTCAAAAATTTAAACTGAGGTCATAGAACACATAAAAACGCCTTTTAAAACCATCTGGAGAAGTTTCAGGTTCATCCGGCACTTGCAAACGGGTAAAACACCGCAGGGGCGTTTTGGTCATTTTGACCCGAAAACTCGAAAAACGAGATTTTCGATCCCGGGTAGGTACATAAGTTTTCTAATCCCCTTCCAACATTGAGTTTGCCCTTCGAGTACTGCCGAACTGGCTTTCCTTGAATTCCGGGCTGAAAATGACCTCAGGGGCATTTTGGTCATTTTCACTCTAACAGAAAAATCGGGGCGTTACAGCTACTACCCTCATGTGTTTTATAATGGTTTTGATGGAATAAATTGTGTCCAAGTGAGTCTTGAAAGTTTTAAAAAGGTTCCAAGAGAAACCAACAATTTATGTGCTTTAGAAATAAAGTTTTATGCCTTGTTTGATGGAGATGTTTTCGGTTCTATTTGGTTCATATGCTCACTGTATTATGCTGTTTAATGATGATAATATGAGTATGTTCATGTATTTTTATGCTAAAATTAATATGTGAAAGTTAAGACAAGTTAGTAACTAGAAAAGAATTAATTTGAGACTTTTAGATCCCTTAAAGATGTAATTTTTTGGATTCTGTCCAGCAAGGTTTAAGATTAGAAATCATGGTTTATAATTAGTTTAAATGTGTAGGAACTACTCATAATTGGTTTAGGTATTGATCTTGATGCCTTAAGAGCAAACCGAACTTAGAAAGGGTCAATGTTGTGACTCCTAGGTACCCGTAAAGTATCAAGCACAGATTCTGCACTCTTGAGGCTTAGAATTGGATATGATCATAGATTTGAGTGAGGAATACTTAGACATGAGCCTATAGGTACCCAAGAGCTTAGGTTGTGATGTTAGACAACTTAGACGTCAAGTTAAAGAACCTTAAGGGTCAACACATAAGACATTAAGAGACCTCGATGTTTTAAGTGTGATAATGCAAGTATAATGTGTTGATGCATATGCTTTGATGATGCATGAGCTATGATGAAGTGTTTTATTGAAGTATTAAGTCTATCATGAGTATGAAAGTTGAATGAGAAATGTATATGTGTAATGAGCTTGTGGCATAAAGTTGATTTGAAGGAAATTCGGTACATAGCTATTATGCTACCAAATTTCCATCAAATCTAAAGGACTTGAGAATGTTTTTGAAGTATGATATGAGATTTAAAACCCTGGGTGACACCGGTTCGGCCGAGCACCCCCAGGAGATTTTTATTTGACAAAGCACTGAGACGCACTTTCCTAGGTGACACCGGTTCGGCCGAGCACCCCCAGGGGAGACAAGTACGTGAGGGTATGAGTAGATGCAGCCTACTAAAGCGGACAAATTGCTGTGGCTAGATGCCCGCAAAGCATTTCAAAGAGGGTATATCCTAAGAGAGGATCCCTAGCCCCCTAACCTGTACTCAAGGAGTCGGAATTATTTTATTATGTTTCGCTTATTCAGATAATAAGCAAGTGCTAGTGACGACTAGCTGAGGTATGAGCTCATAGCCTAGATGTTTTAAGGTGGCCTATTATGCTATAGTATGATGATTTATGTCACAAAGTTGAGGAAAGTTCCACATGAAAGGTTTATGCCCCTTTATGCCACTTGAATTCTTCTTGATGATTATGATTTGCTGAGTTAATTACTTAAAGTACTTCCATGCATTCATGCTTAATATGTTGCATTCATGACCTTAAGATGCATTTCTAAAAGGAACGAACCTTGGATAATTTAGTCTATGAAACCTAATAATGAACTTCATATGCATGCTCACCTTTTATAAATAAACCCAAGGTTCCTGGGGATGTGAACGATGTAACCCTAGATAGGAAATTCCTGCTGAGGTTCTTTAGTAAGATTCTCACTCATTTTTCTTCTCTCTTTCTCTTCCGTCACATCTTCAGAGATCGATGGCGACCTTCGTGCTTTTCATTGACATGCCAGTCTGGGAGGTGCACTACGATCCAGATCACCGCTCTTATAACTTCGAGGGTCGTTGTACTGTTCGTGTTTTTGTGTATATGGGATGACCTTTTGCCTATCCAGTGTCCAGCTTCCGGTTCACTCCTACTGCTCCTTATGGTGATGATGACCTGATCTTCGAGCGCACTAGCCCCCATGATGAGCAGACCTGTCGTGCTCGATCGTCTGCCTCAGAGGTTTGTGACTATCCGGAGTATATGCCGTGATCGAGGAGGTCAGAGGCGAACCCGTCTGAGGACTCACCGACGCATATCTACTCAGAGAGCTCTGCCTCCACTCCTCTAGTTAGGCGAGAGAGGAGCGAGGCCATGGTGACGCAGCCGCGCCTGGCGAGGAGAGCAGAGATGCGCCCTCACCGAGGAGCTCATGTCCAACCGACGCACCTTCATACTCCACTTTACTGGCCCACATAGGAGGAGCTCGAACAGTTCGCCGGGTACATACCTCCACTACCCGAGGGTTCCCGCCGCCAGTAGACTTTGTTGGAGAGCTGTATGAGTGCTTGAGCCGTCACAAGGTCTTCCCCTACGACAGTATCTTTTGGGAGGGAATTTGAGTATAGTACTTGTAGCTTTGATAGGAGGGTAGTGTAGTTGGTTTTTATTTCCCATCGTTCCATGTACTTTACTGCTGTTGTACTTTCCTGTCATTTTCTGTGTACTGCAAGTTCAGCCTGATTTTATAAGGGCATGACTTTATGTGCTTTAATTATGATATTAATGAAAGTATTTCCTCTGTTGTTTCATTGATTGTCTCTCTCGTTATATGTTCCTCTGCTTTGTGATTATTTTGTATGAATTGTAGTATATGTTTCATTTGCGATTAGTTCATACGCGGCTCTCACTTTGTTTTATGTTTCAAAACAAAATTTACCCGTAATTTCCGCTAAGTATTTTAATAAATGAATGAGACTAAGAAGTAATAACCTAATGATTAACCTAATGTGTTCTAGAGTATTGGGTTAAAAATTAGGTTGTTACATTGTAGCCCTTTAAATAAGCTTTTTAACGCTATAAAATATCTCAATCTAACTTGTGTAGCTTTAGATATTGACAAAATAGTGGGCATTATGCAATGTTTGACCATTATAACTCCTTTACAAGTTGTCCTTCACTTAAGTGGAGATCCTATTTAAATAATAACATTTAAGAAGAGAGGGGGTCACATGCATTAGGCTTTCATAATCAATAAATCCCATAATCAGGTATAATTATCCAATGGTTTAACAATTATGCACAATGAGGACAATGTTTATTTTCAATGCAAATGCATGATAACAATGCACAACATGATGCAAAAATGCTTAGAGTTATAGAGGAAAATGGGTGCATAAATGCAACCTATCAATCCATTCAAAAAAATTATCTTTATTCAAAATTAATTAATAAAAATAATTAATCTTTGATTTGAGCCCAATATAACCTATATGCCCTTAATTACCTTAATTAAGCTCAATTAACACTAACTGGAGGCAAAATGGTAATTTTACATCAAATCTCACCACGAGTCATCCAATTATCATATATCCCATTAAATTTCATATCCAACTCTTAAGTGATGACCGAGTCATATCATCACTTAATCTCATGGTAAATTACCTTAGGCATTTTGGAAATTTCAGCTATGGGAAATCGAGAATCGCAATTTTCACACCAATCATTATCCAAAACACATACAATTCCCTTCAACATTACAATTGTAAACTCCAGAACCCTTCAGAAAGTATGGGCTTAAATGTTTTGATTGACAACAAAGCTAGTTTAAAGAAAATACTTTGAAGAATGACTAATGGCTACCTTGAGTTTCTTGACAAAGCATAACAAGTTAAATCCGGTTTGTATCACACGGACTTAAAGTAAGATTAATATTTCACTTTGCATGTGTAAGCATGTTTTATCTCATGGGAAGAGATTAAGCTAAATAGAAAGTAAATATTATGTCAAGCAAAGAGCGTGTATACAGATCAAAGCATAATACATACTTAAAACAAGAATAATGTTTCATTTTGCATGTGTAATGCCTTGATTTTCTGTTAGAGTGAAAATGACCAAAATGCCCCCTGAGGTCATTTTCAGCCTGGAACTCGAGGATAGCCGACCCAGCAGTCCTCGAGGTGCTAACTCAATGTTTGAAGGGGATTAGTGGACTTGTGAATCTTTCCGGGATTGAAAATCTCGTTTTCTGAGATTTCAGGTCAAAATGACCAAAATACCCCTGTTGTGTTTGACATGGGTACGAGCGCTGGATGGGCCCGAAACTTCTCCAAATGGTTTCAAAAGGTGTTTTTGTGTATTCTGTGACCTCAGTTTTAGTCTTGGTGGTCTCGGGCAATTTTTGTGCAAAATTACAATTTTGCCCCTAGTTTTGTGCTTTTAAGCTTAATCGCGTGATTAAGCAAACCTAAGCAATATTAGGCTCTAATCGAAGATTAATTAATTTCCATAATTAATCTAGAGTCAAAATAATTTATTAAAGTTAATTAGAACCTAAAATTGCTTAATTTAAACTAAAATCCCATTTTAAATTCAAGATTCCTCGTCATGGAATCTTGAATAGTGTTTTCTCTCTCCAATTCCTTAAATCATGGAATTGTGTCTACATTGTTTATTCATAAAATGAATTTAAAATCCTCTAAATGTGTATGAACACTCCTTAATCATGTCATAAAATTTCTAATCACATTCTTAGTTACCTAAACACATATTTAGCAATTCCTAATCTTGCACCTAATTTAATACACACCTAAACACATCTCTAAACCATCATTAAGCAAAAGAAACCTCTCCCCCTCTCTTCTAAAGTCACGGCCACTCCTCCACCCCATGCCTCAAATATTTGAAATTCAAATGCAATTTCAAGTCCACACCAAGCCATGCTTAGACCATGCTTTGCACCATACCTCCCATACTTTCATCCATACTCCTCCATGCTTCAAAATTTCAATCTCTCACCTCATGGAACATGAGGATGCACACGGTTTCTTCCTTCCCTCCATGAGCTCTCATTTGTTTTGTTTTTCTATAAATACTTTGCTTACTTGAGCTTGGTTACACTTTAGATCATTTGGCAAGTTTAAGCTTCCAAGCATTCTTTGCAAGTTCTTTCCTTTTCCTCTAAAGATTCTTCCTTTCCTCTCAAGTTCTTAAGAACTTTCTTTCATCCTCATCTTCTTCATCTTCTTTTTGCATCATCACCTCATAACCTCTAACCACAACCTTGAATCATCCTTTAAACACTTAAACACAAGCTCAAACACAAGGCCGAAGCCACATCTCCACTCTAGGAGGAGTTGCTCTTCTCATTTCCTTTCAAGATCAAGCATTTTCATCTTCCAACTTGGTAGGGAGTTGCTCTCTAGTTTTTATTTTACTCAAAAATGAGATTTCCTTGAAGTTTCTCTTGGTTTCTTTTTAAGTTCTTCCTTGCTTTTCCTTTTCTTTCCATTTTGGCCTCAAGGCCTCATTTTGAGCATGATAGCTTGATGATGAGTGTTCCTAGATGATGACTTGTGCTCATCTCAAAGGAACCTCTAAAGCTTGAGTTTTTCTTTTCCTTGAACTTTATCTATGTTACTTAGCTCACATGGTTTTTAACTTAATAAAAATTAATCTCAAGGTTTTCAAAAAGCCCAAGCCTACCCTTGTCAACCTTAAAGTTGACATGCACGTTCTAGAGTTTTCTCTAGATAGGGGTTTTGGGTACTTAATAAAGAATATGACATAGTTTCCTTCTGATTTTCTTTTCTTGTTTGGTTTCGATTTCCTCATTTCTTTTCCTTTAAAGTAATGCTTTGAGTTGATTTCTTGAGCTTGATGATGATGTTCAAGAGCCATGTAATTTCCTTGAAACTTTGGTTCAAGAACTCCAAATCTCACTTTGTTGTTGAGAAAAGTGTTGGGTTAAGATTTTTTATTCTCCCTAAAAGTCTTATATGAGCTCTAAGTTAAGATAAAAAGGATTTGCATTCAAATTTACTTTTATGTCATCATTAAATGCTCAAGATTAAAGAATGAACTTGCATATTCATATTTATGTTTATGTTCTCACTAAATCTCCATGATGATAATGGATTTGCATAGCATATTTATTTTATGCTCTCACCTCCAAATAAAGACTAAAACAAAGTGTATTGCATATTTATTTTTATGTCAATCACTTAAGAGATTTTGAGCTCATGGACTTACCCATTATTATCTCAAACAAAGTTGAAAAATATATGTATTAAACTCCCTTGATTTCGGCCTTGTGATGATGTTGAGTCTTAGAATAAGATTTATCTAGTTACAAGTGCTAAAACTCATGTTTCATGATTTTCTTAAGTCTAGATGATCTCAAGAAAAGTCTTGAGCAAGATTTTATGTTTTAAAACCCCCTTGAAATTATTTTAAATTAGCTACTGCTCTCATGTTATTTTATGATGATTTTAATGAAATAAAAAGTGTTCTAATGAGTTTTAAAGTGTCCTTGAAGTTCTATACATTACTTGATGGAGATGTTTTCGGTTCTGCCTTGCTTGATTGTCCACTGCATGATGCTGATTGGATGGTGATAATATTAGTATGTCCATGTATATTTGATGTTAGAATTAATTTGAGAAAGTTAAGATAAGTTAACAACTATAAAGGAATTAAAATGAGACTTTTAGATCCCTTAGAAATGTAATTTTCTGAATTATGTCCAGCAAGGATAAAAATGAGAATTAATGGTTTATAATTAGTTTAAATGTGTAGGAACTACTCATAATTGGTTTAGGAATTGATCTTGATGCTCTAGGAACAAATCGAACTTAGAAAGGGTCAAAGTTGTGACTCCTAGGTACCCGTAAAGTGTAAACTATGGAATCTGCACTCTTGAGGTTTAGATTTATTTATGATCATAGAATTGAGTGAGGAATACTTAGATATGAGCCTATAGGTACCCAAGACCTTAAGTTGTGGTGATAGACAACTTAGACTTCAAATTAAAAGACCCTAAGGGTCAAAGCATAAGGCATTAAGAGACTTTGATACTTTGAGTTGATATTGCAAGTATGATATGATGATGAGCTATGATAAATGTTTGATTGAGTTGTTATGACGATCATGTTTATGCAAGTTGGTTGAGAAATGCATATGTGTTACGAGATTTGTGGCATAAAGCAGTTTGAAGGAAATTCAGTGTACAGCTGTTATGCTGCCGGATTTCCATCAAACCTAAAGGACTTGAGAATGTTTTTGAAGTATCATAAGAGATTAAAACCCTGGGTGACACCGGTTCAGCCGAGCACACCTAGGAGATTTTTATGTGACGTAGCATTGAGACACGCTTTCCTGGGTGACATCGGTTCGATCGAGCACCCCCAGGAAAAACAAATCCATGAGGGTATGAGTAGATGCAGCCTACCAAAGTAGACAAATTGCTATGGCTAAATGCTCGTAAAGCGTTTCAAAGAGGGTATATCCTAAGAGAGGTGATCCCTAAGCTCCCTAACCCGTACTCAAGGAGTCGGGATTTTATTATGTTTTGCTTATTCAGATAATAAGTAAGAACTAGTGACGACTAGTTAAAGTATGAGCTCATAACCTAGATGTTTTAGGGTGGCCCATAATGCTTAAGCTTAAGTTCTTAAGTCACGAGTTGAGAAAAGAGAAGAGTTACTTGAAAGTTATATGTGTCACTTTATGCCACTTGTATGCTTCTTGATGCGATGAATTATTAAGTTATTTGCTTAAGGTATTACCATGCATTCATGCTTTGATATATTGCATTCATGACATTAAGATGCATTCTAAAAGGGACGAACCTTGGATAAATTAGTTTTATAAACCTAACGAAAGAATTTATGTGCATGCTCACTTTCTAATAATAAAACCAAGGTTCCTGGAGATGTGAACGATATAACCCTAGATAGGAGATCCCTACTGAGAATCTTTAGTAAGATTCTCACTCCTTTCTCTTCTTTCTTTCTCTCCCATCATATCTTCAGAGCTCGATGGTGACGTTCATGGTTTTATCGACACCCTGACTTGGGAGGTGCACTTTAATCTAGAGCACGGGTCATATCATTTTGAGGGATGCTATGCTGTTCGCGTCTTTATGTTCATCGGACGTCCCTTCGCACATCCTGTACAGAGCTACCGCTTCTCTCCTATGTCTCCTTACGATGATGCTATGGTTTTTGAGCATGCCCGGATGCGTGATGAGAGGATTCTTAGGACGTATACCAGAGGTTCGGCTGCCTACGACTTCCAGGACTACGTGCCTCTATCTCCCGGTTCAGAGGATGACCCCTCAGAGGATGACCCCTCAGAGGATCCTCCGACGCACATGTATAGCGAGAGCTCTGCCCCCACTCCTCAGTTCGTGAGGGGCGAGAGCGAGGAGACAGTTATGCAGCCGAGGTTGGCTAGGCGGGTCGAGATGCTCCCCCGCCGAGGAGCACATGATCAGTCACTACGCGTACGTACTCCTGCTGCCCTACGTCCGTGGATCGGTTTCATTCCGCCATACCCCGGGTTCCAGTAGTAGCTGTTTTAGGGGAGGTCTAGTGCACGCACTCACTCATAGATAGGATAAACCTTCTTTTGTCATGAGGTTATCCACCTTAGGTGCACTAGGGTAGGAGTTTTTATTTCCGTTCATGTTGTATTTCTTTTTTCCTTGTATCGAAAGCTTAGCCCGATTCTATAAGGGTGTGATTTTATATATCTTTTAATTATGATATTAATGAAGTATTTCCTTGATGTGTTATTGACTGTCCATCTGTTACATGTTCTTCTATTTTGTGTTTATCCCTTATGAATCACAATGTATATTTAGTTTACTATTTCGTCAACGTGTCTGTCACTTTGCTTTTATATTTCAAAAAAAAAATTTACCTGTATCTTCCACTAAGTATTTTAATAAAAGAATGAGACTAAGAAGTAATAACCTAAATATGTTTTAGAGTATTGGGTTAAAAATTAGGATGTTACAGCATGCGAAAGCATGATTTATCTCGAGGGAAGAGATTAAGTTAAAAAGAAAGTAAATGTTATTTCATGCAAAACACATATTCATGTTTAAGGACCAAAGGCATAGAAGTAAACTTGAATCAAGAATAATTTCACTACACATGAGAAATCATGTTTATCTCAAGGGAGGAGATCAAGCTTAAAGAAATGAATATTATCTCATGGAAAGAAAGTGTAAATGCCTGAGGACTGAAGCAGATCAAGCCAAAGATCAAGAAACCAAGGAAAAGATCTTTAGAAAGTAGCATGGGACATCAGAAAGTACACCCAAGATGATGAAATCAATTCATGTCCAAGAGCAATGTGTTACTCAATCATCAATCACTATAATCGCAAAGAAATCATCATCAAACAATCAAGATTGAAGACTAGAGGATTGAAGAAAAAGTAAAGAAATTGATTATGCCATCAGAAAGCTCACTTAACTATGGAGCACAGAACACTAAGGAAAATAGAGGGAAAATTCGAATTCAAAATTCAAATCTCGAATTAGAGCTAGTGTTATAACTGGTACGTTATCACTTCTGCCTAATAGATTCATGATCATATCTTCTAGAAGGAGAAGTTTAGAAACCATGGTCAGAAAGTAAAAGGAAAATGAGGACATCAGAAACCTTTAAAATACAACGGCTTTTGCAATAGATATGACAAGTCTGTCAGCCTACTTCTCTAGGGTAATATTCCAAGACACAATTGATGATCTACATGTGTCACTTGGAGAACTGATCAAAGGCAACAGTCATGAAGAAGGGCCTGTATAAATAGAGATGTTATACATGAATGCAGAGGAGAGAGTTGATGCAACAAGAGTAGAAATGTTGGAAAAATCTCTCCACACTTCCTATGTTGTTCATCATATTATGTAATCAATCATCTTGAAGTATAAAAATCTTCTTTCCTTATTCTGTAAGCGTTTGTATGCTCTTCTCATGAAGAGATATGAGAAAGGAGTCGCTTATGCTTCCCAAGTCTGTATTAGCAAATATTCTTAAGGAAACATAGGTGTAGGTTAGTTTGAGTGGCAATCCAAACACATAACCTTTGTAACCTTGATCTGATAGTGATCAGTGTAAGACATAACTTGGAGAGGCTAAGGTAAAACTAGTTGCAACGGGATAGCAAAGGTATTTGCTTATCACGACTCAGCTTGGAGAGGCTAGTTTAAGACTACCTACAACGTGGCAGTAGAAGTTGTCTGCAAGTCACAGTTCAGCTTGGAGAGGCTGGTACAGAACTACTCGGTTAAGTCGCAATTGGGGTTAGCAACTGTGCAAATGAGAGCTTAGGAAGGCTATTGTAAAGACTATCCATTTACTTTCTTAGGTTGAAACTTTCTTAAGTTGAAAAAGTTGTTGTTTAATGAAATCTCAACATATGTTGAGTACTGGATGTAGGCAGGTTGGCGGAACCTGTATAAAAATACTTGTGTTCATCTTTCTCTTCTCTAACCTTTTATTTTCATGTTATGCACCTTAAGTTGATTATTAATCAAGTATTGTTAAAATGCATAATAATTATTAAGCTTCAAAAACCTTCTTTCTGAAACATCTAACCACTATTCCCCTACACTTCAAGCTTCATGCTTGATATTATGTTTTATGTCAAGTGTTTCAGAGTGAACAGAAAGCATGATTCGACCCCTCTTCTCGTGCATTCTTTTACCAACAACAATAACCCCTTGAGGGTAACCAGCACTAGCCATTCTCGATTTCTGTGCATAAATAACCTCAGTAGCATTTTGGTCATTTTGCACTAGAAAGAAAATCGGGGCGTTACATTTCTCCCCTTCTTAAAAAGAATTTTACCCTTGGGAACTATAAGAATTCGAATTGGCCTCAAAAAGTATTATAGTCAAAATCCTGAATAGAAGCAAATTCATATTCTTACAACAAAAAAACACAGTCCTTTAATGTTGTAGATCTAGTGGATCTAGGAACATGCTCAAATCTCCTCAATGGAGTTCAACAACATTAGGACTTTGAATATCATGATCAACATGCTAATCAACATTAGAATCAACAACGGGATCATTAGTAGCATCAGGGATCGTAATAGATGGCATAAATTAAGGCCAAGAAGCAATATGTTCAGGAATAGTGACATGCTCTTCTTTGAAGCTAACAACATATGGCTTCTAAGTCACAACATGTTCTTAATCATTTTCAAAGTAGACAGCACAATCAAACTCAACAACTCTAGTAGTATGTGAGGGACAACAAAATTTAGAACCCCAAGAGACAATCTAATATCCAACAAAGAAACCACTAATTGTTTTAGGATCAAGCTTCTTTATTTCTACATTGTAAAGCTTGATTTTTGCTTTACAAACCCAACCACAAAAATGCTTCAAAGTAGGCCCAATCATGTGATTTAAAATATAAGCTCCATCCTCAAGGGTTTCCTTGATAAAAATCAAGAAGAGTATAATGACTAAGCATACACGTCACCATCTCTATGAGGGTATGGTTTTGCCTTTCAATAACACTATTTTGATGTGAAGTACTTGGCATAGTATACTATGCCTTAATACCACAATCCAAAAAAAGAAAAAATCTAGTATCTTATCATACCTAGCATAAACTTCTCCACCCCTATCAGACCTTTCACAATTGATTTGTATGCCAAATTTCAACTCAACAGCTACTTTAAAAGTTCTAAATGCACCTAAACAATCTGATTTCTCATGCACCAAATCATTCCATCCAAACCTAGAGAAATCATCAATGAAGGTGAGGAAATGTCTAAAACCTTCCAAAGCAATGGAAGTAATAAGAGCATTGATATTAATATGAATAACTGCAATATCCTTCACTCCTAGAAAATCCTTTCTTTATAACTGCATCAATAAGTTTTCTTTTTACACAATCAGCACAAGGACTAAAATATGGGAAGCCTCACTATGAAGAATGTTCTTCTTAATCAATCTCTCCATTCGTTCTCTAAAAATATGTCCTAACGTCTTATGCCACAATAAAGGAACTCTCAGCAACTCATTTCCATTAACATTATTAAAGTTTGATTGTTGTTGTTCATAGAAAAGGGATTGATATTCAACATATATATGTCGTTCAACTTAATACTATTACCAACAACAACAAATTCATATTATAAAAGAAATTTATTTTATCCAAAATAGAAATAGTAGCCATAATCATCCAAGACACAAAATAAAACAAAATTACTTCTCATAAAAGGTACACAAATAATGTCTTACAAAATCAACTCATGTCAACCATTTAATTCCAAACTAACAATCCTTTAATTTATATTCTAATATGACATTCATACAATTTCCAACTATGGTAGTAACCTCACCTTCATTTAGCTTTCTCTTTATTTTGAGCTCCTGCAAAGACTTTGTAATATGAATAGTTGTACCAAAATCTAACCACCAAGTATGAAAAGGTACTTCAACTAGATTAGATTCAAAACACACTAGAGCTAAGTGATCACCTTTCATCTTCAACTATAGCCAATTTTTTAACGTATAACAATCAGACCATTTGTCCCCAAACACATCACAAAACATGCAAATGCGATTGAACCTTTGTTTTACACTAGATAATTCACTAACTTCAATAATTAAGGAGGTCTAGACTTATCACTACTCTTCTTTTTGAATCAAGGCTTTCAATTCTTTCCTTTAAAATACTTGTCCTACTTATCATGACTCTTGTGGGAAACCAATTGAACAACTTGGTATATGTAACGCCCCAATTTTTCTGTTAGAGTGAAAATGACTGAAATGCCCCTGAGATTATTTTCGGCCCGGAACTCGAGGATAGCTGACTCGGTAGTCCTCGAGAGGCAAACTCAATGTTTGAAGGGGATTAGTTGACTTGTGAATCTTTCCGGAAGTGAAAAGCTCATTTTCTGAGATTTTAGGTCAAAATGACCAAAATATCCCTGCTGTGTTTGACACGAGTACGAGCGCAGGATGGGCCCGAAACTTCTGCAGATGGTTTTAAAAGGTGTTTTTATGTATTCTGTGACCTCAGTTTTAGTCCCGGTGGTCTCAGGCAATTTTTGTCCAAAATTATGATTTTGTCCCTAGTTTAGTGTTTTTGAGCTTAATCGTATGATTAAGTAAACCTAACCAATATTAGGCTCTAATCGAAGATTAATTAATTTCCATAATTAATCTAGAGTCAAAAATAATTTATTAAAGTTAATTAGAACCTAAAATTGCTTAGATTAAACTAAAATCTCATTTTAAATTCAAGATTTCCTAGTCATGGAATCTTGAATAGTGTTTTCTCTCTCCAATTTCTTAAATCATGGAATTGTGTCCACATTGTTTATTCATAAAATGAATTTAAAATCCTCTAATGATGTATGAGCACTCCTTAATCATGTCATAAAATTCCTAATTACCTCCTTAGTTACCTAAACTCATGCTTAGCAATTCCTAACCTTGCACCTAAACTAATACACACCTAAACACATGATTAGCACATAATTAAACAAAAGAAACCCCTCCTCTCTCTTCTAGAAGCTCACGGCCATACTTCTCCTCGATGCCTCAAATTTTTGAAATTCAAATGCAATTTCAAGTCCATGACAAGCCATGCTTGAAGCCATACCTCTAACCATGCTCTCCATACTTTCAACCATACTCCTCCATGCTTCAAAAAATGAAACCTCTCACCTCATGTTCCTCATGGAACCTCACGGCTAGCCCTCCTTCACTTCACCCCTCATTGTTTTGTTTTCTATAAATAGGTTCCTTGGATGAACTTGTGTCATTTTGGTTCATTTGGCAAGTTTGGGCATTTTAGCATTTTATGAGTTCTTTCTTTTTCTCTCAAGTTTCAAGGAGTTCTCTTCTTCTTCCTCTTCATCTTACTCTTCCCTCACCTTGAGCCACCATAGCACCACCACAAAACACCACCTCACCACCTTGAATCATCCTCTAAACACCCAAACTCTCAACCCTAAACACAAGCTCCCCAAGAACACATTTCTTTCCCTCCTTTCCTTCAAGGCTGAAGCCACCTCACCACTCTAGGAGGAGTTGATCTTCTCATTTCCATCTTCAAGACCAAGCTTTCATCTTCAAACTTGGTAGGGAGTTGCTCTCTAGTTTTTGTTTTGCTCAAAAATGTGATTTTCTTGAAGTTTCTCTTGGATTCTTTTTAAGTTCTTCCTTGTTTTTCCTCTCCTTTCCATTTCGGCCTCAAGGTCTCATTTTGATCATGATAGCTTGATGATGAGTGCTTCTAGATGATGACTTTGTATTCATCTCAAAGAAACCCCTAAAGCTTGAGTTTTTCCTTTTCCTTGAACTTTATCTATGTTACTTAGCTCACATGGTTTTTAACTTAAGAAAAATTAATCATAAGGATTTCAATAAACTCAAGGTCTACCCTTGTCAACCTTAAAGTTGGCCGGCACGTTCTAGAGTTATGCTCTAGATAGGGGTCTTGAGTACATAATAAAGAACTCGGTGTATATTTTCTCCTCTTGTGATTTTGGTTCCTTGCTTTTCTTTTCTTTATGTTTTTTATTTTTGGTTCCTTTTTCCCTATGGGTTTTGTTGTCTCTTAAGTTCATTTCCATGAAGCTTGATGATGTTGTTGAAGAACCATATAGTTTCTTTGAAATCTTGGTTCAAGAACTCTAAAGCTTACTTTGTTTTGTTGAGATAAATGTTGGGTTAAGTTTATATTCCTCTAAAAGTCTTGCATGAGCTCTAAGTTAAGATAAAAAGAACTTGCATCCATATTTATCTTTATGTCATCACTAAACTCTCAAGATAAAAAAATGAACTTGCATCTTGATATTTATGTTCATGTTCTCACTAAACTTCTAAGATAATAAAGGACTTGCATAGCATATTTATTTTATGCTCTCACCTCCTAATAAAGCCTAAAACAAAGTGCATTGCATATTTATGTTTATGTCAACCACTTAAGAGATTTAGAGCTCATGGACTTGCCCATTATTATCTTAAACAAAGTTTGGAAATGAGTGTGTTTCACCCACATGGATTCAGCCATGTGATGATGATGATCTTAGAGTAAGATTCATCTAGTCACAAGTGCTAAAACCTATGTTTCATAGTTTTTACTAAGTTTAGATGATCTCAAGAAATGTTTTGAGCAAAGTTTTATGATTTAGATTTCTCTTGAGATTAATTTGATATAACTACTGCCCTTAGGTGTTTTATGATGGTTTTAATGAAATAAAATGTTTCCTAAGGGGTTTTATAAGTTTTAAAGAGGTTCCAAGAAAAACTAGTAATTTATGTGCTTCATAAATGAAATTCTATGCATTATTTGATGGAGATGTTTTCGGTTCTGCCATGCTTGGTTGCTCACTGTATGATGCTGTTTCTATGATGATAAAATGAGTATGTTCATGTATATTTAATGTTAGAATTAATTTTAGAAAGTTAAGACAAGTTAATAACTAGAAAGGAATTAAAATGAGACTTTTAGATCCATTAGAAGGTGAATTTTCTGGATTCTGTCCAGCAAGGGTAAAATTAGTAAATGATGGTTTATAATTAGTTTAAATGTATAGGAACTACTCATAATTGGTTTAGGAATTGATCTTGGTGCCTTAGGAGCAAACCGAACTTAGAAAGGGTCAAAGTTGTGACTCCTAGGTACCCGTAAAGTATAAATTATGGATTCTGCACTAATGGACTTTAGAATAAGCTATGATCATAATAATTAGCAAGAATAATTAGTTTTGAGCCTATAGGTGCATAAGTTATTGAGATCGGATGATTAGGGAACTTAAGTCTCGAGTTTAAGACCTTAAGGGTCAAGCATAAGACACCTTAGGTTCCTTAATAAAGTGAGTTTATTTATGCAAGTATGATGTGATGATATATGATATGATGAGTGTTTCATTGAGAAGTTATGTCTATCATGTTCATGAAAGTTGAATGAGAAATGCATATGTGTTATAAGATTCATGGCATAAAGTTAGTTTGAAGGAAATTCGGTGTACAGCTGTTATGCTGCTGAATTTCTGTCAAAACTAAAAGGACTTGAGAATGTTTTTGAAGAAACAAATGAGATCAAAACCCTAGGTGACACCGGTTCGGCTGAGCACCCCTAGGAGATTTTTATGTTACGTAGCACAAAGACGTACTTCTCCCACTTCGGTGGGGAGGAGGCAAATCTGTGAGGGTATGAGTGGATGCAGCCTACCAAAGTGGACTATTCGCTGTGCACTAGATGCTAGTAGAGCGTTTCAAAGAAGGAAATAATCCTAAGAGAGGTGATCCTTAAGCCCCCTAGCCCGTACTCTAGTAGTCGGGATTATATTTATTTTTCGCTTATCCAGATAATAAGTAAGAACTAGTGACGACTAGTTAAGGTATGAGCTCATAACCTAGATGATGTTTAGGGTGGCCCTTTAATGCTAAGGCATGATGTTCTGAGTCACAATGTTGAGGAAAGTTCCACTTGATAGTTACATGCCACTTTATGCCACTTGCATGCTTCTTGATGTTATGATTGGTTAAGTTGTTTTGTTTAAGGTATTGCCATGTATTCATGCTTGATATATTGCATTCATGACATTAAGATGCATTCTAAAAGGAATGAACCTTGGATAATCTAGTTTTATAAACCTAAAGAATGAATTTATATGCATGCTCACCTTTTAACAATAAACCCAAGGTTCCTGAAGATGTGAACGATGTAACTTTAGATAGGAGATCCCTACTGAGTTTCTTTAGCAAGATTTTCACTCCCTTTTCTTCCTTTCTTGCTTCTAGTCACATCTTCAGAGCTCGATGGCGATGTTCATGGTTTTTATCGACACTCCAATTGGGAGTTGCACTTTGATCTGGAGCATGGGTCGTATCATTTTGATAGACGCTGTGTTGTTCGCGTCTTTATGTTCATTGGACGTCCCTTCGCACATCCTGTACAGAGCTACCGCTTTTCCCCTGTGTCTCCCTATGATGATGCTATGGTTTTTGAGTGTGCCCGGACGTATACTGAAGGTTCGGCTGCCCGCGACTTTCAGGACTATGTGCCCCGATATCCCGGTTCAGAGGATGACCCCTCAGAGGATCCGCCGATGCACATGTACACTGAGAGCTCAGCCTCTAACCCACAGTTCATGAGGGGAGAGAGCGAGGAGATGGTTATGCAGCTGAGGTTGGCCAGGCGAGCCGAGACAGCCCTCACTGAGGAGCACATGTGCAGTCACAGCGCGTACCTACTCCCGCTGCACTACGTCCATGGATTAGTTTCATCCCGCCATACCCCGGGTTCCAGTAGTAGCTGTTTTAGGGGAGATCTAGTGCACACACTCACTCATAGATAGGATAAACCTTCTTTTGTCATGAGGTTATCCACCTTAGGTGCACTAGGGTAGGAGTTTTATTCACGCCTTTCATGTATTTCCGTTCATGTTGTATTTCCTTTTTATTGTATTTGTATTACCTTGTACTAAACTAAGTCCCGCCTTCGGGTGGGCATACTATGATATTAATGAAGTATTTCCTTGGTGTGTTATTGACTGTTCATCTGTTATGTGTTCTTCTATTTTGTGTTTATTCCTTATAAATTACAATGTATGTTTAGTTTACTATTTCATCAATGCGGCTCTCACTTTGCTTTTATATTTCAAAAAAACATTTACCCGTATCTTCCGCTAAGTATTTTAATAAAAGAATGAGACTAAGAAGTAATAACCTAATGATTAACCTAAATATGTTCTAGAGTATTGGGTTAAAATTAGGATATTATAGTATAGGTATAAAAGCACACAAGAAAGGGAGTTGAATCGTACTTCAACTTTTCTTTCCTTCATTGTTTTTGAAAAACTTAAACAATATATTATCAAGCATTTAACTTGAAGTGCAGAGGAAATAGCATTAGTTACTTCAGAAACCAACTTTCTAAACTACAGCAAATATAATAAAGATGCATTTAAGATGGCTTTTCAAAGAACATAATATAATAGGCACAATGTAGTAAATATAAAGGAGTTAAAGAGAAGAAGATATTGCACATATATTTTTAATCCTAGTTTAGCTAACCTATCTATATCCAGTTCTCAACCACCGTTGAGTTCCACTAAAAACCTTTAATTTCTCTACCCAAGAAAGTTGGGTAGTCTTTACAGTAGCCTTCCCAAGCTCTTACCAGTGACTAGTAGCTCACTCTACTATCATAATTGAGTAGTCTTTGACCAGTCTCTCCAAGCTAACACAGTGACCAGTAGTTAACTCATACTGTCACAGCCTGAGTAGTCTTTCACTAGCCTCCCCAAGCTAACCCTATGAATAGTATATTACTCCTACTATCATAAGTAGTCTGTGTTTAGCCTCTTCAAGTTAACCCTGTGACTAGTAGGTTACTTCTATTGTCACGTTACAAGTAGCCTTTGCTTAGCCTCTCAAAGCTAACTCATTGTGATCATTAACAGATTTGGGTTACAAAGGTTTTTCACTCAAACTAACCAACACTCAAGTTTTCATAAGATATACAGTGATAGGATTGGAAAACTTGAATAACTTCTTTCTATGATTCTTCGTAGGAAAAATTTATGATCTACTAAGAACATAGAAAGAAGATTTTTACAAACAAGAAACTAATTACAAGAAGTAATGAACTTTACAAAGGATGAAGGCAAATTCTTTCAGCGTTTCAGCATTATTCAGCTAAAGTCTCTCTTTCATTGTAAGCACGTCATCTCTATTTATAGATGGTTTGTATTTATGATCATTGCCCTTGATCTTTTGTCCAAATGACACATGTTGATCATTTGTTTGTGTCTCGAAAATGCAATATAGAGGAGTAGCTCGTTGTCTATCAGAGCTGTTTCATAAGCCATTGTGAAAGAGAGTTTTCTGAGGTTATCTTCTGAAACTGGTTTTTACTTTCTGAACGAGGTTTCTAAACTTTTCTTTCTAGAAGCTGGAGTAGTTGACCAAGTTGGTAGAAGAGATGTCATGTCAATCTGTAACTGGGTTTGACTTTAAATTTGAATTTCAAATTTTCCTCATTTTCTTGCAAAGTGCACCATTTCACTGTGAAGTGAACTTTCTGAAGTGTAGTATCAGTTCCTTCATATATCTTCGATCTTTCACACTTCAATCAGACCTTGTAGATGGTGATATAATTGTAATCATGATTATTGAAGGTTGTAGAACATATTTGCTTTAGAGTTGGGTTGAAATCTTCACTTGAAGCATAATTTCTAAAGTTGTGTGCTACTTTCTAAAGATCTGAGTCTTGGTTTCTTTTATATGAGAATTTTCTTTATTATGTTGAGTGTATATCTGTTCTTTCCATGATATAATTTTCACTTCCTTTAAGTTCCCATCTCTTTAAACAAGATAAAACATATTTACACATATCATGTAAACATATTTTCACTATAAGAGCCGTGTTATTCTAACGTAAGAACCTGTTTAATACTTCAAGAAACTCAAAGGAAACATTAGTCCTTCTTCAAAATATTTTCTCTAAATTATGGTTATGTTATCTTTCAAAACATTTTGTATTAACATTTTCTAAAGGGTTCTGGAGCTAACACTTGGGCCTTACCATTTCTCATAATTTACTCCGTTTGTGCAAGAATGGAAATGAGCTCATCAATAGACCAATCTTCCTTTACGCATTATAAGAAGTCCTCAGAACATCAAATTTAGAAAGAAGAGAGTTCAACACTTGCCAAACTAGAAAATCTCTTCCTAGTTCCACTTTATGGATTTCAGCTTATTGTACTAATTAGTGAGCCCTATAGCATGCTCACAGACACTAGATACATTATCTTATCTAGCCTTTGTCAGCAATGAAAGATAGTAAGCATTCTTAGTCTTGTATAACTTCTTGAATTTCTTACCCGTGGACTCAAGAAACTCCTTTGTATTGTTCATCTCATTAACATTATCTTTGATAGTTTTGTCCATACAAAATTTCATAGCCATCCAATAGACTATTTGAATGAGCCCACTTTCCATGATTTGCTATAATAGTAGTGAGAGACTCAAGTATAGGCATTTGAGGTTCATACTTATTACGGATGGCATCCACATTGTAATTTGTTGCATTCAGCTTTGGTAAAGAGTTCATGATCATTGGCAAAGTTGAAAAATTATATGTTAATGGGGGATTTTTGTCAAGCATATCCAACAAACACAATAGATCTTACAATAATAATAAAGTCACTCATACAATTATAATCCTACTGAAGGGTCCTAAATTACAATGTATAAGTAACTCTCTCAACATAAAAGAATCATATTCCTAAAGTTAGTATCAAAAGGATACTAAAAACTCTAAGAATACAATTATCAAATCAGTAAGAACTATATCAATAAGGATAGATTGATAGGGTAAGTGCATTATTAATATAAGTCCTAATGCCACAATAGTAGCTATATTTTTCACATAATAGCATTTTTGTTTATGCTAGTGCACATAAACAAAAATATCCAAGAAGTGATATATATATATATATACATATATATATGCAAACTATTAATTGTTTAAAGAATGAGGGAAGTTACAGAGCAATGATCAATGTATGGACGTGCATGAGCGTCCTTTGTGAATTATTTCGTTATGTGCTATGAGGTGTTTTATGATTTGTATTGCATAATACTATGAGAAAGCATTTCTTCATGTGTCATCACATGATTAATTGTAGAATGCCTTCATGCATAAAGATCATGAATAAAAGAAATGCTTTCTTCATATTTAAAGATTTTCTAAACTTAAAAATGAACCTTGATGCATGCACACTTCTTAATATACCCAAGTGACTGAGGACGACCATGATGACATCTTATCTGTTTATGCCCCTATTGAGAAATCTAGAATTTTTCACTCCTTGATTTTTCTGTGTTATCTTCAGAGGGAGCTGAGGAAGAGATCGTGTTGAAGAAGGAATACTTGATACATCAAGTGGGCTCTTAGATTTTCATATCTATTTTGCTTTAGTTATATTTAGCTTATCCACTTTTCATTTAAGGTTAAGTTCATGCATGTTAACTTTTAAGGTTAAGTTCATGCATGTTAACTTAATGAGTGATCAGGACTTCTAATTGATTACTGTGTTTGTTGTATTTCTTATTTAAATACTTTATGAGGAGTATGTATTCAAATTGCTTATATGTATGATGCTCGTGTAATATGACCAGGGTATATTTTGGATTGCGATGCTTTGACATATATGAATAAACTATAAATGTTTTTAATTCTCCACGAATCACGATTAACAGGTGTAATTAATTATTATGCCTAATGTGCCATGGCTCAAAGTTTGATTCAAATGCTTTCAACAATAAAAATTTACACGTATTTTCTAGATGACTTCCTTAAAAATTATGAGACTAGAACACAATGACTAAAGATTAACCATAACACTACAGAAGCATAAAGAGATTAAATTTTAGGGTGTTATAGTTTACATTTTTAGGATGAGACTATAAAATGTACCTTTTTTTGGATTAAAAGGAGAATTTACTCCTTTTTTTTAAAAAAATATCATGAATAATATTCTTTTAAGGCTTGCACGAAACATCTAAGATGTCATTGTGCAATTATGTTTTTACGGAAATGGGAATGAAAAAGTAAAATTTGCTTTGGATGGTTGAAATCTCAATGAGTAGTTTTTTTTTTAATAGAGCATATATAGAAATCCAAATCAATATAATGGCAGTTTAAATAAAGGTGAATTTAATTATGTAAGTATTGAACACAAAATGTTAGTTTACTGGAAAATTGATCTGCACTGTTAGTTAAGGGAATATGTTGATTCGCACAAAAAAAAAAGTGTGCAGGGTATCAACTGGTTTATTGACAGACATGGGGAGTCAGTTTCTTGTTTGTCAGTAGATAATTACATATGGGTAATTTTAACTATTAGTAATTTTTTATGGGTTTTTCAATGGGTAAGAAAATAGAAAACAGCTGATAATAAATGTAAAAAAAGACTTCAATTTCGTCACTTGGAAGTTATTGTTATCGATGGGTTGTTTTAATTTTCCCAATAGGTCACAAAAATTAAAAATATTATTTATTTATTTATTACTAGCGGGTTTACCAACATATTCAACTTTTAATAACTTTTTCAATTAAAATATTCATTTATTTCTAATGAGTTTAATTGTCGATAATATTTTTTTAGCAAAAAATTAAATTGTCATATGTGAAGTATTAATATAAGTTATCTAATTATTTGACATTTATTTATTTAATTATTTAATTAGAAACTAAAATGATATGGAATAAGGAAATATTAAAATGATAAATAAACATACTAATGAAATAAACAATAATAGTAGTAAGGTATCAGAATAAAATAACTACAAATTTAAAGTGCGATAAATATAAAAATATTCATAAAGCATTATAAATTAAAAAAAAAAAAGAAGCTAAAGCCCTCATCATTATTGTCATTAGAGTCATTATCATCATCAAATGAGGAGGCCTCAATATTGGGCAGGAATGGCTGCTGGGGGACTATTTGCCGCTGGATCCTGAGGTACCTATCTTCCTGTAGAAATTCATCATATTGGCCTTCATCTTCCTCTTCATCTTCTTGAATTTATCTTTGTCTTTCTTGGCCTTCTATTCCTATTGTTGGTTCATGGAGATCTTTAGCTGTCTAATCTGCCTTAACTACTCCTTGATGGCCGCTAGGCCTACTACCTACTACTATTGCTGGGTAAGTTGTCCTTGTTGCTATAGCTCCTCATTTAGGGCATGCACATGCTCCCACAAGCCATCTTCCCTAGCAACTTACCCAGTGGTGGGGGATGGACTCCTATTATTAGTGTTGTACTCCATCCAATACATGTGACCTTTGTAAGGGTCGTCAAATACCTAAGATCAAATCTCTTCCTCATTTGGAGGAGGGATGTTAGCATCGGGTCCAGCATCTACCAACTAGGTCTGGTATTAGGTATGTGCCTGCTTCTGTACCTCTATATATTCACATTGTAAAGAAAAAAAAATACATTGTAAGTAATAATTATGACAAAAACGAAGTAATAAAAATTAAATACTAAGGAGTTGGCTTTCATACTTACGTATATCATCCCAAAGCGAGGTTCAACCAACACCTATCTTGTCTCCCCCTATATATTTCATCCTTTTGGGTGTGGGTGGTCTCTTCGAACAGCTTCCCCTGGGTCGGCTGCAAATTTAACTACTTATCATGCATGGAAATGTACATTAAAATCACAATAACATAAATATTAATACAATTCAAATGTAATAAGCTTTTAATATATTAAATCAATCTTTATTTTCTTCAACCTAAGTTTAGAAAGTAGTTTTTTAGCTTGATAAAAATCTTTTATAATTACGTCGGGATTCAAAATTAGCTCATTGATCAGTACAACCCACAACTCTAAAGAACTTTGACTTTGGTTTCCTTCAGACATAATAGTCAACATCCAAACTGCTAATGACATTTTGAAGTGAACACAATCCTCCCATAAAGGTTATTTTACAGCCGCTAACAAGTTATAAAATCTAGTGGCATCTTGTTTGGGCCCTCAACGAAAAGCTAAGTATAATGCATTGCAAAATCAAGACCAGCACAAAAACCATTTCATAATGTCTAGGTAGATTGTCCTCCCATGACACAATACCCACATCGTGTTCATCTATGTGGGCCCCACCAAAACTACTTCCAACTTGAAACATTGTCTATTGCCACCCTCGCTTACTAAACTATTAACTTATGTTACTAAAATGCCTTTCATCTATAGTTGTTTCATGTCCCTTTACTTTTCAAAGTTAGAATAACAAAATGTTTAACATCATAATATTTTACCAATACAATAAATATACGTTTAAAATGAAAAATAAAATAAAATAAAGTAATTCCGGTCAAAATAAAATTGAGTGGAAATGTAATTAGATAACAAAAATATTAGACAATAAAAAATTTTATTAAAATTTTGTAGCCTCGAATTTGTATTTTATATATGTAACTGAAAATAAGTTCGTGGATATATGTCATTTTGTTTTCGAATAATTTTGTTGTATTTTACTTTATTTTTTATGTTTGATTGATTGGAAATGAAACGTAAAATCTATCATTTTTCTATGGATAAGTCACTTCCTTCTGTTTATTATCACTCTTATTAAACAAACTGATTTGCTAATTTCTCTAAAGTACTCTGTCTCTAAAACTCATTTTGAAAGGATTCTTTGAAAAATTGAAATTAAATTGTGAGTTTATAAAATACTTAGTTGTCAAAAAATTAAAAAATTGTGAGCGATGATAAAAGAATTTCAAATACTTTTAAGAATTCAAATAAAATTAAATTTTTTTAGTAAAAAAACTTTTAAACAATTATTTTGATTAAGAAACCAAAAGGAGTAATATTTAAAAAAAATATGAAATTTAACTAAAAAATTTGGAGTAATTGTGAGTGGATAGTCATGTGTGAATGACAAAATATATTCAGAAAAGTTCTAAAAAGATATAATATCCTAAAAAAATTGGTGAAGTAAGAATTAAATTTAGTCTTCTCTTAATTTTATTTTTATTTGAAATATAAATGTAATGTATTAGTACAAAACATTGGGAAGTTGAATATTTTGTTTATCTAACTGCGAAAAATAAAGGGACATGAAATAGCTATGAAAAAGAATGAAGGGTAGTTTAGTGACATTTGTAGATAAGTTTAGCAAATGAAAGTGGCAACAGATAAAAATGAGTGGCGCAATATTTTATTATAACTATTTATTCCCCAAGACAATGTGAAAATAAAAGCTTTATAGATATAGCTATCGAATATATTTCCGTATCTCAAAAAAATATCCCACAGAACGAAAAGGAAATCACTTTTGGTTTTATCTCTTCCCCCAGTTAGAACCTCAATTCATCGTCATATCCAATGCAAAGAATCTTACCAGTTATAAGCATCTCATTCATATATCATATGTGTATTCGATACTTGATTGAAGAACGCTCCCCTCCGCAGTATTAGGGGAGCTAGGAAAGACTAGTCCATACAGAAGAAAAACCATATAAAATCTATGAAAGGTAAAAGGCAACAGCCTGATCATATATTAATAATAAACAAATGAAATCAAGCATACCAAAATACGGGGCAAATGCACCATTGGTCAGTTGCGTGGTCCAATCTATATATGGTCTTTTCATCCGTGAATTGCGTGTCATAGAATTATTAATACATGTATGCTTTCATTTGCAAGTAGCAAATATTTTGTATAAAGGCAAAATAGACCATAAACACTATGCAAAAGAACAAATTTAATAGTCTCCATGATGTTTTTCACGAGAAGCGCAAGATTTTAGGATGACTTTTACATTTATATTTGTATTATTTTCAGGATTTATTTTCGACCGGTGATAATTATAATCTTGATTTATGTATCAGTTCATATCAGGTCTCAAAAATTGAAAAAGTCTTCTCTCTCTTAAAAACTCTCGTTTCAAAAAACGCTTTGTCTTAACCCTCTCTTTGTCTCAATTAAAAGCTGGCTCTACTATTTCTTTACCTTCATTTGGTTTAAAATTTGTTCTAACTTTTGATAAAATTTATTTAAATTTGTGTAGATGAGTATGACATTGCTTATGTCATTGTTAGGAAGACTTTTGCTCATTTCTAAATTTTCTTCTGGCTTTTTTTAAGATAAGAATTCGATACCTTTTTAATTATTTTTTAATTTTATGTATTTCGGTGAGTTAATATAAGATCATGAACATGATTTAAGAGTTGTTGTAGAAGATTTGAATGTATTTATTATCTAAAAATAGAAATATTATTGATTTATTAATCAAGAAAAATGAATACATATATGTGTTTATTTCTTTGTTTTTTATTTGATTCATTTAATTTGGTAATTGAGAATACAAATTTAATGGTTTTTGTTCAGTTTATTTTTACAGGGAAATCCTGCTAACATAAAGCATTACTGATATTGTTCGTTAAGGTTTGCAAATGATAAAATTAAATTACTTATGTAAATTTCATTTACTTTACTGTCGCGTGCATGTCTTAAGTTTATATAGGACTCTTTATATTTATATTTTTATTGTTTACATGGTTTACTTTTGATTAGTAATAATTATAATCCTGATTCATATATCTGTTCAACTAAGGTATAGAGTTATTATACGATACTGAATTTTTCATTGTCAAACTTATTTTGTTTTCATTATAAGCAAAACAAATACATTTTTATTTTAAAAATAGATGATGATGATGATGATGATGATGATAATAATAATAATAAATATTAAATTGATAAATCAAAATAGACTTATCAAATCACAAACATAAATATTAATAATAAACAAATGAAATCATTATGCATATCCAAATATGGGGCAAATGCACCATTGGTCAGTTGCGTGGTCCAACCTATATATGGCCTTATCATCCGTGAATTGCGTGTCATAGAATTACTAGTACATGGATGCTTTAGTTTGCAAGTACCGAATATTTTGTATAAAGGCGAAATAGACCATAAACAATATGCAAAAGAGCAAAAGTTAATGGAGTGTTGGTGATATTTTTCACCAAAGAAGCATGAGATTTTAGGATGAGATTCTGCTGATGCTCTTAAGATCCAAAAATGATTCTGGTGGATCACTAATGATGGGTGAGTGTAGAAAAGAAAAAGAATTACCTTTAACTATTTAATTTTTATTTATTATTAGTTTAACTAAAAGTGTAATCCACATAATAAACAAAGTAAAATAGTTTATTTCCAGCAAAGTTGCCCAAACATTGATGCTCGAATTAAGGCTTCGTTTAGTATTGAGTGGCTCTCAAAACGTTATAGGAGCATCATTTAGTAAAATAATGCAAAAACTCTCCTCAATAAGCACAACACGATAATAGTATTAAAGTGTGATCATATTAGTCTTTTGAATTTTATAAAGTAGAAATTAGTTCTAAAAAACACTTCAATGAAGTGCTTGATAAATACAAATTTGTATACATGTGTATCATATTCTTAGTGCCTTAGCTCTCTTTTATGCTTAATTGTATGCATTTGCATCATATTTGAGTATGGGATTCAATTTGAGCGATAATGTGAATTTGCTACATAATTGCACTTCTTGCACTACTTTTGTATTTTGAGTATAACTAGAGTTGTAGACCTGCTCACTGAGTTTTGATAAACTCACCATCTCCTTTTCTTCTCCTTCTAGTTACAATTGTAGATCTAGTTATCATTCAGACTCAATTTTAGTAACCTCACAGTTGTTCTAGTGGTGAGGTTCACTTTGTAATGTAGTTTAGATTAGGATCACAGCAAAATATAATACTCCAGTAGTTGTGCAAGTAGGATTCTAGACCATGCATTTATTTTAAATGATGTATTTAGTTATTTTATCACTTATGTTTGGCTACAGCCTGGACTAGACTTGTTAAATTTGATTTACATATTTCATGTTGGAACAACTCAGCTTATGGGATTATTCACTTAGATTTGATTTATCAGTTATTTATTACATTTTGAATTAAGATATGGAAAAAAAATTAATATTTATTATGTATATTAGTCAGTTGTGTTACCTAGAGGCTTTCGTGAAGGCTCAATCTCTCACATACCGGTCATGTTTCCAAATCGAGTCATGAGGAAGAGATGGTTTCAAGACAACAAAATATCTTAGAATATAAAAGAGTAAATGAAATTATTGTAATCTCAAAAACCCTTAAGAAGCTTTCTAGAAGCTTGCTTTTGGGTGACAATAAATCAATCTTTGAATAAATCATTTGTGAAAAAGGCCAAGACTATTGTTTGTATCTAGTGCTTATGACTAGTGCAGACCTTATATATTGCAATTATATGCATTTCTCTTTAAAAAACTTAAGGAGATATTTGAACCAAGTTTCATAAATTGAACATGGTTCTATTTGAAGGATAAGAGCAATATGACAAAAAGAGAACATTGACACAACTACCATTCATGGACTCCTTTTTTTTGGACAAAAAAAAGAAAAAAAGACTTGACTCTATGACATAGAAAAGTTATACATAGAAAAGAAAAAAAAATGCAAGCACCATTATTAAAATGAAAACAATAGCTGAAACAAAATGAAACTAAAAGAAAAGGAAACTCTCCTGTAGTCATCCATTGCTTATTTGCTCAGCATCCTTGCCATTGTCTAGGTAGTGGAGGTGTAGGAAAATATTTCAAGTCAACTCTAATAGTCTAAGTACAAGCTCAAATCACTTGTTTATTTCTCAAATTCTTTTATTGCAAGTTGACATGAAATGAGAGGTCAAAGGAAAAAAATTGCTAATGCAAGATAAAAATTTTTTTTTTAAAAAAAGAGAAAATATTTTTGTGGCCGACACTATATACATTCCCCCTGCAAAGACTCCAAAATCAGGGAGGCACTCAAGCCGACTCAACAAATGCTAACTACTAAACAAAAGACAATAAATAGGAGCTGTCTTCCAAGAGGCGCTCTTTTAACGTCGTTATCTTGACTTGTGAAGAACACCCTAATCCAAAGTATAAAAAATGTATATTTTCCTTACTAATAGCTGGATTGCCAAATACTTTTCACAAACATGTATAAGAATAAAAAAAATAACAAATTAGAGATAAAAGCAATTTTCTTGTGCCTCTTGTAAGGAAAACATATATCTATCAATTGTTGCAAATTTAATTAGGAGATAAAAGCACTAAATAAAAATCTCTCTTTTTTTATACTTTCCACATCTTTTAACACAAAAGCCCTGTTCAATTTCTCATAGATCTCAGTTGTTCCCATTTCATAGTCATTATGCACTGGTGGCTCATAATATGGGCACAAACATGTAGGGTACACATAATAGCACATACACTACAAAAATCAAGTGATGATAGCCATGTTTCAGCCACATAAAAAGGACACAAACAAGTCATGTGATCATCACATGACCAAATCTCACAACAAGGAAAAAAATTAGGCATTTGGTTATTAGCTATGCAAAACTCCCATAAATTCCACAATAATAATTATCCATAGAAGAAGAAAAAATTCTAAAATAAAAAATCTAGATTAGAAATCTATTTATTACTAATTTTGTTAACAAACACCCAATCCCTGGCAACAATGCCAAAACTTGATAACCAAATCAACAAGTGCACCTAATCATTCAAGTAGTAAAATATGGTGAGTGAGTATCATCCCACAAAGATTGAAGTTACCAAGTAACAGTTCACTAGTTCAATTCCTAATTAGATTATTGTAAAACAAAAAAAGAATTGTTTGAAGAAATGAACTAAGAAAAGCAACCAACTATCAAAGGTATATAAATTGTGTTTATAACAAAGAAAGCTAAACATAAGCTGAAAAAAAAAACAAGAAATTAATGTATTCAGGGGTCAGATTTCACTTGACTCTTCCAATAAAAATTTAGCTTTTTAGTTAACTAAGTTCTAATTCCTCACTTGATGGTTAAATTTCCAATTTGATTAATAACTAATTCCTTAGCTTATTAATCATCCTCTATCTTCTTGAAATTCCCTAATTCCTTAGATCAATTCCAATAAGTAAAAAGGCATACGATAGGCAAAATGAAATTCTTAAACAACCACACTATCAACATCATGTACTCCTAGATAGATATCAATAATGGTATTCATCACATGAGCTAGCACACATATGAATTTCCCAATCCAAAACATGATGAGTCCTAAATCAAAGTATGAGTTTCCACTTCATACAACTCATGAAACTAGTGATAATCACTCAAATGTAGGAAAAGAAACTTGAATCAAGCAAAGAAACAAAAATAACATCATCCAAGTCAAGTTACATTATCACCCCCAACAAAAAGTTTAACTACGCATGATAGAAAAGAAAACAAAATAGAAAAATAAAGCAAAAAGTGCGTTGAAAACCCAATAATTGGAGTGACGATTCCTCAATCTCCCCTCTTCTAATTGTTCCATGCCTCTTCTCTAGATTTGGATAGTGTTTTTCCCTAATTCTAACCTAAAAAAACTCTTCAAAAATATCGTGTCTCAGTGTTTAAAAGGTGAAAATATCAAACATATTGCGTCGCAAGCATTGGGATGCCAAGATTGGACTTTGGAATGCCAAGAATCAGCTGCCAGCATCAGTTTCCATGGACCTGTGGGCATTGTAATGCTAGAACACATATGAGAATTCTCTCTTCTGGGCGCTGGGATGCCAAATCTAGCACTAGGCCAGGTTTAAAGCCTTCACTCCCTTTTTGTGACTTTCTTATGAACTTATAAATAAAATGACAAATTATACTAAAATCAAGATAAGTTCTAAAATATACTAAACTAACCACAAAACAAGCTAAAACTCTTAAAACTTCAACAAAAGACAATCATCAATGCTTAATTTGGATGCTTAAAACACTTCAAATATCAATGAATTGATGGAATATTAATGTACATGTGACTAGTTTAGTTATGCTATAATTATGTTTAGCTTTTGGACTATTGTATGCTCAACCTTTATCGGTGAGTTTAGTATCTTAGGATGTCCTTTATGTTTATAGGATGTTGCTATTACATTATGGTTATGATATGTTATCCCAATTTGTGTCATGTTATCCTTGTTTTATACAAATATTATGGTGAGGTTTATATGATTGCTATTAGTATGTGTGTATTGAGCCGTATTTTTGCACACACATGTCTTGCGTTTGGGTTTTAAAGTTCAAAATAAAATTAGCCATATTTTTATTACTTATATTTTAAAGAAGAATAAACTAAGTTGAGACAAAGGCGTAATAACTAAAAATTAACCATAATGCAACTCGAGCATATCAGGTTAAAAGTTATGGCGTTACAATTCCCATTATGAGTTTGAATTGATTATGTAAGTTAATAACGAGATATATGATGTGTTTGTTTTGGACTTTGAAAAAATTTATTATGAAACTTAAATTTTATATATAACTGAAAAGGTTAAAAACTATTTTTTTTCTTCCAAAAACTACAAACTTTGTTTAGCTTGTACCAAAAAAAATGAAAATTGATTTTACTTTTTTAGACTTGAATCATTTTCTAAATGTTATCCAAATATACAAAAAAAGGCATATGATTTTGAGCCCAAAAAAGCTCATCCAAATGAACTCATAAAGTTAAGTTAAAACTTAAAAGTGATTAATTATATACAATACAAAGAAATAAATATAAAACAATTCATATATAAAATTGTTGGATGCCCAAAAATGAAAGAAAAAAAATGATACTGTTTAGGCCGAAGGGAAATCGACTACCAGCTAGAAATTCAAAATGTTTGACCTAAAAAAAATAGAGAGAATAAAACAACACTTTAATCCTTAAAAGATTTATATTTTAACATTTTAGTCCTCGAATAATCAATTGCATATGCTAGAGTCACCTAAATATTTGAAGTTATGACACTTTGGTCCTCTAAAGTTCAATGCATACACTTTAATCCTCCAAAGATTTGGTGTTATAACACTTTGGTCTAAAGGAAAATAATAACACTAGACTAAAGTGTTATAATATAAATCTTTGGGGAATTCAAGTGTATGCAATTGGTCTTTCTCTTGGACTGAAGCATTATGACCTCCAATAATTGAAGGATTTAAAGTGTATGCATTAAACTTTTAAGGACAAAAGTGTTATAATTTCAAATATTTGAGGACTGAAGTATGCAACTGATATTTGGAGGACTAAAGTGTTAAAATATAAATCTTCCAAGAACCGAAGTATAGATCTACTAAGAAAAGAAAGAAGTTCAAAATGGAAAGTCCTAGTCTGTGACTACATGAAACCTTGAGAGTAACATGCAAGCAGCTAACCTGGGGTAAATGATATAACCTAAGAGGGGTTGAGAGGGGTAGTTGGCCGCCCCACCCCACCCACCCCACCCCACCCCAAATTATTTTTATTATTATAATAATAATTATATAAAAGATTATTGGGACAATTATAAAAATTAATTTGTCTTGTTATATAAGAGAAAAACTCACTAATTTATACTATTATATAAAAAGAATTGTGTGGGCTAACCACTTTTGGTCTCTTTAAATTGTGTTGAATTTATTTTTTCGAGTCCACACACATATTTGAACAACTTCAAACACCATGATCAAATTCAATAACTTCTACCATTACATATAAAACTATTCAATAACTTCTAACATTGTTTTTTAATATTAGTTATATAATTAAATTAATTTTTAGTTTAACAATATAATTTTTTAAAAACTTTCATATTAAATTTAGAAATGTGGATCAGTAGTTCACTAGTATATATAATAAGTTTGCACTTTTTTTTCCTCTTATTTGTTAGGGGAATAAAAGAAATCCCATATTGTTATCAAGATATTAGCATTTTAAAATTTATTTGATTGATATGTTTGTTTAGAAATGATAAATCTTTCTAATTATTATGTGTAAAAAATAGATTAATTTAAATTCTCTCTTACATGTATATAATAGTCATTGAATACTATTTAAATTATAACCCATATAATTGTCTATATAATTTAAAATTAGGAGAATTGATGGTTAGATAAATATATTATCACTATATGTTTTCCCTTAACTTTTTAGTCATCTTCCACCATATATGGGAGATGATTGTGGCTTGAGGAATATAAGAATCAGTCGAGGGCTACGTTTTGTTTATCCGAGGTTATCGGATGCATATTTAAAGTTGCATGTGTTGACAGTTGAGACATTTCTCAAATGGTAGACCTTTGTGTTTCCTAAAGTACTGCAATCGAGCTCAATGCCAACAAAGTAGGTGCTTGAGAAACCCATCCCTGCAACCCCCCGGGCCCTTGCCCCCTCCCCCTCCCACAAAACAAAAAAAAGTTGCATGTGTTGTACATTATCAGATACACATTCTCAAACTCAAAGGTATTTTTATGGCTTTAAGTTTTAGCTTTTTCTTTTGAATTTCAATTCTTTCTTGGGTATTGTTGCCAAATGTTAATGAAAATTCCAATTTTTACCTACTCTTGGCGATTGATTTTACTCAACCTTTGTTTCAAGTTAGTTGAGCAATTCACCTTCCTAAAGAGCATGATACCTTCTTTAACTACATGATCTCCACAATTATTAGAAGGCAATTGTTGAGACTTTAATAGGATAAATTTTGATTACGAAATTTAGCTAATTGCATTTTTAGTCCAACAAAAAGTTAACCGCAAAAACTTTTAATAAAAACTTGTAAGTTTGAAACTTTTTAACCAACATTAACAGAAATACAATTTTATTGATGAGTATCTTAAGGAATCAAAAGTAGTAAGATTACAAAATCCAATCTTCAATGTAAAATTTACTACTTTTGTTTCCTTAATGAGTGTTATAATTAGGAAAACTCTTAGGAGCCATTTGGTGTAAAACTCAAGTAGCTCTAATGTAACATATGCTTAAGTTCGCATTTGGATTCTATTAGTTTGTTACCTTTTAGCTTGGCATAAAATTCAAAACTTTTACATTAATTTTGTGAAGACCTAACCTGGATCGTGACCGGTACGTGAGGATCCCTATCCCCACATAAGCCTGTGATTCGCTGAGTCATGCTATATGCTTAATTTATTCATAAATCAATCCCATATATCACTAGTAGCTATAATATAAATCAATTCCATAATTATATCTAAAACATGTAGCTATCATATAAATCAACTGAGTTTCTAATTTACAAATTAAACCTTAAATTACTATATCATGTAATTACAAAAAGAATCTTGATAACAAAATAATCGTATGCATGCCTAGTTTAGGACCCTGTTCGCATATCAGTAGAGCACTCTATCAAAATAAATCACTTCATGGCAATGTGAAGCTCACCCAAAATGAAAGCTACTATTGGTAAGGGGGAGGAGGCTCCAAAGCTACACGTGTATCTCTGAAGAAAAGGAAGAAAAGAGGGGTGAGTTTTGTTACAAAACTTAGTGACTGGATCCTCACTCATAACCATACATGGGACAAAAAAAGGATTCATAAACAGTAATAATGCAGCATTCGCAATTCATTTCTATTTACATAATAACTATAAAATCATAATATTTCTCAAGGCATTATAAAGAGAATAGACTATCCGTAAATTGAAGGGTGATACTCAGTCCCTGACGAATATGAGTCCATAGCTGAGGTCTTAATGGTCCCTGGCAAACTACATCCCTGGCAGACTGATCTAAAATAAAGGTGAATTGCCCCTGGCTAGTCTTGGTATACCAAGGTTAATAGAATGATTGCCGTTAACTCATAGTTTTGTTTCTCTCAATAATTCTCTAACTAAAACCATGTTGAAACCATAAGAAAGGAGTTCTAAAATTCTAAGTTTGACCTGTCTCATATTCTCAAAAACAAGCTTAAAGCTTTACTTCTTAATTTAATAATCATAACAATTTCTCATTTAAAGTATTCCAAGCTTCAAATCATGAATAATCATATGATAGCAGTTGTATTTCAATACGGTCCCATGCATTTTGATTAACATAGATTTTCATGATAAGTTTCAAACATATTATGTAATCCTTGCATATATACACATAAATATCTTGTTTCATGTTAAAACTCATGTAAAACTTCTCTAAACAGTTTCTACTACTAGAAATTAATTATAGACTGACTAAAATAAGGCCATGAGATTAAACCCACTCACCTGGAGGGGTGGAACATGAAGCATCAACACCACAGGGACTCTAGAAAGGAGGGATGGCACCAACACCTACCATTGTAACCATAAAACTCGTAAGAAATCTAAAACTTGTAAGAAATCTATGGGTACTCCTAGATTATTATAGATCTACTCTAACAACATTGAGGAGCACCCTCATTTGATAACAATGAGAGAAAATAACAAACCCAAACTTAGAACATGAAAGAAAAGGAAAAATAGAGACAAAATCTATGAACATGTAAATACCTTGATGATTGGGGATGATAGATTTCTAAGCTCCAAAACCCTTCAGAAAGTATAAACTTTATTATTTTGAATGACAACAAAGTCAATTTAAAGAAAATATTTTGAAGAATGACTAATTGCTACCTGGAGTTTCTTGACTAAGCTTAACAGGTATGACCAAAGTGCATTACATGGACTTGAGCGAGAATAATTTCACTCTACATGTGTAAACATATTTTATGTCATGGAAAGAGAATAAGCTTAAATGAAGTAAATATTATATCGTGTAAAGAATGCTTACATCCATCAAGGCATATCAATACAAGAACAAGAAACCAAGGAAAAGGGTCTTCAGAAAGTAACATGGGATGTCAAAAAGTACATTGAAGAATGAGGGAATCATGCAAACTCTAAAAGTAACATGTTGCTCAGTCAACAATCATCATAATCGCAAATCATTCATCATTAAAAAACCAAGATTGAAGACTAGAAGACTGATGCATCTTGTTTTCGGTAGCCCAAACTGAAAGAACTCCATAGTTAAGCATGCTTGACCTGGGGTAATTTTGGGATGGGTGACCTCCTGGGAAGTTTTCCTAGGAAGCGTGTGAGTGAGGACAAAGCATGCTGAAAAGACCCGTGTTGGTTTATGGGGACAGTCGTCAATCCATAAAGCAGCAGGGGATGTTACAGCTTCTGCAACTAATGTGACAAGTCTGCCACCTACCTTTCTAGACTAATGTTCCAAGACACAACAGATGATCTACATGTGTCACTTGGAGATCTGATCAAAGGCAACGGTCATGAAGAAGGACCATTATAAATGGAGATGCTATGCTTGAAAGCCGATGAGAGAATTGAATGCATAAAAGTTGAAACTCTGGAAAAATCTCTCCACACTTCTTGTGATGTTCATCATAATATGTAATCAGTTTTATTGAAGTATAAAAATCTTCTTTGCAAATGCTTAGCATGATGTATGCTCTTATTTGTAAGAGATGTAGGAAAGAAGTCGCTCATGTTTCCTAGGTTTATTTTATTGAATATTTGTAAGGAAACTTGAGTGAAGGTTAGTTTAAGTAGTAACCCAAACACATAACCTTTGTAACCTTGATCCAGCAGTGATCAGAGTAAGACATAACTTGGAGAATCTAAGGTAAAATTACTCGCAACATGATGTCAGAGGTGTTTGCTTATCTCAATCCAACTTGAAAAGGCTGTGGAAGAACTACTAGCAACTTGATAATGAAGGCATTTCGGTCATCATGTTTTAGGTTATAGAGATTGGGAAAAACTACTTGCAATGTGGCTGTAGTAGTTGTTTACTATTCACGATTCATCTTAGAGAGGTTAGTTTAAGATTTCTCGGTTTAGTTTGGAGAGGCTAGTACAGAACTACTCATTTTGTGATAGTAGGGGTTGTCTACTGCTCACTGTTGAGAGATTGGGAAGGCTAATATAACAACTATCCAATTTACTTTCTCAGGTTGAGAAAGTTGTTGTTAATGGAAGCTCAATATGTGTTGAGTACTGGATGTAGGCAGCTTTTGCCGAGCTAGTATAAAAATATTTATATCATCTTTCTTTTCCCCGATCTATTAATTTTATTTTGAGAGTTTTTATTTTAATTTTTACTAACATATTGTTTAAGATGCATCATTAGTAATAATTAAGAAATCTACTTTTGAAATTGTTGACCACGATTCTGTTGCACTTCAAGCTTAGAGCTTGATGGTATTCTTATGAAATGTTTCAAATTTGAAGAAAGCACTAAAACATGATTCAACCACATTTCTTATGCACTCTTTTACCTATAAGTGGTATCAGAGCTAGACCTCTGAGTGGTTGAGCCATCCAACGATTATAGAGGACAAAGATAAAAGGAATAGCATGGCGCAGATCATCCACAATAGAAGATCATTCATCAAACTAAGCATCTACTCCGAATGAGCTTCCAGGGTATGACAAGGCAACTTCTACAGTATGTGGAATCTTAATGAAGCAGATTGACAAAGAAGATTGAAGCTAAAGTTCAGCAAAATCCCAAGTCAACATTATGCTCTCAAGTGTACCAAGCTAAGCATAACATGACAAATTAACACTTCAAACATTGTGAAATGAAGATAGGATAAAATGGACATACTGAAGAAGTCATGCTTCCTGAAATGAATGATAATCCTATAGAAAGGAGAAAGCATTCAATCCTAAAAGTCTTCAATCTGAAGCAGTAAAAAGCTAAAGCAATAGAAGTTGCTGATACCACTTATGAGAAATGAAAATCTGATGAAGGAAATGGTCATTAAGTCATGATAAGTGCAAAGACGCATAAAATCTAAAGTTCATGACATAAGGGTGGTCTGACAAAGAAATACAAGGTTAAAATATCCAAAGCTCCTTTATCAGTTCCTTTACTTTTTTTCATTGCTTATTGAGCTGCTATATAACCTACATATTTCTCTTCTCAATATCTCTCAAAATTAAATAGCTTAAGTTTGATTATGAAAATCATAAGGCAAATACAGATTCTATTTTCAAACTCTAAGCCTTAGAAGCTGAAGTCTTAGAACTATATTAGAAAGATCTCATAAAGTTATTTCTGAATTTGAAAAAACTTCATGACTTCTGAAGTCTGACTCAAAGTTATGAGAATAGGTCCTAAAATCTTAAACCTATGCTTAGAGGTTAGATACCAATGTTTGAGAAAACAAATCTGAGAAATAAAAAGGAAATAGGAGAGAAAATGAAATGCAGGCTCATCTATGGACTTCCATCATAGTCTCTTTTACACTCTATCATAAGTAGGGACACCCATTTGACAAATGATTCTTAAAAGAGAATCTATTGAGATAGGATAGGAGGCCTTTCCCTAAACAACTAACCAAGATGGACTCAAGAAAGTTGAGTACCAGAATCAAAATTCTCTTTTTTGCAAGTACATTTGAACATTACAACTATTAAAGGTTCCTTAGAGCTTAAAAGACAATAACTATCTCAGACATTTTCCATGGGTCAGAAGGAAAATTAGGAGCAGGATACTCGAGATCTCCAAATGGCTTGAATTCTCTTATGAAAAGTATTCAAGGAAAACTTTGCTAGATGTCACTTAGGACTAGAAGAAAGCCTTGAGGAAAAGAGTCTCAAGGAAACTTCTGATAGCAAATAGATCGAAGCCAAACGTTCAGAAAGTAAACTTCAAAACTCAGATACTTTAGAAAATATGCTAAGAACTCTAAAGCAAATTAGAGGAACATGTCTAAACAAGAGGAAGTAATCTGAAGTAAGAAAAAAAGCTGAAGATTTTCAAGGAACAAAAACTACAAGAATGCTTTCTAATCTAAAGATAGTTTCAAAATATAGAGTTATGGGAAACATGTCATTCCTAAGAAATATGTCAAAATGTGCTTCCATTTTCACCATTATGCCTGAATGTATTGAAGAAGCTTGGAGCAATCAAAGTTAGGTGAATGATATGCTATGAGAGCTAAACCAGATCAAATAAATGCAAAGTTTGAATACTTGACCAAAAGGGAAATCATCATAAGCTCCAAAATGATAAGCCATGTGGAACTAAGAGATCACAGGACAATGCCATTCTTTTGAAAAACTAGGCTCTTGACAATGCAATCAAAAGAATACTTCTATCCTCTCTAATGTCTAAGGTAAAAATGGAGATTGTTGCAAACTATTGCACACAGATGTTGCAGTTAAAGAACCAGTCAGAAGATCACTACTTGAGGTATCCCGAAATCCCTATAATCTTTAATAATACTATTGATATTAATCCTAGTTGAAAATTCTGTTTAGCTCTTTAAATCCAAGTCACCTATTGAAAAGCTTGTTTAAAATCATATTCAAAAATGTTTTCGTTGTTGTATCCTTTTCTAAAATTTGCATAAGCATTCATGCACAATGTCTTTGGGTATTTTCCTTTCCATGGCTCTAATATGAAGATCACGTAAAGACATAAGTTTGGAAGACCAACTCATCCCTTTGAAAATAGAAGATTTGATCAACAAGTTAAGAAATAAAAGAAATGGTAAGAAAAGAGAAGATAAAGTTCAGAAATCTGGGAATATTTAGTGTTATGAAAGTCAAAGTGTAAAGATGACTTGATAATCGAAATATCGTAACACTTTGAGGGATCAGAAAGTGAGAAGTAAAGCTCAGAAAGTAGGCTCTTCAGAAAGAAAATCTAAAGAGTCAGAAATCAAGACAAAAAGGTGGGATAATTCCCTCAAGTCTCATTGTTCCTTTCTTCCCCATGATTGGTTCACCTTAGTCAGTCACATCCCATCACATGAATAACCCCCTACTTTACAAGGTATATCAGTTACCTTCATCTTCCTTCACATGCTTCTTCAAATCCTTTTGCATTCTCTGTCCTCCAAACCTACATTCTTTTTTTTTTAACTCAAATCAATCATCATATCACAAAACTCTTATCATTCTTCTTCTACCATTCCTTTCTATTTCAATCATCCTTTTCAAAATAATCGCAAACATGGTTGAAGGAAATAAGTTCAATAGTAATGTTTTTGATTTGGGACTACTCCAAATGTATGATGAATCCTTTCATCAACAATACTATGCCAATAGCTAATGACTCTCCTCTTATTCATGCCAAACAATCCTCCATGCTGGCTCCACCACCTATTTCAAATTCAAATCCAACCTAAGAAACTGACCAACCTTCAACTAGTCATCCTTAGCCCATGCCTCTTCAAATCACTCCTTGAATACAAATGTTGCTAGAAAATCAACAGATCACTATTGATAGGTTGAGTGATTTCGAAAAAAGATTGCGTAATCATGAAGACTTAATTCTTCAGATTCTTCAGTCTAATTAATAAAATTTACAAGAACTGAAACGAAGAGGTTGAAGATGATGTTCCTGACATCCTACACACCTTCTTTTTAATGATGCCAAAAAGGGGAGAAAGAATGTGAAGAAAATTTTGATCTTGTGTTTATGAAACTCAGGGGGAGCATATGCTGAGGGGGAGCCCAGAATTGTGTTTAGCATGCTGCATATATTTTTTCTTTGATTGGAACTTATTTATGCTTCAACTATTTTCTTTTATAACTTGACAATTTTCCTTTTCTGAGTTATATAATATGTTATAACTACTTATCTTTTGCATTCATATTTGGTTTATTTACTTTAAGCTTTAATATGCTCTGATACATATATGGTTGTTCTTAAGCTCTGATACATATTGATGCCTATCCATTATACTTAGCTAATCATATATTATGTCTGTTAGTGTATGCTTCTCTTAAGCATTTGCTTTGATTTGATTACTTATAAACACGCTAGAGAAATTAACACGCTTCTATATCCATGATTAGCTTTAGCAAGTATCCTTAAGAAGCACAAATTCTTTCCATTGTTACTTGGATACTCGAACTCTATTGATGTTCTTAGATATGTATATCTTGCTTGAAATGCCTATCTTTATAAAATGCATTATTCTTGACACATGTATGAGATGCTCTGTTTGATCCAAACATAGTTGTGAATAGTTTCTGAGGATCTTTAGAAACCTATTTTTAAATGCTTCTACTTCAACTATGATCAGTTTGTTAATTTTAAAATCATCTCGAGTGTGCTATGCTTAAAAGTCATAGAATATATTATATTCTGATTCATATGTGTACCAGTGAGCAAAAAATTCATAGTTTGCTTAAGTACATATCAGTTTTGAGAGAAAAATCTTCAAAATGTATTTTTATACTCTGATACTTATGTAAAAGGTTTCCTAGCTCAAAACAATAAGCTCGTTTGTGCTTAACGCTCTAATAAAACTGTGTTGCATCCTTGATTAAGCTTCAAAAACCTCATCTTATAATGCGTAGATATAATTTATATAAAGATTTCTCTGAACATCAGAAACTACATTTGTATCACTTATGTTTTCTCTGAACCTTATCTTATAATGCGCTCAAAAAGGCTTGTCACACACGCACAGATATATTTGGGCATTAGTTTTTGAAAAAAGGGCTTATGAAAAGAATGTGTTGAATAAAACTTTTTTAATCAAGAAAGAATATCACAAGTATTACTTGCTTGTTTATTCAAGCACACTTAAATTTTACAAAGTCATTTTTTGCCAAGAATCAAGCTGTTGGTATAATTAAACTCAAACGATGACATTTGCTTTAGTATTTTTGTGACACAATTTCAAGAAGCATGCTGATTTAAATCAGAAAATATCATCATAAACCAAACAACTCTGATTTAAGTCAACTTATGGCTTCAAAATTTTCTTGAACACATTCAATCGTGTCTTAAGAAAAGGACTAACTAAAATTTAGAGTCTACGATGTTTTGAAAGAACATATGCTTATCTAGATATATTTCATTATATTTCTTTCAACATCTTTTCAAAAGATTTTCTTCAAATTGGTTTGTCATTATTAAAAAGAAGGAGATTGTAAGCTCTAGAACCCTTCAGAAAGTATGAGCTTTATTATATTGAATGAAAACAAAACCAATTTAAAGAAAATATTTTGAAGGATGACTAATAACTACCTTGAGTTTTTTGACTATGCTTAACAAGTATTTCCAAAGTGCATTACATGAACATGAGCGAGAATAATTTCACTTTACACGTGCAAACATGTTTTGTCTCGTGGATAGAGAATGATCTTAAACAAAGTGAATATTATATCGTGTAAAGAATGGTTACATGCATCAAGGAATGAAGCAGATCAATAAGAGAACAAGAAATCAAGGAAAGGTCTTCAGAAAGTAACACAGGATGCCAAAATGTACACTGAAGAATAAGGAAATAATGCAAACTTTGAAAGTAACGTTTTACTTAGTCGACAATCATCATAATTGAAAATCATTCATCATTAAAAAGCCAAGATTGAAGACTAGAAGACCAAAAAATGATCAAGGGACTAATTACGCATGTCAGAAAAGTTCACTTAACTGTGGAGCACAGAATGTTACAGGAAATAGAGGGAAATTTGAAATTCAAATTTCAAATCTCAAGTCAAACCGAATTTTATAACTGGTATGCATCCTAGCTTCTAGAAGGAGGAATTCAGAAACCATGATTAGAAAGTAAAAAGAAAAAGGGACATTAGAAACCTCTACAATACAATGGCTTCTGCAACCGATATGACAAATCTATCAGCCTACCTGTTTAGACTAACATTCCAAGACACAACAGATGATTTACACATGTTACTTGGAGATTTGATCAAGGGCAACAATCATGAAGAAGGATTGCTATAAATGGAGATGCTATGTTTCAAAGCCGATGAAAGAATTGAATACATAAGAGTGGAAACTCTAGAAAAATCTCTCCACACTTCTTGTGATGTTCATCATAATATGTAATCAATTTCCTTGAAGTGTAAAAATCTTAAATCCAAATGCTTAGCGTGGTGCATGCTCTTCTTTGTAAGAGATGTAGGAAAAAAGTTTCTCATGTTTCGCATATTTGTTTTATTGAATATTTGTAAGGAAACTTGAGTGTAAGTTAGTTTGAGTAGGAACCCAAATACATAACCTTTGTAGCCATGATCCAATAGCGATCAAAGTGAGACATAGGTTAAAAAGGCTAAGGTAAAACTACATGCACCATGATAGTAGAGGCGTTCTGCTCATCTCGGACCAGCTTGAAGAGGCTGTGGAAGAATTACTCGCAACTTGATGTCGGAGGCATTCTAGTCATCATGGTTTAGCTTGGAGAGGCTGGGAAAAACTACTTGCAACGAGGTTGTAGTAGTTGTCTACTAGTCATGGTTCAGCTTGGAGAAGCTGGTACAAAATTGATTGGTTTGTGACAGTAGGGGTTGTCTACTACTCACTATTGAGAGCTTGGGAAGGCTAATGTAATGACTATCAATTTACTTTCTCAGGTTGAGAAAGTTGTTATTAGTGGAATCTCAGCATGTGTTGTGTACTGGATGTAGGCAGGTTTGACCGAATCGGTATAGAAATATTTGTGTCATCTTTCTTCTCCCTGATCTCTTAATTTTATACTATGAGTTTTTATTTTAATTATTACTAGCATACTGTTTGAGATGCATCACTAGTAATAATTAAGAGATCTACTTTCTGAAACTGCTAACCATGATTTCGCTGCATTTCAAGCTTGGAGCTTGATAGTATTCTAGTGAAATATTTCAGATTTGAAGAAAGCATTAAAGCATGATTCAACCTATCTTCTTGTGCACTATTTTACTTACGAGATTTAGGTGAGATTGAAAGAAAAAGGGAGATGAATGGGGTTTGGGGGGGTTTTGGTTTAGTTTCTGCAAAAGAAACCTGAAACAAGGGGTTTCAGAGGAAGGGCTTGGGTCATAAAATGGAATGATTAGGCCGCTTTCTGATCCCTAGCTAACCCATGCACAACTGCTATAGTGGTCCATACAGCACCAAACACACCCTAACTTATACATTGTGACCGCTATAGTAGTCCTGGACAGCTATGGCAGTGTCAGTTCACCTGTTCTGCTACAAAAGGGCGTCTCTCATGCTTTTGGGGCTTTCTCGGTAACTTGGGTGGGTCTTGGGGAACCCTACGGCCGAACTAAACTTGTCTATTGACACATGTGCATGAGATATTATAAATTTAATTACCAAAATTAGTTTTATACATATATATATATATATATTAAAAAGCTTATGAAAAATGCGAGCCTTATTTCACAAGATTTAATCGATAAGGAAGACGATATGATGCACATGACATTGACAAGATAGTCATAAAATAGAATGTAGGGTCTGTACATAGCACATCCCATGGGCCATGATAAGAAAATTCAATACTTGGTAATTATGGTAAGCGAAGGTAATTATTCATAGTGGAACATAAAATGGGAGATTACTCTCCAAAAGAAAAATCCTCTTGCATGCAATTTCTACTTATTAAATAAAAATTTGACCATAAGTTCCTTCCAACATAAACCAAAAGATCAATAACCTAGCCTAGTTACTTCTATGGGTAGATTCAATGAACTCAAACTTTCGGCTAGTAGTAGTTGATCGGACAACAAGATCCTGCTCCAAAGATGGGATAGTTGAAACCTCCTTCCATTCCTCAGATGGATCCTCTTTGTGCTCTATTGCCTCCATAGGTTCATAAGGGTGGCTAGTCACTAATACACTAGGAATGGTGACGTAAATGAGGATTTGGTCCTATAGACATAATGTTTTGAATGTCGACCTCTTCATTTATACTAGGGTGAGGACTCATGTAGTAATATGTACTCATAACTATAGTAACTATGAGAAAAATTGCATGATTGAAGGGGCAGTATCTCCGCTCAACTAAAGGAGCCCTCGGCGCCACATGAACCCTGTTCTCCATCTAAAGGTGATATGGAAATAAAAAAGGAATAAGATTTCTTAATAGATAAATGCATAGGTGTCATTGTTTTTGCCTTTAGCCACCTCGGGTTCACTTGCTAAAAAAATGAGTACATGTATATTATTCCCTTTTAATTTTGAAAGTCATTCATTAGACAAGGTAGATCCATTTACATGCTTCTTCCATAGATATGTCATGATTCACGTATGCAAATAGCATCGTATACATCATAAGGTATCTAATTGGCAATCACGCTACATAAACTTGTCTTGGCTTTGACATTTGGCATCAACCTCCAATCTTCTCAAATCGATGGTCATTGCCACCCTGGGGTGAGCGGTAAAATATGATATTTTCTCTTATTTTCTTTCGTTTACTTTCTTAATGTAAGTAATATTAAGAATATTTCCTACATGATCCTCACATGCATCTTTAATATATCATACTAACTTAATAAATTCACATCTCAAGATAGCAATTCAATACACATCTTTATGTCATTCTTAATATGTCTCAAAAACATTCACACACATGGTATAACATACAGATAATAGCCAAAACAATGCACAATATCATAGAATAACAATTCTATCAATAAAAACATATCCTAATAACTTAGGATCTCCATACAAGTACAAGTATTTTATGAATTTGTATGATAGAGTCATAAGGCCTATTTTTCATTCTTTTCTTTACGCTTATAATATCCTTAATATTAATTACTATGCTAATTTTGTATTCTAGCCATTCTTTGAATTCCTAAAGCTTAAGATTTTTGTTAAAATATTTTAGGATATTTTTCTTACAAAAATAAGCTTATTTCAACTTGTTCAATTTCTAACAGATTTGATAGTTATTATAAGAAATTCCACTGTGATCCTTACACTTGGAAATTTAAGCTAATATTTTATGAGGATGATTTTGATTTAACAAGCTTTCCAACAAGTGAAAATTGAGAGTCAAATCCAATAACTACACACTTTTCTAAAAAAAATCCTAAATAGAGGTTGTTTGGTTACACACCCAATAAAGGATGCATCAACTTACAAAAACTATTGACACAAAACTAGAAAGTATTTGGCTATGAAAATTTCCAAAATACTAGCCCTAAATGCTAGCTTTCATTTAAACTTAGTTTCGCTTAAATCCAAATTCGAGATGTATAACTCAAATTTTTGACTTTTCATTGCATACTGCCTAGATTCTGAACAGTAGCAGATGAGGTCTCTTCTAATATTTTTCACAAATGTTCTAGGAAACCTAACATACCAAAATAAAAAAATAAGGATGTGACTATATGTCTTAGCTTTCATACAAAATTGAAATGGGCTTAATCAGAGATCTAGAGACTGAGAAATGGTTTTTTTAATGAGGATGTCCATATTTACACATAATTCGAAATTAAGAGATTTATATAAGTTTTAGGATTTTTTTTCAAATTAGATCTCTTGCATGTTTTTCTCTTTTAGAAACCTCAAGAGCACAAAAAAAAAAAAAACCATTTATAGAATTTAAACACCCTATCTATATTTTATTAAATATAAATACTATGAAATCAAGTTTTCATATAAAGCTAATTTAGAACACCTTTGGGTATCTCTTTTGAACAAACACTCAATTACTTGAAAGTGGCATGAACCCATTTTAAGAGATCTCATAGATCACTTTGGTATTCTTATTCAGTCACATCCTTGGATAGAGGAGGGTTTCTTCATTCATTGGATTTACTAGGAAAGACATCCATAGCCATAAAAAGGCTAGGGCATTCTTAACATGTTTTTGGGACCAATGAGCCATTCGTAGCCATGGAAAGATTAGAACAAATTCATGATCAACAACAACAACTAGAAGTAACAAGTATAAATTCCCTACCTCAATTGAAGGCTTAAAAAAGGTGAATGAGTTGAGGTTGTTGGGTTGAACGGAGATGCTTCTTGAAACTCCTCTTGAATCATATTAAATCACCAGTTGTGAGCTTTCCTTAAGAGTGTTTTTTGAGTGAAATGAAAATAATTGATGAGAGTTTGTTTGGAGGGGGAATGTTGTGGCTAGTAGAGTGAGGGGTGTAACGTCTCGATTTTCTGTCTGAGTGAAAATGACCAAAATGCCCCTAAGGTCATTTTCTGCCTGGAATTCAAGGATAGCCAACCCGGCAGTCCTCGAAGGGATAACTGAATGTTTGAAGGGGATCATATGACTTTTGAGTGGTTCCGGGATCAAAAATCTCATTTTCTGAGGTTTCGGGTCAAAATGACCAAAATACCCCTATAGCGTTTGACGCAGGTATAAGTGCCAGATGAGCCCGAAGCTTCTCCAGATGGTTTTAAATTATGTTTTTATGTATTTCGTAACATCAGTTTGAGTCCCGGTGGTCCCAGGCAGTTTTGTGCAAAATTATGATTTTGCCCCTAGCATAGTATTTTTTAGCTTAATGATATAATTAAGTAAACCTAAGCAATATTAGGCTCTAATCGAAAATTAATTAATTTTCATAATTAATCTAGAGTCAAAATAATTTATTAAAGTTAATTAGAAACGAAAATTGGTTAGATTAAACCTAAACCTCTTTTTAAATTCAAGATTCCTAGTCATGGAATCTTGAATAGTGTTTTCTCTTTCCAATTCCTTAAATTAAGGAATTATGTCTACACTTGTTTATACATAAAATGAGTTTTAATTCCTCTAATAGTGTATAAGCACTCCCTAATCATGTCATAAAATTTCCTAATTACTTTCTTAGTACCTAACCACTTACTTACCAGTTTCTAATCATAAACCTAACTTAAGATACACTTAATTACATCCCTAAACCACAAATTAAACAAAAGAAACCTCTCCCCCATGGCTAAAGGACCGCCGGCCACTCCCCCAAAAATATCTATCATGTGTTTGAATTCTTGCACTCAAAGAGCCATACTTTGCACCATACTTAGCCATGTTTTGCACCATACTCTCAACCATGCTTCACCATGCTTCAAGAATTCAATCTCTCACCTCATGGAACATGAAGCAAGGCCACACGGTTACTCCCCCTCCATGAGCCTCCATTGTTTTGTTTTTCTATAAATAGATTGCTTGGAAGGACTTGAATCACTTCTGTTCATTTGCTAAGTTTTAGTTTCAAGCTTTCTTGCAAGTTTTGTCCTTTTCTCCCTAAGTTTCTAAGAGCTTTTCTTCTTCTTCTTCATCTTCTTCTTCCTCCACCTTGAGCCACCATAGCACCACCTCAAAACACCACCCCCACCACCTTAGATCATCATCTAAGCACCAAAACTTTCATCCTCAAACACAAGCTCACACAAAAACTCATCATTTGCTTTTCTTTCTCTCAAGGCTGAACCACCATCACCACTTTGAGGAGAGCTTTTCTTTTCATTCTCATCTCAAAGACCAAGCCTTTGTCTTCACACTTGGTAAGGAGTTGTTCTAATGTTTTCCTTTTTCTCAAAAATGTTTTGTTCTTGAATGAAAAATGTTGTTTCCATGAATTTCTCTTGGTTTCCTTTTCGGTTTCCTCTTTATCTTTTCCTTTGGTTTTCGGCCTCAAGGCCTTGTGTATCTCTCATGATAGCTTGATGATGAGTGTCTCTTGATGATGACTTTGTGTTCATCTCCATGAGACTTCTAAAGCTTGAGTTTTCTTTCTTTAAGTTCTATTTATGTTACTGATGTTACTTAGCTCACTAATGATTTCAACTTAAGAAAATAATTACAAGGATTTCTATAAGCCCAAACCCTACCCTTGTCAACCTTAAAGTTGGCCAGTACGTTCTAGAGTTTTGCTCTAGATAGGGGTTTTGGCTACAAAATAAAGAATATGATGTATTTTCCTTCTCTTTTGTTTAGTTTAAGTTTCGGTTCCTTTCTTTCATTTTTCCTTTAAAGTGTTATTTTGAGTTTATTTTCTTTGAGCTTGATGATGATGTTTAAGAGCCATGAAGTTTCTTTGAAGCTATGGTTCAAGAACTCTAAAGCTCACTTTGTATGGATGAGATAAATGTTGGGTTGAGATTATGTTTCTCTAAAAGTCTTGTATGAGCTCTAAGTTAAGTAAAAAGAACTTGCATCCATATTTATCTTTATGTCATCACTAAACTTTCAAGACTAAAGAATGAACTTGCATTCTCATGTTTATGTTTAAGTTATCACTAAACTTCAAAGATAATAATCAACTTGCATAGCATATTTATTTTATTCTCTCACCTCATAATAAAGAATAAAACAAAGTGCATTGCATATTTTAATTTATGTCATCACTTAAGAAACTTCGAGCTCAAAGACTTGCCCATTATTATCTCAAATAAAGTTTGGAAATGAATGTATTTTACTCTTGATTTTTGGCCATGTGATGATGTTGAACTTGGTGTGAGTTTCATCTAGTCACAAGTGCCAAAACCTATGTTTTATAATTTTCTTAAGTTTAGATGATCTCAAGAAATGTTCCAAGCATGGTTTTATGATTTAAATCCCTCTTGAGATTAATTTGAAATAGCTACTGCCCTTGTGTGTTCTATGATGATTTTAATGAAATAAATTGTTCTCAAATGGGTTTTAAAAGCCTTGAAAAGGTTCCAAGAGAAACTAGTAATTTGTGTGTTTGAAATGAAAATTTTATGCTTTGTATGATGATGATGCCCACGGTTCTACCTTGTCTACTTGCTCACTATATGTTGATGATTTAATTTTGTTAGAATGTGTATAATCATGTATATTTGATGTTAGAATTAATTTGAGAAAGATAAGACAAGTTTGTAACTAGAAAAGAATTAAAATGAAATCTCTAGATCCCTTAGAAATGTGATTCTGGATTCTGTTCCAGCAAAGATAAAATTAATAATAACAGTTTATAATTAGTATAAATGTGTAGGAATCACTCATAATTAGTTTAGGATTTGATCCTAGTACTTTAGGAAAAGACCGAACTTAGAAAGGGTCAAAGTTGTGACTCCTAGGTACCTGTAACTAGCAAAATATAGATTCTACACTATTGAGGTTTAGAATTAGTTATGAACATAGAAATGAGTGACGTCTACTTAGTTATGAACTTATAGATACCCAAGAGGTTAAGTTGTGACAAATGAGAACATAGATTTCAAGTTTAAAGGCCCTAAGGGTCAAGCACAAGACATTGTAGAATCTTCGATGGAATAAGTTTGTTATTTCAAGTATGTTTGTGTTGACACATGTTCTATGATGAGTATGCTTGTGTGATCTTAAGTTTATCATGATTATAAGTTGAATGAGAAAGTACATGTATCATAAGTTTTGTGGCATAAAGCAATTTGAACGAAATTCAGTGTACAGCTGCTACGTTGCCGAATTTCTATCAAATTGAGAACTTGAGAATGTTTTTGAAAAGTATATGGGATAAAGTCCTCAGTGACACCGGTTCGGCCAAGCACCCCAAAGAACTGAGTCCTAATGTGACGCAGCACTGAGACATACTTCTCCCGCTCCGGTGGGGAGGAGGCAAATCCGTGAGGGTATGAGTGGATGCAGTCTACCAAAGCGGACAATTCACTGTGCACTAGATGTCAGTAGAATGTTTCAAAGAAGGAAATATTCCTATGAGAGGTGATCCTTAAGCCCCCTGATGGGTTGCATTTATGCACCCATTTTCCATCCTACCTATGAATATATTGCATTTGAATTATGCTTAATTGATGCTTAACTAGTGAATGTGTGCTTTGTCTTCATCATGCATAATTGAGTAATTTCATGGTTATTGGCACCATTTTGTAATAAATAATTATATTTGAGATTTTTCCGTGCTATTAACCTTTTGTGTGAGTTTTGTTGAGTAGCAGGAACTTCCTAATGGGTGTGCCAAAGGTAGGAAAGAGATACGGGGGACTTTGACAAAGGAAAGCAATGTTTCAACGTGAGCAAGACCGCTACAGTGGTCTCCAACCGCTTTAGCGGTCATTAGAGGAAGAGCAAGACAACAACGTGTGTGAGTAAAAGCTAAGACCACTATAGCGATCATCAGGGAGCAATTTAGCTGCAGCATCACGCAAGAAAAAAGCCAAGACCACTATAGTGGTCAAACACCGCTATAGCGGTCATAAGTGGATTTAAAAATTCCCGTGTTCACTGACATTCGGAGGGCTATCTCAACGTTTCAAAAATAAAATTCCATTCTCTTTATATTGGAAAGAGTCAGAACGTAGCTCTAGGTTTTTAGATTTTAGAATTCTCTCACTCTCTTACTAGACTCTCTCTTACTCTCTCTAGGCTAGGGTTCTCCTCTATTGTTTAATTTTAACTTTTCTTATTGTAATTTTTACAGCTTTTTCTTCAACGTCAACTATGAAACTCCCCCATGGAGGAGTAATTCCCTTACCATGCACAGAGGTAACTGAGGATTGAAATTGCTCATGAGATTTTGGCATTTTTACCACAATCGTGATTGGTTTTCCTTTTCCCTTTTTGTCAATTCTTCCAATTATTGATTGTGTGAATTATCGCAATTATATATTTGTTTGAGTTGTTTTTCTAATGTGATGTTTATCCATTAGGTAAGGGATTGGGATCAATTTCGTTAGAAATTGGGTTGCTATAATTGTTATTCAAACTCAATTAGTTCATAGGATCACGATAGTGAATTACTAGTTCTTTTATTCAGTTAAATCCTTGACGAGAATGTGATTGTGTAACCATTAAGCAGAATTATGCCATTGTTATGTGTTTACATTTTTAATGGAAGCAACCACTATCACGATTTTATTTCTCAAATCAATGACTAAACAATTTTAATCCGAAGAAACCATTGTGCAGGTAATTTCTCTAATCAAATTTCTTCTATATTTAATTTGCTGTTAACAATTTCTAAAACCCCCAATTTCGTTAGAATCAATTACATTGCTTCCACGTGAGACGACTTGAATCGCACCCTGTCTACATTTTTGGTGTGATTTAGTTTTTTAAATCCTTTTTAATTTGTCGTGAGTCACGACAACTCGCGTCACCCCCTAGCCCGTACTCTACTAGTCGGGATTATTTTTATGATTTCACTTATCAAGAGGATAAGTAAGAACTAGTGACGACTAGTTAAGGTATGAGCTTATAACCTAGATGATGTTTTTGGGGGACCCCATGATGCTAAAGTACGAAGTTCTTAAGTCACGAGTTGAGAAAAGACAAAAGTTTCACTTGAAAGTTTATATATTGCCGCTTTATGCCACTTATGTGTTTCTTGATGTTAAGTTGATTGCTTGTTGCATAATGTATATTCATGCATTCATGATTTGCTATGTTGCATTCATGTATTAAGATCCATTCTAAAAGTAATGAACCTTGGATATTTATATTTATGAACTTAATAACTAACCTTATATGTATGCTCACCTCTTCATAATAAATCCAAGGTTCCTGGGGATGTTGACGATGTAACCCTAGATAGGAGATACCCTACTGAGATTCTTTAGTAAGATTCTCACTCCCTTTTCTTTCTCTTTTTCTCTCCCGTCACATCTTCAGATCATGGCAATGTTCGTGGTGTTCATCGACACTCCCACATGGGAGGTGCACTATGATCCAGAGCACGAATCGTACCATTTTGAGGGATGATGCACGGTACAAGTCTTTATGTATGTAGGACCTCCCTTCACGCACCCTGTACATAGCTACTGCTTCTCCCCGACATCTTCTTATGGTGACGATATGGTCTTCGAGCATGCATGGATGCACAACGAGCAGGTTATGCATACTTGCACTGCTGGATCCACCATCTGCAACCACCCGGATTATGTGCCTCGCTCTCAGCATTAGAAGGATGACCCCTCGGAGGATCCGTTGACCCTTATGTATAGCGAGAGTTCTGCCCCCACCCCCTGATTCATGCAAGAGGGGAGTGAGGTGACGGTGACGCAGCAGAGGTTGGCGAGGAGAACCGAGATGCGCCGCTATCATGGAGCGCACGTGCAGCTGTCATGCATCCGATCCCCACTCTACTGGCCTACGCTCGAGGAGCTCGAGCAGTTCCCTAGTTACATACCCCCATCGTCCGAGGATTGCAGTCACCGATAGTAAAGTCTCTTGGGGAGAGCTAGTGCACACACACCACACATAGCTAGGATAAATGTAACACCCTAATTTTTAACCCAACTTTCTAGAACACATTAGGTTAATCATTAGGTTATTACCTCTTAGTCTCATCATTTTATTATTAAAATACTTAGCGGAATTACGGGTAAATTTTTTTTTGAAAACATAAAACAAAGTGCGAGCCGCGAACTTAACTAATCGAATGACAGAAATATAAAGCACGCGTAACAGTCATTAGAAATCATAAGGTAAAGCATATACTCAAAGAACAATGATCATGATAACAAAAGGAACATTTCATTAATAATAATATAGTTGAAGTACATAGCTGGTCATACCCTAAGAACGAGCATAGCTTGTAATACATCGGAGATAAAATACAACAGAAAACTAGAAAGCGTAAAGTACATGGCACAACAGGAAATGAAACCCAAAATGCTACCCTCCTACTAAGCTATGAGTACTAATCTACAACGCCTCCCAAAAGGCACTACCGAAGGGAAGATCTCCACAAAGGCGGACGCTCAGGTGACGGGGGTATGTAGCCCACGAACTGCTCGATCTCCTCCTGAGTCGGCCAGTGGAGTGGGAAGGGAACACGTACCGGCTAGGCATGAGCTTCTCGGCACGGACGCATCTCGGCCCTCCTCGCTAAATGCGGCTGCATCACGGTCTCCTCACTCCCCATACGCCGGTACTAGGGAAAAGGTGCAGAACCCTCCAAAGGGACGTGCATAGGCGAATCCTCAGACGTGTCCGTCTCAGACCTCCTCGAACGTGGCACATACTCCAGAAAGTAACGGACGGCAGAAGCAGACAGACGAGCACGATGTCTCTGCTTGTCGCGCGGGCGGGTACGCTCGAAGATCATGTCGTCACCACCAAAAGGTGCAGTAGGATTGAACTGGTAGCTCGATACCGGATAGGCGAAGGGTCGTCCCATGTACACAAAAACGCGAACCGTACAACAACCCTCAAAGTGATACGAGCGGTGGTCAGGGTCATAGTGCACCTCCCATACGACGGTGTCAATGAAGACTATGAACGTCGCCATCGATCTCTGAAGATGTGACGAAAGAAGAAAGAGAAAGGAGTGAGAATTCTTACTAAAGAATCTCAATAGGAGTCTCCTATCCTAGGGTTACATCGTTCACATCCTTAGGAACCTTGGGTTTAATTATAAAAGAGTGTGCATGCATATAAGATTCAATTTAGGGTTTATAAATCTATTTATCCAAGGTTCATTCCTTTTAGCATGCATCTAGATGTCATGAATGCAACATACTAAAACATGAATGCATGGCAATGTCTCAAACAAATAATTCAATGAATCACAACTTCAAGAAGCATACAAGTGGCATAAAGGGCATATAACTTTCAAGTGGATCTTTCCTCAACTTCGTGACATCAATCATGGTACTTTAGCATAATAAGGCCACCCTAAAATAACTAGGTTATGAGCTCATACCTCAGCTAGTCGTCACTAGCTCTTGCTTATTATCTGAATAAGTGAAACATAATAAAATAATCCTGACTATGCAAATACGGGTAGGAAGCAGGGATCACCTCTCTTAGGATATACCCTCTTTGAAACGCTTTGCGGACATTAAGCCACAGTAATTTGTCCACTTTGGTAGGCTGCATCTACTCATACCCTCACAGATTTGTCTCCCCTGAGGGTGCTCGGCCGAACCAGTGTCACCCAGGAAAGCGCGTCTCAGTGCTTTGTCACATAAAAATCTCCTAGGGGTGCTCGGCCGAACCGGTGTCACCCAGGGTTTTCAACTCATGTGGTACTTTAAAACATTTCTTTAGCCCTTTAAGGTTTGACGGAAATTTGGCAACATAACAGCTATTAAATCGAACTTCCTTCAAATCGAAACTTATACCACAGGCTAATCACACAACATATTCCTCATTTAAATCTCATGCTATGATAAACTTATATCTCTAACAATCATTTCCTCATGCATCATAAACATCTCAACAAATTATTGCATCATATAAATACCATAGCATTGACAATTTCTTAATGTCTTATGAATTGACCCTTAAGGTCTTTAACTCACAATCTAAGTTATAAATCATCACAACTTAATCTCTTGGGTACCTATAGGCTCATATCTAAGTATTCCTCACTCAATACTATGATTACATACATCTCTAAACCTCAAGAATGTAGAATCTAAAATTCTAACCTTACAGGTACCTAGTAGTCACAACAATGACCCTTTCTAAGTCCAGTTTGCTCCTAAGGCATCAAGATCAAGTCCTAAACTAATTAGGAGTCATTCTTATACATTTAAACTAATTTAAAACCATGATTAGCATTACTAAACCTTGCTAGAAAGAATCCATAAAATTTAAACATTAAGGGATCTAAAATTCTCAAATTAATTCTTCTCTAGTTTCTAACTTCTATTATCTTTCACATATGAGTTTTAACATTAATTATACTCAAACTTAATCATATTATCATCATCAAACAGCACATATAGTGGCCATAAAATAGCAAGGTAGAACCGAAACCAAGTCTCCATACAAAGGCATCAAACACAATTTCTAAAGCACATAAAATACTAGTTTCTCTTGGAACCTTTTTCAAACTTTCAAAACTCATTTATAAACATTTTTAACATCTAAAATCATCAAAATATTTATGAGGGCAGTAGCTAAATCAAATTTGTCTCAAGAGGTCCTAAATTCATAAAACTTAGTTCTATGCATTCCTTAAACTCATAAAAGCTTAGAAAAATTATAAAACATAGTTTTCAATACTTGTATACAATAAATCTCTTAGGGGCCGAAAACATAAGCTAAGGAAATACAAATTTCAAGCATTTGTTTGAGACAACAATGGGCAAGTCCTTAAGCTCTAGGTTTACTTAAGTGATGACATAAAATAAACATGCTCATGCACTTATTTTAGGTTCCTTTAGAAAGTAAAGTGATAGCATAAAATAAACATGAATGCAACTTGTTATTATCTTTGGTATTTAAGTGAGGACTTGAAATATAAACATGATAATGCATTGCTTGAAATATAAACATGATTATGCAAGTTCCTTTGTTATCTTGGTACTTAGTGATGACAAGGAAAATAAATTTGATGTGCAAAGCATAAAAGTAAACATGAATGCAAAGTTCATTTTAAGGTTATCTAGAGCTCTTAAAAGACTTTAGAAAATAATAACCCAACACTCATCTCATCACAAAGAGAGCTTTAGAGTTCTTGAACCAAGTTCTCAAAGGAACTATGAGGTTCTTGAACATCATCATCAAGCTCAAAATAAATAAACTTTCAAAGAAATACAAGACCTTAAAGAAAAGGAAATAAAACTGAAATACTAGAGGAAAGGAGACAAGGAAACCAAAATGAAAAACAAGAAAGAGTGAAGGTGTTCTTGGGCTAGAAATCATTTTGAGTTAGTAAATAAAGATGAAACTTAGAGAAAATAAGAACTCGAGCTCTAAAGGTTCCTTTGGGATGAACACATAGTCATCATCTAGGAGCTCTCATCATTGAGCTATCATATACTCATCAAGACCAAGAGGCCGAAATATCAAGGAAGGAAAAACAAAGAAAGTTTCAAAAAGAAAATCCAAGATAAAGCTAGATAAAACTCATTTTCAAGAAAACAAGGTTTAGAAGAACACTCATACCTAGAGTGAAGACAAAAAGCTTGAACTTGAAGATGAAAATGAGATGAGCAACACCTCCTAGGATGTTGATGATGATTCGGTCTTGTGGAGAGGAAAAGAAAGGAAATGTGTTCTTGGTGAGCTTGTGTTTGAGAATGGAAGTTTAGGTGTTTGTATGATGATCCAAGGTGGTGGGGTGGTGTTTTAAGGTTGTGTGATGATGATTCAAAAGGAAAAAGAAGAAGATGAACAAGAAGAATGCTCTTGAAACTTAAGAGAAAATGAGAGAACTAGCAAGAATGCTTAGAAACCAAAACTTAGCAAATGATCTAAAGTGTGAGCAAGTTCATCCAGGCAAGGTATTTATAGAGAAAACAACATATAGGGGCTGTAATGGGAAGGGTCTGGCCGAAGCCTTATTGGCCTTGGGAGGAAGAGAAAATATCTTCTAATGTTGTCATACAAAGCATGGTTTGAGGTATGGAAGACATGACACAAGGTATGGCTTCAAGTAAGGTGATTTGAGTGAGCTTTTATTTTAATTTTGAATGAAATTAGTCTTCTAGAAGCTAGATATGGCTGGAAGTTTTTCAGCCACAAATAAATGAGGAAAATGGTTTATTTTATTTAGTTATTCATTTGGAAAATCAAGCTTGATTGAAAATATGACAAGGTATGGTGTATATGAGTTGGAAGCATGGTATTGGTGTGTCAAAATTTTGCACATGTGATGGAAATGGGGAGGGCATGCTTCGGCCAGAATGCAGCAGCCTAGGGGAGAGAAAATCTTCCATGTAATTGGGTGTTAATGATAGGTTTAAGTGTAGGTTAGCTTAGATACAAGATTAGGAATAATTAAGCTTAAGTTTAGGTAACTAAGAATGAGGTTTAGGGATTTTATGACAAGATTAGAAGTGCTTATACATCATTAGAGAGTTTAAAACTCATTTAGGAATAAACAATTGGAAACACAATTCCATGATTTAAGGAATTGGAAAGAGAAAACACTATTCAAAATTCCATGACTAGGAATCTTGAATTTAAAATAGGATTTTAAGTTGTAATTAAGCACTTTTAGGTTCTAATCAACTTTAATAAATTATTTTACTCAAGATTAATTATGGAAATTAATTAACCTTCTATTAGAGCCTAATATTGCTTAGGTTGGCTTAATCCCATGATTAAGCGTAAAAACACGAAACTAGGGGCAAAATCGTAATTTTGCACTGATTTCGCCCGAGACCTCCGAAACAAAAACTAAGGCCACAGAATACATAAAAAATGTCTTTTAAAACCATCTGGAGAAGTTTCGGGTTCATCCGGTGCTTGCAAACGGGTAAAACACCGTAGGGGTGCTTTAGTCATTTTGACCCGAAAACTCGAAAAACGAGATTTTTGATCCCGGAAAGGTATACAAGCCAACTAATCCCCTTCCAACATTGAGTTTTCCCTTCAAATACTATCGAATCGGCTTTCCTCGAATTCCGGGTTAAAAATGACCTCAGGGGCATTTTGGTCATTTTCATTCTAGCAGAAAATCGGGGTGTTACAATAAACCTTCTTTTGTTATGAGGTTATCCACCTTAGGTGCACTAGGGTAGGGGTATTTTTACTTGCGCTTTCATTGTACTTTCATTTCAGTTGTATTTGCTATCTCTTGTATCCAACTAAGTCTTGCCTTTGGGTGGGCATATTATGAATATTAATGAAGTATTTCCTTTGATGTGTTATTGAATGTTCCATGATCTTCTATAACTTGTTATATTGTGGTTTACTTTCCTGCCTTACAATGTACGCGGCTCTCACTTTGCTTTATATTTTTTTAAAAAAATTTATTCATATTTTCTGCTAAGTAATTTAAAGAAAGATTTTAAAAGAATGAGACTAAGAAGTAATAAACTAATGATTAACACGAATACGTTCTAGGAGTATTGGGTTAAAAATTAAGATGTTACAAAGGGAGATCGGGAGAGAAAAATTTCCTTAAAAAGAGAATGTTCAAGGCTTGATATTTGCTCCCATATTGAAAACACACAACTTCACTTCTCAAGTCTTGAAAAAGCCATGTTTTCCCCTCCTTTTCCCAAGCTTGACTGACCATTCAGCAGCCTCATTTGGTTTATGTTTTAATTCCTGATCAGATGGGGTTGGCCCAATTTGTCGGTATGAAAAGACAAAATGATAATTTTCGGCCCGTTTTTGCGAAAATCAATCATTTGACACAAAACCGATTAAATAAATTTTATAAAATTATCCAATTGATGTTATTAAATATTTTTCCCAATAAATTATTTTATTTCACTTTATCTTGATTTATTTTTATAATTTTCTTATTTTTGTTCCTTAATGACAAAATTACCATTTTGCCCTTTTTCTTAGAAAAATATCGTTTTCGCATAAATGTTTCTAATCACTCATTTAAAATGAGCATCTAGCACAAGGGAAAAAATTTGGATGTCACATTTGGAACATTTCCTATAAGATCACTAGCAATCTAGATTACCATTAAAAAAGATGACCACCTTTTAAATTATCTGTAATGTTACAATGCAGCATTTGGTATGTACAAGTAATCTAATTGCAATTTTTATTACCTTATTTGATGTATCAAATAGATTATCAGGTCATGTATTTTCTTTACTAAAATGCCCTTGAAATAATAATAATAATTTTCGATTCCCTTCCACGCTGAGACCGCTGACACAGATTTTAAAGCCGGGGGCAAGCATATATGTTTGCATTTTAATCCATGTAAATAAACCATGCTGACAAGGAAAAATTTTACAAGACCCCACATAATTCCATGGACCATACCGTAAGGTTGATTCACCAAACAGGATAATACTAGGGGTTTAGGTAATTTTAATTAACGTTACCACTAACCATTATTCCATACCAAACACCCTCTTAGTGTACATTTGGCATATAAATTTGGGCATAGCTTGGAATTGAAATTGGAAGATCCAATTTCAATTTTCTTGTTTGGAGTAATAAATAGAATTATAATTATAATTTCATAATCATAAAATTAAAAAAAAATGAACATTTTTAATTCCTAACCTATACCTTATGATTGTCAATTCCAATACTTATTGAATATCTCTCTCATCACTAAAGTCTATATAATCTTTTCTCTTCCTTATTTATTTTCTAATAATTATGCTATAAAATTTTTAGTAAGACCTACCTAAAATTAAAAGTTCTAAAGCACCATTCAAATTCTTTTCAAATTAGAATTGAAATTGACAATACAATTCCAATTTCAACATCCAAACAGACTATGAGCAATATGTGGATCGTACTATAGTCATATACTGATAATTTTTAAAGGTAGAAAAATAAAATGAGATATTAAAATGATTATCTCTAAAGTGAGTATGCACGCGCGAGTACAGATTCATTGTTGGATCATTTAATATATGAAGATCATGACATACTTTATTAATGTAAGGGAGGAAATATCCTCATTTCTGTAAAAGGGAAGCACTTCAAGGCATCAATTACACAAGCTTCCCCTTACAGTATCTTTTTGTGACCATTTATAGCCCACATCACTGTATAGTGAATTGAAGCCATAGTTTGATTAGGAAGCTACTTTACAGGTGCTATTAAATACTTGGCTTCGATGTTTTTTATCATAAGCCTTCTTGAGAACCACGACACATTCAACGTGGTGATGGAACCTGGGCTTTATAAGGTTCGGAACCATATGGAAGCATGAGCTCAGGCTCACTCGAATCAATATTGGCAATCCTCTTCCAGAATCTAGCATATCCTGCATGCTTCGTCCTGCACCATACATGGGCTTGTCCTTCGTTCCCAATTGTAATTTAAAGATTGTTAAGCCATTCTCAGCATAGAGTTCAGGTCCCTGCGCAATATCGAGTTTGGATATAAAAGAAACGACATTTAATTACACATATAAAGTTATATGTATAGGAAATTTACGGTGGATTTTATGGTAGATTTCCTATCTTTAGATGTATCATGGATCCTTATTATTAGTGATATCAGATCAAACTATCTAATAAAAATTGTAATAATTCAACAGCTAATAATAAGGGTCCATAACAGATCTAAAAATTTGAAGTTCACGTTATAATTTGCCAAAGTTTAAGGATAAATTTACCTGTTTTGTATTTGGTGAAAACAAGTAAAAAAAAGGTGAAGACCTTGAGAGTTAAATCATCTACATAAAGGAAAGTCGAAAGTTTTGTACATTTTTATCTTATTATCATAATACGGTATGTGTATGTCAGGGATAAATTTACATATGTTATGAAAAAAATAAAGTGAAGATCACATTGAACGGTTAATAATCCACATAAATAGAAGTTGGGAAGTTCTATACATTTTTATGCTATTATCATGGTAAATGTGTAGTTCAAGATTTTAAAATCTAACAGTGGCTTGTGTTTATTTCATTACCCAAACCTATTATAAAAGCATCTTTTCATTTTCTATCTCCGTGTTTTCAAATTATAGGTGACATCTATGTTTGACGTACTTACATGAGAAAATGCAAAGGGTAAGACGGAAAATTTCATGTCCATCGTAGGAGGACGAATGTGGAGACCATAGAACCTGGATTTATTCTCCACAATTAAATTCATGGAACAATTGCAGGTCAGGATCTTTGTTGTCACACCAGTTCTGTCCACTCCTTCTCCAAGCTTAAATTCTGGAATCTTTGCGATCTGCAAATTAAGGCACGTAATTGCATGATTTTATTTTTTTTAACTCAAGTCCCTAGATAGCGTTTGGTAAATATCCTGAGAAAGAAAATACGGAGATATTGAAGAAGGAAAAAAGATAAAAATTTCAAAATTGTTTCCGTTTAAAAATAATTTTTGAATCAATTTCTATACCTATAAAAAGAAGAGATACACGAGACGTGTCTCTGAGATATAAATTTAAAATTCTTTTTTTGCAATAATATCCCCTTAAATAATTTATATTTGTCAATATTACTTTTCAATTTTTTATTAAATTATAACTCAATCTTCTTCATCTTTTCATTGATCACTATGTTCTCTATACTATTACCAAATAAAGTTATGTCTTCATCCCAGTATCAATCATGTTTCTACTATTTCATTGTCTCTATCCCTTTTGTCCCAAGATATAAAGGTACCAAATGCAGCCTAGATGCACATCTTGCAAAGGCTTACACTTGCCAACTCTGTGCAGGCCTTGCAGTGATTTTAAATTGGATTCAAGAGTGTATCTTTATCCAAGAGTATATTGCCTTTCTAACTAATCTGATAAGTAACTACCCGTAAGAGATGCCTGCTATAAACAACAACAATTCTATTCCAATTCTCAACTTTCTCAAACACCAAAGCATCATATTTACAAAATACACGGGTCTCATTATTTATTTTTTCTCTCAACTTATTTTCTCTCCATCACCCCTTCACACCATCATAGGTGTCTACACTTATGTTAGTGTTGAAATAACATTTTCTTATAAACAATTAATAAGTGTGGGTTGTGACTCTAATTAAGGTATGTAAGGAAACTCACTTAAAGACAAAGTGAGAAGCAAATTCAAAACAAGATATTACCATATAAGAGAAACTGCAATCAAACCAAAAGCTATTTAAATTAGAGTTTAATTTTAATGAAAAAAAATTATCTTTGGATTAAAATATTTACATGACCTTTTAAATACTAATGAATACAAAAATTAACTTTATTTATTAATATAATAATATATGAGTAAATGATAATCTATTCTAAAAGGAAAAAGTAACCTCTGCATCTAATACATGTGTAAAGATTCTTATATGTAACACGATGTATGAATTCTATCTTGTGACTTTAGTTGACTTTATCTCCTTGATTTATGCCAACGTAATTCATGCACTAACACTTCTTAGAATAAACACTCAGATTGATTTTTGACAATTTTATTGATAGACAAATTAATTCTTGACAAAAAAAATTAGTATTGATATTTCTCATAATTACAAAAATAGAACACTATAAATCCTTGCCAATTTTATTGATGGACAAATTGGTCCCTAACAAAAAATATTACTGTTATGGTCCATCACAATTGTAAAAATGGGACATCATAGATCCTTAACAATTTCGTTGATATATAAATTGGTCCCTAAAATAAAAGGATTGAGGTCTCTCACAATTATAAAAATAGAACATTATAGGTCCTTCACTCTATTGCAATCTACTAAATGCTGATATGGACTTTAATCATTGATCTATGTAGTTCCACTAATCCCAATCATCATTAATATACTAAAATGCACCATTTTATTTTTGCAAATCTCTCCCTAAATATTTCAAAATTTAATAGAGCATCCCATACCAAATATAGTGGTATTGTGTTGTTTTATAATATACAATCATTGTACTCTAGCAGACAGCTATTTGGGAAAAATAATTATGAATTTATGATATTTGTATCATAGTAGCTCAGAACAAGGTGGTGATAAAATATAAGAAATTCAATTTTAAATCTGAATAGTTTCTTAGAACGACAAGCTTGGGGCCATGTATTTCTTTCTTGATAATGGGTATGGTGAAATATTGAGACATTTGGGGAGGAATTTGTGAATAAAATTAAAAGCTGTGTTTTAGTTACTGTTATTGAGATTAGTGGGTGTTACATAAATTAATAATTAAATTCCATGTCAGCATTTAATCTGTTATAGGTGAGTTAAGGAACTATATGACCTATTTTTATAATTATGAGGGACATCACCGCTAATTTTTTATTATTAAGGACCAATTTGTCCATCAATAAAATTATTAGGGACCTATAATGTTCTACTTTTGTAATTATGAGGGATCTTAACACTTCAATATTTTTTTTTCAGATTAATTTATCTATTAATGAAATTATCATGGATCAATTTAGGTGTTTACTCAATTTCTTAGCTGTGATACATAATTTGCATGTGACTAATATTTAAAGCAAGCTTACGAGTTAGCTTAAGCTCAGTGAGATTTTAGTAAGTCGAACTTGAGTACGAATTTTAAGTTTAATTGTTAATTAATGAACATGAGTTTTAGTTGAACTCAATACTAATGAATCCAGCCTGAATTTTACTCAGCCCGACTGATCACCTCCGGCCCTAACAATAAGAATTAAAAAAGTATCTCTGTTACTTTTTATCTCTCTAAAGTTAAAAAATTAAACAAGATTCTGAAAAGATGAAATGGAGATTAATGTTAAACCTTTTAGAGATTTATAGTTATGCAATATTGTCACACATGAATTGTAAAAGCATGAATGCGGTGGACCAACACGATAAAGCATGAAACAAAATAAAGTTCTTGCCCTACCCACAAGTAAATATTCTGTGGTAGCTAGCCTCATTTCTAAGTAATAAATCGGCTCATTTACTATTAAATTCTTCTAGCATTTTTTTTTTTTGAGCGAATATATTTCTATGCAAAAATTGAAGCCACATATTTTAAATGTTGACCACCTATGCACTCCTACCGCTCTCACAATTTATCATCGCTCTCCCCTAATCCTTCTCATTTCACATTAGTGACCAGCTATTTAAGTTCCTAAAGCGTACTAGCATTCTATAAAAAACCCAAAGACTTAAACAACTATCGGAAAACAACAAGAAAAGAAGTGTGCAAAAGAATAATTTTACTAAAAGTTTTATTACACCTATCATAAATTATTTCCCTTGAAAGTTTTAGCGGATAATCGAACACAAATGAAAATAATTATGCATTTAACAATAGCAAGATCCATCGCAACATAAGTAGACTTTTATTGTTTACTTACCTCAATGGAGACATTGGGTGGTGGAGGTTTTGTGGCAATGTAGAACACAAGCAATGCAAATCCCAAGCTCACCACAACTCTCCAACTCATTTGCAACCAAAGCCATGCACACGAATCCGAGTTTTGGTAAGAGAAGTACCTTTTCCACCCTCCTTTCCCCTTCCCATGATAGTACTCATAATAAAACAGCCCTTCTTCTTCGTCTTCCTCATCATCTTCATCGTCGTTGCCACCGTTGCCGTCAATGATAACCAGGCGGTTGACTTCGCTGGTGGCGGCGGTGCCCTGGCTGCCGTCATAGGAGACTTTCTTGTGGTGCAAGAAAGAGTGGCTGGAGCCCTGGGAGGAGGAGTAGCGGCAGAGGGCGAATCGGGTTGCGTCTTCTTCCTCGTGGGTTGGGTTTGTGGGGTGGGTCTCGCATCGGATTGGGGAGTGGAAGGCGGATTCGGTGTCATTTTGGATGTTGCTGCGTATGTCTGCGCTGTTGGCATGGGAAAGAGTTGAGGGGCTTTGGACATAGTACGCACACGGGTAGTTTTGGTATATCAGTGCCTCATGGGGGTCTTCAACGACGTTGTTGTGATGCATCCTATTATGTTTGAACATTATTGTTTATGTGTGAGTGTGTGTGTGTGTGTGTGTGTGTGAGAGAGAGAGAGAGAGAGAGAGAGAGAGAGAGAGAGAGAGAGAGAGATCAGAGAGAATTTTCTGACATGGAGAAAGGGGCTTCGGAAAGGGTGGGATTTAAACAGAATAAAGAGAGGCATTGCATTATGAGGGGGTGGCATAGTGGAGGGGCATTTTTTTCTGAGGTCATGGATGTTTTGTTTAAGTTGTTTTGTGCATTATACCACTGCTTTGGGTGTTCATTAAGGGACATGAATCGAAGGAACATAATTGTTGCTTCTAATTTAGAAATTTGATGCTTTGTACTATTTCAATGTGTTTATACATACTCGCCTTGCTTGTCAACCACATTTTTTGGCTTTTTCCATGACAAAAATAAATAAATTATTTATTCCAAAAGTTAGGCAGCTTTATGGAACCAAACAATCCAAGCTCCGTGAGATAATGCATTTTCTCCACTATTTGTTTGGTTTCTTCCGATTCAACTTTGTGTACGATATTTGAGGAATAGTCATCTGGTTTTAGTTAAGCAAATTTCGAACAAGATCACACATCGATCTCAACCTACTCAAACGTTCAAATATTGATTCATAAACGGTGGTGTTAACTTGACTTCGTATAGACGGATTGAAATGATCTGTTGTCTCAATTCTCGGTCTCCCACTTATTATAATTTGGTATACACAATTGTATGCCATTATTCACATTTTTCCTCAAGCTAATTTCACCAAAATTACTCATGATTTTAAGCATGACAAATTTTAGTTGGAGGAAGGGCAAGAAAGAAGGGAAAAAAAATAGGACAGAAAAATTGAATCCAATATAAATAATTTTTTTTCTAACACATTAAAATTTATGGTGAGAGAAAAACTCGTTCCAATTTAAAGTTAAGTTATCAAATTACATACTGACCAAAGTACTCATATAAGTAATCCTCAGCTTCATCCAACTTTCTATAGTGTTCCACTTTAATGTGCGTCTTTTTATGTAACATGTCTCACTAAGGAGAAATTCTAATTACTCCGTTTATTACGGGAAAATCAGTGATTGTTTACAGCCCTGGTCGGGATATTGCGCCTCCTGTAACGGCATTAATTATTTTGCTTTACACCGAATTGTTCCTCTTTCCACATCCCGGAAATGATGGCTATGTAAGCACGCTTTACCCATACTGTTTCCTCCTGTAATGTGTCTTGCAAAAGCTATAGATCTAAACTGAAAAGGTTAACAAAGCTCTATTATTATAACCCATATGGCCATATATCTATATCGGCCTATACTATAGCTCTATAGCTTTTGATTATTCCACTACCACAACCATTCCGCAATCTATTACCCATTTTAATTTTTCTTTCATTCTTTCTTCTTTTGGGAGAGAGATTTATGTTTATTGCGCAAATAAACACACACACACATTCCAACATTTAATCCCTCTTTCCAATGTTAATTATTACTATCTCCTATCCACTTATATGTATTTTCTTGTGAATCAATAACATTTTAATTCGTTTAAAACTCAATGTATATGAACACAATTTCAATATAATAAAATGTTTTTTATTCAGAGAGTACTATGTTTGGATCTCGGATGTTAATTAACTTGATCGTGGTTGAACAATTTTCAAATCCTAGTAGTTCAATTATCTTCTTCTTTATGCCTCAATTTTTGCATGTTGAAAAACTTGTTCATGATCAGCTGCTTGTTTCTTGTGATGTTGCTTTTTCAATTATGTAGGAAAATCACGGCTAAAACTATATATATATATATATATATATATATATATATATATATATATATAAATATATATGGTTTTTGGTTGAAAAAAAAAAAACTTTGTGTATAAGAAAGTAGAAGGGAGAGAAGAGAGGATTAAGCGTGAAGTAGAGATGCAATTTAGTCAAGTATTTCTTTCTTTTGAAGAGAGAGGATAGATTGTTATCCACGGATGGCCATACATTGTAATGATTGTAGGTAACAATGAGAACATTGAGCAAAATAGTATAATGAATAGAGTATCTTTTGCTTTTATACAAAGACATTATGAATCGCACCTTTCACTAGTTACTACCATCATGATCCGAGGCAAAAGAAAATATTTTTGTTCTCTTTATCCGTTTAAAAGAGGGCTCTAATGTTTATGTTACTCCTTGCATTTGGATTGTGCTCTGCAGACTTGGCTCCTAAGAGTTTAAACATGGGAATTCGGAGTTTGATAATTAACTAACATTTCCCCCCTTGTGCTAGCTGCTTTGGTTCTGATATTTGAAGTATCGTCATATGAGGTTGGCCAATATTTACATATCTCAACCTTGAAACTTTTTTGTGATATGATGTAAAGAAAGGCGCATACTTTAAAATAGTTACCTCTGCATATCTGATATGTTGTGTAATGTTCGATGCTCTATAAATATTTTTACTTGAATAACATTATATATTCAGAAATATATATATAATTTATAACAAAAATCAAGACAATTATTTAATGAAATAAAGTGCTATATAATTCACTAATTCTTCTAAAAATTAGTAATGTAAATTAAGATTTTGAAATAATCAAATAAAGAAATATATAATATTATGTTTACAATAAGTTATACTCCTTTTAAATCTTTATCACAAACCACGAAACTTAGCATAGTTGATAACTAGCCAAACTCATTAAGCATTTATTCAAATAATTAATTTCATGTGAGATATATATGGAGAATGTCTCATAGCTAGAGGAAAATTCCATGTCTGAGTTTTATACCTCAGTGAGTTTAGTCATACTTTTCATGGTGGATACCTTGAGTTCACTAAACCATTCACTGTAATTTTAGATTTTTTAATAGATGTAACTAAAATGTTGAATTATGTTGGCGTTAAAAGTAACCACAAAAGAGAGTAAAAGAATACCAAATTCAACATCATCAGATATAAATGATAGACACTTATAACTTTGTTCTCTTTGATTTTTAACATTGCATACGTTGCTGAGTAATAGTGTAGCTATGAAAGTACATGTTTAATTTATATATTTAAGTGAATTTAGACAATTCTATCAACTTCTCTTTTATAATTAGAAAGTTGTTAGGGACTGAGCCAATACATAATTGGGATTTATTGTAATTACATAAATGGGAATTGAGAAACAAAATAAGTGACTCTTGTGCAACTAATTGTGCTAAGCTTGCAAAGAGAGAAAGAGCATGTGAGGAATTAGAGAGAAATTCTGTTATAGATAGAGAGAATAACTTATAAAGGAGGGAAGGTATCATGAGGGAGGGTACCACAAAGGTTAAGGTTGGGCTAGGAGAGTTTTAGAGTCTCTCTAATACTCTAAGTCACTTTACATTTTGTTTGTTAATAATACACACAAGGAGCTAGTGCTCATCTTCTATAGGAAATTCTCAGCATTCTCTATCTATATCTTCTATGGCTTGGTACCTATCAAATGGTAACAAAGCTCTTGATCTTGGGAGCCTTGTGCTAGAAACCATGCAAGCTGCTACTGCCGTCGTGGAGTCAGCAGCAAATAAGATGAAGTACAAAATGAAAATGGAGTAGAATCTAAATAAAATTAAAAATCTAGCAAGAGGATGGTACTAAGTACCGGCGTCATCGACAATCTATATAGGAGGATGATGAAGATTGATGGTGGAGAACAAGAAGGAAATCCTCCATGGAAGATTGGCCTCCTGATGTTTGTGCATTTTTTCAAAGCATGCAAAAGAAGGGAAAGAAACATAGTGAAGAGGAAAAGGAAGAAGACGATGCATATTAAGCATATCTCATTTAACCTGAGGAGGGAGATCAATCACCCCTTTTCGTACTCAAATTTGATCTTGATGGAAGAATCATTTTAAGATGAAGGAATGAAGGAAGTGATTTATGTTCACACTTCTGCGAAATCCATTCAGATGGAAGGGATAGTGGAGATAAAATCCCTCTTAGAATGGAAACCCATGAAAGGAAATGAAATAGTTGAACAGTGGGGAGAAAGACCTCTCTATTAGTAGTGCAAATGTTGTCAAAGGGGATGGAGGCATTCAAATAAAAGAAGAAGTGGGTTGTTCAATTGAGTTTCACATGTGAGCAATGAAAATGAGAAGAGTTCACAATCATCAGCAATCCCTGGTCCCGAGAAAATCAGCCAAGCTCTCATGGATGGCTAGAGTTGGCAAAACCACATCACTGCCATAGCCACCACCCAAGCCACTAGAACCAACGTCATAGAAGAAGATAGAGAAGGTGCAATCTGTGATTGAGATTGGGCTTCCTAGCATGTTGATTGAACCTCTGCTGTTGGAACCACCCAAACCTCCAGATCTAGTGGCAACATTAACTACTACAGCAGTAAAAACTACTAACGTTAGAAGGAAGGAATAGAATGGAGGCAAGTGCACGTTTGTGGTAAGGTTAAGGGTTTTCAAAGCTTAGGAAACCCTCGATCGCCACCTAAACTGCTAGATTTACTAATAGTAGTGACAATCATAGCTTAGATGAGGACATCTCTGGTCTTTAGTGGCATACCAAGGAAAAAAGGAGCACGGCCAAGCGAGCCATACTTTTAGATGCTAGGTCAAGGTTTTTATTTATTAGGCCAGGCCTAACTCGTTAAGAAGAGAATATGTTTAAATTGGAAGGAGGCCCAGAAGAAGGGTAATACACCAATAGGGCTTAATAATAAAAATGGTGCAAATGTGGCATGGTAGAAGTTGGGTCAAATGTTGGACCCAATAGTCCGAGCCCAAATATGGGAGGTAAGGGTTACAAAACCAAAAATGGCTCTTGAAAAAAGTGAGGGTCTTGTTTTACATGTTAAGAGTTTTGGTTTACCAATTTACAAGGAGTCACTTAGGTGTGTTGTCCCTATTTTTTATAATGACCCGAGTTTGTAATCAAAAGGAACTTCTAAGATCAATTATTATCAAGATCTTAAGTCCCAAGGGCCAATCAGCCTATTGTCTTCAAATATTATTATTATCCTTGATGAAATGAATTTATTAAACATTGTTAATGTCCTTGATGAGGTGAATTTAGTAAACAAGGTTGAGGCCAGTTTAATAGACACTAGATTGAGGCTGTTACTGAAAAAATGGGTGGTAGGGAAAATAAACCTACAAACCCTTATGAGTGGTATGGTAGTAGGGGGCAGAGGAATCAACTTACAACCTGGAGTTAGTAGCCTTATAGGGAGATAGTTTAGGATGATTGAGAAGAGTTTAGGCCTAATGATGGAAATTATTTTGGCTATCTTAGAGCACAAGGATGAGGAGAAACCACATTACGCTACAAGACAGCAGTATATTCATGTTTATACATTGGTTGATGAATTTCTATATGAGAGACATCTGATTTTTCACTATTCATTGTTGGATTGGTTTAGCACAGGACATGATAGTTGATTTCTTCAAAGGCTAACTGATTCTATTAAATCAAAATTCAAGAAGAAATCTTAGAAAGAGCCATGAGTGGGTGAGTGATGTCACTGTGCCCCAAACCTACTATAGCCATTGCCACCCACTCAGAAGGAAACTCCATTTTCAAGTTGAAAGCTAGAGGAATTGCGAGTCTTGTTGCTATGATAGAGGTATGATTCAGGGAATTTATAACGACCTATTTTGGAAACGTGACTGGCACGTAAGGAATCCCATCCCCACGTAAGTCTTCTAGGTAACATGACTCTTTGAATGCACAGTTTATCATAATATCATATTTAAAACATGATTTCCTTTTAAATCATTTTCATTTTCTCTATATAAAACATAATAATCAATTTCATGAAAACTGAAATATTTAATATACATAATTCTAAAAACATCTTAATCAGATCTACTAATCATGAAATCATAAATTGTTTCATTGTGTGATCTTAATCTCAAGTCTAAAAATATGTTCAACACCTAAAAGTTGAATCATAAATACATCTCTAGCTTGTTATGTAAATCTTTAACCACTATCTACATTCCAAATTCATATTTTTAAATTCTAAAAGCATATAGGGAGATACATAAACTTTGAAAATAACTACAATATCTCAAAATAACATGTATGACTTGGATCCTACCTACACATCTACTGGAGCATTCTAATACTAACATAGATCTAAACTAAGCCTTACTCCAAGGCAAGACTCACCACTGGAAACAACTGTGCCTGTTGAATAGGAGGCTGATCAACGTTTAGACTTGCAACTATGAGGAAGAAGGAAGAGTGGGTTAGTCAACAGACTCAATGATTGGATTCTCACCCATCACTTGTATAGGACAACCAAGAAATATACATAATGCAATATACATGTAGCAATCATAAAATAATTTGATAGTTACATACATAGATATATAAAACAACACTTTTCATTCCATAGTTTCATGAACAAGCATTTATAAATTCAGAATCAAACATGAAATCATTTTAACTGAGGTGCAGTAGAGCATTGAGAAACAATATGTTGAACATGATAAACAAGTACATAAATATAATAATTGTTTCTATCAACTAAAAAATGGTGGTTAGTCCTTAGCAAATTGCATCCCTGTGGAATTGGTCTAAAAAGGGATAATTTTCCCCTGGTGGGCCTTGGTATGCCAAGGTTAATGGAATAACTTCCATGAACTCATAGTCTGTCTTTTTACCTCTATCATATAAACTAGTTTGAACTAAATGCAATTGAATATGAAATCTCTTAAAACTCTGAAAGCTTTGGACTTATATAACTCTAATAATTGACTTTAATATGACCGTGGCTATGAAATCATGATCTAGGGATCACTCACTTGTAGGCATTCTAATTTCAAGCCCACAAAATTGTAGCTGCCAGTTGGTACGAATCATATTGAATTCCATACTTTTGAGTATCATAAAAACTAAATTTCTAAAATCTCATTTCTTAAGCTAACATCTTTTCCATAAACTTGGTAACTCTAATATCATGTCTCAAATCAAAAGGATTCATGATCATGAAACTCTGAAAATAAAAATAACATTTCTATTCATGAAACTAAATCATACTCTTGTTAAACATTTTCTCCAGTATATCTTAACTGGGTACATGTTTGATGAAAATAGCAAGCTACAATGCATAATTTCTCAACAAATCCTTTCTTAAACATGTAAGGCATTTTCATAGCATACAACATACTAATTATGGTCTCATAGTTTTCTAAAACACATTTCCTCTATGTTATAATGAAAATCATAATTCTTCCTAGTTTTTCATAACTTGTAAAATCATATCTATATCATATTTTCATATCTAATTTCATGTTTAGAAATCACAATGACAAACATACTCATAATGACAATAAAATAAGGTCATGAGTTTGAACCCATTCACCTTTTGGAGCTGAGAGTATGTGGGCACCACTTACTTGACCTTGGAAGTTTGGAATGACACCAACAATTGTCATAGAGTAACATAGGCCCATGACCAATCTCTATTAATATCTAGGAAACTCTAAAGCAACTCTAATAACGTTGGGGGAGCAGTTTCACTTGACAACAAAGGGAGAACAATGACAACCTATAGCCAAGAACATGAAATCACTGCAAGAAAGGGGCGGGAAACTGATGGCAAAAAAAACCTATCGGTTAATTTTGACGCTATTACTGATGGGCTTAATGATAATTAGCCGTCGGTATAATTAAATAAAATGTGTCACCTTTGTCGTCAAGGGAAAATTTATATTGACGGTTTTATTTGTATTTACCGACGGGTGTTCAAATAATTTATTGACGAGTTTACTGATGATTTTTTTATCGTGCAAAAATTAAATTTAAAATAAAATTTCAAATTACCAACGGCATTACCCGTCGGTAATAAATAAATATTTTTTAATTACTCCCTTTAGAACTTTATCTGATTGATAATATGTTATCTATTAGTTGTTTATTTATATAATAACCTAATCATAAATTAAGTTGATATTAAATAAGAAAATATTAAAATGAATAAATTAAAGTAATCAAATAAAATAGCAAATTATGACAATAAACTATATACAAACTACAATAAATGTAAAAAATATCTACAATGAAAAAAAATCTAGAAGCTAGATAAAAATTAGCTAAACTCCTAGGCATCGGCATCGTCAGCGGCATCACCATCATCATCATCTGAGGTAGGTCGGGGTCAGTAAATCGACCTTCCGAGGTCAGCTTCTGCCTTCACCAGCCATACTGAAACAATTAAAACGTAGTTCATAAAAAACATTAATAAATCATGAAATTCTAAATAGTTTCATAATAATATTACATATAGTATTAAACATCTCAGTTAATCTGAATGTGTAAGGTTGTTTTCATCATCACCGTGTTGATCACTAGATGAATCATTAGCACTACTAGCACTTATTTCATCTTCATAATTTCTGATTGGGTGGTTACTCATGCATTTAATTATGTCAACTTCCTCAGTAGTCAATGAAAGAGGGTTTTCAGCATTGATTACTGCCCTTGAAGGGGGTGGATCATCCACTAGATAAGCATATTCAACAGTGTCTTCCTCAATTTCAATCCCACCTCTTGGTTTTATCTTGTTCACAACCCTCCATTGTGACCTACTTTTCCCATAATAAGACATATAATATATTGTCTAGCATTTTGGGCTATAATAAATGGATCATAACTTCTGTATCTTCTGTGTGATTGATTTCAATGATTTTGTAATTGTTGTGTTGTCGTGTCCAATAAGTCGAGTAGGATCATACCATTCACATTTGAATAGGACACATTATTTGCTAGCTCACCCACGTACTCAAACTCAATGATTTCCTCAACGACCCCATACCAATCATATTCTCTGTCCTTAGTATCTCATCAAAGGGGAAGGCTGGCCCTAGCATTTGGGGTATGGGAGGAAGGGAAAATATCTCTTACAATTTGTCATTCAAAGGATGGTTGCAGGTATGACAAGCATGGTGCAAAGTATGGTCTAAGCATGGCTTGGTATGAACTTGAAAATGCATTCAAATTTCAAATATTTGAGGCATGGAGGGGGAGTGTGGCTGTGGGCTTCTAGAAGAGAGAGGAGGGCTTTCTTTTATTTAATTATGTGCTAATCATGTGTTTAGGTGTGTATTAGTTTAGGTGCAAGATTAGGAATTGCTAAGCATGTGTTTAGGTAACTAAGAATAAAATTAGGAATTTTATGACATGATTAAGGAGTGCTCATACATCATTAGAGGATTTGAAATTCATTTTATGAATAAACAATGTGGACACAATTCCATGATTTAAGGAATTGGAAAGAGAAAACACTATTCAAGATTCCATGACTAGAAATCTTGAATTTAAAATGAGGTTTTAGTTTAATCTAAGTAATTTTAGGTTCTAATTAACTTTAATAAATTATTTTGACTCTAGATTAATTATGGAAATTAATTAATCTTCTATTAGAGCCTAATATTGCTTAGGTTTGCTTAATCACGTGATTAAGCTCAAAAACACTAAACTAGGGGCAAAATCGTAATTTTGCACAAAAACTACCCGGGACCACCGGGACCTAAACTGAGGTCACAGAATACATAAAAACACCTTTTAAAACCATTTGGAGAAGTTTCGGGCCCATCCGGCACTCGTACCCATGTCACACACAACGGGAGTATTTTGGTCATTTTGACCAAAAATCTCAGAAAATGAGCTTTTCACTCCCGGAAGAATTCACAAGTCAACTAATCCCCTTCAAACATTGAGTTAGCCCCTCGAGGACTGCCGGGTTAGCTATCCTCGAGTTCCGGGCTGAAAATGACCTCAAGGGCATTTTGGTCACTTTCACTCTAATAGAAAAATCGGGGCGTTACAACTTCCATGGCATTTTTCGCCCATTTGACAACTAGGTGTGACCAAATCGGTCCGCACTGAACTTTGTCATTCTATCTAGGTACTGCCTTGACCTTTTGGTTAGGCAATAATGGGACACGTCGGCGAGGGCACTGAAAGGGGTGGCCCTAGCCAACGATACCCATTTCTAACCTCTGTCTAAGCTAATCATTCTTGTAAGTGCTCCTTTATGGTGTACTCCAGCTTGGATGTGCTCACTGACTATCTCTAATGGGTTAAAAAATGGCCCTTCGAGACACCATATACAACTTGTATTAAGTGACATAGTGTTGCTGCGATCATGATGATTATCTGGTGAAGTAGCTCACCCGAGAAGAAGGGACAAGGATAAAAGGCTAGATCAAAAGTTCCAAGAGACTTTTACTGAACTTGGACCTGACTGACTCTTCCTAAAGGCCTCAAATAACAATATGTCAATGCAAATGGTTGCAATTCCATTTACATAAATGCCATGCTATTTGTGGACACTTACTTCAGTACAATGTAAGGAAACCTATGGCTCTTATACCACTTTGTCATGACCCATTTTGGGAATGTGATCGGCACATGAGGAATCCTATCCCTAAATAAGCTTTCCTCTTAGTGCATAATTTATCATAATATCATAATTAAAACACGATTTCCTTCTAAATAATTTTTATTTTCTTTATTCAAAACATAATATTTGATTTCATGCAAACTAAAGTATTTAACATATATAAATTTAAAAACATCTTCATCAGATCTACCAATCATGAAATCATAAATTGTTTCATTACGTGATCTTAGTCTCAAATCTGAAAATCTGTTTAACACTTGAAAGCTTAATCATAAATACATCTTTAACATCCTATGCTGTTTTATGGATTGATGACCATCCATAAAACCAACATAAGTCTTTTCAGCATGCTTTGTCTTCAGTCACACGCTTCCCAGGAGGGCATCCATCCCACAATTTCTCCAAGGCAAGCACGCTTGACCGTAGAGTTCTTTAGTAATCGGCTACCAAAAAAATATGCATCTTGTTGGTATAGGTAGTACCAATCAATTCATATAAGTTATCCTTAACTGTATAATCCCATACCTATACAGTCTCAGGATCCATCTCATTCTAGTGTTTAATCAGTTTATTCATGTACCTTTCCACTTAGAAGCCTGCCAGGAGCCGCTCATTGTCTATGCTTTCTTGCACCAGTGATCACTCCCAGTCCTCGTTAGCCCTAAGCGTTACAACATCTCAAGCTTGTTACATAAACCTTTAACCACTATCTACATTTCAGATTCATATTTTGAATTCTAACAACATATAATGAGATATAGGGATATACATAAACTCTAGAAATAACTATAATATCTCAAAATAGGGTTCATGGTTTAGATCCTGCTTGTATATCTACTGAAGCACTCTAATACTAACATGGATCTAGACTCAGCCTTACTCCAAGGTAAGACTCACCACTTGAAACAACCACATTTATTGAATAGGAGGCTGAACAATGTCTATACCTACAACTATGAGGAGGAAAAGAGATAGGTAAGTTAATGGACTCAATGAGTGGATTTTCACCCATTACCCGCCTAGGACAACCAAGGAATATACATAATCTAATATACATGCATCAATCATAAAACCATATGATATTTACATACTTAGGTATCTAATAAAACACTTTTCATTCCATAGTTTCATGAACAAGCATTTATAAATTCATAATTAAACGTGAAATCTTTTTAACTGAGGTGCACTAGAGCATCGAGAAATAGCATACTGAACATGATAAATAAGTAGGTAAATATAATAACCATTTCTATAAACTGAAAAGTGGTGCTTAGTCCTTGGTGAACAAGAGCTTCTGTCTGAGATCTCAATGGTCCCTAGCAAACTGTATCCCTAGCGGATTGATCTAAATAGGGCCTTGGTATACCAAGATTAATGGAATACCTGCCATTAGCTCATAGCCTGTCTCTTTACCTCTATTGTCTAAACTAGTTTGAACTAAATCCAATTGAATCTGAAATCTCTTAAAACTCAGAAAGCTTTATGAATCATGTTGAATCACATACTTTTGAGTATCATAAAAACCAAATTTCTAAATCTCATTTCTGAAGCTAACATCTTGTCCATAAATTTGGTAACTCTAATATCAGGTCTCAAAACAATATGGTTCATAATCATGAAACTTTGAAAACAATTCATGAATCTAAATCAAACTCTTGTTAAACATTCTTCAAATACATCTCAACTGGATGATCTAGAACTATTGGTAAGAAAATGCATGAAAGGGGGGTTGAATCGTGCTTCCTTTTTCAAACTGAAACTTTTACAGTAAAACTCTATCAAGCTTTAACCTTGAAGTGTAGTGGAAGATATGTTAGTTTATTTAGAAAGTAACTTTCTGAATTAAGCAGTTTGAGTAAATAGATTAACCGTAAGAGATAATAATCAAAGTATTTATGCAAAATCAATTTCTGAAAGTAAAGGAGTGAAGGATGAGAAGATACCGAATAAGGAGTTTATACTGGTTCGGCCAACACTTGCCTACATCCAGTTCTTAGTAACCACTGAGTTTCACTAATCTTCCTCAACCCGAGAAGATAAAAATATAGGACAGTATTTACCGTAGCCTTCCCAAGCTCTTACCAGTGTCAGTAAACAACACTTACTAACACAACAACAACAAGTAGTTTTGCAATAGCCTTTACAAAGTATTCAACTTCTGATCACTACAGGATCGATGATACAATGGATTCAAAATTAATGTTTGGTTTGAATAGTCTTGCACTTAAGCTTCTTTTCTAATGAATATGAAGTGATGAATCTAAAATGACTTGAGTGACTTTTTTATGGTAATTCTTCCTTAGAATAACATGTGAACAATTTGGTATTTAGAAAGAAGATTTTAATGTACAAAGGAATTTTGCAGATGTTTTTCACAAAGGGATTTGAAAAGATTTTTTCAGCATTTTTGCTCTATTCTTCTTCTACACTCTTCGAAAGCTCAGTCATCTCTATTTATATATGTTTTCCCTTTGTTACCATTGCCCTTGATCTTCTATCCAACCAGCATGTGTCGACCATCAAGTTGAGTATTGGAAACATAATCTAGAGAAGTAGCTCATCTGTTGTCAGAGTTCTTTTTTAAAAGCCATTGATGAGTTGAGGTTTCTGAAGTCTATCAGAAACTGCTTTTCTATTTTCTGAACAAGGTTTCTAAACTCTTTAATAAGTCTTTCTCTATTGATCAAGATTAATGAAGAGATGATATTCCAACTAAAAGAGATTGGTTTGAGTTTTTAATTTTGAATTTTAAATCTAACTATTTTCCCTCCCTTTTTATGAAGAAAACTTTCTAAAGAGTGCTACTAGTTCCTTTTTTATTAATCTTTCTTTTGATCTTCAATCTTGTCTTTTTGATAATGAACAATCCATGATTATGATGATTGAAGATTGAGTAACACGTTGTTTCCAGCTTTTGTATGTTATCTTCAGTGTAGCCCTTCTTTTTGAAGTTCAGTGTTACTTTCTAACAACCATGTCCTTAGTTTCTTGATTATGTTTTGATGAGCTTGCTTCCTTAATGCATAAGATCATATAATTTTCACTTCATCTAAATTTATCCTCTTCCCATGAGAGAGAGAAAAAAACATATTTGCTTATGCAAAGTGAAATTATTTCCACTTAATTTTAATAGTGCATCTCGAAAACACCTGTTAAGCTTTGGTCAAAAAACTCAAGGTGGCTATTAGTTATTCTTCAAATTCTTCAAAGTATTTTCTATAAGTTGGCTTTGTTGTCATTCAAAACACTAAAGCTCATACTTTCTGAAGGGCTCTGGAGTTTATAATCTCCCTTTTTTTTATGATAACAAACCAATTTGAAGAAAATCTTTTGAAGAGAGGTTGAAAGAAATAATACATAATATAATATGATGAATCACATTTTCTTTCAACACAACATGATTCTTAAATCTTAGTAAGTCCTTTTCTTAAGGCATGATTAAATATGGTCAAGAAAATTTTGAAGCCTTAAGTTGACTTAAATCAATGTTGTTTAGTTTATGATTATTTTTCTGATTTAAATCAAAAAGCTTATTTAATTTGTGTAACAAATATACTTAAGCAGATATCATTGTTTTAGTTCAGTTTTGCCAATCAGCTTGATTTTAGTCATAAAATGACCCTCTAACATTTAAGTGTGCTAGAATAACTGACAAGACAAGTACATTCCTTATTAAGCACTTTCCATTAGATTATATGATATGCATTACATGTAGATGCTTAGAGACAGATTCTTAAACTTTTCTTTGAGTATCTCCCCTTCAGTTTTACTCGCTCCCTCTCTCTCTTCCAACATAAGATTTTCATTTCACTTTTCCCCCTTTTGACGTTAGCAAAGAGGAAGTGTGATGGAAGATAAGAGTAATGTTACTAACACCATTGATACTAGCAAGAGGTTATTAGAGGTGTCTTTATGCCTGAGTGTTTTGATATAGCATTGGTATTTAGTTGTAAGTAGAGTTTCAGCTTAGAGTTAGGAAGGTGGAGTACCTAGAGACGTTTTAGTAGATGAATGTCTTATAGGGTTTAAAAAGGCTTTAAGTTTAAAAGACCTTTCAAAGTATAGAAACGTTCTTCGGCTAACGGTTTAGTGTCGGACACTTAGTCTTCAGTATTTATAAACATTAATTCAACATCTCCTTTTTGAACATGATCTCTAATGAAATGATGCTTTCTATCAATATGTTTTGATCTAGAGTGCTGAATGGAATTTTTAGCTAGATTTATAACACTAATATTGTCATAGAAGATTGAGATTTTGGAATACCTTAAGTGATAATCTTCTAGCTGGTTTCTGATCCACAACATCTGGGTACAGCAATTTGCAACTGCTACATATTCTACTTCTGCAGTAGAGATAGCAATGGTATTTTGCTTTTTGCATAACCATGTGATCAGGCTATTTCCAAAGAAGCAACAACAACTGCTAGTGCTTTTTCTTTCTACTCTATCTTCTACAAAGTCAGCATCGCAATAACTTGCAATCTCGCAAGATGTACCTTTCTTATACCATAAGCCAAGATTAGTAGTGCTTGATGAATATTTGAAGATTCTTTAACAACATTTAAGTGTGATTGTTTTGGATTTGATTGAAATCTAGTACATATTCCCACACTTAATTGAATGTCTAGTTTACTAGCTGTAAGGTATAACAATGACCTAATCATTCCGCTATAACTACTTTCTAAAACGTTTTTGCCACTTTGATTAACATCAATGATCTGCGATGGATGCATCGGAGTACTCATTGGTTTTGCTTGATCCATGTGAAATTTGTTCAAAAGCTCTTTTGTATATTTTTCTTGATGGATCATAATTCCATCCTTTTGTTGGTTTAATTACAAGCCAAGGAAAAATTTTAATTCATCTATCATACTCATTTCAAACTCACTTTGTATTAGTTTTGAAAAATTTTCACAGAGAGTATGATCAGAGATGCCAAATATAAAGTCATCGACATATATTTCAACTATCAGAAAGTGATCTTTAGACTTAAGAGTAAATAAAGTTGTGTCAATGTTATCTCTATTGAACCCGTCCTTTAATAGAAAAGTGCTTAACCTTTCATACCAAGCTCAAGGAGCTTATTTCAGACCATAGAGTACTTTTGTTAATTTAAAGACATGGTTTGGAAGGTCATCATTCTCAAAATCTGGAGGTTGCTTTACATATACTTTTTTAGAGAGAAAACCATTTAAGAAGATAGATTTGACATCCATATACTATAGAGTAAATCCCTTGTAGGCAGCAAAGGCAAGTAGCATTCGTATGGCTTCCAATCTAGCAACTGGTGTGAAAGTCTCATAAAAATCAATTCATTCTTGTTGATTGTAGCCTTGTGCGACCAGTCTTGCTTTATTCCTGATAACTTTACTTGCTTCATCCAGTTTATTCCTAAATACCCATTTTATTCTAATGATGGTTTTTGATGCTAGCTGTCACTACCCGCAACAAATTAAAATTTATAAAGTGCTAAGTTGCACCAAAAATGTAGTAAAGGGCACAACTCAAGTCATCTCACAAGCAAGTGTTCTAATTTATTCAACAAATTGGGGGATTTTTGGAATTACTGAAAGCAAAATTAAATTATGAAAATATGATGAGAAGAATTACTTGCACAAGGATTCCATCAAATTAAGAGTTGTTCAATCATTGACTGAAGAAATAAATTCATGGTGGTGGTTACTTTCATTATTCATGCTATCACACAATTATGATCTAATTCTACTTAGCAGTCACACAATCGCATTCCTGCTAAGGGTTTGGCTAACATATGAACTAGTAATTCACGATCGTGATTCTATGAACCTATGATAGTTCGATTACCAATTACAGCAACCTAATTCCTAACGGAGTTAATTTCAATCCCTTACCAATTTGGATGTAATTAAATCAATCGATCCAATACCCCAATGGTATCTAGATTATGCACGCAAACGAATGCACAATCAAACAACCCTCACAAATACAATTGCAATAATCATCACAACCAATATCAAAGAGAGAAGATAAGAGGGAAAGAAAAACCAACAACAAATTGCAAATAAAAATTGGAGTCTCAAGAACAATCTTAATCTTCAGTCATCCCTGTGCACGGTAAGGAAATTACTCCTCCATAGGGGGAGTTTCATAGTTGACGTTGAAGAAAAAACTGTCAAAATTACAATTAGAAAAGCTAAATTAAACACTAGAGGTGAACCCTAGCCTAGAGAGAGAGTGTGAGAGAGAGAGTCTAGTGAGAGAGTGAGAGAATTCTCAATTCCAAAAACCTAAGCAACGTTACTAACTAATGAAAAATCGTCTACAAAGAGAATGGAGTTTTATTTTTGAAATGTCGAGACAGCCACGAGAACATTAGCAAAGACATGAATTTTCAAATCCACTTATGATCGCTATAGCGGTGTTTGACCACTATAGTGGTCTTGGCTTTTCTCACGTGACGCTGCAACCAAAATGCCCTCTGATGATCACTATAGCGGTCTTAACCTTGCAAAGTTCGCTGATGCCAGAAAATTCTCCTCTGGTGACCGCTATAGCGGTGGGAGACCGCTATAGCAGTCTTGGCCTTGTAGAGTTCGCTGATACTTTCATCTGGAAGGAAATTTCAAGATCTTTTGCTAGCCTTCCTCAGCAGTTCACCAAATGGAAGTCTTGTTACTTGACATAGTTCACACAAAATGGTTAATAGCACAAGTAATTTTCAAAAACAATTATTTATTCCAAAATGATGCTAATAACCAAGAAATTACTTAACAAAGCAAGATGAGAACAAAGTGCAAATTCACCAATTAAGCATCAATTAAACATAATTCAAATGCAAAATATTTAGAGTTCGGATGGAAAATGGGTGCATAAATGCAACCCATCAAACTCCTCCACACTTAAACAATTGCATGTCCTCATGCAAGAAACTCAAATGGATGCATCAAAGAGACTAAACTCCTAACTCTATTAACTCTAAAAATGTATGATGCATGAAAAACAATAATACACCAATCCAATGGACCTAGAGATGCAAGTAATAAGCTTTCACACCAACAATGAAAGAGGATCTCAACTAGCAAGGCATGAATAAGAACATAGCATACATGGTAGAATTCACTTATGATGCATGGACCAAGTACAAAAATCCTCCCAAGGTCAGTGTATGCTACTTATTCACTCAAGTGTTTGGGTTTTATGATGCACACTGAATCACCTCAAATGAAAATGTATTACCATAAGCTTGCTATGGGTCTCATTCTCCATTTTGTCATATACACATGCATATTGAATCAAGAGGACTTACCTTTGGTTGCAATGGGACTTAGGTGAAGGTGGGTAATTATATAGGCCAGTGAGCTAAACCTTTAGTCAAAAGAGAGCAAATGCATACACAAAGAGAACAAGTGCCTAATAGTACACTTTGTCCAATTTAACACAATTCCAGGCATTTCTTTTACAATGTGGCACACCTTCAACCAACTTTTCCAAAAGATTTTTTTTTTACTGTTCCAATTTTTTTTAGTTAGTGTGCCACTTGCTGAATTTCTTTTTGTACACATTGTTCCTCGCCCACACTTAAACTGGGGCATGTCCCCATGCTCTCCCCTACACTTATGCTCAAACATATATAAGAATCTGCACTAATGCTCTCCTAAGCCTAAAAGGTTGGGAATGTCATGGTTTTTCACTTTTTGGCTGAGGATGTGCTAAAATAAAAGAATGGCCAATAAGGCTCAAAGGGGCTAAACAATGGTAACATGCAAAGGGTGGGTATATAGACAAGTGGCTAAAAATAAGAAAAATGCCTCAATCATATTCAAGCATGCATATGGAAACATATTTTCAAATAAGACCTTAAGCAAGTTCTAGAATGCAAATCCAAAGAGGGAAACACACATGAACAAATGAGCATGGCACATGATAGTCCAAACAAGAGGCTCAAAATCTCACAGGTAAAAGTACATGTACTCAATCTAAACAACAATGAATCCACCAAGCATGCAATACAAGATACAGTCAATGCCAAGCAAGTCAATAAGGTGCATGTGATGTGAGCCTATTCATGTGATCTCTATGGTGCTAAAGGAATGGTGTAGGACACAAACAAAAATAAATATGATGCAAGACTCAAAACTAAAATGAAAATAAATAACATGCAGAAAACTAAAAATGAAAAGTAAAGAAAAACCTCACAACGGGTTGTCTCCCACCCAGCAATTTGCTTTAATGTCCTTAAGTTGGACGGTCAGGACCCTCATGGAACGTGTGCAGCTTTAACCCAAAGATAGGCCAACTGAGCCCTTAGATCTGTTGGGGACTCATGGAGGTGCATCAGCCGATGCTCATCAATGATGCACTGAACCACCTGGAATTCTTTAACTCAATTGCACCATTAGGGTGCACATGGTTGACCAAGAATGGTCCCTTCCATCTAGACTTTGGCCTTCCAGCCATTAGTTTTTCCCGAGCCTCATGTAGCAAGATCCACTGCCCCTCACAGGGCTTTTTACCTAACATGGGCTAGTCATGGAGCACCTGGCAAACTGATTATTGCTACCTAGGAGGTGTACCTGTATCTAAAAACCGAGGACATTCTAAAACAACAGGTGCATCATATCCCATGGAAGAAGAAAAAGTATAGAAGGGAGGATATGGATTCTTACAAAGTAAAGTACCACATGTATCTTCCACTAGGGAGTCAATGACATCAATGCCAAACACAGAATGTTCCTCAAAGGGGAATTTTATGGCATAAGACAAACAAAATTGGGCTTTCAAGTCCCCACACTTCATGGATAACGTATAGCATAAACATCAATTTTGGTTTTAGCAGTTTTCAAAAAGGGCCTACCCAAGATTAATGTATGATGGTTGGCATCAATGTCATTCTCCATCTCAAGCACATAAAAATCAGCAGGAAGATTAAATCATTTGCCTTAACTAGGACATCTTCTAGTACCCCCTCTGTCTTTGTGATACTGCGGTTAGCAAGCTAGATTGTCAACCCGGTAAGCTTGAGCTCCCCAAAATGTAAAGACCTATAGAGTGATTTTGGCTTAACATTAATGCCAGCCCCAAGATTAGCCATGGCTTGCTTGATTTGCAGGTTCCCAATGGTGCAGGGAACATTGAACATGCCTGGATCCTTACACTTAGGTGGCAAGTTGCCTGGCTTGATGATGGAGGAAGCATTCATTCCTATAGTCACCTTTTCCTTTTCACTGCCCTGTGGTCTCCTTCTGTTAGTGCATAAATCTTTCAAGAACTTGGCATACTTGGGAATCTGCCTAATTGCATCCAATAGAGGGATGTTGAATTCTACTTTCCAAAAGGTCTCCAAGAGATCTTTTTCTAATTCCAACTCATTGGACCTCTTGGGTCTTGTAACTCTCTATGGAAAGGGCAATGGAATGGGTCCTGTTACCTGCTTTTTTGCTTCCTTTTGCTGGAATGCAGGCTTATCTTGTTGCACCTCTGACTAAATTATCTTCTCCTCCTAACTCTCAACCACATCCTGCTCTGAAGGACCAGCAAACTCAAGTAAAACTATACCAGACCTTAGAGTAATAGTAGAAATGTTCCCCATGGGGTTGGGAACCATCTGAGAAGGAATGGTATATGCACTTCCCTATTGGGATTGGGAATTCTCAAGCCTCACAATTGCATTTCTCATCTCTTGCATGGCTTGTTCTCTTTTCCTCTATGTTTCTATCATCATTTTCATCATCTCCTGCCATGGTGCATATGGAGAGGTAAGAGGGGCAGGTAGTGCTAAAGGCTGCTGAGGGCTGGGAAGCTATAAGACAGGTGGTAGCTGGTAGACATGGGGGTTGCTCTGCTGCATTTATTAGGCTGGAACATACTTTTTTTGTTGTTGTGATGAGTTGTTCCACCTGAGGTTGGGGTGATCTCGCTACCTGGATTATATGTGCTGCTATAAGGGTCATACCTCTACTGGTTATTCTGATTTTGAGGTCTACCAGGGAACACATTGCTAGCAGCAACTAAAGTGGGGTCCTCCTATAGCTGTGTAGATATATAAGTAGTATGAGTATTATAAGAATAAATACCACAAGCTGTCTGAGGTGAAGGAGCCTGTCTCAACTGATTCAAGGCTATCTGTTTGAGAAACTCTGTCAGTTCATCCAACTTCTTCTCTACCTTGCTACTCTCAACTGAAGAGACTTCACCCACATGAAGCGTACTACTACCAGCTCTGGACCCAAATTGCTGAGAGTTTTTTGTCATGTTCTCAATCAGAAGTCTAGATGTAGTAGGAGTCTTGTCAACTAATGCACCCCAACTGGTTGCGTCAATCATGCTCCTCTCCATAACCAGCAGTCCTTCATAGAAATACTGAATGAGGAGCTACTCTGAAATTTGATGCTGGGGACAGTTAGCACACAATCTCTTGAACCTCTACTAGTACACATAGAGGGATTCACCCTGCAACTGCCGAATGCCACAAATGTCTTTTCTGATGGCGGTTGCTCTGGAAGCTAGGAAGAATTTTTCTTGGAAGATGCGCTTCATACCAGCCCAACTGTCAACTGTTCCATAGGGAATATAGAAGAACCAGTCCTTGGTAGCTCCTTCAAGGGAAAATGGAAAGGCCCTTAGCTTGATTTGGTCCTCCGTTACCCCCTAAGGCTTCATCGTCACACAAATCACATGAAACTGCTTGAGGTGTTTGTGTGGGTCTTCCCCAGATAACCCATGGAACTTGGGCAAGTGGTGTAGGAATCCCGATTTGAGCTCAAAGTCACCTCCCTCATCGGGATAAATGATTCCCAACGGTTGGTAGTTTAAGTCTTGGGAAGCGAGCTCCTTCAAAGTCTTGTTGTTATCAGCCATGTTTCCTGAAACACTAGCAAAAAAATCAAAAAGTTCGGGAGAATGAAAACAAAAAGCTATAAACAAAATTAAAATTAAATTAAACTTTTTTTTTATAAGTGAAAAAAAGGCAAAAAAAATAAAAATAAATACGAAAATAAAAATAAAAATAAATAAATAAATAAAAAGAATCAACTAGCACCACTTCCTCGTTAACGACGCCAAAATTTGATGCGAGCTGTCGCTACCCACAACAAATTAAAATTTATAAAGTGCTAAGTTGCACCAAAAATATAGTAAAGGGCACAACTCAAGTTGTCTCACAAGGAAGTGTTCTAATTGATTCAACAAATTGGGGGATTTTTGGAATTACTAAAAGCAAAATTAAATTGAGAAAATATGATGAGAAGAATTACATGCACAAGGATTCCATCAGATTAAGAGTTATTCAATCATTGACTGAAGAAATAAATTCATGGTGGTTAATTTCATTATTCATGCTATCACACAATAATGATGTAATTCTACTTAGCAGTCATACAATCGCATTCCCGCTAAGGGTTTGGCCAACATATGAACTTTCACGATCGTGATTCTATGAACCTATGACAATCTGATTACCAATTACAGCAACCTAATTCCTAACAAAGTTAGTTTCAATCCTTTACCAATTTGGATGTAATTAAATCAATTGATCCAATACCCCAATGGTATCTAGATTATGCACGCAAACAAATGCACAATCAAACAACCCTCACAAATACAATTGCAATAATCATCACAGCCAATATTAAAGAGAAAAGATAAGAGGGAAAGAAAAACCAACCACGAATTGCAAATAAAAATTGGAGTCTCAAGAACAATCTTAATCTTCAGTCATCCCTATGCACGGTAAGGAAATTACTCCTCCATGGGGGGAGTTTCACAGTTGACGTTGAAGAAAAAGCTGTCAAAATTACAATCAGAAAAGCTAAATTAAACACTAGAAGAGAACCCTAGCCTAGAGAGAGAGTGAGAGAGAGAGAGTCTAGTGAGAAAGTGAGAGAATTCTCAATTCCAAAAAACCAAGCTACGTTACTAACTAATGAAAAATCATCTACAAAGAGAATGGAGTTTTATTTTTAAAACGTCGAGACAGCCACGAGAATGTCAGTGAACATGGGAATTTTCATATCCACTTATGACTGTTATAGCGGTGTTTGACCACTATAGCAGTCTTGGCTTTTCTCGCGTGACGCTATAACCAAAATGCCCTCTGATGACCGCTATAGTGGTCTTAACCTTGCAACGTGTAACACCCTAAATCTTAACCTAAGACTACTAGTATGTACTTAGGTTAATCTTTAGAATATTACCTCTTGGTCTCATCATTTACTTAGAAAATACTTAGTGGAAATATGGGTAAAATTTTTCTTTTTTTTAAAAAAAATCAAGGTGAGAGCCACACACGAATCTTTAAAAGGAAGCATAACGAAACATATAAGCAAAGCGTAAAGGAACACATCATATCATGGAAACATCAACTGAAACATATATATATATATATATATATATATATATAATGTGCCCACCCAAAGGGCAGGACTATTCGATACATCGGGAAACAGAATACAACTGAAGAACAAATACAAGGAAAACAAATACAGGGAAATCATAAATCAACACCCATGCCCGAGTGCACCTAGAGTAGGCAACCTCATACACAAAAAGAAGGTTTGCCCTCAACTATGTGGAGTGTGTGCACTAACTACTACCCCTCCTATTTCTACTCCTGCTGGTCCGAGCACTGTGGGGTCGAGTCGATCCACTGACGAATCTCGGTGGGAGTGGTCGAGCGCATCATCGGGGCATGTCCACCGCGGTGAGGGCGCATTGATGGCCTACGTGCCAACCTCGGCTGGACCACCGTCTCCTCACTCCCGGCTCTCATCGGTGGGGGAGCGAGACTGGAGCTCCAACTGTACATGTGTGATGGCGGGTCCTCGAATGGGTCCATCTCCGAGTACTGGGTGCGAGGCACGTACGTCGGGTAGTCGTGTACCGCTGATCCCTCAGGCTGCATGCAGAGGATCTGCTCGTCCCGTGATCTAGCTCGCTCAAAAATATTGTTGTGATGGTAGGGGGCAGTCGGGGTGAATCGGTAACTCCATACTGGGTGTGCGAAGGGTCGTCCCATGAACATGAAGACTCTAACAGTGCAGCGACCCTCAAAATGGTATGACCCGAGTGCCGGGTCATGGTGCAGCTCCCATACCGGGGTGTCGATGAAGAGTACGAATGTTGCCATCTGAAGATATGATGGAAGAAAAGAGAGGGAATGAGAATCTTCTAAAAGAATTCTCAGTAGGGTAATCCCTAACTAGGTGACATCATCACATCCTCAGGAACCTTGGGTTTATTTCTAAAAGGTGTGCGTATATGCATACTTCTTTTAAATTGGTTTTCTAAAGCATTAATTATCCAAGGTCCGTCATATTTTATAATGCGTCTTATGACTAAGCATGCAGTATACTAAGACATGAATGCATCATATAGGTCAATGATATATTTAAGAAACATCAAGATAGTGGCATAAGGTGTCAGATAAATCTCATTATAACTTTCTTGGTTTTTTATATCATATGTGACATTCTAAACTTTAACTTTTTCTCATGGGCCACCTTAATCATCTCCTAGGTTATGAGCTCATACCTTAACTAGTCGTCACTAGTTCTTACTTATCCTATGATAAGCGTAACATATACATAATCCCGACTTAATAGTGCGGGTTAGGGGGCAATTAAGGATCACCTCTCTTAGGGTCATTTCCTCTTTGAAACGCTCTACTGGCAATTAGTGCACAGTAGCATTGTCCGCTTTGGCAAGCTCTATGTCAATACCCTCACGGATTTGTTTTCTTGGGGGTGCTCGGCTAAACCGGTATCACCCAAGAAGGCGTCTCAGTGTTGTGTCACATTTAAGTTCTCATAAAGTGTTAATTCATAGATACATCATTATTCATCATATAAATCTTTCTCGTAGTATGCATCTCATCATATAATCATATATAAAACTATAACCTATTTTCACACAAAACTTTTTCATAGCATATACATCATCATATGAAACTTCTTCATAGTGTATACATAAAACTTCTTCATAGCATATACATTATCACATAATCATACCTTAGACAGTTATTCATACAAACTCACAAGCATATTATGTTATAAACCGATAGTGTTTTATGCTTTGGTTCTTTTGAGTCTTAAACTTATAAACTAATTGTTCTAGTATTATCCTTAACCTCTTACACACCTATAGGTTCACAACTAATAAGTTTTACTAATTTTTATGCTCAAGGACCTATCCAAACAGCACTATGCAGATTTGGACAGCTTTATATTTGTGTGATTACGGGGTTCTAGAAATTACGGTTTAGACCCTTAAATTCCTTATCTCACATTCTAAGTTATCGATCGTCAAAGCCTAGTCTCTTGGGAACCTATGAGGTTATAACTAAGTATTTCTCATCTCACACTATGGTCAAGAACATCTCTAAACCTCAAGGGTGCAGAATTTGAAATCTTAACTTTACGGGTACCTAGAAGTCACAACAATGACCCTTTCTAAGTTTGGTTTGCTCCTAAGGCTTCAAGATTAAGTCCTAAACCAATTATGAGTCATTCCTACACATTCAAACTAATTAAAAACCATGATTATTAAATCTAAACCTTGCTGGACAGAATCCAGAAAATTACATAATTAAAGGATCTAGAACTCTCAAATTAATTCTTTTCTAGTTCCTAACTTATCCTATCTTTCACATATGAGTCTTAACATTATTTTTTTTACTCAAACATAGGCACATTATCATCATTAAAACAGCACATATAGTGGCAGTAAAGAGCAAGGAAGAACTGAAAATATACTTTTCCATAAAAGGCATAGAACACAATTTCTAAAGCACATGAAATACTAGTTTCTCTTGGAACCTTTTTAAAACTTTCAAAACTCATTTATAAACATTTTTAACATCTAAAATCATAAGAGTGTTTAAGAGGGCAGTGACCAATTTATCTTTGTCTCAAGAGGTCCTAAATTCATAAAACTTAGTTCTATGCATTCCTTAAACTCATATAAGCTAGGAAAAATTATAAAACATAGTCTCAAATACTTAGAAACTTCAAGACCCCTTGGGGCGGAAATATGAAACAAAGAAAATACATATTTTTAGACCTTTGTTGAGACAACAAAGGGAAAGTCTTTGAGCTCTAGGTTCACTTCGGTGATGACATAAAAATAAACATACTCATGCACTTATTTTAGGTTCCATTAGAAAGTAAAGTGATAGCACAAAGTAAATATGAATGCAACTCATTATTATCTTGGTATTAAGTGAGAACTTGAAATATAAACATGATAATGCATAGCTTGAAATATAAACATGATAATGCAAGATTCACTTATTATCTTGATACTTAGTGATAGCAAGGAAAGTAGACATGATGTGCATATCATAAAAGTAAACATGATGCAAGGTTCATTTTATAGTTAGCTAGAGCTCATTCAAGACTTTAACAAAATAACAACCCAATACACTATCTCAAAGATCAAAATACCAAAACCGAGAGTCTTACAAAGAAAAAGAAAGTGAAACTAAGTCAAGTTCTTTATTAAATACCCAAAACCCCTATCTAGAGAAAAATCTCTAGAACATGCCGGCCAACTTTAAGGTTGACAAGGGTAGGCTTGGGCTTTTAGAAATCCTTAGATTAATTTTCTTAAGTTGAAAAATCATGTGAGTTAGATATCATATAGATGAAGTCATAAGGAAAGGAAAACTCAAGCTTTAGAGGTTTCTTTGAGATGAACACAATGTCATCATCTAGAAACTCTCATCATCAAGCTATCATGCTCATATCAAGGCCTAGAGGCCGAAATGAAAAGAAAAGGAAAACAAAGGAAAGTTTAAAAAGAATCCAAGAGGAAACTAGAGAAAAACACTTTCTTGAGCAAAATAAAGTTTGAAAACAAATCCCTACCTAGTGATGAAGGTAAAAGCTTGGACTTGAAGATGGAAATGAGATGAGCAACACCTCCTAGGATGGTGATGATGATTCGGCCAAAGAGGAAGGAAAAGAAAGGAAATGTGTTTTGGGTGAAATTGTGTTTGAGGTTGAGTATTTGAGAGCTTAGAGAATGATTTAAGGTTATGAGGTGGTAGATTGAGACTATGAGGTGATTATGTGAGGGAAGGATGAGAAAGATGAAGATGAAGAGAAAGAACTCTTAGAACTTTGAGAGAAAAGAAAAACTTAGCAAGACAACTCTAAAACTCTAAACTTAGCAAATGCTTCTAGGTGCAACAAGGCTATCACAAGCATCCTATTTATAGAAAAACAAAACCATGGAGCTCACCAAGGGAAGGAGTGGCCGTGTGGTATTGGAGGGAAAAGAGAGAGGAAAATATCTCTTTGATTGTGTCATAGAAGCATGGTTTGAAGTATGGAAGCTATACTACAAAGTATGGCTTGATGTGAGTTAATTTCCTATCAATTTTGATGAAATTAGGCTTCTAGAAACTTGACATGGCTGGAACTTTTCTAGCCACAAATAAATGGGAAAAATGGGTTGTTTTAATTATTTATTCATATGGAAATTCAAGCTTGATTGAAAGTTATGACAAGGTATAGTGTATGTGACTTGAGGTATGGCCTTGGAGTGTTGAAAAATTGAACATGTGATGCATATGGGGAGGGAGGGCTCACGGCCAGGTCTGGTACAACAAGGAGGAGGTGAGGTTTGATTCTTTAATTGGGTGTTAATGGTAGGTTTAGATGTGTATTAGCTTAGGTACAAGGTTAGGAATAATTAAGCTTAAGTTTAGGTAACTAAGAATGTGTTTTAAGGATTTTATGACAAGATTAGGAGTGCTCATACATCATTAAAGAATTTTAAACTCATTTATGAATAAACAATGTGTAACACAATTCCATGATTTAAGGAATTGGAAAGAGAAAATATTATTCAAGATTCCATGACTAGGAGTCTTGAAATTAAAATATGATTTTGAGTTGTAATTAAGCACTTTTAGGTTCTAATCAACTTTAATAAATTATTTTGACTCTAGATAAATTAAGGAAATTAATTAACCTTCGATTAGAGCCTAATATTTCTTAGGTTTGCTTAATCACGTGATTAAGCGTAAAAACACGAAACTAGGGGCAAAACCGTAATTTTGCACTAATTTCGCCCGGGACCTCCGGGACCAAAACTAAAGTCACAGTCTGCATAAAAACGCCTTTTAAAATCATCTGGAGAAATTTCGGGTTTATCCGGCACTTGCAAACGGGTAAAACACCGTAGGGGCGTTTTGGTCATTTTGACCCGAAAACTCGAAAAACGAGATTTTCGATCCCGGGAAGGTACACAAGTCATCTAATCCCCTTCCAACATTGAGTTTACCCTTCGAGTACTGCCGAACCGGCTTTCCTCGAATTCCGGGCTGAAAATGACCTCAGGGGCATTTTGGTCATTCTCACTCTAACAGAAAAATCGGGGCGTTACATTACATGTAACGCCCGGGGACGAGGACGAGGAGTGATCGCCGGTGCAAAGAGGGCACGGACAAGGAGTGGCTCCTCGCAAGGTCCTCTAAGCGGAGGGGTACATGAATGAACCGATTACATACCCGAATGAGAGGGATCCTAAGATTGTATAGGTATGGGACTATACAGTTAAGGAGGACTTATATGAATTGATTTGTACTACCTATACCAACAAGATGCATCTTCTTTTCGGTAGCCTAAAGTGAAAGAACTCCATAGTTAAGCGTGCTTGACCTGGGGTAATTTTGGGATGGGTGGCCTTCTGGGAAGTTTTCCCAGGAAGCGTGCGAGTGAGGACAAAGCATACTGAAAAGACCCGTGTTAGTTTGTGGGGACAGTCATCAATCCATAAAGTAGTAGGGGATGTTACAAATGGTATCAGAGCCTGCACCTCTCCCAGTACGGTGTGGTTCGGGGACGAACCAAGCAGAAGCTGGTGGGCATGTAATGCCCGGGGACGAGGACGAGGAGTGATCGCCAGTGCAAAGAGGGCACGAACAAGGAGCGGCTCCTCGCAAGGTCCTCTAAGCGGAGGGGTACATGAATGAACCGATTACACACCCAAATGAGAGGGATCCTAAGATTGTATAGGTATGGGACTATACAGTTAAGGAGGGCTTATATGAATTGATTTGTACTACCTATACCAACAAGATACATATTCTTTTCGGTAACCTAAAGTGAAAGAACTCCATAGTTAAGCGTGCTTGACCTAGGGTAATTTTGGGATGGGTGACCTTCTGGGAAGTTTTCCCAGGAAGCGTGCGAGTGAGGACAAAGCATGCTGAAAAGACCCGTGCTGGTTTGTGGGGACAGTCGTCAATCCATAAAACAGTAGGGGATGTTACACAAAGCTTGCTGATGCCAGAAAATTCTCCTCTGGTGATCGCTATAGCGGTCTTGGCCTTGTAGAGTTCACTGATACTTTCATCTGGAAGGAAATTTCAAGATCTTTTACTAGCCTTGCTCAGCAGTTCACCAAATGGAAGTCCTGCTACTCGACATAGCTCACACAAAATGGTTAATAGCACAAGTAATTTTAAAAAACAATTATTTATTCCAAAATGGTGCTAATAACCAAGAAATTACTTAACAAAGCAAGATGAGAACAAAGTGCAACTCACCAATTAAGCATCAATTAAACATAATTCAAATGCAAAATATTGAGAGTTAGGATGGAAAAGAGGTGCATAAATGCAACCCATCAGTTTTTCCACAAGAGTCCATACTTTGTTTTTCTCAAATTGATCCAGCTTTTCTTACATAGCCTCCACCCATCCTTTGTCACTTAAAGCTTCTTCAATGCATGTAGGTTCAATGGTGGAGATTAGAGTACAAGTTGAAGTATTTCCTAAAGAGGATTGAGTCTTCACTTCCTTAGAGATATCTCCTATAACAATATTCTGAGAGACAATTTTGAGATTAGAGATTCCTTTGTAGTTTCTGTGCTTATGATTTCGTTTAGTTTCTTTTTCATCCTCAGGTTACTTTTCCTCCTGTTCAGAACAATTACTTTGTGATGACTTTGGTGCCTTGAGCATACTTTTTGAAGGATTTGAATCATGGAGTTTACGTTCTGAAGTTTTTACTTGCTTGATTTCTGAGTCTTCTCTAAGATTCAATCTTTTAAGAGCTTCTTCTAGATCATCTGGGTCATCTTCAAGATCTTTCCTGAGCTCCTTGAACTTTATATGAACTGTTTCTTCCACGCATAGCATTCTTTTGTTGTTTACCCTATGACCTTCGTTTTACCTCCATTAGCAAATTTTACTGATGCAGAATTCTTTGGTTTGAGATTTTTGAACCATTTTCTAGATCCGGGTATATGTCTAGAATAGCCACTGTCCATGTACCACTTGTTGTCAGATTCTATATGTGTTCTCAAGCACACCTACAATGAACACACTTTTCAATTTAGGTACCCAAACTTTCTAGGGTCCTTCTGAGCTAGTATCGTAAAGATAGGGTGTTCCAATTCTTCTAACATACTTCCTTTTCATGAAGCATTTGTTAGGAGGATGTCCCTTTTTAGTTGATTTATGATATACATAAATCTTGTGATCATATCATCAATGATTTCTTGATTAGTCATTTTAAACATTTCATACTGGTGGACCAACATGCTGATCTTTGTTTCCTTAACTTGATCAGTTCCTTCATGCAGCATGAACAATCTATCCAATATTTTTTTTACTGTGTCACAAGCAATAATTTTATCATATTTAGCTTTACTTAGTGCACCGGTGAGTAAATACTTAGCTTTGGAGTTTAATTGAATCCTGGCTTTATGTTGCTCTATCCATTTGCTTCTAGGAACTTCTGTTGATGTGGGGGATGCACCATCTGTTGCTGGGACTTCTTCAGTTGGAATGTAGTCACCTTCCTGGATTATTTCCCACAAGTCAAGACTTGTATATTTTATGAATAACTCCATGTGATATCTTCAATAGGCATAGTCTCCACCACTGAAGAATGGTGGTCTGTTGATCGAGTGCCCTTCTGCTATATGAATGCTTTGTGCCATTTATCTTTGGATCTTTTTTCCTCTGCAGTCATTAGAATTCTTAACCCTTAGAGGCCAAGCTATGATGCCAATTGTTAGTGAGAAAATGCACAAGAATGGGGGGTTGTATCGTGCTTCCTTTTTCAAGTTTTCAAACTGAAACTTTTACAGCAAAACTCTATCAAGTTTTGACCTTAAAGTACAATAGAAGATAGATTAGTTTACTTAGAAAGTAACTTTCTGAATAAAGTAGTTTGTGTAAATAGATTAACCGTACGAGATAATAATCAAAGTATTTATGCAGAATCAATTGCTGAAAATAAAGGAGTGAAGGATGAGGAAGCACTGAATCAGGAGTTTTATACTGGTTCGGCCAACAATTGCCTACATCTAGTTCTCAGTAACCATTGAGTTTTACTAATCTTCCTCAACCCGAGGAGATAAAAATACAGGATAGTCTTTACCGTAGCCTTCCCAAGCTCTTACTAATGTCAGTAAATGACATTTACTAACACAACAACAAGAAGTAGTTTTCCAATAGCCTCTTCAAGCTATTCAACTTTCGATCACTACTGGATCAATTATACAATGGATTCAAGATTGATGTTTGGTTTGAAAAGTCTTGCACTCAAGCTTCTCTTTTAATGAATATGAAGTGATAAATCTAAAACGACTTGAGTGACTTTTTTCTACTAATTCTTCCTCAAAAGAACGTGTAAACAATCTGGTATTTAGAAACAAGATTTTAATGTACAAAGGAATTTTGTAGATGGTTTCATAGAAGGAATTGGAAAGATTTTTTAGTATTTTTGCTTTGTTCTTCTTCTACACTCTTCGAAAGCTTAGTAATCTCTATTTATAGATGATTTCCCTTTGTTAATGTTGCCTTTGATCTTCTATCCAACTAGCACATGTCGAGCATCAAGTTAAGTATTGGAAACATAATCTAGAGGAGTAGCTTGTCTGCTATCAGAGTTCCTTTTTAGAAGCCGTTGATGAGTTGAGGTTTCTAAAATCTATCAAAAACTACTTTTCTATTTTCTGAACTTGGTTTCTAAAATCCTTAATAAGTCTTTCTCTGTTGATCGAGGTTACCGAAGAGATGATATTCCGGCTAAAAGAGATTGGTTTCATTTTTTATTTTAAATTTTAAATTTAACCGCTTTCCTCCCTTTTTATGAAGCAAACTTTATGAAGAGTGCTACTAGTTCCTTGTTGATTCATCTGTCTTCTGAGCTTCAATTTTGGCTTTTTGTAATGAACAATCAATCATTATGATGATTGAAGATTGAGTAACACGCTACTTCCAACTTTTGTATGTTATCTTCAGTGTAGCCATTCTGTCTGAAGATCATTGTTACTTCTTGATGACCATGTCCTTAGTTTCTTGATCATGTTTTGATGAGCTTGTTTCCTTCACTCACAAGATCATATAATTTTCACTTCATCTAAATTTATCCTCTTCCTATAAGAGATAAAAAACAAACATGTTTACTCATGCAAAGTGAAATTATTTCTACTTAATTTTGGTAGTGCATCTCAAAAACACACCTGTTAAGCTTTGGTAAAAAAACTCAAGGTGGCCATTAGTCATTCTTCAAAGCATTTTCCTTAAATTGGCTTTGTTGTCATTCAAAATACTAAAGCTCATATTTTCTTAAGGGTCTAAGTTTACAAAAATGCAGTCTGAAATCTAAAATCTTGAAATCATGGCGATATCATAAACTCATAAAATATGTTTGATAAAAATAGTAAGCTTGCTAAGTATATAATTTCTCAACAAATCCTTTCTTGAACATGTAAGGCATTTTCATATCATAGAACATATCAATTATGGTCCTATAGTTTTCTAAAACACATTTCATTCATGCTGTAATCAAAATCATAATTCTTGCTAGTTTGTCATAACTTGTAAAATCATATCCATATCATATTTTCATATCTAATTTCATGTTTAGAAATACAATGCACAAGATACTCATAATGGCAAGAAAATAAGGTCATAAGTTTGAACCCACTCACCGTTTAGAGCCGAGAGTATGTGGGCACCACCAACTTGATCTTGGAAGTTTGCAATGATACTAATAATTGCCATAGAGCAATATAAACTCATCATCAATCTCTATTAACATCTAGGTAACTCTAAAACAACTCTAAAAACATTGGAGAAAGAATCCCACTTGATAATAAAGAGAGAAAAATGGCAACCTATACCCTAAAGCATGAAATGGAGAGGAAGAAGATAACAAAACCAACAAAATCTCTTGCCTTTGAGCTTTGGATGGAGAAGGATTGAAAGGAAAATGATAAGAAAGGTGTAGGGATAAGGGTTTTGGGATTTTGCAATAGGGGAGCCAAGGGAGTAGGGTTTTTAAAGGGGTGAAGGCTCATTAATTTAAATTGTATCGTTTTGCACTGTTTTGTCATCAAGGGTCCTCACTGCAGTGAGTAAAGCCCATTATAGCAAGCCTGATGAGCACCTTGCTTGCTATAGTGAGGTTGTTTGGAGCAAAAATGATAGTCTTGCTCCCCTCCACTCACTACAGCAATGGATTCTCACTGTAGCTAGATTATTTTATGTAATTTTGTAGATTTCAACCGCCACATGGTTTTCGATGTACCGAGGGTTCTAGGGGTACTCCAAGGATGCTAGGTGTTATAGAATTGCTATCAATTAAGGCATAAAGCCTTTCTGGTTGATCCTTTTGGTGCACCTAGTGGCAGAACTAGCATTAAATCCATGAGACTTAAGAGGACAATTCAACATTGCAATCTCACTCTCCTTCTTTTTCAAGATATGGGATCCAAGGAGAAGTCTTCTTTCAGAGCTATAGTTTTTCCTTCCTACACATCACCTTGAGGATAAGGTGATGCTTTTAGAGGGGAGTATTGTTAGGGACTGAACTAATACATAATTGGGCTTTATTGTAATTACTGAAATTAGAATTGGGGGACAAAAAATGAGTGACTCTTGTGTAACTAATTATACTAAACTGGAAGAGAGAGAGAATATGAGGAATTGGAAGGAAATTCTACTATAAATAGAGAAGAAAGCTTATAAAAGAAGGAAAGTGTCATGAGGGAGGGTATAAAAAAGGTTAGGGTTGAGTTGAGAGAGTTTTAGAGTCTCTTTAGTACTCTGAGTCACTTTACTTTTTCTGTTTGTTCATAATACACACAAGAAGCTAGTACTTTTCTACAGTAGATTCTTACAACATTCTATAACATCCCTCCTACTATAGTGCTATGGTTAAGCCATAACCTTATAGTAAGTAGCTGTTACTTGTTAACTTGACTTACCTTAGAGGTGTGTATACAATATTAAATATGAACCTACTATTGTGACAAATATAAAACTCTTTCTCTATGAGTTGCTAAATTTGAAAATAAATAATATAGCAAAAAAACATAATTATAATGTCTGATGACAAGTCAACATTATCTATAACTAAGTCAAACCCTTACCCTAGGTCACGTAGGAACCCTCTAGTCTAGGTATGGTACTACTCAAAATTCACTAAAAGAAAATAAAAGATACTGACTACGTTTCTCTATCATCAGTTCATCAAAAAGGTCTAGACCCGGATGTCAATACAAGCTAAGGATCTCCATCATCACAATCTATGTAAAAAAAATGATAATAGCAGGAATGAGAATCAACGATTCCCAGTAGAAAAAACACTAGTCTAGTACTTAATGATATTTAACTTAATGCAAAATAAGCAATGTATCTTCAGTTGTTTATATAAAGGTCTCATTAGTTAGTGTAATCTAATAATTAATAATTAAAATCTCTTCTTAATAGTTCTATTTCTCATACTTTTGCTTTGAGATTTCCTTGAAATCTCCTCAAATCTTATGAGATTTTCTTTATTAAGTCTCTTGAATTGCTATGAGATTCTTCTCTTGAAAATCTCCTAAAACTTTTTTGAGATTTTCTCTACTAAATTTCTTTTTGATTTTTCAAGATTTATTAGAAAATTTTAAAACTTAATGGTAAAACTTATAAGACTCTTCTGATATACTTCTCTTTGGATCGTATTGTCAACGATGTAATGTCGTTGCGTTACAACCTAATATAGTTCACTAGATGGAGTACATTTACTACATCTCATCTTGATGGCCTCACTATCCTCAGTATATCCCTTTCCTCATAATGATGTGACGCTGTCGAGATTACAACTTGATATAGTTCTAAGGGCATAACACATCTACTACTACCCATGAATCCATGAGCTTACCACTAAGAAATTTACATTGCATAAGGTTTATTGTCCTAAGTTTCCTTTCTTCGTGTGCATCTTTATCATTGGTATAAAAATTCTCATAGTTGTTGAGTAAGATTTATTCTTTAACAGTTCTATTCTCATACTTGACTTTGAAATTTCTCCGTGAAATCTACTCAAACTCTCATGAAACATTCTACTCAACATTTCTTAAAAATCTTTTGAGGTCTCGTGGAGTTTTATGAGATATTTTTCGTAACATCTAGTATGCTGGTAATATGTAACTCCCCGATTTTTCTGTTAGAGTGAAAATGACCAAAATACCCCTAAGGTCATTTTCAGCCCGGAATTCGAGAAAAGCCGGTTCGGCAGTACTCGAAGGGCAAACTCAATGTTGGAAGGGGATTAGATGACTCGCGTACCTTCTCGGGATCAAAAATCTCGTTTTTCGAGTTTTCGGGTCAAAATGACCAAAACGCCCCTACGGTGTTTTACTCATTTGCAAGTACCGGATGAACCTGAAACTTCTCCAGATGATTTTAAAAGGCATTTTTATGTAGACTGTGACTTTAATTTTGGTCCCGGGCAAAATTAGTGCAAAATTACAGTTTTGCCCCTAGTTTCGTGTTTTTACGCTTAATCGTGTGATTAAGCAAACCTAAGCAATATTAGGCTCTAATCGAAGGTTAATTAATTTCCTTAATTAATCTAGGGTCAAAATAATTTATTAAAGTTGATTAGAACCTAAAAGTGCTTAATTACAACTTAAAATCATATTTTAATTTCAAGATTCCTAGTCATGGAATCTTGAATAGTGTTTCCTCTTTCCAATTCCTTAAATCATGGAATTGTGTTACACATTGTTTATTCATAAATGAGTTTAAAATTCTTTAATGATGTATGAGCACTCCTAACCTTGTCATGAAATCCTAATTACTCATTCTTAGTTACCTAAACTTAAGCTTAATTATTCCTAACCTTGTGCCTAAGCTAATACATATCTAAACCTACCATTAACACCCAATTACATGATCAAATCATCCTCCTCCTTGCTGTACCAGACCTGGCCATGAGCCTTCCCTCCCAATTATGCATCACATGTTCAATTTTTCAACACTCCAAGGCCATACCTCAAGTCACATACACTATACCTTGTCATAACTTTCAATCAAGCTTGATTTTCCAAGTAAATAACTAATTAAAATAGCCCATTTTCTCCATTTATTTGTGGCTGGAAAATTTCCAGCCATGCATTGTTTCTTAGAAGCCTAATTTCATAAAAATTGATAGGAAATTAACTCACATCAAGCCATACTTTGTAGCATAGCTTCCATACTTCAAACCATGCTTCTATGACACAATCAAAGAGATATTTTCCTCTCCCTTTGTCCTCCAATGCTATGGCCAGCACCCCTCCCTTGATGAGCCCATGGTTTTGTTTTTCTATAAATAGGATGCTTGTGATAGCCTTGTTGGACCTTGAAGCATTTGCTAAGTTTAGAGTTTTAGAGTTGTCTTGCTAAGTTTTTCTTTTCTCTCAAAATTCCAAGAGAGTTCTTCCTTTCTTTTCATCTTCATCTTCATCCTCTCTTCATCTCATCATCATCTCTTAACACCACCCCAAAGCCTTGAACCATCATCAAACCTCTCAAACACCACACCTCAAACACAACTTCACCCAAAACACATTTCCTTTCTTTTCCTTCCTCTTTGGCTGAATCATCACCACCACCCTAGGAGGTGTTGCTCATCTCATTTCCCTCTTCAAGTCGAAGCTTTTACCTTCCTCACAAGGTAGAGGTTTGTTTTCAAACTTTGTTTTGCTCAAGAAAGTGTTTTTCTCTAGTTTCCTCTTGGATTCTTTTTGAACTTTCCTTGGTTTTTCCTTTTCTTTTCATTTCGGCCTCTAGGCCTTGTTATGAGCATGATAGCTTGATGATGAGAGTTTCTAGATGATGACATTGTGTTCATCTCAAAGAAACCTCTAAAGCTTGAGTTTTCCTTTCCTTATGACTTCATCTATATGATATCTAGCTCACATGGTTTTTCAACTTAAGAAAATTAATCTAAGGATTTCTAAAAGCCCAAGCCTACCCTTGTCAACCTTAAAGTTGGCCGGCACGTTCTAGAGATTTTTCTCTAGATAGGGGTTTTGGGTATTTAATAAAGAACTTGACTTAGTTTCACTTTCTTTTTCTTTTGTGAGACTTTCGGTTTTGGTATTTTGATCTTTGAGATAGTGTGTTGGGTCATTATCTTGTTAAAGTCTTGAATGAGCTCTAGTTAATCATAAAATAAACCTTGCATCATGTTTACTTTATGCTCTGCATATCATGTTTACTTCCTTGCTATCACTAAATACCAAGATAATGAATGAACTTGCATTATCATGTTTATATTTCAAGCTATGCATTATTATGTTTATATTTCAAGTTCTCACTTAAGACCAAGATAATAATGAGTTGCATTCATATTTACTTTGTGCTATCACTTTACTTTCTAATGGAACCTAAAATAAGTGCATAAGCATGTTTATTTTTATGTCATCACCTAAATGAACCTAGAGCTCAAATACTTGCCCATTGTTGTCTCAACAAAGGTCTAACAATATGTATTTTCTTTGGTTCATATTTCGGCCCCAAGAGGTCTTGAAGTTTTTAAGTATTTGAGACTATGTTTTATAATTTTTCCTAGCTTATATGAGTTTGAGGAATACATAGAACTAAGTTTTATGAATTTAGGACCTCTTGAGATAAAGATAAATTGGTCACTGCCCTCTTAAATATTCTTATGATTTTAGATGTTAAAATTGTTTATAAATGAGTTTTGAAAGTTTAAAAAGAGTTCCAAGAGAAACTAGTATTTTATGTGCTTTAGAAATTATGTTTTATGCCTTTTATGGAGAAGTATATTTTCAGTTCTTCCTTGCTCTTTGCTGCCACTGTATGTGCTGTTTTGATGATGATAATGTGCCTATGTTTGAGTAAAAATAATGTTAAGACTCATATGCGAAAGATAGGATAAGTTAGGAACTAGAAAAGAATTAATTTGAGAATTCTAGATCCTTTAATTATGTAATTTTCCGGATTCTGTCCAGCAAGGTTTAGATTTAATAATCATGGTTTTTAATTAGTTTGAATGTGTAGGAATGACTCATAATTGGTTTAAGACTTAATCTTGAAGCCTTAGGAGCAAACCGAACTTAGAAAGGGTCATTGTTGTGACTTCTAGGTACCCGTAAAGTTAGGATTTCAAATTCTACACCCTTGAGGTTTAGAGATGTTCTCGATCATAGTGTGAGGCGAGAAATACTTAGTTATAACCTCATAGGTTCCCAAGAGACTAGGTTTTGATGATCGATAAAGGACTTTAAGGGTCTAGACCATAATTTCTAGAATCCCGTAATCACATAAATATAAAGCTGTCCAACTCTGCATAGTGTTGTTTGGATAGGTCATTTAGCATAAAAATTAGTAAAATTATTTAGTTGTGAACCTATAGGTGTGTAAGAGGTTAAGGATAATACTAGAACAATTAGTTTACAAGTTTAAGACTCAAAAGAGCCAAAGTATAAAATACTATGGGTTTATAACATAATAAGCTTGTAAGTTTGTATGACTAAGATATGTTTATGTGATGATGCATATGCTATGAAAAAGTTTTATGTGAAAATAGGTTATAGTTTTATATATGATTATATGATGAGATGCATACTATGAGAAAGATTTATATGATGAATAATGATGTACCTGTGAATTAACACTTTATGAGAACTTCAATATGACACAACACTGAGACGCTTTCTTGGGTGACACCGGTTTAGCCGAGCACCCCCAAGAAAACAAATCCGTGAGGGTATTGACATAGAGCTTGCCAAAGCGGACAATACTACGATGCACTAGTTGCTAGTAGCACGTTTCAAAGAGAAAATGACCCTAAGAAAGGTGATCCTTAATTGCCCCCTAGCCCGTAATTTAAGTCAGGATTATGTTACGCTTATCATAGGATAAGTAAGAGCTAGTGATGACTAGTTAAGGTATGAGCTCATAACCTAGAGATGTTTTAGGGTGGCCCCATGAGATGAAAGTTAAAGTTTAAAATGTCACATGTGCTGTACCTATCCCCTTATGCCAATGTTATAAATGTTTCTTAGTATTCTGTTGATTGGCTTACCTTTATGATGCATTCATGTCATTAGTATATTCCATGCTTAGTCATAAGACGCATTATAAAATATGACGGGCCTTGGATAAATAATACTTTAGAAAACTAACTTAAAAGGGTTTATATGCATGCACACCTTTTTAGAAATAAAACCCAAAGTTCCTGAGGATATGATGATGTCACCTAGGTAGGGATAACCCTACTGAGAATTCTTTTAGAAGATTCTCATTCCCTCTCTCTTTTCTTCTGTCATATCTTTAGATGGCGACATTCGTACTCTTCATCGACACCCCGGTATGGGAGCTGCACCATGACCCGGCACTTGGGTCATACCATTTTGAGGGTCGCTGCACTGTTAGAGTCTTCATGTTCATGGGACGACCCTTCGCACACCCAGTACGGAGTTACCGATTCACCGCGACTGCTCCTTACCGCCATAACGGGATTTTTGAGCGAGCTAGACCACGTGATGAGCAGATTCTCCCCATGCAACGCGAGACGCCACCAGACGTGATTACCCCTGAGTACGCGTGCTCTGGACTCAAGATTCGGAGACGATCCATCCGAGGACCCGCCCTCGCACATGTACGATTGGAGTTCGGTCCGCTCCCTCACCGATGAGAGCCGGGAGTGAGGAGACAGTAGTTCATCCGAGGTTGGCTCGTCGGCCATCTATGTGCCCTCGCCGCGGTGGACACGCTCCGATGATCCGCACGACCACTCCCGCCGAGATCCGCCAGTGGATCAATTCCACCCCTCAGTACTCGGACCAGCAGGAGTAGGAGCATTGGATGGGTAGCAGTTAGTGCACACACGCCACAGAGTTGAGGACAAACCTTCTTTTGTATATGAGGTTGTCTACTCTAGGTGCACATGGGTATGGGTGTTGTTTTCTTGTATTACCTTTTATGATTTCCTTGTATTTGCATTTCAGTTGTATTCCGCTTCCCGATGTATCGAATAGTCCTGCCTTTTGGGTAGGCACATTATAAATATATCTATGTTTCAGTTGATGTTTTCGTGATATGATATGTTTCTTTATGCTTTGCCTATATGTTTTGTTATGCTTCCTTTTAAAAATCCGTGTGTGGCTCTCACTTTGATTTCAATTATAAAAAGAAAAATTTTACCCATATTTCCGCTAAGTATTTTTTAAGTAAAAGATGAGACCAAAAGGTAATATTCTAAAGATTAACCTAAGTACATACTAGTAGTCTTAGGTTAAGATTTAGGGTGTTACATAATATGTTTTTCTGTAAGGTTTACTAGGTTTTTAGTAGGTCTTATACCATCTAAAAATTCTATTACAATTCCTAGTTAGTAATAATTCTTATAAATTTTCCAACAATTGAACCAAGTTCCTGCGATAGATTTCAAACCATTTCTACTATGAATTAACATTTCTTATATCAAGTAAATCTCTTTAATTCTTTTATAATAATTGTTATAAGGGGTCCTCAGATTTCTAGTCTCGGACCTTGGATTACTAGTCTCGAACCTCGGATCTTTCACCCTAAACCACTGACCTAGGAGCTCACACCCTAAACCACTCCACAACCTGGGTTTTGATCCCGAACCTCAAATCTCGCTCCTAAACCAGTCCAACACAAACATAACATGTTGGCAGAGCCTACGGAATACAATTTATTCTGGTTCCAATAGTAAAATTATCTTTTAGCCAATAGTAAACCCATGTATAAATTTCAGTAAATTCACAAGAATTGTACTTGATGTATTCTTCCATATCTATCAAATTCAATACAAGTAGTTGCTAAAATAAAAATTTTGATTCCAATATGCATGATTTCATTACAACTCAAGCAATCACAAATCTTAAAATTGGGTTTCAGATTTCAGCAACGTAAACTCAACAAAGTTTAAGCACTTATCTTAGCAAAATAGCCAAACATCATGAAGTAAAAGACTAGAAAAATTTCCTACCTCCCTTGAAGCTTTTTGCTAAACTTTTCTCTATTTTTTCTTCTCCAATTTAAAGCCTCAAACCCATTTTCCAGCCACTATATTTGCTACTATTTGGACAGAGTTGAAGATGAAAAACAAGGTTTTGGCTTGAGTTTGATGTAGAGGAAGTGTTCTTGATTTAGTTTATGTGTTTATCTAAAATTATCCTTCAAGACTTTGACAGTTTCATGGAGTTTCAAAGAGAAAGAAATGAAGAAGATGAAGGAAAAGAGAGGAAACATGAAGTCTACCCAAACCGAGAAGATATGTCATTTCTTTAATTTTTCATTTTCCTTTTATGTAATAAACTTACTTAGAGACAAAGTAAGCTGTATAACTATTTTCGGATCAATTTGTCTCGTATCTGTATTAAAAATGTCTACGTTTATTTGATTGTCCTGTTATAAAAAGTATCTAGGATATGATATTATCCATTATTTATACCAGTTTTAATGTTTTGATGTATCGGTTATTACTATGTCAGCGTACCAATTATTGCTATCTTGGTACTCGATTGATACCCAAATAATTTTATAGGGTTGAAAATATTTATTTACCTTATTCTTATTTTTTCTATACCTTTGTACTAATTATAGTGTTTCATTTTATATCCCCGATTAAAATATTATTATATAAAATTTTTTAATAATATAAAATTAATTTTCATTTTTTAAAACAGAATCCTCGTATTGTTGTGATCATAACTATGTCTGTTAGAATTTTCAAAATCCCTACAGATTGTTCACGTTTAATTATTTTATCACAATAATATAAAAAATAAGAGTCGTTACACATTCTCTGTCTATCTTCGATAGCTTGATACTTATCAAAAGCTCAAACAACGCAACGGCATATATATATATATATATATATATTATACACACACATATATAAACAACTAGAAAGCAAACCTCAAAAAATTTGCAACTCCGCCCGAAGATTACCAATGCCAATAGTATCTATTCAAGACACTAGCGCTAAGCTCTCCTACCCCCAGCATTGTCATCAAGAGGAGGCAGGAGAAGCAGAAAGCGCCACACCAAATAAACATGTAAGCACATACATTAAACATGCACCTACAATGAACAACACAAAACTAGAAATAGGGGAGAACATAAAATAGTAGCACTATCAGGGAATTCAAGGTCCCATCTATTTCATCTTCTAACCTACACTTGATTGTTCAATAGAAACTCTAGGTCAAAAGGAAAATTTTGGCACCAACCTTTCTTCTAAAACCTAGCCTAATTAAAACATCTTGAAACTTCTCATCCTTATTTGGCTTAAAATTGTGAAAACTCAGCAAGTTTCTAATCCATCAAATAGACCAGAAAACCACGTAATAGAGAGATTCATAGTTAACTTCCTATCAAAACCCTTAATAGGTATGCTCCTAACCAAGAATAAAAAAAATAAAATAGAATAATTGGGCAAGCACCAGTTGTTGTTTAAGAAAGACAAGTAAACGTAGTTGATACAAAACAAAAAAAGGCATAGATTATCATCGGCACTAATGCATTTGAACTTGAGTAACTTCTCCTTAATATTCAAATGCTTTTGTAAAATGAACCACATCAAAAGCTCTACTCTTGAAGGAGCAAGCCCCATATAATCCTTTCTTCCATTTAGACAATATGACGAGTCACCAACAATCGCATTGAAGAAATAGAAATAAAAATTTAGAGGTTTATAACTCCACCGATTCTCATATTCCAACCCTTCAATGAAGTTATTTTGGTTTATGGGTAGAGTAAGATCAACTACCAAATGTTCTCGAAGGAAAATAAACACCTTCTCTACAACAAATTCCAAGTCCATATACCTTTCACCTAAGTACCCATGTTAGCAATAAACTTATCACGTTGAGTGGACATGGAAAAGAGCCTAAAATATTTATATTTTGAATAATACTCCCTAATTTCAAATATCTAGCCAAAAAAGAGTTGAGGAACAACAACCCACCTTCCTCCAAATACCATTTGGAATTATGATTTTAACATGTCCATTGAGGCCATGCCAATCAGTAATTTCACCCTATACACTATCTTTATCACCTGGAGAACATGATAAACGATTAGCATTGGTTCCAATGTTATGATTAGAATGTATGACATTCTTCTACAAAGAACAAGATCATCAGATAATCTTGAACTGCATATGAATAAAATGGCTGCACTTTGATTAATCATGTCACCCACTCAAAGGCTTCCAAGATCTTTTCGCATTTCAATAACCTTGCAAGATATAAGTCAGATTCCTTTTTTTCTCCTACTATTTGTAAACCAAAAAAATCTCCTTTGTATTTTTATGATTTGCGTTGCCATCCTTTTTGAAATTCTAAAAATGCTCGACTTGTAAAAGGGTAGGCTATTCAAAATTCTTTTTATGGGAACATACCGCCCTCCTTTTCACAAAAGCATAGTTTTCTAAAGGGGTCGTATTTTTTCAATTTCATCTAATATAGGTATCAATGTCTCTACTTTCTTTTGTTCACCCCAAAGGGGGTTTCGAGGTACATGATATGTAGAAGGACAACCTAACACTATAGGGGACATGTTAACTTGTGAAGAATTTAGTCCACATATCCATAGTTAAGCCTAATAAGGTCTTTGAATACCCCTAAACCAGCCCCATTGCAAGGATCCCTATAAATGCAGAAAAATAATTTTTGGTGCAGCAGGGCTCGTTGAAGCAAGTCCTTTCAGCGTGTGTATGCCTGTGTGTCGAGCATCCAGTGCTTCCATGCTATAGCCAGTGTTTGCGACCAGAAACCTTAAAAATTGATGTTGTTTCATTTTAAACGCTCCCCACACTAAATATATACTCATCATAATCGGTTCCAAAACCCCCTAAACATGAACCCTAATGGCCCTAAAATCTTTCCCTTCTCCTTTCACACCAAATCCAAGCTTTCTTCTTCATCTAGTCTCCTTGGTTGTTAGTGCCATTCTAGTTACTAGAGCCAAGATGGTGGGGGTTCTATACTTCCAGCTTTGCACGATGAGTGGGTTTGAGCTCATGATCTTAATTTTTGCCATTATAATTATTTCCCAAGCATCATGATTATCATGATTTTAGAAGTTCATATATGATATTAACATGATTTTACAAAAATATGCCAAGCTTAGAAATTAGAATTTTTTTATTGTTTCATGAAATATTAATTTTGAAAACATATGAGCCCATTGATGGCTCTTGCATACTATTTAATGCTTTCACTTCCAAGAACAAGATTTTATTAAATATATGAGGTAGACATGATATATTACAATTACCAGATACGAACTGTTGGGCATTTTGAAATGATTGTTATGAGAATTCAAGTTATTAAGCCCCTTTCTAGCATGAACCTGTATGTATGATTTTAAGATAGGAACTAGAGAGAAGTAGTGTTGCCAGTTAACAGCAGTGAATTCATTAACCTTAATAGACCAGGTTGCCCATGAAGGGAAATCATCCTTTTTAGATTTCAACTATGTGATTATCATCCTTACAAGAGACATGGTTCACATGGGAACATTATTAAATCAGCAAGATGCTCAGTTTGTGAGGGATTAAGTATCTTCTATTCAAAATAGAATGTTTCTTCCTTAATAGCCTCATAATTAATAAAGAAATCTTTTCCCTGCACAAATACTTGATTTTATTAGTACTGTATTCATACAAAATGATTTATGAATGTTGCATTATTACGTATGTACTTATTTGGTTGTCTCAATTGGGTTACGGAAGAAGATTCGCTCACTGAATCCGATGTCTCAACCATTTCTCGTTTCCCCTTATAGACAAATTTGCAGTTCGAGATACCTCTCAGACTTCACCTCCATTGGTCCACAACTTTCTAGTGGTAAGTTTTGCTTTATAGCAAAGTTTAGTTTAGGATTATGTTAGATTAGAATGACCAAGTACTATGTATGTAGGATCCAACCATGTATTATATTATATTTTAAGACTATATATTTACTTTAAAAAGTAACAAATTTCCTTGATGTATTTGAATTTATGGATGAAGAAATACTTTTGCTTATGTTTATGTTGGAGCAATTCAAGGTTTGGATGAATTTGTTTATCATTAGATTAAGGGAATCTATTAGATATTTAGTTTTCAAATGTTGAATACCATTTTTACGATATGTGTGTATGTACATATAGTATGCTGCATGACCAGATGGCTTTTGTAGGGACTCAAATTCCCATGCACTGGTCACGATTCAAATTGGGTTGTGACAAAGTAATAGAGGTAGCAAACCTAGTGGAGCAAGCTGAGAGTTGGCTGTAAACTGGGGCGGGTAGGTTGACACATTTTGGCTATTTGGGTTGAAGGTGTCAACCCATCCCATCAATAAATGATGGGTTAATGGGCCAACCCGGTAGGTCAACATCTTTTTTGTTATAGTTTTTGCTATTTTACCCACTTGGGCTAGTTGGCAATGAAAGAGGGTGGACGATTGACTTGTCATAGTTATTTGGGTTGGCGGGCATACCCAACAGGTCCAAGCCATTTTGCCCTCTACAAAGTAGTATCAAGGCATAGGTTTTCTAAATTATATTAAACCAAGTGTCCACAAGTCACAGCGACATTACATCAGCCAACACTAGTCATATTTGGTATCTTGAGCAGGCTATTCTAAGCCTGGAAGAAATATTTAGTGAATACATTAGGACTACCATGTTAATAGAGGACACTGTCAAGCATAATTAGCTTAGATAAGGGTTCACAATGGGCACAGTTGGTTAAGGAAACCCCTTAAGTCTTTTCTACGATGCGTCCCACTATTGCCCATTCTCAAGGTAAAGACAACATCCAGTCAAGAAGACAAAGTGCAAGATGAGCACAATATACACTACCAGAAAAAATACTGTTACTGACGGATTTTACCGATAGATTTTTCATTTTTGATAGATTTTGACCACCGGTAATAACGTAATTGGAAATCATTATTGACGGAAAAAATCCGTTGGTAATATTTATTGACGAAATTGCCGACGAATTTTTGAGGAAAAAATCCATTGGTAATGGGCTGATCAATTTGTCAACAAATTCATTAGGGGGTTAATGATTACTGATGGAATTTATATAATTATCGACGGATTTTTTCGTCAGTAATTTTTAATTGAATTTTTAATTTTTTATTATCCGAGTTTTACCGACGGAAAAATCCGTCAATAATTATTGAATTTTGCAATTTTTTTAATTTTTATTTTACTAATGGAAAAATTTGTCGGTAATTATTGATTTTTATAATTTCTTTATTTGTTTAGTTTTCCGTCACCATCGGTAATCATTAAATTTTTTTATTTTTCTTTATTTTACTAATGAAAAAATCTATCGGTAATTATTTTTTTAAATAAATATTTTGTAATTTGTGTGTTACCTGATCAGTTAAGAGTTTATTTTTTATTTAAAGCTAATCATAAATATGTAAATATATTTAATAATGAAAAATGATAAAAAAATTCCTAATAAATAATAAACGCAATGAATTTAAGTTCAAAATGTAAACTATATAAAAATGTCAGAAAATGTACAGAATATAAAAAGTTCAACATATAACAAAGAAAGAAAAAAACAAGAACTCAGAGGTTTCTGGCAGTATAGAGGAGCTTGCCCGCATCTTCCACAAAGACGCCATCTCCTTCTTCATCTTCGTCTCCATGACCTTTTTCTTGTACTCAATCTTCTTTTCCCGACTTGTATCAATCTCTTGAAAAACTTCTCAGCACCCTCCATGTCAGATGCATTCAAATAAGCCAATAACATGGTTGTATATGAGCAAAGATGGGGCGAGCATCTGCATCAAACATTACAATGATATGAACAAAATGATCCCTCTTGTGTGCACTTAAAAACAATGTTTAACAGTAAGATATATTCTTCAAATTCATAATTCACCCTGTAGTCAGTACATATAAACTATAAATGGTCATAAAAAGTGCTCGTTGCTTTATTCTTTTGATAAAACATAAACCTGTATTTGGTAGCGTCCTTGCAGAAATGGAACCCTCCATAATCATGAGCAACAATATAATTGTATAAGGATTTAGGTTCTTTTAAATAACTTAAAGAACATAAATTTATAAGTTTGACATTTTTAATAATAGAATGGTAACTACATTAGAGTATAAACTAACGAAGGAAAGGAATATGAAAGACAATTTACCTATCCCTTGTCATGCTCTTAAACATGGTCCAAGTTTGTTCTACCATTCGCGATATAGAAAATGCATCGAGTAAAATATTGTAAGCCTTCCGAGTTGGTCTATGAAAATGAAGAGAGTAATTAACTTTATAAACTCTTTTACCAGAAAAGATTGCAACTAACTTAGCAAATATAAATGGTCTGCAGTAAAAAGATGTTGGAGATTTAACTATTAATTTAAATTTTATCCAAATAATATTTTGTACAACCATGTGGAAAAATATATTATCATCTCTAGTTTTAACATTTGTGTTTGGGTAAAATTTAGTCCAATTAATACTGAAGAAGCACAGTTTTAATAATTTTATTCTCTAACATACCTGACACCAGCATCAAGCATTTCCTCAAACACAGCTAGTGCTTCTTCCTCCCTCCTGGCCTTCCCTTAAGAATTAGTGAGTAAGGCATAGCTCACAACATCAGGTTTGAGACCAGCTCTTTGCATCTAAAATAAGGCATTGACTTCAAAATCTGATGAATTAATTATAAACAAGATATTAAAGGGGGAATGGAAGAACAAGAAGATGGAAACAAATGGACAGTGTTGAAAATTTACTCAGATTAAATAACTTTTTAGTTTGTGAAATTCCTGAGATATAATGGGGAAAGATTTTTAAACCATAACAGAATTCAAATATAGGAATTAGGGAAGACTGTTGTGGATCGCTACAACACAAAGACAATGTTAATACATGTTGACAATTTTGTCTTTAATTAAGAGTTCCAAGATGACTTATGTGAAAAGGCAGATCCAGAGTATAACAAAACTATGTTTTGGCACAAGTTAGTTTAAAGCTAGTTTCTTTTACTTTAGAAATAATAAAATTCTTTGATTTATATTTATTTGGCTTTAAGAAAACATGCTATCTGAAAAATTAGAATTCATGGAACACAACAGAGTTGAAATTATAAAAGCCTAGATCTACCACAGCTTCTATGACAGATAAAGTAGATTCAATTCTGTTTCGGTGGAGGATAGATATTTAATATTACCTGAACATATATGCTTGAAACTTCCTTGTAATTTGTTTCAAATGACATCAAGCTGTTATATGTTACTCTAGATTGTTCAATACCTCGTTCAGCCATCAGTGCAAATGCCTTGTAAGCCTTTTCATAACTTCCAGCCTTCTTAAACATATAAATCATCATGTGAAAATCTTCTGGTTTAGTTTCAAAGGTGACTTTTCATCATGTAGCAGAGTGTCAAATATTTCTTCAGCTTTCTTATACTTGTTAAGAATAAATTAAAACACCCTCTAAAAAAAAATTAATAAAAGGGGGGATAGAAGGTAGCTTAACCTGCAAAGAGATTTCATTTCATCCCTCCAACCACATTCTATGAGTCTTTCCCTCAGAAGCTCCTTCAACTGCTCTTTCTCGTCGCTCTCAATAAGCTACACCCACCACTAACCACCAACTTGATAAATAAAATAATAAAAAATAATAATACCAAAAAAGAATAAGTATGAAAAAGAGGGGAAGAGAAGAAAACCTTGATGTTGATGATTTCTCTGAAAGTGAGCTCTGGATTGGATCCTCAGCTTCGGGGCGTTGGCGGTGGGGGCGCGGTATGCGGGGGGCAGCAGGAGCACGGCGCATGGGGGCCGAAGGGAGCGCGGTGGTGAGAGACCATACGAAGAGAATGAGAGAGAGAGACGCACAGAGAGAGAGGGCATGCGGTGGGGGCGGTGGGTGCAGGGCACGGCGATGGGTGCGGGACATGGCGGAGAAGGGCCAGATTTGCCAAGACGTGACGCACGGAGACAGAGAGAGACCAGAAGAGAGAGAGAGAGAAGGCATGCGGTTCAGGGCGTTGCGGCTTGGCAGGGAAGACTGGCTCGGAGGCGCAATGGTTGCGGGGCGCAGCTGTGGCGGGCTGACGCAGAGAGAGAGAGCAGAGGAGAGAGAGAGAGAGCACAAATTATAAAAGATTTAATTAATCCGCTAATCCCTATAATTTCATCAAATTTCCAATTAGGTCCCTACATTTTAAAAGTTTTCAATTAAGTTCTTATACTGAAAATAAATTTTTAATTGGGTCCCTAACCCTATGATTTGTTACCGTGAGACTTAACGGGATAACATGGCACAACACAGCACACTAACCATTACCATCCGCTGCACCACTGCTTCATCTTGTTATTGTCATCTTCATCTGCATCATCTTTCATCCTCCATATCCATTACTATCTTCATAAACTAAACACAAGCAAAACTCAACCATCATCTTCAATTAACCATTTAAACCCCAAATTCCTCTTTTAACATAAAACACAAAAACTATCATTAGTAACCCCTAAACTCCAAAACATATTCAATCCAAAACTCCCACCAGTAACCATTTCAACCCCATTCACAAACTAAAGCCATATCCACCACTCTCCTTAGCAAAAAACCATAAACAACTACACCCCAAAATTAACCATTTTCACAACACAAACCATTGAACCAAACCCAACACAACCACAACCATAGACTAAATCCCTTCACAACTCATAAAAAAGGAAAAAATTAGAATGATAGATAAAAAGGGAGGAGGGCCGCAACCATCTTCCTCCTCTCCCTCCTCTTGGTCTCCTACCCAACACAATCCTTCCTCCTCGACCTCCTCTCCATCGTCGCCCTTAAGGAAGTCTATGACAACCAGGCCGCCTTCCGCGAGATCGAGGCACTGCAGATGCTACAAAGATCGAGGAGCTCCTCCTTGCAACAACCATGACAGTGGCGCATGAGCTTTTCCCTCTTTCTCCACCATGACCGCAAAGTACCATTGCTTCATCCCCCTAGTCATGAATCACCATCACATCGCCATCTTCATCTTCACCGCACCACTGCTTCATCCTGTTCTTGTCACTGCCACTCGGAGTCCACATCACCATCGCAAGCTTGGTTTAAAGATTGTCGTTCGAGATGCCACATCACCGCCGCTTGCACTCATTGTGAGTTCTAGTGCTGGCCTATGGCAACTAAGTGGTGAGTAAGGGAAGAGAAGCATGGATGGGAAAGGTTGCTGGAGGAGAAGAGAAACGTGAAGTGCTGACCCCCTTTTTCTTCTTTTTTATTTTATTTGCTTTTTTTTTAAAACTAAGATATGGTGGTGTTTTTAGAATGGATCATTTATCAAATATGGCCCCTTTTCATCAAATATGTTACTAGCGGATTTTTAAATTTTCGACGAAAAAAATCTGCCGGTAATACCAAGTAACGTGCCGTTGTAAAAAATTTTTCGTTTAAAGATTATCAACAGATTTTTTCATCAGTAATTATTTTTAAAAAAACCTTTTTGAAAAATTAATTTTAACGATGGAAAAATCCAATGATAAATTTAATTTTTGAAAATAAAGTTTTTCTAAAAATTTCCGTTGGTAAATTAAACTTATGTATAAAAAAATATTCATAATTGTTACCGACAAAAAAATCTATCAGTAACGCGCGCGCCATATTCATCTCAAATTGGCGCAAATATTATCGATGGAAAAATATGTCTGTAATGACTAAAAACAAAAAAAAAAATTTCTCTACTTGTTTTTCGTCAATAAATCTGTTTCGCTTGTTTCTTGTAGTGATACTCAGTTGACAAAGTAGAATTGTAGGAAATGCCATTTGGGTAAATGTCCATTGGTAATAACCGAATGCTGCAAATGTGAATAGGAAGGACATAAGAAGAAGTAAGCTCGCTATTTCAGGGAGCAAGAGTCAGGGTTCGTGTAACTTGATTCCCTGGCATAACCCCTTCACCTAGTTGCTCAAAATGGTGCAGCCATTCTAGCATATTAAAGTTCAAACGGGAGCGACATGAGCAGTAAGGATTTAGGCAATGAGGGGCAGCCCTATTTCTTTGCACCACTATGTTAGGATGTCTTGATGTTAAATCGAAGGATAACATGTAATATCATGATAGGACCCTAAATTAAGGATGTAAACGTATTATAGCAATGTTTGCTAGGTCATTCATGTTTACATTATTCCACATAAACCTCAATGTAACACCCTTCCAAGTACAACACCATCCTTAAGCCATGACATTAGACTCAAGAGTTTTTACATAAATATTAGCAGGCCTTTCTTAAATATCTATAAAAATTTCATTTGATTCGTGTAATAATCGAGTTGTAATTCTACTAAAATATGTAGAAAGATAACATAATATTTATTAAGTGCAAATTCAAATACAAGAAAAACTCTTCTATAAGCTATCATATCCATTGGTCTATTTATATAATTACAAATATGTATACATAACACAATAAAATTGATAAGAGACTTCAACTATCGAGCTATTACATGTCAGGTTCTTCTATGACGACAACTTCATATCTATCCTGAGTAATCTGGAGACGATATGGGAACACAAAACATAGGGGGTGAGAATTTTAATATTCTCAATAGGGCATCACCAAAACATATACTAAAATCCATGTCATCGTCATCGCCCTAGCTACATAGTTTATTAAGAAAATGTGATCATGCAATACATATTAAAGGTTCATTTTGAAGTTCTAGAATCATCCTCTTTTATAAGTGGATTTCTTTTATTGTTCAATCTCTTAATATACATACATCATCATGTAAAGCATGTACGGTTAAATTTCAAATAAAACATATTGGGCTTAATATCAATGCTAAAATCATTCACTTAGTACACAAGATAAAAGACTACTTAGGACAATTGCTACTTCAACTTGTCGTGGCCCTCAACTAACTTTGTCGCGTTTAGGCATTACGTATTGCCATCCCCAGTGTGGCAACAACAGGTACCTATCAAAGCACTCACATATGGGCATTATGTATCATCGTCCCCAGTGTAAGCCCATTGGTGGAGAGCCATGCTTCGCCCCCACTCACATATGAGAGTCCCTAGGATTATGGGCATTACGTATTGCCGTCCCTACTTTGCTATGATATCGCTCCTAGGTCATAGACTACTTTTCAGGACTGAGCTCATTCCTATATATAATCATTCGATATACTTTCTTTAATTCTCACACAAATCTATTCCTAGTTAGGTTTACTTTCCCTGACTCAATCCTAGGATAGTCAGGTTTACTTTCCCCAACTGACCAGATTTACTTTCTCAAGGTAACATCCTATGCTGCTTTATGGATTGACGACTGTCCCCACTAACCAACATGGATCTTTTCAGTATGCCTTGTCCTCATTCACATGCTTCCTAGAAAAAATTCCCAGGAGGTCATCCATCCCAATCTTTCTCCAAGTCAAGCACGCTTAATCGTGGAGTTCTTTAGTGATTGGCTATTGAAAAGAAGATGCATCTTATTGGTATAGGTAGTACCAATAAATTCATACAAGTCATCATCAACTGTATAGTCCCATACCTACACAGTCTTAGGATCCCTCTCAATCTAGTGTTTAATTGGTTCATTCATGTACCCCTCCACTTAGAAGCCCACCAGGAGCCACTCCTTGTCCGTGCCTTCTTGCACCGGTGATCACTCCTTGCCCTCATTAGCTCGGGCATTACACTCTGGCCCAAGAAACATAATCTTATTCTTTCTTTCACATGTAAGCAATTGCAATAACTATTTACATTCATATGTACCTAACATCATCAATAGAGTCACATAGTATCAATGAGATCAAGTCATAAATATATCATCATCCTATTTGCTAATTTAGTATGCTGCTAGAATTTCAGTTATCAAGCAATTTATGGTTAAATTATTAAACAAGATTGGAACATAGCAATACTATTTTTTTTAGATACTTCAATGTATTAATTAGACCCTATAAAAATTTCAATGCATAAAAAGGTCTCTAGCTAAATTAATAAAATTCCAAAAATTCAAAGGTCAGAACTGCTTAGTTTCAGCCAACAACCATAAGTCTCAATTTTTCTACCCTATCAAATGAATAGCTAAATTTGTACAAAAAATTAAGGTTGGACTTCAAGATGTCCTTAACATGCAGTAAAATTTCAACTCAAAATTTGATCATTTGCTAAGGTAACAAAATTAGACAATTTGAGTTCTTCAAAAAGGACTATGTAGGAAGAAACCCTGACCTATTCAGTTTTCAATTTTTTAAAAATAAAAAAGTGCTTAAGATGTGCCAAGAAAATTTCTGGAAACACTTTTGTATGCTGGCTTCATCATATGAGAAATTTAGCTAAAAATAACATATCAACTATGTCAAAAAAATTATGAAATTTGACCTACTTGCTCAAAATCGAGATTTCCAGCAACACAACACTGCAAGAATAGCAACTAACTTGATGATATGATGAGGTCAGGGCTTGTGATAAAGAGTTAATTTGGAGTTTATAAGAGATAATATATGATTTGAGCTTTTGATTATGGAGTTCTTGGATGAAAATTGAGGCTTCTAGATAAGGTTCATGTTATTGCTAGAGGAAGAAGATGAAGATAGCTGATCTGGCGGGTGCTGGCCAAAATTTTTGGGGGTGAAATGATAAGATTTTATTTTATTTTTCATTTTCAGATAATATGCACATTAAATTCTCTTAAAAATGTATTTTCCTTAAAGATAAATATGTGGATTTTTGTAACTCTCCTATTGGTTCTTTAAAAAGGCAATGGTGCGGCTTCCTCTAAGCCACACACTTGTTACACTAGGTGGCAACTTAACATTACAAGTTTCATATAGTGTAAGAAACTGCACATCTATATTTTATCGAATGGGTAAAATACCTTATTGAGGAAAAACAGATATTGCTTGAAATTAAATTCTGGCTCTAAAATTCCTACTTTTAACCTTTTCTAACATTAATCATATATTTTCTCTGTTTTGGGCATCTTTAATGGTCCCAATGGGCTTGTATTGTCACTATTCATGCCTGCCCCCCTTTTTTTAACTCATCCATTGGGTCGTCCTTATTACTGCTAAGTTTGTTAGATTTTTAAAATTCTCATTAATAAAGTTCAAATAAATTTTTGAAATAAATTTTGGGGTGTTACAATACTATCCTCCTTAAAAAGAATTTTGCCCTCGAAATTCATTTGACACTGACTTGAAAATAGTTTACACAAATCAAACAAACAATGCACGCACAACCAATTGAAGGTAACAATTAGGTCCTATAATGTAGTAAAAATGTTCCTACCTCGGATCGGGTCTTTGGGTGGTGACGTCCTTTTAGCACTTAGGGTGAAGATCTTACTATGGCATTGTAGCTTTGTAGTTGGTTTTGGATTCTTGTTTGGACACTCCCAAATCTTGTGTCGTAGTTTTTCACAACTATAGCATACATTTTGTTTATCCAAGCAAGGTCTATTCCAATGATCTCTTCCATATCTTAGGCATGGCCTCGACTGCTATTGCCATTTATCCTTATGTGGATTTTGTAACGCCTCAATTTTCTATTTGAGTGAAAAAAACCAAAATGCCCCTGAGGTCATTTTCGGCCTGGAATTTGAGGATAACCGACCCGGCAGTCCTTGAAGGGCCAACTCAATGTTTGAAGGGGATTAGATGACTTTTGAGTGGTTCCGGGATAAAAAAATCTCATTTTCTGAGGTTTTGGGTCAAAATGACCAAAATACCCCTATAGCATTTTTACGCTGGTACAAGTGCCGGATGAGCCCGAAACTTCTCCAGATGGTTTTAAATGATGTTTTTATGTATTTCGCAACATCAGTTTAAGACCCAATAGTCCCGGGCAGTTTTTGTGTAAAATTATGATTTTGCCCCTAGTATAGTGTTTTTGAGCTTAATCGTGTGATTAAGAAAACCTAAGCAATATTAGGCTCTAATCAAAGATTAATTAATTTCTATAATTAATCTAGAGTCAAAATAATTTATTAAAGTTAATTAGAACCTAACATTGCTTAGATTAAACCTAAATCTCTTTTTAAATTCAAGAGTCCTAGTCATGGAATCTTGAATAGTGTTTTCTCTATCCAATTCCTTAAATTATGGAATTGTGTCTACAATTGTTTATGCATAAAATGAGTTTTAATTCCTCCTAATGATGTATGAGCATTCCCTAATCATGTCTTGAGATTCCTAATTACATTCTTAGTTACTTGAACACTTGATTAACAATTCCTAATCTTAAACCTAACCTAAGATACACCTAATTACATCCCTAAACCACAATTAAACAAAAGAAACCTCTCCTCCCTCCCTCCTAAACCACACGGTTACTCCCCCCACCCCCCAAAAATATCCATCACATGTTTGAATTCTTGCACTCAAAGAGCCATACCTCACCATGCTTGAAGCCTTACCTTGAACCATGCTTACCATACTTTCAACCATGTTTCACCATGCTTAAAAAATTCAACCTCTCACCTCATGAAACATGAGGCAAGCTCACGGTTACCCCTTCCCCTCCATGAGCTCTCATTGTTTCGCTTCTCTATAAATACAAATGCTAAAGAACTTGAGTGAACCTTTAGATCATTTGCCAAGTTTTAGTTTCAAGAGCATTCTTGCTACTTTCTCTCATTTTCTCTAAGTCCCAAGAACTTTCTTCTTCATCTTTTCATCCTCCACCTTGAGCCACCATATCACCACCTCAAATCACCACACCACCACCTTGAATCATCTTCTAAACACTTAAACTTTAATCCTTAAACACAAACTCATCCAAAACACACTTCCTTTCCTTTTCTCTCCATTCGGCCGAACCATCATCATCCCCTAGAGAAGACTTTCATCTTCTCCTTTGCAAGCAAAGATCAAGTTTTGTTTCTTCCTTCCAGCTTTTGATTGGTAGGGAGTTGTTCTAAAGTTTTTATTTCACTAAAAAATGCTTTGTTCTTGAAGGAAAAATGTTGTTTACATGAACTTCTCTTGGTTCACTTTTTCAGTTTCTTCTTTATCCTTTCCTTTTGATTTTCGGCTTTCAAGGCCTATTTTGTTCTTCATGATAGCTTGATGATGAGTGCCTCTAGATGATGACTTTGTGTTCATCTCAAAGAGACCTCTAAAGCTTGAGTTTTTCTTTCTTCGAGTTCTTTATATACTATTTAGCTCACTAATGATTTCAACTTAAGAAAATAATTATAAGGATTTCAATAAACCTAAGGCCTACCCTTGTCAACCTTAAAGTTGGCCAGCATGTTCTAGAGTTTTACTCTAGATAGAGGTTTTAGGTACATGATAAAGAACTTGGTGTATTTTTCTTTCTTTTCTTGATTTCAGTTCCTTCCTTTTCTTTCCTTTGGGATTTTGTTTTAAATTCATTTCCTTAAGCTTGATGGTGATGCTCAAAGGATCATGAGGTTTCATTGTAACCTTGGTACTTAAAACTCTAGAGCTTGCTTTATGTTGATGAGATTATGATTGGGATTGTGATCTTGATTTCCTTAAAGTCTTGTATGAGCTCTAATGACATATAATAATGGACTAGCATTCATATTTAAATTTATGCCTTGCATAGCATATTTATTTCTTATGTCCTCACTAAACTCTCAAAGATAAAGAAATGAACTTGCATTATCATGTTTAAATTCAAGCTTTGCATTTCATGTTTACTTTTCAAGTCATCACCTAATCTTAAAGATAAAAATGAGTTGCATCTCATATTTATTTTAAGCTCCACTTTACTTTCTAATAAAGATAAAATGAAGTTCATAGTGTAACACCCTCCCAAGTGTAACATCATCCTTAAGTCATGACATTGTACTCGAGAGTTGTTACTTATTAATTTGCAGACCTTTCTTAAATAACTATAGCAAATTCGATTAAGGCGTATGATAACTAACTGTATTTCTATTAAAATATAACAAAGAAAACACAACATTTATTGAGTACAAAAGGAAGCTTTTCTATGAGCTTTAATACATATATGTGGTCTCTTAAAAGTATAGGCATATATATTTACATAAAACTAACTATAACAAGTATAAGTCTACTCGACTAAACTACGGCAAAGTTGTTTCCTTTCATGCAGAAATCCCTTTGTCCTCTAGTTTACCCTGGAGACGATACGGGAACACAAAACAACACATATGGATGAGAATTATACAATTCTCAGTAGTGCATTTCCCTAAATACACAACAATAGTGTCATCATCATCGCCCCAGTCACTTCGGTTTATTAGGAAAAAGTGATCATGAATTTCATAACAATGACTCAATTTTAGAGTTCTAAATCATACTTTCGAAGTGGGTAGCTTTTAGTAATCGATCACTTAATGCACAGGTAATATCAGGTTCAAGATCATATGAAATAATGTTAAAATAACATAACTCAATATGATATAACCATGCATAATTCAATTACAATGTAATTGTCATTCAAGGGCCTACTGCTGTTTATGGCCACAAAACTTAACTCAGTGCATTTTTCTCTTTTTATTGACATAGGAAAGACTTAGTTCATATCATACTGCAACACTCAATTTAGTACATTTTTCTATTCTCATTGACATAGGAAAGACTTAGTTTATACCCAACTGGTATCTACCGTGGATAACTCCACAATAGATAATTTTTACCAAAAGGTATCTGCCGTGAACAACGCCATAATGGAAAATAGACTACTTATCAGGACTGAGCTTATTCCTATACGTGATCATCGGACTTCATTTTATTCCATATCCAAATCACACATAGTTCTATTTCTAGTCGATACGTCTACGGACTCATAATATCTCAAGGAAAGTTCCTCTTTTTGCCTTCCCCTCAATTACACCTAAGTCTTGTTTCTGTTTTCTCCTATGTCAGAACAGAAACTCTAGGGAAGTTCCTCTTTTTGCCTTTCCCTTATTCAACTTAAGTCTTGTTTCTGTTTTCTCCTGTGTCAGAACATGCACGAGTGAAATTTATACATTTTTTTTCACAATATATATGCCCCATTCACGTTTCTTTTCCAAATGCATGCATAAAGCACATGTAGGCATTCATTCATGATATCATTCCAATCAAGCCTCAATCAATCCTTAAAGGCACTAGCATGCATTCATATATATCATACTTGAACCAAATGTCATTATGTTACCAATATAAGGCCTTAGCCTAAATACAGCATATGGACATATTTCACACCATTATAGCACAAATTTATGTGCACATCAAACATCCAATTTCAAAGTCTAAACAATTATGCATGACAGCTAATGTGTCCATAAGTTCCTGTAAAAATTTCAAAGAAAAATGAGTTCTCTAACTATGTTAACAAAATTAGACAAATTCAGAGGTCAGAAACCTCCTATTTATAGCCAATAACTAGAATTTCATAATTTTTAACTTTAGCAAATGATTCAATAAATTCATTGTAAAAATCACGGTTAAAACTAAAGATGTTGGTAACACTTTGTAAAAATTTTAAAGGAAAAATAAATCATTTGCTATGGTAACAAAATTAGAAAACTTCAGTGTTTCAGAATTGGCTGTCCAGACAACTCAACCAGAGCCTCGGTTTTTCATTTTTAGAAAATAGTAAAATTCATTTTTAAGACCCAAAAAAAATCATGAAGTTGCCTTAGGATATTTACCTTCAACATATAATTTTTATAGCTCATAAAAACATCTACAAACACATCATAAAATTCATGAACCATAACCTGTCAGTACAAATCCAAGAATTCCAGCATATGATTCAAAACTTGTTTTGACAAAATGGGTTCTCTAACATCATCCAAACACCACCAAAATTCATACATCAATATCAACATATTATCAACCATTAAAACTAAAAATATCATATCAAATCAGTAGTTAAAATAGAAAAAAGGATTTGAAAGGAAAAAAGGTTCAAAAACCCTACTTTTTGGAGATTTAGGGTTCCTAGCTTCAAAGGATGTTCTAATTGACTTCTCTTCACTTCAAGGCCACCAAATCAACATCAAACCCTCCTAGACAGCCAGCTAATGTGGTATCAATTTGAGAAATTGTGAGGAAATGAAATTCCAATGGGTTAGTTTGATAGATTATGAGGAGTAGAACAAGTTTTGTAAAGGAAGCTTGGTGTTTTAGTAACTTTGGGCTAGGGTTTTTGGAGTTTGAATCTTGTTAATGCAGGTTTGAGAGGAAGAACAATGGAGGGGCTGTATTTTCTGCCTCTTGGTCGAAATTGTCAAGGTGGGGAAGATAAGATATTGATCTTGTGAGTTTAGGGCAAAATACATAATGATTTCAAGTACAAAATAATTTTTTCTAAAGATAATTATGATAATTTTATACAATTCCTATTGGTTAGCCATAAAGGTGCAATGGTGTGGCATATCTCAAGCCATACACTTGTCACCCTAGGTGGCAAGTTTGCACTGGTAGCTTTATACGGTGTAAAAACTACACACCGTAATTTAACCGAACGGGTAAAATAGTGTACGAAGGTAATCAACTATTGCCTGAAAATTAATTCTATGTATTAAATCTTTATTCCTACCTATTTCTAATCTTAATCGTATAATTTCTCACTTTTGGGCATCTCCGGGCTCTAATTATAAGGTTTTGGTTGTCCCAGCAGCCTGTGGGGCTCGCAAGTTACTATTCATATTTTTTTTACAGATTCGTTGGATCGTTCTCATCATTTCTACGTATATTGAATTTTTAAAATTATGACTAGAAAAGCTCAAATTAATTTTTAAATAATTTTTAGGGTGTTACACATAGCATGTTTATATTCTTGTTATCACCTAAGAATATTAGAGCTCAAAGACTTGTCCCTTTTTATCTCAAGTAAAGATTGGAAATGGAGGAGTTTGATGGACCTAAATTTGGCCATGTGATGATGATGGGCTTGGTGTGAATATCATTTAGTCACAAGTGCCAAAACCTATGTTTCATAATTTTTCTTAAGCATAGATGATCTCAAGGAATAGTTTAAGCATGATTTTATGATTTAAATCCCTCTTGAGATTATTTTGAAATAGCTACTGCCTTCATTGGTTTCATAATGATTTTAATGAAATAAATTGTTTTCAAATAAGTTTTAGAAGCTTTAAAAAAGTTCCAAGAGAAACTAGTAAGTTATGTGTGTTAGAAATGAAAATTCTATGCATGATATGAGTTTTATGTTTTTGGTTCTGCCTTGATATTATGCTCATTGTATGTTGATGATTTCATTGTGTTAGAATGTGTATATTCATGTATACTTGATGTTAGAATTAATTTGAGAAAGTTAAGATAAGTTAGTAACTAGAAAAGAATGCTAGAACCCTTTGAAGTGAAAATTCTGGATTCTGATCTAGCAAGGTTAACAGTAGTTATAATGGTTTATAATTAGTATAAATGTGTAGGAATCACTCATAATTGGTTTAGGAATTGATCTTGGTGCTTTAGGAGAAAACCGAACTTAGAAAAGGTCAAAGTTGTGACTCTTAGGTACCCATAATTAGCAAAGCATAGATTCTACACTCTTGAGGTTTAGAGTTAGTTATGACCATAGAAATGAGTGAGGACTACTTAGTTGTGAACCCATAGGTGCCCAAGAGGTTAGGTTGTGATGATAGAGAACTTAGATTTCAAGTTGAAGGCCCTAAGGGTCAAAGCATGAGACATTATAGATTCTTTGATGCTTGAGCTTATTAAATCTAAGTATGAGATAATGATACATGTGCTATGATGAGTGTGCCTGTGTGATTTTAAGTCTATTATGATTATAGAAGTTGAATGAGAAAATACATGTATTATGAGCTATTGTGGCATAAAGCAAATTTGAAAAAAATTTGGTATACAGTTGTTATGCTGCCGAATTTCCGTCAAATTGAGGACTTGAGAATGTTTTTGAAAACTATACGGGATAAAGTCTTGGGTGACACCGGTTCGGCCGAGCACCCCCAGGAACTGAGTCCTAATGTGACGTAGCACTGAGATGTACTTCTCCCACTCCGATGGGGAAGAGGCAAAACCGTGAGGGTATGAGTGGATACAGCCTACCAAAGTGGACAATTCGCTGTGCACTAGATGCCAATAGAGCATTTCAAAGAAGGAAATATTCCTATGAGAGGTGATCCTTAAGCCCCCTAGCCTGTACTCTAGTAGTCGGGATTATTTTTATGATTTCGCTTATTAGAGGATAAATAAGAACTCGTGACAACTAGTTAAGGTATGAGCTCATAACCTAGATGATGTTTTAGGGTGGCCTCATGATGCTTAAGTACAAAGTTCTTAAGTCACAAAGTTGAGAAAAGAGAAAAGTGTTACTTGAAAGTTAACATGCCACTTTATGCCACTTATATGTTGTTTGATGTTATGATTTACTGAATTGCTTGCATAATGTATTGACACGTATTCATGCCTTACTATGTTGCATTCATGCATTAAGATTCATTCTAAAAGGAACGAACCTTGGATAATTATGCTTATAAACCTAATAATGAACTTCATATGCATGACTCACCTTTTTTTATGATAAACCCAAGGTTCTTGAGGATTTGACAATGTAACTCTAGATAGGAGGTCCTCTACTGAGATTCTTTAGCAAGATTCTCACTCTATTTCTTTCTTTCTTCCTCTCCCGTCATATCTTCATATCATAATAGCGACGTTTGTAGTGTTCATCGACACTCCCACTTGAGAGGTGCATTTTGATCCGGACCACAGATCATATCATTTTGAGGGAAGATGCGCCGTTCAAGTCTTCATGTACATAGGACGTCGCTTCGCATATCTCGTACAGAGCTACAGATTCTCCCCGACGTCTCCCTTTGGTGACGACTTGATCTTTGAGCGTACCTACCCCCGTGACGAGCAGACCTGGTGCGCTCGCCCGTCCGCCTCAGCTGTACGCGACTACCTACACTATGGGCCTCGATCAAGGAGGTCAGAGACGGATCCATCTGAGGACTCGCCGACGCATATCTATTCAGAGAGTTCTGCCCCCACTCCCCAGTTCAGGCGAAAGGGGAGTGAGGAGACGGTGATGCAGCCGAGGATAGCGAGGAGAGCCGAGATGCACCCCCGTCGCGGTGTACACATCCAGCCGCCCCATAGCCGTTCCCCATCCCATTTGTTTATGTCCGAGGAGCTCGAGCAGTTCCCTGGGTACATAGCCCCGTCACCCGAGGATCGCCGCCATCAGTAGTAAGGTCTCTTAGGGAGAGCTAGTGCACACACACCACATATAGATAGGATAAGCCTTCTTTTGTTATGAGGTTGTCTACTTTAAGTGCACTAAGGTAGGAGTGTTTTTATTTACACTTTCCTTGTATTTACGTTTCTGTTGTATTTCCTTTCCTGTCATATTTGCACCTGCTTGTACTAAACTAAGCCCCACCTTTAGGTGGCCATGTTATGAATATTAATGAAGTATTTCCTTTTATGTGTTATTGATTGTTCCATGTTCTTTCATGCCTTGTTATTCCAAGAATTTATTCTCCTGCCTTAGGGTGTACGCGGCTCTCACTTTGCTTTATGTTTTCAAAAAAAAATTTACCCGTATTTTCCGTTAAGTAATTTAAAGAAAGATTTTACAGAATGAGACTAAGAGGTAATAACCTAATGATTAACCTAAATATGTTCTAGGAATATTGGGTTAAAATTAGGATGTTACAGATTTGGTTGGAATTACTTATTTAAGGACAGGTCATCCTTATAGTCTTGGTCTTCAGGTGGTAGTCTTTTCTTAAATTTGTCCTTAGCAGACTCATTAATCACCAACCTCTTGTTATACCCTTCCATTACTCGACATTTGTCTACTAAGGCTGCATAGTCTTTAATCTCTAATAGTCCAATAGTAGCTTCAATGACTTCTCATAGTCCACCTTCATAATTGATACACTACCAAGTTTCATTAGGATTTTGGTGGTAAATAGTGGAGAAATTGTATAACTCTTCAAACTTAGCAGTATATTCGACCACACTCATATTCCCTTGTTTAAGTATCATAAACTCTAGCTCTTTTATGCCTCTCACTGAAGCAGGAAAATACTTTTGATAAAAGGCTTCTTTGAAAATATCCCAAGAATTTCAGGCCGAGAAGCCTCAAGCAATCTCCTAGTACAATTCCACCAAAACTTAGCATCGACTCCCAACATATATGTAGGGAAGGCAAGATTTTGACATTCGGTGCAAGCCAAAACTAAGAAAATCTTCTCCGTTGCCTTAATCCGTTCTTATGTTTTACCTAGTTTGAATGCTCCCTTAAAAGGCATTGGATTAGCTTTCTTGAACTCTGAGAACTTCTGGTATTTTATGTCCACTCATCTTGGGTTTTCTATTGGATTTCCTCCAGTATTTCAGTCTAATATCTTTATCATCCCAGTTTGCCATTGCAACTTGTTCCCTCATAGCAGCAGCCATCTCATGGAAAGTAGCCATCATATCTTCTAGCTCAGCATCCTCATTCCTAGTATGTCTATGGTTTGCCATCGGTTCCTAAACACACCAACCAAAGATGTTGAGTTGATCAGGCTCAATAGTATACTAAATATGATAGCAACCAACTACAATACCACAACACTGTCATGTACATCCAATCCTTATATCCTATCATACAGATGATGTTCAAAGCACAACTTATCTACACTTTGGAAGCATAGCCAATTCATTCCCCAAGGTCTGATAAGGAGGTACTACTCTGATACCATAATGTAACACCTTCCCAAGTATAACATCATCCTTAGGCCATGACATCAGACTCAAGATTTGTTACTTATATATTAGTAGACCTTTATTAAATGTCCATAACAATTTCATTTGATTCGTGTAATAACCAAGTTGTAATCCTACTAAAATATGTAGAAAGATAACATAATATTTATTAAGTGCAAATTCAAATACACGAAAAACTATTCTATGAGCTTTCATATCCATTGGTCTATTTATCTAATTACAAATATTTATACATAAAAAAGTAAAATTGATAAGAGACTTCAACTATCGAGCTATTACACGTCAGGTTTCTATGATGGCAGCTTCATATCTTTCCTGAGCAATTTGGATATGACATAGGAACACAAAACATAGGGGTGAGAATTTTAAAACTCTTAGTAGGGTATCCCCAAAACATATACTAAAATTTATGTCATCGTCATTGCCCTAGCCACTTTGGTTAATTAAGAAAATGTGATCATACAATACATATTAAAGTTTCATTTAAAGTTCTAAAATCATCCTTTCAAAGTGGTTTTCTTTTATTGTTCAATCTCTTAATATACATACATCATCATGGAAAGCATGTATTGTTAAATTTCAAATTGAATATATTGGGCTCAATATTGATGCTAAAATCATTCACTCAGCACATAAGATAAAGGACTACTTAGGACAATTGCTACTTCGACTTGTCTTGGCCCTCGACCAACTTTGTCACGTCTGGGAGTTACATATCATCATCCCAGTATGGCAGCAACAGTACTTATTAGAGCACTCTCATCTAGACGTTACATATTGCTGTCCTCAGTGTAAGCCCTTCGGTGGAGAGCCATGCTTTGCCCTCGTTCACATGTGAGAGTTCCCAAGGATTGTGACCGTTACGTATCACCATCCCCACTTTGCTCTGATACCACTCCTAGGCAGTAGATTCATTTTTAGGACTGAGCTCATTCCTATACATGATCATTTGATTTACTTTCTCGAATTCTCACACAGATCTATTCCTAGTCAGGTTTACTTCCCCGACTTAATTCACGGGTAGTCAAATTTACTTTCCCTGACTGATCAGGTTTACTTTCTCTAACCCAAGAAACATAATCTCATGCTTTCTTTCACATGTAAGCAATCGTGATAAGTATTCACATTCCTATGTGCCTAACATTAATAGAGTCACATAGTATAAATGAGATCAAGTCATAAGTATTTCATCATTCTATTTGCTAATTCAGCTTGCTGCCAGAATATCAGTCATCACAAAAATTATGGTTAAATTATACATCAATGTATTAAGGAGGTCCCATCAAAATTTCAAAGAATAAAAAGGTCTCTAGCTATATTAATAAGATTCCACAAATTTGGAGCTCAAAACTACTCAGTTTCATCCAACAACCAGAAGTCTCAATTTTTCCACCTGACCTAAATTCGTACAAAAATTTAGTGTTGGACTTCATGAGTCCTCAACATCCTATAAAAATTTCAGCTCAAAATTTGATCATTTTCTATTGTAATAAAATTAGACAATTTTAGTGCTTCAGAAAGGACTATGTAGAGAAAAAACCTGACTTGTTCGGTTTTCAATTTTTTAAAAATAGAATAAGTGCTTAAGATGAGCTAAGAAAAATTTCTAGGAACACTTCCATATGTTGGCTTCATCATATAAAAATTTTAGCTCAAAATAACATCTCCAACTTTGTCAAAAAAATCATGAAATTTGACTTGCTTGCTCAAAACTAGGATTTCCAGCAACACAACATACAACTTTTGAGAAAAAACACTCCACCAAATTAAACATATCAATATCCAAGTGTAATCAACCCAAAAAAAAATTAGAAATTCCAAGCTCAATCAATCAAAAAATATCAAAGTAATTTTGAAAAAAGTTGCATAAATAAAGCCCTAGTTAGCTCTTGCAGGCTTTAATTCTTATTCTTGACTTTCTGTAAGAGTTCCTACCTACAATATTTGATCCAACCCACTCAAAACCTCTTGTAACACAACAAGAATATCAAGCTTGATGATATGATGAGGTAAGGGTTTGTGATAAAGTTGATTTGGAGTTTATAAGAGATAATATGTGATTTGAGATTTTGATTATGGAGGGTTTTTTTTAATGAAAATTGAGGTTTCTAGCTAGGGTTCATGTTATTACTAGAGGTAGAAGATGAAGATAGCTGATTTGGGGGGCTTCTAGACAATATTTTTGGAGGTGGAATGATAAGATTTTGATTTCTTTTTCTTTTTCAGTTAATATGCACATTAAATTCTATTAAAAATTTATTTTCCTTAATGATAGATATGTAGATTTTTGGAATGGTGTAGCCTCCTCTAAGCCACACACTTGTCACCCTAGGTGGCAACTTAACACTACAATTTTCATACAGTGTAAGAAACTGCATATCGAATTTTTTACTGAACGAGTAAAATACCTTACTCTGGAAAATAGATATTGCCTGAAATTAAATTCCGGGTATAAAATTCTTATTTCTAACCTTTTCGAACTTTAATCCTATATTTTCTCTGTTTCAAGCATCTCTGGGTCCCAATTTTAGGGTTTCGGTGGTTCCAACGGGTCTGTAGGGCCTGCACTATCACTATTCATGCTCGTCCCCCTTTTTTTGGTAACTCGTCTATTGGGTCATCCTTATGATGGCTAAGTCTATCAAATGTTTAAAATCCTTATTAACAAAGTTCCAATAAATTTTTTAAATAAATTTTAGGGTGTTACACTTGGTGTATGCACCTTGTGCATGTCATATTTCTAAAGTTTCCTTGCTTTATGGTTTATGTTTGAAACTTAGATTTTGCATGATACACGAGCATGGTATACATGTAGAATAGGTTGGCAACTTGTCATTAAGTGCTAAATGAGGCTTGAATATTACTTGTGATCTATTATGTATGTTGATCACATCAGAGTTTCTTTTATTTACATATATCACCTTCTTCTCTTCTAATTATGACTAGGATGTGAAAGTGTTAAAAGAAAAGTTGATTGCCTGCTATTATTTAGTGATTAATTAAATGATGTTGTTTGTGATCATTTATTGTGGCATAAATTATTGATTCTATAGTGATGATCTTAGGTCCTGGAAGGTTTAAGTAATAAAATTGCACAAATATATGAATGATAGGTTGCATTTATGCACCCTTTTTCCTCTATAAATCTAGGCATATGGCATCATTTGTGTGTTTAGTTGTTTGACATTTGGTTAATTTGGGTGTTGTTCTTTTTTTGTGTCATTGAAAAAAGCCACAGTTTATTGCACCATTTTAATGAATAAATATGTTTTGGAGTTTCATTGTGCTTCTAATCCTCTTTTGTGAGTGTTGTTTGGTAACAGGAACTTCCTAGGTTAGTGTATTGGACCATAATGGACTCAGAATAATTTTCAAAATTCAGTGACAGTGGGACCGCCATAGTGATCCATGACTGCCCCAGCGATTAACAGGAAGGCAACACATGGAGTTGGACAAAGCTAGGACTACCACAACAGTCCATGACCGCCTTAATGGTCAACAAAAGGAGGCACTTCCAACGTGATAAAGTAAGACTGCCACAATGGTAAACAACCACCACAGTGTTAAAAAACTACCACAACGATCATGCATGGGCGGAACATAGTGTTAGCGAAGCTCGAATTTATGACAATTTTTATGTTATTTTGCTACATTATAAATCGTGATAGGTCAAGCATTAAAGACACCTTTTGATTATTATGTTTAGGACTGCCGCGAAGCACTCTATCTCTACTTTCTCAAGCCTCTCTATACCTTATCTCTATGATTTTTGGCTATCCCAATCCCCATTTTGGATTTTCATTGCACTTTTCATTACTTTGATTGTAATCCTCCATCCATGCAGTGCAAGGATCCCAAGATTATGTTTCGAGACACCATTATTCTAATGTGATTTATAGTTTATCTTTCCAATCTTTCTTTTTCTTTACCCTCTCTTATATTTTTTTGTTGGCTAATACAATTATATTTGTGAGAGCTAGCTTTCATTGTGAGTGTTTGATATTGTGAATGTCATGCATGGTGGGGGTCTCAATTAGGCATAATGTAACCGATTGGAGTATGTTTAATTGGTAAAGGGGAATAGAATTGATTCTGATAAGAATTAGGTTAGTGTGATGACCATTTAAGTTAGCGTAAGCATTTTTGGATTATGAGTGTGATTTCAGGATGTTCATGTTAGCCGAACACTTGATCAGTTAGGCGATCGTGTGACTGTCAAGTAGAATTACATCATTGATTGTGTGATTATGAATTAGTCAAAATAATTGCCTCCGAGGATTATTCTTTTGAGTCAATGATAACATAATCCTAGATCTGCAGGAACTCCTTGTATAGGCAATTTATTAAATTGAATTTTTCTTCTGATATTGTATTATTATTTTTCCAAACAAAACCCCAATTTCGAATTAGTTAGTACCACTTCCTTGAGAAAGGACCAATGTTGTGCCATTTACTACATTTTTAATGCAACTTAGTATTAAACAATTTTCAATTTGTTTATGAGTCGTGATAGCTCACATCAAATATTGATGTTATTGTCGAGAAAGTGGTGCTAGTTAATTTTATTTTCTTTTTATTTTTTATTTTTTTTCTTTTATTTTTTTTATTAGAAAAATAGTAAAAAGAGAGGCAAAACAAACATAAAAAATATTTTACTTTGTTTAGTAGCTTATTCCTTTTAGGTATTTAATTGCTACTGTGATTTAATTTTATAACCTGCTCCTTTCCTAATTTCCCATACTTCCACTTAATTTAGAAATTAAGAAAATTGCAAAACAACTCATAAATGGTGCAAGGGAACAAATTAAATTACCTGACAACCCATCTTCCTCTTCTTCTTTAGATGCAGCTTGGGGATTAGCTAACTAGTTTGATTCTCCTGAGCATTCTGATTTGTTTGCTAGTGTTTTAGGTGACATGGTGAATCATAATAGCACTGTTAAGGAGCTTGTTGCTCCCGACCTTAATTATCAGCCATTGGGGATCATTTACCCCGACTTGTGGTTGACTTTGAACTAAAATCTAGGCTCTTACTCACAAACCTATGTTCCATGGGTTAGCTAGGGAAGATCTATACAAACACCTCAAGGGGTTTCACATTGTTTGTGCTATGATGAAGCCTCGAAGGGTAATGAAGGACCAAATCAAGTTAAGGGCCTTTCCATTTTCTCTTAAAGGCGCTGCCAATGATTGGTTTCTCTGCATTCCCCATGGAAGAGATGACAGTTGGTTAATATGATGTGTATTTCCCTAGAGAAGTTTTTCCTAGCCTCCAAAATAGCTGTGATATGGAAAGATATTTGTGGCAGTCACCAGTTGCAGGGTGAATTCCTCTATGAATACTGGGAGAGGATCAAAAGACTGTATGCCAGCTGTCCCCAGCACTAGATCCCAGAGTAGCTCCTAACTTAGTATTTTTACTAAGGATTACTAACTAAGGAGAAGAGCATGATAGATACTGCAAGTGATGGTGCATTGGTAGACAAGACTCTAGCTACAGCTAGAGCATTGATAGAAAATATGGCTAAAATTTCATAGCAATTTGGATTTAGGGCTAGTGAAAATGTTAGAGGGGTGCATGAGGTATCCATAACCGAGACTAGTAGAATGGAAAATAAGCTTCTGGAGATGATTGAGTTTTTGAAGTAGATTGCTTTGGACAAATCTAGACAGGTCCCTTCACCTGAGATAGCTTGTGGTATTTGGTCTTGTGATACTCATTCTACAGGAGGACCCTACTTCAATTTCTATTAGCAATGTATTCCCTAGAAGGCCTTAAAATTCGAATAACTAGAAGAGTTGTGATCCTTACAATAACACATATAGCCCTAGCTTGAGAGATTATCCTAATTTTAGGTAGAACAACTCATCATAGCAATAAGAATATGTTCCACCCTAGTAGAGATAACAACGTAATCCACTTATCTACTAGTAGCCACCTACTACACAGTTACTTACCCCCTCAACAGCCTTGAGCATTACCTACCCCTCCTACTAACTCTAAAGTACCATGACAAGAGATTATGAGGATATGATAGAGAACCAGAGAAAAACTGATGTCACCATGAGTAGACTCTACTGCCTCAATTTTCCCTATTTGTACAAAATGACCAAAATATCCCTAAAGCCATTTATATGCAAACCTCTCGTAAATGAAGTGAGACCGGAACTAGTCATCACATGAGGATGTATGAAGATTATATGTGATTTGTGAAATTTTGGTAAAAAATTATGTGAAATTACCATTTTAGCCCTAATCAATAGTAGTTAAGCTAAAATAAAGGTAATTAAGGAAATATAGTCAATAGTAGACTCAAAATAAAGCTAATTTTATTTTATTTATTAATCTTGAGTTAAAATAATTAATTTAGGTGAATTGTGTTATTAGAATTCTAAATATGCTTAATTACATATTAGAGTTAAAAGTAAAAAGGGTGAGATGGCATTAAAAAAATGAAATAGCACTTAAGAGTGCATTACCTCCACTACTTGCTTGCTTAGGCCTAAATAACCAATAGCATGGACTAATTTAGTGATACATTTAGAATTAAATCCTAGCCCTTGGATCAATATTAAGTGCCCTAAAATTATTATTTTAAATCCCAATCATTATAGAAACACCATACTACATGTCACCCTAATTCTCAAACTCACAAAATTGCAAAATTAACCCCTCACCCAAGCCATAAGGCCGCGGCACGCTACCCTTTTATCCACTGATTTTGTTTTATTTTTTTGTTGTAAATATCTAAGACATCTCACTCTTAAAACCTCTTATACACTCTTTTGGTTGCATCTTTGTTTTTTTTTTGGCAAACTTAGTCCCCAAGCTTTGTTCAAAAAGTGCTTTCACCTCTCTCTTCAAACAATCTCTTCTTTTCTTCATTTCTTCTCCATTATTGAAGAACTAAACCATAAACATAGATCACCACCATAATGATACCTTCATTCATCACCTAACTACTACATTGACACACTCTAATTACATCATCACCTCTAGGCCATGAGCAAGACTAGGAGAGAAGAGGAGGATTTTTGCTTCTTTATGTCTTTGATCAAGTTGGATCTTCACCTTGATAAGGACTATGTTCATGTTTCTATCTCTTTGTTATTTTTGTCTTGATTTTGAGCATGATCCATGAATCTTGATCATGAGAAATGTTGAAACCTCTAGAGATTGATAAGTAGGTATCCTTGATCTTCAAGAGAAATGCTTTTTTCTAAATAAAAATATTTTTAATGGGATTTATGATGAGTTCCCATGATCATGGTTTTATCATACCTCAGTCATAATGTTGTAAAGCTAACCATGCCCCATGAAGGCCAAAGACTGTAGGTAGAAAAGTGCATGAGAATAGGGATTGAATTGTGCTTTGCCTTTCTTTTCTTTTCTTCTTCTGAAAAAACTTAGACAAAAACTATCAATTATAAGACTTAACATGTAGTGGAAATAGTGTTAGCAATGTCAGAAAGTAAATTTCTAAACTATAACAAGTATAACAAAAATGCATATAAGCTATATACAAAATAACAGGCACAAAGCAGTAAAATAATAAAGAGATAAGGGAGAAAAATATACAGCATAGATGTTTTTATATAGGTTCAACCAACCTACTTGTGTCCAGTTCTCAACCATCGTTGAGTTCCACTAAAAACTTTTCTTAAAATGAGAAAGTTGGATAGTCTTTACAGTAGCCTTCGTAAGCTCTTACCAATAATCAATAGCTCATTCTACTGTTATACCTAAGTAGTCTTTTACCAGCATCTCCAAGCTAGCAAAGTGATCAATAGTTCACTTCTGCTATTACAACTGAGTAGTCATTGATTAGCCTTTCCAAGCTAACACCATGACTAGTAGTTCACTCCTACTGTCACTTTACAAGTAGCTTTTGCTTAGCCTCTCTAAGCTAACTTACAACGATCATTATCGGATCAGGGTTAAAAAGGCTTGTGTTTGGGTTTTCCACTCAAACTAATCAACACTCAAGTTTTCGTAAAATGGGCAATAATAGACTTGGAAAACTTGAATGACTCATTTCTATCAATTCTCCCTATGAAGAATGTCTGATCTACTAAGAATGTAGAAAGAAGATTTTTACAAGCAAGAAACTAATTACAATATGTAATGAACTTTACAAAAAAGATGAGGAGAAAATTCTTCAACATTTCAGTACTTCTGTGTAGTGACTTCCTACTCAAGGCGTCAACCACTACATTAGACTTGCTGGGATGATAGTTCCATCCAAAATCATAGTCCGTCAAGAATTCCATCCACCTCCTCTACCTCATATTCAATTCCTTCTTATCAAAAAGGTACTTGAGATTCTTATGGTCAAACAACACCTCAAGTGACACTCATGCTCCTCATGGTTACTTTAATAGATGAGTATATCATCTATGAAAACAACCATGAATTGATCTAAATAGGGTCTAAAGATCCTATTCATGTAATCCATGAACATAAAAGGAGCATTAGTCAACCTAAATGACATTACCATGAACTCAAAGAGTCGGGTCCTAAAGGCAGTCTTGGGTAAGTCTTTATCCCTCACTCTGATCTAATGATAACCTGACCTTAAATCGATTTTCGAGACAGTACGGCTTCCCTCAACTAATCCATCAAATTATCAAACCTAAGCAAAGGGTACTTATTCTTCACTGTCACTGAATTCAATTCCTTATAATCTATGAAAAGCCTCATGTTAGCAACCTTCTTTTTGACAAAGAACATTAGGGCTCCCCATGGCGATGCACTAGGTCGCACAAACTTCTTCTCTTAAAGTTCCTCTAATAAAGTCTTCAACTTGGCCAATTCTAAGTGATATCCTATAACGCACCATAGAGATAGGCCTTGCCCCTGGGACCAACTCTATAGAGAACTATATCTCTCTCACCAGAGAGAACTTGGCTATCTCATATGGAAATACCTCATAATAGTCTCTTACTATGGGTACATCATCAATGTTCTACTCAAGGTATACCACGCTAGTGGCTAAGAGAACATACCCCTTGCTCCTTTTCCCATAATAGTACACTAGAAATGGAAGTAAAGATAATAGGCTTTGAGTAACAATCCAACAAGACTGGTTAGTAGAAAGCCAATCTATGCCAAGAATCATGTCTAGACCATGTATAGGTAAACAAATCAAATCTATGACAAAAGATCTACCTTCAATGGTGAAATGACAATTTAAACAACATCTACATGTCCTTACAAGTCTACTAGTGGGTGTAGAAATAGTAGATAAAAAGGAAGCTCTGACTCATCCAAATACAAGGACTTGACATTGTCATACGATATAAATGAATGAGTTGCCCTAGAGTCATATAGTACAATCAAGGACCTATCGTTTACTTAGCATTACCTTCTATGAGGTTGTTGGACTTCATTGAGTTTTCCATAATAAGGGTAAAGACCCTCCCTTGGTCCTGCGGCCTAGTGACAGGGACCATTGGGTTCTTCTTGGGGCACTCTTTACCACAATGGGTTAGCTTCTTGCACTTGAAGCAGACTCCTTGGCCCATTAAGCAAAGTCGATCTGCATGTGATTTCCTACAATTGGGGCATGTTGTTATAGATGCGAGCTTAGGGGTGCAACTAGGGTTCTTTAGGGTGCCTTGCTCTTCAGACCACTTGATCCCCTAAGGTGGAAAGTCTTCTTATAGACTTGTGACTTGAACTGTGATTTGAACCTTGGGGCTTGCAATGCCAGCTTCGTCTTGAAGTTCTCACCCCTAGCCACGTTTAGCTTCTTATGGCCTTCCTCAATGATGCAACATTTATTGACTAGGTTAGGAAAGTCCCTAATCTCTAAATGAGCAATGGCAACGTTGATCTCCGTCTTCAGCCCAGTTTCATACTTCACACACTTCTAGAACATGTTGGAGTTTACCTGAAAAATCCTTGAAAACTTAATTAGCTCCTTAAACTTTGTGGTGTACAATATGATGCTCATCCCTCCTTGGGTCAGCTGTATGAACTCCACATCGTTGGCAATCCTCACCGATGCCAGAAAGTACTTCTCGTATAAGCAAGTCTTGAACATCTCCCAGTTGATCATGGTGCCAGCTACCTCCAATAATCTCCAAATACTAACCCACCAGAACTCTGCATTTACCTCCAACATATAGGCAATAAAAGTCACCTTCTGTTCCTTGATGCAAGTGATTACCGATAAGATCTTCTCCATCGTCTTAATCCACTCATCAACCTTGTTGGGATTCAGAGCTCCCATGAACAATGGTAGGTTCGCATTGCGAAACTCTCCAAATCAGGCATGCTCGTGACCATCAGCAGTGTTGAGGCCACGACTCGAATCTCCTTGGCGATCCATTCACTTAAACATCATCTACATGGCTCTCGCCATATCCCTGATAACTCCAGAAGTTTCACTACCCTGTTTGTCTCTACCTTTAGTCATATCTTGTCGTGGTGGTGCCATCAGTCCCTAAGCACACAGAACAACAAACACTGAGGTGATCAGGCTTAATACTTCATGCAAAGTGAGCTAGTTACTATGGCACACACACATAAAATAGTGATGCATCTCTGTCCTATAACTTATCCTATCAATCAAGCTCTACACATGACGTAACTATTGTGTTATGCTCAAAAAGCATATTCAGTCCAATCATCAAGCTTTGTGAGAACCAAACTGTTCTTAAACCAAAATGTAACACTCTAATATTGAACCCAACACGCCTAGGATGAATTTAAGTTAATTATTTTATATTAACTTTTTGTTTCAGTTTTTAACTTTAAAACTTTGAAAATACTTGTGAAAATACAAGTAAACTTTTTCATAAACTTGAAAACAAAACATGAGCTGCACATACTAATAGAACCCTTTATTCGCCACAGACAAAAGGAACAATAATATTTACGTGTTAAAAAATGAAATACATATCACCACAAAATCATGAACATAAACACCTCATATATATATAATCATAAAGGCCAATCATTCGACATCACGCACCAATCAAAATACTAGAATAGTATCATGCCCACCAATAGAAGTTGGGCCTAGTATAGTATCCAAGCAAGGAAAGATAAATAGAACATAGATACAATATATAAGTAGCCTACTAAAACCCCTCCCCCACAATGCTCCTACCAATAACCACCCAAAGGTGGATAAGCTTACAACAGACTAACAAAACAAGGTTATCCTCTCTATACAGTTTGCACAAGCACTCCAAGGTTTATCGTCGGCTCCTAAAAGGATCATTACTAGGAGGGAGGAAGATAACCTAGCATAGGGGCCAGATCAGGAAGGGTAGCAAGGCGACCAACGTGTCACGACCCAACTTGGGCACGTGACCGGCACGTGAGAAATTTCGTTCCCACATAAGCCTTGGGACCTGCTGACTGTCTCTAAATGCATGCTCTGTTCACAAAGTCTATTTAAATTATTATATTTTCTGCAAATCAATCACATATTCTCTAAAATCACAATAATTACCTCTGAAATCTTGTAACAAATATGTAAAGTTTAGCTCTTGAAATCATTTATCTGTATAAATTAACATACACTTATCTGATTGTCCAAGTCCTTATATATAAAACAAATGTGATTATAATATACCAAATGCAAATTACAACATGCACTAAGGTCCGGGATCCTGCCTGCATCTACACTGGAGCACACTGAACCCATGAACATCATGCTCACCTCTGAAACCGATAGCTGGGAGACAACCTCAGCAACTATGGTATCTGTAAAAATAGGAGAAAAATAGAGGGGTGAGTTTTGTAACCAAAACTTAGTGAGTGAATTCTCACCTGAAACCCCCTTTCATGGGACGCCAAGGAAACAATGCACAAAAGCATAATAACATAAGTAATACTCTAATACACATATACATAAATAAATACTAGTCATCATTTTTCAAACTCAAACAGTTTCATCAAATCACTTTTCACATCTGAACCCATGTTGGCTTTCGTGTAGTAACTACTAAAGGAACAATAATCTCTAATTCCGTTCAGTCTACTCTTTGTCTCTATTCTATTTAATTCTTTATCTCTGTTCTATTTCGGGCTCTGTTTCTCGTAAGTCAAGTCCCTCGTGGACTTAGTTTAATAGTTTCACATAGTTTCGTAGTTTCTCTGAATGTATATAGTCTCCCATGGACTAAGTCTCTGAACTGCCCCTTGTGGGCTATGTTTAATAGTTTCACATAGTTTTGTAGTTTCTCTGAATAAATTGTCCCTTATGGACTAAGTTTAATAGTTTCACGTAGTTTCGTAGTTTCTCTGAATATATTGTCCCTTGTGGACTAAATCTCTGAATTGCCCCTCGTAGGCTAAGTTTCATGGTTTCTCGTTGTTTGATGTTTTCTTTGCGTAAATTTGCCCCTCGTGGGTCATTTTCTCTTATAAGCTCTGAATCTAACTGATTCTAACAGTCTGACCTTAGCATAATTGCGGCTATGAAATCATGTCTAAGGGATCACCAACTTAAAGCATTGTGATGTCAAGCCATAGAATATGTAGCTGACAGTTGTTATGAGTTCACAACTCTAACAATCTGACTTTAGCATAACCATGGCTATGAAATCATGCCTAAGGGTTTACCCTTTTTGCAAACATTCATGATTTCATATATCCCTAGAATATGTATCTGTTAACTGTTCTGAATCTCATGAAGATTCAAGCTCTAAAACTGTTTATGTTTAATTCTCTAAACATATCTCAGTCTTTAAGCTTGCCATAAATAGAAATCTCAACATCACATTTCAAACTAGCTAAGTTCACAGTCACAATTCCATTCTCTTTCTCTAAATAGCATTTCTAGACATATAACTATATCATGCGCATAAATCAATTCCAGAATCCATTCAACCAATCATAAAAGTCTTTAACAATACATATACATCATCACTTCTATCTAAAGCCAGTTCAACAATAATGGTCCCATGAGTTTTATGGAAAACATGCTTCATGCTTTCAAATCAACAGTTCCAAAACATATAATCCCACAGTAAACTTCAAATCCTGTATAGTAATCTCTAAAATCAAGTAGTAAATAGTATTTTTCATGAAAATAACTCTAATGCAGAATATAGAGATAACAGATGAAAACCCACTCACCTGGAGGGGTGAACAGTAAGGAACTATCACCAACAACACCCTAGCAAGTAGAACTGACAGCAAAATCTGATACATAAGGCATAGACCTCAAAATCACTGTCTAATACCTCTAAATATTCCAAAATCTATCTCTACCAAGGTCGAAAACCTGTCCCCCCTAAGAAGCTTAGAAAACCACCCCAAAAACCCAGAGAAAAGGGAGAGAAAGGAGCGAAACTAAGAGGATAACATACCGGAAGCCTTAAGAAACAAAGATTGAAGTTGGAATTGAGAGAAATAGAGTTTGGAAGGTGTAAAAATGGTGGAGAACAAGGTTAGGGGTGAAACTCGCATTTCTCTGCAAAGGGAGATGGTGGACAGGTGTGTAGAATGGTTTGGACCCTGAAATGGGGGTTTTAACTCTCTGATGACCGCCTGGGTGATTTCCAGAGAGTTCCAGCACCGACTTATTTTCCTGATGACCGCCTGGGCAGTCTTTAGAGAAATTTTTTTTTTTTAGCCTAGGGTATTACACAACGGGATAAATGTGAGCACCTCGATGTGGAGGGATAGCTCCCCTTTGGACATATGGGATTGCCCTTAGAGATTGTGTCTCTATGGCCTCTCCATTCTTGCTGCTCCCCACCTTTATGGGGACCGTAGTCACAGAATCACCAAAGGAGTGCTGAAAAGGTGACTCCTCATATAGGTCCAATGGAGATCGAGACACATGCACAGGGAAGTCTCTCACAGGTGATGCTGCAAGATGAGCGCGAGGGAACTCCTCCATGCAAGGACGTGCACCTCAATGGCAAAATCATTGAAGAAGTGGGTGGCTATAGAAAACCAAAAGCTAGTGATGGGGTAACACAAACAGGTGTAGTGAACAATGACCGACAAAATGGTACGAATGGTTGCCTGGGTCATAGTGCAAATCACATGTGGGTGCATCAATGTAAAATGTAACACTCTTTCAAATATAACGTCATCCTTAAGCCATTACATTAGACTCAAGAGTTGTTACTTGTAAATTAGTAGACCTTTCTTAAATATCTATAGCAAAGTTGACTGAATCATGTAACCAATAATTCATAATTCTATTAAAATATATAGAAAGATAACATAATATTTGTTAAGTACAAATTCAAATACATGAAAAACCCTTCTATGAGCTTTCATATACATCTATCTATTTATATAATTACAAGCATATATACATAACAAAACAAAATTAATAAGAGACTTCAACTATCGGGCTACTACATATTAAATTCTTTAATGGTAGCAGCTTCATAATTCTCCTGAGCAATCTGGAGAGGACACGAAAATACAAAACATAGGGGGTGAGAATTGTAACATGCTGAGTAAGGCATCCCTAAAAATGCATAATAAAAACCCATGTCATCATCATCGTCCCAGCCACTTCAGTTTATTAAGAAAATGTGACCATACCATACATATCAAAAGTTCATTTTAAAGTTCCAAAATCATCCTTCCGAAGTGGATTTCTATTATTAATCAGTCCCTTAATATACATATATCATAATACTCAATATCATAGTAATTCATTATAGACAAGTAATTTAATGAACTATGTGTATGCATATGATAAAGTAGTGATCTTTAGTGAAATTATCTTTGCGTGTCCTTATATCTTAAAGGGGATCTCATATACATCATTCTCATCTTTATGTGTCCTTAGTATATCAAAGGGGATCTCATATTTTTCTTATCTTTTTGTGCCCATGACATACCGAAGGGAATATCTGATTTTACATTTACTTAGCACATAATATAGGACTACATAGGACAATTGTTACTCCAGCTTGTCATGGCCCTTGTGTAACATCCTCCCAAGTACAACATCATCCTTAAGCATGACATCGTACTCGAGGGGTTGTTACTTATAAGTTAACGAACCTTTCTTAAATAACTATAGCAAATTCGATGGGTTCTTGTAATAACTAGCGTAATTTGATTAAAATGTACAACAAACATATAAAACATTTATTTAATATAAAGTCAATTACATAAGGAAGCTCTGCTATGAGCTTTAATACATATACAATGTCTAGTACATTTACATACACATATGCCTACAACTATATACAACATAATAACAACATCAACTGCTAAACTACTGCAATTTCGAGTTCTTTCAGGTAATAGCCTTATAGTCCACCGGATCAACCTGGAGATTACACGGGGGCACAAAACACATAGGGATGAGAATCATACAATTCTCTATAGGGAAACTCCCTAAATATACAATACTAATGTAATCACCATCGTCCCGGTCACTTCGATTTATTAGAAAAAGGGTGATCATGCATCACATAACAGCAGTTCATTTTTAAAATTCCAAATCTTAATTCTGAAGTGGATAGCTTTTAGAAATCAATCACTTAGTGCACATATATCATAAAGCTCAAACACATAGTAAATAATCCTAATCAAACATGTAAATATGACAAGATTATGCATATGATAAATGTAATGAACTTTTCTCAAAGGGACGTAGCCTCACTTGTGACCATAGACTCAACTCGGTGCATTTTTGTCTTTTCATTGACATAGGAAAGACTTAGTTTGTACCCAACAGGTTTTTGTCGTGGACAACTCCATAATGGATAGTTTATGCCAAATGGTATTTATAGTGGATCACACCACACAAAGGAAATAGACTGCTTATCAGGACTGAGCTCATTCCTATACGTGATTGTCAGACTTCATTTTATTCCATTTTCAAATCACACACAGTATTATTCCTAGCCAATACGTCTACTGACTCATAATATCTCGGGGGAAGTTCTTCTTTTTGCCTTCCCCTTAATTCAACTTAAGTCTTGTTTCTGTTTTCTCCTATGTCAGAACATGCACACTAGGGAAGTTCCTCTTTTTGTCTTCCTCTCAATTTAACTTAAGTCTTAACATACACGATTGAAGTTCATACATTCTCTTTTGCCACATATATGCATCATTCACTTTTCTTTTCCAAAATGCATGCATAAAGCACATATAGGCATTCAATCACAAGAAATTCTCATTTGCACCTAATAAATTAATATTTAAATTGTCTAGCATGCATTGATACTCATCATGCTTGAATTAAAAGTCATTATATCACCAAATCAATACTTGAATTCATTTTGGCACAAATATAGCACGTTGGCAGAATTCATGTCTCCGGAGTATGATTTATTCTGCCCATCAAACACCCATTGCAAGAGCTATAAAAATTCTCCAAGACACCTCAATGTGTCCACTAGACCTTATGTTAACAAAATTAGACATATTTGGTGGTTAGAAGCCACTTGTTTTCAGTCAAAGCCAAATGTCTCAATTTTATTACCCTATTAAATAATCATATAAGGTCCTGTAAAAATTCAGGTTGGACTTCAATATGTCCTCAACACCTTGTAAAAATTTCATGTGATAATTCAATCATTTACTATGGTAACAAAATTAGCAAAATTTAATGTTCCAGAATTGGCTGTTCAGACTAGTCAACAATAGTCTCGGTTTTACATTTTTAGAAAATAGTAAACGTCATTTTTAAGACCAAAGAAAAATCATGAAGTTACCTTAGGATGTTGCCTTCAACATATAACTTTCCTAGCTAACAAAAACATCTACAAATACATTAGAAAATTCATGGAACATAACTTTTTAGTATGAATATGAGAATTCCATCACATGATTCAAAACTTGTTTTGCCTAAATGGTTTTCTAAAATCATCCAAACACTCCACCAAAATTAACACATCAATATCAACATATTATTAACCAATAAAACTAAAAATATCAAATTAAATCAGTGGGTAAAATAGAAAAAGTAGATTTGAAAGAAAAATAGGTTCAAAAACCCTACCCTTTAGAGCTTTAGAGGTCTTAGCTCCAAGGATGCTCCAAGAATGGTTTCCTTCACTCCAACACCCTAAAACTAACCCCAAACTCTTCCTTAGGCAATAAAGGATGATGTCTCAAAGTGAGATAAGGGCAAAAATTGAAATTCCAATCAGTTAGTTTTGAAGGTATTGATGAGTAGAACAAGTTTAGTTAAGGGAGTATATGGTTTTAGTGACTTTAAGCAAGTGTTTTGGATCAAGTTTCATGGTTTTTGAAGAAGCAAAAATGGAGTTTTCTGCACTCTCTCATGCCTGGCCAAAAATGAAGCTTGTTGAAGAAGAATTAGAGTTGTATTTATCTTGTAATGATGGTTACATATTATATAATATAAAGGCATAATTCTTAAAGAAAGAAAATAAAATGGATGGCTAGGATTAATCTTACATGATTAAATCCTAGCCTTTCATGAAGTCAAAGTGGACATAAATTCTCCTTTGATAAGAATTAAACTATACTTCGGTGTTAGAAATCGCACATCGAAATTTTACCGAACATGTAAAACAATGTACTCGGGTAATTAAACATTGTCTGAAAAATAATTTCAGGTATAAAACCTTTATTCCTACCCATTTCTAATCTTAATCCAATAATTTTTTAATTTCGGGCATCTCCAAGCCCTAATTCTAGGGTTTCAGCTATCATGGCAGGCTTGCGAGGCCCGCAAGGAGTACTGTTCACTGTTCACTTTTTTCTTTTTTTATTCTACAGACCCATTGGATCGCCCTCATCTTTCCTATGTCTATCGAATTTTTGAGATTCTCATTAATAAAGTCCCAATTAATTTCTGAAGAAAAATTAGGGTGTTACACCTTGACCTATGGTTGCTTATTCCACTCTTGCGTAATGGAATATTTTTCAGGATTGAGCCCATTCCTATATATGATCCTTGGATTTTCTCTCCAATTCACACACAAATCTTCTGGGCTCATTCCTATATATGATACTTGGATTTTCTCTCCAATGCACACACAAATCTATTCCTAGCTAGGTTTTCTCCCTAACTTAATGCAAGGGTAGTCAGGTTTACTCTGTAACACCCTAATTTTTAACCCAACTTTCTAGAACACATTAGGTTAAACATTAGGCTATTACTTCATAGTCTCATTCTTTCATTAAAATACTTAGCGGAAATTATGGGTAAATTTTTTTTTTTTTTGAAAACATAAAACAAAGTGAGAGCCGCGAGCTTAACCAATCGAATGACAAAAACGTAAAGCACGCGTAACAATCATAAACAACCATGTAAAATAAAACATACATCAGAAGAACATAGATCATGAAGATAACAGAAACATTTCATTAATAATAAGGTAGTTAAAGTACATAACTAGTCATACCCTTATAGAAACGGGCAGAGCTTGAGATACAATGGAAAAGGAAATACAACAGATAGCAAAGTACATGGTACAATGTAAAGATAAAAACCCAAAATACTACCCTCCTACTATGCTACGAGCACTAAACTACATCTCCTCCCAAAGGGTACGGCTGAAGGGAAGATCCTCGCGAAGTTTGGGTACTCGAAAGCTATCCAATGGAGTCTAGTGGCTACGGGGATCCTCGGGTGATGGAGGTAGGTAGCCGGGGAAATGCTCTAACTCCTCCTGAGTGGCCCAATGCAACGTGATAGGCACACGAGGTGGCTGAATGTGGGCTCCTTGATGCGGATGCATCTCGGCTCTCCACGCCAGGCGCTGCTGTACCACAGTCTCCTTACTCCCTATACGTCGGGATCAGGGAAAATGGGCCGAACCCTCCGAAGGAACATGCATCGGCAAATCCTCGGATGGGTCAGTCTCGGATCTCCTCGAGCAGTGCGTACTCAGGAAATCTCGGACGGCGAGGTAGAGAATGCAGACACGTCGCATAGCTGCTCCTCACGTGGGCGGGTGCACTTAAAGATCATGTCGTCACTACCAAAGGGCGCAGTAGGAGTGAACTGGTAGCTCGAAACTGGATAAGCAAAAGGTCGTCCCATGTACACAAAAAGATGAACGGCACATCGACCCTCAAAGTGATATGAACGGTGGTCCGGGTCGAAGTGTATCTCCCATACTGGCGTGTCAATGAAAAGCACGAACGTCGCCATCACTCTCTGAAGATGTGACGGAAGGAAAGAGAGAGAGGAATGAGAAATCTTGCTAAAGAAATCTCAGTAGGAGTCTCCTATCCTAGGGTTACATCGTACACATCCTCAGGAACCTTGGGTTTAATTATAAAATAGTGATCATGCATATAAGGTTCAATTTAGGGTTTTCCAAACTAATTATCCAAGGTCCATTCTTTTTAGCATGCATCTTGATGTTATGAATGCAACATGTTATATCATGGATGCATGTCAATACTCGAACATATAAGACAACACATCAAAGCACATAAACATAAATCATGTGGCATGAGGGCATATAACTTTCAAGTGATTCATTCCTCAATTTCGTGACATCAATCATGGTACTTTAGCATATAAGCCACCCTAATAATAACTAGGTTATGAGCTCATACCTCAGCTAGTCGTCACTAGCTCTTGCTTATTATCTTGAATAAGCGAAACATAAATAATAATCCCAACTCGTAAGTATGGGTAGGGGGCAGGGATCATCTCTCTCTGGGATTACCCTCTTTGAAACGCTTTGCTAGCCACGCATGGCCTCATAATTTGTCCGCTTTGGTAGGCTGTATCTACTCATACCCTCACGGATTTGTCTCCTCCCGGGGGTACTCAGCCGAACCGGCACCTCCTCGGGGGAAGCGTGTCTCAGTGCTTTATCACATAAAAATCTCCTGGGGGTGCTCGGCTGAACCGGTGTCACCCAGGGTTTTCAACTCATAGGGTACTCATAAACATTTCTTTCAACCTTTTAAGGTTTGACGGAAATTTGGCAGCATAACAGCTATTAAACCGAATTTCCTTCAAACTGCCACAAGCTAATCCACACATCATGTTCTCATGAAATCTCATGCTATGATAAACTTTAACATTTCATCAATCATTTTCTCATGCATCAAGCACATCTCATCATATCATTGCGTCATACAACATATCATAGCATTAACAACTTTTTAGTGTCTTATGCATTGACCCTTAAGGTCCCTAACTCACATTCTAAGTTATAAATCATCAAACCTAATCTCTCGGGAACTTATAAGGTCTTAACTAAGTATTTCTCACCTCACACTATGGTCAAGAACATCTCTAAACCTCAAGAATGCATAAGTCATAATCCTAACTTTACGAGTACCTAGGAGTCACAACAATGACCCTTTCTAAGTCCAGTTTGCTCCTAAGGTATCAAGATCAAGTCCTAAACTATTTATGACTCATTCCTACACATTTAAACTAATTTAAATCCATGATTAGCATTACTAAACCTTGCTGGACAGAATCCAGAAAATTTAAACATTGAAGGATCTAGAACTCTCAAATTAATTCTTTTCTAGTTTCTAACTTCTCTTATCTTTCACATATGAGTCTTAACATTGATTATACTTGAACATAAGCATATTATCCTCATTAACACAGCTCATACAGTGGCTAAACATGGCAAGGCAGAACCGAAACAACATCTCCATTTAAAGGCATCAAACACCATTTCTAAAGCACATAAAATACTAGTTTCTCTTGGAACCCTTTTAAAACTTTCAAAACTCATTTCTAAACATTTTTATCATCTAAAATTATAAAATTATGTAAGAGGGCAGTAACTAAATCATTTATCCCTTAAGAGGCCCTAAATTCATAAAACTTGGTTCTGCAAATTCCTTGTACTCATATAAGCTTAGAAAAATTATAAAACATAATTTTCAACACTTGGAAACTCCAAAACCCCTTAGGGCCGAAGTGTGAACCAAAAGAAATAGATATTTTTCAACCTTTGTTGAGACAACCATGGGAAAGTCTTTGAGCTCTAGGTTCATTTAAGTGATGACATAAAAGTAAACATGCTCATGCACTCATTTTAGGTTCCATTAGAAAGTAAAGTGATAGCATAAAAATAAATATGAGGTGCAACATATTATTATCCTTGATATTTAGTGAGGACTTGAAATATAAACATGATGATGCATAGCTTGAAATATAAACATGATAATGCAAGTTCATTCATTATCTTGGTATTTAGTGATAGCAAGGAAGTAAACATGATATGCAAAGCATAAAATAAATATGATGCGAGGTTCATTTTATGGTTAGCTAGAGCTCATTCAAGACTTTAACAAAGTAACAACCCAACATATATCTCATTACAAAGAGAGCTCTAGAGTTCTTGAACCAAGTTCTCAAAGGAACCATGAGGTTCTTGAACAACATCATCAAGCTCAAATTAATAAACTTCCAAAACAAAACAAGACAAAGTCTCAAAGATCAAAGTACCGAAACTGAAAACCTTATAAAAGGAAGAGAAAATGAAACTAAGTCAAGTTCTTTATTAAATACCCAAAACCCCTATCTAGAGAAAGATCTCTAGAACGTGCCGGCCAACTTTAAGGTTGACAAGGGTAGGCTTGGGCTTTTAGAAATCCGTAGATTAATTTTCTTAAGTTGAAAAACCATGTGAGCTAAGTAAGTATAGATGGAGTTAAAGAAAAAGAAAAACTCAAGCTCTAGAGATTCCTTTGAGATGAACACATAGTCATCCTCTAGGAGTCCTCATCATTGAGCTATCATGTGCTCCTCAAGGCCTCATGGCCGAAATCACAAGGAAGGAAAAACAAAGAAAGTTTCAAAAGAAAATCCAAGAGAAAGCTAGAAAGAACTCATTTTCAAGAAAAACAAAGTTTAGAAAACACTCCTACCTAGAGTGAAGATGAAAACTTGAACTCTTTGAAAAGGAAAATAAGATGATGAGCTCCTCCAAGAGGCAAAATAGCTTCGGCCAAGAGAGGATGAGAAGGTTGGAGTTGTGTTCCAAGTGAGGTTGTGTTTGAGGTGTGGTGTTTGAGAGGTTTGATGATGGTTCAAGGCTTTGGGGTGGTGTTTGAAGGTTGAGAGATGATGATGAGATGAAGATGAAGAACAAGAGGAAACTCTCTTGAAACTTAGAGAGAAAAAGAAAGAACTCAAGAAAGCTTAGGAAAACTAAAAGTGTGCAAATGAACTAAAGTGTTTGTATGTGTTTCTAGGCAAGGTATTTATAGAGAATGAAAACAAATGAAGGCTCAAAAGGGAGGAGGGCTGGCCATGTGGTATTGGAGGGAAAGGAAGAGAAAATATCTCTTACACAAGGTCATTCAAGCATGGTTTGAAGTATGGAAGCTATGCTACAAAGTATGGCTTGATGTGAGTTAATTTCCTATTAATTTTTGATGAAATTAGGCTTCTAGAAACAATGCATGGCTGGAACTTTTCCAACCACAAATAAATGGAGAAAATGGGCTATTTTAATTAGTTATTTACTTGGAAAATCAAGCTTGATTGAAAGTTATGACAAGGTATAGTGTATGTGACTTGAGGTATGGCCTTGGAGTGTTGAAAAATTGAACATGTGATGCATATAGGGAGGAGGACAACTTCGGCCAGGCCTTAGGCAGTAGAGAGGAGGTGAGTTTTGATCATTTAATTGGGTGTTAATGGTAGGTTTAAATGTGTATTAGCTTAGGTACAAGGTTAGGAATAATTAAGCTTAAGTTTAGGTAACTAAGAAGGTGTTTTAAGGATTTTATGACAAAATTAGGAGTGCTCATACATCATTAGAGAATTTTAAACTCATTTATGAATAAACCATGTGTAACACAATTCCATGATTTAAGGAATTGGAAAGAGAAAACACTATTCAAGATTCCATGACTAGGAGTCTTGAAATTAAAATATGATTTTAAGTTGTAATTAAGCATTTTTAGGTTCTAATCAACTCTAATAAATTATTTTGACTCAAGATTAATTATGGAAATTAATTAACCTTCGATTAGAGCCTAATATTGCTTAGGTTTGCTTAATGTAACGACTCGATTTTTCTGTTAGAGTGAAAATGACCAAAATGCCCCTGAGGTCATTTTCAGTAGGAATCGAGAAAGCTTGATCTGGCAGTACTCGAAGGGCAAACTCAATGTTGGAAGGGATTAGAAAACTTATGTACCTTCCCGGGGTCGAAAATCTCGTTTTTCGAGTTTTCGGGTCAAAATGACCAAAATGCCCCTGCGGTGTTTTACCCATTTGCAAGTGCCGGATGAACCCGAAACTTCTCCAGATGGTTTTAAAAGGCGTTTTTATGTGTTCTATGACCTCAGTTTTAATTTTAGAAGTCCCGGACAAAATTAGTGCAAAATTACGGTTTTGCCCCTAGTTTCGTATTTTTATGTTTAATCGCGTGATTAAGCAAACCTAAGCAATATTAGGCTCTAATCGAAGGTTTATTAATTTCCTTAATTAATCTTGAGTCAAAATAATTTATTAAAGTTGATTAGAACAAAAAAGTACTTAATTACAACCTAAAATCATATTTTAATTTTAAGACACCTAGTCATAGAATCTTGAATAGTGTTTTCTCTTTCCAATTCCTTAAATCATGGAATTGTGTTACACATTGTTTATTCATAAATGAGTTTAAAATTATTTAATGATGTATGAGCACTCCTAACCTTATCATAAAATTCCTAATACACATGCTTAGTTACCTAAACTTAAGATTAATCACTCCTAACCTTGTACCTAAGCTAACCTACACTTAAACCCACCATTAACACCCAATTACATGATCAAATCATCCTCCCACTCTGCTGTCCCAAGCTGGCCGAAACCCCTCCCTCTCCATATGCATCACATGTTCAATTTTCTAACACTCCAAAGCCATACCTCAAGTCACATACACCATAGATTGTCATATTTTCCATCACACTTGATTTTCCAATGAAATAACCAAGCAAAATAAATTGTTTCCTCCATTTATTTGTGGCTGGAAATGTTCCAGCCATGTTAAGTTTCTAGAAGGGTGATTTATTGCAAAATTGAAATAAAAGCTCACTCAAAAACCCATGCCTAAACCCATACTTTGTATCATACACTCCATACTTCAAACCATGCTTCTATGACACAATCAAAGAGATATTTTTCTCTCCCTTGCCCCCTCAAAAGCTACGGCCAAGCCCTCCCCATTCACTCCTCCATGGTTTTGTTTTTCTATAAATAGGATGCTTGTGATAGCCTTGTTGCACCTTGAAGCATTTGCAAAGTTTAGAGTTTTAGAGTTGTCTTGCTAAGCTTTTTCCTTCTCTCAAAGTTCTAAGAGCTCTTTCTCTTCATCTTCATCCTCTTCATTCTTCCCTCACATAATCACCTCATAACCTCAATCCATCACCTCATAACCTTAAACCATTCTCAAAGCTTTCAAACACTCAACCTCAAACACAACTTCACTCAAAACACATCTCCTTTCCTTTTCTTTTCCTTGGCCGAAATCATCACCACCATCCTAGGAGGTGTTGCTCATCTCATCTTCATCTTCAAGACCAAGCTTTATCTTCATCAATAGGAAGGGACTTGGTTTCAAACTTTATTTTGTTCAAAAAGTGTTTTTCTCTAGCTTTCTCTTGGTTTCTCTTTTTAAAACTTTCTTTGTCTCCTTTTCCTTTTGTGTTTGGCCATGAGGCCTTCATGGTTACATGATGGCTCAATGATGAGGACTCCTAGAAGATGACTATGTGTTCATCTCAAAGGAACCTCTAGAGCTTGAGTTTTTATTTTCTTTGAGTTTCAACTTTATTTACTAACTTGAAGTGATCTTTTCTCAAGAACACTTTTGTTTCCTCTTATTACATGCTTTCGGTTTCTTTGTTTTCCTTTTCTTTAACATTTCGGTTTCCATTTCCTTTGATCTTTGAAGCATTGTTTGTTTAATGAAGTTTTATTTTCTTAAGCTTGATGATGATGTTCAAGAACCTCATAGTTCCTTTGAGAACTTGGTTCAAGAACTCTAAAGCTCACTTTGTCATGTGATATGTGTTGGGTTATTATCTTATTAAAGTCTTGAATGAGCTCTAGCTAACCATAAAATAAACCTTGCATCATGTTTATTTTATGCTATGCATTTCATGTTTACTTTCCTTGCTATCACTAATTATCAAGATAATAAAGGAACTTGCACTATCATGTTTATATTTCAAGCTTTGCATTATCATATTTATATTTCAAGTCCTCACCTAAATATCAAAGATAATAACATATTGCACCACATATTTATTTTATGCTCTCACTTTACTTTCTAGCAATAACTAAAATAAGTGCATGAGCATGTTTATTTTTATGTCATCACTTTAATGATTCTAGAGCTCAAAGACTTGCCCATTGATATCTCAAACAAAGGTCTAAAACATTTATTTCCTTTGGTTCATATTTGACCCTATGAGGCCTTAGTGTTTCCAAGTATTGAAAACTATGTTTTATAATTTTTCTAAACTTATATGAGTATAAGGAATATGTAGAACTAAGTTTTATGAATTTAGGACCTCTTGAGATGAAAATAATATAGCCACTGCCCTCTTAAGTATTTTCATAAGTTTAGATGATAAAAGTGTTCATAAAAGAGTTTTGAAAGTTTTAACAAGGTCCCAAGAGAAACTAGTATTTTATGTGCTTTAGAAACTATGTTCAATGCCTTTAAATTGAGTTTCTGTTTCGGTTCTGCCTTGCTATGTTTGGCCACTGTATGAGCTGTGTTAATGATGTTAGTATGCTTATGTTTGAGTAATAATTATGTTAAGACTCATATGTGAAAGATAGGATAAGTTAGGAACTAGAAAAGAATTAATTTGAGAGTTCTAGATCCCTTAAAGATTTATTTTTCTGGATTCTGTCCAGCAAGGTTTAGATTCAATAATCATGGTTTTAAATTAGTTTATATGTGTAGAAATGACTCATAATTGGTTTAGGACTTAATCCTGAAACCTTAGGAGCAAACCGAACTTAGAAAGGGTCATTATTGTGACTTCTAGGTACCCGTAAAGTTAGGATTTTGATTTCTGCACTCTTGAGGTTTAGAGATGTTCTTGACCATAGTGTGAGGCGAGAAATACTTAGTTATAACCTTATAGATTCCCAAGAGACTAGGTGTTAATGATCAATAACTTAGAATGTGAGATAAAGATCTAAACCGTAATTTCTAGAACTCCGTAATCACATAAACATAAAGCTGTCCAAATTCTGCTTAGTGCTGTTTGGATTAGTTCTTGAGCATAAAAATTTGTATAACTCATTAGTTGTGAAACTATAGGTGTATAAGAGGTTAAGGATAATGTTAGAACAATTAATTTGCAAGTTTAAGACTCATAAGAATCGAAGTTTAAAACACTATGGGTTATAACATATCAAGTCTATGAGCTTATGGGGATAATTGTTAGATATGACTATGTGATGATGTTTATGTTATATGGAAGTTTTATGTGACGATGCATATGTTATGAGGAAGTTTCATGTGATGATATATATGTTATGAAAAAGCTATATGAGGATGCATGATAAAAATGAATATGATAAATGATGAGGTATTTATGATTTAATACTTATGAGAACTTAAATGTGACACAACACTGAGACGCGCGCTTCTCTGGGTGACACGGTTCGCCGGCACCCCAGGGAGGAGACAAATCCATGAGGGTATGTGTAGATGCAGCCTGCCAAAGCGGACAAATTGCGAGGCCCGCGTGGCTAGCAAAGCGTTTCAAAGAGGAAATGATCCTAGAGAGGAGATCCTTAGATTGCCCCCTAGCCCGCTACTTTAAGTCGGGAATTATATATGTTACGCTTATCATAGGATAAGTAAGAACTAGTGACGACTAGTTAAGGTATGAGCTCATAACCTAGAGATGTTTTAGGGTGGCCCCATGAGGTGAAAGTTAAAGTTAACAATGTCACATATACTATACTTATGCCAATGTTATAATGTTTCTTAGTTATTCTATTGTTTGGTTTACCTTTATGATGTATTCATATCCTTAGTATATTTCTGCTTAAGTTATAAGACGTATTATAAAATATGACGGACCTTGGATAAAATACCTCTTTAGAAAACTAACTTAAAAGGAATTTATATGCATGCACACCTTTTAGAAATAAACCCAAGGTTCCTGAGGATGTGACGATGTCACCTAGGTAGGGATAACCCTACTGAGAATTCTTTTAGAAAGATTCTCATTCCCTCTCTCTTTTCTTCCGTCATATCTTCAGATGACAACATTCGTACTCTTCATCGATACCCCGGTATGGGAGCTGCACCATGACCCGGCACTCGGGTCTTACCATTTTGAGGGTCGTTGCCTTTGTCGTGAGTATTCATGTTCGTGGGACGACCCTTCGCGCACCCCATCCCGAGCTACCGCTTCACCCTGACTGCTTCTTACCGTCATAATGGGATTTTCGAGCGAGCGAGACCACGCGATGAGCAGATCCTCCACATGGAGCCCGAGACATCAGCAATACGCGAGTACCCCGAATATGTGCCGCGTCCCCAGTACTCGGAGATGGACCCATCCGAGGACCCGCCATCCCACATGTACAGTTGGAGCTCGATCCTGCTCCTCCACCGATGAGGGTGGGAGTGAGAGGCGGTAGTCCAGCCGAGGTTGGCTCGTCGGTCATCTATGCGCCCTCGCGCGGTGGACATGCCCCTATGATCGCTCGACCACTCCGTGAGATTCGTCGGTGGATCGACTCGACCCCACGATGCTCGAACCCGGCGGAGTAGACATAGGAGGGTAGTAGCTAGTGCACACACGCCACATAGTTGAGGACAAAACTTCTTTTGTATATGAGGTTGTCTACTTTAGGTGCACATGGGTATGGGTGTAGTTTCTCTTGTATTTGCTTTTTATGATTTCCTTGTATTGCATTTCAGTTGTATTTTGTTTCATGATGTATCAAATAGTCCTGCCTCTTTGGGTAGGCACGTTATATGTATATATATATATATATCTATGATTCAGTTGATGTTCCCATGATATGATGTGTTTCTTATGCTTTGCTTATATGTTTCGCTATGCTTCCTCTTAAAGATTCGTGCGTGGCTCTCACTTTGATTTTAAATTCCAAAAAGAAAAATTTTACCCATATTTCCGCTAAGTATTTTCTAAGTAAAAGATGAGACCAAGAGGTAATATTCTAAAGATTAACCTAAGTATATACTAGTAGTCTTGGGTTAAGATTTAGGGTGTTACATTTAATCACGCGATTAAGTGTAAAACATGAAACTAGGGGCAAAACCGTAATTTTGCTCTAATTTCGCCCGGGACCTCCAGGACCAAAACTAAAGTCATAGTCTACATAAAAACACCTTTTAAAATCATCTGGAGAAGTTTCGGGTTCATCCGGCACTTGCAAACGGGTAAAACACCGCAGGGGCGTTTTGGTCATTGTGACCCGAAAACTCGAAAAACGAGATTTTCGATCCCGGGAAGGTACACAAGTCATTTAATCCCCTTCCAACATTGAGTTTGCCCTTTGAGTATTGCCAGACCGGCTTTCCTCGAATTCCGGGCCGAAAATGACCTCAGGGGCATTTTGGTCATTTTCGCTCTATCAGAAAATCGGGGCGTTACATACTCACCCCAACTAACTAGACAATCTTACTCGACCCAATAAGACATATTCATTTGTGTAATGAATTATCAAAAGTATTCACAATCATATATGCATCTTGATTATGTATGCATCTTAGTTACATGTGCACACATATTACTCTTAATCCAAGTTCTAGCTTATAAAACATCTATCAATATTTTCAATCTCAACCATTCACCATTGTATATGCATAACATCATCAATAGATTGACATAGTATTGATAAGATCAAACCATCAAAATTTCATCATCTTTTCAGCTAATCTAGTATGCAACTAGAATTTTGATTCTAAAGAAAATTATGGAACTGCTACTAAGCATTATCAAAACAGATCAAAATAAATTTTCAGAGTTAATTCAATATGTCTATGACACCTTGTAATAATTTTAAAGGAAAATAAGGTCTCTAGTTATATTAACAACATTCTACAAAATTAGAGGTTAGAAACTGCCTATTCTCAGCCAATGGTCAAAATTCCCAATTTTATTACCTTATCAAATGAACCTGAATACTGGCATTGCATGATTTAGGACAGAGCCAAGAGTCCTATTCCTAGCAACTTGTATGATTTAATAAAATTGTTAATTATTATCTATTGGTTCTTTTTGTATTGATGTCTATAAGACTTAAGTTGCAGACCCCTTTTTCGCATAAACATGAGTTAATGAATGGAATTAGAAAGGAACAAAGTTTTGAGTTAACGACAGTGATTTCATTAGCCTAGGTATACCATGTTGCTAATGAGGGGCAATAACCCTTTTTCCCTAAAATATTCCATGAGGGGCACAGTTGGCAAAGGACCCTTTTATTCTCATTTAGATGCTCCTGTTTGTGAGGGACTGAGTATCACCTTTATGACATGATTAGATTTCAGCTTTTCTTTTAATTCCATAGAAAAATTTATGTGTGTTTCTCGTATGTTTTTACAATTTATTATTATAATGTACTATGTATGAAAATGGTTTTCACAGTTGCATTACTATTTATGTATCTCCTTGGATGTATCTTGTTTGGTTGTGGATGAGAATCCACTTATCGAGCTTATGCTAGTCTAGAGTCATCATAAATCCTTCCCTAGTGGCTAATAGTATTTCTTTTGGGTGAGCTTCACTTTTGAGTAAAGTGATGTTAATTATGTTTAGTAGTGCTCCAATACATGTGGAAGAAGGACCAGGCCATGCATTCATTATTTATGATTTGAGAGAAAATGTTCTTTGGTTTTGATATATTTTATGATTTACTTATTGGAGCAACTCATTCACTATAAAAATATTTTGTTATTCACTATATATGAGAAAGACATATTTAGTTAAATCTGAGTTAGTCTTAAATAGATATTATTATGATTTTATGCATGACATGTTATTTAAGGGCTTTCGTGTGGCCTGTTCATAATGTTCCAATCACAGCCCAAATCAGGTTGTGACTGTAGGTTGAAAGATCCATGAGACGGGGGTTGAATTGTGCTTTAACTTCTTTTTCTTGTTTCTGAAAACTTGAAACAAAGTATATCATGTGTATACTTGAAGTGTAGCGGAAAACTTTGTTAGTAATGTTCAGAAAGTAACTTTCTAAATTGAGTTGAAAATATGAAAATGGGTTAACAAAAATTTTTATAAATGTATTGTTGTGGATCATAAAATAGAATGTAAAAGAGATAAAAGAAGTAGAGATATATTGCACAATGAGTTTTTATACTAGTTTGACCAATCCTGCCTATATCCAATTCTCAATAATCTATTGAGTTCCACTAAATCAACCTTTTCTCAACCTTGAGAGACTAAGATGGTCTTTTAGTAGCCTTCTCAAGCTATCTTATATAACCAGTAGCTCACTGTACTGTCACTTCTAAGTATTCTTTGACTAATCTCTCCAAGCTAACCTCAAAATGATCACTACTAGATCAATGTACAAAGATATGTTAAAGGTTGGTTCACTCCAACAAATAAGAAGATGTTATCCAATAGGAACTTAGAAAGAAGAGTTTTACAGAGGATGAAATCGGTTGCAAGATGTAATATGATTTGCAAGAAAAGAAGAAGGATTTGCATTTTAGCAAGTTGTCCAATGATAAGTCTTGAATTGTAAGCATTTGATATCCTTTTTCACTTGATCTTCAAATTAGATTGTTGCCCCCTTGATCTTGTTTCCACTTGACATGTGTATATCTGCCTTTTGTGTCCTAAGCAAAGCCATCAAGAATAGTAGCTTGGTCATGTCAGAGCTACTTTTTGCAGGCACAAAAACTGTGGACAAATGGGTGGTTTCTGAGTGATACTTTAGAAACAACTTTTTACTTTCTGACCATAGTTTCTAATAATATTCTTCTAGAAACTGGGACATTTGACCAACTGAAAAGGTAGATGTCACTATCAGCCTTTCTTGGGTGTTGATTTTAATTTGAAATTTGAATTTTCCTTCTTTTTCTGCAAAGTGCATAGTTTTTTATTATTTGTGCCTTCTGATAGGTGATTTTAGTCTCTAAACTTTTCTTTGGACTTCACTTATTCAATCTGAGATTCATATATATCTTTTTCTTGAGATTGAAGACTACATTCATGGTTTTCATCAAAGGATGATGGATTTCTTCATTGATCAATGCTTTCTGACTATGTGAACCATTTCCTAAAGATCTAGACTTGATTATCTGAACTGGAAAATCCTTTCTTGTATGACCAATGTATAGACATTCATTCTCAGAACTATTTTCACATTGTTTAAGTTTTGAATCGCTTTGAATGAGATTATGATCATATTGAAACATGTCATTGTGAAAAAAATCACTTGTTGATTAAAAGGGAATGGTCCTATAAATGCACAGAAACTCAAGTAAAGATATTAGTCTTTTCTTCAAAACATTTTATCAAAATTTGTATTCTCATCATTCAAAGACTTAAGCACTGAAACTTTCTAAAGGATTTTGGAGCTAATAATATCCCTCTTTTTTATGATGGCAAGCCAAATTTTGAGAAAAGCTTTTAAAGAATACTTTAAAGGAAAAAACTTCATGGTTAGGACCTTGTATCAGAGATTTGAAATAACATGATGTATCAGCACTAGAAAGAATCCTTGTATCAGATTTAGACATAGTATTGTATATGAGCCTAAGAATTCTTCCAGGATACATGTGATGTTTGGAATTTTTTAGAAAGAAGGTGGCTCAAGGTTTCTTCTTGAAATTGTTACGATATAGATTAACCTTAGCAAGCTAGAATGAAAGTTGTATTTGAAAATGACTAGCTGAATGGAATCAGAGCATTTTGATTCCTAAAAAAAAGGCTTGATTTTCAAAGTCATTATTACTCTTTAAATTGAAACAATTAATTCATCTGGATTATTAATGACAATCCTTGTGATTTTAATCTTTATCAGAACAGAGCTACTCAGCACACCTTTCTTTTCAAAAAATCTCATCTTTCTTAGATAATCAATATCAGATTTTCATGTAGCCAACATTTTAAAGCATGAAACTGATAATTTGAAAGATTTAGGGTTTTCTGAGATGCATATGCTAGATTGTAATTAAGCTTGTATATCAATGCATAAAACAAACAAAAAAAATGCAAGACATATATGTGTATTAGAGAAGCAAATCATAAATATAAAGTGTCAGGGCTTAAATAGAAAGTATTAGAGCACACAAGATGTATCAAAGCATAATTAGAAAAATGAGAAAAGATATCAGAGTATGCACTAAAAAAAATTCCCAAATGACAAAGAAGCAATCCAAAAGAATTAAAGGAAGAAAATGATATGCATGACTTTCTGAAGTATGTGATGAGAATTCAACCAAGGCCAACAAAATTCAAATCAGTTACAACACATGGAAGGACCAATGACTAGAGCTAGAGCAAAAAAGGCTAAAAGAAGCTTTGCAAGGCATAGTCATGGAAGCAAAGACCAATCGCAATCCAATTGAGCATGAGCTCCCAAAATGGACCACTCTTATTCAATTTGAAAAATAGCCAACTCCAACATGAAGAAGTCACTTGAACACCCAAAGATGAAGCCCAATTCAAGTGATCAAGTTGCAAAAAAGATTGGGCTATTATAATTAGTTTAAAGTAGGTGTAATTTGTCTTATTTTCTTGTAATTTTTGTGCACCGTTTTATATCTCCAATTTCAAAAGCATTTTAGTTGTTTTCAAAGTTAGTTTTAAGTGTTTTAAGAATTGTTAGGCAACAATGATAGATAATGGGTCAATTGCTTGTGCTTTCAATGATACTTGGAATTTAATGCTTAGTGGATTGTGTAGAGGCTGCAACTCAATGTTTCTGCAATCCACTTAAGATTATAAATAGGAACACAATAGAACAAGGTAGATTATGAATAGACTTCTTTTGAGTTTTCTCCCATTATGAGAACTTCCTTTTTGTTCTTAGGCAAAGAACTAAATCTAATCTTATCAAGGCAACTTGTGGCGATCAAATCAAGACTTATTACTCACCTTCTCATCTTCTCTTGGGTGTGACGTCTATATTTTTCTGATTAAACATAAACAAACTCAAACACAACCTTAAACTCTAACTGAATGAGTAAGGCAATCCAAATTTATACTAGTTGTTGATTCAAGCCATTCATTCCAAATAAAGCTAAATTATATCAGTGTGCTCCCTCTTGACTTGACCCTTTTTGACCCTTAGCACAAGGATTTTTCTTTTTATTCTTTCTCCCCTTCTTGTCATCAGTAAAAAGCGTTGTGCCTGGGGTCATACCATCATCAACCCCTCTTCTGAACTTACAAAGAAGTTGCATGAGCAACTCCTCAAGCCTTCTGATCTGAGCTCCAAGGTCTCTGTTGGATTCTTTAATTTGGTCCAATCTTCCATCTAATATGTGTCTAGTTATGCAATAATAACTAGACTTTTAAGTGACTTAGTTCCAGTTCAAGTTAAGGTTGAGGTTGAGGTTGGGCAGGTATATACGCAGGTGGTTTTAGGGAAGCTTGGGATCTAGGTGATAGGATGTCCAAAAGGATTATATCCCAAGCTCTGGATGAGTCAGCTTCTTCTTCTATGACAATAGTAGTAGTGTATAGGTGGAATGATTTGTGTAGAAGTAGTGGCAGTTGGAGCAGGAATAACATAAGTAGAAACAGTAGAAGCATCAACATTGTAAGGAGAGCTGGATTCTGAAACTTCATCATTTTCCTTCATTAGAAGATAGCTCAGCAGCTGCCTCATCTGGCTCTTCCATAATAGGCTATAGGGCTTTTGTTTTCTCATTTTTTTTTTTCTTATAGAGTCCCATTCTCCTTGAGATCTTTCTTTACTTCCACTATTTCCTTTTCTTCTTTAGAAGAAAACTGGTCTTCCACAAGAGTACACGCTTGCTCTGCTTCAAAGTATATCCATTAGAATTAAAGAGGCCCTCAGAACATCCTTTGGAAAATTTCTAAATTTGAACTCAATGTCCTATGTTCTAATATGCAACTTGTCTAGCCTTTTTTGTGGTTCATCAATTTCAGAAAAACCTTCTTTACTTTCGAAAGTTTAGGAAGACTTACGTGGATCTTGCTTTTTCATTCTTTCCTATCTCAACTTTGTTCTCCTTTCAGTATTCAGGGGAATCTCAGGTAACTCTGTCTCTTTAGAGTCTTTAGGGTCGCTCTCAATTAAGATTAGCTTCTTTTTTCCTTTCCCTTTTTCCTTTTTTGCTTAAGCTTTTTCAACTGCTTTCTTGACTTTTTCATCCCTAATCCTGAGGCTTTGTCTTCTAGTACTTGTCTTCACAATGCTAGCCATTCTCCTTATGGACTTGAAGGAGGCCATTGTATATTCAGTTCTTTCCATGTATTCAAACCACTCCTCAGCTAAAGGGTAGTTTATATATTGAAACACTCTAGTTTGCAGCATTCCATAAGGTACTCCAGTAATTTTTCTTTTGTCCTTGGTGATTGTACCTAGCATGTGATCCATGATATTTTAGGCAAATTCACTTTCTCCTTAGCCATGAGACAATATAGCAGCATATATTCCATGCCTATAAGCACATATGTGCTTCCCACTCTAGGCAAGATTGAGAACTGAATGGCGGTGAACACCTTCCTAGCCTTGGCACTCAGCATAGAAGCTGTAATTTCATGGGGTTTATGAATGATGGAGTTAATAGAATACTTAGACACGTGTCCTTCATTATGTAATACTCGGTGTACAATGTCAATAGCCAAGTTTTGTACAACCTCGAGGTCCCCCCAAGACCCACTTATGTTGCTAGGTCTGGGATTTCACTAAGTTTGGAGCCTACACCTCCTTGGAAGGCTATATGATAGAGCCATATTCTTGGGACCAAAAGTCCCGGTAATTATTGTCTAAAGGAAAATAAATTCAAGAATGATTTTTAATAAATTTTAGGAAACCTCTAGACGTTTCGTTTTTAGCCCACAAGTTTAGAAAATCATATGAATTCCTGAATTTGAACTAGAACTCAAAAATTGGATTTTGATTTATTGGGATTTTGATTTTTTTTTTTATATTGTATTTGAATCTAAACGGGAAATATTTTCTTATTTACATTTATATTTTAAAGTTTATGGAGACATTAACTTAAAATTAATAAATGTAAATAAGTGAGTATGGAGAAACCCAAATGCTAAAATGATAAAAAAAATTACAGAAGCTGGAAAATTGTCACTGCTATAGCAGTCACAGTGTGCAAATTCAGGAGTTTGGGTGCTCTGACCACCGCTATAGCGGTCCAGGACCATTATAGTGGTCGTAAGTGGTACAATCGGGCATGCAAGGACGTCTTGACCACTATAGTAGTCCCCTTGATGCTGAAATGCCACTATTTCATCCCATTTGCCAAAACTCCTCTTCTCTAAACCGTTCCTACTCTCTTCAACTAAATCCAACCCTAATCTTTCTCCCTTCAAGAGATCAAAGGTATAATTTTATGGGTTTTTATCATCCCCCTTCCTCTCCATTCCATGCTTTTGGGTTTGGATTGTTATTGTTCTCTATTGTTGTCAAGTGGGGGTGCTTCCCAATGTTGTTAAGGTTGTTTTAGAGCTATCTAGATGTTATTAGAGTTTGATCTTAAGTTTCATGGTTGTTATGATAGACATTAGTGCTAACCCTCTTCCCCGAAGTCCCCGTTGATGTTGACACCATCACTTCCTCCTCTCCAAGTGAGTGGATTTGATCTCATAGCCCTAGTTTCCTCATTATGAGTATATTTCTTGCATTTTGATTGTGAAATATGGAATTTTAGATGAGAAAAGTATAGATTATGATTTATCATGATTATGTCAAGCTAGAAAAATTATGATTTACGATGATAGCATGAAAGAATGAGTTTTAGAAAACCACGAGACCATGATTGCTATATTGTGTGTTATAAAAGATCTTTTATATGTTTGAGAAATGATTTATTAAGAAAATACGTATTGTAGTAAGATGACTATTTTATCTAAATTGTTTTAATGGATTTCGTTGATATCACTACGATTTCAAGTTTTAAGATTTCAAGCTATGCTTTAGAATATTCAGTTAATATATTTATATATGTTGAAGAAATATGAAACAACACTTAACATTACGAATAAACATGTTACATGATTTCCAATTTTTATGATTTTGAACCCTAGTGATTTGAGCTATGATTTTAGATTTATCAAGTATATGAGAATATGTTAGCTTAAGATATGAATTTAGAACTTTAGCTTATGGTACAAAGAAGTATGGAAATCAATATGATTCATAACAACTACCAGATACATATTCTGTAGGCTTGAAATCAGAATGCCTGCAAGTGGGTGATCCCTTTGGCATGATATTTATAACCTTAGTCATGCTAAAATCAGATTGTTAGGGTTATGTGAATCAAGAACTCTCAGAGTACTAAGAATTTAGGGCTCTTGTTTGCTAGGGACTGGGCACCCACCTTTTAGCTATGGTTTTTGTCAAACTAGCTTAACGGCTGTGAAGAGATCGTTAACCTTAGTATCAAGTTGTCCGTTAGATGACAGTTTTGCCCCCACAGCTTGTCCGACAGGGACTATTATGATTTCAGCTGGTGCTCTTGTCCACCAGGGACTGAGTACAATCTTTTAGTTTATGATTTTACAGTTTTTATTTATATACAAGTGTTTATTATGTTCAACATATTGTTTCCTGGTGCTCTACCCCACCCCCAGTTAAAATGATTTCATGTTTGATTATGGGCTAAAAATGGTTGTTGTAACGCCCCGATTTTCTGTTAGAGTGAAAATGACCAAAATGCCCCTGAGGTCATTTTCGGCCCGGAATTGGAGGAAAGCCGGTTCGGCAGTACTCGAAGGGCAAACTCAATGTTGGAAGGGGATTAGATGACTTATGTACCTTCCCGGGATCGAAAATCTCGTTTTTCGAGTTTTCGGGTCAAAATGACCAAAACGCCCCTGCGGTGTTTTACCCGTTTGCAAGTGCCGGATGAACCTGAAACTTCTCCAGATGATTTTAAAAGGCGTTTTTATGTAGACTGTGACATTATTTTTAGTCCCGGAAGTCCCGGGCAGTTTTAGTACAAAATTACGGTTTTGCCCCTTAAGGGTACGGTTTTCAAGCTTAATTATATAATTAAGCGAACCTAAACAATATTAGGCTCTAATCGAAGATTAATTAATTTCCATAATTAATCTAGAGTCAAAAATATTTATTAAGATTAATTAGAACCTAAAATTGCTTAAATTGAATTTAAATCTCATTTCAAATTCAAGGTTTCTAGAAAAGGGAATCTTGAATAGTATTTTCTCACTCCAATTCCTTAATTTAAGGAATTGTGTCCACAACTATTTTATGCATAAAGTGACCTTAATTCTTTACTAATAATGCAAGAACACTCCATAATTATGTCTTAGGACCTCCTAATGACCTCCTTAGTCACCTAAAACACTTTCTTAAATTCCTAACTTTAAGCCTAAACCAATTAGCACCTAAACACATCACTAACGCACAATTACATGAAACAACTTTCCCTCCCCAATTCTGCCCAGTTCTGGCCGAAGCCATGCCTCCCTCAAATCCCACATGTTTTAATTTATTTACACTCCAAAAACCATGCTTGAGACCATACTTTTTCCTTACATACACCATACTTGATTATTCCTTCAACTATGCTTGATTTACCAATTAAATAATTAGAGTAAATTATCATTTTCCTCCCCATTTTTCTGCTGGAAAACCGCCAGCTTTCCCTTCACCTTCTAGAAGAATTATCTCTTCACAAATCAAGCAAAGAACACCATACTTTGAGCCATGCTTTGGTACACAAAGACCATGCCTCCAACCATGCTTTGAATGACAAGTTGTAAGAGATATTTTTCTCTCTTCCTTGGCATTTCAACTTCGGCCAGCATGCTCAAGGAGACAGCCCCATTGGGTTGTTCTTCTATAAATACCTTGCTTGGTTGCACTTGGTGATACTTTAGATCATTTGTCAAGTTTAAGTTTCCAAGCATTCTTTCTAGTTCTTCCTTTTTCTCTCTAGTATCAAGAGTTCTTCCTCTTCTTCATCTTCTTTATTTTCTTCTCTAAACATCATTCCATCACTTTGATCCATCATCTAAACACTTGTTCTTTCATCTAAACACAAAAGCTTACACAAAAACTCAACCTTTCCTTGTTTCCTTGTGTTGGTCGAAACCATCAAGCCTTTTGGAGGAGCTCATCATCTTGTTTACTTTCCTCAAAGCTCAAGCTTTTTATCTTCACTCTAGGTAGGAGTGTTTTCTAAACTTTGTTTTCTTGAAAATGAGTTTCTCTCTAGCTTTCTCTTGGATTTTCTTTTGAAACTTTCTTTGTTTTTCTTTCCTTGTGATTTCGGCCATGAGGCCTTGAGGAGCACATGATAGCTCAATGATGAGGACTCCTAGAGGATGACTATGTGTTCATCTCAAAGGAACCTCTAGAGCTTGAGTTTTTCTTTTCCTTTAACTTCATCTATACTATACTTAGCTCACATGGTTTTTCAACTTAAGAAAACTAATCTAAGGATTTCTAAAAGCCCAAGCCTACCCTTGTCAACCTTAAAGTTGGCCGGCACGTTCTAGAGATCTTTCTCTAGATAGGGGTTTTGGATATTTAATAAAGAACTTGACTTAGTTTCATTTTCTCTTCCTTTTGTAAGGTTTTCGGTTTTGGTACTTTGATCCTTGAGACTTTGTTTTGTTTTGTTTTGGAAGTTTGTTTATCTTGAGCTTGATGATGGTGTTCAAGAACCTCATGGTTCCTTTGAGAACTTGGTTCAAGAACTCTAGAGCTCTATTTGTAATGAGATATATGTTGGGTTGTTACTTTGTTAAAGTCTTGAATGAGCTCTAGCTAACCATAAAATGAACCTTGCATCATGTTTATTTTATGCTTTGCATATCATGTTTACTTCCTTGCTATCACTAAATACCAAGATAATGAATGAACTTGCATTATCATGTTTATATTTCAAGCTATGCATTATCATGTTTATATTTCAAGTCCTCACTAAATATCAAAGATAATAATATGTTGCACCTCATATTTATTTTATGCTATCACTTTTCTTTCTAATGGAACCTAAAATGAGTGCATGAGCATGTTTACTTTTATGTCATCACTTAAATGAACCTAGAGCTCAAAGACTTGCCCATGGTTGTCTAAGTTTTAAAAAGGTTCCAAGAGAAACTAGTATTTTACGTGCTTTAGAAATTGTGTTTTATGCCTTTATGGAGAATGTTTGTTTCGGTTCTGCCTTGCCATGATTTGCCACTGTATGAGCTGTGTTAATGGTGATAATATGCCTATGTTTAAGTATAATTAATGGTAAAGCTTATATGTGAAAGATAAGAGAAGTTAGAAACTAGAAAAGAATTAATTTGAGAGTTTTAGATCCTTTAATTTTTGAATTTCTGGATTCTGTCCAGCAAGGTTTAGTAATGCTAATCATGGATTTAAATTAGTTTAGATGTGTAGGAATGCCTCATAAATAGTTTAGGACTTGATCTTGATGCCTTAGGAGCAAACTGGACTTAGAAATGGTCATTGTTGTGACTCCTAGGTACCCGTAAAGTTAGGAATATGAATTCTGCATTCTTGAGGTTTAGAGATGTTCTTGACCATAGTGTGAGGTGAGCAATACTTAGTTAAGACCTTATAAGTTCTCTAGAGCTTAGGTTTGATGATTTATAACTTAGAATGTGAGTTGAGGACCTTAAGGTTCAATGCATAAGACACCAAAAAGTTGTAAATGCTATGATGTGTTGTATGATGCAATAATGTGATGAGATGTGCTTGATGCATGAGAAAATGATTGATGAAATGTTAAAGTTTATCATAGCATGAGAATTCATGAGAACATGATGTGTGGATTAGCTTGTGGCAGTTTGAAGGAAATTGCTTTATCAGCCTATTATGTCAGCCGACTTCCACAAACCTTAAAGGGGTGAGAGAAATGTTTTATAAGTACCATATGAGTTGAAAACCCTGGGTGACACTGGTTCGGCCGAGTAACCCCCAGGAGATTTTTATGTGACAAGCACTGAGACGCGCTCGCCTGGGTGACACCAGTTCGGCTGAGCACCCCCAAGAGAGACAAATCCGTGAGGGTATGAGTAGATGCAGCCTACCAAAGCGGACAAATTGCTGTGGCCTAGTGCCCGCAATGCGTTTCAAAGAGGGTAATCCCAGAGAAAGATGATCCCTGCCCCCTACCCGTACTTGCGAGTCGGGATTATTGTTTATGTTTCGCTTATTCAGATAATAAGCAAGAGCTAGTGACGACTAGCTGAGGTATGAGCTCATAACCTAGTTATTTTCAGGGTGGCTTATATGCTAAAGTACCATGATTGATGTCACGAGGTTGAGGAATGATCTCATTTGAGAGTAATATGCCCTTATGCCACATGATTTATGTTTATGTGCTTTGATGTGTTGTTTTATGTGCTCAAGTATTGACATGCATCCATGATGTAACGTGTTGCATTCATAACATCAAGATGCATGCTAAAAGGAATGGACCTTGGATAATTAGTTTGGAAAACCCTAAGTTGAACCTTATATGCATGATCACTATTTTATAATTAAACCCAAGGTTCCTGAGGATGTGTACGATGTAACCCTAGGATAGGAGACTCCTACTGAGATTCTTTAGCAAGAATCCTCACTCCTCTCTCTTCTTTTTTTCAGTCACATCTTCAGAGACCGATGGTGACGTTCGTGCTTTTCATTGACATGCCAGTATGGGAGATACACTTCGACCTGGACCACCGTTCATATCACTTTGAGGGTCGATGTGCCATTCGTGTTTTTGTGTATATGGGACGACCTTTTGCTTATCCAGTTTCGAGCCACTAGTTCACTCCGACTGCACCCTTTGGTAGTGACGACATGATCTTCGAGTGCACCCGCCCGCGTGAGGAGCAGTTGCGACGTTCGCACTCTCCGCCTCTCTACCGTCCGAGATTTCCTGGAGTACGTACCTCGTTCGAGGAGATCCGAGACTGACCCATCCGAGGATTTGCCGAAGCATGTTCCTTCGGAGGGTTCGGCCCCTTTTCCCCGATCCCGACGTATGGGGAGTGAGGAGACTGTGGTGCAGCCGTGCCTGGCGAGGAGAGCCGACATGCATCCGCATCGAGAATCCCACATTCAACCACCTCGTGTGCCTTTCACGTTGCATTGGGCCACTCAGGAGGAGTTAGAGCGTTTCCCCGGCTACCTGCCTCCATCACCCGAGGATCCCCGTCGCCACTAGACTCCATTGGAGAGCTTTCGAGTACCAGCCGGGCGAGGATCTTCCTTCCGGCCGCACTCCTTTAGGGAGGATGTAGTTTAGTGCTCGTAGCATAGTAGGAGGGTAGTATTTTGGGTTTTTATCTTTACGTTGTACCATGTACTTTGCTATCTGTTGTATTTCCTTTTCCGTTGTGTTTCAAGCTCTGCCTGCTTCTATAAGGGGATGACTAGTTATGTACTTTAACTACTTTATTATTAATGAAATGTTTCTGTTATCTTCATGATCTATGTTCTTCTAATGTATGTTTTATTTTACATGGTTGTTTATGATTGTTACGCGTGCTTTACGTTTCTGTCATTCGATTGGTTAAGCTCGCGGCTCTCACTTTGTTTTATGTTTTCAAAAAAAAATTAGCCGTAATTTCTGCTAAGTATTTTAATGAAAGAATGAGACTATGAAGTAATAGCCTAATGTTTAACCTAATGTGTTCTAGAAAGTTGGGTTAAAAATTAGGGTGTTACAGTTGTTGTGAATTTACAGTATGAAACGTGTTTTCCTAGCTAGCTATGTGTTTAAATATCAAATGGTTTGTGATTGTTACATGTATAATGTATTATATTCCTTGGTTGTCCCATGTGGGTGATAGATGAGAACTCGCTCACTGAGTTTGTTGACTCACCCTTCTCCCTTCCTCTCATAGTTGTAGGTACATGTGTCCTTCCACTTCCAGCTTTGTAGACACAATTGCTCCTAGTGGTGAGCCTTATTTTGATGTAAGGCTCAGTTTATGTTTTTGTTAGTTTTAGAGAGCTCTAGTAGTTTTGCTAGTAGGATATGAGCCAGTCATGTATTTTGGGACACTGTAGTTATTTTTTAAGTTTATATTTCCCTATATGCTCCAGAGTTTAAGTATGGATTTTCACTACTAATTTTGATTAGTTTATGTAATAGATCAACTATGTAGTTATGAATTAGTTTTCAAGTGTTAAGCAGGTTTTCATATTTAAGATTTATATCATATGATGAATTAGTTTATGATTTTAGGATTAGCAGAATGGATTGAAAGGGATTTTAGAGCTTGAATATTAAATATTTCCAGCTTTATGAAATTAAATGTTATGCTTTAAATAGAGAAAAATCATGTTTTAAGGATAATACTATACTATTCTATGCATTTAGAGAGACATGTCACTCAAAAGGCTTATGTAGGCATGGGATTCCTCACGTGTTCATCATGTTCCCAATCGAGTCATGACACATTGATTCCTAATGAGCAAGTCCAATTGGTTGAAGAGGAGTGGATGATCTCTTCATAAGGAGCTTTAACCACATTTGAAAAGCCTACAAGGCCAATTTCCAGGGAGAAATCTCTTATTAGGGTCTTCAAAGATGTGTTATGAGTGCCCTTCAGTTGAGAATAAAATGCAGTTACCATTCTAGCGAATATTTTTTCATTTATTTCTAAGAAGTTTTCCCACCCTTAGAAGGAAAAAGCTTCCTTAACAATGGAAAATTCCTCGAGAAGCTCCATTCTTAACGTTTTTCCTATAACAACTTTTAACATATTGATCCTGTATCTCTAGGTCATCATACATGTGGAATGGACCCATGTTTGTCACGTTGTGATCGAGTTGCTTTCCTTCTACCATTTGAGGTTTGGTTTAAGAAGATTAAAGCAATGAGATTAAGGGTTTGAGATAAGGAGAGGTTACTGGAAAAAGGGTTTGCAGAGAATGTGAAACTGTTTAAAGGTTGAGCAAAAAGTGTTTGAGGTTGAAGATAAAAAGTTTTATGTAACATGTAAGGTGTGGGGAGTTATTAATATGATGTGACAAAAGTTTTGGAAACTGACATGACATAGGAGAGAGAAATTCAAAAAGATGGGAATTATCCTGCCATTAATAACTCTTCAGAAACCAAATGTGGTATCTGAACTTGAGATGTAGTTTCTGAGCTCACATCCTATTTTTTGAGTCTTCTTCTAAGGGATCTACTTCATTATGAATCCATGTCGCTTTCTAACCCATATATCTTAGACTCTAATCTCCTTTCTGGTCTTGCCCATTGACTTTCTGAACTTGCCTTGATGGTCTTCTTTAGAGGCCTTAGTTCAGAGTTTCAATAGGAAGACTACAGAAATGTCATGTATGTATCCAATGCAGATTTTAAAAACTTTTGAGACTTAAAAGCCTTTTCAAATAGCAAAAATGATCCTCAAGCTAATGCTTTAGCAAATATATCAGACACGTAGTCTTCAATATTTACAAACATTAGCTCAACATGACCTTTCTGAACATGATCTCTGATAAAATGATGTTTTATATCAATATGTTTGGATCTAGAGTGCTGAATAGGGTTCTTTGCAAGATTAATAGCACTGGTATTATCACAAAGGATAGGAATCTTGGAATACCTTAAGTGATAATTTTTCGATTGGTTTCTCATCCACAACATTTGAGCACACCAGTTTGCAGTAGCCACATATTCAGCTTCAACTATTGAGAGATCTATGGTATTCTACTTCTTGCATGATCAAGTGATTGGGCTTTTTCTAAAGAAGCAGCAACATCCACTTCTACTCTTTCTATCTACTTTGTCTCTAGCATATTCAGCATCATATAAACCTACAATTTTGTTAGAAGTACCCTTTTTACACCATAAGCCAAGATTAGTAGTACCAACTAAATATCTTAGAATCCTTTTAATAGCATTTAAGTGTGATTATTTTAGGTTAGATTGAAATTTAGAAAAAATTCCCACACTTAATTAAATGTCTAGCCTACTTGCTTACTAAGATACAGAAGTAAGCCAATCATTCCTCTATAATTACTTTCTGATACTTTTTTACTTTAGATGAAAAATTGCTTGGTTTTGATGCACTACTTTCTGCTTTAGATGCAAAATTGCTTGGTTTTGAGTATCTGAAAGACTTGAACATAAATTATTCTAATTTTGCACAATTGTATATTGCTTGTGAAAAAGGGGCAAAAAATGATTTCTTTAGGCATGATGGTTATTTGTTTAAGGGAAATAGACTTTGTGTGTCTAATTGTTCCTTGCATGAATTGCTTATTAGAGAGGATCATAGAAGGGATTTAATCAGTCCCTTTAGGTTAGTGAGACTTTGAATACCTTTGAATACCTTGGTTGAACATTTCTTTTCGCCTTAAATCAAAAAACAAGTGAAAAAAAATATGTTGTAATTATGTTACTTGCAACCAAATCCAAGGTTATGCCTCATGGATTGTATACTCTATTACCTATTCCTAATTCCCCTTGGACTGATTTGTCTATGGACTTTGTATTGGGTTCGCCTCGGACTAAGAAGGGCAAAGATTATGTTTTTGTTGTTGTGGATAGGTTTTCAAAGATGGCACACTTTATAGCTTGCCACAAAATGGATAATGCCGCTCAAATTACTGAATTGTTTTTCAAAGAAGTGGTGAGATTGCATGGCATGCCAAGAAGCATTGTCTTTGACCATGACACCAAGTTCTTAAGTCACTTTTGGAGGGCCTTGTGGAACATGTTACGACCAAGCTCCTTTTCTCTAAAACTTATCATCCACAAACTGATGGACAAACTGAGTTAGTGAATAGAACTCTTTCAATCTTGTTAAGGGCTATGATTAGTATGAATTTAAAGTCTTGGGAAGAATGTTTACCTTATGTAGATTTTGCTTACAATAGGACAACACACTCTACTACTAACCACTCTCCTTTTGAAGTAGTCTATGGTTTCAATCCTTTAACTCCATCAGATTTAATCCCTTTGCTAATGAAAGAGCAAGGTAATCTATATGGCAAAAAGAAGGCTGAATTTGTCCAACAACTCCAGGAGAAGGTGAAACAGCAAATTGAGAAAAAAACATGGCAATCTGGTCATTAAGCCAACAAAGGGTACAAGAAGGTGAATTTTAAGCTGGGAGATTGGGTTTGGATTTACATGAGGAAGGAGAGGTTTCCTATCTACAAGCATTCCAAGCTACAACCAATAGGAGATGGACCTTTCAAGTGATTGAAAAGATCAATGACAATGCATACAAGCTTGATCTTCCATGTGAGTATCAAATTAGCACTACTTTCAATGTGACTGATTTTTCCTTATTTAATGCAGATGATGAGCTAGATTCAAGGATAAATCCTTTTCAAGAGGGAGGAAATGATGAGAATTCAACTAAGGCCAACAATGTTCAAGATCAATTACAAGGCAAAGATAGCCTAATGACCAGAGCTAGAGCAAAAAGGCTACAAGAAGCATTGCAAGGCCTAGTCATGGAAGCAAATACTAAGAGCAATCTAGTTGAACTTGAGCTCCCAAAATGGACCATGCTTATTCAACTTAAAGAATAGCCAAGCTCAAACATGAAGAAGTCACTTGAAGACCCAAGATAAAGCCAAATTCAATTGATCAAGTTGCAAACAAATTGGGCTAGAATAATTAGTTTAAATCAGGTGTAATTTGTCTTGTTTTCTTGTAATTTTCGTGCACCTTTTAATGCCTCCCATTTCAGAAGCTTTTAGTTGTTTTCAAAGTTAGTCTTAAGTGTTTTAAGAGTTCCTAGGCAATTATGATAGATAGTGGGTGAATTACTTGTGTTTTCAATGATAGTGAGACTTTAATGCTTAGTGGATTGTGTAGAGCCTGCAACCCAATCTTTCTGCAGTTCACTTAAGATTAAATAGGAACTCAATGTAAAACACAAGGCAAATTATAAAAAGACTTCTTTTGATTTTTCTCCCATTTTGAGAGATTCCCTTTTATTATTGGGCAAAGAACTACTTCTGATCTTATCAAGGTAATTTGTGACAATCAAAACAAGATTTATCACTTATCTTCTCATCTTCTCTTGAGTGTGACGTCTATATCTTTCTAATTAAACATAAACAAACTCAAACACAACCCTAAACTACAACCTGCAAGTGCAAGGCGATCCTGGTTATACTAGTTGTTGATTCAAGCCATTCAACTCAAACAAAGCTTAATTAATCATATCAAGGACTCACCTTCAAAAAATAGGTTACAACAGATTCAATATTGATTTGTGTCATCTGTTCATAAATATTCCAATAGGTAGTTGTTTAAACTCCTTTCTCTCGTTATCCTTCATTTTCTTTTGAGGCCTCCCTTTTCTTTTTCATCATAATCTGTGGACATATATACCCTAATAGTATATATATTAAAGAAACAAAAGGGATAAGAAGTCTGACTTATTTAAATGTAAAAACACACTGAAATATATACCCTAATAGGGATTTGATTGAAAATTTTTAAACTATAAGGACTTAATTGAAAATTTATATACAATGTATATTCTTAATTACAAATTTTTAAATTATAAGAATTTAATTGAAAATTAAATGTAATATAGGGACTCCAAAGTAATTAAACTTATATAATAATAATATTTGCTTTAAAAAATTGTTCATTACACTTAGGTCTCGTTTAATAAGATAGGTTGAGACTTCTTGTGAAAGAATCTGACAATGTTTTGTGTAGAAAATAACTTATAAATTAAGTTATTCTGCGCGTTGATGTGCAGTAGTGTAAGTGTTTCTTTTTTTGGTTACGTGTAAGTGTTTCTTTGAGCCTTGTTATGTTTATTCCCGAAAGACAGAATATGAGAATCTTATGAAAAATTAGCTTATTGAATAATACTAAAATTGACTTTTCAAAATATAGCTACTTTGATCCAAATATTTGCAATGTAGCTGTTGACAATTGAAAAATTATTTTGGAAAAAAATCACAAATAAGTTGATCCAAACAACACCCTTGAAAGACAAAAAATTTATTTCGTGTCAATAAATTTAATTTTAATGTCTTATAATCAATTTGATAATAAGATACAAATATTTTAAGAGTTTGCTAACTAATAGAAATTTAAAAAGAGTCAAATCATATTAGATAATTATATATTATAATAACCACTTATTATAATTTATCATTTTTTTTAATTTTATTGATTTATAGTATCAGAAGTTCTAATTTATGACATCTATATTTTTACTTCCAAATTTATTCTTTGGTAACATCCAAGGTGCTGCAACTTCTAAAATGTTCATAGCTTAAGAATTCAGGGTGTATATATGAAATACACGGATGTATGAATGAGTTGAACCGAGTTCTACCCTAACGCCTCTGCACCTTCGTTTTATTTATTTTTATTTGTTGGTTTAAAATATGTTTTCATACTTAAAAGATAAGTAAATTTCAAATACTTTTATTTGATTTTAGTCCAAATATTTCTAAAATTATTTAGTTTTACACTTAATGTTAAATTGTCTATGTTAAATGCTTAAGTGACTAGTAGAAAGTTAGGTCATTCAACCCAATATGACAGTCAATAATCATTCATGATAAATGTTGAAATCAAATAATTTTAGAAATAGTCGGACCAAAACCAAATAACAAAATTTCAACAGACCAAAATCAAAAATGTTTTTTTTCATATTTTTATCATAAAATATTTAAGTCTCTATTTTTCCTCCATAAAACAAACCGACAAATTGTTGTAAGTGCTCCCAATTGTTCTAAGCGCTCTGGCTCAATTGGTTCATTTGATTTTGACAGATTTACATGATTTGATTTTTTCAAAATCTGATTGGTTGCCAATTCAGTTCTCAGTTCAACCTATCCCATTGACCATTCTAATCCGATTTGAAAGTAAATTACATTGCCAATTTAAGTTGGAGTTTGATTTTTATAAACTAATAGTATAAAATTCACCAATCAAATTATTCAATTTGAACAATTTTTCAAGTAACAAATATAAAATTTAAATACTTTTTCTGATATAACAATATATCATTAAATTAGAATTTAGGATGCATGGTTTATGATTGAGTTATAGTGCAAGGGAATAGCGAACAATATATCATTGGCATTATTATCTCGGCAAGATTTGGTCAACATGGATGGAAATCTTCTCCTCCAAAATTGTGTTTTATTTCCTGTTCTCCAATTATTTATTGACTTGTGTAAAAATTAAAATTAAAATAAATTATAAAATTTATAAATTATTAATTATATGATACATATCTTAGCCATGTTAATAAATGATTAAAAGGATAGAAAAGAAAACATGCTTTGGAGACAGAAGATTTTCTGGTCACCAGACGGACAATGTCCAACCCAAGCTTTCGTGTAAGAGTATTCTAACCACCATCTCTGACCAACACTAGAAGAATTACGCGTTCCATATTAAATTCTGACCAAGTCAAATAATAGTGAAATCCAAGGGAAAAAAAAAAGGCCAAATAGAACTTGCAAATTCTCAAGAAGCGTTGCATTAAACATTTTAGCAGCCAACACCTCCATCGTGTCCTTCCTCTTCAATCATAATGCATTTGTTTACAATCATCACCGTCTTCACTTTGGCCTTATTATGTAGCTTCTATGTGATTCGCGGACAACAGCCTTACATTGGTTTGGGCACAAATGATTGTTCCCTGAAGGGTAACGCAAATTCAATCCGCGGCTACACTTGCAATGGCTTGAATCCTAGATGCCAATCTTACCTTACCTTCAGGACTCAAACCCTCTACAACTCTGTCCCCTCAATATCTGCTTTGTTGGGGGCTGACCCCTCCCAGCTTTCTGAAGCAAATTCAGTTTCTCAGGATGCAAAATTTGAAACAAACAAGTTGGTGCTTGTTCCAGTCAATTGCTCTTGTGCTGGTGATCAGTATTATCAGTCCAACACATCCTACATGGTCCAGGATGGAGACACTTATCTTTCCATTGCGAGCCAAACTTTTGAAGGCCTCTCAACATGTCAAGCAATGCAGGATCAAAACAACATTACTGCAGTTAACTTATTACCCGGTCAGAATCTTAGAGTTCCTCTTAGATGTGCTTGTCCTACAAAGAATCAGACGGATAAAGGAGTCAAGTACCTATTGAGTTACTTGGTAACATCGGGTGATGATGTCTCCCAAATTAGTGAAAGATTTAATGTCAGCACTGAGACAACTCTGGAAGCTAATGGTCTCTCTTCCCAACAACCCACCATCAATCCCTTTACCACACTTCTAGTGCCCCTTCAAGATAAGCCCTCCAGTTCTCAAACCATTCAGCCGCCGCCGCCGCCACCCCCGCCGCTGCCACCTCCATCTCCCTCCACAGGTGGAAGCTCAAGCAAGACGTGGGTGTATGTAGTTGTAGGAGTTGTTGGAGGTATTGCCTTAATTTTAGTCCTCTGTGCCATCATTTTCAGGAAGCACTACCGCAAAAGCAGCCAAGCGAAAAGCGATTCTGTGGTTGTGTCGGAGAGTTTTGTGGCAATTGAGAAACCACAAGGGACGAAGTTGGAGGAAGAATCCGAAACATTGCCAGAGATCATACATGACATAGCTCAATCCTTCAAGGTGTACAGTTTCAAGGAACTGCAGATTGCAACACATGATTTTAGTCCTAGCTGCTTGATCAAAGGATCAGTATACCGCGGAGTTATTAATGGTGATTTGGCTGCAATCAAAAAGATAGACGAAGATGTGTCAAAAGAGGTAGAACTGTTGAGCAAAGTGAACCATTCTAATGTAATACGCCTTTCTGGGGTTAGCTTTAACCAGGGCTATTGGTATCTTGTTTATGAGTATGCTGCTAATGGACCCTTGAGTAACTGGATCTACTTGAACAGCATGAATGGGAAGTCCCTGAGTTGGACACAGAGAATACAAATTGCCTTGGATGCGGCCACAGGACTTGAATATCTTCATAGTTTCACTTCTCCAACGTACATCCACAAGGATTTGAAGAGTGGTAACATTCTGCTCGACAGTGACTTCAGGGCAAAGATTGTAAACTTTGGCCTAGCCAGGTCAGTGGATGGAGAGGGTGACCAATTTCCCATGACAAGGCATATTGTTGGGACAAGAGGTTACATGGCTCCTGAATATTTGGAAAATGGTCTAGTATCTACAAAGCTTGATGTATATGCATTTGGGCTTATGATGCTGGAAATCCTCACTGGAAAAGAGATTGCTGCTTTTTATTCTGAAGATAATAAGAATTTGTCCGAAATTTTATGCGCCATACTTAATGAGGAAGGTGAGCATGAGAGGTTGAGGGACTTTATGGATCCTTCCCTGCAAGGTAATTATGCACCGGCACTTGCTATATTTGTTGTTGGAACGATAGACGATTGCATAAAGAATGATCCAACTAGTCGCCCTTCCATGCAAGAGATTGTGTCATCTCTGTCCAAAGCCTTGGTTTCTTCATTGAGTTGGGAAACGGACGTCGATGTCTCAGGATAACAGAGCTTTAGCTAGAACCCTTGTTTTAAATGTTGATGTAACCGCAGCTGGAAAAGAATACTACGATTACTAAGTGCTATTCAGCTGTAGTGTAAATCCCTTCCCTGTCTTTTAGCTGTACAGTCTTCTACCAAAAATATGTTGTAGCGCATTTGTTTGATAGAAAGAAGGACGAATACAATTTTTGTTATTTTGGTGCAGAATATCCATTCTCTATATTATTTTTCAAATTTATAACAACGGAACTGAACAAATTAAGAAATGAAATATGCCTGGAATATGTTTTTCATGTCCGCGGCAAGTGCTCTTATTCCAAGTTGTCAATGCGGTATTTTGCAATCAGCCAGTTCAATGTAACTGCAAAGAGCACAATTAACCCATCAGTGGAAGATTTTGGGTCGTTAGTGGACGGCAAGATTCTTATTTAAGAAAGCTGTTAATGCAAGAGACCAGGATTTTATCAAAAAATGTTGTATCCAAAGTACGGGTGTTCATAACCCGTCTTGACCCACCAACCCGACCCAGCCCGAAGTTTACTAGGATGGGTTCGAGTATTGAAATTTGACTCAGTACACTTTCAAGCTAGGATCGGTCATACGTCGAGTTGGTTCAACCTGGCCTGAAGTCAAATATATATTTTTTCAATAATATATGAAAAATTATAAGATTTTAAAGTTCAATTAATATATTTTACATAACTTGATATTTTTTCTACATTGATATAATTTATTTTGAAACCTCCATCATTAAATATCTCTAAAATTTTATTTCTTTCTTATAAAATGTTATCACTTTACTATTGTCCTCAACCATTTTTACAAACCTGTTTTAAGTGTTGATTCAAGACTATTTAATGGTTTGGGCAGTGCTTGGGCCTTGCTCTAAACTCATGAGATGGAATGGGTATATGGATGACACCCAGGCAGAAATAATACTCATGGATTTAAACTAGGGCCCAAAGGGAGCTAACCTTCATGTGGCCTGGTGGGTTTGGGTAGTGTGACGCCTGCCTAAGAGGATTAGGCCTACATAGAGACAATCTCATAGGAAGGTGTAAAAGCCCTTCTCCAAGTCTAGAAGGAAGACGCCGCATCCTGAGAAGATTAGGGAGAGTAGTAGTTGTAACACCCTAATATTTAACCTAACACGCCTAGGACGTATTTAAGTTAATTATTAATTATTACATTTTTGTTCCAGTTCTTAACCTTACATTTGCAAAATACTTAGCGAAAATATGGGTAAATTTTTTTATTTAAAAACAGAAACGTGAGCCTCGTATATCGAAATAAATGACGTCATTCCTTTCGTATACAAATAAGTAGTAAGTGAAACATGTTATGTACAAATATAAGGCACAAGAATCAGAACATCACAAGCATAGATAATTATCATGGATTTATATAACATCAATAACATTGTTCATTTTTGCACATTAGATTAACATACGTCATAAATAGTATCATTCCCACCAGTAATGGTTGGGGCAGTATAGTGATCCAAAGTCAAAAAAGAAAGTACATGAAGACAAACAGAAAGCAAACTAACTAAAGGCCTCTCTCCTCCACTAAGCCTACCAAGGTGCACCTATGTAAGATAACCACAAACCAAAAGATCCTAAAGAAGCAAAAGAAGGTTATCAATCACGTATGCTCGGGCGCTCCACCAAGGTCCTTCATTGGCCTCCAAGGATGTCCCCTATTGAGAGGGAGGGATGTAATCGATGAAACGTGCTAACTCCTCGGGTGTTCCAAGATGCATGCCAGGACGGGCGTGCACGCCTCAACGGGGGCGAGTGGCTCCTCAATAAACTGACGTAGCTCCCCTTTGTGGCCCTTTGACAGTGGCCTCTCCATCGCTATCTCCTCCAATCTCCAAGGGGATAGTAGGGGCAGAACCACCAAAAGAGTGCTAGGATGGTGACTCCTCTGAGGGATCTGTCTCAAGCTCGGTCGAACGAGGTGAGGAACGGGGGACATACTCGAGCAAATCTCGAGCAAATGAGGTAGCAGTACGGGTGCGACGAATCTTCTCCTCATGTGGATGAGCACACTCAAAGAGCAGGTCATCGACAAATAAAGTGGTAGGAGAGAACCTAAAGTTGGTGACGGGGTGTGCAAACGGGCGCTCCATGAAGACAAAAAGGCGTACAGCACATCGACCCACAAAGTGATATGTCTGGTGCATGGCGTTGAAGTGGAACTCCTAGGTGGGTGTGTCAATGAAGATCACGAACGTCGCCATTGGCCTCTGAAGATGAGACGGAAAGAAAGAAAGAAAGAAAGAAAGAAAGAGAGGATTAGAAACTTATATAGGAATCTCAGTAGGGTACTCTCCTCTTATCATCATCTACATCATCAGGTTCATGTGCATGTTAGAAGTGATAGAAAATGTTGGGTAGTATGACATATATAATTAAAAGAAACCCACTTCGAAAAATCAGTTTTGAACCTTAAAATGAACCTTTGATATATGTTACTTGCTCACATTTTCTAAATAAACCAAAGTGGGTGGGACGATGCAATGACATTATGAATTATGTATGTGGGGAAATGCCGTACTAAGAATTATATAATTCTTCTCACCCTATGTGTTTGTGTTTTCGTATCGTCTCTAGGTTGAACCAGAGGACTGTAAGGCTACTCTGCAAAAGAACTTAGAATTTCAATAATGTAATAGTTAATGCTTTTATTATGATGTATTTAGTGGAATGTACGTAGATGTAATAAAGAATGGATATGTATAGAGCTTCCTTTTGTACTTAACTATGTATTCAATAAAGGTTATGTTTCTTTGTCATATATTTTAATAGATTACGTTTAGTTATTACACGCGTTAGTTGAGCTTGCCATATATATTTAAGGAAGATCCATTATTTTATAAGTAACAACTCTTGTGCATAATGTCATGACTTAAAGATAGCGTTGTACTTGGGAGGATATTACATACCGTCTAGTCTCTAAATCATAAAAACTAATTATCTCTCTAAAACTCTATGGTAGACTCTGCTTTGGAGTTAAAACTCGATCATATATAAATAATCTACTCTTGAAATCACAAAATGTCTAATATATATAAAATCATTTAAATATGGGAACTCTTGAAACTCTAAAAGCTCTATACTCATATAGTTCTTGAAACTTGAGATCGATCATCCTCGATTCTCATGCAAAAATGATCTTAAGGGTATTTTCAATTTTCCCATAATGACAAATTGAGGTGTTACATGAATCACAAAATCATAATCAGCGTGCCACTGTGGTTCAGATTCAATAAAATCATAATCAACCAAGGTTTTAAATTGCAGACCGCATCATGTGATACGGCCACAGCATTGTGGTTGCTGTCTGTAGTGCAACCGAATCGGACCGCAATTGCAATGTAATATATTTTCACATAAATTGACTGCATCAAATCGCATCAAGGCCACAATAAGCTGCAATGGGCTCTTTTTCAATTTGAAGTTATGCAAAAATTTCATACCGTATCAACAGCAATGTGCTTTGTAATGGCCACATTTTTTGCAGCCGTAGAAATCACAACCACAACTGTATCCTTGACCATAACTGCAATTTAAAACACTGCAGCCAACCCCAATGTGGGTTTATCATAAAATCCATATTACATCCAAATGAAGAAATCTTCTATAGGTTATGGCTTCTCTCGCATTCTTAATGGTTCGAACTATCATCTTTGGTGTAGATCTATGAAGTGTTCACTCATTTCAAAGAACAAATTCAAGTTGGTAAATGGATGATACTAGAGCCAAAAAAGTTTGATCCATTGTGCGAAGCAAGCAAAAGATGCAATAATAACCTAAGTTGATTTATATACAAGGGGCCTGGTGCATTAAACGTCATGCAACAACATGTACAGTAACAAATCTCATCTAACTAACAACCAACTCCCGTAACTAACTTCTTGATCTCACTCGATGCCTTGGTCTGCAAATTTTCATCTTCAGCTGAAGACTTGGGCTAGCTTGGGCTTTAGTTGAGAGTTTGATATAAACTCCAAAATATATTGCCGATTCCTCTAGCTTTAAATTACAATGAATCTCCTTTTACAATGCATGCAGTTTGCGGCTAAATTCATTGAGTCACATAATAACTATATTGGGTCCTCTATTTTTTCCAAAAAAAAAAAATCGCGAATAAAATGTCAATACAGAAATGTTTCATACGTGTGTGTGTGTGTGTGTGTGAGAGAGAGAGAGAGAGAGAGACAGAGAGACAGAGAGACAGAGAGAGTAGATTCAAAGTTGATACTTATTGATGTGTTAACATCTCATCTTGTACATTTACCTGCCACTAAATAACAACTTCCACTCCCACATTATTCCTTGTGTTATAAACAATGCTACATACAATTTCAACTAAGCTTTATTCTGCTCTTGACTTTCTAAATGATTACTATTCACATTTCTCTTGATGATCGGAACATCCGATTATTGAACCAACGTATTCCCGAAACACATACTACTTCACAGAACCACTCGGGCCCACAAACGATACAATGCAAGAAATCTCTCGCCGCCGTATACACATTTACTAAAATTTTCTTTGCAGAACTATATCTAAACAAGTGAAGACGTAAGACCGAAGAAAAAACAATGATTAACAAGGGATGACAAACAAAAGGGTTTGTGTTTGTTTATGTTTTAGAGGAACTGAAAATGAGAAAATTTGGGAGCCCAAAATTTCGTATGGTGAAGTTTTGGATTCTGTTGTATAAGTGCATGTGTGTATATGCAATTTAAATCATCTAAAGTGAGAATAATTATATAGTGAATATTTGAGGAGGGATTAAAAAGTCACAATATATTTTTCCAAAAGTAATTAATCCCTCACTAATTCACTTTATAATCATTCTAATTTTAAAGGATTTAAATCTATACGTATGAGAATAACTCAGACACACATGTAAATATAGAAGAGGGGGACAAATGGAAATACCAAAGGTGGACACTTAAACTTGGAAATCAAGGGAAGGAAAATATGATATGTCTTGCATCAAACCATCCAAGTCCCATTCTCCCACTCCTAAGTTTTCCCCCTGCCCATGATTTCCAAACCCAAACAACTCCTCTACGTTGGAGCTCTGAATCTGATGATCAGTGTTATTGAAGCAACTATTATTGAAGTGGTTGTTATGGCTTTTCACATCAATTGAGGCACTATTGTCCTCGCTTCTACTTTCCAGTGGAGGAAGGGATAAGTCGCTTTCTAACCCCATTTTATTAGTCTCCAACATCCCATAATCACCATGAAGCCCATCTACCACACCAACTTGGGTTAAGCATGCAGGCATGCCAGGGAAACCGGCTATACCACCTGTTATGTCATAACGAATATTGTTCTTGGTCAACATGGAAAATGGATCATATTGGTCAGTTAGAACCATGGCATGCATGGATTGCATGGATGATGATGAGGTTGATGAAGAGGAATCCATGCAAATGGTCATGAGTTCATGCTCATTAAAGGGCATGATCCCACCCAGAACATCTCTAGGTTCTGAGGAGTCACTGTTGTTTGGTGATGGGTTGGAGTTGTTAACTTTCAACCTTTTCTTCACTGTCGAGTTCCAGAAATTCTTGATCTCATTGTCTGTGCGTCCAGGGAGACGTGCCGCAATCTGAGACCATCTAAGATTTTTAAAGTGAAATAAATGATTAGAAAGATTAAATAAAGAGTAATGTTATTTATATTTTTTTAATCATTTTTAAGAGACCTTATGGAATATTTGTAAACATTAGTTTAGGAGACGCCTCAAAATGACGTCGCTTGTGTCAAAAAAAATAAAAATTGCAAGCAACATTTGTCTAACACAAAAGGTAATGACATCCAAAAATTGTTATACTGCACCTACCGACGGAATGCGAAACTCTAATATTTAATAATTCATGGATTTGGAGAGATTTTTAAAGCTTACATGTTATTATCAAAAGAAGAGGAAAAAAAAAAAAGAAAAAGAAAACTTACGTGTAAAGTGAACAGTCAATGTATTATGGATTCAGGCCATCCTTAAACGGAAAGCTAGAGCTAGATAGCTACGGCATGCACATGCTGTTATCATCTCATCCATTCAAAAGGATAAAATAAGATTTTAAAATATAAATACAAATGTTTTGGATGGATGAGATGATATGGGGTCAAAATGTTACATGAAAAAATTGTACTCATAACATTTTTGTTCTGTATAAGATCAAGCACTGAGTTGGTTTATATTATTTGTCAAAAGGTAACTCAATAAAGGAAAAAAAAAGTTCAGGCTGGACATTTCTTTGTTTAGTATTAGGACCAAACTAGAAACTTTCTGTAATTAACTTATGAGTTGAACATGTAGATGGAAAATCAAGAGCTAAATATATAGGTTTAAGTATCATTAAAAATGTGTGAATAAAATCCGCAAATATATGTTGCCTCTAAAAGATATTTAAAAATAAGCATTTTCTGATGGGCGTTATCTGGGATGGTATATACAACTATATATATAGTGATCTTAATGCTCATGATTCTAATAACAATGTTCTAAAAGGACACAATTGTTCAAACAAAGTATTCTAAAACTGATGCATATACTGTCACTATTTAAGCAACCCTCTCCATCTTTAATAACATTTGATAAACCCTTTAATGCAAGAGAAATTGTTAAATTCTCTCAGAGCATGAACAAAGTTTTGTTGCACATCAAGTATCAATCTACACGAGTCTCATGTGTTATCATTGTCGCTCATTTTCACTACATTTATTATAATGTTATATATGATTAATAAATGGTAAAGTGCAAACCCTTTCTCTTTCACCGAGAGTATTTCGAAATTTCTCTTAGTATAGTTAATTATCTGATATTTTAATTACTCATGATTAGGAAACTCCTTACACACCACATAAAACTCAAATCAATTTCCGATGACATTGCATATCGATTTGTTGTCTTCTTTAGTTCTTCATAAAATAAATTCTTGTCTGTCCATTTTCAGTTTGACAGCAAAATACAAACCTTTCTTCTTGATTATTAGATCATATACCAATAGGTATAACTGTCTAAGTTCTAACCAAACTTGATATTATAAGAACTTCAGCACAATGCAATGAAGGAAATTAATCCTGCGGTACCTGTTGCCAAGAATGGAGTGCAAATGAATGATGAGCTCTTCCTCTTGTGGCGAAAATGCACCGCGCTTGAGATCAGGTCTCAAGTAATTAATCCAACGAAGCCGGCAGCTTTTGCCACACCTCTGGAGGCCAGCATTCCTGGCAATGTCACTCCAGCAGCCTTGTCCCTTAGTTATCATGTACCTCATGAGCTTCTCATCTTCCTCAGGTGACCACAAACCCTTCCTTAGCTTGCTCTTATTAATGTTGCTGTTGTTGTTCATTTTGTCCTTCCCCATTTGATCAGGTTTCCTCATTTAGAGAGCCTATACTGCTTATGGGAGATTCACCAGAGCTATATGAAGCCTTTGAGGGTTGAGGCCTTTCTTTCTTCTTTTTAAGTGTGTTGTGATAGAGATCTATGAGAAAGCTATATAGGTGAATGATGTTATTTGAGAGACAGAAGGCTTCATGGGGTGGGAATGGTAATGATGATACTGATGGTTGTGGGGTTTGCTTAAAATATGAAATATGAATATGTGTTAGAGAGAGAGAGAGAGAGAGAGAGAGAGAGAGAGAGAGAGAGAGAGAGAGAAGAGAAGGGATTGTGTTTGTTGGTTGATAGGTAGAGTGGAAAACGGATTGGAGGGGGACCTCCCTAACCCAAGAGATAGAGAGAGTGATCTGAGAGACAGAGAAGGATGGTTGGTCTTCTTGTCTTTGACTCTATTGTTGTCTTTTTCGTTACATTTTACTTCACTCACAAGGTAATCATCATCTTTTAATGTATGGAACAGAAACAATTTTGCTTCCACTTCACATAATACTCTATCTCTTTCTCTCTCACTAGGTTTTAAACTTCAAATTCACGTGTGTTGAGAGTAGAGAGAGAGAGAGAGGACTATGCTTCGTTTTGGATCTTAATTTAATGCTAAAGGTGTTCCACGCTTGACAGTTGTTTGTTAATTTTGAAATTCTTTTATAGTTGTGTGTAGGTTGCATTCTTTGCATGAGTTTCATTAGGGCTAACCACTTTTTGGCAAATTTCTGAAGCAACTTATGTACACCTCCCAATACCAACAAAGCAATGCCATTTTTTTATGTTTTTCATGGCATAATTTTATCATTGTCAAACATTTGGAGATAATGGCTCTCATTCTGTCAACAAGAAACATGACATACAAGATTTATGACTTTGAGCTGCTAAGTACAAAGAACTTTCAGTTTTAATCTGCAGAATTCACTTTTACCTGCAGAATTTACTACTCCAAGAATATGACCCTAATTGCAACTAAGTTGAAGTACTTTGAAGACTGATAATGAGTACTTAATTAAAAGTTAGTTACAGCACAAAAAAAAATATCATGAATGAAGAGTTAATTATCAACTCAAGGGTTACCCTTGTCTACTCTTTGGCCCAGAAAATGTTAAGATGGTTAAATTTTTTATTGTTTTTTTATGTTTCATCTTTGATAAGGACTTCTGCTTGCTATTCAAGGACTTTACGTGTATTTCTTATACAAAGTAACTACTGTACTACATCTCTTTCCCCGCCCCTTATTATTTTAGCTAAAAATATTATTCCAATTCCTAAAAATGAGTATCACAATAGAACACCTACTCTATTATCATTTAATATAATGGTGGGCTCAATTTTCTCTACTCATCAATCATGTCCAAAGGTTATACAGTGAGTGTCCTAATTGTATATTCACTTTCGATATTAGATAATAGTACTCTATTTTAATTTAAGAATTGGATTTCTTTTTCTGACATTCTAATTTTAAATTTGAGCATTGCTATTCTAATATCCAAAAGTGAGTGTACAATTGAAATATCCACTCCATCACTATTGGATGTGATGGATAAGTGGAGAAAGTTGGGGTAACTATCATATTCAATAGTGATGAAATAGATGTCTTAATTAGACATCTACTTTTAGATGTTGGAATAATATTTTTGTTTAAATTTTCTCTTCTGTCCACAATAATTTCGTTTCAAACCCAACAGAGTGACAAAGTTTTGGCTTAGTACAACTTAACAGGATCTGTCTTCTAAGAAAGTATTGTTTTTACCAGATAGCAATTCAAAACTGAAACGTAAACTGAAAACCACAATAATTAGAATCATCCACTTCATAGGATTTTCAACGATGCAGACAAACTATGGACGCATTCCATATAATCTGTCCTTCTCTTTCTGGCTGTCAAAGAGTATGCCCCCGAGTAATTTCACTTTCCATTACCTAATAACCCTTCCGACATGCCAATTATTTTACATGGAAATTTTTTTTTTCGTGAACCCACAATTTCAGTCACTGTCCAATTCAAAATGAGATATACATGGGGAATATTTGTCAATTCATAAATATTGTAAGGGCAATATAGTTATTCACTCTTCCAATCCCTGTTGTGACAGAGACTCTTCCACAATCTTCCGAGAAAAAGTGAAGCAGAAATCTCTCAAGCTACTCATATGTTTCAAAAGCATCATTTTTCCTATCTACAGCTGTCCTGGAAAGAACAAGGAGAAAAGGAAAAATAAAATAAAATAAAATCCTCTTAATGTTATGAGGGTGCCCCAAGCAACATTCTACTTTGTTACAAAGACAAGAAAAAACATCTCATCTGGGGATCATGTGACCTTGTACTATACATTGTAATCGGTTACTAAATGCAGAGGCCGAAAAGGTATTTGTACTTTAAGAAAGAAAATCATGAGCTAAAAGTTTAAAAGATGAGACTACTCAGAAAGAAAGAAAAATAGAAGTACAAGGTTAAGGATCACCAATTTTGATACTGGAAACGAAACGAAAAGAAGCTAGGTACAAAATCTAACCGTTCTTTTCCTCCCTTTCGATCTTTTAGTTTTTAGTTGTAGATTTATGGATTCAATCATCACCAACGGACATAAAACACAAATTGCACATACAGAAAAGTGATTCACGACTGAATTTCAACCATCCGATTCCACATGCAAATTCTAGATTTGCTACTCTAAACCGAGGAGAATGGTAAAGTGTAAAAGTAAAGAGCTAATCACTCTTGAATCATTTAGGATATGTTTGGATTGATAGAATTTGATGAAGTGGAGTGATATTTTAATTTGGCCCATTGTCTAGATTTGTCAAACTTAGACAAAATGAAGCAAAGAGGAATAGATGGATACACAAACAATGGAGTAGAGTAATTATTTCGTTTCGCTCCGCTCTACTCCATTCTATTATACTCACTATAGTCTATGAATCCAAGCATACCCTTAGTTGGATCCACACATGATGTGATGGAAGTTATTGATTCAAGGATAATTAATCCCTTACTTTTGCACTTTATCAACTTCCTTACTTTAGAGTAGTTAAATCCATAAATTCCTCTTCCTTTTTCTAGTCACAAGTCAGAACCAAAAACCAAATAATTGTTCACAAATGAAAAGAATTCTTGATAAAACCAAGAACCAAGGATAAGCGAAAAGAAAAGTTGTATAGGAATAGGTCCATAATTCTTCAAACATGCAAGCCTCAAGATGGTATCCCATCCTCACTTTAAATGCGTTAGTTTCAAGACCTGGTTCCCAAATAAATCATTTTTGGTCTCATACAGCTATCATATTCTTTACATGAACTTCAATCGTGCACATGCGGACCATTATTCAAATCAGGCAACACAATCCGCATGCCATGTTTAACCAACCTAGCGCTCGGTCAAGGGTCGAAGAGTGGTGTTATATAGACATATTTTGTATCGTAAACTATGACGGCTCACTCCCTATTTATCATTGGATAGAGTATGAATCAAATCCAAATGATCAGGCCCACATCTCCATCTAATGGTGGATAGGATGTGAATTGACATAGTTGTATCCAACACAAAATATGATCACATAATATATTTGTCATAAAATCATATCTTCCAATCCATCTCTCCCCAAAATCCCACAAGAAACGTCCGAATGAGCTCAGTGCAATTGAACCACCTATACGAGTAACAATTGTTCGACTAATAAAGTACAAAAGTTACACAACCTCCCTAAAATATTGCCTCCCTGTTATCCATTTTGGCAAACACTATTCAAGTCAACAGATCTCATGTGACTATTATCTTCCATGTACTGGTACCATTGAAATGTATGATCCATCATTTTAGCCTTAGAAAAATCATATGAATGACAAAATAACTCCTAAAAAGACTATTTATTTGTGGTCCTCAAAAAATCCATTCTATTTGATCAATTCACCCAAATGTCAATTGGTCGATTTCGCTAACAAAAGCAATTATTTCAAGAGTTCTTTTGTCAAAAACATAATCTTCTGAGAGCTAAAGTGTTAGTTTTACAGTGTCAACTTAGTGTAAAAATGAGGCTTTTATTCAAAGATATAATATTTTGAAGACTAAAGTAGTTCTTCTATTGTATAAACTTGGCAAAACATAATACATAATCACTTTGTTAACAAAAATAGAGGTAGGATAGTCCTGGGGTTAATTCGTCAAATGATATGAATCTTTTGATGAGGGCTATAGGAAAAATATAATTTCTAGACTATTTTATAAGCAATATAATCTTTTAGAGGTCCAAAATAATAGTTCTCGCTTATAAAGATAGTACTACCACTCAAGGCTGACTATGTATGACACATGCATGGTTCCCCGCGGTACTGTGATATAAAAATTGAAAAAAATGCAACTAAGTGCCACTCAAATGAGAGAGAGAGACATATATAACATCAAACTAGGCTTACTTTTGAAAATTAATTTTCAAATCAGTTTTCTTCCCCCTTAATCCCTGCCTCTGTAAACCCTCTTGAGAAAATACCTTGCCACGTGTGTCACGGCAATATAGTAGAGGTCAGGCTGGGAAGTACCACTGTAAAAATTATCCCTGAACTTTGATATAGTTGCCACTAGAATTATGAAAAACCGATTTTGTTTTCCCGTAACACAACATAGTATCAATCTTTTAGGTACGTAAATGTGAACTTAAAAATTAAGAGAGTAAACATTTATTTTAGTCTCTAATATTATATATACGAGTCACTGTAAATCCTAAAATTCACAAATTAATATTTTTATCCCTCAAATTGTAAAATGTAAATCAAATTAATCCCTAATTTCATTTTTGTTAATAAATAATCACATTTTTGCAGACATGTCATATCAAGAGGGAAATACTAACAATAAGCTAACATCTTGTTTGACGTGAGAGGTAGACATAGTGGAACAATAGGGTTAAATTACTAACATACGCCAAATATATTAACAATGTTATTAACATGTAAAATTTATATCATAATCATCAATTATTTTCATTTTCATACAATTTAATAGGCAAAAGTCAAGTAGAATATGAATGTATCACTTGTACATCAATTAGCATAAAATGTTAGGAAAAATATTTAAATACAATAATAGAAATGGGGTCAAATGCCTCACATTTTATAATTTTAAGGATTAAAAATGATTCGCGCTTATAATTTTGGGATCTATATTGAACATTTACTCAAAATTAAAATATCACACTCAGTCAATCACATCCGAAGCTATCAGTCCCGACATTTTGTTTACCCTTTTTCGGTTCTCAAGAAATTCAACCATGTAAATAAAATGTTTGCCAGGGAATTTCTGGCGAACCATCAATACGGGGGGCAGTAATTCGGGGACATGAGGCTTGTATTTAGAGGGGAGTAAATAACCACTGGACAGTGCACTTCCAATCATGATCGCATGCTACCAAAAATATGGCCACAAGCTCAGGAACCAAACTATTTAGATCCAGGACAATATCTGAAAACAGAAAGTAAACCAGAAACACATGGCACATCTTCAAAATGGCAAAAATCGCTTTAGATTTTATTCTGAAGTAATCTACCATCGGCAAAATACAGCTACATTTTATTTTTCTTGCGTTGAGTATAATCATTCACATATAAGTATCCAGATCATGAAAGCAACAGCCAACTAGGTAAAAGGCAAATAAATACTACTGGCCAACGGGGGCAAATTAAGACCTCGAGTGCAGATCAAAATACATTGAGATTTCAGACAATGAAACATAAAAAGGAAGTTGGAAAGAGGTAGCTTTTATTTGCAAAATGATGGCATTCCATCTTGTACAAATCCAGATCCACTCAATTTATAATAAACAAGAATGTGATGATACTTCTTTCATTAAACCAAGAAGACAAATATTATCAAGAGAAAATTGTTGTCTTCTAGATGTTGGAGATATTTATGGGCTCTCGGAGTATCCTCTCCATCTGTTGTGCCCTACTCTTAATAGACATGTCAAACACCTTCTGGCTAAATTCCACCACTATACCACCAAGTATACTTGGATCAATCTGAAAAACCAAAAAGAAAAAAGCAAGTTGACAAATTGAACTTGGAAGGCAATAAAGGTGCTTTTGCTTGTGCTTATTTTTAAGAAAAATGCTTTAACAAAAGTCACTTAAAATTGTTTAGATTAGTTAGATTTAGATAAGATCCTCAAAAAAAAAATATAGTAAATTAACAAAAAATATCAATTATCTGCCTTTTTTAATTACTTTAGATAAAAGTGGTTTTTACAATAATATTCAAAAGAAAAATAGATTCAGCTCATAACAAAACCAATACAAAAAGAAAATATATATATATATCAATTTTAGGTTGTCCTACATCATTATCTTCAAAGTTTATCAACACCCACCTTATGTATAGTTTCTTTGATTCCTTTTTCTATTATAGAGAGTACAAATACCCCTTAGTAAGCAGTGACTGAGAATTTTATTCAACTGAAATGAGACTTGCTGCAAAATATCATTCATTGTTAATGTGTGCAGTTTTGTTTTTCTTTTTTTTTTCCTGTTGGGGGGGAGAGGATATGCTAATACCTTCTGATCAAGATGAACCTTTGACCCAGTACCTAGGATCTCCTGAAGAGTCTCCTTCAGTGCCTTCTCTTCTTCAGGGGGAAGAGGCTGGTATAAAAACATAGGAAATTAGAAAGTGGGACAACTACTATTCACACTGTTGTTTTATGAGATAGCATCATATCATATATCCAATCAATCTTTAACAAGCCATTGCTAACATAATCCCAAAGCCACCAAAATAATGAGCATAGAAGACATGAAGCAATAAAATTTTGCTGCAATGGTGTTTAATCAGCAGAAAATTTAGGAACAAAAAAATTAAACAGTAGAAGTTAATTGAATGAATTAAGTTTAGGAAAAGAAAAAACATATAATAAAGAAAAAAAAAGTTAATATAAGAGATAGATAATGAGAAGTTATTTAAAGAAGCCATGAAGGCTAAGGAACATTGCACAGAGTAAGATAATGGTTATGATGGGTTTAAAACGAGTGCATTGAAAATAATTTTGAAATTACATTCATAAAGCTATTGATCTTTTTTGCTGAAACTTTAGGGATATGGCACAGTTTTTGAAGTATTTCTGACAAGCTATGCATATGGAATAGGGCATTTCCTAATCTTTATTAATGGTAGAAATTAAGTGAAAATATGGCAGAATGTCTACAAAAGCTGATTCACAGAACATAAAATCCAATCTTCCTGGCGAGAAAAGTAAGGAACTGAATTCAGCAATTACAGATGTGTAATATGCTGCATTACTTTTTAGTCAGAAGTTAGGCGTCAAATAATTACTACTTACAATGACTGTGGTCACAGTGGCTTTCACTTCTCCCTTGTATGCCATTGCCAACTCCTTATACCTCTTTGCAATACTGTCAATGTTGTTAAGCCTCCCATTCTCAGCAACAGTAACTTTAAAACAGACAAATTAATCAATAAATTATAGTTATGGTGTCAAAAAAACAATGTAGCATCTGATTAGACTTGAATAAATGAAGTCTCTAAGTATTAAAAGGAACAGTCAAGAAACTAATTCACTTCTTCCAAGGCAACAAGAGCTAAACATCCAAATACCATGATATCACCTCGATAGCTAACATTAGATCATTATTACATGGTGTCATCATATCACACATTGTGAGAAGAAAAAAGGATAGTAAAATAAAACAAGAAAAAATAATAATAATCACGCATTAACAAATTCTTATATCCAGCAGGTCCTAACACAGTAATTATTCCAGCATCTTTATGACACCCATTGATACACACAGCTCTGTCCTAAGACCAAGAAAAGGATCAGCGATTACATTGCAAGATTCCTTTCTGCTAGTACTATAACTTGAGGAAGTTAACTTGAGGAAATTAAGTAGCATAAAAGCTCTAATTTCAGGTAAACCGTGTAAATACAGTCTATCCCAGAATTCAGAGGACAGTAAGATTGTGAGTGAAAGAATTTTATCACAATATAAGTTTGATCACTAATCAAGAACAATAAATTAAAGATAAAGACATTAGAACCTATTGAAAAGTGTGAATGATTGGCATACTGAAGTAGGTGGTGATGTAAGAATAAGGCTGGTGTGATATGTTTGGATCTTTGAGAATAACCCCAAAAAAGGTCAAGATTCCAAAGATCAATCTAAACACGAAAAAGCTAGTATTGATCCAAAGAACCACTAAATGCAGACAACTGGGAATCCATAGAGGAAATTTCGTTGAGGAGTCTTATGAAATCAGAATTTAGAACAATAACTAGATCTTAAAGTTTCTAAATATTTCTTGCATGCATGAGAGGGCACCTACTCAAACATAAGTTTCCTCTATCAAAGCCTTTGATAAAGTTTCCTCAACGAAATTTCTTTGAGAGCAACAATAAAATAAAGATCAATGGGTCATGGAGATAAGATCACATCAACAACAAATACAGCAACAATCAAAGCCTCTCCCCATTAGTTGGGTCAGAAACATTAGGAATAAGTGACAAAAAAAAAAAAAATAGATTGGCAATCCATCAAAATAGAAAAAAAAAAAAAAGAGAGCCAAAGAAGCTAAAAATGCACCAGAGATATTGAATCTCTCTGCACGACAAAATGTACATTATCCCTGTTCAATCCCATACCATACATTAGAGGAAGTACAAGCCTTTGAAAATATGGCATTTCATTCCAACCATATGCCCCAGAGAACCACCAAATATTCTGTCTAAGGTGTTAAAAAAAACCACTGTTGATTGGTTTACAATTTACATTAAATCCCCACAGTGCTTCAGAAAGGGGAACTAGATGCCAACTGCCAACATCATAGACATTATTAATTCCTTTTCCCTTTTCCACAGAAGAAAATTAAATATAATATCTTCCCTGACTCGGGCTGTTTGAACCATAAAGGTCAAACTAACTCAGAATTTAATTTAGCAATGTAAATGTAACAATAAATTTGTCAAAATCATGCTACCATAGGAAGTGAATAATACCAAGGAAGTTCTTTGTAACATCAGAGAACTTAGCTTGACCAGTAATATCCTGGATTGCCTTTACTCTGACATCTTTCTTCACAGACAAGTCCCTTATAAACTGTGAAAATGTAGCACTACTCTTTACCGCCTCAACAAATTCAAGAATCTCAGATTCAACCTTTTCCACTGCATTAGCTTTCACTGCTGCAATATACAAAGCAGAGGCATAGTTCCCCGTACCCCCAAACATAGCCAGAGGGACCTAAAAAAAAAGCAATCAAGAAGCAACAAACAAGGGCAAGTAGAAAAACGGATCAACCCATCAATATCAACAAGCACAATGTGCGAGAGGGGGGGGGGGGAACAAAAAAATTTATGAACAATTCAATTAGGCCTAAATGAAATACAATACATCAATACAAGATGAAAAACATAACTACAGCCTAACTGAAAATACATTGTATTTAGACTTACATTCTATCAATTGTAAGTTCATCTTTTCTTATATTTCCTTTTCTTCGTATATCAGTCACAATCAAAAAGCACAAATCCTTCCACATCAGGCATAAGTGCATCAAGGAATTAGGAATTTAAAATCAAGGCCAGCAAGTCCAATTACCTTAACTTTGTCTTCCTTCTGCCCCGGCACATTGGCATAATTTCTGAAGGCCTACAAACATTTCATGAGATGAGATCAAATTATTAAAAATAAAAAATATTTCTTTAACAAAAATGCAGCCAACAAAAATGAAATCCTGAAACATGAAGCATGAATTGAGTTCAGTGTGCAGTAGTGTTGACCTTAAGAACAAGCAACACAGTACAAGTTTTCGAAATGCACAAAAATTGCAGGTTCTAACATTTTAAACACATGCCTAAATGCAATAACAAAATAAAAACTAAGAGAAAAAATATTTTTTTCGTAAAAAAAATAATCAGCCATTAAACAAAGGAGTTATTTACAACAAATCAAATCATAAAAAAGGGAGAAAAAAGTCGCTCTTACTCGTTTGACTTATTAACAAAAAACCGTGATCAAATGAAAAAAAATGGTAAATTTCGAATCTTTAACAACCTACGGGGTTATCAAAGAATCAGAAAATCGATTTATCGCATTGAAGTAGAAATCAGAGGAAAAGAGAAACCGCTGGAAAAAAGGGATTGAGATTGGTTGTTCACCAGGGGATTGGAAGGGGCAATGAGGGATCGTTGGAGAGTGGATCTCTGGGAAGTGAGGAACCCTAATTTGTTGAAGACTGAGATCCCCGATCTGACTCGGCCGCACAGTGCCATCTCCGCAATGCGAAACCCTAATATGTTTTTTGTCCTTCCGTGAAAGAGGATTCTGCGTTTATGGTAGCAGTGCTCCGAAGAGTGCTGAAGCTGAAGCACTATTTGCACTTCGAGGTAATTTTTGAGGAGCACGTGCAGGGTATGTGACCCGTTGTTACGCTTTTTGCTTTTATATTTTTTTTTTTGGCCCTTGGACACAGAATTTTCGATAATTCGATTTTTCTATAGGCAATGGAATTTTATTCAAAATAATAAGGACAAATAATACTAAATGCTCTTGAGGTTTGGAATTATTGTAGGTTAAAAAGTGCACAAGAAGGGGGTTGAATCGAGATTTCACTTTTCTTTTTCCTATTTGTAACGCCCCAATTTTTTTGTTGAAGTACAAATGACCGAAATGCCCTTGAGATTATTTTTACCCGAAAATCCAAGAATGGCCGACCCAACAGTCCCCGGAGGGTCAACTCAAGTTTGAAGGAGATTATATATGTTGTGTTTAATAACAGAGATGAAAATCTCATTTTTCCAAACTTTCGGCTCAAAATTATCAAAATATCCCTATAGCGTTTTATGCGGGTATTAAGGAAACCTAAGCAATATTATACTCTAATCGAAGATTAATTAATTTTGATAATTAATCTAGAGTCAAAATAATTTATTAATGTTAATTAGAACCTAAGATTGCTTAGATACACCTTAATCTTTTATAAAAATCAAGATTATATGTCATGGAATCTTGAATAATGTTTTCTCTCTCTAATTCCTTAAATTAAGGAATTATGTTTGTGCATAATCATATCATAAAATGAGTTTTGATTTCACTAATGAAGCAAGACCACTCCTAATCATGTCTCGTCATTCTTAATTACCCATTATTTCACCTAAACATTTACTTACAAACTCCTAATCAAAAGCTTAATTAAATAAACACCTAAACAAATCATTAAACCACAATTAGATGAAACAAACCTCCTCCCCCATGGCTATAGGAACCGGCCACTCTCCTTCCCCATATTCTTCACATGTTGAAATTGTTGCACACAAAGACCATGCCTTGACCCATACCTTGGACCATGCTTCAAACCATACCAAGCCATACTTCCAACCATGCCTTTGAATGACCATTTGGAGGAGATATTTTCCTCCCCATGGCTGCCCGCCCAAAAGCTACGGCTAGCCCCCCCCCCCCTAAATTCACTCCTTCACATTTCAATTTCTATAAATTCCTACCTTAGGAGAACTTGGTTCCATTTTGCATAATTGCTTGTTGTTGTCTTGAAAGTTTATCTTGTTTCCTTTCTTTTCTCTCAAAGAACTTTAAGAGCTCTCTTCCTCTCATCTTCATCCTCTTCTAAGACCACCACTCTTGCAACCTCAAACCACCACACAACCATCATAAATCATCATCCAAATACCAAAGCTTCCTTTTTCAAACACAAAGCTCACACAAAACACATTTCCTTCCTTTTCTTTGTGCTTGGTCGAATCATCATCATCATTTGGAGGAGAGTTTGTCTTCTCATTCCTTTACAAAGAACAAGCTCATTTTCCTTCCAACAAGAGAAACCACTTGGAAGGGGTTTTGTTTTCAAAAAGCTTGATCTTTTGTGTTGAATGTTTTGATATGAGAAGTTATAGTCCCTCTTGGTTTAAGTTCATTTCTTCTATTTGGATTTTCAATTTTTAAAGCTTGGTTGTGAAAAATAATCTTTAGCTTGATGATGAGGTTTCAAGATAATAGTCTTGTGATTATTATTTGAGAAACCTCTAAAGTTTGAAACTTGGTTTTGATTCTAGCATATTTCGGTTTTTCCTTTCCTTTTTCTTTCTTCATGGTTTTGGTTTTCCTTTTTCCTTTTTTTTGAGAGGTTTCGGTTTCCTCTTTTCCTTTTTCCTTGTTATGACTTTGATTCTTAAGAAAATATATCACTTGATTTTCAAAATGCCCAAAGCTTACCCTTGTCAACCTTAAAATTGGCCGACACGTTCTAGAGTTCACTCTAGATAGGAGCTCTTAGGCATAAAATAAAGACTATAGTGTGGTTCTCTTTATACTTTGTTTCAAGAAATATTGCTCTATATTTTGATCTCTTAGTCCATTTCCTTGAGCTTGATGATGATGTTCAAACCATAAGGTTTCTTTGAAACCTTGGTACAAAGAACTCTAAAGCTCACTTTGTCTTGCTAAGATATGTGTTGGGTTGAGGTTATTATTCCTTTAAAGTCTTGTATGAGCTCTAGTAAAGCTAAAAAGAACTTGCACTCATGTTTATTTCATGTCAACACTAAATTCTCGAGAATAAAGAAATGAACTTGCATTCTCACATTTATGTTTTAAGTCATCACCTAAACTCTAAAGATAATTATGAACTTCCATTTCATATTTACTTCAAGCTCTCACTTTATATTTTACTATAATGAAGAGTAAAATAAAGTGCATAGCATGTTTAAGTTTATGTCATCACCTAAAGATCCTAGAACTCAAAGACTTGCCATTTGTATCTCAAGTGAAGTTTGGAAAATGGGAGTATTCTATAAATACTATTTTCGGTCATGTGATAAGGATGAACTTAGCACAAGTTTCCTTTAGTTAGAAGGACCAAAAAACTATGTTTTAAGATTTTTTTTCTCAAGCATAGAAAAGCTCAAAGAATACTTTGAGTGTGATTTTTATGGTTTAAAACTCTTTCAAGAGTGATTTGAAATAGCTACTGCCTTAGCCTTATAAATTAGTTTCTAAAAGAGTTTTGAGATTCTAAATTGATTCCAAGAGAAAACTAGTAACTTATATGTACTTGAAATATGATTTTATGTGATTATGTGAAGTATATGTTTCGGCCACTACCCTGGATTTATGGCCACTGTATGATGCTGTTTTATTGAGTTAGAATGTGTAAAAATTATGTTTGAGTAAAGCAAAAATTATTTGGTGAGTGTTAGGAACAACTAGTAAGTGGAAAGGTTGAAAAATGTGAGTTTTAGATCCTTTAGAATCTAAAATATAGCCATTGTTTTAGGATGAGTAAAATCTGAAATAATATTGTTTTAGAAGTATTTAGAAGTATAGGTTTAACATCTAAAAGTGGTAGTAATTGGTATTAGTGCCTTAAGAAAAGCCCAAACTTATAAAGGGTCAAAGTTGTGACTCCTAGACACCCGTAATTGAGAAATGTAGATTCTATCCATCTTTGCACTATGCTGTCTGGTGTTGACCATAATCATAATAATTAGTAAGAATTATTCGTAATGATCCCATAGGTGCATGAAAGACCTAAATTGGTAATAGATTAGTTAGATCCCAAGTTTAAGACCCGTAAGTGTCAAAGCATAATATACCGTAAGATTGGAAAGTATAGGAGAATTTGTGTTGCAAGTGTATAGCTGTTTATTAATATGGCCTGTTATGCATAACATTTACATTAGCTGAGCCTGTCCCTCATTCTGACATTCTGGATAGGAGCATGTTTATTGCTTTGAGAAAATGCTGATGATATATGTGCATATGAATGTATGAACTTGGGACTTGAGCATCATGTTAATTATGGCATACTATGACGATTTGAATGATTTGATGAGCATGAAATATTGAATGAAATGCCATGATGATATTTAAGAACATGTGTTTATGTTGCATTCTTGCATAGCTTATCGAGACGTATTTCTCCTGCTACGATGAAGAGATAACAAAAGCATGAGGGTATGGTAGATACAGCCTGCCAAAGTGGACAAATTTACTATGCATTGGGTGCAAGTATATGCATTTCGAAGAAGGAAATAATCCTAACCCGCACTCTGGGAGTTGGTGTATATTAGGTGATCCTTAAGCCCCCTAACTTGCACTCCGGGAATTGGAATATATTTATACTTATCTGGGATAAGTTGGAAACTAGTGACGACTAGTTAGGTATGAGCTCATAACCTAGATGTTTTTAGGGTGGCCCCTATGAGAAAGAGAACTAAAGATGCAAGTAATGACACATAAACACAATGCATTAATAATGAACTCTATGCATGCTCATCTTTTATAATAAACCCGAGGTTCTTGGAGACATAAACGATGACACTAGGATAGGAGGTCTCCCCTACTGAGATTCTTTATCAAGATTCTCACCCCCTCTATCTTTCTTTCTTTCTTTCTATTACATCTTCAGAGATCGATGGCATCGTTCATGATTTTTGTTAACACGCTAGTCTGGGAGGTGCATTACGACCCGAACCACCATTCTTATCACTTCGAGGGTCGATGCGCGCCGTGTGTATTTTTGCGTACATGGGACATCCTTTTGCATACCCGGTGTCCAGCTTTAGATTCACTCCCACTTCTCTCTATGGCGATGATCTAATCTTCGAGCACACCCACCGCCGCGATGAGCAAACTCGTAGACCGATCCGTCCGAGGAATCCCTTACTCATATCTACTCGAAGGGTTCTGCCCCGACAGTGCCTATGGACGTGGGTAGAGGTAGCAAGGATACGATGACCCAACCCTGACTAGCTCGGCGACCGGAGATGCATCCACGCCGCAGAGGCCATGTCCATCCCTCGTTTCATCTGCACACACCTGAGAAGCTCGCACAATTCATTGGGTATATACTCTCATCACCTGAGGATCAGCGCCGCTAGTAGATCTTGATAGAGTAGCCCGTTCGAGTGTCCGAGCTGTCACGAGGATTCCCTTTCACATAGTATCTTTTGCTATGGGTATCTTAGTTTAGCACTCGTAGGACTAGAGTGAGGGAGCTGTAGTTGGCTTTTGATTTCGACATACCATGTACTTTCAGTTTCCATGTAATTTCCTGCTTTCCATGTATTTACTGTTTCCTGTTCTTTCTTTTTTTTATTTCCATGTATTGAAAGCTCAGCCCAGTATATAAGGGTGTGACTTCATTCCTGTTGTATTATTAACTACGTTATTAGTGAATGTGTGCTTTATGTTTGAAGAATGATGTGCTTTTGTATATATTTACGTTTGACCTGTCTACTCTGTTTGTACTTTATGTTCGGTTTATGTCAGTGCCCGCGGCTCATGTTTTGTTTTAAGTTTTCAAAAATAAAAATTTACCTTATTTTCCGCTAAGTATTTTGATTAAAAGATAAGACAAAAGAGTAATAACTAATAATTAACTGTAATACGTCCTAGGCGTGTTGAGCTAAATATTAGGGTGTTACACTATTTCTGAAAAATGTTAAATAGAAAAAACTATCAAGTGTTCACTTGAAGTGTAGAGAAAAGATTGTCAATGAGTATTAAAAAGTGGCTTTCTGAACTAAGTTAAAAATAAGAAAACTAGTTAAAAAGCTATTTTTTATAAACGCTTTAAAGAGAAACACAAAGCAAAATGTAAAAAAGGTTAAAGGAGAAGAGAAATATTGAATGGAGTGTTTTTATACTGGTTCGGCCAGTCTGCCTACATCTAGTTCTCAATAACCTGTTGAGCTCTGTAAAGCCTGGGGACGAAGGCGAGGAGTGATCACCGGTGAAAAAAGGCACGGACAATGAGCAACTCCTCGTAAGGCCCTCTGAGCGGAGGGGTACATAATTGAATCGATTTACACACCCAAATGAGAGGGATCCTAAGACTGTGTAGGTATGAGACTATATAGTTAAGGATGACTTATATGAATTGATTTGTATAACCTATACCAACAAGACGCATTTTCTTTTCAGTAGCCCATCACTAAAGAACTCCATGGTTAAGTGTGCTTGACCTGGAGCAATTTTTGGATGGGTAACCTCCTGGGAAGTTTTCCCAAGAAGCGTGTGAGTGAGGATAAAGTATGATGAATGGTCAATCCATAAAGCAGCATGGGCTGTTACAAATGGTATCAGAGCCATGCCTCTCCTAGTACGGTGTGGTTCGGGACCAACCAAGCGAAAGTTGGTGGTCATGTAATGCTCGGGGACGAAGACGAGGAGTGATCATTGGTGCAAAGAAGGCACGTACAAGGAGTGGTTCCTCACAAGGCCCTCTAAGTGGAGGGATACATGAATGAACCAATTACACATCCAAATGAGAGAGATCCTAAGATTGTGTAGATATGGGACTATACAGTTAATGATGGCTTATATGAATTGATTTGTACAATCTATACCAACAAGATGTATCTTCTTTTCGGTAGCCTATCACTACAGAACTCCATGGTTAAGTGTGCTTGACTTGGAGCAATTTTGAAATAGGTGACCTTTTGGGAAGTTTTCCCAGGAAGCATGTGAGTAAGGACAAAACATGTTGAAAAGACCCGTGTTGGTTTGTGGGGACAGTTGTCAATCCATAAAGCAGCATGGGCTGTTACAAGCTTCACTAAATCAACCATTTCTCAACCTTAAGAAAGTTCAAATAGTCTTTTAATAATTTTCTTAAGTTATCTCACGTGACCAGTAGCTCACTCTATTATTACTCTAAAGTGGTTTTTGACTAGTTTCTTCAAGCTAAATTCACAATGATCATTACTAGATAGGCTACAAAGATTTTTGAAAGTTGGTTTGCTCCAACAAATGAACACTCAAGTTTTCTTAGAATAAAACAGTGTATGAGCTGAAAACTTGAACGACTTCTGTCTAACAATTCTTCCTAGGAAGAAAATGTTATCTAATAAGAGGTTAAAATGAAGATTTTTACATAAGCAGAAACTGATTACAATTAGAAATGACTTTTACGGAAGAAAAAGGATGATTCTTGCATTCTTGAAAGATTTTGCAAGCATCTCAACAAAAAATATTGTGTTGTAAGCACATGTCTTCCTTTTATACCTGATCTTCAATTTTAGACCATTGCCCTTTGATCAATTTCCTAGTGATGCATCTTGATCTCCTTTTTGTGTCTTGAAATTGCAGTCTAGAAAACTAACTCGGTTGTGTCAGAGCCAGTTTTGTAGTTGTAGAGACCATTGTTAAATTAAGATTTCTGAGTCCATCTTCATAAACTACTTTTTACTTTCTAAAAGAAGTTTCTAAGTTTTTTCTTCTAGAAGCTGGGACAATTGACCAAGTTAAAAAGGAAGATGTCACCATCACCCCTTTTTAGGTTTGACCTTAATTTAAAATTTGAATTTTCCCTCCATTATGTAAAGTGTAGACAATTTAAGAATAAGCATGCTTTCTAAAATGCTAATTCAGTTTCTAGACTTCCCATTGATCTTTATTGCTTCAAATAAAGCTTGTTGGTGGTAATATCATCACGATTGAAGTTAGTAACCATAATTTGCTTCAAAGAATGATAGATTTCTTCATTGTGCATAAATTTCTGAAGATTTAAAAATTGGTTTCTTGTTTTTAAAATCCTTTCTTCATGCGTTAAACATATTAACGTCCATTTCAAGGATTATTTTCACTTCATTTAAGTTCTTAATCTCTTTGGATGAGATTAAACACGTTCACATATGATATCGTGAAAATAAAACTTGTTTGGAGAACTTATATGCTAACGAGGATGGGCAAGTAAAAGATTAATCATTCTACAAAATATTTCAACAAAATTGGTTTATTATCGCTCAAAACTTTAAGCAAAAATATTTTCTAGGTTCCAGAGCTAATAGTTATTACACTCCAAACATTTCTATTGTTAAACTAGTTTTTTTAATTGATTACACTCATTTCTTTTAATATATAAAATTAATAAAAATAATAAAATAAATCTAAAAATACAACTTCAAATTTTAAAAAATAATAATTTCAGAGTTTAAAAAATAAAATCATGTTTTTAACCCCATTTTTTCAAAGTATATAAGACTACTTTAACAATAATATTGAGTAAGATTTATAATTTATAATATTTATAATATGAATTGAAAGATATGGAAAAATAAGAAAGAAAAATTGAAGGAATTAGATATGGAAATTAAATAACTAACATCACCCTTCCAAAAAAAACTTATAATTTTTTATTTTATTTTAGGGCTTGACCTTAAAAAAAAAAGTTTATGAAGAAGATTCAGCTCAAAAACTAATAAATAAGGCAAAAAAAACAAAAACACAATGTAGAGGACCAAAACATAAAAGAAATAAACATGGAAAGGAAAAGGAAAGGTCCAAAGAACGAAAAAAAAAGGAAGGCACAATGTAGTAGCCTAACCACAACCTAATGCTAAAAAAAGCATGCCAAAATATTAGCTGAAGATCATGATAACAGAAGGAGAAAAATTCAAGGTCGTGGGAAATTATGGTGTTAGGAGCGTAACAGTGGTGTCGAGGAAGGAGGCTGGAGCATTGATGTCAAGCAAGACACATTGATGGTGGTGATGCTAACCAAGTTGTAGAAGTCGCGACACTCGCAACTGGAGGGTTGTATGAAAGGCTCCTTAGTAACGAACAAATTGAGCTATGAGGGTGGCAGCAATAGTCAAAATGTGGGTGATGGTGATGCCACTAATTGAGTTGTGAAGATCATTGCACCTTTTATTTCCAAAACACCTACAAAGCAGTCTCTCTCTGTCTTGTTTCAATATTATTCTTTATTCCTTTCTTTCTGCAATCACCACATAGTCTACCACCTTTAACGCCTCTAAGACTTCCTTCATTGAGAGCCTAATGTCCACAAACCTTCTACTTGCATGGTTGTCACAAAAAATGGCATCCGGCTATCTTTTGTTATGATTGGGAAATGATTGTTCCTTATGTTTGGCCTTTAGACATGTTGCATTAATATTAGTCAAGTGCCACACAGCATTCCTAAAGCCATACAATCTTCAATTAAATGCCCAAAGAAATTGGAATAATATTCATGAGTTTGGTTGGCATTGTACTGCCAAGGATATGGTGGCACAATGATCTTCCCCAAGCATAGGGCTAACGGTATTTGTTATTTAAATTGATTAGAAAAAAATTTCCATGTCTGGTTTTACCAAATAAAATAAAATAGTAAATAGAAAAGATTAAAATCCCGCTCAAGAAATCAATATGGATTGGTGTGTTGTAGAGAACCGATATAAGAAGTAGTGATAATAACAATAATATGGCAATATTGAAGGTAGTGAATAAAATGTTGAAGATTAATAAATCACTGTGTATCCGTAATAGAATTGAACATTAACAAACATATTACTTGTTTTATTTAGAGTCTTGAGAACATACGATAATTAACACCAACTTTCAAAAGCTTTTAAAGTAAATATAAATCAATCGATTTACACCGTCAACAATCCTAATAGTTAATTCATCATCTTTTTTTAGATTGTTTGCTGTACATAATTCTTTCCATCCTCTTCCAAATTTGGCTTGATTGTTTCTTGACTCCAATAGGTTGTAAACAAATTGTTGACTATGCTAGCCATTATGAAATGCAATGGTCTAAGTTTCGAAGGTCCTATATTTGAATAACTCTGTCGATAAATCTGCACCTAAAGTCTGAAAGAAAAATAATGAAATAAATGTTAGTATATCAATTAATGAAAGGATGTAATCAATGAGTAGATTTTGTAGGCAAAACAATATGAAATAATTGTTATAAATTAAAATTACCACTTGATTTTCAGTAACTTCATAGTGTGTCAAATGTTTGGTAAATTTCCTGTTTAGAAATGTGATGTTATGGATTTGTTGTAGTTGAAAAAAATTGTTAAATCAAATGACACAAAATAATCATATAATAGATTTACCTATCATTGGATGTAGGTCCTCGGTTGACAGTTTGGGTTTGAGGAGTTGTAAGCCTGAAGGAAAAATGAGAAGTAAAAGTAAAGTTTTGCATGATTTATAAAATTAGTGGTAATCAACTAAAGTATTAGATAAATTTTGTGTGCAATCATTATTTTGAGGATAATTATTGTCAACTAGTTGAACGATGGTAAATGAAATTAGAGAAGAGTTAGTCATGAATATATGCTATTAGTTTAATAATATATAAACTTGCAGAAGATTATCTAACCTAGTAGAGCTTTCACCATACTAAACATTAGGGGCATTTGGGAGAGAACCATGTCTACAAAAGAAGGTATGATTATTTGCATTTAATTGCACAATAAAAATTATATATGAAAAGTAGCATATACCTTTCAACGAGGATAGGATTTTGATTACAATGAGGATGAATATTTTCATCAGAAGATGATGAATCAGAAGTGGGAACTTGATTGCCAATGGTATTCCTGTAATCTTGCTTTATTATAGCATATAGGTTTTTTAGGAGTATTTTCTGGATGTGTCTACATGGATCAGCTCAAAAATGTAAAGGATAATGCATGTCGTCAACGATATCTAAATAAAACATACCATGATAGACATAATACAATTTTAGAGCATATTGATGATAAAGATTGTAAAAATTTTTCAATTCAGCTAAGCCCTTACTTAGATGTGCTTTTTGTTTGTTCTTCACTGATTTTCAATGCAAAATAATTGTATTTACCATCAATTGTGTAGATTAGGTCATCAAATTTATGACCATGAGCTTGTATAAAGCTCAATGGGAGATCTGCAACATTCTAAATTAGTACAAATAATAATTAGTTATTGATGACATAGTTGTAAATAATACAAGTTCTGAATGTAACAAAATAAAGTGAGTTAATGGATTATGTTTGTTGTTGATATGCTTAATTCCAAGTATTGAATAGAACAAAACTTGGTAGTATTCTATTTCGGTTGTAAATGGAAATTGATAGAATATAGTGGATTGAATAATCTATCAAGAGTAGAGATTAAAACCTCATCATAGTATAAAAGAATAGTGTGTTGCTTTATGTCTCAATCAATATTCCATGGTTTTGCAAGATCGAAAAACATCTAATAGTAAAGTGTATAAATGCATAAAATAAGAGTGAATTAAATTAATGCAACCAAAGAAAATAGATGAAACAAAAAGAAGACATTAAGAAGTGCAAAAATAGTGAAAGAGATGAACAATATTCAAGTGTGATGAGCAATGATCAATCACTTACAATAGGAAGTATGCTTAGTTAATAAAAAAAAAAAAAGTAAATATTATATGAGTGCATGAAAAAAAATAACAGCACTGTGTATAGAAGAAGTTAATCCATACGCTTAGATAAGGTGTTTTTGTCTATACCTTGTGAAGAAAACAACTTTTAATGGTTGTGGGTTAGTGAAAGGTAATCTATATGATGGTGGTTGGAGGAATGATTTGTAACAAAAAGGGTTATAATGATCTAATTGGAGTGTATAGTATGGGAAGAATTTTGCGCATTATCAAAGTTGAAAATAAATCATTTGTGATAACTTAAGGTTTTGGGAATGATTGGATGCCTCTGTTATTAGGTTCAAGACAAAGGAGTAAAGGAGTTGAAATTTGTTGTGAAGACCACAAAATGGGAAGTTGAAAGTTTTGTTGAAGATGAGATATGATTTCATGAGAGAAAGTGAACTATTGGTGGATGAGATTAATCTCTTAGTTTATAGTTATGATTTGTTACTAAGTAAGAAATGTGCATCTCTTATGAAGTGCCTTTCGTTGGGCCTTTTTTAGTAGCAATGTATGAATAGAAGAGCACCGATAAAAAAGGGAAAACAAGTTCTATTTTCCTTTAAAATGAAATTGTGCTAATTCTTGTAATTATGTGACATATGCATGGTGGGTTGGAGGTTATTCCTTTGTAAGATTTGTTTATCAGAAAACCTATATATATATATATGTTGTTGTTGTTTTTGGTAATGATAAAAGACCACATGTACCAGACACCAAAAATTTTTTAAAAAAATACACCCCATTGTTTTGCCGATATAGTCAGACTCCTTAATGTGTTAAGAGTCCTTGCATTCAATATAAAAAATAGAAAAAAAATAATTTCCTTAAAAATGTAAGTATATATGAATAGTTAAAAACTTCTATAAATTATTTGTTAGTAATAGTGAACAACTGTTCACTATTCATAATAAGTGGTGAAACTAACATCTAACTACTCAAACCTTAACAACAATGGTTGGAATAAAAAAGTACAATGCACATTCATGATAGAATGATAAAGTGAAGCAAATATTAGCCACACCTAGAAGTACAATGCTCATTCACGATAGGATGATAAAGTGAAGCAAATATTAGCCACAATGAAGATAAATTTGATGTGGCCTAGAAAAAGAAAAAAATTAAGCATTATGGCTAAATTTTAGGATAACAAATTAAATTTTGTGTAATATCCAAGGAAAGTATGAGATGCAAATTTTTTTATACTAATTAAAAGTTTTTAAAGAAATTCATCCAAGTTATGCAAACCAGAATAGTGGTAAAGAAATTGAAGAAATAGAAATCGAATGTTGAATACACATAATAGAACTATACTATATTATGTGTCCAAGGCAAATATAAATAGCATATATAATTGTCTAAACACAAAGTGGTTAAATGTAAGTATTCATCATTGTCCATCATATAATTAGAAGTACTAATAATTTTTAATTACAAATTCATGATGCTGGGTTTATGAACATATGCATCAACCGATTTGCACCATCAATAATGTTGAATGTGCAGGCATCATTTGTTTTGAGGGAGTTGGCGCTACACAAATATTTCCTTATTCAAATTTGGCTTCATAATATTTTGACTTTAGGAGTTTGCAAGAGAAGTCATGGATATGTTGACTTGTGAATAGTTATAGTCCACCAACCATCTGTTCCATATTTAAACAGCTATGCTGAAAAGGATGTAGGGAATGTCTGTACATTAAAAAAAAAAGCATATAATATTTAATAATAACATGTTAGATAAGAAAAGAATATGAGATATGATTTGATTTAACTTTGAAAATAAGTGATAATCAAATATGAACAATTGATAAGAACATAGAATATACCAATTGGCTATTGGTAGCTTTAAAATTTGTCAAACATTTTTTGAATTCCACGTTGTTGAAAAAAAAAATTAAGTAGTTGAGTATCATATGAATAAAGAGTAATAAAATTATAAGAACAGATTTTGTAAGTAATAACCTGGATGTTGCAATTGATTGTGTAGTAGTTGCTGGATTTTGTAGATTGTCAGACCTATTAAGTGATGATTTATTAAAAAGGTTGGGTTCTATATAAATGTATGCAAAGCATAATGTTAATTGTAATGTACATGATAAACATGTGATCACATAATGTATCTGTTAGATGAAGTATGACTAAGATTTGACGTATGCTTTTGCAAGTATAGTTCATAATAGGTTCAATTGCGTCATCAGTTTGATTGATTACTTAGAAATAATTACTTCTGACCAAATTATACAAACTTCTTGAAAATATGTTTCTCATATGCCTTGCAGGCTCAGCATGAAAATCTAGGTAATATTGCATTTGATCAGTGACATAACATAAAAGATTCCATATTGAACATATTGCAACTTGAGACCACAGTTATCTTTCAGGTCATAAAAATTTGTTAGTTCAAAAACCCTTCTGCTAAGTAAGCTCTGGTGACCCTAATCCTCAAATTAATGGAGAAATAATTGTCCTTTCTGTCTATTGTATAAACATTGTCCTCAATATCATCACCATGGGCAAGTATAAATCTTAATGGGAGTTCTGCTACATTCTAAAACATTTTCCATAAAATAAGATACTACAAAATCTATGTTAAAGAAAAATTTGTAACACAAAAGTGTAATCCTAGTTTAAGTAAGTAAAATTTGTAAATATTTGTAATGTAAAAATTTTAGAAGCATTGAGATTTAATATTTCATACCTGTTGAGTATTAATAACAACAAAGTGAGATCTATCACCGTTTCATTTCTAGGTGTGTTATTGTGTGATCTAAACATCGTACTAAAAATGTGCAAAATTAAAATTGCTACTTTAATGTTTTAATGTATTGAAGAGTTTTGTAAATATCATCGTAAACACACTGTGATGGTAGGAAATGTTTTGGAAAACATGTAATATATTTTATATACATGTATTCATGAATTAAAAAAGTTGATGAAAGGAAGTTTTAAAGAATTATAGAAGACGATCATAATTGAAACTAAATATATTAAAAAATTGGAAATTAATATTATCGAGGGAGAGAATCAATAAGTAGCAGTATCTTAAGAAAAGTGAACTGTTATAATATTATTCATGCCCAGAAATGGTATTAATGGAGATTGGAGATGATTCATGTCAAAATCTCATATTTCAAATCTTCGAATACAAATAAATGAAATGAACCCATTGAGGAATATAAAACATGTATATGAAAATACCAATGATATAATCCGGAAAAGGAGGAAAGTAAAAGCAAACATAAATGCATAAATGATTGGATTCTTTATGGAGTAACATAAACAATTAAATAATGACACTTTGATATTATAATTTAAACTATTAAATAATGCATTTAATATTAAACCTATTTCAAATCATAGTAAATTATTTAATTGCTAATAATTTTTTTATTTATCATAAACCGAATTGAATTTGATGGTAAAGGGAATATTAAAATGGTTTTGGGTTCTTAATTAATTTCATATTAGCATATCTTACTATTTGACTATATGAAGTTTGTTTTTAAATTTGTCCTTCTTGACATATTACAAAACATAAGTTCATATGAAAAAATTACTATTTATTGGGGTTTATATTTACGTAACATAAATAAAGTTAAAGTAAAGAACTTAGTAGGTGTTGTGTTGTAGCATAAGAATACATTCTCAAATTATAATCTAGTAAAAAGAAGTTGGGAAATTTAAATCATGATGAGCAAAGGAGTTGACAAAAATAAGTAGACAGAGGAAACTATGTTAATAGATGATGGGTTACATTGTATTTTGGAAAATTTCTCTGTAAACTACATTGTTTGTGCATTCTATACCTATATGATCATGATTTTTTAATAAAACTCTTAACCCTCTCTTACTTTTTACTCTAGAAAGAGCAACATAAAGTTGGTCATGTGTAAACACTAGTCTAGGTAAGTACAATCCAACTGTAGAAAGAGTTTGTCCTTGAGACTTATTGCTTGTCATCGCAAAAGAAACTATTACAGGAAATTGTTGTCTCTAGAACTTGGTTGGAAAGGATTGGTTGTTTGGAATCATATTCATCCTTGGTATCAGAACAACTTGACCAATTATGCTGCTTGTCAAGGTAACACATTCAATTATTGGTGAGAAAATACATGAGAAAGAGGGGTTGAATCATGCTTTCTTTTTGAAACTTTTAAACTGAAACTTTTACAGCAAAATTTATCAAGCTCTGAACTTGAAGTGCAGTGAAAGATAGGCTAGATTATTCAGAAAGTAACTTTCTGAATTAAGTAATTTTAGTAAATAAATTGACAGTAGGAGATAAAGATCAAGATATTTATGTAGAATTAAATATTGAAAATAAAGAAGTGAAGGATGAGAGCATATTGAATCAGGAGTTTTATACTGGTTCGGCCAACACTTGCCTATATCCAGTTATTAGTAACCACTGATTTTCACTAATATTCCTTAACTTGAGGAGACAAAAATATAGGATAGTTTTACCGTAGCCTTCCTAAGCTCTTACCAGTGTCAGTAAACAACACTTACCAACACAACAATAATAAGTAGTTTTGCAATAGCCGCTTCAAGCTATACAATTTTTGATCACTACTGGATCGATGATACAATAGATTCAAGATTGATGTTTAGTTTGAACAATCTTGTACTCAAGCTTCTTTTCTAATGATTATGAAGTGACGAATCTGAAACGACTTGAGTGTCTTCTTTCTCCTAATTCTTCCTCCAAAGAATGTGTGAGCAATCTGGTATTTAGAAAGAAGATTTTAATGTACAAAGGAATTTAGCAGATGTTTTTCACAGAGGGATTTAGAAAGATATTTTCAGCATTTTTGCTTTGCAACCTCATCTCTGTATTTTGAAAGCTCAGTCATCTCTATTTATAGATGATTTTACTTTGTTACCGTTGCCCCTAATCTTCTATCTAACCACCACGTGTCAAGCATCAAATTGAGTCTTGGAAACATAATCTAGACGAGTAGCTCATCTAGTGTCAGAGTTTTTAGAAACAGTTGATGAGTTGAGGTTTCTGAAGTTTATCATAAACTACTTTTCTGAACATGTTTTTTGAATTCCTTAATTAGCCCTTCTCTGTTGATTGAGGGTGTTGAAGAAATGATGTTCTGGCTAAAAAAGACTGGTTAGACTTTTGATTTTGAATTTCAAATTTAATCGTTTTCCCTCCCTTTTTGTGAAGCGAACTTCCTGAAGAGTGCTGCTAGTTCCTTATTGATTAATTTGTCTTTTGATATTCAATCTTGACTTTTTGATAACGAATAATCCATGATTATGATGGTTGAAGATTGAGTAACATGTTGCTTCCAGCTTTTGTATGTTATCTTTATTGTAGCCCTTCTTTCTTAAATTTAGTGTTACTTTTTGATGACCATATCCTTGGTTTCTTGATTTTGTTTCAATGAACTTGCTTCCTTGATGCACAAGATCATGTTTTGCTTGATGTAATTTTCACTTCATCTAAATCTATCCTCTTCCCAAGAGAGAAAAACATGTTTGCACATGTAAAGTGAAATTATTTCCACTTAATTCTGATAGTGGCATATCGAAAACACCTGTTAAGCTTAGTCAAATAAACTCAAGGTGGTAGTTATTCATTCTTCATAGTAATTTCTTTAAATTAACTTTGTTGTCATTCAAAATAGTAAAGCTTATACTTTCAGAAGAGCTCTGGAGTTTACATCAATAACATGGTTTCCCAATCTTCTTATTTGAAGTCTAGTTCCATTACATAGACCATTTGCCTAATCTATATTTCTGAGGAGCATGATTAGAACTCCTTCTTTCAATATCAACTTATGTGGTGGGAGGCCTGGACAATTTAATGTTTCTGGAGTAAAAGCATTAAATTCATTATTCATTATGCCTTCTTCTATGCAAATTGAGTCTGAGCTACAATAAACTTTTTCTTCCTCAGGGATCCTAGACATGATGCTATTTTTAACACGTGCAACATCGTCTATTATTGGTGCAAGTATTAACCTTTCCTTGAAAATGATGCATCTATTAAATTTGTAAGAATGAATAGCTATATAAAATCAACCAACTCATCAAAAGTAGTCTCAAAATTGTGTATAAGAATATCATGTAGGATTTGAACTGCAAATTCTCCATCAATTGAATCTTCTATAACACTATCTCCTATCTGTAGCATCCATTCACTAAATTCCTATATATCTGCATTATCAATACCATTTGATCCTATGGATAGATGCAAGTTCTTTGTTAGTTGTAAAACCTTGCAAGAAGACCATCGATATGAAGAGTTGATAATTACTTAAACAATGTCTGCTCTTTCTCCTATTGGGATGATAGGAAGAATTTACTTGAAGTCACCACCCAATGCAATGACTTTTCCACTAAAAGGTAAATTACAATCATATGTAGCTGATAATTGTAGCACATCCCTCAAACATTTATCTAATGCTTCAAAGCAATACTTTCTTAGTATTGGTGTTTTATCCTGCATTATTAATTTTGCATGTACTAATAACCGTGCATGAGGAGTACCTTGTCTAATACTGCATGTAGAGTCCTCGTTGATATCCAAAGGAATGTTAAACCTTGAATGAGCAGTTTGGCCATTAGGTAGTAATAATGAAACGATGCCATTTGATGCAACATTTACAACTATGTCTCCTTTCAATCTTATACATGTAGACAATGTCTTCCAGAGAAATGTTTTGCCTGTACCTCCATAGCCATATGTAACGCCCCGATTTTCTGCTAGAGTGAAAATGACCGAAATGCCCCTGAGGTCATTTTCGGCCCAGAATTCGAGGAAAGCCGATCTGGCAGTACTCGAAGGGCAAACTCAATGTTGGAAGGGGATTAGATGACCTGTGTACCTTTCCGAAATCGAAAATCTCGTTTTTCGAGTTTTCGGGTCAAAATGACCAAAATGCCCCTGCGGTGTTTTACCTATTTGCAAGTGCCGGATGAACCCGAAACTTCTCTAGATGGTTTTAAAAGGCATTTTTATGTATTCTACCACCTCAGTTTTAATTATGGAGGTCCCGGGCAAAATTAGTGCAAAATTATGATTTTACCCCTAGTTTCGTGTTTTTACGCTTAATCGCGTGATTAAGCAATATTAGGCTCTAATCAAAGATTAATTAATTTCCATAATTAATCTTGAGTCAAAATAATTTATTAAAGTTGATTAGAACCTAAAAGTGCTTAATTACAACTTAAAATCTTATTTTAAATTCAAGATTTCTAGTCATGGAATCTTAAATAGTGTTTTCTCTCTCCAATTCCTTAAATTATGGAATTTTGTCTATATTGTTTTATTCATAAAATGAATTTAAAATCTCCTAAATATGCATGAGTACTCCTTAATCATGTCATAAAGGTTCCTAATCACATTCTTAGTCACCTAAACTTATGCTTAATGACTCCTAACCTTACACCTAAGCTAATACACCCCTAAACACATCACTAACACACTATTACATGACCAAAACTCCCTCCTCCCTTGCTGCATCAGACCTGCACGAAATTCATCATCCATTTTATCACAATTTAATTTTATTTCACACTCTAAAGACTATGGTTAAAGCCATGTCATCAAAGTGCAATTCTCTCACCTCATGTTCCATGAGGATTCATTCTCCTCCACATATGCCTCACCTCATGTTCCATGAGGATTCATTCTCCTCCACTCATTCACTCTTATTCTTCTCTATAAATACCATGCCTAGATGAACCTTGGCTACACTTTGTTCATTTGCTAAGTTTAGTTTTTTAGTTTTTCTCTAAGTTCTTCCTTTTTCTCTCAAATCTCAAGAGCATTCTTCTTCTTCATCTTCTTCTTTTTCCTTTTGAAACATCATCACACAACCTTGAAACACCACCCCACCACCTTGGATCATCATACAAACACCTAAACTTCCATTCTCAAACACAAGCTCACCAAGAACACATTTCCTTCCTTTTTATTTCATCAAGGCCGAATCATCATCACCATCCTAGGAGGTGTTGCTCGTATCATTTTCATCTTCAAGTCCAAGCTTTTTGTCTTCACTCTAGGTAGGAGTGTTTTCTAAACTTTGTCTTCTTGAAAATGAGTTCTTTCTAGCTTTCTCTTGGGTTTTCTTTTTGAAACTTTCTTTGGTTTCCCTTTCTTGTATTTTCGGCCTCTTGGCCTTGATGAGTACATGATAGCTCAATGATGAGGACTCCTAGATAATGACTATGTGTTCATCTCAAAGGAAACTCTAGAGCTTGAGGTTTTATTTTCTTTGAGTTCCAACTTTATTTTCTAACTCAAAAATGATTTTTACTCAAGAATACCTTTACTTTTCTTGCTATTATGATTTCGGTTTCTTTGTTCCTTTCTTTAAAATTTAGTTACCATTTTCCTTTTTGATCTTTGAAGTTTTATTTGTTCAAAAAGTTTTGCTTTCTTTGAGCTTGATGATGATGTTCAAGAACCTCATAATTCCTTTGAGAACTTGGTTCAAGAACTCTAAAGCTCTCTTTGTAATGAGATATGTGTTGGGTTATTATGTTGTTAAAGTCTTGGATGAGCTTTAGATCACCTTAAAATGAACCTTGCATCATGTTTATTTTATGCTTTGCACATCATGTTTACTTTCTTTGCTATCACTAAGTACCAAGGTAATAAAGGAACTTGCATTATCATGTTTATATTTCAAGTTCTCACCTAAATATCAAAGATAATAATATAATGCATACCATATTTATTTTATGCTTTGCACATCATGTTTACTTTCTTTGTTATCACTAAGTACCAAGGTAATAAAGGAGCTTGCATTATCATGTTTATGTTTCAAGTTCTCACCTAAATATCAAAGATAATAATATAATGCATCACATATTTATTTTATGCTCTCACTTTACTTTCTAGCAAAAACTAAAACAAGTGCATGAGCATGTTTATTTTTATGTCATCACTTTAATGAACCTAGAGCTCAAAGACTTGCACATTGTTGTCTCAACAAAGGTCTAAAAATATTTATTGCTTTTGGTCCCTATTTCGGCCCTAAGAGGCTTTGGTGTTTCCAAGTATTGAAAACTATGTTTTATAATTTTTCTAAGCTTATGTAAGTATAAGAAATATGTAGAACTAAGTTTTATGAATTTAGGACCTCTTGAGATAAAAATGATTTAGCTATTACCCTCTTAAGTATTTTTATGATTTTAGGTGTTAAAAGTGTCCATAAATGAGTTTTGAAAGTTGAAAAAGGTTCCAAGAGAAACTAGTATTGTATGTGCTTTAGAAATTGTGTTTCATGTCTTTTATGGAGATGTTTGTTTCGGTTCTGCCTTGCTATGTTTGGCCACTGTATGAGCTGTGTTAATAATGATAAGATGCTTATGTTTGAGTAAAAATAATGTTAAGACTCATATGTGAAAGATAGGATAAGTTAGGAACTAGAAAAGAATTAATTTGAAAGTTTTAGATCCCTTAATGATGGAATTTTCTGGATTCTATCCAGCAAGGTTTAGAAATGATAATCATGGTTCTAAATTAGTTTAAATGTGTAGGAATGACTCATAATTGGTTTAGGGCTTAATCTTGATGCTTTAGGAACAAACTGGACTTAGAAAGAGTCATTGTTGTGACTCCTAGGTACCCGTAAAGTTGGGATTTTAAATTCTGCATCCTTGAGGTCTAGAGATGTTCTTGACCATAGTGTGAGGTGAGAAATACTTAGTTATAACCTCATAGGTTCCCAAGAGACTAGGTTTTGATGATTTATAACTTAGATTGTGAGTTAAGGACCTTAAGGGTCGATGCATAAGATATTAAGAAGTCTTGAGTTTTTATGATACTTAATTTTATGCAAGTATGATATATGATACATGAGCTTTATCTATGTGAGTATGATGTGTTTAAAATATATGCTATGATGAGTTTGGAATATATGCTATAATCTATGTAAGAATGATGAGTTTGAAATATATGTTATGATGTTTATCTATGTGAGAATGATGTATTAGAAGAATATGCTTGATGATGCATGAACCCTAAAATGTTTTATTGATGATACGTGAGGAAATGATTATTGAGATGTTAAGTTGTGTGATTAGCTTGTGGCATGAATTTTGGTTTGAAGGAAATTCAGTTTAACAGCCGTTATGCTGCCGAATTTCTATCAAACCTAAAAGAGTTGAAAAATGTTTTTAAGTACCATATGAGTTGAAAACCCTGGGTGACACTGGTTCGGCCGAGCACCCCCAGGATATTTTTATGTGACAAGCATTGAGACGTACTTCTCCTGCTACGGTGAGGAGGAGGCAAATCCGTGAGGGTATGTGCAGATGCAGCCTTACCAAAGCGGACAATTTGCTATGCACTCGAGGCCAGTAGAACGTTTCAAAGAATGAAATATGTTTATGTTACCCCCTCATTTTACCCCATATTAAATCTAGTGACGACTAGTTAGGATTGAGCTCATTCCTAGGCGATTAGGTGAGACGGAGATAGGAGGTTATGATAAAAATCGCAAGTGGTGTATCGGTTGGAAATAGGTGGATATGTTTTAAGAGGGTGGTTTTTGAGAAAAAGAACAAAAGAGATATGATGCTTTTAAGTCACATAAGTATGAGAAAAGTAAAAGTTGTAATATGCCCTTATGCCACTTGCATCAATCTAGATTGTTGTGATTTGTTGATTTATGTGCTCAAGTATTGCCATACATTCATGCTTAAACATGTTGCATTCATGACATCAAGATGCATACTAAAAGAAATGGACCTTGGATAAATAGTTTCATAAACCCTAATAATGAATCTCCTATGCATGAACACCTTTTATAAATAAACCCAAGGTTCCTGAGGATGTGAACGATGTAACCCTAAAATAGGAGATTCCTATTGAGATTCTTTAGTAAGATTCTCACTCTTTTCTCTTCTTTTTCTCGCTTCCGTCACATCTTCAGAGACTGATGGCGACATTCGTGGTCTTCATTGACACATCCGTCCGAGAGGCGCCCCTAACGAGGAGCTCACGCTCAGTCTACACGTATGCCCACTCCTGCCGCCTTGCGTTCTTGGATCAATTACACTCCATTTCCCCGGGTTCTAGTAGCAGATGTTTTAGGGGAGGCTTAGTGCACACACTCACATGTAGACTGGATAAACCTGCTTTTGTTTTGAGGTTATTCACTATAGGTGCACTCGGGTAGTGATGGTTTACTTTATGTTACTTTACGTTTCTCTGTTTCTATTGTACTTCCTTTCTGCTGTATTACAAGCTCTACCCGTCCCAATGAGGGTATGACTACTTATGTATTCTAAGTTATGTTATTAATGAAATGTTTCTCTTGTTGTGATGATTTATGCTCAGCTGTTATATGTTTCCATTTCTGTGTTTCTCTATGAGTGTTAAGCGTGCTTTATATTCCTATTATTCGATTAGACTAAGAACGTGGCTCTCACTTTGTTGTGTGTTTTAAAAAAAAAAAAAAAATTTACTCGTAATTTTCCTTTAGTATTTTAAGAAAAGGATGAGACTATGAAGTAATAGCCTAATGTTTAACCTAATGTGTTCTAGAAAGTTGGGTTAAAAATTAGGGTGTTACACCATACACAAAGAAGAAGCTAGTTTTACGAATGTAAATGGCATTCATGATTTCATCGTATATCATTCTTTGTTCATCAGTAATTGTTTACAAATAGCCAGACAGTTCTGTTGCAAGTGTTTGTTTATCAAAATTTAATTCATCCATCATCAACTTGTCATTAAAAATGGACATATCTTGGTCTAAAGGAAAAGGCATTTCAGGAAATTCTTTCAACAATCTGCCATTTGATTGCATAAGTTGTTCAATATTCATTGATGTGATGTTTTTAATCTAATTTTTTGTTAATGAGATGTCTGTATGGCAAAAAAAAAAGAGATTTATAAGAATAGAGGAAACATTTATACATGCTTATACAAATAATTTCATATATAGATAATTGTAGTTATACACGATAGGAAATTTACCTTGAGACTGATGCAATCTTCGTTGTGTATATATGACATCATCAATAAGACGCTCCTAGCACTGATCCCACAGAATGTTAAGTCTATTGATGTTATTGGATATCATTAGAATAACAAATAACCTTCTAAGATAGTTAGATGATGCCCATGTAGCTGCCTTAAATATAGCTTCAACAAATTCCCTATCATCTTGAAACAATCCTAAGGCATAATATTCATCTTTAAATGTGTGACGTATAATACCATTAAAAGTTCATAAATCTTTGAAATCTATGCAGCCTTTCTGAATATTCAAAGGCAATCGAAGATAATAATATTCTCCATGTCTTGCCGGACCATGAGATATCCTACCTATAACAAACCTTTATTTCCTAGGCATCCATTGGGAATATTTTTCCTTCCAAACAAATTTTATTGGAAATTCATTATATGTTAAATTCCTTCATTCTGAATACTTTTTGTTTGCATCCATCCAAGCAAATAACGTTATTGTCTTACCATTTTCCTTTTCTAACAAGTCTGTAATACTTTCATGATCTTTAAAGACTATAGGTTGTTGATTCAGCATATGAAATGGTAAGCGAATAACTATAGGCTCTTTGACTTGTATGTCAAAACTAAATAGTCTCTAAGCAACTTTTACGTTGAAATATACATGTAATCATAATAGTTTTTTTTTTATTTCATCAACTATTGATGAACTTGATGCATCAACCTAGAACAATGCAGCAATGACCCTATCATTACCCTTGTGGACATATTTGAATAAATATTTAACAGCAGCAGTCTGGCATGTGTATTCAACATTGATGTGGCATCCATACTTTAGAAGAAGTATTGGGTCATATGGAACTATGTAACTATTGTTTAAAGCACAATTTTTTTTTTGTGGATGACCATTCCATCATCTCTTCTTCTATATTTGGGGAACCCAGCTTCATCAATGATAGTTCTTTTTCTAAAAGCTTTTGGGAAAAATTTTGGGCACCTTCTATTTACTATGCAAGGACTATTGAGGTTATGTAAGCCACATGGACTATGACCATGAACTTTTGTACGGTTGCATATAGCTTTGGATTTGCTTGTTTATTCAGGATTTCAGAACATATGTAGTTGTCAATATCATTAGATGATTGAGGTTTGAATTGTTGGTGTATGAATAAAAGTATGTGGGCATGAGGGAGAGCTCACTTTTGGAATTCAATTGTACAAACATCTGCATAATGAATAATTCATCTGTACAAAATAAGTTAACTAGATGTATGAACAATAGGAATTGTATAATTAGATTTTGAATATGTTATGATTGAAGAAAAACTTACATGCTGTTATTATCCATAATACAACACCTTTCTTTAAGTCACGAATCAATTTATCAAGTTTTGTTTTAAACACTCCGCACAATATATCAGGCCTGTCCTTAGCATTTAGACCTTTCTCTATAACAAAGCACTTGACTTCTGACCTGTCTGGGTTGCAAGTAATTGTCATAAAATAGCTTAGATAACCTGCATATTTGCATATAGCAAATGCATATTTACAATTATTGAACATAAATCTTAGACCTCCAGTGAAAGAGCTGGGCAAAATTATCTTTTTACCAGTTGCAGTTGCATCTATTTCTCATCGCACCAAACAATCATGCAAACCTTTGTATTGGTCGACTCTTAGTTTTTGTTGGTTATATCTTAAATATGTTAATCGCTTAGATTCAACCATTGTGTAGCTATCCACCAAAAATTATTGAAACAATCATTTGGATTTAAAGATTAGGGATGCCTCATTGTGTTTGTCTTGTATCCAATAAGCAAAGAACTTCCTCATGCTTATTCTTAGCCTTTTGTTACCTACTAGACATCCAGGTGTTTTTGCTATTGATGTGTCTAGTTTATAACCATCTTCTCTGAAGGGAAACAATAATGGATATTGTAAGCCAGTATATATATGATGGAATATATGGATTCTTTTAAGTGTCTTACACTGTGTTTCAATCACTAAATCCTTATCACTCATTGATTGGTCAACATCACCTATGACTAAAATAGCAACTTTAGAGACAGCTAGCAAATTATATCGCCTTGCATCAATATTTCGTTTCCTTATCAACTTAAGCTTAACCTGTGAAAAGTTACCTCCCTTGTATCTATCTCTAGCATATCGAAAAGACCTTGCCAATATAATGAATTGATCCAACATTGTCTTCAAATAAGAAACTATTTCTCGGTCAATTGGATCTATACTGTTTCCACTCTTAATAGAAAATAATGAAAAGTAAATTAGAATACACTAACTATAGCAGCAACCATATATAAGTTGATGTTAAATCTTATATAGAAATAGTACCTCAATGCATTGATTTTGTTATCAACTTCATTATCGATGTCATAAATGTATAGCTATGCAAAGTTTGGTTTATCATTGTCAGGAGGGAGGAGGCTGCCTATAGAGTGATAATTTTGTCCACTAAGTAAGAATATTGGGGGATCGCAACCATTATTAATGTTACGATTAACTTTTCTAGCCATGGAAGTAAAGGAAAACATACCACTGAAAGCTCTTATGTTCTTACGAAAGTGTTTATCTTTTTCATCATCATTTTCATATAAATCGCAAAGCACTTAGAAAGGTGGCTACAATAAAGGCAATTGAACCTTTCCTTCCATACAACACAATGAAAATTTTGGCTTAATACTCCTCTTGCTTTTTGCCAAGCTCTCTAGAGACCACATTAAACCTTTGCCAAATTCATATTCATAAATTGGATAAAACTATTGTGTTCAATTGTGAGTAGTACTAACTAATAAAAATCCAAAATAATAGCAAAAAAAAGTTATACCATGTTCAAAGGTAATTTGAGGGTCCAACATTACATTTGCAGGTTAATTGTTTGAAAACATTCAAACAAGAATAGATAATTTTACACGTAAAAGAAGTTTAATGTGTATATATTGTAGTTTTTGCATTGACCTGAAATTTCATCAATAGAAGTGCAATAATTTGCTTATCATTGATTTCTATGCAACTATCATCAAACCCATTGACATATATAGGTAAAAGGATTTGTCATGCATGGCAATATGTGCATATTACTTACTATCCATAAAGTGATTTACGAACATATATATTATTTGGAGGTAATTTAAAAAACAAACCTTTATACTCTTGTAAATGATAAATGTTTTGATGGTAAGAGTCAGGTGTTTGATGGAATTATTGTTGATGCTAAATTTGTTGTGGATTGTTGATTTGGATGGATAGGTTTCGTGTTATCAAATGAATTATCATAGTAGTTTGAGATATATATTTCTTAGAAGTAATAGATTGACAACATGTTAATAAATTGATATATTTCAGTATTGACAATCAAATGTACTTTTATATATAATTATAGGATAATTATAGGATGAAATTGATATATTAACATGTATTTAGAAGAAAATTTGACGCACCTGATTGTTGAAGATGATGCAGCTGTTGTAGTTGCCATGAAGTTGATATAACGTGTCAATAATTATGGATGTTTCATCGAGTTCACTAATGCAAAAAAATTCTTAGTTCAATAAATGGGAAAAAATATTATTAGATTTAATAATAATGGATATCGATTATGTGAATTTGGAAAGTTACTTTATAAGTTGTTGAATATTGAAACATTACTTGAAGACTGTTCAATATGGATTGTATGATTAGTACTTTTGATATGAGACAGTGTGATGTTAATGTTCTCTTTTGGATGGGCTGTCTTTAATCTTTTGGGTGTAGCATGTACATCATGAACAAATGTGACTGCACTCAAGAATAAGAATAAATGAAAAATACCAAACAATTACACAAACAATTTCTAAATAGTTGAATATATTTTAAAACATGACATTATTGTTAGAGTAAAAGACATTATTAGATATCCCAATCGAAAAGATGCCATTAGATAATGTAAGTATCAATTAATGAAACTAACCATTAGATATGTCTGAAAGTGGAGAACTATTTGTAGTTGATGAGCATAATGGATAACAATTTCTTATTGACTGAGTCTGGTCATTTTTAACTTGATAAATTTGAGGATTAATAAGTAGTGATTCTAAACCACCAGGATCTTGTGCAATGGAGTTTTTTCCTTTGATGTGATCAGATAGTTAGAGGTCTGAATTTGTGAAAGGAATATTTGGCGATTGAGAAATGACTCATTGGTTTGTTGAAGCATCTATAAGGAAAGGTTATGATAAGTAGCAAAAACATCAAAGTGATTGAGATATTAAAGTGATACCTTTTAATCATATGAAAGTAATATTGGTTGTAAAGTTATGTATGAAAATAGAGGGATTATGTAAAAAGCAAAAATTTGTAAAACATTCGTGAAAAAAACATTCAATTTAAAAAAAATACGTAAAAGTATTAAATATATATAGTATAATATAAAAATAAATATTTCATAACAAAAATTGATTCATACTAGCAGTATTGGATGATGGAGTTGGATGAGTTTGATTTATGGGCCTCTTGCTATTTATGAAAAATATTCTACCCAAACATGTTAACTTTTGTTGTGAGTTATATGGGGCACTATCCATTGTTGTTTATTATTTACCATTAGTCACCTGGTTTGAGAACTTAGCGATATAAGAACTCTAAATTGTATATTGTAACTATAGCATCGGTTGAGAACTTATGAATATAAGAAGTCTAGAGCTTATGACCTTTGACATAATCATAGACAATATGAACAATATATACTATTGGCATGAATTAAATAGTACAGCTGGTAATTCAATGGTAACATTAGTAATTTGTATGTATAAGATGTTGAAGGTTTTCTGATTTTATAAATGTAAATAGTATTTAAGTGCTTTCGGAGGTATAATGCCGAATATTGTTTTGTAGGTGCCAAATTTTATCGAAGCTTTAATTTATTGCTCTAAGAAATGATATTTTCGCGAATGCTATGATTACAGTAGTTATGTATTTGTAAGCATCGTAATAAATGCATGCAACATGTGGGTAAGCATCAGACATAGTGAAAGACTTGTTGATGCTTTTAATGTTAGGGAACAATTTGCTGTATATAATAGTATGTAGAAAAATTGTTATTAGTTAATTTTTCTTAAATCGTGGAAATATAAGAGGTTTGCCATGACATTTGGGAACAATTTTTCAATGGTATTATCAAACATTACAATATTGCATCCAACCAATTCATTAAACTGAAGACGTTGATTAAAGATATTGAAAAACTATTACACAAACCTAGAAATCCTTACTATTATATCATACATAGGATAAAGACGAAAGAAAGTGCCACACACTAACATTAACATATTTAAAGTCATTTTCATAGTATGATAATAGATAAAAACAAATTGAAAAAAGATCTTCCATCAACATGTTCCTTTTTGACAATCTTCCTGATCTTAGTTGATGATAGGTTTGCTTCATCATCCAATGAGAACTTCATAGGTGTTGCAATCCATGCTTCATCAAAGAATGACTTAGAAGGAGTGATTAATGAAGAGGATTGAAACTCTAATACATTGTCAAAAGATTGGGAAAATGACTCCTGATATTAAGAGAAAATAAATAGGTTTATGCTTTGGTTAACAATGAGATTGATAATATAGATGAATTTTACTGGTTTGAAGAATAGGTAAGGCAATATATATTTGAGTATATTAAAATTATTGATGACTATTGTTAAAGTGCCTTATTAATATATGATAAATCAAGCAAATTGTTGAATGTGTCAGAGTCATTATCGACATGCACCACCTAACGGGATTAGCATATCATGTTAGCATTTGTTATTTTGTTATATTTTTAAAAAATGGAATAGGATTATTCATTACTTACATCAATGATATTGAATTTATCTATAAAAGCAGATAATGTTGTCTCATCAGCACATAACTTTACAACAGAGAAGACATTTGGTTGAATGGAGTTAATTTCTTCAAGGTGGACAGAAACCTTGAAAAGAAATCCTTTATCTTTGAATACATTAAGCTCAGTCAATTACTTAGTTTTGTCTCCACCCTGATTTAGTAATCAAAGTCAATGAAAGGACCCTAAACTTTTTCTTAATGATATATTTTAACATTTAAATATAAAGCTTACCTTTGAAAGATAAGCTGACCTAAGATTAGATGTAGAAATGTTAAGAAACTTTGTAGCTTCATGGTCACAAAGCATGAACAAAGCAAATGTTCTATCATCAACAACCCTTAACTTGATGCTATACCTGGTAATGATGAAAATCATGTTAACCTAAATGGAAATGTGTTTCTGTTAAGGCAAATGTAGTAACTGAGTTGAAACAAAAGTATCAGAACTAAGGAATGTAAGATTAACATGTATAAAAAGGTATTACCTGGAACTGAATGTCATGCAATTGACATCGCATTTCTTACAATAAAATGTTTGTGTCATTTCTTTTAAACCATGGGAGCACCTTTTGCAGCCTTTATACCACCAATTTGATTCATTTTCAATGCTTTTAACAATCTCAATTGTAACAAAGATTAATTTATCCTATGAATAGTTTCAATATTATTAGTCAGTGAATTGCAACTATGATTTAAACTTGTTGTAAAATATTGAACTAAAACAAATTTGGTCTAATTGACAAGCGCAATCAAGTGCAGACATACAATCAAATTCATTAAATTGTTACATTAATAGGCTCCTTAAAGGCCTAAAATAAGATTACATAATATGTTTGTAATTCAAGTCATCACCTAAATCTCTTAAGTTCAAGACTTGCCTTTGTATCTTAAATGGAAATTTTGATCATGACTATATTTATGTATGTATATTTTGGCCATGATATGATGTTGGGGTTGGAATGATTTTATTTTATTTTCAGGTTCAAACCTTGCGCCTTGATGATATAAAGGAATTTTTGAAAGTATTGGAAACTCAAAAGGTAGTGGAGATGTGATTTTCATGAACAAAGACTTATTAAGGAAAATATAATTTTTGGGTTTCTGTTTTAGATGTCATTATTTGAGTTTTCAAAGAGATAAAATAGCTTTTATATGTTTCCAAAGACTTAGAATAATTTTTGAGAAAAACTAGTAACTAGAAAGGATTGAAAGTGTGATTTCTAGAACTCTTAGAAATTAAAATTTATGGCTATTGTTTTGACTTTATAAATCTTGTGTAATGCTGTTTGGAAGGGTTTAAATATGTAAAAATTACTATTAATTGTGGTTGTAATTATTTCTAGTATCTTAGGAAAAACCGATAACTAGAAAGCGAAAAAAACGTAACTTTTATAACGCAGAAACTATTTTTCTTTACACTGCCCAAACTATAAAGCACTATTTAGTACTGCTCAAAAGTTTAAAACTTTGTGAAAATTATTGTAAAAACTATTTTTGGTCTCTTAGGTGCTTAAAAGAATAATTACAAGTGTTAGATTCAAACGTTTTGCAAAATGCGGAATGTAACATCCCCTATTGCTTTATGGATTGACGACTGTCCCCACAAACCAACACGGGTCTTTTCAGCATGCTTTGTCCTCACTCACACGCTTCCTAGGAAAACTTCCCAGGAGGTCACCCATCCCAAAACTCCACAGTTAAGCATGCTTGACTTGGAATATTTTCATTAATATCATAATTAACGGTACATAGAGTCACACCCTTATAGAATCAGGCTGAGCTTTCGATACAAGGAAAATAACAGGAAAATACAATAGCAGTAAAGTACATGGTACGACGGCAAAATAAAAACCAACTACACTACCCTCCCACTAAAGCTATGGGTGCTAAACTAGAATACCCCTATCAAAAGATACTGCAGAAGGGGAAATCCTCATGACGGCTCGAGCACTCGAATAGCCCTCCAAAAAGTCTACTGGCGGTGAGAACCCTTGGGTGATGGAGGCATGTACCCAGGAAACTATGTGAGCTCCTCGGAGGTGAACAAACGGAATGGGGGTCGAGTATGGCCTCCATGGCGTGGACACATCTCTAGTCGCCGAGCTCGACGGGGCTGAGTCACCGTATCCTCGCTACGGCCACCAATGTCCATCGGGACTGCAGAAGCAGAGCCCTCCGAATAGATATGTGTCGAGAAGTCCTCGGAGGGGTCAGTCTCCGACCGCTGCCAATGGGGAAAGTACTCGGGATAGTCACATATAGCCGAGGCGGATGGACGAGCACGATGAGTTTGCTCATCATAGGGGCATATACACTCGAAGATCATATCATCATCGCCAAACGGGGCAGTGGGAGTGAAACTGTAGCTGGACACAGGGTAAGCAAAGGGTCGTCCCATATACACAAAAACACGTACGGCACATCGACCCTCGAAGTGATAGGAGCAGTGATCTTGGTCGTAATGCACCTCCCAAACCGGCGTGTCAACAAATAGCATGAAAGTCGCCATTGAACTTTGAAGATGTGACGGGAGAGAAAGAAAGAAGAGAAAAGAGTGAGAAACCTACTAAAGAATCTCAGTAGGAATCTCCTATCTAGGGTTACATTGTTCACATCCTCAAGAATCTTGGGTTTATTATTAAAAAGTGAGCATGCATATAAATTCCTTCTTTAGGTTCATAAAACTAATTTATCCAAGGTTCGTTCCTTTTAGAATGCATCTTGATGTCATGGATGCAATATATCAAAGCATGAATGCATGGTACTACTTTAAACAAATAACTCGATAATTTATCACATCAAGAAGTATAAAAGTGGTATAAAGTGGCATATTCTTTCAAGTGGAACTTTTCTCTTTTCTCAACTTGTGACTTAAGAACTTAAGCTTAAGCATTATGGGCCACCCTAAAATATCTAGGTTATAAGCTCATACCTTAACTAGTCATCATTAGTTCTTACTTATTATCTGAATAGTGAAACATAATAAAATCTCGACTCCTTGAGTACCGGTTAGGGGGCTTAGAGATCACCTCTCTTAGGATATACCCTTTTTGAAATACTTTGAGGGCATCTAGCCACAACAATTTGTCCGCTTTGGTAGGTTGCATCTACTTATACCCTCACAGATTTGTCTTTCCTGGGGGTGCTCGACCGAATCGGTGTCACCCAGGAAAGCACGTCTTAGTGCTACATCACATAAAAATCTCCTGGGGGTGCTCGGCCGAACCGATGTCACCCAAGGTTTTAATCTCTTATGATACTTCAAAAACATTCTTGAGTCCTTTAGGTTTGACGGAAATCCGGCAGCATAACAGCTGTACACCGAATTTCCTTGAAACTACTTTATGCCACAAATCTCATAACACATGCATTTCTCAGCTAACTTGCATAAACATGATAGTCATAACAACTCAATCAAACATTCATCATAGCTCATCATCATATCATACTTGGAATATTAACTCAAAGCATCAAAGTCTCTTAATGTCTTATGCTTTGACCCTTAGGGTCCTTTAACTTGAAATCTAAGTTGTCCATCATCATAACTTAAGCTCTCATGTACCTATAGGCTCATATCTAAGTATTCCTCACTCAATTCTAAAATCATAAACAATTCTAAACCTCAAAAGTGCAGAATCCATAATTTATACTTTGCGGGTACCTAGGGGTCATAACTTTGACCCTTTCTAAGTTCGGTTTATTCCTAAAGCATCAAGATCAATTCCTAAACCAATTATGGGTAGTTCCTACACATTTAAAATAATTATGAACCATTAATTCTCATTTTTATTCTTGCTGGATAGAATCCAAAAATTACATTTCTAAAGGATCTAAAAGTCTCATTTTAATTCCTTTCTAGGTATTAACTTGTCTTAACTTTCACATATTAATTCTAACATCAAATATACATGCACATACTCATATTATCATCATCAAAACAGCATCATGCAGTGGACAATCAAGCAAGATAGGACCGAAAACATCTCCATCAAATAATGCATAGAACTTCATTTTTAAAACACATAAATTGCTAGTCTCTCTTGGAACCTTTTCAAGGACTTTAAAACTCATTAGAACACTTTTATTTCATTAAAATCATCATAAAATAATATGAGGGCAGTAGCTAATTTAAAATAATTTCAAGGGGGTTTTAAAACATAAAATCTTGCTCAAGACTTTTCTTGAGATCATCTAGACTTAAGAAAATCATGAAACATGAGTTTTAGCACGTGTAACTAGATGAATCTCATTCTAAGACTCAACATCATCACAAGCCAAAATCAAAGGAGTTAAAGACATATATTTTCCAACTTTGTTTGAGATAATAATAGGTAAGTCCATGAGCTCTAGATCTCTTAAGTGATTGACATAAAAATAAATATGCAATGCACTTTGTTTTAGCCTTTATTAGGAGGTGAGAGAATAAAATAAATATGCTATGCAAATCCATTATTATCTTGGAGATTTAGTGAGAACATAAACATAAATATGAAGATGCAAGTTCATTCTTTAATCTAGACCATTTAGTGATGACACAAAAGTAAATATGGATGCAAGTCCTTTTTATCTTAACTTAGAGCTCATATAAGACTTTTAGAGAGAATAAAAAATCTCAACCCAACATTTATCTCAACAACAAAGTGAGTTTTAGAGTTCTTGAACCAAAGTTTCATGAAAACTACATGGCTGTTGAACATCATCATCAAGCTCAAGAAATCAACTTAAAACATTACTTTAAAGGAAAATAAACTAAGGAAACAGAAACCAAATAAGAAAAGAAAATGAGAAGGAAACTATGTCATATTCTTTATTAAGTACCCAAAACCCCTATCTAGAGAAAACTCTAGAACATGCCGGCCAACTTTAAGGTTGACAAGGGTAGGCTTGGGCTTTTTGAAAACCTTGAGATTAATTTTTCTTAAGATAAAAACCATGTGAGCTAAGTAACATAGATAAAGTTCAAGGAAAAGAAAAACTCAAGCTTTAGAGGTTTCTTTGAGATGAACACAAAGTCATCATCTAGAAACATTCATCATCAAGCTATCATGCTCATATCAAGGCCTTGAGGCTGAAAAAGAAAGAAAAGGAGAAGCAAGGAAAACTTAAAAAGAAACCAAGAGAAACTTTAAGTAAATCACTTTTTTTAGCAAAACAAAACTAGAGAGCAACTCCCTACCAAGTATTAAGATAAAGGATTGATCTTTGAGGTGAGAATGGAAGGAAAAACTCCTCCTAAAGGGATGATGAAGCTTCGGCCTTGAAGGAAAGAAAGGAAAGGGAATGTGTTTTTGGTGAACTTGTGTTTGGGGTTGAGTGTTTGAGTGTTTAGGAGATGATTCAAGATTGTGGTTTGAGGTTGTGAGGTGATGATGTAAAGAGGAGATGAAGAAGATGAAGATGAAAGAAAGTTCCTAAGAACTTGAGAGGAAATGAAGAACTGGAGAGGAAAAAGGAAAGAACTTGCAAAGAATGCTTGAAAGCTTAAACTTGCCAAATGATCTAAAATATAACCAAGCTCAAGTAAGCAAGGTATTTATAGAAAAACAAAACAAATGAGAGCTCATGGAGTGAAGGAGGAAACCGTGTGCATACTCATGTTCCATGAGGTGAGAGATTGAAATTTTGAAGCATGGAGGAGTATGGATGAAAGTATGGGATGCATGGTGCAAAGCATGGTCTAAGCATGGCTTGGTGTGGACTTGAAATTGCATTTGAATTTCAAATATTTGAGGCATATGGGGAAGGAGTGGCCGTACACTTCTAGAAGAGAGGAGAAGAGGTTTCTTTTATTTAATGATGGTTTAGAAATGTGTTTAGGTGTGTATTAGATTAGGTGCAAGATGAGGAATTGTTAAATATGTGTTTAGGTAACTAAGAATGTGATTAGGAATTTTATGACATGATTAAGGAGTGCTCATACTCATTTAGAGGATTTTAAATTCATTTTATGAGTAAACCATGTGGACACAATTCCATGATTTAAGGAATTGGAGAGAGAAAACACTATTCAAGATTCTATGACTAGGAATTTTGAATTTAAAATAAAATTTGAGTTTAAATCAAGCAATCTTAGGTTCTAATTAACTTTAATAAATTATTTTAACTCTAGATTAATTATGGAAATTAATTAATCTTCGATTAGCGCCTAATATTGCTTAGATTTCCTTAATTGCACGATTAAGCTTAAATGCACAAAACTAGGGGCAAAATCGTAATTTTACACAAAAATTGCCCAGGACCACCGGGACTAAATCTGAGGTCACAGAATACATAAAAACACCTTTTAAAACCATATGGAGAAGTTTCGGGCCCATCTGGCGCTCATACCCATGTCAAACATAACAGGGGTATTTTCGTCATTTTGATCTGAAATATCAGAAAACAAGATTTTCAATCCCGAAAAGATTCACAAGTCCACTAATCCCCTTCAAACATTGAGTTAGCCCCTCGAGAACTGCCAGGTCGGCTATCCTCGAGTTCTAAGCCGAAAATGACCTCAGGGGCATTTCGGTCATTTTCACTTTAACAGAAAAAATCGGGGCGTTACACATGCTCATGATAAGAAAGTTATGTAACACTGTTCCTGCCATAAAGCTATGATTAAGCCATAACCTTATAGTAAGTAATTGTTACTTGTTCTCTTTGCTTATTCTTAGCGGTTTGTATACATAATTTAAATATGAGCCTGCCTTTGGACAACCATAAAACTCTTCAATTTTGAGTCACTAAATTTGAGATAGTGAAATTACGTAATTGTAATTCCTGATGACCAATCAATAGTATACATAACTATGTCAACCCTTGTCCTGGTTCATGTAGGAACCTTGTAGTCTAGGTAGGGTACTACTCAAAATTTATTAAAAGAAAATAAAAATATTGACTAAATTTCTCTATCATTGGTTCATCAAAAGGACTGGGCCGTGATGCCAATACCAGCTAAGGATCTTCACAAAACAATCCCTATCATAGAAATCTATGTAGAAACAAAATGATAACAGCAATAATAAGAATCAAAGATTCCCAGTAAGAAAAACACCAGTCTATTACTCTATGATATTCAACTTAATGTAAAAATAAGCAATATATTTTCAGATGTTTATATAAGGGTCTCATCAGTTGTATAATCTCATAATTGATAATTTGAATCTCTTCTTAATAGTTCTATTTCTCATACTTTTGCTTTGAGATTTCCTTGAAGTTTCCACAAATCTTATGAGAAATTCTTTTCTAAGTCTCCTGAATTACTATGAGACTTTTCTCTTGAAAATCTCCTAAAACTCTTTTGAGATTTTCTCTGTTAAGTCTCCTGAATTTCTGTGAGACTCTTCTCTTGAAAATCTCTTGAAACTCTTTTGAGATTTTCTCTATGAAGACTTCTAAATTTCTCATGAGGTATTCTTTTCAGAATCTTCTTAATTCTTATGAGACATTCTATTCAAAAGTATGTTAACTTCTCATGACATTTCTTTGCTGAATTTCTCTTTAATTTTACGAGATTTATTAGAAAGTTTAGGCTTAATGGTAAAACTCATAGGACTCTTCTGATATACTTCTCTCTGGATCGTACTGTCAACTACGTAACGCTGTCACGATTACATTATGATATAGTTCACTAGATGGAGTACGTATACTACATCTCATCTAGGTAGCCTCACTATCCTCGGTACGTCCCTTTTCTCATAAACAATGTAACGTCGTCGCGTTTATATCCTGATATAGTTCTAAGGAAGCACGTCTACTACTACCCATGAATCCATGAGCTTACCGCTAAGCAATTGATTGTTACATAAATCTTATTTTCTTGAATTCCCTTTCTTTGTATGAAGCTTATTTTCTTACGTTCCCTCTCTTCTTAAAGTCTAATTTTCTTATACTCTTCTTTGAGATTTCCTTGAAATCTTCTTAAACTTTTATGAGATATTCTATTCAACATCTCTTAAAAATCTTCTAAAGTCTCGTGAAGTTTTATGAGATATTTCTCATAACATCTGGTATAATTTTTTTTGCAATGGATTTTCAAGCTATTTCTATTATGAATTAACATTTCTTATACCAATTAAATCTCTTTAATTCTTTTATAATAATTGTTGTAAGGGGCCTCGGATTTCTATTCTTGGACCTCGAATTTCTCGTCTCAGGCCTTGAATCTCGCACCCTAAACCAGTCCATGACTTGGGTTGTTAGTCTCGGACCTTGGAGCTCGCACCCTAAACTACTGACCTCGGAACTCGCTCCCTATGGGTTCTTATCTCAGATCTGGGAGCTTACATCCTAAACTACTAACCTTGGAACTTGAACCCTAAACGGTTCGATAGCATGGGTTCTAATGTCAGAGCTCATATCCTAAACTACTAACCTCAGAACTTGGACCCTAAACTATTCCATAACCTGAGTTGGTATCTCAAAACTTGGATCTTGCCCTAAACCACTCCATCACCTGGGTTTGTATCTCGGACCTCGGATCTCGTCCCTAAACCACTCTGCAACCTGGGTTGGTATCTCGAAACTCGGATCTCGCCCCTAAACCACTCCGTAACCTGGGTTGGTATCTCAGAACTCGGATCTCACCCCTAAACCACTCCAGCACAAACACAGTATGTTGGTAGGATTCAAGCCTAAGTAGTAACAATATATTCCGGTTCCAAGAGTAAAAGTATCTTTCAGCCAACAGTAAACCCACGTATAAACTTCAACAAGTTCACAAGAATTATACTTGATTTATTCTTCCATATCTATCAAATCCATTATATGAAAATTTTGAAATAAAATTCTAGTGCCTATACACATGATTTTATCACAACTCAAACAATCATAAATCCTAATAATTGGGTTTCAGATTTCAGCAACATAAACTCAACAAAATCAAGCACTTATCTTAGTAAAATAGCCAAACATCATGAAGTAAAAGACTAGAAGAATTTCCTACCTTTCTCCAAGCTTTTTGCTAAACTTTTCTTCTAGTTTTACTTCTTTAATCCAAGGCTTAAACCCATTTTCCAGCATCTTATTTTCGCTGTTGTGTGGACCAATTTTAAGGAAACGACAAGGTTTTGAGTTGAGTTTGATGTAGAGGAAGTGTTTCTTGAAGTAGTTTATGGGTTAATCTAGGAATATCCTTCAAGACTTTGGTGTTTTAATGGAGTTTCAAATGAAAGAAAGTGAAGATGGTGAAAGGAGAAGAAAGGCAAACATGGATTCTGTGTTTACTCGAGAAGAAATGTCATTTCTTTTCATTTTTCCTTTATATAGAAAAAGCCAACTTGGAGAGAAAGTAATATGAGTTACTATTCTCGGATCAATTTGTCTTGTATTTATACTAAAAATGTCTATGTTTATTTAATTGTGCTAACTGAAAAATATTTGAGATTTAATGATAGCTATTATTTAGATCAATTTCGACATTTCGGTGTATTGATTATTACCACTTCAGTGTACAGTTATTACCCTTTTGGTACCTGATTGCTACCTAAATAATTTTACTGGGTTAAGTTATTCAATCTTATCATTATTATTTTTCTATGTCCTTATACTAATTATAATGTTTCATTTTATATCCCCGATTAAATTATTATTATATTGATTTTTTTTATAATAGAAAATTACTTTTCATTTTCATTTTTTTTCAAAATCCTTATGTTAATGTGATTATATCTATGTTTGTCGAAATTTTCAAAATCCCTATAGATTGTTCACAATTAATTATTTTACCACAATAATGTTAAAAAGACGAGTCGTTACAAGTTAAGTTAAAGTAAGGAAGTGATGTGCTTCCCCCTCTATTACCCCATAGTAAACTTAGCGACGGCTAGTTAGGTTGAGCTTGTAATTACTTCTTAGTCTCATTCTTTTTATTAAAATACTTAGCGGAAAATATGGATAAAATTTTTATAAAAAAAAACATAAAGCAAAGTGAGAGCCGTGTGAAACTTGAACAAACGTCGGAGACAAGCATAACTCAAATATAAAGAAAGCGCAAACATGAACATCAAATAACTTCACAACAGTAAGCAATGGCACATCAAAGATAATACTTCATTAATATTCATAACATGCCCACCTAGGGGTGGGACTTAATTTAGTACAAGGAAATGCAAATACAACAGAAATGAAAGTACAAGGAAAGTGCAAATAAAAACACCCCTACCCTAGTGCACCTAAAGTGGATAACCTCATAACAAAAGAAGGTTTATCCTAACTATGTGTGGTGTGTGTTCACTAGCTCTTCCGAAGAGACTCTACTGTCGGTGGCGGCGATCCTCGGGCGACGGGGGTATGTACTCGATGAACTGCTCAAGCTCCTCAGGTGTAGGCCAGTGGCATGGGGAACGAATGTGTGATGGCTGCACATGTGCTCCGCGACGGGGGCACATCTCGGCTCTCCTCGCTAGTCTCGGCTGCGTCACCGTTACTTCACTCCTCTCTTGCACGAATTGAGGAATGGGGGGAGAACTCTCGCTATACATATAAGTCGGTGGATCCTCTAAGGGGTCGTTCTCCGAATGCTGAGAGCGAGGTATGTAGTCCGGAAAGTCGCGAACAACTGAAGCAGACGTGTAAGTACGCATAACCCGCTCATTGTGAATACAAGCAAGCTCAAAGACCATATCGTCGCCGTAGAGAAACGTCAGGGAGAAACGGTAGCTATGTACAGGGTGCGTGAAGGGACGTCCTACATACATGAAAACTCGAACGGCGCATCGTCCTTCAAAATGGTAAGATCCGTGCTCCGGATCAAAGTGCACCTCCCATATCGGAGTGCCGATGAAAACCACAAACGTCACCATGATCTGAAGATGTGACGGGAGAGATTGAAGGAAAGAAAAGGGAGTGAGAATCTTGCTAAAGAATCTCAGTAAGGAACCTCTTATCTAGGGTTACATCGTACACATCCTCAGGAACCTTGGGTTTGTTATCAAAAAGGGTGAGCATGCATATAAATCTCTTATTAGGTTTATGAAACTTAATTATCCAAGGTTTGTTCTTTTTATAATGCATCTTAATGTCATGAATGTAACATTTTAAAGCATGAATGCATGGTAATGCCTTATACAAGTAATTCAATAAATCATAGCATCAAGAAGCTTACAAGTGGCATAAAGCGGCATATAAACTTTCAAGTGGAACTTTCGTCAATTTGTGACTTTAGAACATTATACTTTAGCATCATGGGGCCACCCTAAAACATCATCTAGGTTATGAACTCATACCTTAACTAGTCGTCACTAGCTCTTACTCATCCTATGATAAGCGAAAACATAATAATCCCGACTCCTCGAGTACTGGCTAGGGGGCTTAAGGATCACCTCTCACGAGATATTTCCTTCTTTGAAACGCTATACTTGTAACTAGTACACAATGATATTGTCCGCTCTGGTAAGCTCAATGTCAATACCTTCACTATTTTGTTTTCCTGGGGGTGCTCGGCCGAACCGGTGTCACCCGGGGTTTTATCTCATATGATTCTCAAAAGCATTCTCAAGTCCTTTAAATTTGACAGAGTTTGGCAGCATAACTACTGTATACCAAATTTCCTTCAAATTTACTTTATGCCACGAAACTCATAACACATATACATTTCTCATTCAACTTTCATAATCATGCTAAACTTAGAATCACATTAAAGTGCTCATCATAATACATGTATCATCATATTATTCTCTAATCAATAAACTTACTGCATCAAGGAACCTAAGGTGTCTTATGCTTGACCCTTAAGGTCTTAAATCTTAAATCTTGAGTTTTCTAATCATTAGATCTTAACATTTTATGCACCTATAGGTCCATAACTAATTATTCTCACTATTTACTATGATCACAACTTACTCTAAATCTTATCAATGCAGAATCTATATTTTTCACTTTACGAGTACCTAGAAGTCACAACTTTGACCTTTTCTAAGTCCGGTTTTCTCATAAAGTACTAAGATCAATTCCTAAACCAATTATGAGAGTTTCCTACACATTTACACTAGTTATAAACCATTATTACTAATCTCAACCATGCTGGAACAGAATCCATAAAATCTCATTTCTAAGGGTTCTAAAAGTCTCATTTTAATTCTTTTCTTGTTACTAACTTATCTTAGCTTTCTCAAATTAATTCTAACATTAATTATACATGAACATACTCATTTTAACATCCTAGAAGCATCTTCATATAGTGGGCAATTCATCCAAACAAAACTGTGAACATGATCATCATATAATGCATATAATTTCATTTCTAACATACATAAATTGCTAGTTTCTCTTGGAACCTTTTTGAAACTTCTAAAATTCATTGGAAAACATTTCATTTCATTAAAATCACCATGAATAAAATAGAGGCAGTGGCTACTTCAAAATAATTTCAAGAGGGAGTTAAATCATAGCACCATGCTTAGAACATTTTCTAAGATCATCTAAGCTTAAGAGAACCATAAATAATAGGTTTTGGCACTAGTGACTAGATGAAACTTACACCAAGCTCATCATCATCACATGGCCAAAAATCATGTTTATAAACACTTTTATTTCCAAACTTTACTTGAGATAACAAGGGACAAGTCTTTGAGCTCTAATTTATTTAGGTGATACCAAGAATATAAACATGCTATGCACTTCATTTTATCTTCATTAGAAAAGTAAAGTGAGTGCTTGAAATAAATATGAGATGCAACTCATTTTTATCTTTGACATTAGGTGATGACTTGAAAAGTAAATATGGAATGCAAAGCTTGAAAGTAAATATGATAATGCAAGTTTATTTATTTATTCTTAAGAGTTTAGTGATGACATAAGAAGTAAATATGCTATGCAAGGCATAAATTTAAAATGAATACTAGTTCATTATTATATGTCACTAGAGGTCATACAAGACTTTAAAAGAATTAAAATCACAATCCCAACCATAATCTCATTATGGTAAAGCAAGCTCTAGAGTTCTAAGTACCATGGTTTCAAGGAAAACTCATGGCTCTTTGAACACCATCATTGAGCTCAAGGAAATGAAACCAAAACAAATCTTCAAAGAAAAAGGAAAGCTAGGAACCGAAATCACAAGGAAAATACACTATGTTCTTTATTATGTACGCAAGACCCATATCTAGAGTAAACTCTAGAACATGCCGGCCAACTTTAAGGTTGACAAGGGTAGGCCTTGAGCTTTTTGAAATCCTTGATTATTTTTCTTAAGTTGAAATCATTAGTGAGCTATGTAGTCATAAGAGAAACTTTGGAGAAAGAAAGAAAGAAAACTCAAGCTTTAGAGGTCTCATTGAGATGAACACAAGGTCATCATCTAGAGACACTCATCATCAAGCTATCATGATGAACACTAGGCCTTGAGGTCGAAAAAGGAAAAATGAAATGAGAAGGAAAATCGAAAAGAAACCAAGAGAAACTTAAGGAAAATAACATTTTCTTTAAGAACAAAGCTCATTTGAGTAAAAAGAAATAATGTAAAACAACTCCCTACCAAGGAAATCTTGAGAAAGGAAGAAAACTTGATCTTTGAGATGAAAATGAGAAGAACAACTCCTCCTAATGTGATGATGATGATTCGGCCTTGAGGAAAGAAAAGGAAAGGAAATGTTTTTTGGATGAGTTTGTGTTTGAGGATGAGAGTTTTGGTGCCTTGATGATGATCTAAGGTGGTGGTGTGGTGGTTTGAGGTTGTGATTCAAAGAGGGGATGAAGAAGATGAAGATGAAGGAAAGCTCTTGAAACTTGAGAGAAAAAGAAGAACTTGCAAGAATGTTAGAAACTTTGAACTTAACAAATGAACAAAAGTGATACAAGTTCATCCAAGGTAGCTATTTATAGAGAAATCAAAACAATGAGGAGTGAATGGAGGAGGAGTCGCCATAGCATTCAAGGCCTTGGGGGAGAGAAAATATCTCTTACAAGTTGTCATACAAAGCATGGTTGAAGGTATGATAAGCATGGGCCTAAGCATGGCTCAAAGTAAGGTGTTTTCTTTTTGAATTGAATGGAAATAAATTATTATGAGTCGAGGAGGAGGGCTGACGGTTTGGACAGGAAAAAAAGGGAGGGGGGAATTGTCTCATTCATTTAGTCATTCAAAGCATGGCTTGGAGCATGATCAAGCATGGTACAAGGTAAGGTGCAAGCATGGTGTAAGCATGGCTATGGAGTGCAAAGCAAATTCAACATGTGGGAAATGAGGGGGGGAAGGTTCGGCCAACCTATGACAGCCCATGGGGAGGAAAATTATTTCATCTAAATATGTGTTATTGATGTGTTTAAGTGTAATCTAGATTAAGCTCAAGGTTAGGAGTTTAAGTAAGTGTTTAGGTAGCTAAGAATGTAATTAGGAATCTCAAGACATGATTAAGGAGTGTTCATACATTATTAGAGGGAATTAAAACTCATTTTATGCATAAACAAATGTAGACAGAATTCCTTAATTTGAGGAATTGGAGAGAGAAAACATTATTCAAGATTCCATGACTAGGAATCTTGAATTTAAAAAGAGATTTAGGTTTAATCTAAGCAATTTTAGGTTCTAATTAACTTTAATAAATTATTTTGAATATAGATTAATTATGGAAATTAATTAATCTTCGTTTAGAGCCGAATATTGATTAGGTTTGCTTAATTATGAGATTAAGCTCAAAAACACTATACTAGGGGTAAAATCGTAATTTTGCACAAAAACTGCCCGAGACCACTAGTACCTAAACTAATGTTGTGAAACACATAAATATATCATTTAAAATCATCTGGAGAAGTTTCAGGCTCATCCGGCACTTATACCCGCGTCAAATGCTATAGGGGTATTTTGGTCATTTTGACCCGAAACCTCAGAAAACGAGTTTTGCATTCCCAAAATGATTCATAAGCCATCTTATCCTCTTCAAACAATGAGTTAGCCCTCCGAGGACTGTCGGGCTGACTATCCTCGAATTCTGGGTCGAAAATGACCTCAGGGGCATTTTGGTCATTTTCACTCAGACAGAAAAATTGGGGCATTACAGAGCTTATCCTAGGCAATCAGTGAGGTGAATTTTTGGTGGTTATTGTAAAACCACCGGGGAAAGTGAGATGGTTAGTTTCTGATGGTTATGAGAGGGGGTGGTCATTAAGAAAATAACTTGAGAATTCAATTATGAGAAAGTAAAGTAAAGAGGTGTGTGTGTGTGTCTATATATATATATTACATTATTGTTCCATTGGTGCATTTAATCATATGATATGTTCTAGGTGACTTTAGTTCTTTAGCTTATCTCCTACTTATATACCTGGCATTATGTTGTGTTTTAAATTTGTATTTTACCAACTCATGTTGTGAGTAAGCTTGTGTTATTTACATGTGTTACTTATGCTCCTGAGGTATTGTCATCAAGGTTCTAAAAATCAGACCGGACATCGAACCGGTTAGGGCAAGGGTTCAGAGGTTCAGAGGTTCAATCGAGGGTCCAACTGGTGTATAATACAACCTATATTTATATAAATATATAAAAATATAAAATAAAATATATGTAAAAAATAACTAAAAATTAAATTAGACATCAATAAAACCCATAAAATATAACATATTTCATTTCTTAAATCAAAATAAACATTATCTATACGGATCAAATCTCTCAAGTTACTAATTCTCATACCAGAAAAAGGAAAAGAATTAGGAAAAATGAGATTTTAGACTTTTTTTAAAAAAAAAAAAAGCCCTCAAAATAATGTCATTTTGCATCTTTTCTGTGAAAAAAAAAACTGGTTTGCCCAGTTTTCCCGATTCCCGGCCAGTTCGTAGCAGTCCGACACCGGTTCTTTGTCAGTAGGTTTTGGAGGCTTACCCGGATCGGATAGCAGGCCAGTTTCCGATTTAATCGGTTCGATCCGGTTTTCTGAACCATGATTGTCATACATACATGAGATATCTGTTGCATTCATAACATTAAGACCTATGCTAAAAGACACCTACTTTGGATAAAAGGATTTTTGAGAAGATTAAAATTGAACCTTATGCGTGTATATCTCTTTCACAATGATAATCGAAGTGGCTAGGGATGATGACGATGACACTTGTGTTAGAGTCGGGAAGCCCTACTAAAAATCATGAATAAGTTTATCATCCCTTCCCTTTCTCCCATGTCGTCTCCAGACATGGATGATGGTGTTATTCGTGATCTTCGTTGAGGTGTGGACATGGGAGTTACACTACCTACTGAAGTAGAAAGTCACAGTGAAAGCATGGAGACGATTTTCCTTTTGGCATTAGCTTTAAAGTTGTCATCCCCCTATAATTGTTTGTAGCCTAATCTTTTGATGGACATGTACCGAAGACTAGTTTAGTTTTTCTATAATTATGTTTAGCTTTGGACTATTATATGTTCAATCTTTATTGTTGAACTTTCTATCTTAAGATGTCCTTTATGTTCATAGGACGTTGCCATTATGTTATGGTTATGATATGTTAATCTAGTTATGTCGTATTATGCTATGGTTTACAAATATATTATGATGAGGTTTATATGATTGCTATTATTATGCAAGTATTGACCGATATCTATACACACATGTAGCTCACATTTTGGTTTTAAAGTTAAAAAAAAAATTAATTGTATTTTTATTACTTGTATTTTAAAGAAAAATAAGTTAATTTCTAAAACAAAGGTGTAACAACTAATAGTTAACCAGAATGCGACTCAAGCATATTTGGTTAAAAGTTAGGGTGTTACAGATTAGTAGTTTGAAGTTTCACGTATTATTTGGAATTAATGCATGTTTGTCAATTCGAAAGTGTGCATGATATGTTGCGAAGGAAATAAATGATAAAAACGTATTGATTATTAAAAATATTTTGTTGTTAGCATTAAATGATGATGATAAAGTCAGGTAAAGAGCTACAGAATAGTGACATTTTTTTGTGCTAGAAATAAAAATTCAAGCTGAATATGTATGAAAAAAAGGAATGTAAACTTATATAAGGATTGGTCTAATAAATTTGAAGTTATATAAGGGTTGGTTTAATGTGTACTATTAATACATGGGTTTGATGTATTAAATAATTTATTGTTATATGATAAGTATAATTTATTTTTAATTTAGTTTTCCTCATATTTTCTCCTTTCCCCAAAATCCTTAATTTGTATGGGAAACAAAATCCTTATATTAAGCTAATAACAAAATTTTATTTAGAAAAACAATATGACATGGTACAAAAATATATAGTTTTATTAATATTAAAAATAAATAAAATGTGTCTTGGGTGGTGGTTTAATACCACTAAAGGCACTAATAATTTTAAAGTTTTTTGAAGGAGTAATGTGATAACGTGTATTTAAAAGATGGTGAGACAAAAAAAAATCAGTGGGCTTAAAAAAGATTATTTTAATAAATGTAACTTATAATAAATCATGAACAATATAATGTGACATTCAGAATAGTTAAAGAAAGAATAAAGCAAATTTTAGAAGGGATCAATATGTTCAAGTTTCACGTATTTCCAAGGAATGCATGTTTGTGAAATTGGAAGCATGCGTGATATGCTAGGAAGGCATTAAATATTAAAAATGTGATGATTATTTTAAATATAGAGTTTGTAGAATGATATGCTTATGAAAAAATGTGATAAATATGTACTTCCATGAACATAAAAAAATGTTTGTGGACTATTTTGTTTTTTTTTAAAAAAAAAGTTGTCCATGGTCATGTAAGAAAAATATGAATTTAAAGTTATATAAAGGATGGCTTAAGAACTTTGAAGTTGTATAAGACTTTGTTTAATCTATACTATCAATACTATGACCATGCTTAGGCACAAAGATGTTATGGTAGGAAAAAAAATTGCGTTAGGATAAGAAAAATGTTTTTTAATAAATGTAACAGTTGGTTTAATCAATATAATTAATAACCAAAATGAGTTATGCAAGTAATTATTATTGTCTCCAAAGTCTAATTAATTTTAATTGGATATATATAAAATAAAATGTTCTTCACATTCTCTCCTTGAAGAAAACAAAATTTATTGGGGCAAAAAAAATATATCTCACCTTAACTTATCCACAGATAAAAAAAAAAGAAATTAAATGTGTCATGATGGCGGGTTTAATGACACTGAAGCAAACAATAATTTAAAAGTATTTTTAGAATTAATGTTTCAATTTTTATGTTAAAGATGATTATTGGGGCATGTATCTCCTTAGTCGATGTAATTTGATTTGGAAATGCATGAAATAAAATTCTGATAGCATTTGATTGCTTCCCTAAACTTATGTGTTTTGGGTAAAGATGTTTACACTTTGATTAACCAATGCAAAAAAAAATAGGTATTTACCAAAAGATAAATGTTAATAGTATAACAATATTTAATTTTAGTAATATTTAAAAGAAAGTAAAATTTTATTGGCTGCCACTTTAATGACACTAAAGTAACTAAAAATTTGAATGTAGATTGATCCCTTAATGGTTACAATTTGAATGTTATAGATGTGGTTGGGCATGGCAAAAAAAAAATGTAAAGGATTGTAACTGTTGGTTTAATCTAACATATTAATAAAGAAGGTTGATTTATGGAAGTAATTGTGGAAATCTTCTAAGTGTAAGTAATTGTGTGTGGAAGTCTAATCCATTAATTTGTGGTAAATATCAATGCATACATTGTATTTGATCGCAGAGTAAAAAACACTGAATACAATGTTAGAAAAATAATGAGAACAAATTAAAAGTATTATAAGTGGAAGGAAATTTACAAGTTTGAATGAGTTAGTAGAGGAAGTTAGCTTCACTGAAGTAGTACGATAATAATATATTATTGATAAGATTAATGAGATGAAGTTTCTCATTAATAAATCTATGATAAAAGTTTAGTACAGGCCATACACAAAAGTTCATACTCTCTAGTGAGACCCCAACAAAGAGATATCTAATAAAGTATGTCCTGATGATCTATAACTTGTAATTGTTGAATCCAATTGAGAAAGGCTATTTTGACCAAAGCAATAGGAATAAGCTATGTTAAAATGAAAAAAAAAAAAAAAAAAAGTCAGCAATTATCATGCATGTCAGTTGAGTAAATCAAGAGAGAACAAATAAAATAATATGCAAGAAATATAATCACTAAAGAGTGAGCATCAATAGCTTGGTGAGTAGTTATAATTTTTGTAGATGGATAGAGTGGAGCAACGTTTGGGTACGCATCAACCCTAACAGAGTCATGATAGTAATAATATGCATTAGGAGAAATTGCATGAAGTTGACTAACATCAAACTTAAAATTTACTACTTGTTTTCCACGAGCATTTTCATCCTCTTGTTGTGCACTACCATTGCAATAAGTGCATCATCAATATCATGTGGTTGTCCTATTGAAGCTATTAGATTAAGTCCTAGTTAAGGAGAGGTTAATGCACCCATTACTCCCTCAACATTATGTATGACGCGTTCTTGATGTGCACCCCTAGGAAAAAATTTTAGCCCATTGATAATATCGAATATAAGGGGTGATTGTGTAGCAGAAAAGTTAGGCCATTGTTTAGCAGTTGGTTCATAACCAACTTGTTCAATAGGAAGAGGAGAAGATGGTTGAGAATAATGATGAATACATATATTATCAGAAGTTTTGGACCTTTGTGTTGTTTTTAAATATAGGGTTAACAACTTGGTTTTTTATCGTGTCCATCACCTTCATCAAACATGTATTGTCCCTTACATAAGCAAGATCTTGCCATGCTCCATGATATACATTGTAGAACACCATAATCTTAAGGAGACCATCAAGTACATAAGCAGTGTTAGTGTGGTTCTCTATTATTATCTCAAATTGATTTCCATCAAAGTCCATGAATATCATGGGTGAGGATATTTGATAGATAATGTTCTATAGAACATAGAAGGTAGTTAAGGTTTCAGCTGCATAAGAGAATGTGCATATACAAAAATAATACCAAGTTAGGAATATGTTGAAGGTAATAATGCACTGTTAAGATGTAAAAACGTGTAGTACTCACTACAAAAGAGAATATTTTCATGTAGAATTCATGAAATAACGTGTCATCATCATGCATTGTAGTGAAGGAAAATGAAGCCATCTTGTTCTGATTGAAAGAAACAAATAGCAGTAGGTTGCAAAAAGACGTTAAGAATAAGAGAGTTTGTTGATATTGCCTGCAAACATCTTGAAGACAACAATCCTACCGTCCCTTAACTAATGATCTTGAGCATATTGTCTCCATCCCTTTGTGAGATACAATCCTCTAGCTCTATTTGAACCCTAATGAAGATCCATATGATATGACCTTGAATTACAATCTTTGACCAATATTGCATTACGTCTGATAGGAAATACCTGAGCTACAAAAGAAACAGGGAGAAGTTGTAACAATTCACAGTAGCATAAATGACTGCATTTTTAAAGATGAAAACACATAAATATTATGGAAAATCAAAGAAAATAAACATAATAAATAAGGTAATTAATTATAAATTATAACAATTAAAAAAGTATTAATAAAAAAACATAAATATAATAATATAAATAATCATGTATACAAATTATTACCAACTTATAACTTTCTGCTCGATAACCTGTGATAAACTTCTCACAAACAATAAGAGGAGGTCCTAGCCTATCTAATAAACCAACGATATCTTCATCATGCTTGTCCTTATTAGGACGAAGATCAAGATCACAGTAGGATATTGGACTACATCAACTGCACCATCTGCTAGAGGAAATTGATTGTCAACACTATTTCCTTCGAACATTTACATGTCTCCATCACTAAAAGTAACTTGTTGGATCATTGAATGGATACTACTTGATTCAACCTCAAGAGATAAGAACTTATTAGTACAAGGGACAACATTCCCACCAAGAGTTTCAGCATGAACATCATGAAGACCATGGTCATAAGGTTCAAAGGAAGTATCAAAAAAGGATTCAGAAAGAAGCGAAGAGGGATCAAATTTACTGTCAAAATGTTGAACCTACTTAGGGGTAGTATCAAAAACAACATATTACGGGCATAAGTGAAGAGGTGCTTGACAATGGACTACATTAGTATTATCAACACAATCCGGCCAAAATGAAGATAACGAACCACCATAAGGCACAAATTCAGGGTATTGATGAAAGGAAACAGGCGACATATTTCCATCCTTCACCTTCATATAGAATGTGCTTGTCCCCCTATATACCAAAGTTCTAGCCAACCTCCACATTCAATATGGGAAAACTCCATGAGATCCTTCAATCCACCAACAATATAATCCCTTGTTAATCCTTTGTCTAGAATAACAAATAAATTATGCTGATAATCTATCAATGTAAGTTGGGTGCCTAACTCCTCTCGGTACACCCTGTAAAATTAACTAGGCAACTCCAATATTACCTGCAAAGTATAGAACAATGTTAGGCCGACCCCAAATCTTAACAAAATGTTGCAACAATAGAGCTTAAATATATTTACTATGTAGAAACTGACGGCTTCAGGATCGAGTTCCATGTGCAGAAGACAAAAGTGGAAAGTAGGGCACCAAGAGCTCTCCATTCATACAAAGTTATATTACAAAGTTAGAATGGCATGAAGTGTATTAGCAAGATGGCACTAAATATATTAATGGATGAGAGTGGTGCACAAACAACAACTAAACCACAACTTACAATCTATAGGAAAATGCACAAACATTTCACGAAGAATTAGTACTACGGTATCCATTTGTGTCGTGATGCTTTTTGTGGTAGTTTATAACTATCCAAGCTGAAGATTATGAGGACTGCCAATAACTATCGTCATTAATGTGCAACATTTGAAAGGTAATGTTCAATACAAATCATTTACTACTTACTTTGAATTGGGTACCATGAAAAACCCATTTGTTGTGTTATCCAATCTACACACTGGTTGGTTTCAGTTGTACATTTAATTTAGTTTTAAAAAGTCAATACATCACTACCGAAGATTAATGTTACCTTGTATCCTTCCACCTTACTGGCATGGCACACTTGAGTGGATTTTAATTGTGATCATAACGTGTTAAACTAACTAAAAAGAAAGTGGATGCAATAAACAAGAGAGAATAAGGAAATGGAAGAAATTGTCAAATGAGAATGTAATGAACAGTGAATGTCAACAAGGAAAAACAATCATTTTCTTGCCAGCTGTCATGAATCTCCACTTTGAATCCTTATTTTAGTATATAGTAAGGATATATAGTTGACGTACGAACTACGAGACTTGTGAACTAGACATATATTAGACATATCTTATCAAATCATTGTATAGCTAGATCATTATCTGACTAGACTCTTATCAAATATCCATTCGCCAACCTATTAAGCATATGATAAGAAGTATAGAGTCTATTACAGACAAATAAAGAGCAAATGCTTGGCATATGGTCATCAAATCCAATTATAAGCTCTAATGCTAGGAAAGTGTTCAGGGTGTTCATATCATTGTAAGAAGTTTAGTCTTTATTTCAACGACTATTATAAATTAAATTAAGCCATATATGAAACTTAGCTTTTCCACTATCAAATCAAGAAATACGTGCACTTTATTCTATTGGCTTGGTGAATCTTATACAACATCATGTGCTTGCATAATATGCATAAATATTTGTCTGATTATAGATCACTTGTTTTACAAAGTTGCCTATTTAAGACCGTGCATCTTAATTGACAATTACTTTTCTCAGAATAACGTTCATATTAATTTGGGTGACTTCTTAGTATTTGCATGTTGTCACATTATGATATTTATGGTGTGATTAGGTTATAACATTGTGACACATCCTTCTTGAATAAAGGCCTATTAGGATACCGTGACATGATTTCCACCGTTCATAAATGACCCACTCAAACTAGCGTATTACAGGTAAATTCATTTACACCTGATTAATATGTCTAATTTTTTATGTTGTACAATTGACTACATATAGCTCATTAAGCCAACTCTGATGACTTATAAGTTGGGGAGCTTTTGGACCGAACATATCCCCGACCGGACATATTTGTTCATAACAGACAAATTCAAATGGACAAAATAACTAGACATATTATGAAAGGAAATATGCCCATAACGAGCTTGTAATGTTTTGATCAAATGGCATAGATAAAATGCATCCATTTAGAGCTCTCGGAATCCTCCACTAAAGACTTATTAAAAGGGAGGGCTCTATAAAGCTTCTCAATGGGACTTGAATAAGAGGCCTAAGATCCAAAACAAATCCTGCTCTTGTCGTATATATGGCTAGAGCATTATCCCAAATTCTAAACTGGTCATCTGGCCAGAACAAAGAGCATATTTCCTACTTCAATATTGGAGGAGCAACACTAGCTGCCATTGCCTTCCACCTTTGGACATATTCTTGGAATGACTCATTCTCTTTCTTTCTTAGTCCCTTCAACTAATCCGTAGTAGGTGAAATATTCACGTTGAATTTGTATTGGTTGGTAAAGGCTGCAGTGAGTTCTTCCCAACATATATGATTTTTTGGTTCGGTCCACCTACATGCATCATTCTCATAGAGCAAGCACCATCCAAATTTTCATAACAAAGCTGATTAAAAGGTTTTTGTCTTAGACCACATCCCCATCTTGAAGCAATAGATCTTCAAATGCATCATGGGGTTTGTACTGCCAATGGACATGATGAATCTAGGCATCTTGAAGTCCTGGGGAATGAAGACATTTGGAGCTAGACAAAGATCATTGATGCTCATTAGACTATAAGGATTAGGCCTCCACAACATTCGAAATTGCTCTTGCATTTTCTTCTCTAGTTCCTCCCTTAGTTTCATCTATTCCAACTCCCTTGCAATGTTGTTTTCTTTTCTTTTATTCCACTCATCATTTCCATTGTGATGATTACATGATCATAATTTACATTACCCTCTAATTCATAGCCTGCCTGATCACAAGGATCACCATTTCCAAATCCTCCATTCAGTTTTCCTAAGATTTTGAGCATCTTCTCGAACTCAGCTCCTTGTTCAAACATCATGGTCTTGAAATTGTAAAATCTCCCTGCTTAGGCTTCTTTCATTTTCCATGACTCTCAAATGGGCTTTGCATTGTAACTTGCATGGTTCATAAAACGAGTTACTAGGATTAGGTGAGGTCTTCCTCTAAGGAGCAATGCTTGAAGACCTGCAATTGTAACACTCTAAAAATTAAGCCAATAAAATTAAGTCGCATTATGGTTAATTATTAATTGTAACACCCTAAAATTTAGCCTATTTTTTAAAAAATAGAACATACGAAAAGTACATGTGGTAATTCTTTTTAACATAAAACTGAAAAACATGAGACTTGTACATGAGGCATAATAACTAATCACACCTATCAATCATGAACATAATAAATTGCGGAAACATAAATAAGCATCCATACATTTCCAACTAATTTAAATCCATCACAACATAATATAGACATAGCTCATAATCATCATGTATATAAATAATCTGTAATACGATCTTCACATAAGACATTTAAAATAAGATATTTAGACAAACACTTTAAATCAACCATTGAACATTCGATCACTCTTAAATGCATACACCTTAGAGCTTTTTTCTTAGCTTCTAATGCAAGCTTGTTCATTTTTTGTTATCCTTCATGCTTCTTGTTCAAGAAACCTCTTTTTAGCTTCTAATGCTTCTCTATCAAATTTTAATTAGTTAAAGTTTATTGATTCAGTGTTCTTTGATGACTAATAGTGTTTTTGCAAGTTTTAATCAGTGAAAAATCACACTTTAATGTTCTCTGATGTTTAAAAGTGTTTTATAAATTTTAGTTGGTGAAATTTATTTTAAAGTGTTTGTTTTGCATTTTAATTAGTTAGTTTTTATAAATAAAAAATTTCAAAAAGCTTAAAAATAGTGTCTTGGTTGATAAAAATGATTGTCTGGAAGCTTAAAATGGATGATGATGGTGGCAGTTTTGATGAAAATAGGTTAGAGGATGAGTTATTTTGTTGTTTTGATCAAGGGATGTGTAAAGGTACTTAAAATGTGTACTTGATGCAAGAAAAATTATTTTTTTTTGGGGTTGTGAAGAAAAATGATTTTTGAATATGTGTGTGTGTGTGTGTGTGTGTGTGTGTGTGTGTGGGCCTTTAATATGTGTGGGATTTTATTTTTGTTTTTTTGTATAATTTTAGTATATTTATTATGTATTTTGGATAATTATTAAATTGTTAGTAACTTGAAAGTTGAAAAGAATGAGTTTTTAAGGATGAGGTTAAGTGTATGTTGTCTTTAAAGTTTTGAAAAGGAGTGTAAATGAACGTTTTGAAGTGAAAGATTAGTCCACATTTTAGTAAAGTGAGTTACTTGAAAGTTGATAGAGTTGAGATCTTGGAAAGAATTGGAGGGCAAACTTTTAGTTGAACTTTTTGCAAAAGGGGGTTCGGAGCAAAAGTGAGGTTGAAAATAAGTCATGGAATTCTTGTCTCCAGTATATGGAAAAGTATTATGTGCTTTATGAGATTATAATGAATTGTTGCGTGATTAGTTAAATTGTATAATTTGTGATGAATGATATGCCTTGTGGATTGTTATGTTTATCTTAGATATAACTGTTAGGTGTAGAATGATTATGAAATTGTTAGTATAGAGAGCCCTGCATTTGTGCTAGGGGTCCCTGGCCAGTCTCCTCAAGGCCCAAAGGTCTGCATGTGGATTTATTATTTATTGTTTATTGAAATGCATTGATATAATATATGATAGAGACCAATTTTTGAGGAGTTTTATTTTTAGCTATTACGCTGCCAGAATTTCACCAAAATTATGAACTTAGAGAATTCTTGATGTGAAATGCAGTAATATGATTCATATGGGTAATTCATTTGATTATCATTGCCTATCTGTGCAATCATAAATACACTTAATAATTTTGGTGACAAATAAGATGCACGAATGTGATCATTTGGTGAAAGGTGATTCAATGCCCCATTTCCCATACTTACGAGTCCGAATTTTATTTTATGTTGGCAATGACTAGCTAGCTCTGACCTCATAACCTTAGAATACAGAGAAAGAGAGAGACAGAAAGAGAATCGTAGGGTGACCAAAGCAAAGATTTAAGACTAAATCATCTAAGAGAGAATAAATGTTATGTGTTAGATCCCCATCCCATGTTTTAAGTTATGTACAAGTGTTCTATATGCATTCTTATATATTGTCATGGATTCAAAATTATCTAACGCATTTTTTATATTAAGATCATACCTAAAAGCAACCCACTTCGAATAATTAGTTTTAGAAAGCTTAAAATTGAACTTGAAGCATACTCACTATTTTTAGAAATAAAAGTTGAAGTGGTGGGAGCGATCAGGACACGTGTATTTGAACGGGAGCACCCTACTAAGAATTTTTATTTCTCATCCCTTTCTTCCTTTTTTGGGTCATCTTCAGACGAGGACGATTGTGTCCTCTGCAATGTACACTACACCCCCTGGGGAGTTGCACTATGACCTAGTGCTGAGAGCGTTTTCATATGGTGGGCCGAAGTGTACTTAGCGTGTTCATGTTTTTGCTTCGTCCTTTCATCGTACGGTGGGTCGATAGTGCTTGTATATCTTTAGACTTCTCATATCTTTAGATATGAAATCGACAAAAGGTGGCTATTTTTTATATATATAATATGATTCCCGTTAGTATTGTACACCCGGGTTTACCACATTGTATAAATGGCAAGAAGCAAAGATCACGATTACACCGTTTGCATCTGATATGTAAACTGCAAAGCAAAATAATCTAGGTAAGCTTCTTAATATTTACTAAGCTGCACCAGTCTGTTTCTTTTCTTCAGCTGTAGTTGTGTTTTCCTCTGTTGAGTTTGGTTTGACCTTGAACCTAATACCTGCCCTGAATTCCATGCAAATCTTTTCCCTGATCCAAAGCCAGGTGCTCAAAAGACCACAAGAAAATCCTGTATAACTGGCAATGTCATTGCGGTATTCCATCCCAGACCTGTATATATGTTCAATAAAAAAGAGATACAATCATTTTTACCACCCAAGATTTCACATCAAGTGCAGAAGATGAAAATTTAAACAGTTAGAAAGAATGACCATTCCCCAGCAAATGCCACCATGTAGGATTGTCTCTCACCTGTATCGCAGGGGAATTAAAAAAAAAAAAACAATTTTCGGCTTCTGTTGTTACAAAGTACTTGAAAAATTGCAGCAAGTGTCAACTTTTACCCAAAAACTTGTAATTTTCTCTGCTCATTTCTCATGAAAAAATAGTTCACATTCAACGAAATATATTACAGGATTTTGGACAAAAATTTTGCATTTGAAAAACATCATCTAACTAGTGATAAATTTTATTTTTGAGAAATACCACAAAAAAGTTGCAATATTTGTGAGACAACGCTAAGAATTTTGCTACCAATTACCAAATATTTCAACACAAAAAATGAAAAAGAAAGGAACTAGTTCAGTCACCAGTACAAACCTTTAGGAGCTAATACTTGATGCTCCAAAGCAAAGTGGAGCTTTTGGTATCAACTGCATAATTCAGTTCAGGTGTCACACTCCCAGATAGTTTATGTGATAACAACTTTGACCTCAATACAGCTAGCAACTCCTTATGACGGGATTGCTTTCTCTTGAGTACTTGTACAAAAGCATGAAACCCAAGCCATTCCACTTCTTCCTTCTCCAACTTAAGAATTGGCTGGATATCAGAACCAAGACGCACGGAACGCATCCTTTTCTTTATCAGCAAGTACATATATCTGGCAGTTTACCACAAAATGAAACATGATTGAGGATATGCCTAAAATTGAAGCATTCAGAAACAAACAAAAAAATAAATAAATAAATAAAAATAATCATTTGGGGGAGACCTCATGTACAGCATTTGTTTAATGATGAAAGCCAATAAAATCAACGGTGAGAAACCACAATGCAAATACCAGTTCAACAGTGTGATACCACAGCCATACCTCAAAGATCTCTGAATAATGTCTGAACAATATCTTTTATGAAGTTTGCATATGAATGATAGGTCACGGATATAGCAATGAAACTTCATAGCACATAACAAAAATGCTTGATAAATATTCAATCTTACAACAGCATCAGAATTGATATTTGAATCGAAGAATATGGGATGGCATTTCGGTCTTAGGAAGAGACACAGCTTCTTCTTTAGATGAATGCCCGGTTTACCTTGCCAGCAAACAGTTAGTGTTGAGCTTAAATGATTATTCAAGTACCTGTTTAGTATAACAAACCACTTACTCTGAGTAGAGAATCCAACAAACAGCAACATTATGAATAATAACTAAATATAGACAAATAGGTTTCAGACTAGTACATCAGATAGGAACATTAAAAAATGTGAAGTTTCATCTTTTTTTTATTTTTTATTAGAGAATAAGTTCCAAATATGATTACACTCCAATAATCTAAAAAACACCCACTAGAACATTGTTCAATATAAATTTTTGTATGAGATGATTATCTAAATATCATATCAAGAATGTACACGTCCCCCTCAAAACCATTGATGCAGGGAATGCTAAAGTCTGTAGACCTCACAAATTAAATCTATTCCATAGTTGTGTTTAATTAACCCCTCCATCAAGGTCCTATTCATGATTCTCCAGACCAATTATCTATGCAAGAACAGAATATCAATTACAATTTACAACTCAATCATAACTATGTCATAACCTGTAATAAAATATTAAAAATAAGCCTGGGACCCTGACATTACATCTGAACAGCCCTATAGGAAACTTGAAGATTGAAATCTAAGATATCAGCTTAACATGTGTAGATACCCTTTCAACAACAAGAACCAAACTGAAATGAACAAATATACTATCATTGTAGTATTACCTCTGTAAAACAACTACAGCACCCCTAACAAATTTTACTTTCCAAAAGTGAAGTTAGAAACCTATTGGACTTTTGGGAGGATTACTAATATAAGTTAACATCATAATATTCTCTTAAACACGATTATCAAAATAATGAAAGAAGGCAGCAAATTATCTGCCTACTAAATTGTTTAGTCAACTGAAATTTGAAGTTGTCTTCTGTGTATTATATTCTTTGATAAAATCCTGAAAATTTTATAACTAGTTTGAGACACTCAAGACTTGAACATTGACACAGAAGAAAATGCCTCTATATTATATGCTAATAACAAGGATACACATTATATGCCAATAATTTGGTCAATCAAAGAGCTTTGAACAAAGATTAACTTTGTATAGTCAGCTTGAATTTCCATAGTGGAGGAATTGATAAGCAGACCACTCCAACGAATGAATGAAGCTGCACTATCTTCACGCACATAAACCCTGTTCAATTGGGAACCTGATATCTGTTCTACATCAAAGTTTGCACCAAACTTTTTCTCGTTCATGTAGCAGTTGTAACCACGAAATCCTCTATGTAGCCTGGAGAAAAAGTTAGCTGCCTGCTTCTTTGAGGTCGATATAAAAAGAAAATCATCAATAAATCGGATTAGCATATAACATGGGGATGAGACTTTATTATCACCACTGGTGTTCACAGCATTGTTCTCCATGCAACTTCCAGATTCAAGTGCCTTTTCAAGGAATGGAAATATCACATGTCGCTCCAAATGCCCGTAATAAAAGGAGCAAAGCAAAGTAGATAAAACACCTCCCTGGGGAATACCAACACTTTGCAAGAAAAACTTTCCATCAAACTGCAACACATTGTGCTTCACATGCTCAGTAAGATATGAAAATAGCAATGTGTTTTTCACATGCTTCTGACGCTCCTGAGACATTATAAAAAGATAAATTGGGCATAGTATATAGAATTTTTTTACAAAAAATTGTTATGTCCATAAATAATTATCTGATAGAGACTTCATCACAGTATTTTCTTCGAAAGTAAAGCAATATTAATATGCTACAGCCTCAGCGATATGTCCAGTCTGGAAACTATGCAGGCTTACCCCTAGTTATATAAACCTTCAATATTCGCATGCGTGGGTTTATCAATAGGAACTTGGTTTACTTCATTTATTTAAACAAAACATACTTCTTAGCTTTGAGTGATTAAGTTCAACTAGATTTGGACCACAGTACATGCATGAGATGCTGCCATAATAATTCAAGAAATGCAAGGTTACATAACTCATATTAGGATTAGAATAGAATAACATTAATTTGTCGCTTCCAACCTCAGATTTCTTTAGGTAGTAAGGATTTTGGTAGAGGACATTGGCTAGTTCAAGTCATGGAAATGACCACACCCCCCCCCCCCCCCAAAAAAAATAATACAACACCAAAAAAAAAAAAGAAAAAAAAAGTTACCGAACAGGGAATTCAAATTGCATTTGCTTGACTGAAGAGAATATGGGAAGAAAGAAAAAGGAGAGAAAATTGAAAGATTTTGATATTTTCTCTTGCTTGGTATAGAAAGAAAAAAAATAGATGAGACCCACCAAAAACTTTTCAAAAATTGAGAAAAAATACTAGAGGGGAAGAGAGAATTTCTTTAAAATGTCAATTTTATTCTTCTTTATTTTTCTACATTAAATTGTATTAAGGATAAATAACTCATTTTATATGGTTTTCTTTTCTTTCTTCTTGCTTTTCTCTCTAACTAACTGACGAAAAGAAATGTTTCTTGTTTTCTTTCTCTCCATTTCCTCTTCATACAACCAATACAAGAGAAAATTGAGTTTTCCTTTTATTTTCCATCTCTTTATTTTCTATTCTCTCATTTTCTTTCTTTTCATTTTCTCCTGTCATACAAGTAAAGGGTGAATGAAGGAGAAATTGAGGGAAGAAACAAGCTCATGTGAATTTACATAAATGGAGCACAAAAGAGACTAATGTTAGAAGGTAGCTATTATGAATTGAAGCACCATCCAACAAAATTTCTAGGCAAAAAGACATCTCTAATCCGTAGCACCAGATCTAAAGGAGGACATAATGCATACAAATCATCATTTGCAAAATGATTGAACATACAATTTCCTAATGCATCACCAAATACTGTAGTTTGATCTATGCTCATTGCAAAAGGATATAGCTGATATGAATTGGCTTTTATCATGGTGTCTTTGCAACTCCATGAATAAAAAATTCTGATAAAAAAAATGAACTAAGTTCAAACATAATCCCAGTTTATACGAGGTGTGCCGTGTAGCATTTTTGTCAGCTAAAATTGGGTGACAAAGGATGTAATCATGAAAATTTCAACACCATCTCAACAGTAAAGACAAATTTCAAAAATTGTAGATCATTAAGAGGATAAGATTCAATTATTATGAAGCGGTTAGGTTTGAGGAAGTAAAGTTATTACAGAACACAATGAAATAGAACAGATGAGGACAGAAGGATCACACATAAAGACCTAGATAACTTTCTGCTGGCCGACTAGGAAAATTGAAAAATGATACCTGGTTAACAAAGACAGAATGCTGAGATCGAAAGGAAGCAAAGCAAGTGAATTGTGTATGGCTACTGTTGATAGTTTCATCCAGCATCGTAAATAGCTTGTGAACCCACAAAGATTTCTTTGTGCAAACAATTTGATCATACTGTTTTAGAAAATATTCATCTTTTGGCAAAACATCTTTCATTATGCCAAGCAGCTTGTCCTGATCAACAGAATCAAATGCTTTCAATACGTCAGATGTGACAATGAATAAACTAGGCATATGTGCCATTCCCTTCTTCAGGCCAACCAAAAATGGGCATAACTTTTTGTAAACATCATTATAATCAAACACTGAAGAACCTAGCTTCATAGGATCCTTGAACTGAATTCCTTTCAAAACCATATGAGCATCACGAAGAACGGAATTCACAGATTGATAATGTTCAAACTTGGTTTTTCGAGGTTTTAATGTCCCCTCTGTTTTGTGATATTGAACTCCTGCAATGGACACATGCAATGGCATTCGGGAAGAACCTTTGAGATTTGCCACCATCCTCACTCCATTTTCTTTTGGTTGAAGTCTGAGCTTTGAAAACCCAAATGGTCTACCTCTAAGAATATTATGCACAGCCACATCATCCAGATAACTGTATCTCCAGTCTTTGAAGCAGGCAACAGTTCTATTTGTCAACTTCTCCCAAACAGGTTTCTGATAATAGTATACATCATGTTTCCCTTGCTCACTTTCAGTAGCATAAAAGTTTGCTTGCATCAAGGGTACAACCAGAAAAGAGAAATACCAGAAGATCCACTTCTCTAGAAGCTTACGTTTAATATCATGTACAGCACTACCCCAGTTCCTGAATTCTTTATCGAAGAATTTACTATGTCCTTCGACATACTTTCGAACCCAAGCATTTCGACTATTGAAGAAATATTTATTCGATAGGAATGGAAACCTTGATGCTTTAAGTTCATGCATACATAACTTTAAAGGGAATTTCTCAAATCTCCGTAAGTGTACGAACTTGGAAATGTTTCTCCTCATAATTCTCCAATTGGAAGGAGTACCTAGTAATTCAGAAGGAATTAGACTCCTAGATACAGCCCATATAAAAGATACCACTTGACTTTTTGAGCAGTATGACTTAACTATCTCACACTGTGAACCAGTTGCGTCAACAGTATTAGTACAACGCTCACTACCAAACTCCGGAGGTTTCTTGCCCACACTTGTCCCAGACGCATTGTCCTACAGTAAGAATTTAGTGAGAAGTACCAAATATTTTGTTGGAGATGGAAAATAAATGTAGCATGATTACTAAGCAAAAGCTGAAAAGAGGTACACAACATGCATGTGTCCGATCACCAACTTGAACAAAAAACATACCTATGCACATGAATGAGAATTCAGATCTACATTTTTACAACCTCAGCTATGTGATGAAAACTTCTTGTACCAGCCAATAAAAGTAAAAAATTAATTAGTAAAAGGAGAAATAACCTTAAGTCTGGAGCTAAATTGTCCAAGAGTATGTTGATCCATTGATGGAACACCACAATGCTTAGCCAAGAGCTTTGTATGCTGGCAACACTTTGTCCTGCGAATGAGATGCTTAAACCACTTATGAAGGGAGTGATACCTGCAAAAATATTGTAACTGTTACAACTTATAAGAAATATGAGCTTCATTCTAAGAATAATCAACTTCCAATGGCCAGTGACTCCTTTAACATGAAGTCACATTCTAAGACCCTTTTAATACAAACTCAGCCAGAAAGATTGGGAATCAAAACTTCTTATAAAATGCTTGTATCGGCAGGTTTAATGTCAGTACTGCAGGTATGTCCAAACTCCAAAACAGAAAGAAACTGAACAGCATAGAGTGAAATGAACTTCACATATGACCATACATACAGGGTATGAACAGGGGACCTTATAACAATTGACTCGAATATACCGTAACATTTACATTGAAAAATGCTCCATAATCAAAGAAGGCCTACGTGAACTTACAGGCATGCAGAACCTATGAGACACGAACCACTGCAGTGGAAACAAGGCATTGGCTGAGCATTGCTATTTACATCTGAGAAGCTAAAGATATTGCCTATGAGAATCTTCGAACAAGCCAAATTTGGCCTTAAGGAATATAAAATATCTGAAGATAATTTGTGAAGGAAATATACATTGTCATAAGGAGAATAAGGCCTTTATGACATATTAACACTAAGGTAAAATAATGTTTCACGACAACTTGAAGAAAAGCAAGTGGTTTTGAAATAACACCTCAACAATATGCTCTTGTGCATGTATAAGTAAAATGCATTTCCATAGATGGCACATGCAAGCCAAGTCAAATTCAAAACTTATTGGTGGATACGTTTCTTTGGAAGAACTGAGAGTGAAGAATCCACGTTATAGAAGATAGAATGCCTTCTGATATCAGTTCTCTTAGGAATCGCTGGAAGAGATTGCAAGACTAAACAGCAAGAACATTGCCATGGCATCTGCAGCTAAATAACATATAAAGAGTAAGTGATAGTAAGACAAACAATAATATCTGGAAGATACTTCATCATTAATATTTTCAGGTAATGTTACCTACCACTGATATCTCATTACCCCCTCCCCCTCCATCATGTACATATAACCATATTTTGAAATAGTTTGGTTCTTTAAGTCACTGGAATATTCAACAATACTTTTCTCCCTCAACAGGTTTTATGAGGGAGCCTAGCTTTCTTAGCTTCTTAATGAGTTTCTGCTCATGTAATTCTAAAGGGAGTTTCAAGGACATACTTGCAAATTTCAAACAGACTGATTAGCTCTTCTGATTGAATGTACTTCCCTTTTTTGCTTTTATGATCTACTTTGTAACTTTCCAAGGATCATTATCTTCCACTTTTCCATTTCTCCCTAGCTTGATTAATTCTTCTTTTATCATTAAAAACCCAACAGAAAGCATCCCATTGAGCTAAATGTAGATAATTTTTCACTTTCTGGGCATCCACGTTCATTGCTTGCTTATTTTCTGTGACAAACAGGTTACTATGAGCATCTGGCTACAACCACAGAACAAAATGCCACATACATACCAAATTGGCAAATTCTGCCTCTTGAGAAGTACTTCTTTCAAACCAATGCCCTACTTATAGTTGAAAATCAGAGTTATTCTAGAAGTTCATAATAACATACTATGACTCCATCAACAAGGACGGCAAAGAAAAAGGAAAAAAAAGTAAGTGAACAAATATGATGGAAATAGTTGAAATGAAATATCCTGCAAAATAGCAACAGATGTCTCCAGGGGCTTAAATTGCTCTATCATACATCACTCACCCGTGATATGAAAATGTAGCATGACTACAAAGAATCGGCAATTAAGATCATTGTCCTATGCACTAAAATAAAGTAGAACAGCTAATCAATTCCATTCACAACTATTAATCTATACAAGGATATCATTAGAATTTAGGATTGGGGGATAGCTATCAAACAACAAATAAAAGTTTGATACAGAAAAGAATCTAATACCAACAAAAAATTTTAGATACAAATCTGTATCTGGCACTCTACAATATTTCATAGAAACAATTGATCACCTTTTCATGATAGCTTAGACTAGTGTTGTTGCACGGAAAACTACCATGAAAGCAATCTGTATCAGTAGGAGATGTATTCTCATGCATAGTTAGACTGTTTTCTTCAATGGTCGATTGCTTCTGCTTTTTGCATCTACGTCGCTGCCAACTAAATGGCCTAGATCGTTTTCCAAGCCTAGGTGCACCACTACTCGAGCCTGGCTTCCCTTCTGACTCTGACTTTGTTTTAACAGTACTTGTTCTTGTTGACCGAGGAACTTCAGAGACACTGATATCATAATTCCTGCTCTCGTGATGCTTGATAATTTGCATTGAAGACTTTAGATCAGTTAAGCCAACACTACTTTCAGAGACAAAAGGACCATTGATACTGTACGAAACATGGCATTTTTGTTGCTTTAATGATAAGTCATCAACATCATCTCTTTTTCTCTTTTTCGTGCCTGTTGTGAACAGAACTCACTATTGCAACATCTTACGAACAATTAAGAGGCAAAAGAATATTCTAAAAATGTAATGTTGCTCAAACACTCATGAGTGACACAGTAATGTGTCAAGAAGGAAGCCAAGATAGCCATAACATCAACCAGAAAAAGTAACAAGAACAAACTGGATCAAGACAACACAAAAGAGAAGACACATCAATTCATGAGTTTATCCAGTTACTGATACAGCAGACATGGCCAGCCTTGTTAGGTTTGTATGATAAATATTTATCCACAGTTACAGATCTCTCAGATTAGGCAGCATGCATTCATATCTTTTAATTTTAGTGTACACATTTGGTTAATCCAGGATTATAGTATAAGTGAACAGTTTGACATAATAGCAAGTTGGCATAAGATTGCGAGTCTCGATGAATAACAAATCCTTACTGCCTTGAGAGATGCATTTAAACATGCAAGATGCATGTATTTTAATCCAGTAACAAAATCATGTTCAAGGAGAAGGAGGGAAAGAAAGTGTGTGAGAGAGAGAGAGAGAGCTCATAATGCTACAGCCTACAATCAACATGTTAACTGAGACACAGTATGAAACACAGTTCTTATTACCGCATTTATGAAGTGAAGGATGCTGATAGTCAAACTTTGATGAGCACTTGAGCATGTCAAAGCATAGACTGTTGATAGGAGGACCTGCCACCTGGAGGTGTTTTCCATGGGGAGCTGGCAAGAATATCAATGTATTCTTGAGTAGGTAAATCATGAGATCATGTCCAACCTGCATGGATGCAAGTCTTTAATTTTTAATTAATTACAATAATAAAACGAGATAAAAGAACAGAAAAAAGGACCCTCTTTGTATGCATAAATATTAGTAAAAATTCTTGGCATCATCACATACCCTACTTAACAAAAGACACCAAGATGCACAGGATAAAAGCTCCACAATATGGCTTGAACATTTACTCTGCATATTAACAAAATTGTCAGATACATAAATGCAAGACATTCACACATGGTGATGGCCAGACAGACATACTGATATATAAAATAAATGCTTCTATGTATCATGGTTGGGAGAGAGGTAAGATGCAACTAATAAGTAACACACCTCTCAAAAAGAAAGGAAGGAACAAATCACATTAGTCTTCATAAAGAATTCTATGTCATCATCATTAGATCACCAATACATTAAAAGGAATCCCCCATTTGGCAGGCCATGTAACATCAACACTCAACAGTTAACAAAAGTCATGGAAGAAAATAAATGTGCATGATCATGAATCTGAAATATCTATTAATCATAACACAAAGTACTTGCAGGAAGGAGAAATGTTCAAGGAAATTTCTTCAACAGATTATAAATATTTTGACATCAACAATGCTACACTCAAATTTACACTCACATCACCCCACCCCTCCACACTTTTCACTATTTGACTATAATGTTATAGAAACAACCAAAAATTACTGAATAAAAGAGAGTGGTATTACTGGAAATCAAAAAAAGACAGAATGCAAAGACATGGGAGAAAACTTTAGAGCACTAAGTAGCTCTCACTCTACAATTTCCTAATACAGCAAAAGCCTAGGATATTCCTCCCCACTACCTACAAGTATAGACTTTCCTATACACATTCAACATTCCCACGCCTCCCCTCTCAGCACTCACTCAATTCCCTGCTAAGTTAGTTAAGCCTGGGAACCATCTGGTTCACACACCTCAGAACCCTTATTAATTCCTAAATTGCTTATACACTTTTAACCCCTTAGGGATTTGATCCCTAACAATACCCCCCCTCTTGAACTACCATGTTGTCCTCAAGGTGGAATTGGGAAAAGCTGAGGTGGATATCTACTACAAGTTCCCAAAAATTCTCAAAGTCTGGCATGTCTAACCACTTGATCAACACCTCCAATTCTCGTTGTGAGTTCTTCCTTGCTGCCAACACTTTTGCTGGTTGTAATTTCAGCTCCCATTCCTCAGCAAGACTAGCTGGTTGGGGTTGGCTCCTGACATTTGGGGCTACACATTTGTTGAGCAAGGAAACGTGAAAGACAGGATGCACCATTGACTCATGCGGTAACTACAACCTATAAACCACCTTCCCAATTATTTCCAATATGTCAAGAGGCCCATAAAATCTCTCAACTTCCCTTCTTTTTTTGATCAGCCTGACTCTTCATTCTTGCTTGAGCCCTATTGAATTGCCATTTTAATTCCTCCAAGATGGCATTTCTCTTAGCCAGAAGTTGGTTCACTTCTTCCACAGTCGAAGGAGACACATCCCCCTTAACAAGAGTAGGAGGATCCCTTCCATATAAGGCCCTAAATGGCCAAGAATTTGTGGTTGAGCTATAAGTGGTGTTATATCACAATTCATCCGAACTCAGCCACTTAGGCCATTGTTTAGGCTTGGCTCCCACAAAGCATTCAAATATGTATCCAAGCACCGTTTGCTACCTCTGTTTGTTCATCTATTTGTGGATGGTATGCAGAACCAAATTTCAATTTGGTCCCTGCCTGTCCAAACATTTCAGCCCAAAAGGTGCTCAAAAAACACTTGTCCCGCTCAATAACAATTGTCTAGGGAAATCCATGTAACCTGACCACCTCTTTTACAAAAATGCCAACTATGTCTTTTGCTGAATAAGGACGAGAAAGGCTGATGAAGTGGGAATACTTAGTGAGCCGGTCCACCACCACCAAAATAGTGTCTAGCCCATGAGATTTTGGGAGGCCTCCAATGAAATCCATTGATATATTCTCCCAAACTTGAGTGGGGATTGGTAAGGGCTGTAGCAAACCTGTTGGTGTCAGTGTTTGGTACTTACTACAAGTTTCACAAGCTTAAATATATTGTTGGATTGTTTTCCTCATTCCTTCCCACCATAAGAGCCTAGCAATGCATTTATATGTTCTGAAAAACCCTAGTTGACCACCCATTGCTGTGTCATGGAACTCCTGTAGGACTATGGGGATTCTAGGGGAGTCCTTGGGTAAGACCAACTGGTTCTGGTAGTACAATTTCCCCTTTTTCAGTTCAAACCCGGTTTGAGTTTCCTTACCTCGTACCAACTCCTGCATAATCTTCTTCAACTTCTCATCTCTTTGAATTTCCTCTTCCAACCTTTCCCAATCTTGGAGGGTGACTACAGAAGTGGCAACAATACACATTTTTCTGGAAAAAGCATCTGTTGCCCCATTGTCCTTTCTAGCCTTATACTTGATTTCAAAGTCAAAACCAAGCAACTTGGCCACCCATTTCTGTTGTCCTTCTCCCATCATCCTCTAATCTACAAGGAGCTTCAAACTTTTTTTATCAGTGTGCACCACAAACCTCCTTCCTAGTAGGTAGTGTCTCCTAGGTAGTGTCTCCATTTCTACACAGCCATGACAATCGCCATCAACTCTCTTTCATAAACTGACTTCTGTTGGGCTCTCTCAGATAGTTTCTAGCTTAAATAAGCTAAAGGACAGCCATCTTACATCAACACAACCCCAAGCCCTTTCCCCGAAGCATCAATCTCTACCACAAATTGCTTCCTAAATCAAGGACAACTAACATAGGTAGGGTAGTCATTCCTTGTTTGAGTTTTTCAAAAGCAATCTAGGCTTCTAATCCCCATTGGAACCCATCCCTCTTCAGAAGTATGGTGAAGGGCCAAGCTATCTTGCCATTCCCCTTCACAAATCACCTGCAATACCCAATTATCCCCAAAAATCCTCTCAGCCCATTCAAATCTATAAGTGCAAACCAAGTTAACATTGCTTCCACTGTCTTGGGGTCTGCTGCTACCCCATGACCAAGGATTATATGGCTCAAGTATTCAATCTCAGGCTGAGCAAAACAACACTTTTTGAAGTTAATGAAGTGGTGGTGTTGCCACAGCAACTCAAGCACTTGCTACAAATGGCTCAGGTGCTCTCGCTCTGTCTTGCTAAAAACCAATATTTCATCAAAAAATACCAGAACAAACTTCCTTAGGAATGATTTTATGAACTAATTCATTAGGGCTTAGAAAGTTGAGGCCGCATTTGTCAACCCAAAGGCATCACTAGAAATTTGTAGTTCCCTTCATGCATTCGCAATGCTATCTACTCGATATCCTCTTCTTTCATTCAAATTTGGTGGTATCTCGATTTTAAATCCAATTTTGAGAAATTATGGCCCCTCTTATTTCATCAAGTAATTCATTTATCACTGGAATGGGAAATGTGTCTAGAATTGTTACCTTATTCAGAGCTCAATAATCGACACAGAGCCTTCAACCGTCGTCCTTAATCTTGACAAGAATCACTGGGCTTAAGTACAGGCTGGTATAAGATCAGATAATCCTTAATGCCAACATCCCCCGATAATCTTCTCTATTTCATTCTTTTGGAAATAATGGTATCTATAGGGTCATACATGTGGAATTCCAGCTCCTTCCTTCAAATGGATGGCGTGGTCATGCTCCTGCAGGGGTGGTAATTCATTGGGTGGCTTAAACATGTCCTCAAAACTCTTCTAACAACTACTTGAAACCCTCGGGTAAGGTATGAATAGGTTGCTCCTCCCTTCCCTCTACGCAAAAGGCGATAAAGTACCTCCCTTGTCTACCTTCAGATCCTTCAATGTCACCTTCCATGAAGTTTTTGCCATATCAAGAGAGGGATCCCCTTGAATGCATTTGGGTACTTCCTCTTCCTCCCACCCAATCACCAATTTCTATAAATTGGCTCGAATATCCCCCAGACACGCAATCCACCCCATCCCTAGGATTGCATCCACTCTCCCCAGGTCCAATAAAAAGAAGGGCTAAACTATATTTACCCCTTGTACATCGAGCTCTATTCTGCTACAAAATCTGGAACTTCGCATCACTTGGCCTGTACCCACCTCCACAGAAAAACTCAAAGTTTCAACATCTCTACTCGCAGCAGCTTTACCAGGGGCTTAGATAGAAAGTTGCTCTCCGCATCAGTGTCAATCAAAATAATCATCTTTGTTTCCCCAATCATCCCCAAAAACCTTGAAGGATTTGTTGATCATGGTAAACCTTCGAAGGCTATTGAAAGTGAGACGTAGAGAATTCAACTCTAACTCCTAGATTTCTGCCTCATTCGTCTCCTCCTCTACTTGTTCCTTGGATCCGCTGAGGTCGAAGTCTTCTATGGGGACCAGATTTAATTTCTTATAGCTTGCATGCGTGATCGAGGCCCCATCGATCCCTACATTTGAAACAAAGGCCCCTTTGACTCCTCTCTTGAAGCTCCATCTGTGATAATCGTCTCCCAGTGTTCCCTTTTTCCCCTTCTTCTAGAAGCCGCGAAACCCCCTCTCTACCTTGACCACCCTTAAGTTATGATGGTCCAACTCTATTCAGGTTTGCGCCTTTGGTGTAGTGGCCCAATCCTTTGCCTAGTAGACCTTCTCCTCCTCTCCACTCCTTATTTCTTTCTTCTAACATAAGGGTCTTATCCTTTATTTCAGCTAGAGTCCCTAATTTGAGACTTTTCACTTCAACCCAAAGTCCACCCTTGAGCCCATTCATGAAAATGCCTTCCATGATTTCTCAGTCCACATGCTTCATGGGCCCAGAGACTCTTTCAACCTTCTCAATGTAGTCCATTACTAAGCGCACTTACTTCACCACCCCTGGTTCAAATCGACACAGCACTCCTTCTCGAAACTATCTCCATGACGGAATGGGACTTGCTCCCCCCAAGCCTAAAACCAGTGCAACACCTTACCCTCTAGCACCAGCACCACTACTTTCATCCTTTCATCACCATCGAAGCTATTAACTGAGAAACACCTCTTTATTTTGGCAAGACAACCCAACGCGTCTCCATCTGAGAACAGAGGAAGCTCTATCTTCTAGTCTTGGTTATGCCACCAATGGTGAGGGTTGTCACAGAGAAAATTCGATGGTCGACTGCCCCAAGAAAACCCATCCCAATGGCGCAAATGGCCATCTTGGGAATGGAGGGAATCTCGATCACTGTGGTGTTAAGATCGCGAACCACCAAACTCGCTATGATAAGGAGGAGGGGAGTGGTGAGATCCCCTTTCCCATCTTGAACCCCCATTCCATCGGTCACTCTACTCCACTCGAAAGTGCCTCCTCCTTGGCAATGGCGAACGACCACGAGAGCGAGCTCGCCATGATTCCGTCATCAGAAGCAACATCTCATCAAATTTCCTCTCCAACTCTTCAACGTGACTTTCCATTGGTAGCTTCAGCGATTTGGAACCCCACAGCTCCCAGAAAAGGAGCTCTGATACCAAATTGAGAGAAACAACCAAAAATTACTGAATAAAAGAGACTGATAGTACTAGAAATCAAAAAAAGACAAAATGCAAAGACAAGGGAGAAAACTTTAGAGCACTAAGCAGCTCTCACTCTCCAATTTCCTAATACAGCAAAAGCCTAGGATATTCCTCCCTGCTACCTACAATCATAGACTTTCCTCTAGCAGAATACATCCAACATTCACACGCCACCCCTCTCAGCACTCACTCAACTCCCTCCTAAGTTAGTTAAGCCACCCATCTAGCTCACACACCTCAGCACCCTTGTTAATTCCTAAATTGCCCATAAATTTCTTCCTCTTATGCACTTTTAACCCCTCAGGGATTCGATCCGTAACATAATGGGACTAAGCTAGTTCTCTACAAACTTGATACTCTAATTTCCCCACGTAACCAGATGCAAGTGTGTATCTAGTACTATCTATTTTGACATCCTTTCCCATCAATTCTCAAAAGACAGGCTAACAGAAACCATCCCAAAGTATGCAATTCGATGGCATGTACAAGTGCTCAAAAGCCACTCACTCTTCCTGCATTACATATAGCCTGCTTGAATCATTAATCCAACATCAAGAATATCAAGAATGCCCTTATAATAGAAACAACAAGTGAAAAAAATATGGAAAAAAAAAACACAAATAATAGCTGAAAAACTTTTTCTTGGAAAAAAAGACAAAACTGAATATTTGTATCGGGCTGAAGAGGAAAAGGAAAGAAGAGACTTCATACCCTAACATAACCAGCGCACAACACATTGGAATTGGCTGTTTGCCTTCCACGCAACATCACTTCAATGGCCTCACACACAACCTGGAATTCAAAATCAGCAAAACTCCTTTACCTCCAACCTCCAACCAAAAACCCAATCCCCAAAAACAAAAATAGACTTTAAACTTTGACAACCAAATAACTCAAAACACTTTAATGCTTCCGTTTGTTATTGCCTTTTATTTCTTCTTTATATATATATATATATATGACCGTCTGTTGATGTCTTTGCCAAGGAAAAAAAAAATTCCTGTTAATTAAAATATATGTGTTAAAAATAATCTGAACATTTTTCATAAGTTTAAAAATCATAAAAGATTTTCTTCCACGCTCAACGAAGACACCATCAAACCACTCATCGAAAGCACGCTTAATTTTGATTATTTTCAGAGAAATACTTAGCCCTTTTTTTATCTATAGATTATAGTAGGATCCAAAACAAGGTGATCCAATCCAACCACGTTCAAATTAGCTTTTTTTCTTGTCATAAAACTCAAAATAAACAAAAAAGCAACGCAGGTTCGTGAAAAAAAAAAAAAAGACACGTTTTGATCAAAACCTCATTCTGGGGCCACGTTGAGCAATGATAGAAATATGAGACCGAAGGCGCGTTTTCTGAGACGACGACGAAGCACTTAGCGAGGAGTTTGCGATAATCGGAGGGGTCGTCGGGCCTGAGGAGGAACGACATGGCATCGGCGCTGCAGTCGAGGCAGGGGCGCCCCTTGCAGCGGCAAAGGTCCGGCGAAGGAGGCGGCGGTGGGAGCAGCGAGATGATGGTGTCGGAGAGGGTCCGCGCTCGGTTGCGGAACATGCGCCATAGGACGCCTGGAACTGCTGGCCTGCGCTTCCTCGCCATTTTCCCGGGAAAGTGACGAAAAATGATTTCAAATTAGAGCAGGGAGAGTGTGGAGAGTCGCGAAGGAGAAAAATTGTTTCTTTATATGCTGAGTGGTCCTTTTTTATTTTTTATTTTTCTCTTTGACTACTGAATTTGTTTTTTAAACTGAATAATGTTTAGAGTTGACTTCTTATATGGCTCTGGGTATATATGGATCTATACGGTGACTAAATCTCATCCATTAGATATAAGATCTAATGGTTATAAAAATTTTAATAAAAAATTAAATTTTAATTTTTACGTTTATTTTACCATTATACCCTTCTCACTATTATTCAACAATTTTTTCCTTTCCTTTGCAAATCGGTCCCTGCTGCCGCCAACCTTCATCAGCCCTGCTGAAAGCTACGTTGCAGCACCCCTGCTTACGTGGCACCAGAGGTCCTTTAGAAGAAAGGCTACACCGACAGAGTAGGTGCATCGACCATTATTGCAAGTCGACCTTGGATATTACAGCATAAAAAGAATATAATAAGATATCTTTGTAAGAACATAATCACATATCATCATAGCATAAATAGAATGTATTAAATAAAATATATCATACAAAGCTTAGAGATTATCATCTTTTTACTGTAATCTTTTCACTTTTCTTTGTCTGTTTGTCTCATATATAATCGAAAGCCTTCTATTAGAGAATTCACATTTTCTGGTGTTATTCTTTAACATCATGATAACAAGCGAGATATTTACGCTATGCTAACTAATGTAGCTAATATAAAAGGACCTTACATTTCTGTCCCTCTACCTTCTGTAGTTAGCAGCAAAGCTTTAAGTGTCTTTCTTTTCATTATTCTCTTGCATAGTTGCATAGATTCAAAGATACAAAATATTTAAGTAATAAATAGAAATAGAACTTAAATAACTAAAAGTCAATATGAATCTTCAAATATTATAAATAAATTCTTGAAAATAAAGCTTAAAATTAAGTAATGAAATAATTGGAATAGAATGCATAAAATATAGTTAATGCATAATTAAACTTAAAAATAAATAAAGTGCATAGATATTCCAGTAGTATAGACTTGATAACTCAAAGTAATATAATCACTATTTAACATTATCAATAATTAGCAACTTTAGTAAAAGATAACTTGAAATGTAAAGGAACAATAAAGTAAAATGATAGTGGAAAATGATTTTAATATAAATAATAATAATAATTCAAAAGAACTAGAAGTCAATTAGAAAAATAAATGGTTGGATAATCTTGAAGATAAATGAGTAATATAGAATATGTGAATACTATGTTGTAAGTTTTGATTATGTCAAAAGGCATATGATAAAAAGGTGGAAGCACAAAAGCCTGGAGCTTCTTGAAGATAAACAAGTCAAATAGTTAAAATAATTAGATCTTAGATCACTTTGTTAAAAGGTTTTTATTTAATAAATTTATTTGGCCCTCGTTAAGTTAATCAAAGTTTTAATCTAAGGAAAATTTGAATTGTGCAATTGATTACCGGGCTCATAAATGTGCAAATGGATGTGTTTTGAAAAGATACATCTTTTGGGATAAATGCCCAACTGTCTACACAATCTTTTGTCTATAAATACCAATTCTTTAACACCTTTTAAGGTATGAAAAACATGTTACAAAAATCATTTTTAACAATCATTCTCATTCATCAATCATTTATTCAATACTTGGGCAAATACATTTATTCTTGAGAAACCTTCTAGTGCTTCAATTTGTAATATTTCCTCTAATCAGAAAGTAAATTCTTGTTTTGTTTTATTGAGATTGTGTAAAGGGTGAGGCATTCCTTGTTAGACAAGAGTGTGGTATCTCTTGGTTCTTGAGAGACTTAAACACAATGGGTGAAGGATCCCAAGGTGTAAGAGTGTTCTCCGGTTGTAAAGAATTAAAAGTTAGTGAAACTCTCAAGAGGGTTACTTGGGGTGGCTGAATGTAGGCCACAGAAACTAGTATAAATTGAGTTTATATTTTCTCTTCCCTTATCTCTTTAAGTTTATTACAAATCTACTTATCAATATCTCATTCATCTATATAATTAGAACTCTAAATCTCTTGCATTCTCATCCATTCAATTAGGTTTCAATTCAATTTCTTATATTTTATTGGAAAAGGAATTAGACTGTGAAAATCAAGAAAAATTTTGAGAACTTAATTCACCCCCCCTCTTGAGTTCATTAAACGCTTCAAGAATAATAATGACCTTATCAAACTCTTTCTTCCCTAAAGAAAAATCTATTAATAGGCCTCCTATATTTATTGGTGATAGTTACCATTATTGGAAAACTCACATGCAAATATTTATAAAAGCCATAAATTTAGATGTATGGGATACGGTAGAAAATGATCATTTCATCCCCACAAATATAGTAGGAGATAATAAAATTGAAAAACTTAGAAAATGAGTGAAGTGATGAAGATAAAAAGGAAGTTCAATATAACTAGAAAGCCAAGAACATAATCACTTCCGCTTTAAGGATTGATGAGTACTTTGGAGTGTCAAATTGAAAAGTGCAAAAGAAATGTGAGACACTTTAGAAGTCACTCATGAAGGTACTAGTGAAGTCAAGAGATCTAGAATACACAATTTCACACACAAAAATGAACTATTTAGAATGCATCATAATGAAAGCATTCAATACATGCAAAAGAGATTTACTCATACTGTTAATCATCTTGCCTCTTTGGGAAAAACATTTCCAAATGAGGATCTTATTAACAAAGTGTTGAGATGTTTGAACAGGCAATGACAACCAAAAGTGGCGACTATTGCAAAATCAAAGGATTTGGCCACTATGTCTCTTGCCACTCTCTTTGGCAAACTTCAATAACATGAGTTTGAACTGTTGGTAAAAAAAGTGCACGAGAAAGAAAGGTTGAATTGTGCTTTGAAACTTTCTTCCGAATCTAAAACATTTACAAAACGATATTATCAAGCTTGAAGCTTGAAGTGCAGCAGAATAATGGTTAGATGTTTCAAAAAATAGATCTCTGAAGCATGTTAATTGATAATGCAACTTTAACGGTACTTCAACAGTAATTATCATAAAATGCATAACACAAAAATAAAAGATCATGGAAGGGAGAAGTGACACAAGTATTGTTATAATGGTTCAGCCGACCTACCTACATCCAGTACTCAACACATGTTAAGATTTCACAAATAATAATTTTCTCAACCTGAGAAAGTAAAATGGATAGTCTTTACATTAGCATTCCCAAGCTCTCACGGTGAATAGTGGACAACCCCAACTGTCACAAACCGAGTAGTTCGCAACCTTTCCAAGCTAAAGTGAGTAGTCCTGAACCAATCTCTCCAAGTTGAACCGAGTAGTTTGAACCAACCTCTCCAAGCTGAGCTGAGTAGTCTTGAACCAACCTCTCCAAGCTAAACCATGATGACTAGAATGCCTCAATCGTCAAGTTGCAAGTAGTTTACTCACAGCATCTCCAAGCTGAACTGTGATAACCAGATGTCTCTGCCATCACATTGCAAGTAGCTTTACCTTAGCTTCTCCAAACTGTGTCTCACTCTGATCTTAAATGGATCAAGATTACAAAGGTTATGTGTTTGAGTTGGTACTCAAACTAACCTACACCCATGTTTCCTTACATATATTCAGTAAGACAGACTTGGAAAACATGAGCGACTTCTTTCTCACATATCTTCCTAAGAAGAGTATACAAATCATTACAAAACATAGAAAGAAGATTTTCTACACTTTAAGAAGATTGATTACATATTATGATGAACAACACAAGAAGTGTGGAGAGATTTTTTCCGAGTTTTCACTCTTATGTCTTCAACTCTCTCATCAACATTTAAGCATAGTATCTCTATTTATAATGGTCCTTCTTCATGACCGTTCCCCTTGATCAGATCTCTAAGTGACACATGTAGATCATCAGTTGTGTCTTAGAATGTTAGTCTAAAGAGGTAGGCAGATAGAGTTGTCACATCGGTTGCAGAAGCTGTTGTATTGTAGAGATTTCTAATGTCCTCTTTCTTTTTACTTTCTGATTGTGGTTTCTGAATTCTTCCTTTTAGAAGCTAGGATCATTGATCAATCAGGCAGAAGAAATGACATACCAATTATAAAACTGGGTTTGATTTGAGATTTAAAGTTTGAATTTCAAATTTCCCTCCATTTCCTACAGTGTTCTGTACTCCACAGTTAAGTGAGCTTTTTGACTTGTGTAATCAATCGATCTTCCAGTTTTCAATCTTAGCTTTTTGGTGCTGATTTATTTACGATTGTGATGATTGTCTACTGAGTAACACATTACTATCAGAGTTGGCATAATTTCCTCATTCTTTAGTGTACTTTTTGAAGTCTCGTGTTACTTTCTGAAAACCATTTCCTTAGGCTTCTTGTTCTTGTACTGATCTACTTCATTTCTTAATGAATATGAACGTTATTTACACGATATAATATTCATTTTGTTTAAGCTCATTCTCCTCCCACGAGATAAAGCACGTTTGCACATGCAAAGTAAAATTATCCTTGCTCAAGTCCATGTAATGCACTTTGGAATTTTACCTGTTAAGCTTAGTTAAGAAACCCAAGGTAGTCATTAGTCGTTCTTCAAAATATTTTCTTTAAATTGGATTTCTTGTCATTCAAAACAATAAAGTTCATATTTTCTGAAGGGTTCTGGAGCTTACAAAAACTTACAAGACTCAATCAACACGAAGAGAATGACAAAAAGAATAAAGGAATTGTACTCAAAGTCTCATCTTAAATACTAAAGAAAATGATGAAGAAGGCAATAATGAATGGGACTTACCAATAACATGAGTGGGTCTCGAGGAACTTATGGTGATCCCAGATTTACCTAGGGACATGTGTACCTAATGTATTACACTAGCTGCCAAGTGTAGGTAGAAAAGCACATAAGAAGGGGGGTTGAATCATGTTTCACCTTTCTTTACTTTTCAGCAACTAAAACTTTGAACAAAATACTATCAAGCGTTGAGCTTGAAGTAAAGACAAAGTTAGATGTTTCAGAAAGTAACTTTATGAAATATAGCTTCAGTAACAAATAATCTAAAATGAAAAACTTTAAGCATAGACTAAGTTTTTTTAAACTGAACTACAAAAGTAAAAGGGTAAGGGAGAATAAGATACTACACAGAGATTTTTGTACTAGTTTAGCTAAGCTGTCTACATCTAATACTCAACCACCGTTGAGTTTGACTAAAACTTTCTTAACCTGCAAGAGAAACAAACCAAATAGTCTTTATAATAACCTTTCTAAGCTATAACTTGTGACCAGTAGGCAACCCTTATTGTTACAAACCAAGTAGTTATTCACTAGCCTCTTCAAGCTGAACCCTAAGTAGTCTTGTATTAGCCATTCTAAGCTAACACTAAGTAGTCTTTGACCAGCATCTCCAAACTAAACTATGATCAGCAAGAGCACCTTACTATTATGTAGCAAGTAGTTTTATAGTAGTCCCTTCGAGCTATCTCACATCGATCACTACTAGATTGAGGATATAAAGGTTTGTGCTTGGATTTGTAGCTCAAACTAACCTACATTCAAGTTTCCTTAAATATATATAGTGAATAGCCTATGATAACTTGAATGACTTCTTTCTAACGATTCTTCCTTGGAAGAATGTATAAACTATTCGAGAACATAGAAATAAGATTTTTACAAACAGCGAAACTTATTACAAGAAGTAACGAACTTCACAGAAAAGATGAAGAGAAAATTTTGCAGCATATCAGCACTTAAGATATTGTCAATTCCCATCTTTGAAAGCTCATCATCTCTATTTATATATGGTCTCCCTTTGTGACCATTGCCTTTGATCTGTTATCCAAGTGATACGTGTTGATCATTTGTTTATGTTTTGGAAACGTAATCTAGAGAAGTAACTCGACTGGTATTAGAGCTTTTGCAAAAGCTGTTGCAATGTTGAAATTTTTTATGGCCTTTCAGAAACTACTTTTTACTTTTTGAACATAATTTCTGAACTCTTCCTTCTAGAAATTAGACTAGTTGACCAAATCGGCAGAAAAGACATGCTACTTTGAAATCTGGTTTGACTTGAAATTTGAATTTCAAAATTTCTAATTTCCCTCCTTTTCAGTGAAGTGCAACGTTTTACAGTGATGTGTGTAAGTATGAAAGTACACAAGAAGGGGGGTTGAATCGTGCTTTGCCACTTTTCCATATCTAAAAGATTAATCAAAATACTGTCAAACATTAAGCTTGAAGTGCAGTAGAAACAAAGTCAGATATTTCAGAAAGTAGGTTTCTGAAGTATCATGTCAGTAAATAGTTAGATAAAGCAAGTTTTCAACCTGAATGAAATAATAAAGCATAGCATTGAAAGTAAAAGAGATTAAGGAGAAGAAGATACAGCACAAGTATTTTTATATTGGTTCGGCCAAACTTACCTACATCCAGTGCTCAACATACGTTAAGATTCCACTAAAAATCTTCTTAACCTGAGAAAGAAAAATTGATAGTCTTTATAGTAGAAGTTGTCTGCAGGTCACGGATCAGCTTAGAGAGGCTAGTTCAAGACTATTCGGCTTAACTTGAAGAGGTTGGTTCATAACTACTCGATTTGTGATAATTAGGGTTGTTCATTATTCACTATGAGAGCTTGCAATGGCTAATGTAAAGACTATCCATTTTACTTTCTCAGGTTGAGAAAGTTGTTGTTAATGAAATCTCAACATGTGTTGAGTACTGGATGTAGGCAAGTTGACCAAACCAGTATAAAAATACTTGTGTTGTCACTTCTCTCTTCCTTGATCTCTTATCTATATGTTATGCACTTTATATTAATTACTGTTTAAACATTATTAAAGTTGTATTATTATTATCATGCTTCAAAGATATACTTTCTGAAACTACTAACCACTATTCCACTGCACTTCAAGCTTTAAGCTTGATAGTATCTTTTGTTAAAAGTTTCAAATTCGGAAGAATGCTCAAATGCACGATTCAACCTCTCTTTTCGTGCACTCTTTTACCAACAAGTGGTATCGGAGCTAGGCCTTTAAGGGGTTGAGCAATCCAATGATTACAGAGGACAAACATCGAAGGGATGAGATGAAGCAGGAGTTCACTCATTAAACTGACCATCCATTCCTAATGAGCTTATAGGATATGACAAGGCTATCTCAACGTGTACCAAGCTAAGCATAACATGACAAACTAACTCTTGAAGCATTGTGAAAGGAAGATGGGATAAACTGGACATACTGAAGAAGTCATACTTTCCAAAATGAATGACTATCCCATAGACAAGAGAAAGTTGGCAATCCTAAAAGTCTCCACATCAGAAGCGACAAAACACTAAAGTAATAGAACTTGCTGATACCTTTGGTGAAGAAGAAGAAACTGATCAAAAATTTGAGATTGAAAATGGAAATGAGATCTCTTTGCTCATGGAGAAAACGTCAATAATAAGGCTAAGCCATGAATGGTAAAAGCATCAATCTCAAGAGAAAGACAAAAAAAGTCATGAAAATCCTGAAAAGAGCAACTTTGAAGATGAAGGGAATGAGTTAGTAAGTCATGACAAGGTTGAAAGTGACAAAATCTATATATTATGACATGAGTACAATTTACAGTAAAATGGGAGGTAAATATACTCAAATTCACTCCTTTATCTTCCTTGCAATCATGTGATGAGCTGCCAGATAATATGCTTACTTCCTCTTCAAAACATCTTAGGTAGAATAAGCCTAAGTTTGATAAAGAAACTCAAAGAAAATACAAATTATGTCTTCAAACTCTAGGCCTTAGAAGCTAAAGTCTAGAAAGAACTCAAAAAGCTATTTCTGAATTTGAGAACCTTCTTTTATAACTTCTAAACATTTGATCTTGTTAAATGGCAAAAAACTCTAAAGCCTCAAACTTGTGCTTAAAGATTAAAGGCCATTGTTTCAGAAAATAAGTCTGAGAAATGAAGAGGAAATAGAAAGTAAAAAGAAATGCATCCTTATCTAAAATCATTATCATAGTTGCTATCATTCATAAGAAGAAATAACTATCTGAAAATGACCCTCAAAAGAAAAATTTGTTAAAAAAGGATGGGAAATCTCCCTCTTAAACAACTAACTAAGTCAAACTCAAGAAAGTTGAGTACCAGCATTATCTTCTTTCAGGTACTATCTCAAACACCTACCCCGGCTTAAGAAAGAAAATCAGAAGCCGGATACTCAACATCTCCAAATGGCTTGAATGAACTAATGAAAAGCATTCAAAGATGTTTTTGCTAGCCACCATTTAGCACTGGAAGAAAATCTTGAGGAGAAGAATCTCAACAAAACTCCTGTTAGCAAATAGACGGAAGCCAGATCTTCAAAAAGTAAACTCCATAAATCAAATACTTCAGAAAGTACGATGAGAAGCTCTAAAGAAAATCAAAAAACATTTCCGAACAAAAAGACAGACAATCTGAAAGTTCTGGGAAACATGTCATTCCTAAGGAGACATGTAAAAATGTGCTTCCATATATACCATTGTGCCCAAATATGTGGAAAAAGCTTTGAGCAACCAAAGCTAGGTGGGTACTTTGCTACAAGAGCAGAACCAGACAAAGAATATGCAAAACTTGAATACTTGAAAAAAGATGGAGTTATCATGACAAGTCATATGGAACTGAGAAATTCCAAAATGCTTACACTCTCTTGAGAGACTCAGAGACTTCCAACTATGAAGAGGAAAGAACATGTTTCTGATGCCTAAAATGAAAATGAAGAATTGATGCAATCTAACACACCTATATATTGCAGATAAAGAACCAACCAAAAGATTAGATATCGAGGTTTTCTTAAGATTTCTATAGTATTAGTGGTATTGATCTTGTTTAGAGAGTCATATTCAGCACTGTGGATTCATGCATCCCGTTGACAAACGTGATTAAAATCACACTCAAAGTTGCTTTTACATGTTTTTCAAAAATTTACATAAGCATCATATACAAAATTAGGTGGATGCTATCCTACGAGAGCTAAACCAGATCAAATAAATGCAAAGTTTGAATACTTGATCAAAAGGGAACTCATCATGAGCTCAAAAATGATAAGTCATATGAACTAAGAAGATCATAGGATGCTACCATTCTTTCAAAAAACCTAAGTTCCTGATTATGCAACAAAAAGAATACATCCATCTTCTTTGATGCCTAAGGTGAAAATGGAGATCGTTGCAAAATATCGCACCCAGATGCTGCAGATAAGGAACCAGACAGAAGATTATCGCATGAGGTATTTCGAAATCCCTATATTCTTCAGTAATATCAATGATATTAATCTTTAATTTGAAAGTCTTTTCAATAAGGAATCGCCTAGCCAACGCTCTACTTACCAACTGACCTACTGGACTACATATGTAATATGATCGGACTACAGATTACGTGCTACCGATACTGAGCGCACTAGCGTCTCAATCCGGTGCTTGTTTATTAGCACACCGGCTTTCGCTAGCTCATTCCCGGATGGGCTTTTCTTCCTGGTGCTTCCCTTCCTGCACTTCGGTTCTTTTGAGATAATCGATCACTTTCGCTCTGCTCTGTTAGTACCAATTCTGACTCTTGTTAGTCTCCAAGGGATAACTTTCTGTTCCTTATAGAAATAGAGTATGAAAAGCATTTCCTAGTGGGCTAAGGTTCCAGATTGATTCGCCTTTCACCGGCCATCTACCAGAAGATTGTATTAAAATTCAATAGTAATGCAATGCTTCTCGTTCCACTATGCCTATCGCCTTGAAATCCTTGCCAGGACCTTATGGTAGTCCTTACATTCCTGCTAGCACTACAAAAAGCTCCGGTCTTAATGCCCCTACTACTGCTATGCAGCCTTTCCTTGGGTTCGTAGAGTCGGGTTCCCCGTTTACCCACAACGAAGGAGCCACCCCCACCAGACCAGGCAGGCGGCCACGGGTCATAGATCCACGCCCTTTGTTGACCAATCTTGGTTAAAGTCAAAATTAAAAAAGGATCGTTTATGTCAAATGATTGGAAATGTCAAAGATGAAAAATGTTAAATGTATTCAAAAGACTTTTGCTTAAAATTGTTTTTGTTGTTGCATAGTATTCAAAATTTCTAAAAATCTACATAAGCATTCATGGACAACATCTTTGGGTATTCTCCTTTCCATTGTCTAACGTGAAGACCACAAATATAGATTTATTTGTATACAAGACCGGCTCACTTTTTTTTTTTGGAATCTAGAAGATCTGACCATAAGCTTGGGAAACAAAAGAAATGATAAGAGAAGAGAAGAAAAGATTCAGAGATTTAGGAATATTTGGTATTATGAGGTTCAAAGTGTAAAAATGACTCATCGGCAGAAATATCACAATATTCTAAGGAATCAGAACATAAGAAGTGGAGCTTAGAAAGTAAACATTTCATAAAGTGATCCAAAGAAGTCAAAAGTCACTTCTTAAGGAAGACAATGATATTGTAAAAGGAAGCTGCAAAAAGGAAATGTGGCAATAAAGGTGCATCAGTATGCATGAAAATACAAAAAAAAAATGAATAAAAAATTGAAAAAGCATTGCAAAAGGAAAGTTGTTGTAACTAAAAAGTTGTAGGAAATTGATTAAGTTGTGGGGTGAGCATGTTTTATTTGAAAATTGCACTTCTTGCATTTTTAATTTGCTCTTGTACAACTACATTTGCTCTCTTAGCCTTAGGTTTAAATTTGCTTGGCCTTTTTGATATTTCTTACCCCTATTGAAGTGCACCATAAAATTGAATAAGCCTTCTTGATTTGTGCATGCATGCATGCATGTGCATGACTAGTGGGAAGTGGGGTGACTAGCAAGCCTATGGTAATGCATTTCCATTTGAGATTAATTGAGTGCCAATTTTTTACCCTAAACACTTTTGAGATGCTTGAGTGGTAAACACAAACCTTGTGAGGTTCCATATGCTTGATACTTGCATGTTATGAGTAAAATTTATCTTGTTTACTCTCCTTTTGTACGAATATTGCTTATAAGGATTTGGTGCTTGATGATATGTTTTTGGCTTTTATGCTTGTTTCCACATAGTTTCATTGGAATTGGTATTTTCTTTGTTTTCTTTGTTTTTTTATCAAGTTTAGGATTTGTAGGTTGGTAGTAGTTGGCTTGGGGATGGTTTGATTGCTTCGATGCTTCAACTATTGCTTGATTGTCGGTCTTGCATGAGGACATGCAAGAAGCTAAGTATGGGAAAGTGATACGTATGCATTTATATATGTTTTTTGTACCCTCTTCTTAGTATCATATATCTCTTTTATGCTTAATTGTATGCATTTGCATCGTGTTTGAGTTTGGACATTGATTTGAGCATTAATGAGAATTTTGTACATAATTACACTTCTAACACTATTCTATATTTTGAGCTTAATTGGAGTTGTAGACCTTTAAAACTTATGTTCTTTAGCTTTTAGGAAAGCTAAGAGGATTATCTATGACTTTCATATGAGCTCAAAAGCTAAATTAGAATTCTAGTTGGCCAAAATAAGCTCGAAAGTTAGAACCGACGTGCTGAATTTCTAGATTGGGCATGCTTCAATAATCAAGGCATATCTCTCTCATATGAATTCCAAATGAAGAAAATAAAGTCTCCATTTTGAAACAAGAAAAAAATCTACAACTTTCATGAAGATACCAAAAACTATTTCGGTCATTTCAGAGTTTAAAACTTAAGCATACTTGCTGCAGCGAGCTAGGGTTGCTGCAGTGACCCCTGGTTTAGACAGTGACACTCTAGTCCCAAACAAAGTTCCAAAAATAGCCTTAGCCTACCAACTCCCTCACTCTAGTCCAGATCAGAGACCATCCAAAAAAAAGTTACTTACATTAAGGCATATCTGCCCACCAACCTCTTAGCCAAGCTCACTTCACTCTTTGTCAATATTTTCGATCTATTTGCTTGGACGTCTGCTGACATGTCAGGCATAAACCTAGAAGTTATATGCTACAAGCTCCTAGGTCGCACAGAAGAAGAGAACCCTTGGTGCCAAGAGACAATAAGCTACCTTGGAGGAAACGAAAAAAGCTCCTGAAAACTGGCTCCATTAAAGAGATCAGATACACCTCTTGGCTCGCAAATTTCATGATGGTGAAGAAGAGTTTGAGTTAGTAGCGAATGTGCATAGATTTCATAGACCTCAACAAGGTGTGCCCCAAAAACTACTATTCACTGCGTAGCATTGACAAGTTCATTAACAATGCATCGGGTTATTAATACCGAAGCTTCATGGACAGCCAAATCAAAAAGTACTTTGTAGATGAAGAAGACTATCTTCCTCACCAAGCAGGGGCAGAGCTTAGTTAGGACAATGGGGGGCCATGGCCCCCCCAAATTTTTTTTGAAAAATTTTTATATATATATATATATACTTTGTGTAATAAATAGATTTCATAATAAATATTATTCTAGATAAATGTGATTTTTTGGTAAGTGAATTTTAGGTTCATGATGGTTGGATAGCGATGCAATCAGTAGAGGAGAGATACATGTGCCATAAATTCTAATATGCAACTTGCTGCCATGTGTAGTTTTAAATGCTTGAACATATGAAGCTTTGTTTGTTATCACAGGCAGATTAGTATTGTACTTAGATTTTAGATTATGGGATCACTTTGTTACTTTGGGGTGATGTTTTGGTTTTTTCATTTTGTTATAGTTGTGTCTCTTCCCAATTACTCCTACTATTTAAAGTTTAGACTTGTGCTATTTATCGAAAAAAATTGTTTTTTTTTAAACTTAGAGTTTATTAGTTTATTTTCTAATTGGAAAAAAAATGATGTGTCATCATGCAATAAATATAATAAACATGAGCTTTTTTTTTTATAAATAGTATGATTCTTTATATTAACGATCTGTTTGATAGACTGAAATGAGAGTTTTTTTTTTCACGAGTTCAATGTGTGATTTTACACATAAAATTCATCAATGAAATTACATACTAAACTTATTCATAATTTTTTCTTCACTTTTACCATCATACCAAATACATTACGGAAGGAAAGTTGCCGAACGTTAAAATATTGATTAAATTGTTGACACTTTCAAATCATTAAAAAAAACATAGAGCAACATTATAAGGTTAAAAAAAAACTCTTATTAGTGATTTATTTTAAAACTTACAAAGTATTTACGGAGTAAAAGGAGCCAACTTAATTATTTGATCTAAAAATGGCTAAAAGTAGAATATATAATTATTTAAATTTGTAAGTAATCAATATAATTTTTATTATAAATTATTCACATATCTTATGACTAAACTAATTATAGTAGCTTAAGATTTACTTGTTTTATGTCTCATATAAAAGTATTGCTCTTATTCAGTATATTTAAAAAATCTATATATATATATAATTTATAATTAATTTTAATTTTATTAACATCATTTATATTACATATTATTTGACCTCCTAAAATTTCTTGCCAAGCTACGCCAGAAGTATGCAAACTTCTGCCACAAATCTGTCATTCAAAGTTACAACAACTCACAGGACGTGTAGCAGCTCCATCCCAATTCCTCTGCAGGTAAACCAAAAAAGAAAAAGGCCTTTTGACATTTCAAGTTCTTCTCAACTTGCTCTTGCGGTTCGCCCCCAAGTCACCAATTCGCACACCACATCGCGGGTAACTTTTAAGCATCCTTCGATAGAAAGAACATGGGGACTTATAAGCAAAATTACTCGCTTCTGTTGCTCTTTCCGAATTCTCAAGAAAAATTAAGCGAACAAATTCTAGACCGTCAGATCTTGATGATATTTAATCTAATGGTTAGGTGGTGCGGACCACGAGACGGATTAACGTATCATTGGCAACCAAACCCACCGATAGTTGTAACTAGTAAGTAAGTGACGTTAACTTGCCATCATTTTTTTTTTTTGATAAAAACTTGCCATCATAGCAAATCGTGGCTCAGCAGATCACGCAGATCCTCTAGCACTGCTTCGTTTTGACACGTGATGCCCTTCATGCCACATAGATTGGAATCCGACTTTTTCAAAGCAAAAAAGAAAATGGCTATTTGAATTTTTAAGGCAGACGTAACTGCGGTTGTGACTTGTGAACTGAATTGACCCAAACCCAAAATTGAATCATATCATCCAAAAATGAGTCATTGTTTACTCGGAAATAATAATAAATAATAACCAATATAAAAACTTTAAACATTGTAAGCTTTCTAACATAAAATATATTTTTTAATTTAAATTATTGCTTTTCAAAACATTGTAAAGTATTTTTTTTTTATTATAGTACCGAATTTGGATGAAAAGGTGGTAAAAACTAATTAGTAAACATCCACTTTGATTCCTGAAATTGCATGTGTAATTCATTTTCATTTCTAACATTAAGAAATATCACTTTAGTCCATGAAATTTAAACAGTGATTTAAATTAGTCCTTATACTATTGTTTCTGCAAGATTAATTGAATCATCAAAAGAACTAAGTTGAATCACTTTTTGAAAATTCAGGAATTAAATTGATAATTTTTTAATTTTTGGGACTAAAATAAATCACATATACAATTTTAAGGACTAAAGTGAACATTTATGCAAAAACCAACAAACTATTTTTTGTGGGCGAATTTCTTTTATAATAATCTTTGATTATGTGTATTGGTATCAAATGGGGCTATAGAGAGATTTAGATTGAAATAATATTTTTTACACCCCAATCACTTATTAGCGTTTTGTCACACAAAGAAAATACTGCACGGTCAAATTATTGAGAAACAAAATATTACCTCCTAAATCATTAGGCAGTGATTTGTGAAGAAAAATCTCTCTGCTTATGGAGCCAAAATTGCACTGCATGTGCTCAGAGCGAATCTCACTATTAATGCTGCCCCAAAATCTCTTTGTCGCGATTTGTCACCAAAATGGCACTGTTCACGTGTAACGCTGCAAGTGTTCAAATATCGGACAATGAACTAATATTTAAAAGCACTAAATTATTTTATTGAACTATTTTTAATGCATCAGTTACTTAAATATGCAACAATGAACTAATATTTAAAAATAAAATAATAATAACAAGTAAAGTGAATAATAATAACAATAATTCTGTTACACTCGCTATAAAACAATTTGATACATTAACTTAGTTACATGTTCAATTTTTATTTACGATTGTTAATTTATTTAGAAATATTAAATTATATTTTATCTCATGAAAAATAAATAATTTATCCTTTATAACGTGAGAATGTTGGTAATAGTGAGTGATAAAATTAAAATTTTAATGGTTTAAACTCCTTTTGTGACTAATAAATAATTTAATTTCTTAAATTACTTTAATTTTTGAGAAAAATAAATAAATAAAAATTTTATAGTAAATTTTGATTTGTCACTTGTAATAACAAATTTAGACCGGGATAAATAACAAAGCTTTTACATAAATATACTAGAATTAATCGAACTAATAATAACATAATATTATAATAGTAATTTATAATGATTTTGTTGTTAAATTATTTTTCAATTAAAAGCGAAGAAAGAAGGACATTTTAGAGATATTAAATAAAAACCATTAAAATGGGAGTGGCAATAGACATTTTTGGAGTGGCTATCTATTATTGTTAAAGGTGTTCCTGACCAACATAATATGTCACAGCTGGCACCGAGTACAATATCGTAGGGACATATCACTCAGAGATCTTGAAACTCTAAGTCAACTTATTGATAACATGGAAACTGAGGTATAATGTATAAAATATCTTCTGATATTTTGTGATATATTAATTTTTTAATATTTAACTGCATATATAATTTTTCTTGCTGATGCAAATTGTGTGGCAACCATACCGAGATGCTAATGTTGATGCACTTATTCCAGATGATTTGCGAGTCGAACATCAACAATGGTCTGTTGTGGTACCACTTTTGTGCTTTGAGATAATGAAGTGGCACCCAGCTGATCGCGTTATGCCACAATTTGGATATCAACAGATAATTCTTGCTAAGCCCCCGAATTTAATAGGATATCATAATAAATATTTAAGAGGCAAAACAAGCAACTGGAGAGTAAAATATGCATGGTGGGTTGAAATGTGGGATGACCAAATGAACAGAAGATTACATGGTGAACTCATTGTTGATTATCACCCTTCCAATGAGTACCGAGCGTAGTATACTTCCCATACAATATGTCCTCTACAATTGTTCGATCTAGCACCCCTCGTAGAAGAGAAGAGGTACCCTACGAGCACTACTCGCATGATGCAAATCAATTGCCGCCCCATGAAGGAGTAGATCACGTACTCCCCATGGAGCTTATTAGCTCCTGTAAGATCCTTTTTTTCAAAATAATAATAATAATAATAATTTGTATAGTAACAGTTTTAAGTAATGTATCTAACACAAACAAATGAAAGAAAAACTAAAGTAAAGAAATCTAATTTTGATAAGATATGCATGACATGCTCTACATGGCATATTTTATTTATAATAGAATAACTTATTATGTTCATATAATTTTATTGTAGCCTTATGTATTTTCCGTGCAAGCACAGATGAAGCCAACCATAGTTCAAATATTTTAAAACCATTCATTTTCTATTGAGAATTCTTTTAAATTCTTTTAATGACATTAAGTAGTCATGCTAGAAATTTTTTCTTGTAATCTTTTTACTTAAGATTGACCGTTTTGCTTTATATGTAAATTTATATTATTAGCTCTTGTATGAATGAGTATTACAGGTCCCCTATCCATAGGGCACATCATGTGCCCCCTTCCACAGAGCACATCATATTCCCTCTTTCAGGCCTATTGGAATAACCCAATCCCTTAGTTTTCACAGGGTCAACATACAAGTATGGTGCAAGATTTGCCCTGATTATCATACGATTCGATTGGATACCATGCTGGATCCAGATTTAATGAGATGATGTCCAGTAGGAGACGGTCCATTCACTTTGGGACTGGTGGGCAATAAATGTCATGGTATAAAGGAAAGTGTGATTTTCCCCATGGTGCCCAACCACCTATAGATGGGGCTGCCTTTGATCTCAATGTGCTACCACCTTACATTCCACAGATTCCACCACCTGTGCAAAGTCCTCATGCACATATATTATCTGAAGGTTATGCTTTGATGACAGATGTCGACGTGGAGATGCTTATCCAAAGTTTTCAGGATACTGGGACATCGGGTCAAAGGGCAGATCTTGAAGGTGAGGGTGGAGGACATGTAGGTGGAGGAGATGATGGTGAGGCTGAGGGCGAGGGCGATGGAGGTGAGGCTGAGGATGATGAGGGTCAGGGTAAGGGTGAGGGTGAGGGCGATGACAATGACAATGGGGGTAGAAGAAGATAGAGCCTCACGGAAAAAATAGTTGATTTCGTTGATCGTAAATTAAGGGAAAAAACTAGTGCCACCGGATAGGTATAGCTCGTCACCATTTCAACAAGATAAGGGAAAGGGGGAAAGGGATATGATGTATCTTTGTAAGTGTGGACTTCTTATTATGTAGTTATATTTGTAGCTTTGTAATCAAACAAGTATTCTTTGTTGATGGACTTCTTATTATTATGTAATTTTTATTAGTATGTATCATCCGAAAAAAGCTCTAGTTATTAACATAATTGGTCCATTATTATTATGTAATTTTTATAAGCATGTATAATCCAAAAAAAAAAAAAAACTCTAGTTATTAACATAATTGGCCCATTATTATTTTGTAAAGCATGTATAATCCAAAAAAAAAAATATAGTTATTAACATGATTGGCCCATTATTATTATGCAATTTTTTGTCATATATAAAATCCGAAAAAAGCTCTAGTTATTAACATAATTAGCCTATTATTATTATGTAATTTTTATTATCACGCGTAATACAAAAAAATTTCTAATTATTAACATAATTGGCCCGTTATTATTATGTAATTTTTATTGGCATGTATAAAATCTGAAAAATACTTTAGTTATTAACATGATTGACCCATTATTATTATGTAATTTTTATTAGCATGTATAATATGAAAAAAGCTCTAATTATTAACATAATTGGCTCCATTATTATTAAATAATTTTTATTGGCATGTATAAAATCCGAAAGAAGCTCTAGTTATTAACATAATTGGCCCATTATTATTATTATGTAATTTTTATTAGCATATGTCATACGAAAAAACTCTAACTATTAACATAATTGCTCCATTATTATTATATAATTTTTATTAGTATGTATAATCCAAGAATAACTCTAGTTATCAACATAATTGATCCATTATTATTATGTAATTTTTATACAGTATGTGTAATCCAAAAATAACTCTAGTTATAAACATAACAATTTACAGTTGTATGTAAAAAAATACTAATTTATTAATTGATAATGAAGGTAAATCGTTTTATAGTGATTTGTATAAAAAAAAATCCATATTTCTATAAACTTTAAAAATTCCAACAACACACTTAAAACACCTATAGCGATTTGTGTGTAAAAAAATACTAATTTTTTAATTGATAACGAAGGTAAATCATTTTATAGTGATTTGTATAAAAAAAAAAAATCCATATTTCTATAAACTTTAAAAATTCCAATAACAGACTTAAGACACCATCCTTGATCGGTATCCAAAATAATGACCCATTTGCGTCGAAAAAATAAATCATTGCCTTTCCCTGTGAGAGACCGAGGTTTTTGCCTCGCATTCTATGCGCCAGTCATTTCAAAATAATTACAGCAACTCACGATCTACTTTTCTATTTGTTCTAGCCCGTTCAAAATATTGAAGCATCGTACTAGCCATGTGATCCATCGTGTAGAGCCACGACTGTTCATCAAACTGAAGAAAATGAGATGTCTGCACCTTTTCCCATGCTATTTGAGATTGTTCGAGCATTGCGAGTGATCCTTGTTTATTTTAAATGGGCCTTCTAGCTTGGTTGAAGCAGTTTGTCACTGGTAATGAGAGCTCTCTTTTCTTGGCCACTATCTGGTGGGTGTGGCGTCACCGCAGTAGCATGCTGTTTGTCTCTACTCCATGGACGGTTGTGTCAATTACGAGTCGAGTCTATCAAACTTGCCTCGACAATCGAGTTGTGCATGGCTTAATGGCACTGTTCCTGCAACCTCGCCCGTATGGGTACCTGGAGCTGAATCTGGATGAGAGCTATTTCGGATGTGATAGTGGGAAGAGTAGGTGCGCCGGGGTCTTCAGGTCCTCGAATGGTGGGTGGTTTCTGGGCTTCATGGTTAGAATGTATTCTGATGATATGATATCTCTTTCATTGAGCTGATGGCGGTTCAAATTGAATTGAAGCTTACCCACCAATATGGTTTTCACCATATTTGTGGATCTGACTGCTTGGAGATTGTGACCGTGATCCAAAGTCTATCTGGACCATGGAATCCAAGTGTAGCTAACATTGTGGATAGGGTCTGATCACTTTTTAGGCACATCGGCATGGTGAAATTGTTTTATGTTCTGAAATATGGATAATCCAAAATAACTACGGTATCCATTTCCAGTTCATATTTGGTATGTATATTTGTTGGTATTCTAAGTACTTGTTAATCCATAATTTCAATAAGTAAATATTACTTAAATATAAATTAATTCTTATAAAATATTAAATTTTACAATTAAATAAATTAAATTATTATTTTATTCCTTCAAATCACATGTTTTTTTATATATATTTTTACTTGAACATTATAAAAGATAATTTATTATATAATATATTTATTTTATTATTATAATTTTATATAATATATCTTTTTGTACCCATATTCTAATTTTTGAAAAATTTTCATATTTTATATTTGTATCTATACCCGATACAGGTACCGTATCCCGTACCTATGCAACATAGGTTTAATGTGACTTGATCTGCGAACTGCTATGTTGATCGCTTAGCTAGATTGGGGGCTCTGCTGCATAAAATGTTTGTTTTGTGGAATGCGAATTCACTGGAGATCCAATCGCTGTTTTTGTGTGATAGCTAGTTTGCTTTTCTTTCTTTCTTACTCTACCAAAAAGTGAAATTATTTTACAACGATATTGTATTATATTTAAGTATATTCACAATAAAAATATATTTCATTTAACATATATTTGTTAATTTATGAGTGCCTTTAATTTTTTTCTATTTGTTATCACTTGAAAATTAGTTCTTAGCATTATGCCGATAAAAAGCTTTTTCCTATAACACTGGATATTGAATATATTTCGTATTTAGTGAGAGATATGAGAAGATATGATGAGATAATATGCGATCTTTACGTTATCTTGTATGCAATTTATGAGATATCTGTAACACCTGGCATGCTCTCTTTGAGGCCTAACTGGGCGCCTCTCATGGATTTGCTCTTTCCCCTCTCATGGGGAAAATGCGGCTATATGGGGGAGGTATCTACATCCTTATAAGGCATACTTCGTTCCCCTCCCCAACTGATGTGGGACTAGTTCACTTTGTCACAACTTAAAAATCATGATCGGCACATAAGGGATATTGTCCCTTATGGAAGTCTTCTGGAATTAATTTCATGAAATCATGCGTAGCAAATTACTAAATTAATGCTCATAATAAATTAACAAATAAATAAATTCCCTAAAACTTCTTGAAAACTAAATTAATAAAATATTTAATTCTTCCAAATCGTTTCAATACCCATAACTAAAATAGACAATCTTAAATCATGTTCCTGGAAGAAAATTGTAACATCCCCTGCTGCTTTATGCATTGACGACTGTCCCCACAAACCAACACGGGTCTTTTCAGCATGCTTTGTCCTCACTCGTACGCTTCCTAGGAAAACTTCCCAGGAGGTCACCCATCCCAAAATTACCCCAGGTCAAGCACGCTTAACTGTGGAGTTCTTTCAGTTTAGGCTACTGAAAAGAAGATGCATCTTGTTGGCATAGGTAGTATGAATCAATTCATATAAGCCCTCCTCAACTGTATAGTCCCATACTTATACAGTCTTAGGATCCCTCTCATTCGGGTGTGTAATCGGTTCATTCATGTACCCCTCCGCTTAGAGGACCTTGCGAGGAGCCGCTCCTTGTCCGTGCCCTTTTTGCACCGGCGATCACTCCTCATCCTCGTCCCCGGGCGTTACATGCCCACCAGCTTCCGCCTGGTTCGTCCCCGAACCACACCGTACTGGGAGAGGTGCAAGCTCGATACCATTTGTAACATCCTCGCCGCTTTATGGATTGACGATTGTTCCCACAAACCAACACGGATCTTTTCAAAGATGCTTTGTCCTCACTCACATGCTTCTGGGAAAACTTCCCAAAGAGGTCACCCATCCCAAAATTACCCCAGGTCAAGCACGCTTAATCATGAGTTCGATGGGATCAAAGCGATCATACCAGCACTAATGCACCGGATCCCATCAGAACTCCGCAGTTAAGCGTGCTTGACCTGGGGTAATTTTGGGATGGGTGACCTCCTGGGAAGTTTTCCCAGGAAGCATGTGAGTGAGGACAAAGCATGCTGAAAAGATCCGTGTTGGTTTGTGGGAACAGTTGTCAATCCATAAAGCAGCAGGGGATGTTACAAAAATTACACAAAATATCATTATGATAAAATAGCATAACTTTAAAACAATCATGCATGCTAAATGATGTCCGAGGATCCTGCCTGTACATTACTGGAGCCTTGCCTGTACATTACTGGAGCACTGTATTCTAACGTGATCCTAATTTAAACTTCACTATAAAGTGAAGCTCACCACTAGAACAGCTGCAAAGCTACCGATTCTGGGTCTGAATAATAACTGAATCTGCAACTGTAACTGTAAGAGGGAGGAAAAAAGAGGGGTGAGTTCATCAAAACTCAATAAGTGAGCCTCTACTCAATACCCACATGGGACAATAATAAAAATACATAACATATTTATGCAGCTGCTATAAAACACTTTAAATATTTAAATACATATAATTGTATTGAAATAAAAATTTATTTGAAATCATGGCAATAACTAGTAGAGAAATAGGAGATGTTCTGTACATAAATATCTGAGCTAATAGCTGAATCTGAATTGATAGCTAAATCTGAGCCAATGACTAATCTGATGGGTACCTAACTAGGTCTCATAAATGGACACCACACTGGGTTCCTTATTGTGGGTGAGCTAGTCCTTTAGTGGACCACTTAGTACCAAGGTTAATCATAAATCATGCAGCTGTTAACTCGTTATTCTATTTCTCACTTATTATTATCAAAATAATAACTTGCAATTAAATTGGATAAATCTAAAAACTCTAAATTCATATAATTCTAATAATCTGACTGTAGCATAACTAAGGTTCTAAAATCATGCATAATGGATCACCAGCTTGTAAACATAGTGATTTTAGAAGACAACAAAGTATGTATCTGACAATTGTTATGAATCATACTTTGTTCAATACTTTCAATAAATCATAGTTGATGTTCTAAAATCTTAATAAGAAATCCACAGTCTGAAAACATGGTAATCAATATTTCTACTGTAAACATTAAACTAAGGTCTCATAATTTTATAAACTGGGAAAAAGATATCACATATGGTCCCATGAACTTTCTAAAATAAAGTCTTCATGATAACTGTGAAAAATAATAATTTTTTTTCTGAAAATTGGCATAATCCATGAAAGCATGTATTTGGCATCAGTCTTTCTAGAATTTCATAAACAATTTATATGATGTTGAGAAAATACTAATAATGACTAAAAGTGTGACCATGAGCTTAAACCCACTCATTGTTCGTTGCTAAGAGTGTCTAACCACGGCTTACATAATACTAGGGAATTGGAATGACACTCTCAACTACTAGGGAATTATAGACAAGAATTATGAATGACTTGGAATTGAATGAAAAGATAAAACCATACCATAATAATCTAAAAATTTCTAAACTCATAACCATATAAGAAGAGGGGTGAGAGCACCTACTGGAAGAGATTAATCGAAGATGATTGAGAGAAATTGCGTCTTTCTCTCTAGGAAAAATTCTTAGGTAGCTAGGGTTCTTAAAAGAATATTTTGGAGGGCTATAATGTGTCAAATTTATATTAGGAGATGAAAGATATCACTAATAAATTTTATTTTATTTTATTTTCATTTTTTTATTCTATTGTTTTTAGGTTTTAACCTTTCCTTAGTCTTTAACTTCCATTGTGGTTAGAATTTGGCTCAAGACTAGAAATAGCACTTATAGATAATTGAGTTGCTTTCTAATGGCACAAAAATCGCGTCAATCGAATATCTACAACTCAAGATATTTGTAAATACTAAACAAGGGTCATACTTAATAGCAGGAGGACAAGGTTATGTTAAAAGTCTTCAATAGATATATTCTAACTAACTGCATGATATAAGCAATAATGAGATAAAAATAATAGCTAGATTAAATCTAATCGTTTCTTTTGTAACTTCTTGGATAATTCAAATTGAAACTACTTTAACGTATCTCTTAATTATCTTTTGTATCATGGATATCTCTATATATATATATATTGAAATGAAAATCTAATGAGGTTTTTAAAATAAATAACATATATCTTGGTATATTCACATTATGTTCTTGTTTATCTTTTGAAATAATGGTGGCGATGATGATGATGACAATAACAACAACAACAACAACAATAATAATTTACATGATGAACAACTTTTGCACTCAATTCTAACAATTAATAACTTCTTAAAAATATATAATAATTCTCTATAAAAATAATATCTAAAAAAATTATTTTCATAATACATGTTAAATATAAATAATATATAATATCTTCAAGTAAGTATCATTGTAATTCAGTACTGTCTGAAAAATCATTTTCAAATCACAATGGCTATGATTTTGGTTAACAGTCAATTATTTTAAAAATCTTCAACTGTCGATTTGTCTGCATTTAAGTTTTCATGAAACTGATATGTATACATAGAAATATATTTTTCTAACATATTTATTTAATTATATTTTTTAAGGTATTTGACTATTTTATAACAACTTAAAAAAAATTATATCTATTATCAATATAAGATACTTTATGCTCAAATAATTATTACAAAAGTAGTATCTTTGAAATCAATCTCAAATTATCATTTTACACATTACACACACACAGACACACAGATATATATATATATATATATATATATATATATATATATATATATATATATATATATATATATATATATATATATATATATATTCTCAAATCCTATTTGATATTTACACCTTAAATATAAATGACAGATATCTAAATAAACCATAATCTTGGAAAGTATAGAAAAATTAATTTATAAAGAGCATACGTGATAAAAGAAAAATTTAGTATGCTATATGTTTTCTAATTCTAACAATATCTATAATATTGATATAAATGTTAATATCAACAATAGTTATAAACCATATTGAATCTAATAGATTTGATAAGATAATATTTCCAAACTTTAAAAATTAAAGGGTTAAATGCATTTTATCTCCCTGAACTTTAGGTCATGTGTAATTTATCCCCTGACTTTTCACAATGTCCAAATCAGCCTCTTGAACTTTTCAAAGTGTGCATAAAACCCCTATTATTCAAAATGTGCAAACCCCCCCCCCCGGAAACTTTTCAAATTGTGCAACAAACCCCGGTGTCGGGTTGCACACACTGAAAAAGTCAGGGGGATTAATTGCACATATTATTCACGAACAAGGTATTGGGTTGCACAAATTAGAAATTTCAGGGGGTTAAGTGCACATAATCTTATCTTTATAGTTGGCAAAATTATACTAAGGGGTGTTTTACACAGTTTCGAAAGTTCAGGGGGTTGCGATACACATTTTGAAAAGTCAGGGGGTAAATTGCACATGACCTAAAATTCAGGGGGGTAAAATGTATTTATCCCAAAATTAAATAGTACTGATTATTATAAACAATATTGAATCTATTTCAATCACATAATATTTTCAGAATTTAAAATCAAACATCATAACATAAACTGAATATCATATTACATAAAAAGATTAAATATCAAATTCAAATAAAAACTAAATATTGGCATAGAAAATGATTGATGTACAAAATTATTATAAATTTTATATTTTATTTTCTCCTTTTGGGATTTATATTTTCTTTTATAATTTATATTTTACATGATTTACTATTTCACATAAATTTAAAATAGAGTTTTATATTTATTCATTTTTTAATTTATTTTTTATGTATAACCTTTTTTTCTATTTATTATTTTTTTAAAAAAATATTTAAATGTCTCTTAAACTTTATCCAACCCATTGTAAGCTTAGACCTATTCTTTCTAAAGGCATCCACTTTTAGGATATTACAATATCCTTGATTAAACTAGGAAAGAATATCTAAGAGATTATTATGAGATGTAACTGATCTATCTGTGGAGCCCCTTATCCGAGTTCTTGGTCCCATATTTTTAGTTCAATACATAGCCCAAGAGCTTGGTTATAAACTGAGTTGCTGGTGTCGAGGTGTAATGCATGACTGAGGTGTGTGTATCGGCTGTGTGCCAAGCTTGAATGAGTCAATTGGAAATGCCCAACTTGGCACGGTGTTGGAGCTTGGCTAGAGATGGTGTCGGAGCTCGACCTGTCAAAGATAATGCTTGGCATCTAGGAACAGTGTGCTTGTATGAAGCTGAAATACCCCTAATTTTAAATAAAAGAATTAGGACGTTTTTCAAGCTAAAAAGGGCATCAGTCACCTTTATCTGTCGTTTCGGGTCCTGAATTTTTTCTAAGTCTGGATCCTAGATGCCCTTAGAGAGCCATATGATAGAGTCATATTCTTGGGACTAAAAGTCCCGGTGATTGTTCCCTAGAGAAAAATAAGTCAAAGAGTGATTTTTAATAAATTTTATAAAGCCTTTAAACACTCCGTTTTTAATCTACGAGTTTATAAAATCATGAGAATTCCCAAATTTGAACTAAAACCCAAAATTTGGTTTCTGATTTGTTAGGATTTTGATTTTTTTAATATTTTATTTGAATCCAAAGGGGGCGTATTCCCTTATTTATATTTATATTTAAAAGTTAATAACTTTAATTAAGAAATATAAATAACTGAGTTCTGTAGAGTATGAGACCATTCTGGGGAGTGAGACACCATCCTGGAGAGTGGCAAAAACCATTCTGGTGAGCGCTGCAGCGCTAAATTGAACAGTAAGGTGGTGTGGAAAATGGATTTTATGCTCTCTGGTGAGTGCTGCAGCGATCAACAGTGATTATAAAAACCTATGTTTCGGGTTTCAGACCATTCCACACACACATCCACCCCCTCATCTACAGAGAAATGCGAGAACTCCGCTTCCCAACCCCATTTTTGCCTTCTCAATTCCATTTTCTTACAATTCTTCCAAGTTTAATTAGGAATCTTCCATCCTCCAAGCTTAAAGGTATGTTATTTTACCAGTTTTACTTCATTTCCTTTAAGTTCTCCTTGTCTAGAGGGGATTCTTTGTGCTTCTCAAAGGGAAGGAGCTTTCCACCTGATTAGAGATGGATTCTTGGATATTTAGAGGTTCTTTGTAGTTGATTAAGAGTTTTATTACTTCTATATAAGATATTCCTATCAAATTATGCTTCCTATTGTGCTGTGGAAGCCAGTTCTTCATGGTTCATCCCGCCAGGTGAGTGGGTTTGCACTTGTGATTCTATGTTCTGCATTAGAGTTGTTTTCATGAAACTATGGTTTAAAGTATGATTCTTTAGAGATTGTAGTGCAAGGTTGGAGATTTTTGCTGAAATATGAAACTGTGGTTTTAAAATAGCATGAACTATGTTTTAGTAAACTCATGGGACCTTTGTTGAAAATATGATTCTATTCAAAGTTGGTTTTAATTGTGATTATTAGCAATTTATGATTGTTGAAATGATTATTTTATGTTGAATATGGATTATGCAAATGATTGTTAGAGAATCTTGAGCTTTTGAGAAATGTTATGATGATTTGAGGATTTCAAGCTTATGAAAGATTATTGAGAATTGAATTAGAAACTCAGACATAAAAATGTTTTAGAGCTTGAATCTTCATGAGATTCAGACAAGTTGACGGCTACATATTCTGTGAGCTGTTGAAATCACAAATGTCTACAAAGGGTGATCCCTTGGACATGATTTCTAGTCACAGTTATGCTAAGGTCAGACTGTTAGAATCAGATAGATTCAGAGCTCACAGAGAATTAACAGGCTTTAAAGGTTTTATATTTAAATAAGTTCATTTAGTTAGTTTCAAAGGTAGCTATAGAGAAACAGGCTGTGTGTTAACGACAATAAATCCGTTAACCTTGGTACCAAGTAGCCCAGACTAGAGATAGTCAGAGTATTTATCATCATACTGGGGACAACGATACATAACGCCCAGATATGACTAGACAGAGAATTAATATTTAGAGATTTATATTCAGAATTTTGTTACGTCACAGACATTGTGCATAACTAGAGCAGAGATTACTGTTTCTCTTGGAGCTACTATATTGTATTGCTTGTATGATTTCAAGTATGAGAATAAATTCAGAAAAATTGTTTTTAAGTTATAACATGATGTTTATAAAGGACTTTTAGAAAAGAATGTATACTTGATTATGCGAGATTTTTGAGTATTATTGATGTAGTATGATTTTATGCATTGTTCCTTTGGTGTCTCATGAAACGGGGTTTCAGGTGAGGACTCACTCACTGAGTTTTGGTTACAAAACTCATCCCTCTGCTTTCCTCTCTATCATAGGTATTGTAGTCATTGTTCTTTAGCCATCCGTGAAGTAGCACTAGAGTATAGCCCGTAAGCTTCACTTGAGTGAGGCCTTCCCATTTTAATTAGAGTGCTCCAGTACATTGCAAGCAGGATCCCGGACCTAGAGCATGTTTTATTTTTGCATTTGGCACAATATGATTATATTTTAACTTGTATATAATAATCTGGACATTTGACAAAGTGTATTTGATTTCTATGTATAAATAATTCATGATTTTGAGATCCACAGGATTATTACAAGATTTTAAATATAAGGATTTTTACTCTAGAAAACAGATAATTTATATGTAGAAAAAGAGAAAATTTCTATCTATCATAGATGTTATAGCAGAGCATGCATGCAGAATTAGTAAACAGGCCCTGAGGCTTGTGTAAGAATGAGATTTCTCACATGCCGGTCACGTGCTTAAATCAGGTCGTGACAATAAACATTGAAACTCAAATAATGTGAAAACTCGATTAAGGTTTTGAATTCCAAGCATAATCATGTCAAGTTAACATGCATAGTGTGATAATATGTCTAGTATCCAAAAATGAATATGGAGAGATACAACCTAGGAGTTCATTTTCACAATGAGAGAGACAATCCAAAGAGGATTCGTTCCCTAATTAGCTGTTGTTTGTGATCTGGCTCGTGTTGCCAACCTTGTTGGGGTAGCCTTAGTTACCAGCCCCATGATGGTTGCTAATATTCTTATGTGAAAATTTGGTAAGGATATAGGTTCCTTCAATTGGCCGTGTGAATGGGGATTGGGGTACCGTTTATTACATTTCTTAGAATAAATTGGGGTTTAAATATGAAAAATAGGATGCATAGGAAACACTATACTATTAAGCATGAATAATGGAGCTCATCAAGGGGCTATTTGAAACTTTTAGTTGCAGTGTAGGGAGTAATTTGTTATCATAGGAATCTAACATGACAAGGAAAAGAAATTCTATTAAGCTTAAGTAGAGGATTATGTCTCTCATTCCACCTTAATAATAGTTGACTGTGGGGAACCACCACTTTTTAGGGTGTACAAGTTGGATAATGATGGTGCCACATTCACAAATGAATATGCATATGGACTAGGAGCTATTATTCGTGATTGGCATGACAAGTTTAGCACAGTGAAGAGGTGAAAGCATTTTTGGGATGCTAATGTGAATAAGGCAAACATAATGACATTGATTTTGAAATATAGTATTTATGTTTACTTTTCCCAACACATCCTCATCTTTAAGTGGGATTAGATTAATTACCAATCGTTCAATTGCAACAACTTTTTGGTGACTCATTCTCTTCTCGTTGTTATTCTATGTGAGAAAGATCTTTGTCTAAATAGGATGTGAAAATGAGAGAAAATAACTTGATTTAAGAGCTATTAAGGATTTATATTTTATAAAGCAAAATAGGAGTAATTTGGGGATTCGAGACTTTTTTGACATATTTTAGAAAATTTCAAGGATTCTTTTGACACATTTGGAAATTCCAGGGATTAATCCAAACCTATTTTAATTTGGTGCCATGTCAACATGCCACATATGCTCAACATAACACATCATCGACATGTGGCAAACCATGTGTAACTCAACGTGCCACATCAATAGAACAGTAACGGTTGACTAATATTTATTTGATCAGGGACTAGAGTTGTAGGTAAAGAAGTGCGTGAGAAAGGGGGTTGAATGATGGTTTGCTTTTTTTTTTTTTTATCCATTTCTGAAACTGAAACATTAAACAATATATTATCAAGCATTAAGATTGAAGTGCAGCGGAACTAGATTATATACTTCAGAAAGTAACTTTATGAAGTACAACGTTAGGCATAAATTAGATAAAGAAAAAGGAATTCATTAAATATTGAAAGATAATGTAGCGTAGAGAAGATAAATGAGATGAAGGAGAAGAAGATATGACATAGATGATTTTATATTGGTTCAGCTAAAAACTGCCTACATGCAATACTCAACTTTCGTTGAGATTTACTAACACCTTTCTCAAACTGAGAAAGAAAAATTGGATAGTCTTTACAATTGTCTTCCCAAGCTTTCACCTGTGACTAGTAGACAACCCTTATTATCACATGCCGAGTAGTTATTTGCTAGTCTCTCCAAGCTTAATAGAGTAGTTGGTCACTAGCCTCTTCAAGCTAATCCGTGATAAGTAGACAACCCCTATTATCACGTTGCAAGTAGTTATTCACCACCCTCTCTGAGCTTAATCGTGATAAGTGGGCAACCCCCACTGTCACGTTCCAAATAGTTTTTTTCATTAGTTTCTGCAAGCTATTGTAAACTCCAGAACCCTTCAGAAAGTATGGGCTTTATTATTTTGAATGACAACAAAGCCAATTTAAATAACATACTTTGAAGAATGACTAATGACTACCATAAATTTCTTGATTAAGCTTAACAGGTAGAATTCCAAAGTGCATTACATAGATTTAAGCTAGAATAATTTCACTTTGCATGTGCAAGCATGTTTTATCTCAAGGGAAGAGAATGAGCTTAAATGAAGTGAATATTATATCGTGTAAAGAACATTCATATACATCAAGGAATGAAGCAGATCAATATAAGAGCAAGAAACCTAAGGAAAGGATCTTCATAAAGGAATACGAGACTTTAGAAAGTACATTGAAGAATAAGGAAATCATGCCAACTCTGAAAGTAACGTGTTACTCAATCAACAATCATCATAATCGCAAATAAATCAGGATCAAAGAGCCAAGATTGAAGATTGGAAGATCAAAGAAAAATCAAGAGATTGATTATACTGTCAGAAAGCTCACTTAACTGTTAAGCACATAATGCTAAAGGAAATAGAGGGAAAATTCAAAATTCAAATTTCAAATCTCGAATCAGACCTAATTTTTATAACTGGTACATCATCTCTTCTGCCTGATTGATTTATGATCTTAGCTTCTAGATGGAGAAGTTTAGAAACCACAATTAGAAAGTAAAAAGAAAGAGGACATCAGAAACCTTTACAATACAACGACTTCTGCAATCGATATGACAAGTTTGTAAGTCTCTCTTTCTAGACTAACATTCCAATACACAATTGATGATCTACACATGTCACTTGGAGATCTGATGAAAGGCAATGGTCATGAAGAAAGACCTGTATAAGTGGAGATGCCACATTCACTTTAATGCAGACGAGGGAGTTAAAGACATAAGAGTGAAAACTCTAGAAAAATCTCTCCACACTTCCTATGCTGTTCATCATAACATGTAATCAATCCTCTTGAAGTATAGAAAATCTTTTTTCCATGTTTAGTAATGATTTGTATACTCTTCTTAGAAAGAGATGTGAAAAAGAAGTCGCTCATGTTTCCCAGGTATGTTTTATTGAATATTTGTAAAGAAACATGGGTGTAGGTTAGCTTGAGTGGCAACCCAAACACATAACTTTTGTAACATTGATTCGTTAGTGATCAGAGTGAGACATAGCTTGGAGAGAGTAAGATAAAACTACTTGCAATGCGATGATAGAGGTATCTACTCATCATGATTTAGCTTGGAGAGGCTGGTGTAAGAGTACTTATAACGTGGCAGTAGAAGTTGTCTACAGGTCACGGTTCAGCTTGGACAAGCTGGTTCAGAACTACTCAATTCAGGTTGGAAGGGTTGGGTCAAAACTACTCAGTTTGTAACAGTTAGGGTTGTCCACTATTCACTATGAGAGCTTGGGAAGACTCATGTAAAGACTATCTATTTTACTTTCTCAGCTTAAGAAAGTTGTTGTTAGTGGAATCTCAACATGTGTTGAGTACTGGATGTAGACAGGTTAGCCGAACTAATATAAAAATACTTGTATCCTTTCTTTCTTCCTTGATCTCTTATTTTATTATGCATTTTATATTAATCACTGTTTAAGCATTATTAAAATTGTATTATTATTATTATTATTATGCTTCAGAGATCTACTTTTTGAAACTATTAATCATTATTCCGCTACACTTCATACTTTAAGCTTGATAGTATCTCTTTGTTAAAAGTATCAGATTTGGAAGAAAACTTCAGAAAGCACAATTCAACTCCCCTTTTTGTGCACTCTTTTACCAACAAGTGGTATCAGAGCTAGGCCTCTGAAGGGTTGAGCAATCCAACGATTGCAAAGGACAAAGATTGAAGGGACGAAATGAAGCAAGAGTTCACTTATTAAATTGACCATTCATTCCTAATGAGCTTCCAAGATATGACAAGGTTATCTCAACGGTGTACCAAGCTGAGCATAACATGACAAACTAATTCTTGAAGCATTGTGAAACAAAGATGGGATAAACTGGATATGCTGAAGAAGTCATATTTTCCAAAATAAATGACTAACGCATAGAAAAGAGAAAGCCGGCAACTCTAAAAGTCTCCACATCAGAGCAACAAAGCGATAAAGTAATAGAACTTGCTGATACCTCTGGTAAAGAGGAAGAATCTAAAAAAAAAAAAATCTGAGATTGAAAATGGAGAAGAGATCTCCTTGCTGATGAAGAAAACATCAATAGCCTGATAAGGCTAAGCCATGAATGATGAAAGTATCAATCTCAAAAGGAAGACAAAGGAGCAAAGAAAATTCTGAAAATAGCAACTCTGAAGATGAAGAGAATTGGTCAGTAAGTTATGATAAGATTGAAAGTACAAGATTTCTACATTCCATGACATAAGTGAGATTTTACAGAAGCATACAAGGTAAGAATACTCAAACTCATTCCTTTATATTCCCTGCTATCATATGATGAGCTGCCATATAATATTTGTACTTCCTCTTCAAAACATCTTAGGTAGTATAAGCCTAAGTTTGATAAAGAAATTCATAAAAAAAATATAAATTATGTTTTCAAACTCTAGGTTCTAGAAGCTAAAGTCTCAGAATTAAACTAGAAAGATCTAAGAAAGCTATTTCTAAATTTGAGAACCTTCTTTTGTAGCTTCTAAACACTTGAGTTGTTTTAGAAAATAGGTTTGAGAAATGAAGAGGAAATAGGAAGTAAAAGGAAATGCAACCTCATTTAAAATCATTATCATAGTTGCTTTTGCTATCATTCACAAGAAGGAATCTGACAAATGATTCTTGAAAGAGAAATCTGTCGAAGAAAGATGGGAAATCTCCCTCTTAAACAACTAACCAAGGTGGACTCAGGAAAGTTGACTACCAGAATCATCTTCTTTCAGGTACTATCTTAGACATCTTTCGTGGCTCAAGAAAGAAAATTAGAAGTAGGATACTCAAGATTTCCAAATGACTTGAATTTGATGATGAAAAGTATTCAAGAAATATTTTGCTAGCTATCATTTAAGATTGGAAGAAAGTCTTGAGGAAAAGAGTCTCAAGAAAATTCTTGTTAGCAAATAGATGGAAGCCAGATCTTTAGAAAGTAAATTCCAGAAATCAGATACTTCAGAAAGTATGCTAAGAGCTTTATAGAAAATCAGGAAACACTTCTTAACAAAAAGAAAAGCAATATGAAAGTTATGGGAAACATGTCATTCCTAAAGAAACATGTAAAAATATGCTTCCATCTCCACCACTATGCCCAAATATGTTGAAAAGCTTTGAGCAATCAAAGTTAGGTAGATACTTTGCTACAAGAGTAGAACCAGACTAAGAATATGCAAAACTTGAATACTTGAAGAAAAATGAAGTTATCATGACAAGTCATATGGAACTAAGAAATTACAGAATGCTTCCACTATCTTGAAAGACTCAGAGACATCTAACCATGTTGTAGATAAGGAATCAGCCAAAAGATCATATATCTAGGTATTTCTACGATCCCTGTAATATTAGTGATATTAATCTTGTTTAGAGAATCATATTTAGTACTATAGATTCATGCATCCTGTTGACAAACTTGATTAAAATTATATTAAAAATTTATTTGTATTGGTATATGGCTTACAAAAACCTACATAAGCATCATACACAAATATTTTTTGGCATTATTCTCTCTATGAATCTAATTTGAAGATCACTTGTAAGCTCCAGTTGAAAGACAAGCCTATCCCTCGATTTTTAGAAGAATTAATCACGACCTTAAAGAAAAGATACGATTAATAATAGTCTATGTCATAAGCTTCAGGGTTTAAAAGGATGACTAGTTTAGTAGTTGAAGGCATTACAACTCTCCAAGGGAACAAAAAGTTCTGAGAGGAACTCAGAAGGTAAACCTTTCAGAAAGTGATTAAAGATTCAGAAATCACTCATTCTGAGGAAAGACAAAAGAGCGGGAAAGTTTTCTTGAGTTCTTCGCTTCTCTCTCCTACGTCACTGCATCTTCAGACAACCACGTCTTACCACTTAATAACTGACCACTCCTTACATGTCTTTCTTCTCACCTGTATGTTCCCCTACATGCTTCCAAAATCATTTCATCTCTTTGTTCCTTCAAACTCTTGTTTGTTGTAACCAAAATCTTTTTTTTTTTGCTCTTATCATTAAACTTGTTCTCAAGTTTCAACTATGCTTTTTGCAAACACCTCATCTAAAACATTGAAAATGGCTGAAGGAAAATATCACTCAAGTTGCATGGGAACACCTCTCATTTTCAATGAACCTATTCGTCAGCAACACTATGCTAAAAACTTCACTCAGTGTCCAATGTCTTTTGGAAAAACTCTTCCAAAGGAAATGATGATGCAAGTCTTCACCCTGTGGGAAGTCATACTATTTCAGGAATAGGAAGGATTTGTAAATCTCACTAACAGGGTTTTCATAGGGATGGTGACTGCCTTCTACTCCCGACTCGCAAAAATGTCTAACTCCATGCTAATATCCTACATAATAAACACAAATTTAGAACTTAAGATAACATATCTCTCAATTGTTGCACAAGCCTCCGATGAGGGACTTAGATGCTCATATGAGAAAAATTGGTTTGTGACTCTTGGGGTTCTAACAAAAGACGTGTCAAAATGTCTCATGAATTTTCCCAAACTCCATCCTAATGAGATAACAACTATAATGCTAAACTCAAAAGCTCGCCAAATCCTCACTCTCATCCAGTCCACTATTCTCCCCAGACTTGATGGCACTCACCAGCTAATAGGAATGGATTGCATGCTTATATACTGTTTGCTAGCTAAAAGAAAAGTAAGTTTACTCAAACTTATTTTTGATTACATGATCCACTGTATCTCTCCAGAAGCAAGAAGAAACGCCTTTGTTCCCTAAGGCATCCTTTTCACAAAAATATTCAAATATCTGAACTATCCTCTAGTAAATGAGTGGTATGAATACATGGAAGGCACCCTGTATACCTTCAACTCATTTTGAACCCTAAGAAGACCAACAGGTGCTGCTACAGAGGAGCTACAAGTAGAAACCTAAGGATAAGAGAAGCTACATTAAAAAGGCAGCTGAGTTCGATGAAAGAAGAGAAAGAGAAAGAAGAATCATTGTGCTTGAAGATAGCTCTGATGAGAGCAAAAATCTTGAAGTTGTCATCATATATGGGGGTTCACCCTACAAAACAAGCATGAACTCCAATTCTGAATAAAAAGCAAGTTCAGATTTATTCACTTCTAGATATGCATCTAAGGAGAAGACACTTAAAAAAAATAATCCAATAAATGACAAATCTAGATCAAGTTCACAGCCAGCAAAACTCTCAACTCAAATCATGGCGACCTCCAATCTTGCTGTCACCCTAGATGCTGATTCTGCATAGAATCAACACCAGTCAACAGTACAGCAAAAGTACATCCTTGAACAACTGGATCAACTAGAGGCTTAATTAAGAAGACATGAAGCTCTTCTGATGGAGATTCTCCAAGAAGTAAAGTATCAAGGCTAATGGTGTGATTCATAGCTCTCGGCACACTTTCTTTTGATGATGACAAAAAGGGGAAGAGAAAAGAGATAAAGAAAATTCGGTGCTAAGGAACTTAGGGGGAGGAGTGTGGAATTCAAGGGGAGACCATGCTGAGGGGGAGCCAAAATTTTTTACTTAGCATGCTGCATATATTCTTACTTTTCTGGAACTTGGTTATATTTTGACAATTTATCTTTATAATCTGACAATCTCTATTATCATTTGACAAAATTACTTAACTATCATGATTATGCTTGGTTTATGATTTTTATCTTAAGTTCTTTTATGCTCTGATACATGGATGGTTATCTTTAAGCCCTGATACATATCGATACCAAGCTCATCATGCTTAGCTAATCATTTATCAGGACTCACTTATGTATGCTTCTGCTCTCTTAAGCGCTTACTCTAAACTGATTAATCATTAACATGTTAGAGAAATAAGCAACACGTATCCCTGACTAGTTTTAGCAAGTATCCTTAATAAGTGCAAATTCTTTCTACTAGTATTTCGATGCTCGAACTCTATTGATGTGCATTGATATGTATAATGATGCTTGAAATGCCTATCATTATATAACACATTTTTATTGGCGCATGCAAAAGATGCTATGTTTAATCTGATCAAATATAGTTGTAAACAGTTTCTGAAAACTTTCAGAAACCTGCTTTTAAATGTTTCTACTTCAACTATGATCAATAAATTGATTTGAGAATCATGTCGAGTGTGCTAAGCTTAATTGACTAACAATGTGTTATATTCTGATTCAATATATATCAGTAAAAAAAAATATTTTGAAAAAAAGTTTTCAAAAATTATTTCATCATCTGATACTCATAAAGTTTTCTAGCTCATGAAAATAAGCTCACCAGCACTGAATGCTTTGATAAATCTGGTTGGATCCCTGTTTGAGCTTTAGAAACCTCGCCTTGAAATTCATTGATATAATTTATATCAAGGTTTCTCTGAGTATCAGAAACTTCATTTGTATCTCTCAAGCTTTTCTCATAACATACTCACAAGGTTTTATCATTCATATACACGTACATCCTTGAGCATCAAATTTGTTCGATAAAAAGGGAGTATAGGAAAAGAAAGTGTTGAATAAGATTTTCTATTAAGAAATAATATCGCATTACTTGTTTATTTATTCAAGCACACTTAAATGTTAGAAAGTCATTTTATGACTAAAATCAAGTTGATTGGTAGAATTGAACTAAAATGATGACATCTGCTTTAGTATCTTGGTGATACAAATTAAAGAAGCATTCTGATTTAAATAAGAAAATATCATCATAAACCAAACAGCTTTGATTTGAGTCAACTTAAGGCTTCAAAATTTTCTTGAACATATCCAATCATGCCTTAAGAAAAGGACTTACTAAGATTTAAAATTATGATGTGTTGAAAGAAAATGCAACTTATCATATTATATTTTGTATTATTTCTTTCAACCCTCTTCAAAAGATTTTCTTTAAATTGGTTTGTCATCATAAAAAAAGGGAAGATTGTAAACTCCAGAACTCTTCAGAAAATATGAGCTTTATCACTTTGAATGGCAACAAAGCCAATTTAAAGAAAATACTTTGAAGAATGACCAATGGCTACCTTGAGTTTCTTGATTAAGCTTAACAGATAGAATTTCAAAGTGCATTAAGCGAACTTTAGCGAGAATAATTTCAATTTTCATATGCAAACATGTTTTATCTCGTGGGAAGAGAATGAGCTTAAATGAAGTGAATATTATATTGTGTAAAGAAAGGTCATATGCATCAAGTAATGAACCAGATCAATACAAGACCAAGAAGCCCAAGAAAAGGATCTTCAGAAAGTAATACGGGACTTCAGAAAGTACACTGAAGAATAAATCATGCCAACTCTGAAAGTAACATGTTACTCAGTCAACAATCATCACAATCGCAAATAAATCATCATCAAAGAGCTAAGATTGAAAATTGGAAGATCGACGAAAGATCAAGAGATTGATTATGCCGTCAGAAAGCTCACTTAACTGTGGAGCACAGAAGACTAAAGGAAATGGAGGGGAAATTCGAAATTCAAATTTCAAATCTCAAATTAGATCTAGTTTTTATAACTGGTACGTTATCTCTTCTGCTTGGTTGATTCATGATCCTAGCTTTTAGAAGGAGGAGTTCAGAAACCACGATCAGAAAGTAAACAAAAAGAGGACATCAAAAACCTCTACAATACAATAGTTTCCGCAATTGATGTGACAAGTCTGTTAGCTACCTCTCTAGACTAATGTTCCAAGATACAACTAATGATCTACATGTGTCACTTGGAGATCTGATCAAAGGCAACGGTCATGAAGAAGGACCTGTATAAATGAAGATGCCACACTTAAATGCAGACGAGATAGTTGAAGACATAAGAGTGAAAACTCTGAAAAAATCTCTCCACACTTCCTGTGTTATTCATCATAACATGTAATCAATCATCTTGAAGTATAGAAAATCTTTTTTCCATGTTTAGTAATGATTTGTATACTTTTCTTAGGAAGAGATGTGAGAAATAAGTCACTCATGTTTCCCAGGTCTGTTGTATTGAATATTTGTAAGGAAACATGGGTATAGGTTAGTTTGAGTGGCAACCCAAACATATAACCTTTGAAACATTGATCTGTTAGTGATCAGAGTGAGATATAGTTTGGAGAGGGTAAGGTAAAATTATTTGCAATGCAATGGCAGAGGCATCTGCTCATCACGGTTCAGCTTGGAGATGCTAGCTCAAGACTACTTATAATGTAGCAACAGAAGTTGTTGGCAGGTCACAGTTTAGCTTGGAGAGGCTGGTTCAAAACTACTCGATTTGTGACAATTGGGGTTGTCCACTGTTCACTATGAGAGCTTGGGAAGGCTAATGTAAAGACTATCCATTTTACTTTCTTAGGTTGAGAAAATTTTTGTTAGTGGAATCTCAACATGTGTTGAGTATTGAATGTAGGCATGTTGGCCGAACTAGTATAAAAATACTTGTGTCCTTTCTCTCTTCCTTAATCTCTTATTTTTTATGTTATGCATTTTATATTAATCACTGCTTAAGCATTATTAAAATTGTATTATTATTATTATTATGCTTCAGAGTTCTACTTTCTGAAACTACTAACCATTATTCCGTTGCACTTCAAGCCTTAAGCTTGATAGTATCTCTTTGTTAAAAGTTTCAGATTCGGAATAAAACTTCAAAAAGCACGATTCAACCCTCTTCTTGTGCACTCTTTTACCAACAACTATCTCACACTGATCACTACTGGATCAAGGATATAAAGATTAAGTATTTGGGTTGCCACTCAAACTAATCTACACTCAAGTTTTCTTAAAAATATACAATGAATGACCTGGATAACTTGAATGAATCCTTTCTAACGTCTCTTCCAGGGAAGATTATATAAGCCATTTAGAAATTAGAAAGAAGATTTTTCACTCTTCAAGGAAGCTGATTACATGATGTGATGAGCCTTACAAGATATGTGGAGGGATTTTCATACAGTTTCCACTCTTATGTATTCAATCCTCATATTTCATTTGAGTACAACATCTCCATTTATAGATGGTCTCCTTTATGACCGTTACCCTTGATCTGTTATCTAAGTGACACATGTTGATCATCTGTTTGTGTTTTGGAAACGCAATCTAGAAGAGTAGACTAACATCTTATCAGATCTGTTGCAGAAGCTGTTGGAGGTGAGGTTTTTGATGTCCCTTCATAGACTACATTTTTACTTTCTTAACATGGTTTCTGAACTCTTCCTTCTCGAAGCTGGAGTTGTTGACCAAAAAGGCAGAAGAGATGACGTGCCAATTTTGAGATAGGATTTGGCTTGAGATTTGAATTTCAAAATTCAAATTTTCCTCATTTTCCAATAAGGTTCAGTGCTTCACAGTGAAGTAAGCTTTTTGATGTGTGCTATTAGTTCCTAGATGAATATCTGGTCTTCTTGTCTTCAATCCAAGCTTTATGAGAATGAAAGATTTGCGATCATGGTGATTGAAGATTGTGTAACATGTTCTCAGAGTTTGATTGATATCTTTATTTTAAGCGTATTTTCTGATGTCTCGTCCTACTTTCTGAAGACCCGTGCCTTGGCTTCTTGTTCTTGACTTGGTTTTCTTCAATTCGTAATGCATGTTAACGATCTTTGCACGATATAATATTCAATTCTATTATGCTTAATCTCTTAACATGAGATAAATAATGTTTGCACATGTAAAGTGAAATTATTCTCGTTTCAAGTTCATTTTATGCAATTTGAAAATCCCTATATGCTTTGTCAAGAAATTCAAGGTAAACATTAGTCATTCTTCAAAATAATTTCTTTAAATTGATTTTGTTATTATTCAAAACATGTAGCCCTAATGCTTTATGAAGAGTTCTGGAACTTACAAAATTAACCTATGGAATTAAATTTTAGGGACTAAAGTAAAGTATACATATAATTTTAGAGATCAAAATGAATCTTTACTCATTACGTTGATATATTTCACACCTATAAATTAAGTGACATTTTAACTAATTAAGATGAAAAATGGGTTTTAATTGAAATTTTACTCCATTAATAGGTATGGAGCAGATCAATGTGACTCCCTGCACATAAAAGAATTTATGCCCTGTACAAAGATTAAAATTCTAATTAAACCCTTTCTTTTAATTCCGACAAAATCCCATTAATTACTTATCATAATTCAGCAATTACTTTTTATTAAATATGATTAAGAATGACATATTTATAAGATTTTAGTAACGAGTGTTTTAAGGTGTTTATTGAAATTTAATAAATATATACTGAAAAATTGAAAATAAAAATGAAAAAAAAAAGACTTAAACTATTTAACGAAAACACATATTAGTTATGTTAATATAAAAATTTAGAATTAATATTTATTTATTTTTCCTCCAATACCCATGATTATTGATAACATTTGTGTTTTTAATGGTTGCAATATAATTATTTATTCTATAAATTTTAATAAATTAAGCTCGTGGGACACATATTATATTCTTAGTCATAAATAATTAAAAGGTAAGGATATCAGAGAAATTTCTTTTTTTATTTAAGCAATTCAGTATTTATTTTTAAGTAAAATTTGAAATTGAGTCTAGTAAATTATTTTAAACATAATTTTAGGACAATTTTACCTTTTTTTTGTGTTTTCTAAGTATTTACTGTTGAATATAGTAATTATTTCTTTTGATATGGTCATAAATTTTAAAGTTCCTTTATTGTGAAAGTGATTATTATATATAAAAATGTTACTCTAGTTCAAATTAAACAAGTTATGATCACCTTTTGAATATTATATATAAAAATGTTTAAACACTAACAAAATCAAATATGTATTCTCTACTTTGGAGTTAGAAGTTTGGGTTGAAGACGCTGAAACATTCTTAAACTTTCCAGAACTAGCTCCTTTCTCTTTCCCCTCTGTATCTCTCTCAGGTTGGTACGTTTATATTCCTCAAACACCCTCATCCTTCCTCCTCAACCCTGAAAACGATAAACAGCACCCAAATCAAAAAGACCCATTTCCAATCTGGATCTAAGGTTGTCATCTTTGGCTCTACACGTCTCTGTGAGATTCCTCTGTTGGTGGTTGGTTTTCTCAAGAATTCAAGAAAAACAACACAAAAATGTTACAGCTGTTCTTCACGGTGGCATTCTCTGCAGTTCCTTTGACCCTCTATGTTCCACCAATAAGAAGCTTAACCCTCTTTGTGGAAACCATGGAAGACATAGCCAGAGAGTCAAGACTACACACCAACAGGATGTACCCTCGCCTGAGGCTAGCTTGGTCTAGAGTCATGGATTGCATGCTGTGCAACACAAGGTAGATTGAGAACTGAGAATAGTTTTCAATAAGATCTTGATGTAAATAATTTATCTTTTTTCAAACACCCCCTATTTTTTTCATCTAAATTTTCTTTTCTTCTAGATCATTTTCCCGGACTTAATTTTCCCTCTTATTGCTGGATCATGTTGTGTAGAATTGATGTAATTTTGGATGACAATTGTTGTAGTATTTTAGGTGATACCATTTTAATGGTTACACATGATTACAAACAATGATAAGTTATTCTGGGTTCTTATCAAATTGTTGAGGAGAAGTGTTATATTTTTCAGGATCAATGAATTGAAATATGGGTTTGTTTATTTATGATTTTGTAATTTGAAATTGGATCCTTAATTTTTTATCAGTATAATATGGTTTGAGCCACAAAGTTAGCACCACTTGTTTGTGCTTCACACGAAACAGTTGGTACCTTGTTGCTGAGAATAAATCAGAAAAGACAATTTTTGTGGCAGAAAATTTGTTTTGAAATTTTCGAACATGACAGAATCATGTGCCAAAGATATGGCGGTGATTCTCTGTCCTTTCTTTGCTGCGTAATTGAGGTGAAGCCAATGAGACAGCAACTTTGGAGGCAAAATGCTATTTTGACGTCAAAATAGGGATGTCCAATTAAGCTACTCAGTTAAATGTTACATTGGCTCAAATTTTCTCTATTTATCTGTTACATCTAATATAGTAATAGAGTGGGTGCCCTAATTAGACAACCATTTTTATGGGTTAGAATTAGATTATATAATAATGATGAAAGACAAAAGGTCTAGTTCGCGGGTAGTTAATCTGCATTGGTATTATTAGGTTCCCCAACCCTGGCATTTGGCGTGTCTATCTTCTTATCAGCAATGTTTTCTCCAGATTGAGTACAATATCATGTCATAGCATTTCATTTTCTTACATATAGTATTTCTTTTAATATAATTATTGACTATTGATGACATAATTTTGATTATCCATTTAATAAAGTTGTTTTAAAACGTCCACTTTAATATTTTAATTTGTAGTGTTACATATCAAGTTTGTCTTTAGTTTGGCAGCATATTTTGCCTGTAAAACATATTCGTAGCCTGAAAAGAATTAAAATTCGAATTTTATTCTCAGAAATTCTTATCTAAGCAATGGGATAAAACTTAGACTTCATTTTAATTTTGTCTTAGCTTGTGTGAAGAATTTTTTTACCATCATCTAATTTCTTGGCTCAAACTGGAAGTGCTGGAAATGATAGCAAACGGTTAGCTGTTTTATGGAGCTTTTGAGGGCAAGATATATTGAATCAGCTTCCAACAAATTGAATCTGAGAGCTTAGGCAAGTGCTATGGTAACATTTTCAACAAATCATTGTGTCAGTACCTGTGTGTTATTAACTCGTCAGTTTGCAAATTCTTCAATCAGTGATTTATAAGTTTTGTCTTGATTTTGTGAAAAATTTGAGGATAAAATTTTCTGAAGCTTTTTATTTAGGCAAAATACACTTACCTTTACTATCTTTAAGTGATATTACAATTTACGCACTATCTCTCTCACTGTGTCACACGCGATCCACCCTATAGGGATACTTTATGTCACATCCACAGAGAAGTTGTTGTCATATATAGTAAAAACATGAGATGTTGAGTGTAACATTGCATAACCTTAGAAGTGGTTGTAATTTTCGCAAAAAGGAAAAAAGTAAAAAAGCGTGATGATGTCTAACTTGACTTGTTAGTGTGAGTTGGCTCACCTATTTGGTTTTCATTTCGTGCATTTGAATTCGAACTAAAGTCTTTTGTCGAGTTATTTCTAAGAGTTCAATGAATCTAAAACATGCCTCAAGCCTTTTTCCTCAACCAAAATTTCTCATTGAGAACAAATATACTTGGCTCAAACAGAGAGTACATGACAGCAAAGGGGTAGTTAAAGTTTTACGGTGTTTTTGAGCTCGAAGAAATATGCAAGACATATCGAATCAGACTCCAATCATCCTACCCCAAGAGGATGTTTACGATTAATAATAACTTGAAGCACTGATTTATTCCTCTTCATTGGCAAGAGCTATGGTAACAGCTAAACGACTCTCTGTTTAAGTACATGTGTTTGAATCGTCAGTTATCACTGGTACAAGAATGAATGAATGCTGGGGCTGGAACTAAGAACAAATTAATAAAGAATGGCTACAACAATAAAGAATGACTAGTTACCTAAATAAATCACTCTTGTTTTAAGAGGAGTTTGTCGAAACTACAACAAGTGAAAGAATGAAAATCAATGACTCCAGGTTGAGCAAAATCAGCTTGACAGTGTGCAAGGCTTCAAGAACCACAACATGTCCAAGGCTTTTGTTTCTCTTCCATCAACTATTGCATTGCTTCTGCTGTTGAATGTTGGGGACTCCTTTGCAATTTCCTTGTTTTTCTCAACTTCCTGTAGAATTCCCCTCTGCTGCTAAACATTTCAGAATAAACCAATTAAAAGAAGCTGTATTTCAGCAGTGTTGAGCTACTGCTAATTCAGTATCATTGGGTATTGCTAATCACTAGTAGGTAATCCAGTTGGTCATGGCATGAGGTTACTGGATCACTGGTTCAACCGAATATAATTAAATCAATATATAAAAATATAATTTAATACAACTAAATTTATATATATATATATATATATATATAATGACAGAAATATACAAATGGTTGGCCTAGTGATGAAGTAGGCACCATGCTGGTGGTCAGTGTCTTGAACCTACACTTGGAATTTTTGGAGAATTTCAGAATTTCACTATGCAGGTCTGGTTTTCCGGGTGCAGGACCGGTTCACGGGGTTCACACCAGCTGGTTTGACTACAAACCCTCCCGATTCGCCTTGGGTATGACCAGTGTTGACTGGTTCTTATGCTAATTTGGTCTGGGTTGAGAACCAAATTGGACTAGTGACCAGTTCACTAATTTTCGGTCTGAACCGGCCAGTCTTGTCCGGTTATAAAAACTACGCTAACTAGGGGCACGTTTGGTTGGAGGGTACAAATTGGGATAAAAATTACATTGATAGATTTCATGTGTTATTTTACACATGGAGCTCAATTATCTAATTTTTACCCCGACTTCTACCCCTCAACCAAACACACTATAAAACTTGTAAAGTGTATAATACAATCAAAGTTTAGAACTCCAAAATTTAGTGTCATTAAGTCATACTGAATTAGCAGTAGCTGAATACTGCTGAAATACGGCTAGTATGATGTAATGTGACCTTAGAAGACAATTTCTTATTTGTGGGTCAGTTCAACAAAATCTATCAGTGAACTACATAAAACTCTTGATCCTAAACCTAATTAAAATTCTTTCAGGATAATTATCTTCAGTGTTGATGATACAGCATGACTTTGTCTAATCAACGGTTCGTATTGTCCTCTCAGTCATTTACCAATCTGAAGAGACGAGTGTACAAGGACAGTTAGTAACATACCATTAGCCTGGATTTGGAAGCCTTTGAAGGGGTAGTTTTATTGAGTCCATGTGTGGCAGAGAAGCACTGAGGAGAGGGAGGATTTGTTCGAATTTGTTGCAAGCTCTCCTCCCTCTTGTGTTTTAGATTGTCCAGGTCAAGAGATACAGGCATATTTTCTGCCTCCTCAGGTCTTCTGCAGAATACAGTAATACACGATTAACTCAGGAAATGCTATAATGGGATATCTTGCACATGTACGTCTGAATATGCGTTTGTATATATATGTTCATACATGCATACATATACATACACATGTACATACATGTCATAGGATAGGGTTACAGGGCTTTTGAAAATAAACATCATTTAGCTTGTTTCATTTTTAAAAGTATTCCCTTAATTTCTTTTGTATATATTGTCTTTTGATATCAATAAATCACTCCTCAATGGAAGTTCAAGCATCCTTGGCAGTCATGGTCAAGGACTTCCATAATGTAGCCAATTTGCAGCCATTGGAGGAAGGCAGGGTTAGGAGTAATGGTGTATTGGTGTCAAAAGCAAATTCTAGAGTATGGGTGGGTAGCAGAGGCTTCATATGATGACAGATTAAATGCCTTGAGAACAGGAATATTGCTCAAAATCTAGATTGCCACACAAGGTAGTTGCTGAAAATCTAGGTATACCTCACCAATATAATTTCTTATGCCTGAAGTAGAAATAGAGAGAGTGTTAAGAGGACAAGTTTCAGGAAGTGGTTCAAGAAGTTGATGAGGTGATGGAGGATGCCATGAGAACTTCCAAAAATATTATGGTTATTTGGCTTATTTCTAATGGGGTTCTGTAATACCTTGGAAAAAAAAAAAAAAAAAGCGCATGTGAAAAGTGATGTATTGACATTAAAAGACACATATGTACATAATGAGAAGGAATTTACTAATTTCAATAGTAAGTTTTGTACATTTACTCCTATAAACAACTTTTTATAAAAATTGAATTTTATCAATCTAATTGTTGAATCATATATATTACTATCTTGATAATCAAGTATACTGAATTTTTCAAAAAATATGATATTAATATATATGTAATATAATAGTTAAATTTATACATAGTTTAGAAACTATATTATATGCCAAATTAACTGAGCTGATAAAGTATCAAATCACTTTTAAGTTATATGAAATTTTATATACTTAGTCTCTGTAGTAGGAAATTTCAAATCAATGGATGGATTTATAAAATTCAATATCTATAAAAAAAAAGATATTTAAGGGAGTAAGTATCTTAACACTTACTCGTTGAGTAAATATATTGTCTTCTATAATACATATATAGTTTGAAAACAAACGCCCACTCATAACCAACCTACTACATAGCTTTCTATCAAATGGTTACTTTGAAAAATAGTTATGCTTGATGGAAAAATGCGTATCTTTTCTTAGTGACAGTTTTAGCATTATTAGAATTATTAGCAACTGTTTTTACCATTAATAGAATTTGTACACCACAGTCACCATAAACACAGATTCAGAGGGAGAATATGCTTACTTCTTTGTCTGTTGCTTCCCTTTGACACCTATTCCCTCCAATCTTTCGACCTTGCCCACTTCAACCAGTGGCTTCCTTTCTTTATCTTTCCCATCTGGCAAAGCTTGAACAGGAGATGGGGCAGTCTCCACAACCTCTTCACTGTTCACTGGGCTCAGATTCTCAGCATTTTCTCTTTCTCTAGCTCTCGTTGCCAATTTCTTCAATTCATTACAGAATTCTGTGATTTGATTCAGAATAGGCCGCCCCGCGAGCAAATTCTTCGCGGAGAGAGTTGATCTCAATGAAGGCACAGGCACCTTGTTGTCCTGGAATGTTTCATCAACTGGTTTCTTCTTCTCTTCACTTGACTTGATTGCTGCCTTCATGGACTTCAACAGGTTCATGGGAGGACTAAACAGATTCGGGTTTTGGTTTTCGCTGCCCTGGTTGAATCTGGATTTGCCATCTTGGGGAGAAGGCGATGAAAGGGTGGGTACCCTTCTCTTGATTTTTGCATCTCTGTACCAAGATTCATCAACACATATGTAAAATTAGTAACATTGAATGCTTTAAAAGAACCTCAAATAAATGGGAAAAAGGAAAGGAAGTTATTTACAAGTACCTTCTATTTTGGTCACCGAGTGGAAGATTTTCTGAAACATAAGCCTTCAAGAAAAGGTCAAAACAATGAACACGAGAAGAGTAAAAAGATGGATCTTCTAATAAGACCATAATTGAAACGTCAGAACAATGAATAGAGGCATATAAGTGACACAGCAAGAACAAAAAACATGAATCTTGTAATGTAATTCAGCTGGGCTACATAAATCTTAACATTATAGGGAGATACCCAGAATAGAAAATTTCAAGTTTCTCTAGTTTACACTTTCCCAGCTTCAAAACAATAAACGAACAAAAGGGTCACTGATTAAAATTACATATGTAAATATATTCAGGAAAAAAGAGAGAGATAAAAGACAAGAATGGAAAACCTTGGAGGGTGTTGTTGATCTGAGAAAATCTGCTGCTGTCTTGGGATGCTTGCAATCTTCAATAACAAGCACCACCAAATTAGCAAGAACCATTGAAGAAAAAATGGAAACTTTTGCAAACCCAGTTGGGATTATGGTGAAAGAAAAAGAAAGAGAGGAAAAGGGGAAAAGCTGAGTACCGGGTCTGCAGAACCAGGCTTCGTCATCAACGTCATGGAGGGAGAGGTGATCAAGGGACAAGAAGTCGACCCACTTGGGGGCGTTGATGTGCTCGTAGAGCTCGTCTTCCACGAAGTTCCACTCTAGTCTCTTCCAATCGATCTTCGCAGGTTCCATAGATCACACAACACGAGCGAGAGAGAGAGAGAGAGAAAGAGAGTTGAGACCAACCGTGGACTGAGACAGAGAGAGAGAGAGAGAGAGAGTTGAGACCAACCGTGGACTGAGACAGAGAGAGAGAGAGAGAGAGAGAGAGAGAGAGAGTGGTGTGATAGTGAAGGAGGGTGCAAATGTGACCGTTATGGGTTAGAGGGAAGGAAGAGTGAACGTTGGGAACCTACTTCTGCGACCGAGCTTGCTCTTGCTGATATTATTATAATATATTCCTTGACCGTTGGAGATTGCCTCATTCGCTATACCATTATTATTAATATTATTATATGAACAAATTAGAGTGACAGAGTTCACTCCAACTTTATTCTATTTGTAAAATTTGGTTAGGAGTCTAAAAATCATTGCACTATTTTTCTTTAGATTTGAGAAATCATTAAATCGCTTGACACCAAACCATATACGATACATTGTACACTGCACAACACATTAGGAGAGGTTAATGTTACTTGACTCAAAAGAAAAGTAAAAATGAATTTCATTGAATTTATAGGAGATCAAAGAAATTTATCCTATTGTTATTAGAGTTTAATTTATACGCACATAAAATGTAAAAATTTTTATATTGTCATCAATAAAAACGATCAAGTCTTGCATTTATTACTTAAAAAGTCATGTAAGTAGTATGATTTGATTTGATAATAATATAAAAAAAATTTATAATGTCAATGCATAAAAATTAATTTTTTTTTCTGCTCGGTTTATGCCTTTATGATTATGTGGCAAAGATTTTTGAAGATTAAATCTTGTGTACCAAATAATTAAAGACGAGAATCAATATTATATTGTGATCAACATACTAATCATTATGAATTATGGCATGGTTAGTATTAACAGAATGCAAAATGATGATGATGATGATGTACTAATAACAAAATTGATGATCATACATGCATAAAAAATGAAAGAGCCTGTTATTTGAATGCACCAAGTCAACGCACTACGCGACGCATACATCCAATTTACTGCAATGTGACAAAATAAAAATATAATGTATCTATTCTATGACTGCACAATAAAAAGAATTGAACTTTGTGCTTTCTCTCCCTTGGTCAAAGCATCTCTCCAGCAACCTTGCCATTGAAACTCATTGCTATCTCCCTCTTTCCTCAACAAGGCTCATCTACCATTTTCTTTACTCTTCATCACCAACCAACACCTTTACACGACAATTACCAGTAACAACCACCACGAGTAGTTTCATGACAGCCACCACATTTTCAAGATGATCCCCCATGACCCTTGTTACGATCCTGTGAGCATCACCACAACAGGATCACTGTCAATCTTTCATTGTCCTCCTTTAGCCACTTGTTGTAACACTCTGATTTTTCCTCATGTGCAAAATGATCAAAATACCCCTTGAGATAATTTGTGCATGAGAATCGAGGATGGTCAGTCCAGGCCATCCCCAAAGGGGTGTTTTAATATTAGCATGAGACTATATGCAGTTTAGATAGTAATGTGTGTGAAAATATCAATCCTCGATTTTCCCGTGACCAAAATGCCCCTAAGGTCTCTTTTTCCTGGAAATCGAGGACAGCCGATCTTGGCTATCCTCAAAGGGTTAGTTTGATGTTTGAAAGGGACTAGATGTGTTTTGGATGGTAATAGATGTGAAAATCTTAATTCTTAGTTTTTCCCGTACACAAAATTACCAAAATGCCCCTGAGGTAATTTAACGTGGGATTGAATCAGAACCAATCATTATCCTGGAGTTGGATATGTTAATTAGAGCAGATATATGATATCTACATAAGTCTAGGGAAGTTTTTGTGTAAAATTACTATTTACCCCTAGCTAGTGCTAATTAAGCTTAATCAAAGTAATTAAGGGCATATAGGTAATATTATGTTCTAATTAAAGATTAATTATTTTTATTAATTAATTTTCGTTCAAAATAATTATTTCAAGTTAATTAAGGCCTAAGAATGGTTAGAGAAACTTAATTTCCAATCTTAATCAAAGATTAGTGAGAAAAAGACAAAAGTGCTTTATGAGGCACAAAAGTAAAAATAGGGGACAAATGGCACATTATCTCTCCTATTTTCCCTTAAGATTAGGGACATCATGTTGGTATTTGAATTTCGAATTAATTGAGTTTAGTCTCATTAATTATGCAAGACAACCCTCTAATATTGTCTTGAAAGCCTTAAGCACCCACTTATCAATTTCTAACAATTCCCCTAATTAAACCTACCCTTAATCTTAATCCTAATCCACACAAAACACAAAAATAATCCCACCTCACCGCCAAGAACATTTCGGCCAGCCCACCCTTATTCCCTTTCATATTTTGATTTTTCACAAACACTCACACACACAGTCCGATTCTTACCACCAACTTTTTTGGTCACAACATGAGCACCAAGTTGTGTAAAAAATTCTCTCTTCCTTTCCATCTCAAACTTTCTTCTTCTTCATCTTCTTCACTTTCAAGAACCACTATTGTTACTTTATACCCAAGCATCAAACCACAAACAAACACACCACCACTATAGACCTTCCTAAAACACTTAAGCTTTCATCCCCATACACAAGAACACAATAAAAATCCTTCCTCCCATTTCTTCTCCTTGTGGATGGAACCTTACCTCCTTCCAAGAGAATATTTTTCTTCTCTTTTGCTTGCAAAAGAACAAACATTTTCATTTTCAACCGAGAAGCACTCTTGGTAGGGTTTTATTCTTAAGTTTTCCTTTCTTTTCTTCTCTTTTCTTTTGGTTTGGTTATGATCAAGGCCATAGCTTGATGATGAGTGTTCTTGATGATGGTTGTGAGACCATCATGTGCTTGACCTTTAGAGCTCAAGGCGGTCTTCAACTTGGACTCTACTTGCATCTTTTCTTGCTTAGTCTTATCCAACCTTTCTTTAATTTCTTTTATCTCTTTATTTTCATCGAAATACGAGGTCAATACCATGTCAGGAGTAGTTGTTAAGACTCTAAATGGCAGTTAATCTCTTGAGCCCTACTTTTCACACATTGGCGGTAGCTTTCTTTTACCGCACAACTCCTAACTCCTAATTCTTTTCCTTTTCGGACAACATTGTTCCAAGCATTTTGAACTTTTTGTAGTAAGCCAATGTTATCGAAGTCCAAGTACTACAAGACAAAAGGAGTAATCACAACTTCAGAAGGTGGTTCTATTATGGGGTACCCGAGTTGGTGCAACATTAATGCTGGACTATAATTTATGCACCCTCGGGTGCCCATGAGGGGTACATTTGGAAAGTTTCCACATTGATAAATCAATGACTACCCATCTTTCCACCAAGGGTACCATCAGATCACTTTTTCATTTAATTTAGCTAGTTCTTTAGCCCATTCTCATCCATTTTTTTTTCTTGACGCGATACAATTTTAGATCATCAATGGGACATGGTGCCTCATAATTCCTTTGGAATATATGCATAGTGACCCACATAAAATTCTCTTGCCATTCCTCTCATAGCAAAAATTAAGGGAACAATAGACATATGCCAATAGGATTGGAACTGGATTATGACCATGAAATTTACGAGTGAGGTATATGTCATTTGCTGCAAAATTTACAAAACCTTCAATATTTGGAAACAAGACAATGCCATGAATGGTGAGGGCCAGCACATCTGAAAATGTGTCCCAATCTTCAACTTGAGCCAAGCGGTACATATGCCTTTCCAAGTAATCCTTTGATAATCCTTTGGTCCCATTTCTACACTTTTGTTCTTCATGAAAATTCTTTACCTTTACATTTAGGACCATTGATATGGTATGTAAAGAAGCATAATGTCCTTGGTAATGGTAAGGTTTATCTCCTTCTAGTGGTAGCTCTAAGATTTGCTCAAATTCTTTAAAGGTTGGTGCCAATTGGAAATCTTGAAAGGTAAAACATAAGAGTGGAGGATCATAATATTGTGCTAGTGCTGTGATTGCCTTTACTTGCTCTTTCACCTCTAACAAACACAAAACTTTTCCATACTTTCTACTAAGAGAAAAACATTGTGGCACACTTAACAGCTGACCCAAGGATCTCAAGCCTTTTGTGTTGAGTTTCTTGGCTTTAAAATGTAAAGTCTTTTTTTTTATTTCTCTCCCCCATGATTGTTTAGTCTCATCTTTGCTTCCATTTTCTGAAGATACTCACAACAAGACTTCAATATGATTCTTTAACAAACTTGCTAAAGTAAAGAAGAAAAAGTGATTTTGATTTTAAAAGGAAAAGGTAACAATAAACACTTTGGGCATATTAAAGAGTTTAGGTACAAAGAAAATGAGTTGAAGAAAAGGTATGCTCCCTTTTGTGTCCTATTTAAGGTAAATTATGCAGGGATATCCTATGGTTTCATGGGTTTTTAACTCCATGAAGGCTTTCACTAGGTGGATTTATGATTTTAGGACTCTACGGCCTCTAGAGCTAAGGGCTCCTTTCATAATACCATCCGCAACAGCAGGTAAACCGCTAGGTGTAGGACATTCACAAAAGAATCACACTTTAGACAAGGTTTTCATAATAACCAAACAAGATGTATATCCAAAATAGCTATCGCTACACAACCTCTTACCTATCTCAAGTTGCACTCAAACTCGGGTATAGGGCCCCACTCAAGTGTGTGATTAATATGTGGGTGTTGTGTGTGAAAAGAGCATATAAACCTGAGATCCTAAAACTACCCATGGCCAGCACTTGCAAAATAGACAATACAAAATAAAAGTTGCCTATCCTATGGTTGTTATAAATAAAAAGAGATAAAAAGGCTATGACAACATACTCTAACATAAAAAGAGAATAATAAACAACTAAAAAAAAGAAAAAAAATTGGGGTTATAATAATATGCACAATCAATTATACTAGGCTTGACTCTCAAACAGTCCCCAGTAAAGTTGCCATTTGTCACAATCGGGATCACGAAGGGACAATGAAAAAGAGTTATTGAAAATTGTAGTCGCCACCAAGTTTTATTTAATTGGAAAAACATGGAAAACACATTTTATTTTCAAGAAATGATATTTCAAACCAAATTTGAGTTCGGGAGTCGATTATGCACAAAGACGGGCAAAATTTTTTTTTTTGCAATACCCCTATACATTGGTATTACTATAATTATCTTAATTGATTGTGCTAATTATTAATTACCTTTTTAAAATATTAATTTTAACATTTTTATTTATATATAAAAAAATTACAGAAAAAGAAAACAAATGCCTTTCTTTAGAAGAAATTTTCAGAACATCAAGTTGTCGCAACACAGATTTCCAAGTATTAAGTTAACAAGCTGTTGTGGCTAAGTTGACATCTTTATTTCAAACAAAATATTTAACGATATGAGAACTAGTTCAAAATAAAAATAAAATATCTCTTATAAATTATGAGTATTTATAGATAAGATAAAAAGTTATGAAAATCTAATTTTGACTTGACAGGGATGTCTACTCCTATGTATTCCCTAGTGCAATAGGGAACTCAAAGTCATGTAGTTCTGTAGAAAATAATTGTGGATTGATTGAATTTTTAAAAATGAATTTTAGCATATCAAGTTGTCAGAGCTAAGATATTCTTAAAATATAGAATTAATAAGCTGTCACAGCTAAAATAACTCTATTCCTGAAAAGGAGAATTATTGATCAATTGCATTTTAAGATTTTTTAGACATAAACTATGTTTTAGAGACACCTCCATTTTCTTTTTTTTACCCAAAGTAAAACAAAAAGAAAACAGAACCCAAAAAAAAAAAGAAAGCCCAAATGTTGTTGACCCAAAAAGTGAACAGACACAATTCCTAGATCTAAGTTATTGTGGGTTGTGTCACACAAATGGAGAATGAAGCAAGAGCAAAGAGGTGTAGGTGGCGGCAATGCAGAGGGGGTAGTGAAGGGAAGGCAAGCACGGTACCGCCGTGGTTTCACGGAGACCCAGCGTGAAGGGTGGAAGTGCCGCGGCTGGGCTTCGTGGATGAGGAAACGTGGTAGCGATGAAACACGCGCCAACGCAATTAAGAGAGAGAGAGAGGGGGGTGGCGTGACGCGGAGTAAGAGGGAGGGGGCCGGCAAGCACGCGATGGTGGGTTGGTCTCTCATGGCCAGTGCAACAACGGCGTGATGTAAGAGATTGACCAATCCCGTGATAGAAAGTTGGTCCAACAGCTATCTACGCGCGACCCTATAGAGGAGCGGTGGTGTACTCAACGTTGGCAGGGAAGGGTGGCCTCACAGGTGGCAGTGAAAAGAGAAGGCAGTGGTGGAAGTCCCTGGTTCATGGGTGGTTGATGTCACACCTGAGGTTATTTTAGAAATTTTATTTAGATTTATTAATTAGAATTTCATAATTCTGATAGGGTTAGTTGAGATTCGAACAACTTGATGAGGGCAAAAAAAAAAGTGAATAGTATCGTTGTGGGCTTGCGAGGCCTGCGGGGACCACCAAAGCCCTGGAATTAGGCCCGGAAAAGCCCGAGATTAACAAAATACAAGATTTAGGTTGAAAAGAATTAAAAATGAAAAGGTTAGACCAAGAAAATTTTTTTGGGTACTATATGTTTTATGGATACGGTATTTTAGGAGTTTGGTTAAATTACGATATGCAGTGTCTTACACCGCATGGATATTACATTATAAGAAAGACACCTCGCAAGACAAGTGTGTGGCTTAGAAAAAGCCACACCATTGTCTTTATATAAGGACCAATAAGAAACTACTAAAATTGCATGCAATTATCTTGAAGAAAAACCATTTTCCTAATTTCATTTATTACCCAAAATATCAATACATAACAAGACAACTTTCTACACAATTCTCTTAGTCATTCTCGGCCAAGCAACCTCAACTTTTAGCTATTTTCATCTTCTTTCTCTAGCCAATACAAGAACCTTATCCAATAACACTAAACTTCACCCAAAATCCCATAGCCAAAAGCATAGCCTAAGTCCTATCCTTTGCAAACTTTAGATAAATTCCTCATAAAAAACCCTACCTCACCATAGCATCAAGATAGCTATTATTTGTAGTGTTACGAGAGGATTTGAGACAGGGTTAGATAAAAAAAAATTGGTGGAGGATCCTTGAGGAAAGTTAAGAACAAGAGTTTGAGCTTCAACGAGTTAGGTCGGGGAGTAAACCTGGCCAGAAATAGGCCTGTGTGTGAGTTGAAGAGAGAATCCAATGATCATGAATGAGAATGAGCTCAATCCTAACACACAACCTATTATCTTAGGGTAGTCTAAGCCACTTTAGTCAAGGACCCAAATAATCAAAGTTGCAATTTGTTCTAAGTCACTTTTCTTTATGTACTATATGAATGACATTTTAATATTTCCATTGAGATCAACATGTTTATGTGTTAAGTTACCATTTTAAGTTCAAGGATGATGGTTAGATAAAGTGAACCTGCTTCAGACAAAGGTTTTACTAGCTTAGATGATTAAATTTTGTTATTTATCTTTCATTAAAATATTTATAAAAGAATCGAAGCAGTTGGGTAGATAATGATGACAGTTACGTGTTTATGGGAATACCTACTGAGGATTTTAGAATTCTCATCCCTATTTGCATTCCATGTCTACCTCAGATCCAAATGATAGAATCAATGGTCTTCATTCTTGAGACACCACATTTGGAGTGGCACTACGACTTGGCTTTGGACTCTTTCTTTGCCCTTGCGCATGCCCAACTATGTGTATATATTTTCTTCCGTTGCCCATTTGCTAGTTCAGTGTTGAGTCCTCTATTTGATCCCTATTTTCTATTTGATGGAGTCTTTCTCCACATGGCACATTCGGTGATTATCCAGCCATCACCAGCTCCTGATGTAACTATGCATCCTCCTCCTCCTGGCCCTGCCCCTGTGCCAGCACCGCCACACACCCCTAGTGATAGTTCTGCATCTAATCCTGACTCCTCTTCGGGAGGGGATGCCATAACTCTGATGGCAAATGGATTTCTGTAGAGTGTTTCTATATCATGCAGGATCTACTAGATATTTATATTATGTTGTAGTAGTTTGATACATGTCTGCTGAAAATTGAGCTTGATTGATCAGGATATCTTTTGTACATAGTTTTTTGATGGGTTTCTATAGAGCAGTAGCATGTTTTCATGTTTTGATGTACTTTGGCGGTCCCTACATGGACTTAACACTTTGATGTACTGTATATTATAAATATGTACTTAAATGGCCTATATGCCCTAATATTCATAAACAAAAATGCTCTGATGTTTTTAGTATTTAATTGAAACCATATGCTACTATAACTTATATAACCTCCTACTGATATACTAGATATCACCACGTACAAACACTTCATACTATTAGAGGGTGAATAACAAATAATTAATTTGAATAAAATCTTACAACTAATAAGTATAAAATTTTCTATACACTATATGAGTATAGTATATAGTACCACACGCTTAGTTATAGTGTAATAGTCTAGGTGGGGACACTATAATTAAGGGGATGTTAAAATGGTATCAAAGTGGTTTCATCCTAACACAACCTGAGGAATGGACCACCTATGCTTTAGCATACTTTGAATATCTTAGGGAATGCCATGCAATCTAGATTTTGATTGTTTAAGCTAGATTTGGAATTTAGTAAGCATGACTGTTGGTTGTGAATGTTATAGGTTACTACCATACTTAGCTTAATATTGAGCTTGATCAACTCAACAATTTTGTTTGGTGTGACAGGGACAAATGGCTTCCAATAGGAAAAATAGGAACAATAAGGATAATACAAGTGAACCAGAAACGGGAATAATGGGCATGTTTCGCAAGATGGTTACTGCAACAAGAGAACTGTAAACTCCAAAACCCTTCAGAAAGTATGAGCTTAAATGTTTTGATTGACAACAAAGCCAATTAAAAGAAAATACTTTGAAGAATGACTAACGGCTACCTTGTGTTTCTTAACAAAAGCTTATCAGGTGACTTCGAGATGCATTATCTGAATTAAGTTGAGATGATTTCACTATGCATGTGCAAACTTATTTTTTTCTCATCAGTAGAGGAAAGATTCAGATAAAGCAAAATTTATCAAGCAAAATGTGTTCATGTTCATCAAAGAAGCAAGCTCACTGTAACAAAATCAAGGAATCAAGGATATGGTCGTCAGAAAGTAACACTGAACATCAGAAAGAAGGGATTCAATGATGATAACATTCAAAAGCTAGAAGCAATGTGTTACTCAATCGTCAGTCATCATAATCGTAGACTACTCATTAGTGCAAAGTCCAAGATTGAAGATCAAAAGACAAATAAATTGCAAGAAGCTAGCAGCACTCTTTAGAAAGTTCTTATCTTAAAAAGAGAGGGAAAGCAATCAGATTTGAAATTCAAATTCAAAAGTCAAATTAGTCTTTTTTACCTGGAACATTACCTCTTCAGTACCCTCAATCAACAAAGAAAGACTTGCCAAGAAGTTCAGAAACCTTATTCAGAAAGAAGAAGAATAGTTTTTGATAGAGTTTAGAAACTTCAACTCATCAACGGTTTCTAAAAAAAAGCTCCTGACACCAGACGGGCTATTCCTCTAGATTATATTCCCAATACTTAATTGATGTTTGACACGTGCTAGTTGGATAGAAGATCAGGAACAATGGTAATAAAGGAGAATCAGCTATAAATGGAGATGACTGAGCTTTAAAAGACAAGAGACGAGACATAGTACAAAAACGCTGAAAAAATCTTTCCAAATCTCTGTGTAGAAATTATTTGCCAGATTTCTTGTATATTAAAATCTTCATTTCACATACTAGATTGATCATATGTTCTTCTGAGGAAAAATTAGTAGAAAGAAGTCACTCAAGCTAGTTCAGATTTATAACCTCACATTCATAAAAGTAGAAGTTTGAGCATAAAATCATTCAAATCGTGATCCACTGTATCATCGATTCAATAGTGATCGGAAGTTGAAAGCTTGAAGAGGCTATTGCAAAACTACTTGTTGTTGTTGAGTTAGTAAGAGTGATTTACTAACGTTGGTAAGAGCTTGGAAAGGATACAGTAAAGATTATCCTGTATTATTATTTCCTCAGGTTGAGGAAGCTTAGTGGAACTCAGTGGTTACTGAGAACTAGATATAGGCAAGTGTTGGCCAAACCAGTATAAATCTCTGGATTCATCCTTAATCTCTTTTATTTTATAGTCTTTGATTTTGCATGAATACTTTATCATTATCTCTTGTTTTTCATCTGCTTACTAAAATTACTCGATTTAGAAAGTTACTTTCTAAATAAACTAACCTATCTTCTGCTGCACTTCAAGCTCTAAGCTTGATAACGTATTTTTGAAAAAGTTTTCAGTTTAAAGTTTAAAGAAAAAAAAGCTTAATTCAACCTCCTCTTTTCGTGCATTTTCTTGCTATCAATTGACATCAGAGCTTGACCTCTAAGGGGTTGAGCATTCTAACGACTACAAAGGAAAAAATCCATAAATAAATGACACAAAGCATTCATATAGCATAAGGGCACTCGATCAATAGACCACCATTTTTTTATGGTAGAGACTATGCCTACTGGAGAGATTGAATGGAATTGTTCATAAAGTCTAGAAGTCTTAACTTGTGGGAATAATCCAAGAAGGCAACTACATTCCACTTTAAGAAGTTCCTGCAACGGGTGATGCACTTCCTATATCAGGAGAAGTTCCCAGAAGCAGATGGACTAACTAGCATAAAGCCAGGATTCAACTAAATTCCAAAGCTAAGTATCTGCTCACCGGTGCACTAAGTAAAGCTGAATATGATAAAATTAGTGCCTTTGACACAGCAAAAGAAATATGGGACATACTACTTATGTTGCACAAAGGAATTGATCAAGTCAAGGAGATAAAGATTAGCATGCTAGTTCACCAGTATGAAATGTATAAAATGACTGATCAGGAAAACATTGATGATATGACTACAAGATTTATGCGTATCATAAATCAATTGAAAGATCTTAGCAAAAGATATTCTAACTCTGAGCTAGTTAGAAAAATTTTAAGAAGCCTCCCTATAAAATGGCTGCCAAAATAACAGCCATTACTGAAGCCAAAGATCTTCAAATATTGAGTTTGGATGCACTTATTAGATCTCTTAAAACTCATGAGGTAGTTTTGGCAAAATGCATGGTAAATCTATGAAGAAAAACAAATCCATTGCCTTAAAATCGTCCCATAAGTCAAGCAAAGGGAAGGCAATGAAAATTATTGAAACCTCCGATGAAGAAGATGAACCTGATGATGGAGATGAGATCTCTATAACACCCTAATTCTTAACCCAATACTCTAGAACATATTAGGCTAATTATTAGGTTATTACTTTTTAGTCTCATCATTTTATTAAAATACTTAGCGGAATTTACGGGTAAATTTTTTTTGAAAATATAAACTAAAGTGAGAGCCGCGTTCTTAACCTAATCGACTGCCAGAAATATAAAGCACAGATAACATGGCATAAAGAACATAGAATTTAACATATAACATCAGAGCAAGGATTCATCATAATAAAGGGAACATTTCATTAATAATAATGTAGTTGAAGTACATACGTAGTCATACCCTTTTAGGAACGGGCAGAGCTTATAATGCAGCAGAAAGGAAACACAACAAAAAACTAGAAAGCAGTAAAGTACATGGTGCGACGGTGAAATAAAACCCAACTACACTACCCTCCTACCAAGCTATGAGTACTAGGCTAAAACCCCATCCCAAAAGATACCGCCGAAGGGGAAATCTTCGTGACTGCTCGAGCACTCAAATAGCTCTTTGATGAGGTCTAGTGATGATGGGGATCCTCGGGTGATGGAGGAAGATAACTGGGGAATCGCTCGATCTCCTCCTGAGTGGGCTAGTGAAGTGAGAAGGGAACGTGTGTCGGCTGGATGTGAGCCCCTCAGCACGGGCGCATCTTGGCTCTCCTCGCCAAGCGTGGCTGCATCACGGTGTCCTCGCTGCCCTCTCGCCTAAATGGGGGAAAGGGAGCAGAACTCTCCGAAAAGACATGCAACGGCGAGTCCTCGGACGGATCGGTCTTCGATTTCCTCAAGCAAGGCACATACTCAGGGTAGTCACGAATAGCTGAAGCGGACATGCGGGCATGACGCAACTGCTCATCGCGAGGGCGAGTGCGCTCGAAGATCAAGTCGTCGCCACTAAACGGAGTGGTAGGAGTGAATTGGTAGCTGGACACTGGATAAGCAAAAGGTCGACCCATGTACACAAAAACTCGAACGGTACAACGACCCTCGAAGTGATAGGAACGATGCTCCGGGTCATAGTGCACTTCCCAGACGGGCGTATCAATGAAAACCATGAACGTCGCCATCGCTCTCTGAAGATGTGACGGAAGAAAGAGAAAGGAGAGAGGGGAGTGAGAATTCTTACTAAAGAATCTCAGTAGGAGTCTCCTACCCTAGGGTTACATCGTTCACATCCTCAGGAACCTTGGGTTTAATTATAAAAGGTGTGCATACAAATAAAGTTCATTATTAGGGTTTATAAAACCAATTATCCAATGTTCGTTCCTTTTAGCATGCATCTAGATGTTATGAGTGCAACATATTAAAACATGAATGCATGGCAATGTCTCAATCAAATAACTCAATGAATCACAACATCAAGAAGCATACAAGTGGCATAAAGGGCATATAACTATCAAGTGGATCTTTCCTCAACTTCGTGACATTAATCATGATACTTTAGCATAATAAGGCCACCCTAAAATAACTAGGTTATGAGCTCATACCTCAGCTAGTCGTCACTAGCTCTTGCTTATTATCTGAATAAGCGAAACATAATAAATAATCTCGACTACGCAAGTACGGGTAGGGGGCATGGATCACCTCTCTTAGGATATACCCTCTTTGAAACGCTTTGCGGGCATTAAGCCATAACAATTTGTCCGCTTTGGTAGACTGCATCTACTCATACCCTCACGGATTTGTCTCCCCTGGGGGTACTCGGCTGAACCGGTGCCACCTAGGAAAGCGCGTCTCAGTGCTTTGTCACATAAAAATCTCCTGGGGGTGCTCGGCCGAATCGATGTCACCCAGGGTTTTCAACTCATGTGGTACTTTAAAACATTTCTTCAACTCTTTTTGGTTTGACAGAAATTCGACAGCACAACGGCTGTTAAACCGAATTTCCTTCAAACCGAAACTTATGCCACAAGCTATCCACACAACACATTCCTTATTTAAACCTCATGCTATGGTAAACTTCATATCTTAAACAATCATTTCCTCATGCATCATAAACATCTCAACATGTTATTACATCATATAAACATCATAGCATTAACAATTTCTTAATGTCTTATGCATTGACCCTTAAGGTCCTTAACTCACATTCTAAGTTATAAATCATCACAGCTTAATCTCTCGGGCACCTATAGGCTCATAACTAAGTATTCCTCACTCAACACTATGGTCAAGAACATCTCTAAACTTCAAGGGTGCAAAATCTATAATCTTAACTTTACGGGTACCTAGGAGTCACAACAATGACCCTTTTTAAGTTCGATTTGCTCCTAAGGCATCAAGATCAAGTCCTAAACCAATTATGAGTCATTCCTACACATTTAAACTAATTTAAAACTATGATTATCATTAATAAACCTTGCTGGACAGAATCCAGAAAATTCTATCATTAAGGAATCTAGAACTCTCAAATTAATTCTTTTCTTGTTACTAACTTCTCTTATCTTTCACATATGAGTTTTAACATTAATTATACTCAAACTTAATCATATTATCATCATCAAACAGCACATATAGTGGCCATAAAATAGCAAGGTAGAACTAAAACCAAGTCTCCATACAAAGGCATCAAACACAATTTCTAAAGCACATAAAATACTAGTTTCTCTTGGAACCTTTTTCAAACTTTCAAAACGCATTTATAAACATTTTTAACATCTAAAATCATCAAAATATTTATGAGGGCAGTAGCTAAATCAAACTTGTCTCAAGAGGTCCTAAATTCATAAAACTTAGTTTTATGCATTCCTTAAACTCATAAAAGCTTAGAAAAATTATGAAACTTAGTTTTCAATACTTGGAAACAAATAAACTCTTAGGGGCCGAAATCTCAAGCTAGAGAAATAAATATTTTCAAGCCTTTGTTTGAGACAACAATGGGCAAGTCTTTGAGCTCTAGGTTCATTTAAGTGATGACATAAAAATAAACATGCTCATGCACTTATTTTAGGTTCCATTAGAAAGTAAAGTGAGAGCATAAAATAAACATGAGATGCAATTCATTGTTATCTTGATATTAAGTGGGAACTTGAAATATAAACATGATAATACAAGTTCATTCATTATCTCGATACTTAGTAATAGCAAGGAAAGTAAATATGATGTGCAAAGTATAAAAGTAAACATGGATGCAAGGTTCATTTTAAGATTATCTAGAGCTCTTACAAGACTTTAGAGATTAACAACCCAACACTCATCTCATTACAAAGAGAGCTTTAGAGTTCTTGAACCAAGTTATCAAAGGAACTATGAGGTTCTTGAACATCATCATCAAGCTCAAAATAAATAAACTTTCAAAGAACACAAAACCTTAAAAGAAAGGAAACCAAAACTGAAATATTTAGAGGAAAGGAAGCAAGGAAACCGAAATGAAAAACAAGAAAAAGTAAAGGAGTTCTTGAGCTAAAATTATTTTGAGTTAGTAAATCAAGATAAAACTTAGAGAAAATAAAAACTCAAGCTTTAGAGGTTCCTTTGAGATGAACACATTGTCATCATCTAGGAGCTCTCATCATTGAGCTATCATGTGCTTATCAAGGCTAAGAGGCTGAACTCATAGAAAAAGAAGAACAAGAAAGTTTCAAAAAGAAAATCCAAGAGAAAGCTAGAAAAACTCATTTTCATGAAAAGCAAAGTTTAGAAAACACTCCTACCTAGAGTGAAGATGAAAAGCTTGAAGTTTGAAAAGGAAAACAAGATGACGAACTCCTCCTTGAGGGCAAGATGGCTTCAGCCAAGGCAAAGAGGAAGGGAAGGAGATGTGTTTTGGGTGAGGTTGTGTTTGAGGTGAGGTGTTTGAGAGGTTTGATGATGGTTCAAGGCTATGGAGTGGTGTTTGAAGGTTGTGAGATGATGATAAGATGAAGAGATGATGGAGATGAAGATGAAGAACAAGAGAGAACTCTCTTGGAACTTAGAGAGAAAAAGAGAGAACACAAGGAAAGCTTAGAAAACTAAAAGTGTGCAAATAAGCTAAAGTGTTTGCATGTGTTTCTAGGCAAGGTATTTATAGAAAATGAAAACAAATGAGAGCTCATGGAGGGGGAAGGCTGGCTGTAGCTTTTGGGGAGGGAAGGAAGAGAAAAATATCTCTTACACAAGGTCATTCAAGCATGGTTTGAAGTATGGAAGTTATGATACAAAGTATGGCTTCAAGTAAAGTGATTTGAGTGAGCTTTTCTTTTAATTTTGAGTGAAATTAGTATTCTAGAAGCTAGATATGGCTGGAAGTTTTTCAGCCACAAATAAATGAGGAAAATAGTTTATTTCATTTAGTTATTCATTTGGAAAATCAAGCTTGATTGAAAATATGACAAGGTATGGTGTATATGAGTTGGAAGCATGGTCTTGGTGTGTCAAAATTTGCACATGTGATGGAAATGGGGGGGAGGAGTACACGGCCAGACCAGGTACAGCAAGGGGGAGGAAGTGTTGATCATGTTATTGGGTGCTAATGATAGGTTTAAGTATATATTAGCTTAGGTACAAGGTTAGGAATAATTAAACTTAAGTTTAGGTGACTAAGAATGAGGTTTAGGGATTTTATGCCAAGATTAGGAGTGCTCATACATCATTAGAGAGTTTAAAACTCATTTAGGAATAAACAATTGAAAACACAATTCCATGATTTAAGGAATTGGAGAGAGAAAACACTATTCAAGATTCAATGACTAGGAATCTTGAATTTAAAATAGGATTTCAAGTTGTAATTAAGCACTTTTAGGTTCTAATCAACTTTAATAAATTATTTTGACTCAAGATTAATTATGGAAATTAATTAACCTTCAATTAGAGCCTAATATTGCTTAGGTTTGCTTAATTACGCGATTAAGCGTAAAAACACGAAACTAGGGGCAAAATCGTAATTTTGCACTAATTTCGCCCGGGACCAAAACTAAAGTTACAGAATACATAAAAACACCTTTTAAAACCATCTGGAGAAGTTTCGAGTTCATCCGACACTTGCAAATGGGCAAAACACCACAGGGGCGTTTTGGTCATTTTGATCCGAAAACTCAAAAAATGAGATTTTTGATCCCGGAAAGATACACAAGTTATCTAATCCCCTTCCAACATTGAGTTTGCCCTTTGAGTACTGTCGGACCGGCTTTCCTCGAATTCCGGGTCGAAAATGACCTCAGGGACATTTTGGTCATTTTCACTCTAACAGAAAAATCGGGGCGTTACAATGTCCATGCTAGTAAGAAGGATGTCAAGAGCCTGGATAGGCAAGTTCAAAAAAAGAAAAGACATAAAAAGAGAAAGGAAAAGTAGAATAAAGCCAGATAGCATTATTTGCTTTAACTGCGGAGAAAAGGGACATTTCAGACCTGAATGTCCAAAGTTAAAAAGCCCACAAAAGAAGCTCATGAACAAGACAAAGGGAATGCTTGCAATATGGAGTGACTCTAATGAAGAAAACGTAGGACCAGAAAGTCTAGAAGGACAAGAAGATATAATAAACCTATGCTTCATGGAAGGATATGACTCAAAGGATGAATCTGAGGTAAATATTTCTGATCAAAATCTATCCTATGATGAATTAGTAGTATTATATGAAGAATTACCTGAGAACACTAAAAATATTTCCTCTCATTGTCTAAATCTAAAGAAAAACATAAAGAAATTGTTTTAGAACTACAAATAGTCAAAACAAAAGTTGAAAACCTGAAATGTAAAAAGAAGAAGGATTTAAAAAATGAGAATAATGAACTTAACACCCCAAAAATCATGTTAGCAAAAGATTGTGATGAACATCAAAAGACTATGTCTAAACTAGAAAAAACTGTTATACTTTTAAAGTCTGATCGAGAAAAATTTGGGAATAGCTCAAAAAATCTTGAACTTATGCTTGGAGGACAAAGGCCATATTTTCATAAAATTAGGTTAGGATATGAAGAAGTAGAAAAAGGAAAAGGGAGTAGATTTCATCGAGAAGAAACTAGAAACAAAGTTTCTTGTACTATTTGTTATAAAAGGGACATCCTCCTGACAGATGCTTCATGGGAAGGAAATATGTTAGAAGAATTGGGAAACCCTGTCTTTATTATACTAACTCAGAAGGACCCAAGAAAGTCTGGGTACCTAAATTAAAAAATGTGTTTACTACAAGTGTGCCTGAGAACACATAGAATCTGACAACAAATGGTACATGGACAGTGGTTGTTCCAGACACATGTCTGGATCCAGAAAATGGTTCAAAAATCTCAGGTCAAAAAGTCTAGATTAGTGAAATTTGCTAATGGAGGAAAAGCAAAAGTCACAGGTATTGGAAACATTGGTAGGGATGATTCTCATCAAATTTCTGATATATTACTTGTTGATGGTTTGGCTCATAATTTACTCAGCATAAGCCAATTCTGTGATCAAGGATTTAACGTTAATTTTAATGCTCATAATTGCAATATAGTTAGTCAGGTCGTGTTATACTATATGGCAAAAGGCATGATAACACTTATGTGCTGCTCTTAGATGATCTTTAAGATCAAGATATAAAATGTCTAGCATCTTTCATGGATGAAAAGCGGTTATGGCATAAGAAGCTTGGAGAAGCTCAGATGAAACTTATCTCTAAGCTATCTCAGAACAAGCTTGTCAAAGGATTGCCAAAAATTATGTTTGATAAGGATTCAACCTGTGATTTCTCCGAAAAAGGCAAACAAACTAAAGCTTCTTTCGAAAATAAACACGTGATATCCACTTCTAAACCACTGGAACTACATCATATGGATCTTTTTGGTCCAACCCAAATAGCTAGCCTTGCTGGTAAAAGATATTGTCTAGTTATTGTAGATGATTTCTCAAGGTTTACCTGGGTGTTCTTCCTAGCATCTAAAGATGAAGTGCCTAAAAAGTTTAAAGTTTTTGCAAAACATGTTATCATTGAAAAGAATTCACAAATCATTTCCATTAGATTTGATCATTAAGGGGAATTTGAAAATCATATATTTAATAAGTTTTGTGAAAAAGATGGCATCTTCCACGAGTTCTCTGCACCTAGAACTCCCCAACAAAATGGGGTTGTTGAAAGAAAAAATAGAAGCTTACAAGAGATGACTAGAACTTTGATTTTAGAAAATGGCCTATCCAAAGGATTTTTGGCAGAGGTTGTAAATACCTCATGTTATATACAAAACCTTTTTCTAAGACCGATTCTCAAAAAGACCCCTTATGAGCTATGGAAGGGTAGAAAACCCAACATTTTGTATTTTCATATTTTTGGTTATACTTAACAATAAGGACAAACTTGCCAAGTTTGATCCAAAATCTGATGATGGTATCTTTCTAGGATATTCATCAATTTTAAAAGCTTATAGGGTATATGACAAGAGAACACTATGTGTGGAGGAAGCAATTCACATCAGGTTTAAAGAGCTTAGAAAAGATTTTGAAGATGAACCAGATGATCTAGAGGAAGCTCTTGAATGGCTGATGGAAACCATAGGCACATAAGAGGAAAAGCAACCTGAGGATGAACAAGAAACTGATGGAAACCATAGGCACATAAACTACAAAGGAGTCTTTGACCTTAAAGCTGTCTCTCAAAACTATGTTATAGGAGACATCTCTAAAGGAGTAAAGACTCGATCATCTCTAAGAAATACTTCAAATTATGCTTTAATCTCCACCATTGAGCCTGCATACATTGAAGAAGCCTTAAATGAAAAAGGATGGATGGAGGCTATGTAAGAAGAGCTGGATCAATTTGAGAAAAATAAAGTTTGGACTCTTGTAGAAAAACCAAAATGAAAAATCCATCATTGGAACAAAATGGGTCTTTAAAAATAAATTAGATGAAGCAGGCAGAGTTGTCAGAAATAAAGCAAGACTGGTTACACAAGGCTACAATCAACAGGAAGGAATTGATTATGGTGAGACCTTCACACCAGTTGCTAGACAACACTCTTTATCAAATGGACATCAAGTTGGCATTTTTAAATGGTTATCTCTCTGAAGAAGTATGTGTAAAGCAACCACTGGGTTTTGAAAGTGATGACCTTCCAAACCATGTCTACAAATTAACAAAAGCACTCTATGGTTTGAAACAAGCTCCTTGAGCTTGGTATGAAAGGCTAAGCAGCTTATTGCTAAAGAATGGCTTCAAAAGATGTAACGTTTACACAACTCTATTCACTCTTAACTCTAAAGAACATTTTCTGATAGCTGAAATATATGTTGATGATATCATATTTGGTGCCTCTGATCATTATCTTTGTGAAAAATTTTCAAAATGAATCAAAATGAGTATGATGGGTGAACTGAAATTTTTCCTTGGTTTGCAAATAAAGTAACAAAAGGATGGAATTCTTATTCATCAAGAAAAATATACAAAAGAACTTTTGAAAAAATTTCACATGGATCAAGCAAAGCCAATAAATACTCCTATGCATCCATCACAAATCATTGATGATGATCAGAATGGTGAAAAAGTATCAGAAATTAGTTATAGAGGACTTATAGGGTCACTGTTGTATCTTACAGCCAGTAGACCAGATATTCAATTAAGTGTGGTAATATGTGCTAGATTCCAATCAAATCCAAAACAATCACACTTAAATGCCATTAAAAGAATTCTCATATCTTTAGCAGGCACTACTAATCTTGGCCTTTGGTATGAGAAAGGTACATATTGTGAGATTGCAGGTTATTGTGATGTTGACTTTGCTAGATAAAGAGTAGAAAGAAAAAGCACCAGCGGCTGTCGTTGCTTCTTTGGAAATAGTCTGATCACATGGTCATGTAACAAATAAAATACCTTTGCTCTCTCCACTATAGAAGCAGAATATGTAGCTGTTGTAAATTGTTGTACTCAAATGTTGTGGATTAGAAACTAGCTAGATGACTATCATTTAAGGTATTCCAAAATCCTAATCTTCTGTGACAATACTAGTGCTATAAATCAGGCCAAAAATACTATTCAATATTCTATATCAAAACACATTGATATAAAACATCATTTCATTAGAGATCATGTTCAGAAAGGAGATGTTGAATTAATGTTTATAAGCACTGAAGACCAAGTGTCTAACATTTTCACAAGACCTTTAGCTGAAGAATGCTTCTGTATTTTGAAGAGTTTGTTGAACTTAAAGCTTTTTGAAACCTCATAAGACTATCAATATCTTACAACTCCTAATTTCCAGCACACCTTCTCTTTGTTGATGATAGAAGGAGGAGAAGAGAAATGAAAATATTATGCTGAAAAAGATAGGGGGAGTAAAAAACTGAGGGGGAGGTGCTTATCCCAACACACCTAAATATTAGAAAGTCACTACATGACTGAAATCAAGCAGACTAGAAAATTTGGTTTAAAATGATAACATTTGCTTAAGTATTTGTTGATATGATTTATAGAAGTGATCTGATTTAAGTCAAGAAAATCATCATAAACCGAACAACATTAATTTAAGTCAACTTAAGGCTTCAAAATTCTCTAAAAACATATCCAATTATGCCTTAAGAAAAGGGACTGACTAAGATTTGAGAATCATATAGTGTTGAAAGAAAGTGAAGTTTATCGATTTATATTCTGTCTTATTTTTTTCAACCTCTCTTCAAAAGATTTTCTACAAATTGGTTTGTCATCATAAAAAAAAGGGAGATTTAAACTCGAGAACCCTCGGAAAGCATGAGCTTAAATATTTTGATTGACAGCAAAGCCAATTTAAAGAAAATACTTTGAAGAATAACTAGCAGCTACCTTGAGTTTCTTGACAAAAGCTTATCAGGTGACTTCAAGATGCATTATCAAAATTAAGTTGAGATGATTTCACTATGCATGTGCAAACATGTTTTTCGCTCATCAGTAGAGGAAAGATTCAGATAAAGCAAAATTTATCAAGCAAAATGCATTCATGTGCATCAAAGAAGCAAGTTCACTGTAACAAAATCAAGGATATGGTTGTCGGAAAGTAACACTGAACCTTAGAAAGAAAGGATTCAATGATGATAACATTCAAAAGCTGGAAGCTGTGTATTACTCAATTGTCAGTCATCATAATTGTAGACTACTCATCAGTACAAAGTCAAAAATTGAAGATCAGAAGACAAATAAATCAACAAGAAACTAGCAGCAATCTTCAGAAAATTCGCATCTTAAAAAGAGAGGGAAAGCAATCAGATATGAAATTCAAATTCAAAAGTCAAATCAGTCTCTTTTACCTGAAACATTATCTCTTCAGTACCCTTGATCAACAAAGAAAGACTTGCTAAGAAGTTCAAAAACCTTGTTCAGAAAGTAGAAGAATAGTTTCTAATAGACTTTAGAAACTTCAACTCATCAACGGCTTCTGAAAAAAAGGTCTTGATGCTAGACGAGCTATTCCTTTAGATTAGATTCCCAATACTTAATTGATCTTTGACACGTGCTAATTGGATAGAAGATAAGGGACAACAGTAACAAAGGAGAATAATCTATAAATAAAGATGACCGAGCTTTAAAAGACAAGAAATGAGACATAGTGCCAAAACGTTGAAAATATCTTTCCAAATCTCTCTGTAGAAATTATCTGCTAGATTTCTTGTATATTAAAATCTTCTTTCCACATACTAGATTTCTTGTATATTAAATCCTTTTTTCCACATACTAGATTGTTCATACGTTCTTCTGAGGAAGAATTAGCAAAAAGAAGTCACTCAAGCTGGTTCAGATTTATAACCTCACATTCATAAAAGTAGAAACTTGAGTGTAAAATCATTCAAATCGTGAATCCACTATATCATCGATCCTGTAGTGATCAGAAGTTGATAGCTTGAAGAGGCTACTGCAAAACTACTTCTTGTTGTTGAGTTAGTAAGAGTGATTTACTAACATTGGTAAGAGCTAAGGAAGGCTACAGTAAATACTATCCTGTATTGTTATTTCTTTAGGTTGAGGAAGCTTAGTGGAACTCAGTGGTTACTGAGAACTGGATGTAGCCAAGTGTTGGCCGAACCAGTATAAATCTCTGGATTCAGTATCTTCTCATCCTTAATCTCTTTTATTTTATAGTATTTGATTTTTCATAAATACTTTATCATTATCTCTTGTTTTTCATTTGCTTACTAAAATTCCTCGATTCAGAAAGTTACTTTCTGAATACACTAACCTATCTTCCATTGCACTTCAAGCTCTAACCTTGATAGACTTTATTTGAAAATTTTTTCAGTTTGAAGTTTAAAGAAAAGAAGCACGATTCAACCCCTTTCTTTTTGTGCATTTTCTTGCTATCAAGAACAAGTTATGGTAGCTAATAGGATGATGGAAAGGTTGGATCAAAATGTGGAGGGACATCCCATTGGAAATCCGAGGGGCACTGAAACAGATATAGAGTACCAGAAGTTCACAGAGTTTAAGAAGGCTAATCCGATGCCTTTTAGAGGAGTTTTTAACCCAAGCAAGGTAGAAGAATGGATTAAGGCAATGGAGAAGATTTTTTCGATTTTGGCTTGTACTGAAAGTCAAAAGGTGGCCTTCGCTACATATATGTTAAAGGCTGATGCTGAATTTTGGTGGAGTGGAGCTAGGAGGCTGCTTGAAGCTTCTCGACTTGAAATCACTTGGAATATTTTTAAAAAGGCCTTTTATTAGAAGTATTTCCCTGCTGCAGTAAGAAGCACAAAAGAGTTGCAATTTATTATGCTCATCTAGCAAGGAGATATGAGTGTGGGTGAGTATACTGTTAGATTTGAGGATTTGTGGAAGTTCTTTACCATCTACTAACAAGATCCAAATGAAGCATGGAAGTGTATTAAGTACCAGGGGGATTATGGGAGAACATCGAAGCTGCAGTGTGACTTTTAGAAATTAGGGATTATGCGGCATTGGTGGACAAGTGTCGGTTGGTTGAAAGATACAATCGAAAATTAGCAACCTCTAAGTCCGCTAGAGAGGGCTTTAGGAGAAGATTGGCACCACAAGGCCAACAATTTAAGCCCAACCATCCGCAAAAATGAAGACTTCCACCAAATAACGTTATAGGAAAGCAACTATAGCAGGTTAAGCCATGTTCAAAGTGCAAGAAGAACCATGGGAATAGGCCATGTCTAGCAGGGAAAAATGTTTGTTATAATTGTGGAAAGCTAGGACATATGATGTATGAGTGTCCTAACTAAAATCAACAGCCTAGTTTCCTGGCCACAATGCCAAGGGCGGGTCTTTACTTTAAACGTTGAGGAAGTTTCTCAATCTAAGGATCTGATCCAAGGTGAGTGTGAAATTGATGGTAACATCTTAAATGTGCTATACGATTTGAGTGCTACTCATTCATTTATATCCTATAGTTGCATACACAAATTTCAACTACGTATGTCCATATTACCTTATGATTTGACGGTCTCCACCCCTACCGATAAGGTTGTTCGAACTAGCCAAGTATGTATAGATCTTCCTTTTCGAATAAGAGATAGGAAATTAGTATTTGATTTAATATGCCTTTCTTTGTCTGGTTCAGATGTAATTTTAGGAATGAATTGGCTTACAGCCAACCGAGTGTCCTTACATTATGCTAATAAAACTATTTCCTTTGGCTCAATCTTGTCTACTAAACCTGTGATTCCCATATGCTTTTATTTAAAGTCCATAGAGTTAACCTCTAGTAAACCTAAAGGTCAAGGATATGTTCTCCCTTGACAAGTGAGGTTGAAAGTGAAAAGAAGCTAGACAAAATTCTCATAGTTGGAGAATACCCTGACGTCTTTATAGAAAACATTCCGGAATTCCATCTAGAAAGGGAGATTGATTTTTCAATTGAGTTGGTGCCAAGAACAGGTCCTATCTCAATTTCCCTTTACAGAATGTCTCCCCTTGAATTGGCAAAGTTGAAGGCACAAATTAAATAGATTTTGAAGAAACAATTTATTAGACTAAGTGCTTCACCATAGGGAGCCCTTGTTCTTTTATCAAGAAAAAGGATGGAGGCATGAGGTTGTGCGTTGATTATAGGCAACTAAACAAAGTAACGGTAAAGAATAAATATCTTTTACCAAGGATTGATAACCTTATAGATCAATTGCAGGGGGAAACAATGTTTTCAAAGATTGCTTTAAGATGGGAGTACCATCAAATTAGAGTTCGAGATGAAGATATTCTTAAGACAACTTTTAGAACTCGTTATGGGCATTATGAGTATACAATAATGTCATTTGGACTAACTAATGCTCTAGCTATTTTCATGGACTACATGAACCGAATCTTTTGACCTTACTTGGATCAGTTTGTAGTTATTTTCATCGATGATATACCTATCTATTCAAAGACTGAGAAGGAACATGCCGAGCACCTTAAAATAATACTTCAAATTCTAAGGGAATAGAAGCTCTATGCCAAATTGTCCAAGTGTGAGTTTTGGATGGAAGAAGTTAAATTCTTAGGACATGTAGTGTCACGAGGGGAAATATCAGTGTACCCTAGTAAAGTTGAGGCAGTACTCAGTTAGGAAAAGCTAACAACGGTTACTAAAATTCAAAGTTTCTTTGGATTAGCTGGGTATTATAGATGATTTATCAAGGGTTTTTCTCAGATAGCTTTACCTTTAACCAAGCTAACTAGGAAGAATGCACTATACCAATGGACACCAGAATGTGAGAGGAGCTTCCAAGTATTGAAGCAGAGGTTAACCATAGCACTAGTATTGGTACTACCTGATCCTCATGAACCATTCGAAGTATATTGAGATGCTTCTAGCAACGGAATAGGATGTTTACTAATGCAGAACCGGAATATAGTTGCTTATCGACAGTTAAAACCCCATGAGGTGAACAGCCTAATCCATGACCTAGAACTTACAGCTGTATATTTTGCTTTAAAAGTTTGGCAACATTACCTCTATGGAGTTAGATTTGAAGTTTTCTCTGAATATAAGAGATTGAAATATTTCTTTGATCAGAAAGAATTGTATATGCAACAAAGGAGGTGGATGAAGTTCCTTAAGGATTATGACTTTGATTTGAACTATCACCCTGGTAAAGCTAATGTTGCAACTGATGCGCTAAGTAGGAAGTCTTTAAGCTTGGCATGGATGATGATTAAAGAGGAAGAACTTGTGTAAAGCTTTAGAAACCTCAATCTAGGAATTTCTAAAAATCCCCAAGGTATTTCCTTAAGTTAGATAAAGGTGACAAGTAACTTCAAAGACCTGCTTTCAACGGTACAATGTGATGACCCATAATTTCAAGACACCTTACACTTGATTCACACAGGAAAATTAATAGGATTTAGCCTGGATGAACAAGGAACATGGAAATACAAAGGCAGAATATGTGTATCAACAAAATGATGATTTCAAGAAGAGAATTTTGGAAGAAGGTCATGAAAGTGACTTTACTGTGCACCCCAGAGCAAATAAGATATATGCAGACCTTAAAAAGATGTTTTCGTGGCCCAAGATGAAATCAGCCATAGCCGATTTTGTCAGAAAATGGTTGACTTACCAAAAGGTCAAGATAGAACATCAGAAACCTACAAGAGCACTTCAACTTCTAGACATTCCTAAATGGAAGTGGGAAAGTGTCTCAATTGACTTTGTGTTAGGATTACTGAGAATATCCTTAGGATATGATACTATATGGGTTATAGTGGATAGGCTAACTAAGTCGGCACATTTTTTACCCATTAGAGCCAACTATCCCTTGGAAAAACTAGGTCACCTATATATTCAAGAGATAATGTGGCTATATGGTGTCCCTTCCACTATAGTTTTTGATTGAGATCCAAGATTTACTTCAAGGTTTTGGGAAGCCCTTCAAAGGTCATTTGGAACTAAGCTTTGTTTCAGTACTGCCTATCATCTTTTAACTGATGGGCAAACAGAGCACACCATACAAACCTTGGAGGACATGTTGAGAGCATGTGTGCTTGAATAAAGAGGGAGTTGGGACAAATTGTTGCCACTGGTTGAGTTCGCCTGTAACAACAGCTACCATACTAATATCAGCATGGCTCCATATGAAGCTTTGTATAGTAGAAAGTGCCAATCTTCCTTATGCTGGTATGACTCTGGAGAGGGAAAGTTGTTAGGGCTTGATTTGGTTAACCAAACCATTGAACAGATCCAAAAGATTCAAAGTAAAATTCTCACCGCCCAGAGTCAACAAAAGAGCTATGCGGACATTAGGAGGAAACTTCTAGAGTTCCAAGAAAGATAACACATCTTCTTGAAAGTCACCCTTACTCTAGGTATAGGAAGAACTCTAAAAGTTAAGAAATTGTCACCCCGATTCACAGGTCTTTTCCAAATCCTTCAATGAGTCGGCCCTGTTGCATATTGTATAGCTCTACCCCCTCAGTTGTCAAACCTTCATGATGTTTTCATGTGTCCCAACTCAGGAAATATCACCCAGACTCAAGTCATATACTAGAAGCCAAATCCATATAGCTAAAGGAAGACCTTACATTTTAAATACGTCCAATTCAGATCATTGAGAAGGAAACTAAACAGCTGAAATATAAATCAGTACCATTGGTGAAAGTAGCTTGGGGAAAGCCAGGAAATGAAGAATGTACTTGGGAATTAGAATTATACATGAAGAAGAATTATCCAAAACTATTCCCAAGTATGAAATTTTGAGGACAAAATTTTCTTTTAAGGATGGTGGTAATGTAATACCCGAGGTTATTTTAGAAATTTTATTTAGATTTTATTAATTAGAATTTCACAATTCTAATAGGGTTAGTCAAGATATGAACAACTTGATGCAGGAAAAAAAATGTGAATATTACCACTGCGGGCCTGGCAGGCCTGGAATTCGGCTCGGAAAAGCCCAAAACTGAGAAAATATGAGATATAGGTTGAAAAGAATTAAAAATGAAAAGGTTAGACCTGGAATAAAATTTTGGGTACTATATGTTTTACATGTACGGTATTTTAAGTATTCGGTTAAATTATAATGTGTAGTTTCTTACACCATATGGGCATTACAGTATAAGAAAAACACCTAGCAACACAAGTGTATGGCTTACAAGAAGCCACACCAATGTCTTTATTTAGGGACTAATAAGAAACTACCAAAATTGCATGCAATTATCTCGAAGAAACACCATTTTCCTAATTTCATTTATTACCCAAAATATCAATACATTACAAGACAACTTTCTACACAATTCTCGTAGTCATTCTCGGCCAAGCAACCTAAACTGTCAACCATTTTCATCTTATTTCTCTAACCAATACAAGAACGTTAGCCAAGAGCACTAAACTTCACCCAAAATCCCATAGCCAAAAGCATAACCTAAGTACTATCCCTTGTAAACTTTAGATCAATTCCTCATCACAAAACCCCAACCTCACCATAGCATCAAGACAACTATTATTTGCAGTGTTATAAGAGGATTTAGAGAGGGTTAGATCAAGAAAATTGGTGGAGGATCCTTGAGGAAAGTTAAGAAGAAGAGTTTGAGCTTCAAAGAGCCAAGTAGGGCTTATTTCATCTATTTTTATTTCAAATTTCACTCTAGAATTTCCTAATTGATTGAGTCCAAAATTCTTAGTTTGATATTGATGTGTTAATTTTGGTACAAAGTTTGGACGATGTTAGATAAGCCATTTTCTCAAAACATGTTCTGACCCTTGCTGCTGGAAATCCCATTTTTGAGCAAGCAGGTGAAAAGTTTTTATTTTTCTCATTGATTTGGAGACATGATTATGAGATGAAAATTTTATCTAGTGAAGCTAATATATGGAAGAGTTTCTAGTAATTTCTTGAGTCTTCTAACTCACTTTTAATATTTTTAAAAAATAGAAAACCGAATAGGTCAAGGTTTCTACCCAATCAATCCAATTTTTAGTACTGAATTTGGCTAATTTTTTTACCCTAGTAAATGATCGATTTTTCTGCTGAAATTTTCACAGGATGTTGAAGGCATCTTGAGGTATAACCTAAATGTTTGTGTGAAGTTCTAAGTTCATTTAATAGGGTATAAAAATTAAGACTTCTGACTGTTGGCTGAGATTGTGTAGCTGCTGACCTTCGAAATTATGAAATTTTATAAATATAGTTAGAGACCTTTTTATACTTTGAAATTTTTACAGGACCTCATTCACACATTGACTTAACTTTGAAAATAATTTTGTTGTGTTCTAATTATGTTTAGTAACTTAGCCATATTTTTCTTGAGAACTAAGATTTTGGCAGTATGCTGAATTTGCTAAAGGGATAGTGAGAAGCTCATGATTTGATCTCATTCATGATATGTGAACTTATTAATGATACTAGGCACATGTAAATGTGAGTACTTATTACAATTTCTTATATTTGTGAGAAAAGCATGATATCATGTATTATTGGGCTGGAAAGCACATCTAGTTAGTTGGAGAGTAAACCTAACTACCTTTGAGTTAAGTCGAGGAGTAAACTTGGCCAGAAATAGGCCTGTGTGTGAGTTAGAGAGAGAATCCAATGATCACGAATAGGAATGGGTTCAATCCTACCACACAGCCTATTATCTTAGGGTGGTCTAAGCTACTTTAGTCAAGGACCTAAATAATCAAAGTTGCAATTTGTTCTAAGTTACTTTTCTTTATGTGCTATATGAATGACATTTTAATATTTCCATTGGGATCAACATATGTGTTAAGTTACCATTTTAAGTTCAATGATGATTGTTAGATAAAATGAATCTGCTTTGGACAAAGGTTTTACTAGATTAGATGATTAAATTTTGTTATTTATCTCTCATTAAAATATTTATCAAAGAACCGAAGCAGCTGGGTAGATAATGATGCCAGTTACGTGCTTATGGGAATACCTACTGAGGATTTTAGAATTCTCATCCATATTTGCATTCCATGTCTAACTCAAATCTAGGTGATGGCATTGATGGTCTTCATTCTTGAGACACCACATTTGGAGTGGCACTATGACCTGGCTTTAGACTCTTTCTTCGCCTTTGCACATGAACAGCTACGTGTATATATTTTCTTTTATTGCTCATTTGCTAGTTCGGTGTTGAGTCCTCTATTTAATCTTGATTTTTCGTTTGATGGAGTCCCTCTCCACATGGTGCATCCGATGATTATCAAGCCACCACCCACACCACCAGTACTCGATGTAGCTATGCCTCTTCCTCCTCCTGACCTTGCCCCTTTGCCAGCACCACCACAAACCCCTAGTGATAGTCCTGTATCTGTAGAATGTTTCTATATCATGCAGGGTCCGCCAAATGTTTATATTATGTTGTAGTAGTCTGATACATGTCTGCTGACAGTTGAGCTTGTTGATCAGGATACCTTTTGTGCATAGTTTTTTGATGGGTTTCTATAGGGCAGTAGCATGTTTTCATGCTTTGATGTACTTTGGCAATCCCTGCGTGGACTTGACACTTTGATGTACTGTATATTATAAATATGTACTTGAATGACCTAAGTGCCCTAATGTTCATAAAAATATGTACTCTGATGTTTTTAGTATTTACTTGAAACCATATGCTACTCTAACTTATATAACCTCCTATCAATATACTAGATATCACCACGTACCAACGCTTCATACTATTAGAGCGTACATAACAAACAATTAATTTGAATAAAATCTTACAACTAATTAAGTATAAAATTTTCTATATACTATATGAGTGTAGTATATAGTAGCACACTCTTAGTTACAATGTACTAGTGTAGGTGGGGACACTATAATTAGGGATGTTACACTCAAAGTCGCAGCCATCGATGGAGGTGCGAGGCAGTGGTGTTTCATGGCTTTCCTTTTTGTTTCTGCTTCCTTTTTTTAGTTTGAAAGGTTTAGATCCATGTTTGGTTTTGGTTTTGGGGTTGAAATTTGTATGGGCTAAAAGTGATAATAAGCATTCTTCACAAACTATATAAAAATATGCTATTTATTTTTGTTTTTATGAACCAGACAAAATCAGGTGTTCACACCTTGCATATTATGTTTATATTTCAAATTTTTACCTTGTAATATTAAAGACTTAAAAATGAACTTTCATTTTCATATTTATATTTTAAGTTGTCACCTTATAATCTTAAAGATTTAAACATGGGCTTGCATTTCATGTTTATATGTCAAGTCTTACACATTTTGTTTATATTTTCAAGTTTTCACGTTATATTATTAAAGACTTAAAATAAGCTTGCATGACATATTTATGATTCTAGTAATCACCTATGTCTCTAAAGCTCAAGACTTGCCCCTTTTATCTTAAATGGAAATTTTGATCATGGACATATATAAACATACATATTTCAGCCAAGCAAGGACTTTAGATTTGAAGTTGGTTTTATTTTATTTTGAACCTTGAATCTAGTGTCTAGAGTGTACAGAGAAATTTTGAAAGAGTTGGAAACTCAAAACGAGCAAAAATGTGATTTTTAAGTAAATAAAAGCTTATTAATGAAATTTTAAATTTTGCCACTATTTGGTACTGTTTGGCATTATTTATGTGATTAAAATATATTAATAATAATTGTGAAAATTATTTCTAGCATCCTAGGAAAAACTAGTAACTAGAAAGGGATAAAATGTAATTTTCAAAGCTTTTCGTAATTTCAATTTTACCACTATTTGTTACTATTTGGTACTATTGATGTGGTTAAAATATGTCAAAAATTGTTGCAAATGATTTCAAGTGTTTTAAATATCTTAAAATAGCTTTCGGTGAAAAAAATAGTAACTAAAAAGGGTCAAAAATGTAATTTCTAAAGTTTTTTGTAATTTCAATTTTGCAACCATTTGTCATTGTTTAACACTATTTATCACTATTAATGTGATTAAAAATATTAATAATTGTTGTAAATATTATTTTAATATCTTAGGAAAAACTAATAACTAGAAATGGATAAAAGTATAATTTTTAAAGCTGTTTGTATTTTTTAGTTTTACCATTATCTGGTACTGTTTGGCACTGTTCACATAAAAAAATATTAATAATTGTTGTAAAAAATTATTTTTGGCATATTAGGAAAAATCAGTAACTGTAAAGGGACAAAAATGTAATTTCTAAGGCTTTTTGTGTTTTCAATTTTGCCAAAATTTGGTACTGTTCAGTACTAGTTGGTATTGTTCATATGATTAAAAAATATTAATAATATTTGTAAAAATTATTTTTGGCATCCTAGGTACTAAAAGAATATTTACAAGTGTTAGATTGGGTAGTTATGCAAAATGCAAAAAGTTATACCTTGAAATTCTAAAAATGGAAATTTTGGCCAAATGAGTTTAATTAGAGCTAATAATGATTTTGAATGTGTCCATGTGTTCAAAATACTACTTATGAAGTTAAGAATGATTTTAGAAGTGTTGACACTTAATAAGTGTTAAAAAGTGAAACTTTGCACTTTGACCCTAAATGGCCCAAAATAGTTTTTATGATGAATTTAAATGATCTCTATGTGGTATGGGTCTCTTAAAGTGTAAATTAATTATGAGAACAATTAGTTTGATAAAATGTGTTGAAAGGAAAAATTTACACTTGGACCCATAAACTTTTAGAAATTGCAGTTTTGAAACCTTTTGGGACTAAAGTGTAATTATCAATGACTTGATAATATTACTGTGAATGAGATGTTATGAGAGCTATGTTCATATGACTTGCATGGAAATTTTATGACTTGTAGTGATTATGCAAAATTATGAATTGATGACTATGCTTGCTTGATTATTGAATTATGCAAGTGATGATTAGTATCTATATTGTACATATATGTTGTTGAATATAGCATATGCATTAGCTGAGTTCGATCCTTAACTCCCGATATATTGGGTAGGAGCATGTTTACCTTTCAATAAGATGTTGATGATAACATGCTTATGGATATATGTGAAATGAGATGCATACTTATGTGATTAATGATATGATGGTTAGTGGCATATTGTGGTCATGATTGATTAATTGTGATGCATGTTTGATATGTTATATGATAGGAAGAAAATTTGGGGAAACTTCATTCCTAGTCATTATGTTGCTAGATTTACGCAAAATTTGTGGACTTAGAAAAGTTATGAAGTTGTGAGCATGAAATATTGAATGATAAGTTATGATGATGGTCATGACTATATACTCATGTTTGTATCTCTAAATCACACACTGAGATTATAGGTGACATAAGACACACAAAGATGATCCTCATCTCTAGACTCCAAGAATTAATGGTTATGAGAGATGATTCAATAAGGGGATCCTTCAGACTCCAGGAATTAACGGTTATGGGAGGTGACCCAAGGAGATGATCCTTTAGACTTCAGAAATTAATGGTAATAAAAAATGATCCTATGCTCCCTATCCCACACTCTGGGAGTCAGGAATTTGCTTATTGAGAGGATAAGTGTAGACTAGTGATGACTAGTTAGGTATGTGCTCATAACCTTAGAACTCTCAAGAGGGAGAGAGTATTAGGGTGGCCCTTATAAAAGAAAGATTAAGAAAGCTAAGTTCCCTAAGAAAGAAAAAGAGGAAAGTTGTGTGCCATAGTTGCTCATGTTCTTTATGCTTCTATATTATGTCATTGCATGTTTGGAATGTTGCATAAGGTATTGATGTGCATTTCATAGTATGGTATGATGCATCCATAACATTAAGATTCATATTAAAAGATACGGGCCTTGGCTAATGGTATTTGGAACTTAATAAATGAAACTTATTTATATCCACTATTTTCATAATGAAACTTGAGGTTTGTGGGAATGATGATAATGACACATGCATGGAGACAGAAAAACCCTACTGAGATTCTTATATAACTTTCTCACTCCCTATCTTTCTTTTTATCTTCATCTCCAGACAAGGTTGATGACAATGTCTGTGGACTTCCTTGAGACGTCGACATAGGAGTTGCATTGTGGTTTGGATCAGAGTGGCGCAGTGGAAGCGAGGATATAGTCTTTCCAATTTGGAGGTTCTTAGAGGTTGTCTCATCTTAATTCATGTTTATGACTTAGTTTTGGTAGACATGCACCCAAGATGGGTTTAGATACATCATAGCTATGCTTAGCCTTTAAATTATTGTATGCTCGACCTCTATTGGTGAGTTCGGTATAATTGATATGGCATCATACCTGTGAAAGGCCTATATATATTATTCTTATACAATGTGATATTTTCAGTCAATGTCATGTTATGATTACATTTTCAGTTTATGATGTGCTCTGCTGTGATTTTGTATGTATTTTATGTGATGGATGTAACATCCCGATTTTTCTGTCTGAGCGAAAATGACCAAAATACCCCTGAGGTCATTTTCCATCTGGAATTCGAGGATAGCCGACACGGTGGTCCTCGAAGGGCCAACTCAATGTTTGAAGGGGACTAGATGGCTTTTGAATGGTTTTGAAAACGAAAATCTCGTTTTGAGGTTTCGGGTCAAAATGACCAAAATACCCCTATAGCGTTTTATGCGGTTATAAGTGCCGTTTGATCCCGAAACTTTTCCAGATGGTTTTAAATAATGTTTTTATGTATTTCGTAACATCTGTTTAAACCCCGGTGGTCTTGGACAATTTTTGAGCAAAATTATGATTTTGCCCCTAAGCATTGTGTTTTTTTAAGCTTAATGATGTAATTAAGCGAACCTAAGCAATATTAGGCTCTATTCGAAGATTAATTAATTTCTATAATTAATCTAGAGTCAAAACAATTTATTGAAGTTAATTAGAACCTAAAATTGCTTAAGGAAACTCAAAATCCTTTTCTAGTCTTAATTTTTTTTAAGAAAGGAATATAGGAATAGTATTTTCTCTTACCTATTCCTCTAAATCAAGGAAGCATGTTGGCATTGGATTCTAAGTTAATGAGGATTGACTTCATTAATCTATCAAGACCACCTCCTAATCTAGTCTCACATGGCCCTAATCACCTATTTAATTTCCTAAACACTTACCTACAACTTCCTAATCAAAAGCCTAATTAAAGATATACCTAAACACACTCCTAAACCACAATTAGATAAATCTCTCTCCCATGACATGATAAGCAACCAGCCACCACTCCTTCATATGCTTCACATGTTGAAATTGTTGCACACAAAGGCCATGCTTTAGCCCATACTTTGTACCATACTTGGACCATATCTCACCATGCCTTAAACCATACCTTGGAATGACCACCAAATGAGATATTTCTTCTCTCCAAGGCCTAGAAACTCATGGCTAGCACCTCCTCCCTTCACTCCTTCATGTTTCAAATTTTATAAATACCCATCATGAGAAGCCTTGGTTCCATTTGCTCACTTGCAAGCTTATGTCTTAAAGCTTTTCTCTAAGTTTCCTTTCTTTCTTTCAAAAAGCTCTTGAACTCTTTTCTTTCATCTTCTTCATTCTCTTCTAAGGCCACCATTCTTGCAACCTTAAACCACCACATAACCACCTCAAACCACCATCCGAACACTAAAGCTTTTATTCTCAAACACAAAGCTCACATAAAACAAAACTCCTTCCTTTTTCCTTTGAGCTTGGCCAAAACCTCCTCTTCCCTTTGGAGGAAGATTTGCTATTCATCCTCCCTCCAAGGACCAACCTTTCATCTTTACACTTGGTAGGGGTTTTGTTTTCAAAGGCTTTTCCTTTTATGAAGTTGTTTTTGATATGAAAACGCTAGTTCCCTCTTGGTTCCAACTCTTTTCTTTCTTTTCTTTTTGGTTATGAGACTTGCTTTTTGAAAGGAAAAAATCTTGAGCTTGATGATGAGGTTTCAAGATAATGATCTTGAGATTTACATTTGAGAAACTTGTAAAGCTTAAAACTTGTTCTAGATCTTGAAACTCTTTGGTTTTTCTTTTCTTTTCTTTTCCTTAAAGGTTTCGGTTTCCTTTTCTTTCTTTTCAAAAAGTGTGTTAAAAATATAGAGTAGCCCTCTTTACTTGGTTTCAAGAAATGTTGTTATTTATTTTACATTTTCTTTGAGCTTGATGATGATGTTCAAACCATAAGGTTTCTTTGTAACCTTGGTACAAGACCTATAAAGCTCATTTTGTTTTTCTAGATAAAGTATGGGTTTAGGATAATATTGATCCTTGTAAAAGTCTTGTATGATCTCTAGTAAAGTTAAAATAAACTTGCATTCATATTTATTTTCATGTCAACGCTAACTCTCAAGAGTAAAGAATGAACTTGCATTCTCATGTTTATATTTCAAGTCATCACTAAACTCAAAGATAATAATGAGTTGCATCTCATGTTTACTTTATGCTCTCACTTTATTTATAATGAAGAATGAAACAAAGTGCATTTCATGTTTAAGTTTATGTTATCACCTAAGGAACCTAGAGCTCAAAGACTTGCCTTTTCTTTATCTCAAGTAAAGTTTGGAAAATGGAAGTATTTTATAGATGTATTTTCGGCCATGTGATGAGGATGGACTTAGTATGAGATTCATCTAGTCACAAGGACCAACAAAACATGTTTTAAGGATTTTCTTAAGCTTAGATGAACTTAGCATATGATATAAATATGCTTTTATGTTTCAAATCTCATCTATGAGCAAAATAAATTAGCTACTGCCCTTGTTCATGTTTTTATGACTTTAATGAGATAAAATGGTTTCTAAAAAGAGTTTTGAGGTTTTTAAAAAGGGTTCCAAGAGAAAACTAGTAATTTATGTGCACTTGAGATGAAATTTTATGTGATTCTATGCATGATATGATAATGATGTTCCCCATTCTATCTTGCTATGTTATTCACTGTATGATGATGAATTTATTATGCTGGAATAAGTGTATTCATATATAATTGATGTTAGAATTAATTTGAGAAAGCTAAGATAAGTTAGTAACTAGAAAAGAATTTAAATGAGATTTTTAGAACCCTTAGAAATAAGAATTTAGGATTCTGTTTCAGCATGATTAATATTAGTAGTAATGGTTTATAATTAGTGTAAATATGTAGGAACCACTCATAATTGGTTTAGGAATGAATCTTAGTACTTTAGCAGAAGATCGAACTTAGAAAGGGTCAAAGTTGTCACTCCTAGGTACTCGTAATTTGTAAAACACAGATTCTGCACTAATGAGTTTTAGAATAGGTTATGATAATGATAACTAGTGATAATAATTAGTTTGGAACCCATAGATGCATAAGAGATTAAGATCGGATATTAGAGAACTTAGGTTTCAAGTTTAAGACCCTAAGGGTCAAAGCATAAAACACCATAGGCTATATGACGCATGAATTTATTAATCGGATTCTATGTTTAAGATTTATGATGTTGTGATCTTATTATGTTGATGTGTGTGCTATGATGAAACTGGTTATATGACTTTAGAAATTGATTATGAAATGTGGAATTGAATGTGAAAGTACATGCACTATGAGTTGATGTGGCATACTATGATGATTTGATGAGTATGATATATATTGAATGAAGTTCCACGATGATAATTAAGGGTATGTGTTTATGATGCATTCTTGCATAATACACTGAGACGCATTTCTCCTGCCTCGATAAGGAGATAACAAAACCGTAAGGGTTTGGTAGATATAGCATGCCAAAGCGGACAAATTTACTATGCACTAGGTGCCGTAGATGCGTTTCGAAGAAGGAAACAACCCTAACCCACACTCTAAGAGTTGGTGTATTATGTGATCCTTAAGACCCTAACCCGCACTCTGGGAGTCGGTGTATTAGGTGACCCTTAAGCCCCTAACCCGCACTCTAGGAGTCGGGATATATTTATACTTATATGGGATAAGTTGGAAACTAGTGATGAGTTACCCCCTCTATTTTCCCCATGTTAAATCTAGTGATGACTAGTTATGATTGAGCTCATTCCTAGGCGATTGGTGAGATGGAGTTTTAGTGGCTATTATAAAAATCGCCGGGGCGGCATGTTGGTTGGCTTAAGAGGGTGGTTATTTTGAAAAAAACTTAAGAGTTCAAGTATGAGAAAGAAATATGATGTTTTAATGCTACATAGATATGAGAAAAGAAAAATTTTTATATGAGAAGTTATATACCACATATATGTTAATGTTTCTTGGTGTTGTGTCCTGTCGATTATTTGCATAATGTATCACCATGCATTCATGCTTTGCTATGTTGCATACATAACATTAAGACTCATTCTAAAATTAATGGACCTTGGATAATTATATTTTGAAAACCTAAAAATGAACTCTATGCATGCTCACCTTTTGTAACAAACCCAAGGTTCCTGGGGACGTAGACGATGACACTAGGATGAGAGGTTTACTCCTATTGAGATTCTTTATCAAGATTCTCACCCCCTCTATCTTTCTTTCTTTCTTTCCATTACGTCTTCAGATCCGGATGGCGACCTTCGTTCTATTCATCGACACCCCCACATGGAAGGTTCACTATGATCCTGAGCTTCAGTCATACCATTTTGAGGGGCGCTGTGCTGTTAGAGTCTTCATGTTCATAGGGCGCCCGTTTGCACATCCTGTACGTAGCTATTGTTTCTCTCCGACATCCCTGTATGGTGATGATATGGTCTTCAAGCATACACATACGCCTAACGAGAGGATTCGCCCCATGCATACCACTGCACCTGTCGTTCGTGTGCCTACTGCCGACATACTTTGTCCATGGATTGGTTATGTTCCCCCCTTTTAGAGTCAGTAGCGGTGGATTTTTGGGAGGGTCTTTAGTGCACACACCACCACTAGCGTAGGATAACCTTCTTTTGATTTAAAGGTTATCTATCTTAGGTGCACTAGGTAGGTATATGTTCCTTTGTACTTTCTATTTCTTTGTATTTGCTGTCTTTATTCTTGTTGTGTTGCAAGCTCAGCCCATCTTGTATGGGTGTGACTCCATTTATCTATTGTACTATGAACTAAGTTATGTAATGCAAGGGTACTTTATGTTAATGATTGTTTTGTTTTGAAATGTGTGCATATATGATCTGCTTTCCTGTTTATCTTGATTTTACTTAATACTCGTTCTAGAATAGCAAGCGCAGCTCATGTTTTGTTTTCAAGTTTCAAAAAGAAAAAATTTACCCTATTTCCCACAAAGTATTTTAAAGAAACAATGAGACTAAGAGGTAATAACTAATGATTAACCTTAATACGTTCTAGGAGTATTGGGTTAAAAATTAGGATGTTACATTTATGGTTAAGGATATGTTAATGAGATGTAATATTATTACACATTATATGACGAATACTCATGTGCTAACTTATACATGAATGGCTCATAATTTGGTCTTTCAAATAACAAAGAAAATGGCCATATTTTCCATAGACTTATTTTCAAAGTTTAAAAATCAAGTAAAGTTTTGAGATAAAAGAGTAACCATTATGCATATGAGGTGCATTGCATTAAAAGTTAGGATGTTACACCTATCGCCATCCCTTTGCCACTATCAATAGCGGCTATCGACAATCGATCCCACAAGCAATACCGGTGAGGCACTCAGACTAACATACTCCATTAGCGATGCTCTAATTTGAAGCTCCACACACTTGATTCCATAATAGCCATGCCTAGTATGCAAGAAAGGAAACGTCCTTTCTTTAATCTAAATATGGAATCATTGGGTTAAAATCAATGTATTATTTCTGGAAACTTCTTTTTCGATCTATGCCCTTTTTGGCACAAACTTTAGATTTATTCTTCAGGGTTTGCCACTACCACTACACAACCATAGCTCTTCCTCAGCTTCAGGTATAGCCCATGACAAGTTAAAGTTTGCTGAGAAAGTCTTTTCTCCCCTCAATCACATGATACAATCAATCTCAATCACTACTAAAAACAAGTGAGTTATCGATGGAAAACGGGGAGATAAGGACCAATTTTTTTTCCTTATTATCGATGGATTTTTTGTTGGTAACCTTTCGGAAAATCACATTCCATATGGCTCCAAGCCTAATGCGCTATTTACCAATGGAAAATCCGTTGGTACCCAATTTTGAATTTTTTTTAAAATTAATTTTACCGACGAAAAAATACGTCTGTAATTTTAAAAAATATATAAAAACATTAATTTTACCGATGAAAAAAACCGTTAGTAATTTTTAAAAAATAAAAAAGAATTAATTTTACAAGTGTAACTAATTTTGAAAATTTTTTTAAGAAATTATTTTTAACAATGGAAAAATCCGTCGGTAATATTTTAAAATTTTTTCAAAATTAATTTTATAGGTGTTACCCATTGATTCTCTGTCAGAAATTTGAAAAACTTCGCCGGTAATCAATCTTAATGAAACGGCACATTGTGGTTACGTTATGGGCAGATTTTTCCATTGGTAATTTGAAATATCTGCCGGTAACATTAAAGGATAAGAAATTGGTTGCATGTTTCTCCCTCAATATCTCCTTCAACTTCTCTCTTTCTCTCTTTCACATCTTTCTCTCCACCATGGTGTTTTTGAGCAATATCTTTGCCACCTCACCGCCATTCAAGGTGAGGAGACCACCATTCTCTTCTTCTTATAGTTCCCTCCATTTTGATCATTCTAGTTTTTTTTTTATTTTGTTGGTTTTTTCGTTTCATTTTTTAGATATTTTTTAGATTTGTTCACTACTTCCGTCGTCGCTTCCACCACCACTGTCACTACCATCATCCGTGCTGCTGCCCACTCCACCACAGGTAAGTTTTTCCAAAAATTTGTTAAATTTAATTAATTATTAAATATTATTTGATAGTTGGTATTAACTATTTATTATTTTTTTAGTGTATGAGAGTTGTAGGTCATATTTAACGGTCTTTTTTAATTGATTTATTAATTTAAATATTCAATTTTATTATAGACCATTGAATATGCTTAGAGCATTTTGTTGAGCATATAATTTTTTTTGTCTCTTTTAAGGTAATTGTTTCTCCTTATTTAATTACATTTTTTGTTAGGATAGAGACTTATGATTTATAAGATAGAGTTGTAGGAAATTGGGATTGCATGACTGGGAGAAGGACATAGAGGTCCTTCCTCGACTTGGTTGTATTATTTGCTGTGAAGATTGATTGTGTATGTGGAGATTGCAGGCAATGTTTCTTGTGATATTATAAGGGGGTGTGCTCTAGAATAGTTTTAGAATCTTTAAATGTTTTTTGATTGAATTTATGAATTTTATTTGACTGGATTGATATATGTATGTATTAGAATCAATTTGTTGCAATGTCTTAGTTTAAAGGGAGGTTCTGTAGATTTTTTTTTAATTTAAAGAGAGGAATCTTATATTAGGGGGGGTTATATCGAAATTTTATTAAGTTAAAGAACACAATCTATTTACTTAAGACTTTTACTTTTAGAAGATAGTTTGTTGAAATATATTTATAATTAGCATTAAATAAAACATTAGCTCTTAAAAAATCAGGTAACATAAAAATTGTTGTATATTTTTTTTAAAAAAAATTAATTACCGACAAATTTGTCTATATGTAAAATAAAAAAAATTTAAAAACTATTAACAGATTTTTTCATCAGTAAAATTAAAAACAAAACATTAAAACATTAAATTAAAAATTTTCAACAGAAAATCTGTCAGTAATAATAAAAAAATTAGTCCACAATAGTGATCAGTGACGAATTTGTTGGCAAATTTTTTAGCACATTACTGACAAATTTTTTCCGTCGGTAATGCTTCTGGATGACGTTATTTTCATGTGACAAAATACGTCAGTAATTCCACTAGTAATAAAAATTTTCTATCGATAGCCTAAAAAATCCATCAGTAAAATCTACCGATAACAACCGTTTTCTGGTAGTGAATGTTAACTTCATTTTTTTTTTACAAACCTCTAATTTTGTCATTTCTTGTTCTCTTATCACTTATTTCTAATCTAAATCTAATTTTTTTGCACAATGTTTCTCCTTGTGTGTCTAAGATCAATGGATTTGTTTGACAATTGATAAATTTTGGTATAGTTCTATATGATTTTGGTTTAGGGAAGGTCCTTAGGGGATTTTGGTATTTTTTTTTTTGTTCCTAAGATTTGGATGATTGTTTTTTCCTTTGGTGATACTCGTTGCAATGTAGTCGTGTTTATATTGACTTTTAGTTTTGCTATATACTCTTTGGATAGTACCTTTTTTAGGTCAAAAGTGTATTCAATCTCACAAGATGATGAGACTACTTACTTTGAGCTTGTCAGAATAGTCATGGTATATTTGCTAGTGTCTTCAAGTGAGTGGCATTTGCAAAATGTCTACAAAAATTGTTTCAAAACACATCTACTAATATGATGGAGTCTTTAACAAACCTAAAGACTAATGATGATTGCAAAGGAGTGCTTCCAAAAGTGATGTGATACCCTAGGTATATTGTTACCTAGGAAAGTGCAGAGCAGCACACATGTCCTTAGATAAATTCGGGTCCTGAATTTTACTAAGTTTGAGACCATGTACGTCCTTGAAGGGCTATATGATAGAACCATATTTTTTGGATTAAAAGTCCTGGTAATGGTTCATAAGAGGACAATAAGTTAAAGGATGATTTTTAATGAATTTTACGAAAGTTTTAAATATTTCATTTTTAACTCCCAAGTTTTACAAGTTGTAAGAATTTCCAGATTTGAACTAAAACCCAAAATTTTGATTTTGATTTCTTGGGATTTTGATTTTTTAGATATTTTATTTGAATCCAAATGGGGGTGATTCCTTATTTACATTTATGTTTAAAAGTCATTTTTAGATTTTTTTTTTATTCCTTATTTAAGAAATGTAAATAAGTGAGTTCTGGGGAGTGAGAGACCATTTTGGAGGGTATGAGACCATCCTGGAGAGTGAAAAACCATTATGGTGAGCACTGCAGCGGTCAGCAGAACAGTAAGTCAGTGTGAGAAGTGAATTTTTATGTTCTCTGGTGAGCGCTACAGCACTTTTAGCACTGCAGCGGTCAGCAGAACAGTAAGTCAGTGCGCGAAGTGAATTTTCATGCTCTTTGGTGAGCGCTGCAGCGGTTGACAGATCACTTAAAAACCCCCCATTTTGGGGTCCAGAACCTTCATTCTCTCATAACACACTTCCACCCCCTAGGAAACACGAAAACTCTCATCTGCAACCTCTTTCTCACCCATTTTCATCAATCCAACATCAATCTTTCACTTCCAAGGCTCAAAAGTAAGAGATTCTACTAGTTCTACTTCTTGTTTTCTCTGTTCTTCTCTTATTCTTGGGGTTAGATCTTGGGTTCCTCTTTGTTATGATGTCATAGTATCCTTCCACCATTGATGGGGTTAGAATAGAGTTATTTTGAAATTGATCTAGGGTTTATTACTTTACTGGCAGATAGTGGTACTTTTCCTGCCTCCCAAGGTCTTGTTGGTGTCACTCCTGTTCATTCTACCACTCCAGGTAAGTGGGTTCAAACCTATGATCTCTATGTTGTACATTAGAGCTATTTGCATAAAAATATGCTTTATATGATGATTTTAGAGAATTCTATAAAGAGATTAGAGGTTTTTGTTGATCATTCAAGCTTATAAGAATATGGTTTTCAAATGTCATGAACTATAGATTTTTTTGAAAACCATGGGACCATTGTTGTTGAAATGAGAATATGAATATTTGATTATGATACTTGAATATTTGAAGTTATTATGTTAAGTTGATGATTTCTAGTATACTAGATATTGTTATAAGAGAAAACTTTGAACCCTAGGGTAAAAGCCCTTGTGGATCATAGAGAGAGGACTTGATTTTCTATTGATACTAAATAGTAGCTGTGGAGAAACTGACAGTGAGTTAATCGCTTAATGATCATTAACCTTGGTACCAAGTTGTCTTAAAGGACAATCTCATAGAGCAGAGAATGGAACCTATTTAGGTGTCTACATTTGATCCTTGATGGATCATAGAGCAGAGCATTTGGTTCTTGACGAACCATAGAGTAGAGATTCATGTTTCTCTAGTTAGGTATTGTTGTTGTTTGTAAAGACTAAGAATGATTTGATTATATATATATGAAATGTTTGAAAGCTTTATACTATTCCTGTCATTATGATATGTTGCCTGGTTTTCTGGTGTCCCGTGAAGGGGGTTGCAGGTGGGGATTCACTCACTAGGTTTTTGTATGAAAACTCACCCATATCTTTTCCTTCTATTTACAGATACAGCAGCTACTGCGGATTCTTCCTAGCCTTTTACTTCCCAGCAACAATAGAGGATCAATTGGTGAGCTTCACTTGAGTGAAGCATCCTTGATTTTGTAGAGTGCTCCAGTGTTATTACAGGCAGGAGTCCTGATTTATATAGAGCTCATTTTGTATTTTGCATATTTGATCGTATTATGGTTTGTATTTAATGAAACTAGTTGTTTCTGGACAAACTGGACAAAATTAGTTTGATATGTATATTTGTATTTTGTGTATGGATTATGCTATGATTTTAGAATTTTGATATTGGCGATAAAATTTTAGTTATCAACATCTTGATTTCAGAAAATAAGGAATTTATATGTTGAAAATGCAATCCTGTTTTACATGGATTTTCCTATTTAAATATGCATATAGAGCATTACACAAGTCTCGAGGCTTACGCGGGGATGAGACTCCTTACATGCCGGTCACGTGCCCAGATCAAGTCGTGACAAGTGATCACCAAGTTAAATTAATACTTTAAGTCTAGACGACCTCAAACGTAGTGAGAAAAGAATGGAGAGCTATGTGGATAGTCGTGCATGTATAAAGAAACAAAACAATACATATATAATTAAGAATGATGTGTCAATTATGGATGAAAGCTTGCCTTGCCCATAGAGGGTAATATCAGTTGGTATTAGTCAAGTTTTTGATTTTGCCGGAAAGCCTTATTTTGTTTGTGTTCTCTTGGACGTTTTTAGTTTTTTCTTGCCTTCCTTTGGGTTAAGTTTTTCTTCTTCTCAATTATCATTAAAAAGAGTATGGAAGACTTAGAACATGTGCTGCTATTATTTTGTATTGATTGTTATTTTTCTAAGTTGTTGGTGGTGATTGGTAATGCTGTGGGTGCACCTATTTTTCTAGTTCTACTGAATCTAATGGCTGTAGAGTCGTTATCTCATGTAATTGGTGCTATGTATGGGTGTAGAATAATAGCATATAGGAGCATGCATATGTCGTCACTCTTGGAGTTGTTGCTTAATGGAGTTAGTCTCCCTGTACTCGGTTATCATGTTATGATACCATTGGGTCTCACACCTTGGAATTGGATTTCTTTGCTTGTTTGCTATTTTCCTGATATGAGGAGTCTTTGAATGGTTATTGTGAAGTTTTATTAGATGCCTCAGTCTGGTTTTATGTATTGGTGCTTTCTTTGAACTTGTGGAGGTTAATAGCCTTAGGTGTTGGTGTTTATCTTGGAATATTTTGGTTGTGTGTTACTCTAGTTCTTATTTTGCTTCCTTTAGGGGTTAAGGCTTTTTCTCTGAATTATCAAAATATATATAGGAAGGATCATTTTACTTTTCTACTACAAAGCATATATAGTAGACTTCATCTTGAATCAACTGTGCTAATAAACATAAAAGTCATCTTTAATCATAGATTTTGTCTCCTTTATATTATTATTATGTGCTATATTATTTGTAGCTGTTATACAATCTTTTTCGGATTGAATTGGTGCATGTGACCCCATAACTTATAACGAAGTACGCTCGAGTCATATGTGATTTTAACATTAAAGGATCACTTATTGGGACCTTGGGTTAACTTTGAATTTCGAAATTATTTAGCGGAAAATATAGGCCAAAATTTTCTTTTAAAAACATTACTTTCAAAATAGAAACCTTTGCACGTAAATATCATTTGGCACCAAAACACATAACTATAACATAGACATGTCTCAAGCCTATCACATTAAATAGCTCGATATAATATATAATCTAACATAAGAGCCACATATAATCCCTCACGTTCACATGTCACCAGACAAGTCTAGTATGACCTTATAGTCCCTCGAGGCCTACACGTGTTGTTGGGAAAGCCCTGGATAGGTGGAGGATAGCAAAAATGCAGAACAGATCTGTTTTTGTCAAACATGAGAGCCATGTAAGCCTTTCCCCTTGCCAAGCAAGCCCTTTGCCCTAGGATTGCTCTTTGGAGCTTGGTGATCTCCCTAGGCGAGGCTTATGAGCTTGACAGGTGAGGGTCCTTGATGTGTGAATAGTGCTAAAAAGATATAGTTTTGATTCATTTTCTGCAACTATATATTTTGATGGCTTTGTGATACTTTATCATTATTATTTTTTGCAACAATCTTTTTTGGAAGATATGTAGGTTCTTCTTTTGCACTTATCTTTTGATGGATATGTGATACTTATCTCAATACTTGGATTATTTGATTGTAATAGTGGGTAGATCTTTTGAGCTAGATCTGCCTATTGAACTAAGAATTAATGGTTCAATAAATGTAATATGGCGCTAAAACTGGTAAAATAATATTAAAAACCTATCTACAAGTTTTTTGCCCTTGGTTTACAAATTTTTTCTTCTTGATTTACAAGTCTTTTGTATTTTGTTTACAAGTTTTAAGCACGGAGTTTACAAATCTTGTAAACCAAAAGCAAAAAAAAAAAGAAAAAATTTATAAAACTAAGTATTGCTTAAAACTTATAAACCAGTGGTAAAAACTTGTAAACCAGTTGCAAAAAACTTGTAAACCAGTTGCAAAAACCTTGTAAATTCGTATTCAAGGCTTACAAAGCAAGTACAATAAGCTTGTAAACCAAGTTTTTTACATAAAGTGGTGCTACATAGTTCTGAACTGATTGTAGATGCTTGGAATTTGATTATGAATATTGTGAAATTGGTGGTAAAAAAAAGTTGATACTTGGTATAAAATACTTATAAATCGGTAATAAAAACTTATAAATTGGTCCGAAAAACTTGTGAAGTGGTTTAATAAACTTGTAAACTAATACTAAAGCTTGCAAATGATGCTAAATACTTAGAAACTGGTTCTACATAATTGGAAAGTGGTGTTACAAAGAGGACTCAAATTTTTGTATTAATGAGTGAGTTGGTTTAGAAGAATGTTAGGTAAATTAACTAGTTTTTATTATTGTTCTTTCATTATTCTATTTTCATGAGAAAAATGGACGTCTGTTCTTTTACAATTTGTTAGTATCTATGTTTAGAGCTTCTCAACACATGTTTACAAGCTTTTTTTTTAATTGGTTTTTGAATTTTCAGCTCCAGTTTACAAGTTTTTTGTACTTGGTTTATAAGTTTTAAGCACAAGTTCTCATGTTTCTACTCTTGGATTACAAGTTTTTAGCATGGGTTTATAGATTTTTGCATTTGGTTTACAAGTTTTGGTACAGGTTTTTGGCACTTGATTTATAAATTTTCATCATATGTTTACAGGTTTTGCCTATTGGTTCACAAGTTGTACTCTGGGTTAGCACAGATTTAGCAGTATATTACTTTGATTTTAGTTACTTGAAATTAGTTACCACATTAAATTATTGATGTAGATGATATATAAACTTACTTATGTCATTTTTTTTTTTACTAGATACATAAGCAACTGTGCCTTCAAATGCAAAGAACAAAATATAAATGGAAAAGAAGACAAGACTCTAAGAAGACAAGAGGCGATGTGAATGTGGTACAATCAAGGTGGACAAAGGCATTAGTAGTGCCAAGGAATTATTTCAAAAGAATACATTAGTAGGTGATAATAGTGAATCAATAAATAAGATTGTAGCATGAATTTATAAATAATGATGATGAAAAGACTGAAGTTTTCATTGGTTGTAATAAACTTGCAATGGATGAACAAATTAGTTTAGTTTTTGATACAAAGCTTCCCTCCTTAGAGCATGCAAGTATCATGTAATTGAGTTGTCCATCCAACCTCTTCATTGAATTTCTTATTTTAATCCCAAAACCCTGATACTTGAATAATTTTTATAGAATGATTTCATTTATTCTTTTGAATTAAATATCATCTCAACAACAGACATCACCATCTTATAATTCCCTTCATGATCATTCATATCAAGTATAACATGAAAATCCATGTTAACATTCATTGAATCCTCCATACTTGTCCTATGGAGTATAATACAAAACTTGCAACAAAAAGAAACACAAAAAAATTACAATATAGTTATGATACAAAATCTACAACAAAACTAACTCAACAAGGATGCAACTATTACATCTACAATATTTATCACTTCGTTTACAAGTTTTTAAAACTAATTTCTTAGAATTTATGACTAGTTTATAAGTATTTTGCTCTAGGTATCAACTTTATAACCACTAATTTGACAAAACTTAGAATCAGATTTCAAATATTTACAATTAGTTTAGAACTTTGTAGCACCGCTTTGTAAAAAAAACTTGATTTTCAAGCCTATTGCACTTGGTTTATAAGTTTTAAGCAATGTTTACAAATTTTTTATCATTGGTTTACAAGTTTTAAGCAATGCTTAGTTTTACAATTTTTTTTATTTTGGTTTAGTGAACTCCGTGTTTAAAACCTATAAACAAAGTGTAAAAAATTTGTAAACTAAGAGTCAAAAAATTGTAAACTAATGGAAAATAAAAGCTTGTAAATCGATTTTTCATATTATTTTATGAATTTTAGCATCGGTTTACAATTTATTGAACCATTCATACTTAGTTCAATAATCAGATTTAGCTCAAAGTATTTACCCACAATTGCAATAAATTTATTCAAGTGTAGGGAGAAATTTCACAGATCTATCCAAAGAGAAGTGCAAATGAGAGACTCACATACCTTTTAAAGAAGATTGTAGCAAAAAAATGAAGTATCACAAACCCAACAAAAGAGATAGTTACAGAAAAATGAGAAACACACTATTACACTCATCAAGGTTTGCTTTTGTTGTGAGATGAGCAACTAACTAGCAACTAATGACAGTTGACATGGTGATGGCAGTGGTGGTGGCAGTCTGCTGCGCATGAGAGAGAAGAGAAGAGAGAATGAGTTTGTGTTGTTATGCGGGAAAGAGAGATGTGTGTTTGAATTATTTATTCCAAAAATATTTTAGAAGAGAATAGTGACCATATTTGTTACATACAACTATTTTGTCCTTTTCCTCCATTCATATACGGTGGAAGTGTAGATGTATGCAGAAATAGTGTGTAAATAGCATTATTCGTTCGGGATTACAATCAGTGCACGTCCTGGCCAAAGAGCGAGAGCAATGCTGCATAAAGAAATTGGAGCTCCTGCCATTGCCTAATGCAGTCAGTCTTATATTATTATTATTTCTTTTAACTTTCAGCCGAAAAAAAAGTTGCAATTTTCATTCCCTATCTACCAATTATTCACTGCTCAATTTGTTTGTCCCCACGGTTGTCATGGAACAAGTTCCCCAATGCAATTGACACTAAACAATTAATTATCTTTCTTTGAAGATTATACGTTCATTATAAAACAAGTTCTCCGATGCAACTGACATTAAACAAATAATTATCTTCCTAGACTTGTATAACTGCCTTTTCTACGACACCAACCGTCCCACACTATTCATACAGAATATTACACCTTAATATGCAACATTCGTTATTCAGCGGTACCAAATTAAGAAACGCTTTGTACACGGCATTTCCTTTACTTTCTTTTTTTTCTTCGGTAAAATGTACACAGCATTTCTAGGCCAGGTACAGCGCTATGTACCATCCACAACTAGCAAAAATCAATGAAAAATTGCTACAGAAACCACAACATATCACTTATCAGCGTAACTAAAGAATGAAGAGGACAGATTTACCTTTTTTGTGGTAAGACGAGGACAGATTTATTGTATTCCAAAACAAAAAGTAATGAGTTCAATAACCTTCATTATCATTTTATTCAAGGAGTAAAAGACAATCTAGAGCAAAATATATATGATAAATTTCAAAATCCGAAACAATGGAGTTCGAAGTGACAGTTGCTTTGCCTGCCACTCAAATAAATATTGCTTTTGAAATCAAATTTTAACCCGAAATTAAAAATGGTTGTGGGACAAAATCCCATAGAGTAAATTTATTAAACAAAATTTGCCGCAGCAAAAAGTCTAGCTCTCAAAACTAAATGATTTTCTTCATCGCCATCTAAAATCTATAACATGACTGACTCTGAAAAACTAAGCGCCACCAGAGCCATACTTCTTGCCGAACACTAGAACCTGTAGCTTGTCATAACCGGCAAGCACACCAGCACCAGCAACAGCACGGAGGATGTTAGCACCAGCTCCCTTAAACAAGGACTTGGCACCCTCATTCTTGAGGATTTGTGCGAAGGCATCCATGGAGCTCTTATACTTCACGGCTTCTCCAGAGGTCATCATCATTCTTCTTCTGACAGTGTCAATTGGGTATGATGCAAGACCAGCACCATTGGTTATAAGCCACCCAAGGGCAAAGCTAGCAAAGAAGCTATCCTGCAATAATAGAGGGAAATGGCAATAAATTTTAGCAAAGGATTGCAAAACATTAAACAAAACATGACTATACTATAATAACGACTTAGTCAAATTGAACATCAAATACAAGAATAATAGCAGCAGGGCGGGTGTAAACTAACCTGCAATTTTCCAGTTAAGACAACTGGCTTAAGGGAATCATACATTCCAAAGTACAGACCACGATACACAATGATTCCAACACAGGAGATGTTGAAACCACGGTAAAGGCCAGCAATACCATCAGATGCCAATGTCTTCCTGTAGACATCAACGAGACCATTGAATTGTCTTTCTCCACCCTTCTTTGCAGCCTTTGCATCATTAGCAAGACGGGTACGAGCATAGTCAAGGGAGTATACAAACAAAAGGGATGAGGCACCAGCAGCACCTCCAGAGGCCAAGTTGCCAGCAAACCATTTCCAGTAACCATCCTTATCCTTCTTGAAATTGAAAAGCCTCTTGAAGTAGTCCTTGAATGCAAAGTTCAAAGCCTGTGGAATTTGAATTGAAAATTTAGCATCATATGCAATAAGCAATAACAGCTGAAGGAAGTAAAAAACAATTTGTAAAAACGACGAACCTGGGTGGGGAAATAACGGATGACATTGGCGGTGTTACCTCTCCACAGAGAACCAAAACCCTCATCTTGAATTGTTCGTTTAAAACAATCACCAATTCCCTTGTAGGGCTCAGAAAGCCTACCAGCCTTAATCATCTCATCCTGATTTTGGATCAAAAGTTTAACACGTTCGATGGGAGCAGCAGCAGTTTTGGAGACAGCAGCTGAAACACCACCCATGAGGAAGTCAATAAGGAAATGGCCTTTCTCTGCTGGAGCCGCAACAAAGACAGGGGAGGCTGTTGCTGTAACAGCAGACAAATCAGTAGTAGCTCTGCATGCTGGCATCACTGGATACTGCAATGCTGGATTTGTGTAATTCCCAAATGCACGCCTGTGGTACAAAGCATGCTGGTGGAAGGCTCCGCTATAGTTCTTAATATCAGATCGGAGGTGGAGCTGACCAGCAACTTTCTCCATGATTGTTGGGTGCTGAACCTGATCAACCATGATGGCTTTCCTGAAAAGTGAAAGCATCCAGTGTGAAATAAGATTGACAAATTTAAAGACATACAATAAACCATGAGTATTCACAACAATAAAAACATACAACAAATAGAAATATAATTTACCAAAACCATCCCATCACTGTGACATCAAGGATACAGTAATCTATAACTTTATTATTAGCACAGTAATAATACAAAAAATTTACTGAAAAGAATACATCCATACACTAACATCCAAAAAAATCATGCAGCAAAAGAACAGTACATATTCATGTGTCTACATTCAAAGATTCATATCAAAATCAGAAATCACAGGGAATCCGTGGTGATAATCAGAACAAACAAGCAAGATTGTGTACTGATTACTGACCTATATCATACACAGCAACACCCCTACGTACCCACTCATCCAAATAATAAAAACAAAAAGCAAGAAAATCAGTACAAGGCAAATTTATTTATACGTTATAAACAACAGTGAAGAAACAACAAAAATTTTCATAGACTCAACGCTTTGGAGATCGTATTAAATTAGTGCCATAGAACTAGTATATGCTGGAAATACAAAGTCAAATCAATTAATTAATAGCATATACACACCAAAACAGTCAACAAGAGGCATTACGTTACGTCATCAGTGTAGAAAAATTGTATAAGCTCCAAATTCTAAATCTCTATTCATATTTCTCACATAGAGTATAAGATTAAAAAGCTTAAACAGTCCTAGAAGGTATCAAAGGAACACAATCTCACAAATACCACAGCTTAGAAAACAGAATTACAAAAATATCCTGATAAATATTGAAGTTTTTCAAACAGAACATCATTCAGCAATGAACCTATAGAGAAATATCACAATTTAAAAAACAGAGATCACAACAAATACGCAGCCTTGATAACCAAAAGCCAACAAGATCTAGCCAAACCAAACGATGAACAGTATATAAAAATATTAAAATACCAAAGAATAAAAAAAAATAAAAGTTCCTACGGAACTTTGGAAGATCCACCCAAAGTTAAAAAAAAGGAACGACTTTAATGAAAAACCACTTCGATAAACAGATCCACTTGATCAAGCCAATCCTGATATCAGATCGAATAAAAACTAACATGGATCTGACAGTTAATAATGAAACAGTAACCACAAAAGCACAAACACATTTAAAAAAAATACTACAAACACAACACGCAGCAGTAATCGGAGCCAAACAACATTTCACCGAACGAAAATAACGCAAACCAAAATTACATAAAAATCAAAGCTCTTTAAAACAGTGAGTATCATGTCATACAGTGACAGATCTGAAGAGCAAATGGACTAAAGAGAAACAGAGAGAGTGCGAAAACGAATTAGAACTGAGGATTTGGTGTTTTGATTTTACCTTTCACAAAATCGAGAGAAGGGAATGAGATTGCGAAAGGAAGGGAATGGAGAGAGGAACAAGAGGGGGTTTTGTGGAGGCGCGTGCGTGCTTTGAACGGAGGAAAAGTGCCTAATGTTAATAGCGTTTTTATAAGGTGAGCGAAGGAGGGGAACACGTCGGTGGGTCCCTAGGGTACACGTGGCACTGTGTTATTGGTTGACGTTGGAAGGGATCCATGCTTTTGGCTGTGGGGGTCTAATCACCGTCCAAATACTAGTCACCGCTTCGAAGGTTCGGAAGTCTATGATAGCCGAGAGAGGCGAGACAATTGAATAGGAAGGTCCACGGTTCATCAAACTGGGCCACTTGCCTTTTTTTTATTATTATTATTATCTTTGATTATTGATTGTTGATTTTTTTCGGTTTCTTCAATTATGTTTATTTCAATTTAATTTTTATGTGTTCATAGAATAAAATTTTTATTTTACATTCTTATCATATCAAATTATCTCATTTGCATGATTTTTAAAGTAATAAGTGTATGTAATAATACATGATTAGATCATAGTATAAAAATATATAAAAATTAAATTCTTTTATTTTTTAAAACCCATATAAAATTTTATCAGTTCATACTCATTTTACTAGTTCTTGCTTAATTTGATAAAGACATTTTTATGGTGAGTGTAGAGATTAAAACATGGGAGAAAATTTTATGGATTATATATAAAATTTATATATGTAATTTGTGAATTAAGATCACACTAGTTATACCTTTCAATGGTCTTCTAAGTGTTCTCCCACTTTTCACGGGGGTTGGAGCGCTAGGGGTTAACACCTGCAAAGAAACTTCAATGCTCAAGTCAGTATGTGGGTGTTAGTGAGGGGTGATTAGAATGAATAACATACCTTGAAGGGATTTCCCCTCTTCTATTTTATACTCTTTGGATACGTCCAAAGGAGATATTCTATGGCTAAGGTGGAGTGTACTTTTGTATGGGGCATCGTTACTGAGTAATGTTAGGAGTTGTTAGTTGCTTTCCCTTTTTGGTTCCCTCCTAGGTTCGTACAGGAGTCCATGCTCAAGATGCGCTTGTCATGCGCTTCTTGTAACGCCTTGATTTTTCCTATTTGAGTGTAAATGACCAAAATGCACTTGAGGTCATTTTTACCCGGAAATCCGATGATGGCCGATCCGGCAATCCTCAGAGGGTTAACTCAATGTTTGAAGGGGATTATATATGTTGTGATTGATAACAGAGATGAAAATCTCATTTTTCCGAACTTTCAGCTCAAAATGACCAAAATACCTTTATAGCGTTTTACGTGGGTATCGGTGCTGTTTGTAACGCCCCGATTTTTCTGTTAAGAGGGAAAATGACTAAAATGCCCCTGAGGTCATTTTCGACCAGAAATTCGAGGAAAGTCGATCCGACAGTACTCGAAGGGCAAACTCAATGTTGAAAGGGGATCTGTGTACCTTCCCGGGATCGAAAATCTGGTTTTTCGAGTTTTCGGGTCAAAATGACCAAAACGCCCCTACGGTGTTTTACCCATTTGCAAGTGCCGGATGAACCCGAAACTTCTCCAGATGGTTTTAAAAGGCATTTTTATGTAGACTACCACTTTAGTTTTGGTCCCAGAGGTCCCAGGCGAAATTAGTGTAAAATTACGGTTTTGCCCCTAGTTTCGTGTTTTTGTGCTTAATCGCGTGATTAAGCAAACCTAAGCAATATTAGGCTCTAATCAAAGGTTAATTAATTTCCTTAATTAATCTTGAGTCAAAATAATTTATTAAAGTTGATTAGAACCTAAAAGTGCTTAATTACAACTTAAAATCATATTTTAATTTCAAGACTCCTAGTCATGGAATCTTGAATAGTGTTTTCTCTTTCCAATTCCTTAAATCATGGAATTGTGTTACACATTGTTTATTCATAAATGAGTTTTTAATTCTCTAATGATGTATGAGCACTTCTAATCTTGTCATAAAATCCTTAAAACACATTCTTAGTTACCTAAACCTAAGCTTAATTGTTCCTAACCTTGTACCCAAGCTAATACACATTTAAACCTACCATTAACACCCAATTAGATGATCAAAACTCACCTCCCCCATGCTGTCCCTGGTCTGGCCAAAACCTCGAAGCCTCCATATGCATCACATGTTCAATTTTCTAACACTCCAAGGCCATACCTCAAGTCACATACACTATACCTTGTCATAACTTTCAATCAAGCTTGAATTTCCACATGAATAAATAATTAAAACAACCCATTTTTCCCATTTATTTGTGGCTAGAAAAGTTCCAGCCATGTCAAGTTTCTAGAAGCCTAATTTCATCAAAAATTGATAGGAAATTAACTCACATCAAGCCATACTTTGTAGCATAGCTTCCATACTTCAAACCATGCTTGAATGACCTTATGTAAGAGATATTTTTTCTCTTCCTTTTCCCCCTTAAAAGCTACGGCCACTCCCCCCCCCCCATGGTTTTTTTTTTTTCTATAAATAGGATGCTTGTGATAGCTTAGTTGCACCTTGAAGCATTTGCTAAGTTTAGAATTCTAGAGTTGTCTTGCTAGTTCTTTTATTTTCTCTCAAAGTTTCAAGAGTTCTTTCTCTTCATCTTCATCCTCTCTTCACATTATCACCTCACCACTTCAATCCACCACATCATAACCTTAAATCATCATCAAATCTCTTATACACTAAACCTCAAACACAAGCTTCCTCAAAACACATCTCCTTTCCTTTCCTTTCTCTTTGGCCGAAGCCATCACACCACCTTAGGAGGAGTTGCTCTTCTCATCTTCCTTTTCAAGTTCAAGCTTTCATCTTCATCACTTGGTAGGGATTTGCTTTTCAAACTTGTTTTGCTCAAGAATGTGTTTTTCTCTAGTTTCCTCTTGGATTCTTTTGAACTTTCCTTTGTTTTTCTCTTCTCTTTCATTTCGGCCTCTTGGCCTTGTTTATGAGCATGATAGCTTGATGATGAGAGTTTCTAGATGATGACCTTGTGTTCATCTCAAAGAAACCTCTAAAGCTTGAGTTTTCCTTTTCTTAAAATTTCATCTATATGATATTTAGCTCACATGGTTTTTCAACTTAAGAAAATTAATCTAAGGATTTCTAAAAGCCCAAGCCTACCCTTGTCAACCTTAAAGTTGGCCGGCACGTTCTAGAGATCTTTCTCTAGATAGGGGTTTTGGGTATTTAATAAAGAACTTGACTTAGTTTCACTTTTTTTTTCTTTAGTAAGGTTTTCGGTTTTGGTATTTTGATCCTTGAGATTTTGTTTTGTTTTGGAAGTTTGTTTACTTGAGCTTGATGATGTTGTTCAAGAACCTCATAGTTCCTTTGTGAACTTGGTTCGAGAACTCTAAAGCTCTCTTTGAAATGGGATATATGTTGGGTTGTTATCTTGTTAAAGTCTTGAATGAGCTCAAGCTAACCATAAAATGAACCTTGCATCATGTTTACTTTTATGCCTTGCACATCATGTTTATTTTCCTTGCTATCACTAAGTACCAAGATAATAAAGGAACTTGTATTATCATGTTTATATTTCAAGCTATGCATTATCATGTTTACATTTCAAGTTCTCACCTAAACATCAAAGATAATAATAGGATGCATCTCATATTTATTTTATGCTCTCACTTTACTTTCTAATAAAAGCTAAAACAAGTGCATAAACATGTTTATCTTTATGCCATCACTTTAATGAACCTAGAGCTCAAAGACTTGCCCATTGTTGTCTCAAACAAAGGTCTAAAATATTTATTTTCCATAGTTGAGATTTTGGCCCTAAGAGGTTTTAAGGTTTCCAAGTATTGAAAATTATGTCTCATAATTTTCCTAAGCTTATATAAGTATAAGAAATATGTAGAACTAAGTTTTAAGAATTTAGGACCTCTTGAGATGAAAATGATTTAGCCACTGCCCTCTTAAGTATTTTTATGATTTTAAAGGATAAAGGTGTTTATAAATGAGTTTTGAAAGTTTTAAAAAGGTTTCAAGAGAAACTAGTATTCTATGTGCTTTAGAAATTGTGTTCTATGCCTTTTATGGAGATGCACATTTCGGTTCTGCCTTGCTATTTATTTGCCACTGTATGTGCTATTTTAATGATGATAATATGCTTATGTTTGAGTAAAAATAATGTTAAGACTCATATGTGAAAGATAAGATAAGTTAGAGACTAGAAAAGAATTAATTTGAGAGTTCTAGATCCCTTAATTATTGAATTTTCTGTATTCTGTCCAGCAAAGTTTAGACTTGATAATCATGGCTCTAAATTAGTTTAAAGGTGTAGGAATGGCTCATAATTGGTTTAGGACTTGATCTTGATGCCTTAGGAGCAAACTAGACTTAGAAAGGGTCATTGTTGTGACTCCTAGGTACCCGTAAAATTAAGATTATAAATTCTGCATCCTTGAGGATGTTCTTGACCATAGTGTGAGGTGAGGAATACTTAGATATGAACCTATAGATACCCAAGAGCTTAAGTTATGATGATTTATAACCTAGGTTATGAGTTAAGGACTTTAATGGCCTAAAACGTAATTTCTAGAACCCCGTAATCACATGAACATAAAACTGTCCAAATCTGCGTAGTGCTGTTTGGACGGGTTCTTAAGCATAAAATTAGTAAAACTTATTAGTTGCGAACCTATAGGTGTGTGAGAGGTTAAGGAACTAGAACAATTATTTTACAAGTCCAAAGACTCGTAAGGATCGAGGCATAAGACACTATAGGTTTATAACATAATAAGCTTTATGAGTCGTGTGAATGTTTTGTTTAAATATGATTATGTGATGATATGCTATAAAGAAGTTTTATATGATGAATGATTATGTGATGATGTATATGTTATGAAGAAGTTTTATATAATTTCAACACCTTATGAAGAATGCTTGTGTATGTCCTATATGTTTTCATGGCATAAGCAAATTTGAGGAAATTCGGTCCACACTGCCTTGTCACTAATTTCCATCAAATTTGAGGAACTTAGAAAAAGGTCTTTTTGAAAATCATGAGAAATTAAATGTGACACAACACTGAGACGCCTTCTTGGGTGACACCGGTTTAGCCGAGCACCCCCAAGAAAACAAATCCGTGAGGGTATTGACACAGAGCTTGCCAAAGCGGACAATACTACTATGCACTAGTTGCTAGTAGAGCGTTTCAAAGAGGAAATGACCCTAAGAGGTGATCCTTAATTTGCCCCCTAGCCCGTACTTTAAGTCGGGATTATGTATGTTATGCTTATCATAGGATAAGTAAGAGCTAGTGACGACTAGTTAAGGTATGAGCTCATAACCTAGAGATGTTTTAGGGTGGCCCCATGAGATAAAGTTAAAGTTGAAATGTCACATATGCTATGAAAAACCAAGAAAGTTATTATGAGATTTATACCCGTCAACTTATGCCACTAATATAATGTTTTTGTGATTTTGTTGATTAGTTTATCCTTATGACGCATTCATGTCTTAGTATATTCCATGCTTAGTCATAAGACACATTGTAAAATATGACGGACCTTGGATAACCAATGCTTTAGAAAACTAACTTAAAAGGAGTTTATATGCATACACACCTTTTTAGAAATAAAACCCAAGGTTCTTGAGGATGTGATGACGTCACTTAGTTAGGGATTGCCCTACTGAGAATTCTTTTAGAAGATTCTCATTCCCTCTCTATTTTCTTTCGTCATATCTTCAGATGGCGACTTTCGTACTTTTCATCGACACCCCGACGCGGGAGCTGCACCATGACCCAGCACTCGGGTCATACCATTTTGAGGGTCACTGCACAGTCAAAGTATTCATGTTTATGGGACGACCCTTCGCACACCCAGTATGGAGCTACCGCTTCACCCCGACTGCCCCTACCATCATAACACAATTTTCGAGCGAGCTAGACCACGCAACGAGCAGATCCTCCACATGCAGCCTGAGGCGTCAGCCGTACGTGACTACTCAGAGTATGTGCCCCAGACTCAGTATTCGGAGACGGATCCATCAGAGGACCCGCCCTCGCACATGTACAGTTGGAGCTCCGGCCCCACTCCCCCACCGATGAGAGCTGGGAGTGAGGAGACGGTGGTTCAGCCGAGGTTGGCTCGTAGGCCATCCATGCGCCCTCGCCACGGTGGACAAGCTCCGATGATCCGCACGACCACTCCCGTCGAGATCCGCCAGTGGATCGATTCCACCCCTCAGTACTTGGACCAGCAGGAGTATGTGCATAGGATAGGTAGTAGCTAGTGCACACACGCCACACAGTTGAGGACAAACCTTTTTTTGTATATGAGGTTGTCTACCCTAGGTGCACATGGGTATGGGTGTTGCTTTTATAATTTCCTTGTATTTGCTTTTCAGTTGTATTTTGTTCTTCTATGTACCGAATAGTCCTGTCTTTTGGTAGGCACATTATCCATATATATTCAGTTGATGTATCCATGTTATATATGTGTTTTATTATGATTTGCTCATATGACTTGTATGAATTCCCATTCAAAGAATCATGCGTGGCTTTCACTTTGGTTTTAATTCCAAAAAGAAAATTTTACCCATATTTCCGCTAAGTATTTTCAAAGTAAAGAATGAGACCAAGAGGTAATATTCTAAGGATTAACCTAAATACATACTAGTAGTATTAGGTTAAGATTTAGGGTGTTACACCGTTTGAGTCCGAAATTTCTCCTGAGGGTTCGGAATGTTAATTATATGTGTTCTATGATATTTGTTTTGGTTCGGGTGGTCCCGGGCAGTGTTTGTGCAAAATTACCATTTTTCCCCTAGAATAGTGTTTTACGGGCCTAATGACGTGATTAAGGGAACTTAAGTAATATTAGGCTCTAATCAAAGATTAATTAATTTTGATAATTAATCTAGAGTCAAAATAATTTATTAAGGTTAATTAGAACCTAAGATTGCTTAGATACACCTTAATTATTTTTAAAAATCAAGATCTCATGTCATAGAATCTTGAATAGTATTTTCTCTCTCCAATTCCTTAAATTAAGGAATTATTTTTGTGCATAATCATATCATAAAATGAGTTTTGATTTCACTAATGAAGCAAGACCACTCCTAATCATGTCTCAACACCCTTAATTACTCATTACCGCACCTAAACACTTACTTATAAACTCATAACCAAAAGTTTAATCAAAGATACACCTAAACACATCACTAAACCATAATTAATGAAACAAATCTCCTCCCCCATGGCTATAGGAACTGGCCACTCATCCCCCCCACATTCATCACATGTTGAATTATGTTGCACACAAAGACCATGCTTTGAGCCATATCTTGGACCATACTTGAGACCATACTTTACCATACTTCAAACCATACCTAGCCTTACCTTTGAATGACCAATTAAAAGACATATCCCCCCCCCCCCCAAACAAAGCCTCAAGGTTGCTAGCCACTCCCCCTCCAATTCTCTCCTTCATATTTCATTTTTCTATAAATTCCAGTCTCAAGAGAACTTGGTTCCATTTTACACATTTTCTAGTTGTTGTCTTGAAAGTTCATCTTGCTTTCTTTCTTTTCTCTCAAAAAACTCTAGAGCTCTTTTCCTCTCATCTTCTTCATCCTCTTCTAAGACCACCCTCTTGCAACCTTAAGCCACCATACAACCACCATAGATCACCATCCAAACACCAAAGCTTCCATTCTCAAATACAAAGCTCACACAAAACACATTTCCTTCCTTTTTCCCTTGCTTGGCTGAATCATCATCATCCTTTGGAGAAGAGTTTTTCTTCTCATTCCTTTACAAGAACAAGCTCTTTTTCCTTCCAAAGAAAAATAACACTTGGTAGGGGTTTTGTCTTCCAAAAGCTTTATATTTTATGTTGATGTTTTGAAATGAAAAGTTATAGTTTCTCTTGGTTCAAGTTCTTTTCCTCTCTTTTTATTTTTGGTTATGAAGCTTGGTTTTGAAAGGAAAACTTTAGCTTGATGATGAGGTTTCAAGATAATGGTCTTGTGATTATTATTTGAGAGATCTCTAAGGCTTGAAACTTGATTTTGGTGCTAACACATTTCAGTTTTTCCTTTCCTTTTCTTTTACCATGGTTTTAGTTTTCCTTTTCTTTTCTTTGAATGGGTTTTGGTTTTTCCTTTTCCTTTTTTTTTACTTGTTTTGATTTTGATTCTCAAGAAACGTTGTTATTGTTTTGTTCTCTTGGTCCTTTTCTTTGAGCTTGATGATAATGTTCAAACCATAAGGTTTCTTTGAAACCTTGGTACAAAGAACTCTAAAGCTCACTTTATCTTGCTAAGATATGTGTTGGGTTGAGGTTTATATTCCTTTAAAGTCTTGAATGAGCTCTAGTAAAGAATAAAATGAACTTGCATCTATGTGTAAGTTTATGCTTTGCATATCATGTTTACTTTTCCTTGTCATCACTAAAATCTCAAGAGTAAAGAAATGAACTTGCATTCTCATGTTTAAATTCCAAGCTTTGCATTTCATGTTTATATTTCAAGTCATCACCTAAACTTTAAAGATAATAATGAACTTGCATCTCATATTTAATTATCGGCTCTCACTTTACTTTATAATGGAGACTAAAATAAAGTGCATAGCATGTTTAAGTTTTGTCATCACCTAAAGATCCTAGAGCTCAAAGACTTGCCCTTTGTATCTCAAGTGAAGTTTGGAAAAAGGAAGTATGCTATGAATACTATTTTTGACTATCTGATGAGCATGCGCGTAAGTTTCATCTAGTCACAAGGACCAACAAACTATGTCTTAAGATTTTCTTAAGCATAGAAAAAACTCAAAGAATACCTTGAGTATGATTTTTATAATTTAAAACTCTTTTGAGAATGGTTTAAAATAGCTACTGCCTTGGCCTTTATTTTTATGATTTTAATGAAATAAAATTGGTTTCTAAAAGAGTTTTGAGGTTCTAAAAGGATTCCAAGGGAAACTAGTAACTTATATGCATTATAAATGTGATTTTATGTGATTATTTGTGATACATGTTTCGGCCACTGCCCTATTATTTTGATCACTGTATGATGCTGTTTTAAGGGATTAAAATGTGTAAAAATTATGCTTGAGTGATGAAAAAATTATTTTGTGAATGTTAGGAATAACTAGCAAGTGGAAAGGTTGAAAAAGTGAGTTTTAGATCCCTTAGAATCTTAAATATAGCTACTATTTTAGGATGAGTAAAATTAGAGATACAATTGTTTTAGAATAGTTTAGAAGTGTAGAATTAGTTCCTAAAAGTGATAGCAATTAGTTTTAGCGCCTTAAGAAAAGCCAAAACTTAGAAATGGTCAATGATGTGACTCCTAGACACCCATAATTTGAAGTATTGGAAATCTACCCATTCTGCACTATGCTATTTGGGATTGATCATGAGCATAAAAATTAGTGAGAATTATTAGTAATGATCCCTTAGGTGCATAAAAGACTTGTATCGGGTAATAAGTTGTTTAGATCAAAAAGTTTAAGATCTGTAAGGATCAAAAGCATAAAATACTGTAAGATAGGAGAGGGAATGAGAATTAGTGTTTCAAAGTGTATACTTGTTTATTCATATGACCTGTAATGCATAGCATTTACATTAGCTGAGCCCGGTCCCTTACTCCAGCATTCTGGTATGAGCATGTTTATTGCTTTGAGAAAGTGCTAATGATGTGTGCATAAGAATATATGAATTTGAGACATGTGTATTGTGTAAATTGTGGCATGCTCTGATGATTTGTATGATATGATGAACATAAAGTAATGAATGAAATGTCATGATGATATTTGAGGTCATGAGTTTATGTTGCATACTTGCATAGCATGCCGAGATGCATTTCTCCTGCTACAGTGAGGAGAAAACAAAACCGTGAGGGTATGGTAGATGCAGCCTACCAAAGCGAACAAATTTACTGTACATTGGATGTCAGTAGATGCGTTTCGAAGAAGGAGATAACCCTAACCCGCACTTCGAGAGTCAGGATATATTTATGATAGGTGATCCTTAAGGCCCCTAACCTACACTCCGGGAGTCGGGATATATTTATACTTATCTAAGAATAAGCTGAAAATTAGTGACGAGTAATTAGGTATGAGCTCATAACCAAGATATTTTTAGGGTGGCCCCATGAAAGAGAACTAATGATGCAAGTAATGACACATAAGCAAAAATGCATTCATATGAAAGTTTGTTTCCTCTTCATACCTTGTACATGAGCATGCTTCTTTATGTTGTTGTTTAAGTAATAATTGCATAGTTTCTACCATACCTTCATGCTATGATATGCTGCATTCATGACATTAAGATTCATCCTAAAATGAATGGACCTTGGATAAATGTGTTTGAAATCCTAAATAATAAACCTTATACATGCTCACTTTTTTATTAATAAACTCGAGGTTCCTGGGGATGTAGACGATGACACTAGGATAGGAGGTTTCTCCTACTGAGATTCTTTATCAAGATTCTCACCCCCTCTATCTCTTTCTTTTTGTTACGTCTTCAGAGGCCGATGGTGTTGTTCGTGATTTTTATTGACACTCCAGTCTAGGAGGTGCACTATGACTCGGACCACTGTTCATACCACTTCGAGGGTCGATATGTTGTGCGCACTTTTGCATACATGGGCGTCCGTTTGCTTACCCAGTGTCCAGCTTCAGATTTACTCCCACTTCTCCCTATGGCGATGACCCGATCTTCGAGCACACCTACCCCTACGATGAGCAAACTCGTTATGCTCGCCCGACCGCTTTGGTAGTCCACGATTACCCCGACTATGCTCCCCTTTCGAGGCGATTAGAGACCGATCCGTCTGAGGACTCCCCCACTCATATCTATTTGGAGAGCTCTGCTCCCACGATGCCCATGGATGTAGGCAGAGGTAGTGAGGATACGGTGACCAAGCCCCATCTAGCTCGATGAACGGAGATGAGTCCACGCCATGGAGGCCATGTCCATCCCTCGTTCCGTCTGCACACTCCTGAGGAGCTCGCACAGTTCATTGGATACATACCCTATCACCGGAGGATCAACGCCGCCAATAGACCTCGTTGGAGAGTCTGTTCAAGTGCCCGAGCTATCATGAAGATCCCTTCTTTATGTCGTATCTTTTGCTAGGGGTATATTAGTTTAGCACTTGTAGGATTAGTAAGAGGGAGCTGTAGCTGGCTTTTGATTTCGATGTCTCATGTATTTTATATTTCCCTATGTTTGCTGCTTTCCTGTATTTTCTTTTGTTGACTTTGTGTATTGAAAGCTTAGCCTATTATGTATGGATGTGACTCTGTCTGTTTTATTTCCATTGTACTATGAACTATATTGTCTAATGAATTGTGTTTCATGTGCAAGTGTGATGAGCTTCTAGATATGTGTATGTATGACCTTCTTACTCTGTTTATTCTGTTTGTATTTAAATGTTTGATTTATGTTAGCACGCGCGGCTCTTGTAACATCCTAATTTTTAACCCAATACTCTAGAACACATTAGGTTAATCATTAGGTTATTACTTCTTAGTCTCATTCTTTTATGAAAGTACTTAGCGGAAATACGGGTAAATTTATTTTTTGAAACATAAAATCAAAGTGAGAGCTGCGTATGACGTAACGAAGACTAACGTACAAAGAAGGGATATCATATCATTCATTGTCACAAAACACAAACATTGTTCATTACATCACATCATAAACATATTATCATAGATACATAATTTACGACTATCATAGTCCTATTGTCATATCAAAAGAAATACACATCTATAGGTATATAAATCTAAAACGGCATCCCCACGCTTCCGTTCCATCCCACTGATCCAACTCGTAGCGCATGCCCTACGCCCACACCTTAGTAGAGGTCACGAGATATACCATCATCTTCGTCTGGAGACAACACAGAAGAAAAGAGAGAGAGAGAAATGAGAAACTTATTCAAGATTCTCAGTAGCGATTTTCGACCCTAACACACGTGTCATCATCATCGTCCCCAACCACTTCGGTTTTAATTATAAAAAGGTGGTCATGCATATGGTTTAACTTTTAAACTTTTCAAATCTATTTACCCAAAGTGGTGTCTTTTAGTATGGATCTTAATAATATGAATGCAACAGATATTGGATGAATGCATGACAATACTTTATGCAAATAGTCGATAGAACACAACATCAAGATAAGCATTAACATATAAGTGGCATATAAAACTCTTTCTTTTCTCATAACTGTGTGACTTTAAAACATCATATCTCTTTCTCATGCTTGAACTCTTAAGTTCTTTTTCTCAAAGACCACCTTCTTAAACATTGTCACCTAAATCCAACCGACATACCGCCCCGATGATTTTTATCATGGTCCCCAAACTCTGTCTCACCTAATCGCCTAGGAATGAGCTCAATCCTAACTAGTCGTCACTAGATTTAACATGGGGAAAAATAGAGGGGGTAACACATCACTAGTTTCCAACTTATTATCTGAATAAGCGGATCATAAAAATGATATCCCGACTACTAGAGTACGGGCTAAGGGCTTAAGGGTCACCTAATACACCGACTCCCAGAGTACGGGTTAGAGACTTAAGGATCACCTAATACACCGACTCCCAGAGTGTGGGTTAGGGTTATTTCCTTCTTCAAAACGCATCTACGGCATCTAGTGCATAGTAAATTTGTTCGCTCTGGTAGGCTGCATCTACCATACCCTCACGGTTTTGTTATCTCCTTACTGAGGTAGGAGAAATGCGTCTCAATGTGTTATGCAAGAATGCATCATCAACACATGCCCTCAACTATCATCATGGAACCTCATGTAATATGTATATTATGCTCGTAAATTTATGCACTTCATCATAGTATACCACATCAACTCATAATGCATGTACTTACACATTCAATTTCACATTTCATAATTAATTTCTAAAGTCACATAAACGGTTTCATTCTAGCACATGCATTCGCACATCATCATAGCATCAACATAAAAAGATCACATCATCATAACTCATATACCATCACATCATGCATATCAACATATCGTACTTGCATTATCAAACACAAAGCAATAAAAGATCTCTTAATGTCTTATGCTTTGACCTTTAAGGTCCTTCAACTTGAAATCTAAATTGTATGTCATCATAACTTAAGTTCTCGAGTACCTATAGGCTTATATCTAAGTATTCCTCACTCAATTCTATGATCGTAAGCAATTCTAAATCTCAAGAATGCAGAATCTAAAATTCTAACTTTACAGGTACCTAGGAGTCACAATAATGACCCTTTCTAAGTCCAGTTTGTTCCTAAGGCATCAAGATCAAGTCCTAAACCATTTATGAATCATTCCTACACATTTAAACTAATTTAAATCCATGATTACCATTTCTAAACCTTGCTGGACAGAATCCATAAAAATCAATTACCAAGGGATCTAGAACTCTCAAATTAATTCTTTTCTAGTTACTAACTTCTCTAATATTTCACATCTAAATTTTAGCATCAATTATACTCAAACATACTCATGTTATCATCATCAAAACAGCATAAACAGCACTTAATCACAGCAAGGCAGAACCAAAAATACATCTCCATACAAAGGCATAAAACCTGGTTTCTAAAGCACAAAATACTAGTTTCTCTTGGAACCTTTTCAAAGCTTTCAAAACTCATTTATAAACATTTTTATCATCTAAAAACTCTCAAAATATTTGTAAGGGAAGTAGCTAAATTAAATTTATCTCAAGAGGTCCTAAATTCATAAAACCTTGTTTTAGATATTTCTTGAACTCATCTAAGCTTAGAAAAATTATGAAACATAGATTTTAATACTTGTAACAAATATAACTCCTTAGGGCCGAAATCAAGGAGCCAAATAACATATAGTTTTCAAGCCTTTGCTAGAGACAACAATGGGAAAATCTTTGAGCTCTAGGTTCTCTTAAGTGATGACATAAAAATAAACATGCTCATGCACTAGTTTTAGCTTGCATTAGAAAGTAAAGTGAGAGCATAAAGTAAACATCAGATGCAACTTATTATTATCTTTGGTATATTAAGTGAGGACTTGAAATATAAACATGATGATGCAAATCTTGAAACATAAACATGATAATGCAAGTTCATTTATTATCTTGATAGTTAGTGATAGCAAGGAAAGTAAATATGATGTGCGAGGCATAAACATAAACATGGATGCAATATTTATTTTAATCTCATCTAGAGCTCTTACAAGACTTTAGAGATACAACCCAACACTTATCTCATCACAAAGAGAGCTTTAGAATTCTTGAACCAAGTTCTCAAAGGAACTATGACGTTCTTGAACATCATCATCAAGCTCAAAAGAAACAAACTTTAAAACGAACATAAAATCTCAAAGAAAAGGAAACCAAAACCAAAAACCTCATAAAAGGTAAAGAGGATGAAACTAAGTCAAGTTCTTTATTAAATACCCAAAACCCCTATCTAGAGAAAAATCTCTAGAACGTGCCGGCCAACTTTAAGGTTGACAAGGGTAGGCTTGGGCTTTTTGAAATCCTTAGATTAATTTTCTTAAGTCGAAAGATCATGTGAGCTAAGTATCATATAGATAAAGTTTAAGGAAAAGAAAAACTCAAGCTTTAGAGGTTTCTTTAAGATGAACACAAAGTCATCATCTAGAAACTCTCATCATCAAGCTATCATGCTCAAAAACAAGGCCTTGAGGCCAAAATAGAAGGAAAAGAAGAAACAAAAGAAAGCTTAAAAAGAAACCAAGAGAAACCTTGAGAAAACCATATTTTTGAGTAAAAATAAAACATGAAAGCAACTCCCTACCAAATATGAAGACAAAGGCTTGATCTTGAGGATGGAAATAAGAAGAGTAACTCCCCCTAAAGTGGAGATGTGGCTTCGGCCTTGAGAGAAAGAAAGGAAAGGAGATGTGTTCCTGGTGAGCTTGTGTTTGAGGTCAAGTGTTTGAGAGATTTGATGATGATTCAAGGTTGTTAGGTGGTGTTTAGAGGTTATGAGATGATGATGTGATGAGAGGATGAAGAGGATGAAGATGAAAAGAAAAGAAGAACTCTCTTTAAACTTGAGAGAAAAAGAAAGGAAACTCAAGAAAGCTTAGAAAACTTGAAACTTAGCAAATGAACTAAAGTGTTTGCAAGCTCAAGTAAGCAAGGTATTTATAGAAAATGAAAACAAATGAGAGCCCAAAGGGAGGAGGGGCTGGCCGTGTGGTTTGGGAGGGAAAGGAAGAGAAAATATCTCTTACAACTTGTCATTCAAGCATGGTTTGAGGTATGGAAGTTATGATACAAAGTATGGCTTCAAGTATGGTAATTTCCCTTTGTTTGAAATTAAAATAACCCTTCTAGAAGCAAGGCATGGCTGGTTGTTTTTGGACCACAAATAAATGAGGAAAATAACTTAATTTCATTTAGTTATTCACTTGAAAAATCAAGCATGGTGGAAAGTATGACAAGGTATGGTGAGTATGACTTGAGGTATGGCTTTGGTGTGTCAAAAATTTGAGCATGTGATGGAAAATGGGGCAGGAAGCATTCGGCCAGACCAGGTACAACAAGGTGGGAGGAAAATTGCTTCATGTAATTGTGTGTTAATGATAGGTTTAGATGTGTATTAGTTAGGTACAAGGTTAGGAATCATTAAGCATAAGTTTAGGTAACTAAGAATTAGGTTTAAGAGTTTTATGACAAGGTTAAGGAGTGCTCATACACATTTAGAGAGTTTGAAATTCATTTTATGAGCAAATAAGGTAAACAAATTTTCACGATTTAAGGAATGGAAAGAGAAAACACTATTCAAGATTCCATGACTAGAAATCTTGAATTTAAAATAAGATTTCAAATTGTAATTAAGCATTCTTAGGTTCTAATCAACTTTAATAAATTATTTTGACTCAAGATTAATTATGAAAATTAATTAATCTTCGATTAGAGCCTAATATTGCTTAGGTTTGCTTAATCACACGATTAAGCTTAAAAACACAAAACTAGGGGCAAAACCGTAATTTTGCACTAATTTCGCCCAGGATCTTCGGGACCAAAACTAAAGTCACAGAATATATAAAAACGCCTTTTAAAACCATCTGGAGAAGTTTCAGGTTCATCCGGTAGTTGGAAACGGGTAAAACACCATAGGGGCATTTTGGTCATTTTGACCCGAAAACTCGAAAAATGAGATTTTCAATCCCGGGAAGGTACACAAGCCAACTAATCCCCTTCCAACATTGATTTTGCCCTTCGAGTACTTCCGGATCGGCTTTTCCTCGAATTCCGGGCTGAAAATGACCTCAGGGGTATTTTGGTCATTTTCACTCTAACAGAAAATCGGGGCATTACAGCTCACGTTTTGTTTTATGTTTTCAAAAAAAAATTTGCCCTATTTTCCGCTAAGTATTTTGATTAAAAGATGAAACAAAAGAGTAATAACTAATAATTAACTGTAATACGTCCTAGGTGTGTTGAGTTAAATATTAGGGTGTTACACTTCTCGTGTCCTAAGATTATGCATCTTGGCCTTCTCTTAGGATGGGCTTCTAGATATAGGGTAGGCATAGTGCTTCTTCTCCTATTGGAATCATGAGGTATAGCTAGACTTTCCTGTTTGGGCAATCTAGGACTGTCATCGAATGTAGGGCTAGGATGCTTTACCGATCAGGCTCTCGAAGTATGATGCCTCAAGTCCATTGTCCTTAGATAAGTCTAGTATGGCCTTAGGGCTCTTGGGACCCCCCATGTATTGGAAAGGCTCGAGACATATGAAAGAAAATAAAAATGCAGAACATGCATTTTTAACACTTTTATAGCGGTCCCCGATCACTATGGCAGTTGGTGGTGCAATTACACCATGTAGGGGTTCAAAGGATTGTTATATAGCGTTCTAGATTGCTATAGCAGTCAGGCTATTGGTTGTTGGGTTTTTGGTCTTTAAAGACCACTATAGCGTATAGGTAAAAGAGTGCATGAGAAAGGGGATTGAATCATGCTTTTCTCCTTTCTTCAAATCTAGAACATTTAAAAAAAATACTATCAAACATTAAGCTTAAAGTGCAGCAGAATTATGGTTAGTTATTTCATAAAGTAGATATCTGAAGCGTTGAATTAATAATAATGTAGTTATAATAGTTTTTAGCAAATATCTAGTTAAAAGGCGTAACAAATTAAGAAATCAGGGAAGAAAAAGATGACACAAATATTTTTGCACTGGTTCCGCCAATAATGTCTACATACAGTACTCAATACATGTTAAGATTCCACTAAACATATTTCTCAACCTAAGAAAGAAAACTGGTGTACTACCTGGTGTATACGTGTCAGTAGATGAGTTCCGTATGACCTCAAGGTCCCTGGGGACCCACTGCTGTTGCTGGGTCCGGGTTTTTGCTAAGTCTGGAACCCTACACCTCCTTGGATGGCTATATATTAGAGCCACTTTCTTGGGATCCAAAGTCCCAGTAATGGCTCTCCAAGGGAAAATGAAGTGAAGAGTGATTTTTAATGAATTTTAGGAAATCTCTAGATGTGTCGTTTCTAGCTCCCAAGTTTAGAAAAATGCCGGAATTTCAGAATTTGAACTATAACTCAAAACTTAGATTTTGATTGGTTGAAGTTTTGATTTTTTTTAGATATTTTATTTGAATCCAAATGGGGGTATTTTTTTATTTAAATTTATGTTTTAAAGTTAATAGGAAGTTAATAAATTATTTAACTTAGAGTAAAGAAATGTAAATCAGTAAGTGAGTATAGAGGTGACCAACGGCTTCATGACAGTAAGATGGTGCTGGTGAATTTTACTGTCACCGCTATAGCGGTCCAGGATCGCTATAGCGGTCACAGCATTGCAAGTCACGATTATAAGGTTCTGGAGACCGCTAGGTCATAAGTGATCATCAGCACGGGACGGAGGAAGGCTGGACCGTTATAGAGGTCTATGACCGCGGTCTATGATCACTATAGCGGTGTTAGTTTGGCGGAACAGTGCCAAAGCGGCACCGTTCCATTTATGGAGCCCCTTCTCTTCTATAAAACCTTTCCCACTCTCTTCCTCCCTTATTTTTGTCTCAAACCAGAACATTAAATCCCATCCCCAAGTAGATTTCTCTCTTCCTATCTCAAATCTAGCTCCTCCAATCGTCAAGGTATGTCTGTGTTAATAGATTTTAGTCTTTTTTCTTTTATTCTTTCACATTCTTTGTATGGGTATTTATTTTTCCTTTAATATTGTCAAGTGAGGGTGCTCCCCCAATGTTGTTAGTGCTGTTTTGAGCTATCTAGATGTTATTAGAGATTAATCTAGAAGTTTTTATGATTGTTATACGACGTTGATGTCCTCTCGACTCTCCGGAGCTCAGTTGGTGTTGACATCATCTCTCCTCCCCCTCCAAGTAAGTGGGTTTGACCTCATAACCTTAGATTCCTCATTATTGATATGTTCTTGCATTATGATTATGTTAAATATGAAGTTAGAGACAAGATTAAATATATATTATGATTATGTCAAGCTAGAAAAAAATTATTATTTATGATGATAACATGAAAGGAATGTATTTTAGAAAAACCATGGGACCATAATTGATAGATTGCATGTTATAAAGATGTTTAATGTTCAACTTTAAGAGATTTATGCAAGAGTATATGATTTAATAGTTATTATTTCAACATATATGTTTTAAGAGTTTATGATTCAAGACTTGAGATAACTTGAGATATTATTATGATGTCAAAGATTTTATATGATTTAGAACCCCAATGTTTTTAGCTATGATTTTAGAGTATTTAGTTGGAGTGTATATGTATTGGAATGATGCGAGCAAGAGTGTGATTGAACCTTTGAATAAATATGTCATGTGATTTTAAAGCTATATGATTTAGTTTCATGAATTGAGATTTTATATGTATCTAAAAATTTTATGATTAATTAAATGATTTTAGAGTTTGAATTTTCATGAGATTCAGAACAGTTGACGGCTACATACCTGTGGAGGCTTGTAATCACAATGTCCATGTGAGTGACCATTTGGGCATGATTTCATAGCCATCAGTATGCTAAGGTCAGACTGTTGGAATCAGATGGATTCACGGTTCATAAAGCAGAGGTGTACGGAGCTAGTCCGACACCAAGGTTGGCAGAGCCAGTCTCCAACCTTATAGATCCACAACTCATAAAGCAGAGGTGTATAGAGCCAGTCCAACACCAAGGTTGGCAAAGCCAGTTTTCAACCTGTAGATGCTTTATATGATTATGCTATGATTGATGGACGTCAATGTTTTCTCTAGAAATTATTACACTATGAGTTTGTATGATTTCAAATGTGAAAGTAAATTGAACATTTAGTTATTGAAGTTGTGGCATGATGAATTGAGTATATATATATATATGTGTGTGTGTGTGTGTGTGTGTTTCTCTATTAGTATACTGTTACTTATGTTTTCAGAGATTATTTATGATTTCAGAGAATATTTAATTTCAGAGTTATTATGTAAATGCATAAATAAAAAAAATGATTTCTTGATTGATTATGAGATAGAAATTATTATTGTAAGTTTATAGAATGAAAAGTGTTTTCCTAATTAGCTTTGTATTTATATATCAAATGATTTATGGTTGCTGCATGTATATTATATTATGTATTTCCTTAGTTGTCCCATGTGGGTGATGGGTGAGAGCTCACTCACTGAGTCGATTGACTCTCCCCTCTCCCTCCCTCTCATAGTTGCAGGTACCAGTTCAGCATCAACCAGTTTGGTAGATGCACCTCATGATAGGGTAGAGTGCTCCAATAGATGTGCAAGCAGGATCCAACTACGCATTATTTTCAGACAATGTATTTGAGTTTAGAGATTTAAATATTTATGTATATGTTCTCAGAGTCCAAGTATGAAATTGAAATGTAAATTGTGAATAGAAAATTATGTGATAAACTATAAATGTATTTGTAATTCAGTTTTCAAAGATTAAAAGTATTGAATATTTTCAGTTTATGAAAGTGAGTATTATGTATTAATTAGAGTAAATGTTTATACTCCAAAGAGATCATATTTTAATTATTATCTTTATTGATGAATTAAGCATATAGAGAAATTCAGTGATCACAAGGCTTATGTGGGGATGGAATTCCTTACGTGCCGATCACGTTCCTAAGTCAGGTCGTAACAAAGTGGTATCAGAGCATTAGATTTCCCTGCATAGTACTGGAGCAAGTGTCCACAAATAGCATGACGTTTATGTGAATGGAACCGCGACCATTTGTATTAACGTGATGTTATTTGAGGCCTATAGGGAGAGTCGGTCAAGTCTAGGTTAAGTTAAAGCCTGTGTCATTTCTTGGAGCTCTTGGTCTGATCCTATGCCTTTCCTCTGTCCTCTCAGTTACGTTATGTCATTTGTTAATCGGCATTGCTACTGCAGTAGCACAATGTTAGTTTGTGTATCACTTGTGTACGGTGCCTCGAGCAAGCCATTTCGAACCACAGACAGAGATAGTTAGTGAGCACGTCCAATGCCGGAGTGCATTAAAAAGGAATACAAGCAGGAATGATTAGCTTAGACAGAGATTAGTTGCGGGTACCGTTGGCCAAGGCCACCTCTTTCAGTGCCTTCCCCGACGTGTCCCATTATCATGCAATGAAAAGGTCAAGGTAGCGGCCAGTTGTTAGCCGTTACCTCAGAAAGTTCCAAGACAAAGAGTAAAAACCTCGATATCCTAGAAGAAGAGAGTTCAGATAAGAATGACCGAGAGTTAGTAGGTAGAAACCCGATGAGAGCACGGATCATGCATATAGGCATATTGTAGGATTGATGATTTGATGTTGATGTGCTTTGTGATTTACGAAAACCTTGTATGCCGTGAACATCTCGCATGCCATGTATTGAAAAAAAAATTGTTGCAAGCTATGAAGGTTACTGTGCTATGATTAGAGTCAGCATGAATAAGTCATTAGGAGTTTTGATCAAGACATAAATAATCGATTTCGTCAAGATAAACTAAAACCTAATAGAAGGAGTAATAGGATTACATGATTTGCGTTCGTGAACTATGTTTTTGCTGGATAAGAGTATGGAATGCATGTGAAGTATGTTAATGACGTAATAGAAAGTGCTAGCTAGTTTTGAATGTCCACTATGATGTTGCATGATATGAGTATGACATGCATGCCCATTATGTGAACAACATGGTATGAAATGCTAGCATAGTTTTGGGTAATTATTCGAATCATTATTCTTATTAGTTGCATCAATTGCTTTGGTGTTGCTTGTGATTTCTCTTTTAATCATATGCATGAACTAAAGTGCATGAATGGTATATTTATGTTAGTTAAGCATGTGGTTTCATACATGTGCATGCTCTTTCTAATATGCCTTTTTGGAATAAGAAGTAGAGTAGCTTTCCATGATATTGAGAGTTCATGTTTAGTGAGATCCAATTTCCTTAAGTACCATCATGTTGTTATGTTTTATAAGTTTGGCATGTGATTTGAAAACTAGGTTAGTACCTTTGAAAGGAGGTTTATAAATACTTGAGGCTCTTGGCCAAAGTTTTATAAATTCTAGAAGAAAGGATTTTCTCTTCTTAAAGAAGTTTTGTAAACTTGCATTACTATGATTAGTTGTTTTATGAGAAAAAAGGGAGAATTTGGAAACATGCTTTACTTATATGAGATTTAAGATACTTAGGTATAAGTTTTTCAAATAGTTTGTTTCATAGACATAGTGAATACCTGGATTCATGGTGAAGTATTTCAAAAAGAAAAAAATTGTGTAACACAAAATGGAATTCCATGTGTGTGTATAATAGTGTACTTGAGTTGGCGCTGCATGTGCATGATTAGAGTCACTTAACGAAGAATAGTTTTGAATCTTGTGTGTAAGCACATATGCATGACCAAGTAAAGGAATTTATATATGAATGATATATGCTTTCCCCGTCTCATGCATGTAAACTAAGTGGAAGAGAGTTAAGGTAGGATATGTCTTATTTAAGTTGCAACTTGGTAACAAGATAGTGAGAAGCTAATGGAATTAGCAAAAGTAATGAGAAGCATGTTATATACCACATATGTGTATTTATTGTTTTATATGTGAATAGGATTAGATGCTTTGAATGCATGCATTTGCGCTTGAAGGAAATTGATTTAGAATTAGTAAGTTCAGTACGAAAAGATTTGGTACAATATATATATACATACATATAGAGTGTTTTAGAAATCTTAGAGCATTCCATGTTTGCTTTTTGCTTTCTTCTATGTGAACAGATAGAGTAGTTGATTTTCATGCATAACACCTGCATAGAGAGGGAGAAAGTTCAGGAACCGAGCATTGGGAGTTCCCCTAGTATCAGTTGATATCTTGAGTGATGTTTAGCCCCCTAATCTTGTAGAGCCCTCGCATGCATAAGGCAGCAGAGCGTAGTCTCTCCCTTAGGACTTGCACTGTGGAAAGGGCTACCCTTAGGGGTGGAGCCACTCGGTGTAAGTTTCATGATTAAAGCCATTATTGCTTCGATAGGAAAGGGCTGCCCTTGGTGACGGAGCCACCTAGATGTGACAATTGGTATCCTCAGCTAGAGTAATAGAGTAGTGGACTTCAAGATGGCATTTGCTCCTAGAGTATCAGCTAATATAGCCAGAGTATCATGTTAGAGTGTTCCGGGCATTCAGGACCATTCTTGAAACCCCATGTGGGTTAAGTATTCAAACTCCTTGAACCTTCTGTTACCATTGTTTAGATTTGAGGACTGAATCTTTTAAGGGGAGAAGTTGTAATATTAGGTGTACACATGTCAGTAGATGAGTTCTGTATGACCTCAAGGTCCCCTAGGACCCACTGCTGTTGCTGGGTCTGGGTTTTTGCTAAGCCTGGAACCCTACACCTCCTTGGATGGCTATATATTAGAGCCACTTTCTTGAGATCAAAAGTCCTGGTAATGGCTCTCCAAGGGAAAATGAAGTGAAGAGTGATTTTTAATGAATTTTAGGAAATTCTAGATGTGTCGTTTCTAGCTCCCAAGTTTAGAAGAACGCCAAAATTTCAGAATTTGAACTAGAACTCAAAAATTAGATTTTGATTAGTTGGAGTTTTGATCTTTTAGATATTTTATTTGAATCCAAATAGGGGGGGAGAATTTTCTTATTTGTATTTATGTTTTAAAGCTAATAGGAAGTTAATAAATGATTCAACTTAGAGTAAAGAAATGTAAATTAGTAAGCGAGTATAGAGGTGACCAATGGCTTCATGACAGTAAGATGGTGCTACTGAACTTTACTGTCACCGCTATAGCGGTCCTAGACCGCTATTGTAACGCCCCGATTTTCTGTTAGAGTGAAAATGACCAAAATGCCACTGAGATCATTTTCAGCCCAGAATTCGAGGAAAACCAATCCAGCAGTACTCGAAGGGCAAACTCAATGTGGGAAGGGGATTAGATGACTTGTGTGTCTTTCCAGGATCGAAAATCTCGTTTTTCGAGTTTTCGGGTCAAAATGACCAAAACGCCCCTGCAGTGTTTTACCCACTTGCAAGTGCCGGATGAACCCGAAACTTCTCCAGATGGTTTTAAAAGGCGTTTTATGTAGACTGTGACATTAGTTTTGGTCCCGGAGGTCCCAGGCGAAATTAGTGTGAAATTACGGTTTCACCCCTAGTTTCGTGCTTTTACGCTTAATCGCATGATTAAGCAAACCTAAGCAATATTAGGCTCTAATCGAAGGTTGATTAATTTCCATAATTAATCTTGAGTCAAAATAATTTGTTAAAGTTGATTAGAATCTAAAAGTGCTTAATTACAACTTAAAATCTTATTTTAAATTCAAGACTCCTAGTCATGGAATCTTGAATAATGTTTTCTCTTTCCAATTTCTTAAATCATGGAATTTTGTTACACATTGTTTATTCACAAATGAGTTTTAAATTCTTTAATGATGTATGAGCACTCCTAACCTTGTCATAAAATTCCTAATACTCATACTTAGTTACCTAAACTTAAGCTTAATTACTCCTAACCTTGTACCTAAGCTAACCTACACTTAATCTTATCATTAACACCCAATTACATGGAAGATTTTTCTTCTCTCTTTTCTGCCCAATCTGGCCGAAGCCATGCCTCCCATTTATCCATCACATGTGTGAATTTTTCTTACACAAAGAGCCATGCTTTGACCTTACACAAACCATACTTTGAGTCATACAAACCATGCTTTCATCCATGCTTCCAAGGATAACATCTAGAAGCCTTTCTTTCCCCCATTTTCTGGTCTGAAATTCACGCCAGCCCTCTCCCCATTTTCATGAATTATTTCATTTCAAAACTTGAAGAAAAATCACCTCAAGTCACCATACTTGTCATACCTTGTTATAGTTTCAATCAAGCTTGCTTTTCCTAATGAATAACCAAGTGAAATAAATCAATTCCTCCATTTATTTGTGGCTGAAAAACTTCCAGCCATGTCTCACTTCTAGAAGCCTAATTTCTTTCAAAATTAAAAGAAAAGCTCACTCAAAAACCCATGCCTAAAGCCATACCTTGTGTCATGAACTCCATACTTCAAACCATGCTTGTATGACACCATCAAAGAGATATTTTTCTTCCTTTTCCCTCCCATAGCTACGGTTCCTTCTCCCCCTCAATGAGAGTTCATTTGTTTCATATTCTATAAATAGGTGCATTAGAAGAACTTGCAAACACTTTAGCACATTTGCAAGCTTTTAGAATTTCCTAGCTTCTTTAATTTTCTTTCCTTTTCTTTCAAAGTTTCAAGAGAACTCTCTCTTGTTCTTCATCTCCATCCTCTTCATCTCTTCATCTTATCATCATTTCTTAGCCCTCAAACACCATCCTAAAGCCTTGAACCACCATCAAATCCCTCAAACACCTCACCTTAAACACAACCTCACCTCAAACACAACTCCAACCTCCTTATCCCCCCCTTGGCCGAAACCATCTAGCCCCTTAGAGGAGCTCATCATCTTGTTTTCTTTTCTCAAAGTTCAAGCTTTTAAACTTCACTCTAGGTAGGAGTGTTTTCTAAACTTTGTTTTCTTGAAAATGAGTTCTTTTTAGCTTTCGCTTGGATTTTCTTTTTGGAACTTCCTTTGTTGTTCTTTCTTTGAGATTTCGGCCATGAGGCCTTGATGAGCACATGATAGCTCAATGATGAGGACTCCTAGATGATGACTATGTATTCATCTCAAAGGAACCTCTAGAGCTTGAGGTTTTACTTTCCTTGAGTTTCAACTTCATTTTCTAACTCAAACATGATTTTACTCAAGAACACCTTTTCTTTTCTTGCTATTTTGATTTCGGTTCCTTGTTCCTTTTCCTTTAAGTATTTCGATTTTGATTCGTTGATCTTTGAGGTTTGTTTGTTTAGAAAGTTTTGTTTCTTTGAGCTTGATGATGATGTTCAAGAACCTCATAGTTCCTTTGAAAACTTGGTTCAAGAACTCTAAAGCTCTCTTTGTAATGAGATATGTGTTGGGTTGTTATTTTGTTAAAGTCTTGGATGAGCTCTAGCTAAACATAAAATGAACCTTGCATCATGTTTATTTTATGTTTTGCACATCATGTTTACTTTCCTTGCTATTACTAAGTACCAAGATAATAAAGGAACTTGCATTATCATGTTTATATTTCAAGCTTTGCATTATCATGTTTATATTTCAAGTCCTCACTTAAATCTTAAAGATAATAATAATGTGCATCTCATATTTATTTTATGCTCTCACTTTACTTTCTAATAAAAGCTAAAACAAGTGCATGAGCATATTTATCTTTATGTCATCACTTAAATGAACCTAGAGCTCAAGGACTTGCCCATTGTTGTCTCAAAACAAAGGTCTAAAAATATTAATTTCCTTTGGTTTATGTTTCGGCCCTAAGAGGTTTTAGTGTTTCCAAGTATTGAAATTTATGTTTTATAATTTTTCTAAGCTTTTATGAGTACAAGGAATATGTAGAACTAAGTTTTATGAATTTAGGACCTCTTGAGATAAAAGTGATTTAGCTACTGCCCTCTTAAATATTTTCATGATTTTAGATGGTAAAAATGTTTATAAATGAGTTTTGAAGGTTTTAAAAAGGTTCCAAGAGAAACTAGTATTTTATGTGCTTTAGAAATTGTGTTTCATACCTTTTATGGAGATGTTTGTTTCGGTTCTGCCTTGCTATGTTTTGGCCACTGTATGGGCTGTGTTAATGATGATAATATGCCTATGTTTGAGTAAAAATAATGTTAAGACTCATATGTGAATGATAAGACAAGTTAGAAACTAGAAAAGAATTAATTTGAGAGTTTTAGATCTCTTAATGTTTGAATTTTCTGGATTCTGTCCAGCAAGGTTTAGTAATGATAATCATGTTTCTAAATTAGTTGAAATGTGTAGGAATGACTCATAATTGGTTTAGGACTTGATCTTGATGCCTTAGGAACAAACTGAACTTAGAAAGGGTCATTGTTGTGACTCCTAGGTACCCGTAAAGTTAGGATTATAAATTCTACATCCTTGAGGTTTAGAGATGTTCTTGACCATAGTGTGCGGTGAGAAATACTTAGTTATAACCTCATAGGTTCCCAAGAGATTAGGTTTGATGATTAATAACTTAGAATGTGAGTTAAGGACCTTAAGGGTCAATGCATAAGACACTATAAAAGCTTTTAATGCTATGATGCTTATATGAGGTAATGATATGTTGAGATGTGTCTAATGCATGAGGAAATGATCTAATACCGTTTAGTATGAGCATGGAATTTTGTTGAGATCATAATTGTTTGTGATTGTGCTTGTGGCGGTTTGAGGAAATTTGGATAGACAGCCGTTATGCTGCCGAATTTCCATCAAACTTAGAAGGGTGGTCTTTGAGAAAAGAATTTGTGACATGCTGGGGACGACGATACGTAATGCCCAGTAATGGTCAGAGATATTATGAATTATTGGCACACTGGGGACGGCGATACGTAACGCCCAGATATGACCGGAGATATTGAGTACTCAAAGATTTACAATCATGCTGGGGACGGCGATACGTAATGCCCAGACATGTATTGATAGTTGTATATTGAGATTTTCTTTATCATATCTGGGGACGACGATACGTAACTCCCGGATATGATACAAAGACCTTACCCTTCGGCCATAAGGTTCTGTGTTTATACGCTTTGATATGAATTGATGTATTGACTCATTATGCTCAAGTGTGATTATACATTTTATAATATATCCTGTTGCATTTATAATTCCAAGATGCATGATAAAAGGAATGGACCTTGGCTAACTAGTTTTGGAAACCCTAAATTGAACTGTATATGCATGCTCACCATTTTATAAGTAAACCCAAGGTTCCTAAGGATGTGTACGATGTAACCCTAGGGTAGGAGACTTCTACTGAGATTTCTTTAGCAAGATTTCTCACTCCTCTCTCTCTTTTCTTCCGTCACATCTTCAGAGAGTGATGGCGACACTCGTGGTCTTCGTTGACACACCGACCTGGGAGGTCCACTATGATCCGGATCACGGATCATACCATTTTGAGGGACAGTGCACGGTTTGAGTGTTCATGTTCATGGGATGCCCCTTTGCACACCCTGTACAGAGTTATCGTTTCTCCTCGATGTCACCCTACGACGACGCGATGGTTTTCGAGCGTGCTCGGACGCGAGACGAGAGGCTGCTGCGAACGTACACTGGTGGTTCGATGCCTTGAGACTTCCAGGACTATGTACCCCGATCCCCGAGTTCGGAGGATGACCCTTCCGAGGACCCGCCGACACATATGTATAGCGAGAGCTCTGCTCCGACACCTCAGTTCGTGCGTGGCGTGAGTGAGGAGACGGTTACACAGCCGAGGCTGGCGAGGCGAGCCGAGTGGCGCCTTTATCGAGGAGGTCATGCTTCTTCTCCTCGTGTGCCCACTCCTGATGCTTTACGTCCATGGATCGGTTACACTTCACCTTTCCCCGGGTTTCCATAGCTGACGTCATAGGGGAGGTCTAGTGCACACACCCACTTGTAGATAGGATAAACCTTCTTTTGTTTTGAGGTTATCCAACCTAGGTGCACTCGGGTAGTTATGGCTTATTTATGTTTATTTGCTTTCTGTTGTATTTTCCTTCCTGCTGTATTACAAGCTCTACCTGATCTCATAAGGGTAAGACTACCTATCTACTCTAACTATACTAGTAATGGAATGTTTCTGTTATCATGATGATCTCTGCCCTTCTGTTATATGTTTTATCTTTATGTGATTGCTTATGACTGCTACGCGTGCCTTACGTTTCTGTTGCTCAAATAGTTAAGCTCGCGACTCTCACTTTGTTTTATATTTTCAAAAAGAAAAAAAAAATTACCCGTAATTTCCGCTAAGTATTTTAAGAAAAGGATGAGACTATGAAGTAATAGCCTAATGTTTAACCTAACGTGTTCTAGAAAGTTGGGTTAAAAATTAAGGTGTTACAGCTATAGCGATCACAGCATTGTAAGTCACGATTATGGGGTTCTGGAAACTACTATAGCGGTCTAGGACCACTATAGCGGTCATAAGTGATCATAAGTAGAGTTTTCTATAGAGTTGGTTCCTGGGACAGGACCGATCTCTATAGCCCCTTATCGGATGTCACCCTTAGAGTAAGCCGAGTTGAAAACCCAGGTAGAGGAGCTTTTAGAGAAGAGTTTTATAAGACCTAGTGCTTCACCTTGGGGAGCCCGTGTCTTATTTGTGAAGAAAAAGGATGGAAGTATGAGGTTGTGTATAGATTATAGGCAATTGAATTGAGTGACGGTGAAAAATAAGTACCATTGCCTAGGATTGATGATCTGATGGACCAATTAAAAGGAGCGGTGGTATTCTCTAAGATTGATTTGAGGTTGGGATACCACCAGATTAGGGTTAGAGACCAAGACATACCTAAAACCGCCTTTAGAACACGGTACGGACACTTTGAGTTCAATGTGATGTCGTTTGGTTTGACGAATGCTCTCGCAGTTTTTATGAATTACATGAATAGGATATTTAGACCTTATTTAGATCAGTTTGTGGTTGTGTTCATAGATGATATACTCATCTATTCGAAAACCCACGAGGATCATGAGCATCATTTAAGGTTGGTTTTAGAGATTTTGAAGGAAAAGAAATTGTATACCAAGCTTTCTAAGTGTGAATTATGGCTGGATGAGGTGAAATTTTTAGGTCATGTGGTATCAAAAGGAGGTATAGCTATTGACTCTAGTAAGATAGAGGCTGTAATGAATTAGGAAAGACCGACCACCATAACGGAAATACGGAGCTTTTTGGGTTTAGCAGGCTATTACCGTAGGTTTATCAAAGGATTTTCCCAGATTGCCATACCTTTAACCAAGCTCACTACGAAGAACACCCCCTTTGCATGGAACCCTGAGTGTGAAAAGAGTTTCCAAGAGCTAAAGGAAAAGCTAACCTCAACCCTGGTTTTAGTTTTACTTGACCCCAATGTACCCTTCAAGGTATATTGTGATGCTTCGGGCAAGGGTTTAGGCTATGTGTTGATACAAAATAAGCAAGTGGTAGCCTATGCGTCTAGACAACTCAAGCCTCACGGGGTGAGTTACCCCACCCATGACCTAGAATTAGCAGACATAGTGTTTGCCTTAAAGATGTGGAGGCACCATTTATATGGTGTTAGGTTCGAAGTTTTCTCCGATCATAAGAGTCTCAAGCACCTCTTTGATCAAAAGGAGTTGAATATGAGGCAGAGAAGGTGGATGGGGTTCCTAAAAAACTATGATTTCGGCTTAAGTTACCACCCCGGCAAGGCAAATGTAGTCGCCGATGCCTTGCGTCGAAAGTCATTGCGTCTGTCTCATATGATGGTCAATGAAGTTGGGTTAATAGAGAAGTTTAGGGACATGAATCTAGGGATGTCTTTGACCGATTGAGGTATAAAGATGTGTCACCTTAGTGTAACGAGTGGGTTTAAGTAGAGGGTCATCCTAGCTTAAAGGGAGAATGAGGAGTTTATGGAGACTCTAGAGGCGGTCAAGGTTGGGAAATTGAAGGGATTTGAGCAAGGTCCCGATGGTTTGTGGAAGTTCGAAGGGCGAATCTACGTGCCACGGGACGGTGATCTCCAAGAGAAAATCTTGGAAGAGGCTCACAAGAGGCACTTCACCATTCATCCTGGTACTACCAAGGTATATCAGGATTTAAAGAGGATGTTCTGGTGGCCCAGATTAAAGAAGGATGTGGTCACCTAGGTGAGTAAGTGCTTGGTTTACCAAAAGGTTAAGATCGAGCACCAAAAATCTTCAGGTATGTTGCAACCCTTGTCAATCCTTGAGTGGAAGTGGGAGAGCATATCAATGGATTTCGTGACAGAATTGCCTAGGACCCAAGCTGGCCATGATGCTGTGTGGGTGATAGTGAATCGATTGACCAAGTCGGCCCACTTTCTGCCCATTAGAATGACATACTCTTTGAATAAATTGGCACGGCTGTACATCCAAGAGATCGTACGGTTACATGGAGTGCCATCGACAATACTCTTGGATAAGGATCCACGGTTTACGTCACGTTTTTTTGGAGCCTTTCAAAAGACTTTTGGTTCGAAGTTGTGCTTAAGCACAGCATACCACCCACAAACAGATGGCCAATCGGAAAAAATGATCCAAACACTAGAAGATATGTTGCGAGCCTGTGTCTTGGACCAAAAGGGGAGTTGGGATAAGTATCTACCGCTGATTGAATTTGCATATACTTCAAACCATGCTTCACCATGCTTCAAAAATCAAAACCTCTCACCTCATGGAACATGAGGAATGCAACACGGTTACTTCCCCCCTCCGTGAGCCCTCATTGTTTTGATTTTCTATAAATAGCTACCTTGGATGAACTTGTATCACTTTTGTTTATTTGCTAAGTTCAAAGTTTCTAGCATTCTTGCAAGTTCTTCCTTTTTCTCTCAAGTTTTAAGAGCTTTCCTTCATCTTCATCTTCTTCATCTCCTCTTTGAATCACAACCTCAAACCACCACACCATCACCTTAGATCATCATCTAAGCACCAAAACTCTCATCCTCAAACACAAACTCACTCAAAAACACATTCCTTTCCTTTTTCCTCCTCTAGGCCGAATCATCATCATCACATTGGGAGGAACTTTTCTTCTCATTTTCATTCCAAAGACCAAGCCTTTTTCATCTTCATACTTGGTAGGGAGTTGTTCTAAATCATTTCTTTTACTCAAACATGTTTTGTTCTTGAAGAAAAGTATTGATTTTATGATGCTTCCTTGAGTTTTTCTTTTCGGTTTCCTCTTGGATTTCCTTTTTATTTTTGGCCTCAATGGTCTTGTTTCATTCTCATGATAACTTGATGATGAGTGTCTCAAGATGATGACTTTGTGTTCATCTCAAAGAGACCTCTAAAGCTTAAGTTTTCCTTTCTTTCTTTAAGTTTTACTTATGTTACTTAGCTTGCTAATGATTTCAACTTAAGAAAATAATTATAAGGATTTCAATAAGCCCAAAGCCTACCCTTGTCAACCTTAAAGTTGGCCGGCACGTTCTAGAGTTTTACTCTAGATAGGGGTTTTGGGTACATAATAAAGAACTTGGTGTATTTTCCTTCCTTTGCTTGGTTTCGGTTCTTTCCTTTTCTTTCTCTTGAAGTTTTGTTTTATTTTCATCTCATTAAGCTTGATGATGATGTTCAAAGAGTTATGAGGTTTCTTTGAAACCTTGGTACTTAGAACTCTAGAGCTTGCTTTATGTTAATGAGATTATGAGTGGGATTATGATATTTATTCCTTAAAGTCTTGTATGAGCTCTAATGACATATACAAATGGACTAGCATTCATATTTAAATTCATGCCTTGCATAACATATTTATTTCTTATGTCATCACTAAAACCTCAAGAATAAATAAATGAACTTGCATTATCATGTTTAAATTCAAGCTTTGCATTTCATGTTTATTTTTCAAGTCATCACCTAATCTTAAAGATAAAAATGAGTTGCATCTAGTGCATAGCGAATTGCTCGCTTTGGTAGGTTGCATCCACTCATACCCTCATGGTTTTTCCTCCTCCCTATCAGAGCGGGAGAAGTACATCTCAGTGCTACGTCATAATGCATGCACATTTCTCATTCAACTTCTATGATCACAGTAAACTTAATTTCACATAATCACACTCATCATAGCACAAGCATCATTACAACATGCTCGAATGGCATTGCTTCCACCCCATAATATACATACAGGTAAATATCGATAGGATAAACCTTCTTTTGTTATGAGGTTATCCACTTTAGGTGCACTAGGGTATGAGTGTTTTCTACGCTTTCCTTGTATTTACGTTTCTGTTGTATTTCCTTTCCTGTTGTATTTGCACCTTCTTGTACTAAACTAAGCCCCACCTTTAGGTGGGCATGTTATGAATATTAATGAAGTATTTCCTTTGATGTGTTATTGATTGTTCCATGTTCTTTCCTGCCTTGTTATTCCATGATTTTATTTTGCTGTCTTACGATGTATGCGGCTCTCACTTTGCTTTATGTTTTAAAAACGTATTTTCTGCTAAGTAATTTAAAGAAAGATTTTAAAAAGTGAGACTAAGAGGTAATAACCTAATGATTAACCTAAATATGTTCTAGGAATATTGGGTTAAAATTAGGATGCTACAAATCTCATGGTTCAAGCAAGATGTATTAGGATCTCGAGTAGTTATATTGGTGCGAAGACATGAAGAGTAATATTTTTGACCTTATGGCATGGTGTTTGGTGTGTTAGCAAGTGAAGGCTAAGCACTAAAGGCCTGCATGCTTGATTTAGTAGATAGAGATCCTATAGTTGAAATAGAAGAGAATAACCATGGCCTTGTAGTCAGTTACCTCATACCACTAAGTGTTTTGATTCTATATGGGTGATCATAGACAAAATGACTTATTTCTTACTAGTGAAGACAACCTTCAATTAGCTTTACATTAATGAGACTATTAGATTCCATGGTGTGCCAACATCCATCATATCATATAGAGGGTCTTAGTTTAGTTTGGCGTTTTAGAGAGCATTTCAAGAGGCTCTTGGGATATGTGTAGACTTGACTATAGCTTTTCATTCACAGATAGATGGCTAGTCAGAGAAAACAATTCCTACTTTAGAGGACATGCTCAAAGCTTGTGTTTTGGACTTTGGTAGGCATCGGTGTGACCACTTGCCGTTGATAGAGTTCATATACAATAATAGCTACCAAGCAAAGATCCAAATGACACCGTTTGAAGCCTTGTACGAAAGACACTATAGATCTGCCATTGGATAGTTTGAGCTTGGGGAAGCTATCACCCTAGGCTTGGACTTAGTCTAAGAGACCTTAGAGAAGGTTTAGTTTAATAGAGAATGGTTGTTGGTAGCTCAATCCAAACAAAAATACTATGCTAATAACTGACACTAAGACTTGCAGTTTGCAGTGGGTGACCATGTGTCCCTATAGGTATCTCCCATAAAGGGAGTGGTAAGGTTTGGTAAGTGGAGAAAGCTAAGTCCATGTTATATTAGCTCATTTGAGGTTCTAGAAAGAGTTGGAGCAGTGGCCTACAGGTTACCTCCCAGTCTATCAGCTATACATCCAGTCTTCCATGTCAGCATGCTCAGGAAGTACATGGCTAATCAATCCCATGTGCTCATGCCGCAAGCAGTCCAAGTCAATGAGAGTTATCATATGAAGAAGAACCAGTTGGAATCATGGATAAGTCAATCACGAAGGTTCATTTGAAAAAGGTGGCCTTAGTTAAAGTCATCTGTAAAAACCATTCTAGCGGGGAAGCGACTTGGGAAATTGAGGAAGATATGAAGACTAAGTATCCATATCTGCTCTCTCGACCATGTATGTTTGTTTTAGATTTGGGGACCCAATCTCTTTTAAAGAGGGGAGTACATGATACCTTAGGTTCACATATCTTGGGACAAGTTTAGTTAGGGTCTCCTAGGACCCATATGTGTTGTCGGGAAGGCCCCGGATGTTGAGGTCAACAAAAGGTGTAGATCAGGTACATCTGACATCACAATAGTAGTTGCAATCATAGTTTGGACCATTATAGTTGCTTTTAACCGCTATAGAGATCATGCTTTTGTGGGTTTGCAAGCATGGTCTCTAGAGATCGCTATAGAAATCGCGTGTTTTAGAACAATGCTAAATGACGTATTTCAATTAGTGAAACCCTAACCCAATAAATACCCCTTCCCATACATGTTTTCTAGAACAAAACATAGACCCTAACATTTCGACCTTCCTTTTACCCTTTTACTCTTATCCTTTCTCAATTCTACCTCATCCAAGCACCAAGGTAAGCATTCAACTAGGGTTTGTGTTAGATTCTTCTCTTTTCCTCCTTCTCCTTGTTGTAGATGTTGTTGTTTCTTATTGTTGTCAAGTTCGGGTAACCCCCAATGTCCATAAACTTATTTTAGAATTGTTATAGATTATTCATGCCTTTTTATTATTTCCATGGTAGACGTTGGTGCTATTCTCACTCCTTGAATTGGCACTTCTCATTCCACCCGTCTAGGAGAGTGGATTTGATCCTATGACCTTATTTTGATCATTGGAGCATATTTCTAATATTGTGGAGTGTTTAGAAATACACTCCTAAACACACTCAGCTCTAGAAATACACATCATAACTAGCTAAACATTCCCAAACTCAAACCCTAACAACCCTGTGGCGCTGTCCCCCTTCCCCTCCCTTACACAACTCTAAGTATTCTTCCCCTTTCCTAATCTTTGGGTAAGTTGTTTTTGTGTTGTTCTTGTCATCTTCTATGTTCTTCCCTGTTTAGAGCTAAGGCTTATTCATACATGAATTTTGCATGATTTCTCCTTCCCCATCATGGTCATGGGTGTCTTATGAGTAGTTTGTGATTCTATGGTAGTTATTGGTGTCATTCACAGCTTCTACGGTCAACTGGATAGTACCCTTGCACTTTTGGCTCCAAACGATGAGTGAGTTTGAACTCATAGCCTTATTTTTGGCATTGCCATTATTTTGTTAGAATCAAATAAGCTTTACATGAAATTGAAAGTTGAGATATGTGTAGAAAATGATTTTATAAGTTATGTCAAGTTTAGCAAAAATTTATGGTTTTTTATTGTAGCATGAAAATGAATTTAGAAAACGTTGAGACCATGATTGATATGTTTGCATGCCATGAAAATTTTTTTTCTACTTAGGAAAAGATTATCAGAAAAATATGGGATTTAGCAAGTTCATTAGAATTGTCGACATGTACTATGGATTGATGAAATTTGTTTTCAAGATTTTGACTTTCCTAATCATGTTTTTAATTTAGAATCTCAAGTTACGTTTTATTAAGAATGTTGAGTTGAGCATGATTTATCTCCATTAACAAACATGTTATGATTTTCAATTTATTATGTTTATGAAATCATGTTATTATTGAAATATGATTTTAGCATCCCAGTTATGTGTTATTAAAAGTATTGAACTAGGTATGATTATAACATTTACTAGACACATGCTTTGTGGGCTTTTGAAGTCACCATGTCCACAAGTTGTTGAACCGTTAAGCATAATTTCAAAACCTTCGTTGTGATTGATAGTTAGATTGTTAGAATTTAGAGCTTTCAGAGTGTTTCATATACTACTAGAAATTTGCCAAATAGTGACCGATTTTGTGACCAAAATAAATCAGTCACCAAAATGATGAATTAGTGACCGAATTGAGCCATTAGGGAAAATGAAAAGGGTGGAAATAATTGGTCACTAAATCAAAATTAGTGACCGGTTCTAATTTATACAAGAAAACCTTGTTTCAATACAAATAGGTCATTAAAGGGGTCACTAAATGGGTCACTAAATCAAATTTAGTGACCGATTTAGTGACCGATTTTAATTTATATGAGAAAAACTTGGTTCAATAAAAATCAGTCACTAATTAAAATATTAGTGACCAATTTAGTAACCGATTTTTATTTATAAGAGAAAACCTTGTTTCCATAAAAATCAATCACTAAATCGATCACTAATTTAAATATTAGTAACCGATTTTTATTTCTAAGAGAAAACCTTATTTTCATAAAAATCGGTCACTAATTCAAATATTACTGACTGATTTTTATGAAACAAGTTTTCTCTTAGAAATAAAAATCGGTCACTAACATTTGAATTAGTGACCGATTTAGTGACTGATTTTTATTTGCAAGAGAAAACCTTGTGTCATAAAAATTGGTCACTAAACCGGTCACTAATATCTCAATTAGTAACCGATTTAGTGACCAATTTTTAGTTGTAAGTGAAAACCTTATTTCAGAAAAATCGGTCACTAAATCAGTCACTACATTTTTAATTAGTGACTGAATTTTTTGGTGACTAATTCTATTATATATAAAGATAAAGGAAAAGCCTAGGTTTCTTGAATCCCCATTTTAGTTGTTCCCTTTCCCCCACCCGATCTCTACCTCCTACAGCCACCCTCCTCCGCTTTCTCTTCTAATCGCAAGCACACTCACCCTCATGGTTTGTGTACTGCTCGCACTCTGACAGTCCAGTGCTCCGTGCTCCGCTCGTACTCTGACAGTCCAACACTCTGGTCTGGCCGCTTTGTGCTCCGCTCAACTCGCTTTGCTTGCACCGCCACCCTTCTACTCGTGACGCACCGATCTGGCCTTCAACACCACTGATCTACTTGTGACACCGTCGATCCATTAGCGCCGCAACACCCTTTCCAACCGCCACCCCAGCTGCACCTTTTCTTCCATTTTTTGATAACCTATTTGAGTTGAGCTTAGAAAGGAACATGGGGTTAAAGAATCGTGTAGTTATTTGTTGTGATGATATGATATGGTTTTATTTGAGTTGTAATGCTTTAATCATTTATTTGACTGGGGTTCTAATATATTGTTGTGGTTTTTTGGCAATCTGTTTGTGTGTGTGGGAATAAATGGGAAGGGGAGGGAAGGTTGGTGGCAAAGGCAGTTTCAGAAAAAGGGCTAGTCAAAGGAGGCCAGTTTTGATGATTCGGATGAGTATAACATCCCCTGCTGCTTTATGGATTGATGACTGTCCCCACAAACCAACACAGGGCTTTTCAGCATACTTTATCCTCACTCACATGCTTCCTAAGAAAACTTCCTAGGAGGTCACCCATACCAAAATTGTTCCAAGTCAAGCATGCTTAACTGTGGAGTTCTTTTAGTTTGGGCTACCGAAAAGAAGATGTACCTTGTTGGTATAGTTAGTACAAATCAATTCATATAAGCCATCCTTAACTGTATAGTCCCATACCTATACAGTTTCAGGATCTCTCTTATTCGGGTGTGTAATTGGTTCATTCATGTACCTCTCCGCTTAGAGGGCCTTGTGAGGAGCCGCTCTTTGTTTGTGCCTTCTTTTGCACAGGTGATCACTCCTCGCTGTCATCTCCGGGCGTTACATGCCTACCAGCTTCCGCTTGGTTCGTCCCCGAACCACACCGTACTGGGAAAGGAACAGGCTTTGATACCATTTGTAACATCTCCTGCTACTTTATGGATTGATGATTGTCCCCACAAACCAACACGAGTCTTTTCAGCATGCTTTGTCCTCACTCATACACTTCCTAGGAAAACTTCCCAGGAGGTCACCCATCCCAAAATTGCTCCAAGTCAAGCACATTTAACTGTGGAGTTCTTTCAGTTTGGACTACCGAAAAGAAGATGCATCTTGTTGGTATAGGTAGTACAAATCAATTCATATAAGCTCTCCTCAACTGTATAGTCTCATACCTATACAGTCTTAGGATCCCTCTCATTCGAGTGTATAATCAATTTATTCATGTACCCTCCGCTTAGAGGGCCTTGTGAGGAGCCGCTCCTTGTCTATGTTTTCTTTTGCACCAGCGATCACTCCTTACCCTTGTCCCCAGGCGTTACAATGAGGACTATGTGGTTTCAAATGAGGAATATTCCTCTTCTGTAGATGGATTTATGACGGAGGAGAAAAAGGATCATCCAAGAATAATGAATTTCATTAGATCCAAGACAAAAAATGGCATTTGGGTAAGCTTGAGTAATGTTGTTTCTTCTCCATTTTGCTTGTTAAAGAGTTGAGTTGCACTTAAATTTTGGATTTTGAAAATATTTTAGTTCAATGAAGTTCAAGAGGCTAAAGGTATATTCTACTTCTACATGGTATAAGTGGACTTTGTTCCCATTTGAAGTGCATTGTAATCCTGTGTTCAAATTATAATTTTTCTCAATATTTTATACTTGGAAATTTAGTTATCACCTAAATATCCTTCTTTATAATTTTGCATGAGCACTGAGATTATTAGGTGAATTTATGTCATTTTAAATTATGGAAATGCAATGAAGCACAGAATACATGCATGCTATTGCAAAAAAGAGCTTTGTGCTCGTTCTTGGGTGTTTAATGCGAGTCATGTTTAGATGAGACATTAATTGGGTTTTGATAAATGGATAATGATGTCTCTCATACTCTTTATGTATATCCTTTTGTATTTTATAACTGTTACTTGTTCACATTTTTTGAAAAAAATTCGTGCAGGGGAGTGGGTTATTTGTATGAAAATAAGCCATCACCCACTATTAACTGTGATCTTGAGCCTTCGTAAGTTTTTTTTGTTCAACTATTTAATATTTTCCTTTGTTCTTTTATGTGATATGATATTCATGTGGCTGCTTCAATAGTCTGATACACTCTGCACTTTTATAATGTTGCTTATGAGTAAGCTAACAGTAATATATTGCGGGATGACTCCGGATACCTAAAAGTTGCAGACTTTGGGGTTAGCAAGTTGCTGGCAGTTAAAGAAGACAGACCTCTAACTTGCCAAGATACTTCTTGTGGGTGCTGCTTTTCTTCAAAATTGATATTAATGCAAACTCGAAAAACCTATATATATATATATATATGAAATGCTATATTTTTCTTATTCACAGGACATAGGAGAATAATGTCATGCTGATGCTTTTTGCTGTGGGCTTAGACATGCCCTTTCATGAACTAATTGGGAATTTGTTATTTCTTTTGGTAGGTCGCTATGTGGCTCTTGAGGTTTTCAAACAAGAAGAATATGACACCAAAGTGTATGTATTCTCATTTGCGCTAATCCTGCAAGAGGTAACTATTTTTGGTATTTCATCCTCAAACGCAAAGCTATCAAAAGCTATACCTTGTTCAAGTTAAAGTTAGTAAACTAACTGTTTACTAATTGACTACCTAAGTAACATTTAAACTAACTGTTTTTCCTCACAAATCATTATGCAAAGTTTTAAAATCCTTTTACTTTGATGATTTGCTTCTTTTCTTCCTAAGCAACATTTAAACTAACTGTTTTTCTTGCAAATTGTTATGTAGAGTTTTAAAATCCCTTTGCTTTGATGATTTGCTTCTTTTCTTTCTCATTGAATCCCTATAATTTCAACAACTATGATATTGATAACTTGCTAGACGTACTCTACTGCAAGTTTGTGAATTATTTTAGTGTTCATGACTCGTGAGAATTCTGCTATTATAACTGGCTTAGTCAGTAGTGATTTCTTGTTTGCTCTGCATTAGATGATTGAAGGCTGCCCACCGCTTTCTGCAATGCAAGACAATGAGGTTCCTAAGGTATTTGCTGCAAAAGCGTGTCCACCTTTTTGAGCTCCAACCAAGCGTTATGGTCATGAAATTAGAGAGTAAGTCTTCCAAGTTTCTTGGTGGTATTTCCTGTCTCACAATTTCCTTTTCTTGAGGTTAGAAATAGAATATTAAAATATTACCTCCCCTTAATTTTTAATTGACATTCTTTTACTAATAAGTTTTCTAATCAGGTTCAAGACTTTTTTCCCTATCAAATTTGAAACTCTTAGATATGTTCATGTTTGTAGCCTACAATATGCGTAGTATATTACTTGTTTGCTTGTTTTCATGGTATGTTTTCTCATTTTCGTGGTATGATTAACATAGCTAGGTTTGCCCTTATTTTTTTTTTCAATTGGTTGATAATGATTTGTTACATTATTTACATTTTGCTGATCTTTTTAATGACTTTTGCTTATAGATTGATCAAAGAGTGCTGGAATGAAAATCCTGCAAAGAGACCAACATTTAGGCAAAAAATACCAAAGCTGGAATCCACCTACAACACTATTGGTCAAAAAAGACGTTGGAAGGTATTTTGTCCAACCTGGCATTTTTTCAAAAGTTTGTAGCATTGATTTTTTTTTCATTCTGTCCCTCTAAAATATCATTGATTTAATTAGCGATTTGTTGCTTTATTGATCTGGAAGTATCTTCATTGTCACAGAGTAAATTTGGTAAAGTAACTATCCAGATTGATCGAGTGGTAATGCTTGGAGCAGTGGCTGGAGAGTACACTCTATTGCCTAAAAGTAAAAATGGCCCTTCAAGGAATCTAGAAATAGAATTTTAGTGGTCTAACAAGTGATATATATGCATAGTACTGAGTTTAGATAGCCATGACTTTCCCATTCCCTTTGTTTTGTATATGATATGATGCAAGTGATCATATAGGAATCCTTTTTTTGTCAATGCTACTAGATTAGAGGGCTCCGTGTTATTGTAATATTTGGATTGAACTTACTTTGTTGTATAATGTTAAGTACTTGTTAAACTATATTGCTAATTTTTAAGTTTGTTTGTTTATGTATAGATATATAATTTCTTATTTGATGATATATATTTAAATTTTAAAAGCAAGATTTAAAAAATTTATATTTTTCTTTTCTTTTTTCGAGATCACACATTAGTGATGGATATATCAGTCACAAAATTAGTGACCGATTTATCGGTCACAAAATATTAGTAATTATCAGTCACTAATAGTATAGCAAACTAACAACCAATTTTGGGCGTATGGATAGGAAAATCGGTCACAAGATTTAGTGACCGATTGTTTTGGTCGCTAATTTTTTAGCAACCATGGTTTTAGCAACTTCTGTTTTCGATCGCTAAATCGGTCACTACTAGATTTAGTGACCGATTTCATGAAATTAGTGGCCGAAAAATCGGTCACTAATCACTGATTTTTTTGTAGTGATATATCTATTTAGTTTATGTACAAATTAATTTTAGATCGTTTCTTTAGAAATAGAAAGTGGGTTAGCAGCTGTAAGGTCATTAACCTTGGAATCAAGTTGTCTATCAGAGGACAATCTCACTCTTTCAAAATACTTAGAGAATAGAACCTAATTAGGTGTCTATCTTATGGGACCTTATTATGTGCCCTTTCAGAGTTCAAAGATCAAGGTACATTTATTATTATTATTATTATTATTATTATTATTATTATTATTGTTATTGTTATTATTATAATATATATATATATATTTATATATATATATATATATATATATATATATATCATGTTTAGATATCCCTATTTCTCTAGTAATTACCGTATCATGAATTTAGAAATGTTTTCATATATGTAATTATGCATCTAAATATAAAAATGGTTTTTGCTTGATGCTTGTATACTATGTATATATCTTGTTTGGTTTTCTTATGTGGGTTGTAGGTGAGAATCCACTTATTAAGTCTGATGACTCACCCCTCTCTTTTCCCCTCAACAGTTACAATTGTAGATGTAGTTATCACTTAGTTACTATCTACGTAGACTGCAGCTGTTCCAATGGTAACCTTTACATTGTAGTAAGGGTTAGACGAGGGTCATGTTACATTAGAGTAGTCCAGTAGATATGGACACAATATTCAAATCATGCATTCTAATTTTGAATTATGTATTAAATTTTAGAATTTGTGAATTTCTATTAGATGTATTCATTTTTTGAGCGTTAAACCAATTTATGTTTCACCACTTTGTTTAGGTAATGAAACAATTTACATTAATACGTTTTACTGAGACATAAGTTAAGTTTGATATAATTGATCCTGTGAGTATAAATGTTGATGTATTTCAGTTTTAACAATTTGAATATTATGATTTAAATAGAGAAACAGATAATGTTTTAAATGAAATCATGTTTTGAGAATGACAATCACGTTGATCTATGCATATAGTGATGTAATACCGTAGTTTTAAATAAAAAAGGTTAGAAAATTTATTCGAACTAAAAATGGTGTCAGTTACCTTTACCTATTGTTTCAGGTCTTGAATTTCACCAAGTCTAGACCCTACACGTCTTTAGAGGACTATATGACATAGCCATATTATTGGGACCAAAAGTCCCAGTAATTGTTCCCTAGAGAAAAATAAGTTATAGAGTGAGTTTTAATGAATTTTATAAAACCTTTAAACACTCTCTTTTTAACCCACAAGTTTATAAAACTGTGAAAATTCCTGAGTTTGAACTAAAACCGAAAATTTGGATTCTGAATTGTTGGGATTTTAATTTTTCTAATATTTTATTTGAATCCAAATGGCGGGTATTTCCTTATCTACATTTATGTTTTAAAGTTAATGGAGATTAAAATAAATGAGGACATTAATGTAACTAAGTGAGTACTGAGACAACCCAATCTAATATATACTAGTACTTGAATTATTACTCAAAGATCTAAGAAAAACCATTCTGGTGAGCATTGCAGTGATCCTAGAATAGTAAGGTGATGCAAGTCAGCAAAATCATGCTCTCTGGTAAGCGCTACAGATCAAATATTTTAATAAAACCATTGTTTTCGGGTTCCAAACCATTCCACACACCTTTCCACCTCATTTCTGTAGAGAAATGGGACTCCTTTACCCTCCCACTCCATTTTTTCACCTTTTTCTCAATCTAACTCCATATTTCTTCCTTCTAAAGGCTCAAGGTATGTATAGATGTGGATTTTGTCACATTCCCTTCTAATTTCTCTTGTTCTAAGGGGTTGAATCTAGATTTCTCAATGGTTTTTTTTCTATGATGTTCTTTCACCATGAATATAGTGAAGTTAGGCTATTTAGAGATTTATTTAGAGTTTTATTCCCTCTTGTCGGATATTACTGTCAATTATGCTTCCAAGTGTCCTGTTGGTGCTGTGCCTGTGCATCCTATCGCTCTAGGTGAGAAGGTTCGCGTCTGTGATCTCTATGTTATGCATTAGATGTTATTTTTATGAAATACAACTTATTGTTTGATTTTAGAGATTACTGTATAAGGATTTGAGGTTGTCGTTGGTTTATATGCTTTAGAACTCTTGGTTTTAGAGCATGAAACTTGTTTTTTATAAAACTCACGAGACCATATTTGTTATACTTATTTTATGTAGAATTGATGATATATGTAATTGTTAGAGACTTTTCTAGGACTGGTACATGTATATGATATAGTTTTATGACCAGATATGAGGTTTAGAGAGAGGGATTGGAAATATGGTTTTATGCCTTGTAATTTCAAAATATGATATAGAGTTTTCGAATTTATGAAAAGCTTGATAGTTGAACTATGTTTCAAATGATTAATCAAAAGGTTTTAGAGTATGAATCTCCATGAGATTTAGAATAGTTGACAGCTACATATTCTATGGGCTTTTGAAATCACAAATGTCTGCGAATGGTGATCCCTTGGGCATGATTTCATAGCCACAATTAAGCTAAGTTCAGACTATTAGAATAAGATAGATTTAGAGTTCTCAGAGAGTTAAACAGGTTTTAAAGGTTTTCAGTTTTAAATAGATTTATTTAGCTAGTTTAGAAGGTAGCTATAGAGAAACAGGCTGTGTGTTAACAACAGTAAATCCATTAACCTTGGGACGAAGTAGCCCAAGGCTAGAGATAACAGAGAATTTATTATCACACTAGAGACAGCGATACGTAACACCCAGATGTGAGTAGAGACTTATATTCAGAGTTTTGTTATGTCATAAATATTGTGCGTAATCAAAGCAGAGATTATAGTTTCTTTAGAAGCTACAACACTATAAGTTTATATGATGTATAGTATAAAAGTAATTTGAGGGGAAACTTCTTATGATTTTATGAAATGATGAATGTATATATATATATGTGTGTGTGTGTGTGTGTGTGTGTGTAATTATCATGACTTTTGAGTTTTATTGTTATTATCATGATTTTAATGTATTGTTTCTTTGGTGTCCCATGAAAGGGTGTTTCAGGTGAGGACTCACTTACTGAGTTTTGGTAACAAAACTCACCCCCTCTGCTTTACTCTTTATTATAGATATTGTAGCTGCTGTAGATTTTTCTCCTAGCCATTACTGTCCCAATAGCAGTAGAGTATAGCTAGTAAGTGAGTAAAGCATTCTTATTATATTTAGAGTGCTCTAGTACACTGCAGGTAGGATCTTGAACCTTATACCATATTTTGCATTCTGCATACTATGATATTAGATTCAGGTTTTATGTTTAATGACTTAATTGTATTAGTTTCATGATCATTTTTGAAACAGAGAAATTTAAATTTATATGTTGTTTATGACTTCAAACCTTAGAGACAAATTATGAAACTTCAGATTGGGTTATTTTAATCATTTTGATTATTTTGAATTTGAGGAACAGGTAATTTGTATGTAGAAAAAGATGTTTTGTTTTAAATAAATTTATAATTAATTGTGCATATAGAGAAACCCAAGTTACAAAGCTTATGTGAGAACCAGATTTCTCATGTGCCGGTCATGTGTCTAAATCGTGTTGTGATAGTGAGTCATATTATTTAAGAGGCTTATGTGGGGAACCAATCCTTTATGTGTTGATTACATTCTTAGATTAGGTTGAGACATAAAGAGTTTAGCTCTCATTAGGTTAGGTGAGGGTTAGGGGTGTAGATTAGAGAAGAAGAAGTTATGAGAAGGTGAAAAGAGAATGAAGAATGCTAAAGGAAATTTTTGGAATGCTATTAAAACTTAGAGAATTTTTCACATAAGTTTGCTATAGGTATGAAAGTGCACAAGAAGGGAAGATAGAATTGTGCTTTGAGTTTCTCTTCAATCTGAAACGTTTAACGAAAATACTATCAAACATTAAGCTCGAAATGCAACAAAACTATTGTTAGTTGTTTTAGAAAGTAGATTTCTCAAGTATAACATTATAAATAACTAGATTAATTACGTTTTTAGCATATGAGAAATAATAAAGCAGTGCAGTAAAATAAAAGAAATTAGGGAGAAGAAGATATGACACAAGTATTTTTATACTGGTTCGGCTAAACCTGCCTACATCCAGTACTCAACACATATTGAGATTCCACTAAAACATCTTTCTCAATCTGAGAAAGAAAACTGGATAGTCTTTATGTAACGCCCCGATTTTTCTGTTAGAGTGAAAATGACCAAAATGCCCCTGAGGTCATTTTCAGCCTGGAACTCGAGGATAACTGACCCGGCAGTCCTCGAGGGGCTAACTCAATGTTTGAAGGGGATTAGTTGACTTGTGTATCTTTTCAGGATCGAAGATCTCATTTTCTAAGATTTTAGGTCAAAATGATCAAAATACCCCTGTTGTGTTTGACACGGGTACGAGCGCCGGATGGACCCAAAACTTCTCCAGATGGTTTTAAAAGTGTTTTTATGTATTTTGTGACTTCAGTTTTAGTCCCGGAGGTCCCGAGCAATTTTGGTGTAAAATTACGATTTTGCCCCTAGTTTAGGGTTTTTGAGCTTGATCACGTGATTAAGCAAACCTAAGCAATATTAGGCTCTAATCGAAGATTAATTATTTCCTTAATTAATCTAGAGTCAAAATAATTTATTAGAACCTAAGATTACTTAATTTAAAATAAAATCTCATTTTAAATTCAAGATTCCTGGTCTTGGAATCTTGAATAATGTTTTCTCTCTCCAATTCCTTAAATCATGGAATTTTGTCTACATTGTTTATTCATAAAATAAATTTTAAACCCTCTAAATGTGTATGAGCACTCCTTAATCATGTCATAAGACTCCTAATCACATTCTTAGTTACCTAAACACATATTTAGGAATTCCTAACCTTACACCTAAACTAATACACACTTAAACACATGTTTAGCACCTAATTAAACAAAAGAAACCTCTTCCTTCTTTCTCCCAGACCTACGGCCATCGTCCCCCTCCATACCTCAAATTTTTGAAATTCAAATACAATTTAAAGTCCATGACAAGCCGTGCTTGAAGCCATACCTCCAACCATGCTCTCCATACTTTCAACCATACTCCTCCATGCTTCAAAAATTGAAACCTCTCACCTCATGTTCCTCATGGAACCACACGGCCAGGCCCTCCCCTTGGTGAGCCTTCATTGTTTTTTTTTTTTCTATAAATAGGTGCCTTGGATGAACTTGTGTCATTTTGGTTCATTTGGCAAGTTTGAGCATTTTAGCATTTCTTGTGAGTTTTTTCCTTTTTCCTCTCAAGCTTTTCATTTTCTTTCAAGTTCTTAAGAACTTTCTTTCATCTTCATCTTTTTCATCTTCTCTTTGCATCATCACCTCACAACCTCACACCACCACCTTAGATCATCATCAAAGCCCCTAAACACTCATCCCCAAACACAAACTCATCCAAAACACATTTCCTCTCTTTTCTTCTCCAAGAGGCTGAAGCTTCATCATCCTTTTTGGAGGAGTTTTCCTTTTCATTCTCACCTCAAAGATCAAGCCTTTGTCATCACACTTGGTAGGAGTTGCTTTAAAGTTTTGTTTTTACTCAAAAATATGATTTTCTCAATATTTCTCTTGGTTTCTTTTTAAGCTTTTTATTGCTTTTCCTTTCTTCTCATTTCGGCCTCAAGGCCTCATTTTGAGCATGATAGCTTGATGATGAGTGTTTCTAGATGATGACCTTGTGTTCATCTCAAAGAAACCTCTAAAGCTTGAGTTTTTCCTTTCTTTGAACTTTATCTATATTACTTGGCTCACATGGTTTTTCAACTTAAGAAAAATTAATCTAAGGTTTTCAAAAGCCCAAGCCTACCCTTGTCAACCTTAAAGTTGGCCGGCACGTTCTAGAGATTTTCTCTAGATAGGGGTCTTGGGTACTTAATAAAGAACATGGCTTAGTTTCATTCTCTTTTCCTTTCCTTGTTTGATTTCGGTTCTTGCTTCCTTTCCTTTATATTTTCGGTTGTTGTTTCCTTTTCTTTATGATTTTGTTTTCTTTGAGTTTGTTTCCTTGAAGTTTGATGATGATGTTCAAGAACCATGTTGTTTCCTTTAAAACTTGGTTCAAGAGCTCTAAAGCTTACTTTGTTTGTTAAAGATAGGTGTTGGGTTGAGTTTATTTTCCTCTAAAGTCTTGTATGAGCTTTAAGGATATATAATGATGAGCTAGCATCCATGTTTAAATTTATGCCTTGCATAGTATATTTATTTTTCTATGTCATCACTAAACTCTCAAGAACAAATAACGGAACCTGCATTATCATATTTAAATTCAAGCTTTGCATTTCATGTTTACTTTTCAAGTCATCACTTAAACCTGAAGATAAAAATGAGTTGCATCACATATTTATTTTATGCCCTCACTTTATTTTCTAACAAAGATAAAATGAGATGCATAGCATTTTTATTTTCTTGTCATCACCTAATTAAATTAGAGCTCAAAGACTTGCCCATGATTATCTCAAACAAAGTTGGAAATGTCTATGTCTTTCTTCTTGAATTCGGCCTTGTAATGAGGTGGATCTTAGAACAAGATTCATCTAGTTACAAGTGCTAAGCTTGTGTCTTGTAACGCCCCGATTTTCTATCAGAGTAAAAATGACCAAAATGCCCCTGAGGTTATTTTCAGCCCGGAACTCAAGGATAGCCGACCCGGTAATGCTCGAGGGACTAACTCAATGTTTGAAGGGGATTAGCTGACTCGTGTACCTTTTCGGGATCGAAAATCTCATTTTTTGAGTTTTCGGGTCAAAATGACCAAAATACCCCTCTGGTGTTTGACCCGATTGCAAGTGATGGATGAACCCGAAACTTCTCCAGATAATTTTAAAAGGCGTTTTTATGTATCCTGTGACATCAGCTTTAGTCCCGGTGGTCTCGGGCAAAATTTGTGCAAAATTATGATTTTACCCCTAATTTTGTGTTTTTGAGCTTAATCGTGTGAATAAGCAAACCTAAGCAATATTAGGCTCTAATAAAAGATTAATTAATTTTCATAATTAATCTAGAGTCAAAATAATTTATTAGAGCTAATTAGAACCTAAGATTGCTTAATTTAAACTCAAATCATATTTTAAATTCAAGATTCCTAGTCATGGAATCTTGAATAGTGTTCTCTCTCCAATTCCTTAAATCATGGAAATTTGTCTACATAGTTTACTCATAAAATGAATTTTAAGCTCTCTAAATGTGTATGAGCACTCCTTAATCATGGAATAGAATCTCTAATTACATTCTTAGTTACCTAAACTTGTGCTTAGTGATTCCTAATATTGTACATACACTAATACACATCTAAACCTATCATTAACACACAATTAGATGAACAATTTTTCTCCCTCTTAGCTGTCCCCAATCTGGCCGAAACCCATACCCCTTGTTTCCATCACATGTGTAAATTTTTACACTCAAATAACCATGCTTCCACCTCACCATGAACCATGCCTTGAGTCATAAACACCATGCTTTCATCCATGCTTCATATGACAACTTCTAGAAGACTTTTTCTCTCATTTTTGTGGCTCAAAACCTGCTAGCCCTCCTTGCCTTCTAGAAGAATTATTTCATTTCAAATTTGAAAGAAAATCACCTCAAAACACCATGCTTTGAACCATGTCTTAGCCTATGCTTACCATACCTCCAATCATGCTTGAATGACAAGTTGTAAGAGATATTTTTCTCTTCCTCCTTGCCCAAAGCCTATGGCCAGCCCTCCCTCACTTCACTCCTCCATTGTTTTTATTTCCTATAAATACATGAGCTTAAGAACTTGTGTGAACATTTAGATCATTTGCTAAGTTTAGCTTTCAAGCTTTTCTTTGAGTTCTTTTTCTTTCAAGCATTCTAAGAGCTTTCATTTTTCCTCTTCATCTTCTTCATCCTCTCTTTACATCATCACCTCACCACCTCAACTCACCACCTTGTAACCGTTAATCATCTCCTAAGCACCTAAACACTCAACCTCAAACACAAGCCTCCTTAAAACACATCTCCTTTCCTTTCTCTTCTCTTTGGCCGAAGCTACCTCACCTTCCAAGGAGGAGTTGCTCTTTTCATTTCCTTTCAAAGATCAAGCTTTCCTCTTCATCACTTGGTAGGGAGTTTCTTTCAAACTTTGATTTATTCAAAAATGTGTTTTACTCAAAGTTTCTCTTGGTTTCTTTTAAAGCTTTCCCTTGTTTCTCTTTTCCTTTCATTTCGGCCCCTTAGCCTCTTTGTGAGCATGATGGCTTGATGATGAGTGTTTCTAGATGATGACCTTGTGTTCATCTCAAAGAAACCTCTAAAGCTTGAGTTTTGTTTTTGAACTAGCAAAGTTTTGGTTTTTCTTTCCTTTTCTTTTCCTACATAGTTTTGGCCCCCATAGTTTTCACCTCAAGGTTTTTGTTAAAATTTTTAAAGTGTCTCTATATTTACTTTGTATCAAGAAAATAAGGTTGCTTGGTTTCTATGTCCTTAAAGTTTTGTTTTCTTTTAAAGTTTGCTTCTTTTTGAGCTTGATGATGATGTTCAAGAACCATGTGGTTCCTTTGAGAACTTGTAACACCCTAATTTTTAACCCAACTTTCTAGAACACATTAGGTTAAACATTAGGCTATTACCTCATAGTCTTATCCTTTTCTTAAAATACTTAGCGGAAATTATGGGTAAATTTTTTTTTGAAAACATAAAACAAAGTGAGAGCCGCGAGCTTAACTATTCGAGCAACATAAATGTAAAGCACGCGTAGCAATCATAAGCAATCATATAAAGATAAAACATATAACAGAAGGGCAGAGATAATCATGATAATAGAAACATTCCATTAATAGTAGAGTAGTTTAAGTACAACTAGTCATACCCTTATAAAAACGGGCAGAGCTTGAAATACAGCAGAAAAAGAAGTACAACTGAAAGCAAGAAAATACATGGTACAACGTAAAGATAAAACCCAAAATGCTACCCTCCTACTATACTACGAGTACTAAACTACATCCCTTCTCAAAAGGTACAGCTAAGGGAAAGATCCTCGCGAAGCTCGGGTACTCGAAAGCTCTCCGACGAAGTCTAGTGACGACGGGGATCCTCGGGTGATGGAGGCAGGTAATTGGGGAAACGCTCTAACTCCTCCTGAATGGGTCAATGAAATGTTAAAGGCACACGTGGTGGCTGGACGTGGGCTCATCGACGCGGACGCATCTCAGCTCTCCTCGCCAGGCGCGGCTGCATCACGGTCTCCTCACTCCCCATACGCCGGGATCGGGGGAGAGGGGCAGAACCCTCCGAAGGAACATGCGTCGGTGAATCCTCGGATGGGTCAGTCTCGAATCTCCTCGAATGAGGCACGTACTCCGGGAAGTCTCAAACAGTTGAGGCGGGGGTATGGGCACATCGCAACTGCTCATCACGCGGGCGGGTGCGCTCAAAGATCATGTCGTCACTACCGAAGGGTGCAGTAGGAGTGAACTGGTAGCTCGAAACCGGATAAGCGAAGGGTCGTCCCATGTACACAAAAATGCGAACGGCACAACGACCCTCAAAATGATACGAATGGTGGTCCGGGTCGTAGTGCATCTCCCATACTGGCATGTCAATGAAAAGCACGAACGTCGCCATCGCCCTCTGAAGATGTGATTGGAGAAGAGAGAGAGGAATGAGAATTCTTGATAAAGAAATCTCAATAGAAGTCTTCTATCCTAGGGTTACATCGTACACATCCTCAGGAACCTTGGGTTTATTTATAAAATAGTGAGCATGCATATAAGGTTCAATTTAGGGTTTTCAAGACTACTTAGCCAAGGTTCATTCCTTTTATCATACATTTTGATGCTATGAATGCAACAAGTTATATCATGGATGCATGGTCGTACTTGAGCACATAAAGTATCATATCAAATCATATAAACATAAATCTTGTGGCATAAGGTACTGAATCTCGATATACAATGTCCACTCATGTCACGTATCACCGTCCCCAGCATGGTAATAAATCTCTGAGATATCTCGATAACTCTGGTCACATCTGGGCGTTACGTATCACCGTCCCCAGTGTGCCAATAATAAGTTTGATCATATCTGGGCGTTACGTATCGCTGTCCCTAGTATGTTAATGAATTCCTTTTTCCCAAAGACCATCCTTATAGGTTTGACGGAAATTCGGCAGCATAACAGCTGTTAAACCAAATTTCTTTCAAACCACCACAAGCTATTTTACAAAACCAGGTTCTCATAAAATCTCATGCTCATAATAAATTCATCAATCATTATCTCATGCATCAGACACATCTCATCATTTCATGGCATCATATCAACATCATAGCATTAATACTTCTCATTGTGTTTTATGCATTGACCCTTAAGGTCCTTAACTCACATTCTAAGTTATGAATCATTGAAACCTAATCTCTTTGGAATCTATGAGGTTATAACTAAGTATTTCTCACCTCATACTATGGTCAAGAACATCTCTAAACCTCAAAGATGCATAATTCATAATCCTAACTTTACGGGTACCTAGGAGTCACAACAATGACCCTTTCTGAGTCTGGTTTGTTCCTAAGGCATCAAGATCAAGTCCTAAACCATTTATGAGTCATTCCTACACATTTAAACTAATTTAAAACCATGATTATCGTTACTAAACCTTGCTGGACAGAATCCAGAAAATTCAAATATTAAGGGATCTAAAACTCTCAAATTAATTCTTTTCTAGTTCCTAACTTCTCTTATCTTTCACATATGAGTTTTATCATTAATTATACTTGAACATAGGCATATTACCACCATTAAACAACTCATACAGTGATCATACCAAGCAAGGCAGAACCGAAATCAACATCTCCATTTAAAGGCATAAAATACAATTTCTAAAGCACATAAAATACTAGTTTCTCTTGGAACCTTTTTTTAAAACTTTCAAAACTCATTTATAAACATTTTTATCATCTAAAATTATAAAAATAACTAAGAGGGCAGTAGCTAAATCAACTTTGTCTCAAGAGGTTATAAATTCATAAAACTTAGTTCTATGCATCTCTTTAACTCATATAAGTTTAGAAAAATTATGAAACATAGTTTTTAATACTTGAAAACACATAAACTCAAAGAGACCAAAACATAAACTAAGGAAAATACACATTTTCAAGCCTTTGTTTGAGACCACAATGGGTAAGTCTTTGAGCTCTAGGTTCATTTAAGTGATGACATAAAAATAAACATGCTCGTGCACTTATTTTAGGTTCCATTAGAAAGTAAAGTGATAGCATAAAATAAACATGAGATGCAACTCATTATTATCTTGATATTAAATGAGAACTTGAATCATGATAATGCAAAGCTTGAAATATAAATATGATAATACACGTTCATTCATTATCTTGGTACTTAGTGATAGCAAGGAAAATAAATATGATGTGCAAAGCATAAAAGTAAACATGGATGCAATATTTATTTTAGTCTCATCTAGAGCTCTTACAAGACTTTAGAGATTATAACCCAACACATATCTCATCACAAAGAGAGCTTTAGAGTTCTTGAACCAAGTTCTCAAAGGAACTATGAGGTTCTTGAACATCATCATCAAGCTCAAAGAAAACGAAACTTTCTAAACAAACAAAACCTCAAAGATCAAAGAATCAAAACCGAAATATTAAAGAAAAGGGAGCAAGAAAATCGAACTCAAAATAGCAAGAAAAGTAAAGGTGTTCTTGAGTAAAAATTATTTTTGAGTTAGAAAATGAAGTTGAAACTCAAAGAAAGCAAAAACTCAAGTTCTAGAGGTTCCTTTGAGATGAACACATAGTCATCATCTAGGAGTCCACATCATTGAACTATCATGTGCTCATCAAGGCCTCATGGCCGAAAACTTCAAGAAAGGAAACAAGGAAAGTTTCAAAAAGAAAACCCAAGAGAAAGCTAGAAAGAACTCATTTTCAAGAAAACAAAGTTTAGAAAACACTCCTACCTAGAGTGAAGACACAAAGCTTGAACTTTTGAAAAGAAAAACAAGATGATGAGCTCCTCCTTGGGGCTTGATGGTTTCGGCCTTGTGTAGAGAAAAAGAAAGGAAATGTGTTCTTGGTGAGCTTGTGTTTGAGAATGGAAGTTTAGGTGTTTGTATGATGATCTAAGGTGGTGAGATAGTGTTTCAAGGTTATGTGATGGTTATGAGATGAAGAGAGGATAAAGAACAAGAGGAAACTCTCTTGAAACTTTAGAGAGAAAAAGAGAGAATACAAAGAAAGCTTAGAAAACTAAAAGTGTGCAAATGAACTAAAGTGTTTGCATGTGTTTCTTGCCAAGGTATTTATAGAGAATGAAAACAAATGGGAGCTCAAAGGGGAGAGGTCTGGCAGAAGCTTTCTTGGCCTTGGGAGGAAGAGAAAATATCTTCTAATGTTGTCATACAAAGCATGGTTTGAAAGTATGAGAGGTATGGCTTCAAGTATGGTGATTTGAGTGAGTTTTTCTTTTAATTTTACAAGAAATAAACCTTCTAGAAACTAAACATGGCTGGAAGTTTTTCAGCCACACATAAATGGAGGAGTTAATTTATTTCACTTGGTTATTCATTAGGAAAAGTAAGCTTGATTGAAATTGTGACAAGGTATGACAAGTATGGTGATTTGAGGTGATTTTCCTTCAAGTTTTGAAATGAAATAATTCATGAAAATGGGGGAGGAAGCTGGCACAAAACTGACCAGAAAAATGGGGAGGAGAAAGGCTTCTAGATGTTGTCCTTGGAAGCATGGATGAAAGGATGGTTTGTATGACTCAAAGTATGGTTTATGTAAGGTCAAAGCATGGCTCTTTGTGTGTGAAAAATTCACACATGTGATGCATATAGGAGGGCATGGCTTTAGCCATTTTTCAGACAGCATGGGGAGTGAGGTTTGATCATCTAATTGTGTGCTAATGCTAGGATTAAGTGTAGGTTAGCTTAGGTACAAGGTTAGGAATAATTAAGCTTAAGTTTAGGTGGCTAAGAATTTGATTTAAGGATTTTATGACAAGATTAGGAGTGCTCAAACATCATTAGAGAATTAAAAACTCATTTGTGAATAAACAATGTTTAACACAATTCCATGATTTAAGGAATTGGAAAGAGAAAACAATATTCAAGATTCCGTGACTAGGAGTCTTGAATTTAAAATAGAATTTCAAGTTGTAATTAAGCACTTTTAGGTTCTAATCAACTTTAATAAATTATTTTGACTCAAGATTAATTATGGAAATTAATTAACCTTCGATTAGAGCCTAATATTGCTTATGTTTGCTTAATCACGCAATTAAGCGTATAAACACGAAACTAGGGGTAAAACCGTAATTTTGCACTAATTTCGCCCTGGACCTCCGGGACCAAAACTAAAGTCACAGTCTACATAAAAATTCCTTTTAAAACCATATGGAGAAGTTTCGGGTTCATCCGGCACTTGCAAACGGGTAAAACACCGCAGGGGCGTTTTGGTCATTTTGACCTGAAAACTCGAAAAACGAGATTTTCGATCTCGGAAAGATACACAAGTCATCTAATCCCCTTCCAACATTGAGTTTGCCCTTCGAGTATTTCCGGACTGGCTTTCCTTGAATTCCGGGCCGAAAATGACCTTAGGGGCATTTTGGTCATTTTCACTCTAATAGAAAATCGATGCGTTACAGAACTTGGTTCAAGAACTCTAAAGCTCACTTTGTTGATGAGATAAATGTTGGGTTGAGATTTTTGGTTCTCTTTAAAAGTCTCATATGAGCTCTAAGTTTAAGATAAAAGACTTGCATCCATATTTACTTTTATGTCATCACTAAATGCTCAAGATTAAAGAATGAACTTGCATCTCCATATTTATGTTTATGCTCTCACTAAGTCTCTAAGATAATAATGAGTTTTCATAGCATATTTATTTTATGTTCTCACCTCTAAATAAAGACTAAAATAAAGTGCATTGCATATTTATTTTTATGCCATAACTTAAGAGATTTAGAGCTCATAGACTTACCCATTATTATCTCAAACAAAGACTTGAAAATATATGTTTCTTAGCTCATTAATTTTCGGCCTTAGGAGTTTTGAGTAGTTACAAATACTAAAACTTATGTTTCATAATTTTTCTAAGTTTAGATAAGCTTAAGAAATGTTTTGAACAAAGTTTTATGATTTTAAATCTTTTCAAGTCTCATTCGAAATAGCTACTACACTTGAAATTATTTTGATGATTTTAGTAAGATAAAAATGTTTACTAATGAGTTTTAAAAGTTTTAAAAGGGTCCCAAGAGAAACTAGCAAGTTATGTGTTTTAAAAATGAAGTTTTATACATTTTATGATGGAGACAATTTCGGTTCTGCCTTGCTTTCTTTGCTCACTATTTTATGCTGTTTTGATGATGATAATATGAGTATGTTCATGCATAATTGATGTTATAATTAATATGTGAAAGTTAAGACAAGTTAGTAACTAGAAAAGAATTAATTTGAGACTTTTAGATCCTTTAGTAATGGATTTTTCTGGATTCTGTCCAGCAAGGTTTAAAATTAGAAATCATGGTTTATACTTAGTTTCAATGTGTAGGAATTACTCATAATTGGTTTAGGACTTGATCTTGATGCCTTAGGAGCAAACCGAACTTAGAAAGGGTCAATGTTGTGACTCCTAGGTAGCAGTAAAGTATGAATTATAGATTCTACACTCTTGAGGTTTAGAAATAGTAATGATCATAGTATTGAGTGAGGAATACTTAGATATGAGCCTATAGGTACCCGAGAGCTTAAGTTATGATGATTTACAACCTAGATTTCCAGTTAAAGGTTTTAAGGGTCAATGCATAAGACATTAAGAGATCTTTTATGCTATGAGTTCAATGATGCATGTATGATTGTTTGATGCACATGTTTTGATGATAAATGAGCTATGATGAAAGGAATTATTGAGATGTTAAGTTTATCATGAGCATGAAAGTTGAATGAGAGATGTGTATGTGTTATAAGTTTGTGACATAAAGTCGGTTTGAAGGAAATTCAGTTTGCAGTAGTTATGTTGTAGAATTTTCATCAAATCTAAAGGACTTGAGAATGTTTTTGAAGTATAATATGAGATTTAAAACCCTGGGTGACACTGGTTCGGCCGAGCACCCCCAGGAGATTTTTATGTGACAAATCACTGAGACGCGCTTTCCTGGGTGACATTGGTTCGGCTAAGCACCACCAAGGGAGACAAATCTTTGAGGGTATGAGTAGATGTAGCCTACCAAAGCGAACAAATTGTTGTGGCTAGATGTCCGCAAAGCGTTTCAAAGAGGGTATATCCTAAGAGAGGTGATCCCTAGCCCCCTAACCCATACTCAAGGAGTCGGGATTATTTTTATTATGTTTTGCTTATTCAGATAATAAGCAAGAGCTAGTGACGACTAGCTGAGGTATGAGCTCATAGCCTAGATGTTTTAGGGTGGCCTTATAATGCTAAAGTACCATGATTGATGTCACAAAAATTGAGGAGAGTTCCACTAGAAAGTTATATGCCCTTTATGCCACTTGTATGCTTCTTGATGTTATGATTTGCTAAGTTATTTGCTTAAAGTATTGCCGTGCATTCATGCTTTGATATGTTGCATTCATGACATTAAGATGCATGCTAAAAAGAATGAACCTTGGATAATTAGTTTTATAGAAATGAATCTTATACGCATGTACACCTTTCATAACTAAACCCAAGGTTCCTGAGGATGTGATCGATGTAACCCTAGATAGGAGGTCCCTACTGAGATTCTTTAGTAAGATTCTCACTCCTTTCTCTTCTTTCTCTTTCTCCCGTCACATCTTCAGAGCTCGATGGCGACTTTCGTGGTGTTCATTAATACGCCCGTCTGGGAGGTGCATTACAACCCGAATTACCGCTCCTATCACTTCGAGGGTCGATGTGTCATTTATGTTTTTGTGTACATGGGATGACCTTTTGCTTACCCAGTGTCCAGCTACTACGCTCAGAACGCCTGATTTTACATTAGAGTGAAAATGACCAAAATGCCCCTGAGGTCATTTTCGGCCCGGAATTCGAGGAAAGCCGAACCGGCAGTACTTGAAGGGCAAACTCAATGTTGGAAGAGGATTAGTTGGCTTGTGTACCTTCCCGGGATCAAAAATCTCGTTTTTTGAGTTTTCGGGTCAAAATGACCAAAATACCCCTGTGGTGTTTGACCCATTTGCAAGTGCCGGATGAACCCGAAACTTCTCCAGATGGTTTTAAAAGGCATTTTTATGTATTCTGTGACTTCAGTTTTAGTCCCGGAGGTCCCGGGCAAAATTAGTGCAAAATTATGATTTTGCCCCTAGCTTTGTGTTTTTAAGCTTAATCGTGTGATTAAGCAAACCTAAGCAATATTAGGCTCTAATCGAATATTAATTAATTTCCATAATTAATCTAAGGTCAAAATAATTTATTAAAGTTGATTAGAACCTAAGAATGCTTAATTTCAACTTAAAACCTTATTTTAAATTCAAGATTTCTAGTCATGGAATCTTGAATAGTGCTTTCTCTTTCCAATTCCTTAAATCATGGAATTGTGTTTTCAATTGTTTATTCATAAATGAGTTTTAAATTCTCTAATGATGTATGAGCACTCCTAAAATCTTGTCATAAAATCTCCTAAACCTCGTTCTTAGTTACCTAAACTTGTGCTTAATGATTCCTAACCTTGTACCTAAACTAATACACATCTAAACCTATCTTTAACACACAATTAGATGGACAAATCTCTCTCCCCCTTGGCTGTCCAGACTTGGCCGAACCCATACTCCCTCATTTCCATCACATGTGTGAATTTTTAAACTCAAAGAACCATGCTTCCACCTCACCATAAACCATACTTGGTCATACAAACACCATGCTTTCATCCATGCTTTATATGACCACTTCTAGAAGACTTTTTCTCTTATTTTTGTGGCTCAAATTCAGCCAGCCCTCTTTGCCTTCTAGAAGGATTATTTTAATTTCAAACAAAGGGAAATTACCATACTTGGAGCCATACTTTGTATCATAACTTCCATACCTCAAACCATGCTTGAATGACAAGTTGTAAGAGATATTTTTCTCTCCCCTTGCCTCCCAAAACCTCACGGCCAAGACCTCCTTTGCGTGAGCTTTCATTGTTTCATTTTCTACAAATAGATGCCTTAGATGAACTTGTGTTACTTTTGGTTCATTTGGTAAGTTTGAGTATTCTTAGTTTTGTGAGTTTCCTTTCTTTTCCTCTCAAGTTTCAAGAGAGTTGTCCTTTTCTCTTCATCTTCATCCTCTTCATCCTCTCATCACATAATCATCTCATTGTCTCAAAACACCACCTCATCACCTTAGATCACCTCTTAAGCTCTCAAACACTTGACCTCAAACAGAACCTCACTCAAAACACATCTCCTTTCCTTTCTTTCTCTCAAGGCCGAAGCTGTAACACCCTAAATCTTAACCCAAGACTACTAGTATGTACTTAGGTTAATCTTTAGAATATTACCTCTTGGTCTCATCTTTTACTTAGAAAATACTTAGCGGAAATATGGGTAAAATTTTTCTTTTTGGAATTTAAAATCAAAGTGAGAGCCACGCACGAATCCATAAGAGAAGCATAGAGAAACATATAAGCAAAGCATAAGAAACACATCATGTCATGGGAACATCAACTGAATCATAGATATATATATATAACGTGCCTACCCAAAGAGGCGGGACTATTTGATACATCATGAAACAAAATACAACTGAAATGCAATACAAGGAAATCATAAAAAGCAAATACAAGAGAAACTACACCCATACCCATGTGCACCTAAAGGACACAACCTCATATACAAAAGAAGGTTTGTCCTCTACTATGTGGCGTGTGTGTGCACTAACTACTACCCCTCCTATGACTACTCCTGCTGGTCCGAATACTGTGGGGTCGAGTCGATCCACTGACGAATCTCGACGGGAGTGGTCGAGCGCATCATCGGGGTATGTCCACCGCGGCGAGGGCGCATAGATGGCCGTCGAGCCAACCTTGGCTGGACCACCGTCTCCTCACTCCCAGCCTTCATCGGTGGAGGAGCGGGACTGGAGCTCCAACTGTACATGTGGGATGGCGGGTCCTCGGATGGGTCCGTCTCTGAGTACTGGGGACGCGGCACATACTCGGGGTACTCGCGTACCGCTGATGTCTCGGGCTCCATGCGGAGGATCTGCTCATCGCGTGGTCTCGCTCGCTCAAAAATCCCGTTATGGCCGGTAGGGAAGCGATCGGGGTGAAGCGGTAGCTTCGGAGACGAAGTCTTGCGCGAAGGGTCGTCCCATGAACATGAATACTCGACCGTGCAGCGACCCTCAAAATGGTATGACCAGTCTTGGGTCATGGTGCAACTCCCATACCGGGGTGTCGATGAAGAGTACGAATGTCGCCATCTGAAGATATGACGGAAGAAAAGAGAGAGGGAATGAGAATCTTTCTAAAAGAATTCTCAGTAGGGTTATCCCTACTTAGGTGACATCGTCACATCCTCAGGAACCTTGGGTTTATTTCTAAAAGGTGTGCATGCATATAAATTCCTTTTAAGTTGGTTTTCCAAAGAGGTATTTTATCCAAGGTCCGTCATATTTTATAATGTGTCTTTATAACTTAAGCAGAAATATACTAATGATATGAATGCATCATAAGGTAAACCAAACAATAGAATAACTAGGAAACATTATAACATTGGCATAAGTATAGTTTATGTGACATTGTTAACTTTAACTTTCATCTCATGGGGCCGCCCTAAAACTTCTCTAGGTTATGAGCTCATACCTTAACTAGTCGTCACTAGTTCTTACTTATCCTATGATAAGCATAACATAATCCCGACTTAAAGTACGGGCTAGGGGGCAAATTAAGGATCTCCTTTCTAGGATCATTTCCTCTTTGAAACGCTTTGCTAGCCACGTGGGCCTCGCAATTTGTCCGCTTTGGCAGGCTGCATCTACACATACCCTCACGGATTTGTCTCCTCCTGGGGTGCTCGGCGAACCGGTGTCACCCAGCAGAAGCGCGTCTCAGTGTTGTGTCACATTTATATTCTCATAAGTATTAAATCACAATTACCTCATCATTTATCATATTCATTTTTATCATGCATTCTCATATGGCTTTTTCATAACATATATATCATCACATGAAACTTTCTCATAACATTCGTCACATAAAACTTTCACACAAACATCATCACATAGTCATATCTAACAATCATCCCCATAAGCTCATAGACATGATACGTTATAACTCATAGTGTTTTAAACTTCGATTTTTATGAGTCTTAAACTTGCAAATTAATTGTTCTAACATTATCCTTAACTTCTTTATACACCTATAGTTTGACAATTAATGAGTTATACAAATTTTATGCTCAAGAACTAATCCAAATAGCACTAAGCAGAATTTGGACAGCTTTATGTTTATGTGATTACCGAGTTCTAGAAATTACGGTTTAGATCTCTATCTCACATTCTAAGTTATTGATCATCAACACCTAGTCTCTTGGGAACCTATAAGGTTATAACTAAGTATTTCTCACCTCACCCTATGGTCAAGAACATCTCTAAACCTCAAGAGTGCAGAAATCAAAATACTAACTTTACGGGTACCTAGAAGTCACAATAATGACCCTTTCTAAGTTCGGTTTGCTCCTAAGGCTTCAAGATTAAGTCCTAAACCAATTATGAGTCATTCCTACACATATAAACTAATTTAAAACCATGATTATTGAATCTAAACCTTGCTGGACAGAATCCAGAAAAATAAATCTTTAAGGGGTCTAGAACTCTCAAATTAATTCTTTTCTAGTTCCTAACTTATCCTATCTTTCACATATGAGTCTTAACATAATTATTACCCAAACATAAGCATATTAACATCATTAACACAGCTCATACAGTGGCCAAACATAGCAAGGCAGAACCGAAACAGAAACTCCATTTAAAGGCATTGAATCATAGTTTCTAAAGCACATAAAATACTAGTTTCTCTTGGAACCTTATTAAAACCTTCAAAACTCTTTCATGAACACTTTTATCATCTAAACTCATGAAAATACTTAATAGGGCAGTGGCTATATTATTTTCATCTCAAGAGGTCCTAAATTCATAACGCTTAGTTCTACGCATTCCTTATACTCATATAAGTTTAGAAAAATTATAAAACATAGTTTTCAATACTTGAAAACATTAAGGCCTCATAGGGCGAAATATGAACCATAGGAAATAAATGTTTTAGACCTTTGTTTGAGATATCATTGGGCAAGTCTTTGAGCTCTAGAATCATTAAAGTGATGACATAAAGATAAACATGCTCATGCACTTATTTTAGTTATTGCTAGAAAGTAAAGTGAGAGCATAAAATAAATATGTGGTGCAATATATTATTATCTTTGATATTTAGGTGAGGACTTGAAATATAAATATGATAATGCAAAGCTTGAAACATAAACATGATAATGCAAGTTCATTCATTATCTTGGGATTTAGTGATAGCAAGGAAATAAACATGATATGCAAAGCTTAAAGTAAACATGATGCAAGTTTCATTTTTATGTTTAACTAGAGCTCATTTAAGACTTTAACAAGATAATAACCCCATACAACATCTCAAAGATCACAACACAAGAATCGAAAATCATATAAAAGAGAAAGAAAGTGAAGCTACATCAAGTTCTTTATTAAGTACCCAAAACCGCTATCTAGAGACAAATCTCTAGAACGTGCCGGCCAACTTTAAGGTTGACAAGGGTAGGCTTGGGCTTTTAGAAATCCTTAGATTAATTTTCTTAAGTTGGAAAACCATGTGAGCTAGATAACATATAGATGAAGTTGTAAGAAAAGGAAAACTCAAGCTTTAGAGGTTTCTTTGAGATGAACACAATGTCATCATCTAGAAACTCTCATCATCAAGCTATCATGCTCAAATCAAGGCCTCATGGCCGAAAATGAAAGGAAAGGAAAGACAAAGGAAAGTTCAAAAGGAATCCAAGAGAAAACTAGAGAAAAACACTTTCTTGAGCAAAATAAAGTTTGAAAACAAATCCCTACCTTTTGATGAAGATAAAAGCTTGATCTTGAAGATGGAAATGAGATGAGCAACACCCCCTAGAATGGTGGTGATGATTTCGGCTAAGGAAAGGAAAAGGAAAGGAGATGTGTTTTGAGTGAAGTTGTGTTTGAGGTGTGGTGTTTGAGAGGTTTGATGATGGTTCAAGGTTTTGGGGTGGTGTTTGATGGTTGAGAGGTGATGATGAGATGAAGAGATGAAGAAGATAAAGATGAAAAGAAAGGAAGAACACTCTTGGAACTTTGAGAGAAAAAGGAAAGACTAGCAAGACAACTCTAAAACTCTAAACTTTGCAAATGCTTCAAGGTGCAACATGTAACACCCTAAATCTTAACCCAAGACTACTAGTATGTCCTTAGGTTAATTTTTAGAATATTACCTCTTGGTCTCATCCTTTGGAAAATACTTAGCGGAAATACGGGTAAAATTTTTCTTTTTAAAATCAAAGTGAGAGCCATGCGCGAAACTTTAAGGGGCAACATAGCGAAACATATAAGCAAAGCATAAGAAACACATCATGTCATGGAAGCATCAACTGAAACATAGTTATATATATATAACGTGCCTACCCAAAGAGGCAGGACTATTTGATACATCATGAAGCAAAATACAACTGGAATGCAATACAAGGAAATCATAAAAAGCGAAAACAAGAGAAACTACCCCCATACCCATGTGCACCTAAAGGAGACAACCTCATATACAAAAGAAGGTTTGTCCTCTACTATGTGGCGTGTGTGTGCACTAACTACTACCCCTCCTATGACTACTCCTGCGGGTCCGAGTACTGCGGGGTCGAGTCGATCCACTGGCGAATCTCGGCGGGAGTGGTCGAGCGCATCATCGGGGCATGTCCACCGCGGCGAGGGCGCATAGATGGCCGTCGAGCCAACCTCTTTGGACCACTGCCTCCTCACTCCCGACCCTCATCGGTGGAGGAGTGGATGAGCTCCAGCTGTACATGTGGGATGGCGGGTCCTCGGATGGGTCCGTCTCAGCGGGACGCGTACATACTGGTACTCGCGCACTGATGTCTCGGGCTCCATGCGGAGGATCTGCTCATCGCGTGGTCTCGCCGCTCAAAAATCCCGTTATGATGAGAAGCGATCGGGGTGAAGCGGTAGCTCGGGCGCGAAGGTGCGTCCCATGAACATGAATACTCGGCGGTCTGGCGACCCTCAAAATGGTATGACCAGTCTTGGGGTCATGGTGCGCTCCCATACCGGGGTGTCGGCGAAGAGTACAAACGTGGCCATCTGAAGATATGATGGAAGAAAAGAGAGAGGGAATGAGAATCTTTCTAAAAGAATTCTCAGTAGGGGTATCCCTACCTAGGTGTCATCGTCACATCCTCGGGAACCTTGGGTTTATTTCTAAAGGTGTACATGCATATAAGTTCCTTTTAAGTGGGTTTCCCAAAGAGGTATTTTATCCAAGGTCCATCATATTTTATAATGCGTCTTAATAACTTAAGCGAAATATACTAATGATATGAATGCATCATAAGGTAAACCAAACAATAGAATCACTAGGAAACATTATAACATTGGCATAAGTAAAGTTTATGTGACATTGTCAACTTTAACTTTCATCTCATGGGGCCGCCCTAAAACTTCTCTAGGTTATGAGCTCATACCTTAACTAGTCGTCACTAGCTCTTACTTATCCTATGATAAGCGTAACATAATCCCGACTTAAAGTGCGGGTTAGGGGGCAAATTAAGGATCTCCTTTCTAGGATCATTTCCTCTTTGAAAGCGCTTTGCTAGCCACGTGGGCCTCGCAATTTGTCCGCTTTGGCGCTGCATCTACACATACCCTCACGGATTTGTCTCCTCCTGGGGGTGCTCGGCGAACCGGTGTCACCCAGAGAAGCGGCGTCTCGGTGTTGTGTCACATTTATATCTTCATAAGTATTACATCATAATTACCTCATCATTTATCATATTCATTTTTATCATGCATTCTCATGTATCTTTTTCATAACATATATATCATCACATGAAACTTTCTCATAACATTCGTCACATAAAACTTTCACACAAACATCATCACATAGTCATATTTAACAATCATCCAGAGGCTCATAAACATGTTATGTTATATCTCATAGTGCTTTAAACTTGATTATTATGAGTCTTAAACTTGCAAATTAATTATTCTTAACTTCTTTATACACCCATAGTTTGACAATTAATGAGTTATATAAATTTTATGCTTAAGAACTAATCCAAATAGCACTAAGCGAGAATTTGGACAGCTTTATGTTTATGTGATTACGGAGTTCTAGAAATTACGGTTTAGATCTTTATCTCACATTCTAAGTTATTGATCATCAACACCTAGTCTCTTGGGAACCTATAAGGTTATAACTAAGTATTTCTCACCTTACCCTATGGTCAAGAACATCTCTAAACCTCAAGAGTGCAGAAATCAAAATACTAACTTTACGGGTACCTAGAAGTCACAATATTGACCCTTTCTAAGTTCGGTTTGCTCCTAAGGTTTCAAGATTAAGTCCTAAACCAATTATGAGTCATTCCTACACATATAAACTAATTTAAAACCATGATTATTGAATCTAAACCTTGCTGGACAGAATCCAGAAAAATAAATCTTTAAGGGATCTAGAACTCTCAAATTAATTCTTTTCTAGTTCCTAACTTATCCTATCTTTCACATATGAGTCTTAACATAATTATTACCCAAACATAAGCATATTAACATCATTAACACAGCTCATGCAGTGGCCAAACATAGCAAGGCAGAACCGAAACAGAAACTCCATTTAAAGGCATTGAATCATAGTTTCTAAAGCACATAAAATACTAGTTTCTCTTGGAACCTTGTTAAAACCTTCAAAACTCTTTTATGAACACTTTTATCATTTAAACTCATGAAAATACTTAATAGGGCAGTAGCTATGTTATTTTCATCTCAAGAGGTCCTAAATCCATAATACTTAGTTTTACACATTCCTTATACTCATATAAGTTTAGAAAATTATAAAACATAGTTTTCAATACTTGAAAACATTAAGGCCTCATAGGGCCGAAATATGATCCATAGAAGATAAATGTTTTAGACCTTTGTTTGAGATATCCTTGGGCAAGTCTTTGAGCTCTAGAATCATTAAAGTGATGACATAAAAATAAACATGCTCATGCACTTATTTTAGTTATTGCTAGAAAGTAAAGTGAGAGCATAAAATAAATATGTGGTGCAACATATTATTATCTTAGATATTTAGGTGAGGACTTGAAATATAAATATGATGATGCAAAGCTTGAAACATAAACATGATAATGCAAGTTCATTCATTATCTTGGGATTTAGTGATAGCAAGGAAGTAAACATGATATGCATAGCATAAAATAAACATGATGCAAGATTCATTTTATAGTTAACTAGAGCTCATATAAGACTTTAACAAGATAATAACCCTATACCATATCTCAAAGATCACAACACAAGAATCGAAAATCATATAAAAGAGAAATAAGGTGAAACTACATCAAGTTCTTTATTAAGTACCCAAAACCCTATCTAGAGACAAGTCTCTAGAGCGTGCTGACCAACTTTAAGGTTGACAAGGGTAGGCTTGGGCTTTTAGAAATCCTTAGATTAATTTTCTTAAGTTGGAAAACCATGTGAGCTAGATAACATATAGATGAAGTTGTAAGAAAAGGAAAACTCAAGCTTTAGAGGTTTCTTTGAGATGAACACAATGTCATCATCTAGAAACTCTCATCATCAAGCTATCATGCTCAAATCAAGGCCTTATGGCCGAAAATGAAAAAGGAAAGGAAAGACAAAGGAAAGCTCAAAAAGAATCCAAGAAAACTAGAGAAAAACACTTTCTTGAGCAAAATAAAGTTTGAAAACAAATCCCTACCTTTTGATGAAGATAAAAGCTTGAACTTGAAGATGGAAATGAGATGAGCAACACCTCCTAGGATGGTGATGATGATTCGGCCTTGATGAGAGAAAAAGAAAGAGAATGTGTTTCAAGTGGAGTTGTGTTTGAGGTGTGGTGTTTGAGAGGTTTGATGATGGTTCAAGGTTTTGGGGTGGTGTTTGATGGTTGAGAGGTGATGAAGAGATGAAGAAGATAAAGATGAAAAGAAAGGAAGAACACTCTTGGAACTTTGAGAGAAAAAGGAAAAACTAGCAAGACAACTCTAAAACTCTAAACTTTGCAAATGCTTCAAAGTGTAACAAGGCTAACACAAGCATCCTATTTATAGAAAATCAAAACCATGGAGGAGTGAATGGGAGGGCTTTGGCCGTGTGGTTTGGAGGGAAAAGGAAGAGAAAAATATCTCTTACACAAGGTCATTCAAGCATGGTTGAAGTATGGAAGCTATGCTACAAAGTATGGCTTGATGTGAGTTAATTCCTTATCACATTTTTATGAAATTAGGCTTCTAGAACCTTAACATGGCTGGAACTTTTCCAGCCACAAATAAATGGGAAAATGGGTTGTTTTAATTATTTATTCATGTGGAAATTCAAGCTTGATTGAAAGTTATGACAAGGTATAGTGTATGTGACTTGAGGTATGGCCTTGGAGTGTTGAAAAATTGAACATGTGATGCATAATGGGGCAGAGGGTTCACGGCCAGCTTGGGACAGCAAGGGAGGAGGTGAGTTTGACCATTTAATTGTGTGTTAATGGTAGGTTTAGATGTGTATTAGCTTAGGTACAAGGTTAGGAATGATTAAGCTTAAGTTTAGGTAACTAAGAATGTGATTTAGGGAGTTTATGACAAGTTTAGGAGTGCTCATACATCATTAAAGAATTTAAAACTCATTTATGAATAAACAATGTGTAACACAATTCCATGATTTAAGGAATTGGAAAGAGAAAACACTATTCAAGATTCTATGACTAGGTGTCATAAAATTAAAATATGATTTTAGGTTGTAATTAAGTACTTTTTGGTTCTAAACAACTTTAATAAATTATTTTGACTCTAGATTAATTAAGGAAATTAATTAACCTTCGATTAGAGCCTAATATTGCTTAGGTTTGCTTAATCGTGTGATTAAAGCGTAAAAATCTGAAACTAGGGGCAAAACCGTAATTTTGCACTAATTTTGCCGGGGACTTCAAAAATTAAAACTGAGGTCATAGAATACATAAACACGCCTTTTAAAACCATCTGGAGAAGTTTCGGGTTCATCCGGCACTTGCAAACGGGTAAAACACCACAGGTGCGTTTTGGTCATTTTGACCTGAAAACTCGAAATACGAGATTTTCGATCCCGGGAAGGTTCATAAGTTTTCTAATCCCCTTCCAACATTGAGTTTGCCCTTGAGTCTTGCCGCCTTGGCTTTCCTCGGTCAGGTGAAAAATGACCTCAGGGGCATTTTGGTCATTTCACTCTAACAGAAAAATCGAGCGTTACATTACTCCCCTCCTTAAAAGAATTTCGCCCTCGAAATTCGTACCTTAGAAAAAGTTACGGATATTTGGACTTCATCTCGACTCTAGTTCCCGTGTATTCTTCGACTTGCCTTGTCCCCACGCCACTTTTACCAAAGGACGGACTTGTTCCTTAAGCGCTTGACTCAGTGATCCACTATTCCCGTAGGCGGTACATTGAAAGTGAGGTCCTCCCTTAGCTGTACATGCTCTGGTTCTAGGACATGGCTAGGGTCGGACTCATATTTACGTGAATGGGAGGCGTGAAAGACATCATGAAGGTTTGACAGATTGGGTGGTAAGGCTATTTTGTAAGCTACGGATCCGACTCTTTGAAGAATTTCAAAGGGCCAGAAATCGGGGACTCAACTTTTTAACTTTCATGGCTCTCCCTATTCCTGTAGTGGGGTGATTCTTAGAAATACATGTTCTCCCTCTTGGAACTCCAAGGGCTTGCGCCTTTGTCCGCGTAGCTTTGCATCGACTTTGAGCGGTTAAGATTCTATCCTTGATCTTCTTGATTTGTTAAGTCGTTTCCCTCACTACCTCGAGGTCCTAAGACACTTTGCTCTCAGGGCTCGTACCAACACAAGGGTGATTGGCACTTCCTTAGTATAATGCCTCAAATGCGATTGCCATACCGATGCTTGCGTGATAAGCTGTTGTTATCATAAACTTCGATCAAAGGCATGTACTTATCCCAACTTCCTTTTTGGTCTAAGACCACAGGCTCTCGGCATATCTTCCAGGGTTTGGATTGTCCTCTCGGATGACCATCCGTTTGTGGGTGGTAGCGGTGCTTAAGCACAACTTGGAACCAAGCGCCTTTTGAAGGCTCCCCAAAAGCGTGGCGTAAAGCGGATCTCGATCCGAGATTATCGTCGATGGTACTCCATGCAACCTTACTATTTCTTGGATGTAAAGTGGGCCAACTTATCCAGCGAGTGCGTTGACTCGAATAGGTAGAAAGTGAGCCGACTTAGTCGGTCGATCCACGATTACCCATACGGCATCGTGGCGGCTTGGGTCTTTGGCAATCTGTCACGAAGTCCATTGATATACCTTCCCACTTCCACTCGGGGATCGGCGGGGTTGCAGCATGCGAGAAGGTTTTGGTGTTCGATCTTGACCTTTTGGCGGACCAAACACTTACTCACCAGGCGACCACATCCTTCTTTAATCAGGGCCACCAAAACATCCTTTTTAAGTCTGATACATCTTCGTAGTACCAGGATGGATGGCAAAATGGCTCTTGTGAGCCTCCTCCAAGATCTTCTCTCGGAGGTCACCATCTTGTGGCACCTGATTCGCCCCTCGAACCTCCATAACGATCGGGGCCTCGTACAAAACCTTTCAACTTTCCAGCCTTTCTTGCCTCGATTGTCTCCATAAAGTCCTCATTTTCTCTTTGGGCAAGCATAATCCTTTGCTTAAACCCACTTTAGGTCACCAGTGAGATGACTCATCACGATGCCATTCTCCGTTATAGACATTCCAAGATTCATATTCCTAAATTGCTCTATTAACCCAACTTCATTAACCATCATACTTAGACAGGCGTAACGAGTTTGGCTCAAGGCGTCGGCTACTACATTAGCCTTAGGGGTGGTAACTTAAACCAAAATCGTAGTCCTTGAGGAACTCCATCCATCTTCTTTGCCTCATATTCAACTCCTTTTGATCAAAGAGATGCTTGAGACTCTTATGATCGGAGAAAACTTCAAACCTCACACCATACAAATGGTGTCTCCACATCTTTAGAGGCGAACACGATGGTGCTAGTTCTAGGTCATGTGTGGGGTAGGTTACCTCATGAGGCTTGAGTTGTGCGGGCGCATAGGCTACCACTTGCCTATTTTGCATCAACACACAACCTAAACCCTTGCCGGAAGCATCGCAATATACCTCGAAGGGTACATTGGGGTCAGGTAAAACTAAAGCGGGGTTGAGGTGAGCTTTTCCTTAAGCTCTAGGAAACTCTTTTCACAGTCGGGGCTCCACTCAAGCGGGGCATTCTTCCTAGTGACCTTGGTGAAGGGTAGGGCTAGCTGGGAAAATCATTTAATGAACCTACGGTAATATCGGCTAAACCCAAAAGCTTCTAATCTCGATTCTGAGGTTGGTCTATCCCAATTCATCACAGCCTCTATCTTACTTGGAGTCGCTGACTATGCCACCTTTTGACACAACATGTCCTAAGAACTTTACCTCCTCTAACCAAAATTCACACTTAGACAACTTAGCGTATAACTTCTTCTCCTTTAATACCTCTAAAACCATCCTTAAATGACGCTCATGCTCCTCGTGGGTTTCGAATAGATGAGAATATCATCTATGAACACAACCACGAATTGATCTAAATAGGGTCTAATGATCCTATTCATGTACTCCATAAAAACTGTGGGAGCATTCGTCAAACCAAACGACATTACATTGAACTCAAAGTGTCCATACCGAGTTGAAAGGCGGTTTAGGAATATCGAATCTCTCACCCTAATCGATGGTAGCAGGACCTTAAATCAATCTTAGAAAACACTCTTGCTCCTTTCAATTGGTCCATAAGATCATCAATCCTAGGCAATGGGTATTTATTCTTTATGGTTACTTGGTTCAACTGCCTATAGTCTATACACATCCTCATGCTTAGTCCTTTTTCTTCACAAATAAGACCGGAGCGCCCCAAGGTGAAGCACTCGGCCTTATAAAACTCTTTTCTAACAACTCCTCTATTGGGTTTTCAACTCTGCTAACTCAGAGGTGACATCCTATACGGGGCTATAGAGATTGGTCTGTCCCAGGGAACCAACTCTATGGAGAACTCCACTTCTCTTCGGGAGGGAACTGGGTATTTCTTGGAAACACCTCGGGATAGTCTCTCACCACAGGTATCTCACCTAGGTTTTGCTCCAAGTCTACATCACAGGCTAGGAGAACATATCCCTTAGTTTTCTTCCCTCTGAGAAGACCTCTCACGGAATTTAGAGTGTGACCTAATGGGTTGAGTGATGTTTTCGGGAGGAGAAGGGAAAACTACGGTTTGGGTTCCACAATCTAACATCACACGATTGGGGTGAAGCCAGTTCATGCCTAAGATAATGCCTATGTCTTTCAAGGGTAAACAAATTAAATCTATGATAAAGACCTATTTTCTACAACAAGGTGACAATTTAAACAACAGCGGCAAGTATTAACGAGGCGATTTGTAGGAGTAGAAACAATGAGATCAAAGGGAGTTTGGAGACTTTTAGAGTTAAGGACTCGACACTAGCAAGTGAAATGAAAGAATGAGTAGCACGAGTCATATAGTACGATTAAGGCTTTACCGTTTACTTCGCACATACCTTGATGAGATCTTTGGACTTCTTGGCGTCTTCTGCGTTAAGGGTAAAGACCCTTCCTCGGTATTGTGGTCGGGGTTTTGGTTCGATGTCCCTTGTCGGTGCGAGTCCTTTGCGTAGTGACCAGGGCTTGCCACACTTGAAACACGCGTCGGCCGCTAAGCATGGGCGATTCAGTGGTTCTTTCCGCATTGTGGGCAAACATCCGCGATCGTTGCTCGGGAGTAGCGGCGGGGTTTGTGGCGCCTTGTTCTTGGCTCCACTTGGTCCTCCATTGTGGTTTGGGGTCCACCGGTCCACGGGGTTGATTATTGAAATTCCTCGGGCCTTGATGTTGAAATGGCGGCCTTTGGTGTTGTTTGGTTTGTTGGTGGCGGAGCTCTTGGCGGTTGTTGTTGTTGTTGTCGAATTGGTTGGATTGGTAGGGGTTGTAGTGATTCCTCGATGGAGTGCTGCGGTTTGAACTTGGGCTTGAGGTCCGAGCCCTTAGCTCGCTCGCCCTTGTGATTTGAATTTTCTCTGTCCTTCTTCAAGTATCAGGCACTTGTTGACCAGGGTCGGAAGTCTCTGATCTCCATATGGGCCACAGCGTAGTTCATCTACGCCTTGAGACCGGCCTCATACTTCACACACTTCCAAACTTCATCGGGGTTCCCTTGGAACACCGAGAGAACTTGATTAGCTCCTCAAACTTCGCGGTGTATTGAGCTCTGATGAGCCCTCCTTGGGTTAGCGCATGAACTCAACGTCCTTCGGCGTTCCTTACGGACTCGGAAAGTACTTCTCATAGAAGTAAGTCTTGAGCGACTCGGTCAATGGGAGTTCGAGGCTTCTAGCGGATGCCTCGTGCCGTTCCACGAGAACTTCGGCGTCGGACTTGACATGAAAGCGGCAAATGTGACCTTACGCTCCTCGGCGGGTAACAGCAGTAGATCTTCTCCATGTCTTTGATCCACTCATCAGCCTTGTCGGGGTCCATTACCCCTCGGAACACTGGCGGGTTCGCCTTGCGGAACTCGCCGAAGCGGACTTGTTCCACCATCTCTGCAGCAGGGGCAGGAGAGAGCAGGAGCGATTCGCTTGTTGATCCATTCGGTCGAACATCCAGTTCCATGGCTTGCGCCATGCGACGGACCGGCGGCGATTGTATCATCTTGTTCAACATCGGGTGTAGTCCTAGGCCGTCGTCAGCGGTGCCATTGGTCCCTATACACATGAAACAATGAACATCAAGTTGATCGGGCTCAATATCCATGCAAAATGAGCTAGTCACCATGGCACTTGCAACCAACAGAAGTCATGCATTTCTAGTCCTATAGCTTATCTCTATCAAGCACTATACATGACATAACTATCGTATTATGCTTACAAAGCATAGTCAGTCCAATCCTCAGGCTCCATGAGAATCGAGCGCTTCGATACCATAATGTAACACCTAAATCTTAACCCAAGACTACTAGTATGTCCTTAGGTTAATTTTTAGAATATTACCTCTTGGTCTCATCCTTTGGAAAATACTTAGCGAAATCTGGGTAAAATTTTTCTTTTTAAAATCAAAGTGAGAGCCATCTTGAAACTTTAAGGGCAACATAGCGAAACATATAAGCAAAGCATAAGAAACACATCATGTCATGGAAGCATCAAGCTGAAACATAGTTATATATATATAACGTGCCTACCCAAAGAAGCGAGGACTATTTGATACATCATGAAGCAAAATACAAGCTGGAATGCAATACAAGGAAATCATAAAAGCGAAAACAAGAGAAACTACCCCCATACCCATGTGCACCTAAAGGAGACAACCTCATATACAAAAGAAGGTTTGTCCTCTACTATGTGGCGTGTGTGTGCACTAACTACTACCCCTCCTATGACTACTCCTGTGGTCAGAGTGCTGAGGTCAGTCGATCCTTGGCGAATCTCGGCGGGAGTGGTCGAGCGCATCATCGGGCATGTCCACTTGGCGAGGCGCATAGATGGCCGTCGAGCCAACCTCGGCTGGACCACGTCTCCTCACTCCCGACCCTCATCGGTGGAGGAGTGGGGCTGGAGCTCAGCTGTACATGTGGGATGGCGGGTCCTCGGATGGAGTCAGTCTCAGAATCTTGGGGAGCGGTACATACTCGGGGTACTCGCGTCTGGTGATGTCTCGGGCTCCATGCGGAGGATCTGCTCATCGCGTGGTCTCGCTCGCTCAAAAATCCCGTTATGGCCGGTGAGGCGATCGGGGTGAAGCGGTAGCTCGGGGCGAAGTGCGAAGGGTCGTCCCATGAACATGAATACTCTGACGGTCTGGCGACCCTCAAAATGGTATGACCAGTCTTGGGTCATGGTGCGACTCCCATACCGGGGTGTCGACGAAGAGTACAAGCGTCGCCATCTGAAGATATGTGGAAGAAAAGAGAGAGGAATGAGAATCTTTCTAAAAGAATTCTCGGTAGGGTTATCCCTACCTAGGTGTCATCGTCACATCCTCGGGAACCTTGGGTTTATTTCTAAAAGGTGTGCATGCATATAAGTTCCTTTTAAGTGGGTTTCCCAAAGAGGTATTTTATCCAAGGTCCATCATATTTTATAATGCGTCTTCATAACTTAAGCGAAATATACTAATGATATGAATGCATCATAAGGTAAACCAAACAATAGAATCACTAGGAAACATTATAACATTGGCATAAGTAAAGTTTATGTGACATTGTCAACTTTAACTTTCATCTCATGGGGCCGCCCTAAAACTTCTCTAGGTTATGAGCTCATACCTTAACTAGTCGTCACTAGCTCTTACTTATCCTATGATAAACGTAACATAATCCCCACTTAAAGTACGGGTTAGGGGGCAAATTAAGGATCTCCTTTCTAGGATCATTTCCTCTTTGAAGCGCTTTGCTAGCCACGTGGGCCTCGCAATTTGTCCGCTTTGGCGGCTGCATCTACACATACCCTCACGGATTTGTCTCCTCACAGGGTGCTCGGCCGAACGGTGTCACCCGGGAGAAGCGCGTCTCAGTGTTGTGTCACATTTATATCTTCATAAGTATTACATCATAATTACCTCATCATTTATCATATTCATTTTTATCATGCATTCTCATGTATCTTTTTCATAACATATATATCATCACATGAAACTTTCTCATAACATTAGTCACATAAAACTTTCACACAAACATCATCACATAGTCATATTTAACAATCATCCAGGCTCATAAACATGTTATGTTATATCTCATAGTGCTTTAAACTTGATTATTATGAGTCTTAAACTTGCAAATTAATTATTCTTAACTTCTTTATACACCCATAGTTTGACAATTAATGAGTTATATAAATTTTATGCTTAAGAACTAATCCAAATAGCACTAAGCGAATTTGGACAGCTTTATGTTTATGTGATTACGGAGTTCTAGAAATTACGGTTTAGATCTTTATCTCACATTCTAAGTTATTGATCATCAACACCTAGTCTCTTGGGAACCTATAAGGTTATAACTAAGTATTTCTCACCTTACCCTATGGTCAAGAACATCTCTAAACCTCAAGAGTGCAGAAATCAAAATACTAACTTTACGGGTACCTAGAAGTCACAATATTGACCCTTTCTAAGTTCGGTTTGCTCCTAAGGTTTCAAGATTAAGTCCTAAACCAATTATGAGTCATTCCTACACATATAAACTAATTTAAAACCATGATTATTGAATCTAAACCTTGCTGGACAGAATCCAGAAAAATAAATCTTTAAGGGATCTAGAACTCTCAAATTAATTCTTTTCTAGTTCCTAACTTATCCTATCTTTCACATATGAGTCTTAACATAATTATTACCCAAACATAAGCATATTAACATCATTAACACAGCTCATGCAGTGGCCAAACATAGCAAGGCAGAACCAAACAGAAACTCCATTTAAAGGCATTGAATCATAGTTTCTAAAGCACATAAAATACTAGTTTCTCTTGGAACCTTGTTAAAACCTTCAAAACTCTTTTATGAACACTTTTATCATTTAAACTCATGAAAATACTTAATAGGGCAGTAGCTATGTTATTTTCATCTCAAGAGGTCCTAAATCCATAATACTTAGTTTTACACATTCCTTATACTCATATAAGTTTAGAAAAATTATAAAACATAGTTTTCAATACTTGAAAACATTAAGGCCTCATAGGGCGAAATATGATCCATAGAAGATAAATGTTTTAGACCTTTGTTTGAGATATCCTTGGGCAAGTCTTTGAGCTCTAGAATCATTAAAGTGATGACATAAAAATAAACATGCTCATGCACTTATTTTAGTTATTGCTAGAAAGTAAAGTGAGAGCATAAAATAAATATGTGGTGCAACATATTATTATCTTAGATATTTAGGTGAGGACTTGAAATATAAATATGATGATGCAAAGCTTGAAACATAAACATGATAATGCAAGTTCATTCATTATCTTGGGATTTAGTGATAGCAAGGAAGTAAACATGATATGCATAGCATAAAATAAACATGATGCAAGATTCATTTTATAGTTAACTAGAGCTCATATAAGACTTTAACAAGATAATAACCCTATACCATATCTCAAAGATCACAACACAAGAATCGAAAATCATATAAAAGAGAAATAAGGTGAAACTACATCAAGTTCTTTATTAAGTACCCAAAACCCTATCTAGAGACAAGTCTCTAGAGCGTGCGACCAACTTTAAGGTTGACAAGGGTAGGCTTGGGCTTTTAGAAATCCTTAGATTAATTTTCTTAAGTTGGAAAACCATGTGAGCTAGATAACATATAGATGAAGTTGTAAGAAAAGGAAAACTCAAGCTTTAGAGGTTTCTTTGAGATGAACACAATGTCATCATCTAGAAACTCTCATCATCAAGCTATCATGCTCAAATCAAGGCCTTATGGCCGAAAATGAAAAGGAAAGGAAAGACAAAGGAAAGCTCAAAAAGAATCCAAGAGAAAACTAGAGAAAAACACTTTCTTGAGCAAAATAAAGTTTGAAAACAAATCCCTACCTTTTGATGAAGATAAAAGCTTGAACTTGAAGATGGAAATGAGATGAGCAACACCTCCTAGGATGGTGATGATGATTCGGCCTTGATGAGAGAAAAAGAAAGAGAATGTGTTTCAAGTGGAGTTGTGTTTGAGGTGTGGTGTTTGAGAGGTTTGATGATGGTTCAAGGTTTTGGGGTGGTGTTTGATGGTTGAGAGGTGATGAAGAGATGAAGAAGATAAAGATGAAAAGAAAGGAAGAACACTCTTGGAACTTTGAGAGAAAAAGGAAAAACTAGCAAGACAACTCTAAAACTCTAAACTTTGCAAATGCTTCAAAGTGTAACAAGGCTAACACAAGCATCCTATTTATAGAAAATCAAAACCATGGAGGAGTGAATGGGATGGGCTTTGGCGTGTGGTTTGGAGGGAAAAGGAAGAGAAAATATCTCTTACACAAGGTCATTCAAGCATGGTTGAAGTATGGAAGCTATGCTACAAAGTATGGCTTGATGTGAGTTAATTCCTTATCACATTTTTATGAAATTAGGCTTCTAGAACCTTAACATGGCTGGAACTTTTCCAGCCACAAATAAATAAGGAAAATGGGTTGTTTTAATTATTTATTCATGTGGAAATTCAAGCTTGATTGAAAGTTATGACAAGGTATAGTGTATGTGACTTGAGGTATGGCCTTGGAGTGTTGAAAAATTGAACATGTGATGCATACTGGGGAGAGGGTTCACGGCCAGCTTGGGACAGCAAGGGAGGAGGTGAGTTTGACCATTTAATTGTGTGTTAATGGTAGGTTTAGATGTGTATTAGCTTAGGTACAAGGTTAGGAATGATTAAGCTTAAGTTTAGGTAACTAAGAATGTGATTTAGGAGTTTATGACAAGTTTAGGAGTGCTCATACATCATTAAAGAATTTAAAACTCATTTATGAATAAACAATGTGTAACACAATTCCATGATTTAAGGAATTGGAAAGAGAAAACACTATTCAAGATTCTATGACTAGGTGTCATAAAATTAAAATATGATTTTAGGTTGTAATTAAGTACTTTTTGGTTCTAAACAACTTTAATAAATTATTTTGACTCTAGATTAATTAAGGAAATTAATTAACCTTCGATTAGAGCCTAATATTGCTTAGGTTTGCTTAATCGTGTGATTAGCGTAAAAATCTGAAACTAGGGGCAAAGCGTAATTTTGCACTAATTTTGCCCGGGACTTCAAAAATTAAAACTGAGGTCATAGAATACATAAAAACGCCTTTTAAAACCATCTGGAGAAGTTTCGGGTTCATCCGGCACTTGCAAACGGGTAAAACACCACAGGGGCGTTTTGGTCATTTTGACTGGCTTCAAAACGAGATTTTCGATCCCGGGAAGGTTCATAAGTTTTCTAATCCTTCCAACATTGAGTTTGCCCTTCGAGTCTTTGCCCTTTGGCTTTCCTCGAGTGAAAAATGACCTCAGGGGCATTTTGGTCATTTTCACTCTAACAGAAAAATCGGGGCGTTACACAACAAGGCTAACACAAGCATCCTATTTATAGAAAAACAAAACCATGGAGGAGTGAATGGGGAGGGCTTGGCCGTAGCCTTTAAGGGAGGAAGGAAGAGAAAATATCTCTTACACAAGGTCATTCAAGCATGGTTTGAAGTATGGAAGCTATGCTACAAAGCATGGCTTGATGTGAGTTAATTTCCTATCACATTTTTATGAATTTAGTCTTCTAGAAACAATGCATGGCTGGAACTTTTCCAGCCACAATTAAATAGGAAAAATGGGTTGTTTTAATTATTTATTCATGTGGAAATTCAAGCTTGATTGAAAGTTATGACAAGGTATAGTGTATGTGACTTGAGGTATGGCCTTGGAGTGTTGAAAAATTGAACATGTGATGCATATGGAGGAGGTGAGGCTTCGGCCAGCTTGGGACAGCAGAATGGGAGGATGATTTGACCATTTAATTGTGTGTTAATGGTAGGTTTAGATGTGTATTAGCTTAGGTACAAGGTTAGGAATGATTAAGCTTAAGTTTAGGTAACTAAGAATGTGATTTAGAGAGTTTATGACAAGTTTAGGAGTGCTCATACATCATTAAAGAATTTAAAACTCATTTATGAATAAACAATGTGTAACACAATTCCATGATTTAAGGAATTGGAAAGAGAAAACACTATTCAAGATTCTATGACTAGGTGTCATAAAATTAAAATATGATTTTAGGTTGTAATTAAGTACTTTTTGGTTTTAATCAACTTTAATAAATTATTTTGACTCAAGATTAATTAAGGAAATTAATTAACCTTCGATTAGAGCCTAATATTGCTTAGGTTTGCTTAATCACGCGATTAAGCGTAAAAATACGAAACTAGGGGCAAAACCGTAATTTTGCACTAATTTTGCCCGGGACTTCTAAAATTAAAACTGAGGTCATAGAATACATAAAAACGTCTTTTAAAACTATCTGGAGAAGTTTCGGGTTCATCCGGCACTTGCAAACGGGTAAAACACCACAGGGGCGTTTTGGTCATTTTGACCTGAAAACTCGAAAAACGAGATTTTCGATCCCGGGAAGGTACATAAGTTTTCTATTCCCCTTCCAACATTGAGTTTGCCCTTCGAGTACTGCCGCACTGGCTTTCCTCGACCTGAAAGTGAAAATGACCTCAGGGGCATTTTGGTCATTTTCACTCTAACAGAAAAATCGGGGCGTTACAGAAGCTACCTCACCTCTCTAGGAGGAGTTGATCTTCTCATTTCCATCCTCAAGATCAAGCCTTTGTCTTCACATTTGGTAAGGAGTTGCTTTCATGTTTTGTTTTTACTCAAAAATATGATTTTCTCAAAGTTTCTCTTGGTTTCTTTTTAAGCTTTCTCTTGTTTCTTCTTGTCCTTCTATTTCGGCCTCAAGGCCTTGTTTATGACTATGATGGCTTGATGATGAGTGTTCATAGATGATGACCTTGTGTTCATCTCAAAGGAACCTCTAAAGCTTGAGTCTTGTTCTTTATCTAGTGAAGTTTTGGTTCTTCTTTCTTTTTCCTTTTCCTATACATTTCAGCCTCCATAGCTTTTCCTCAAAGGTTTTTGTTAAAATTTTTAAATCATCTTTATTCCTATTTTATGTCATGAAAGAATGTTGTTTTGGTTCTTACTCTCTTAAAGTTTTACTTCCCTTTAAAAGCTTGTTTCTTTGAGCTTGATGATAATGTTCAAGAACCTCATAGTTCCTTTGAGAACTTGGTTCAAGAACTCTAAAGCTCTCTTTGTGATGAGATAAGTGTTGGGTTGTATCTCTAAAGTCTTGTAAGTGCTTTAGATGAGATTAAAATGAATATTGCATCCATGTTTATGTTTATGCCTTGCACATCATATTTACTTTCCTTGCTATCATTAAGTATCAAGATAATAAATGAACTTGCATTATCATGTTTATGTTTCAAGCTTTGCATTATCATGTTTATATTTCAAGTCCTCACTTAATATACCAAAGATAGTAATAAGTTGCATCTCATGTTTATTTTATGCTCTCACTTTACTTTCTAATGCAAGCTAATACTAGTGCATGAGCATGTTTATTTTTATGTCATCACTTAAGAGAACTTAGAGCTCAAAGACTTGTCCATTGTTGTCTCAAGCAAAGGCTTGAAAACTATATGTTATTTGGCTCCTTGATTTCGGCCCTAAGGAGTTATATTTGTTACAAGTATTAAAATCTATGTTTCATAATTTTTCTAAGCTTATATGAGTTCAAGAAATGTCTAAAACGAAGTTTTATGATTTTAAAAACCTATTGAGATAAGTTTGGATTAGCTACTGCCCTTGAGAATATTTTGATGATTTTAGATGATAAAAATGTTTACAAATGAGTTTTGAAAGTTTTAAAAAGGTTCCAAGAGAAACTAGTATTTTATGTGCTTTAGAAATCAAGTTCTATGCTTTTTATGGAGATGGATTTTTGGTTCTGCCTTGCTATGATTGATCACTGTTTATGCTGTTTTGATGATGATAATATGAGTATGTTTGAGCATAAATAATGTTGAAATTCATATGTGAAAGATTAGAGAAGATAGTGACTAGAAAAGAATTAATTTAAGAGTTTTAGATCTCTTAGTAAATGATTTTTCTGGATTCTGTCCAGCATGGTTTAGAAATGATAATTATGGTTTTAAATTAGTTTAAATGTGTAGGAATGACTCATAATTGGTTTAGGTCTTGATCTTGATGCCTTAGGAGCAAACCGAACTTAGAAAGGGTCATTATTGTGACTCCTAGGCACCCGTAAAGTTAGAATTTTAGATTCTGCACTCTTGAGGTTTAGAGATGTTATGATCATAGTGTTGAGTGAGGAATACTTAGATATGAGCCTATAGGTACCCGAGAGATTAAGTTGTGATGATTTATAACTTAGTTTGTGAGTTATGGACCTTAAGGGTCAATGCATAAGACATTAAGAGATTTTATCGCTTTTAGTTTGGTAATGCAAGTGTGACATGTTGATATGCATGATGCGATGATATATGAGGTGTGATGTGTGATACACGAGCATTATCTATATGAGTTATGATGATGTGATCTTTTATGATGATGCTATGATGATGTAGAAATTGATTATGAATTGTGGAATTGAATGTGTAAGTACATGCATTGTGAATTGGTGTGGCATGTTATGATGAATTGTATGAATTGTTGAGATGTTATATCTATCATGTTTGTGAGAATTGAATGTGAGAGAGTATGTACCCCTTCTTTTGCCCTCTTAAAAATCTAGTGAAAACTAGTTAGGTTTGAGCTCATTTAGGCGATATGAGTGTTTACGGTTGGATTTAGGTGTATTTGGTTGGACTTGATAATGAGAATAATTTGGTGATGAGTATAAATATAGTTGAGCTCATTCCTAGGCGATAGGGTGTGTTTGGTTGGATTTGATAATGCGTATAAATATCGCCGGGCACGGTGTTTATGGTTGGATTTGGTGATGAGTAAAGAAGGTGGTCTTTGAGAGAAAGAACTCAAGAGTTCGAACGTGAGAAAAGAGATGCGATGTCTCTTTTCAAGTCACATAGTCATGAGTAAAGAAAGAACTAGTCCTAAGTTACCCCTTCTTTGCCGTCCTATAAATCTAGTGATGACTAGTTAGGTTTGAGCTCAATCCTAGGCGATAGGGTGTATTTGGTTGGTTTTGGTGATGCGTATAAATATCGCCAGGCACTGGTGTTTATGGTTGGATTTGGTGATGAGAAAAGAAGGTGGTTCTTGAGGAGAAGAACTTAAAAAGTTCAAGTATGAGAAAAGAATAAAGGAAAGCTCTATACTGTTTATGCCACTTATCTATTACTTGACGTCATGATTTTATTGAATTGTCTGCATAATGTATTGCCATGCATTCATCCAATATATGTTGCATTCATATCATTAAGATCCATACTAAAAGACATCCACTTCGGATAAATAGATTTGAGAAGTTTAAAAGTTAAACCTTATGCATGACCACCTTTTTATAATTAAAACCGAAGTGGCTGGGGACGATGACGACAACACGTGTGTTGGAGTCGGAAATCCCTACTAAGAATCTTGAATGAGTTTCTCATCCCTATATCTCTTTCTTCCATGTCGTCTCCAGATGAAGATAGTGATGTGGTTCGCGATTTCTACTAAGGCATGGGCATGAGGCATACACTACAAGTTAGATTAGTGGAATGCAACGGAAGCGCATAGATGTCTCTTCAAATTTACATATGTGTAATTCTTTTGATGTGACAATGAAGCTATGTTAATAGTAACTAATGTACTTGTGAAGATATGACTATGTTGTGTTGATATGTGTAACTTTTGTACTCTGTGGTTAATGATGATATGCTTTGCTTCTCTCTTATGTTATGTTTGTGACAATTGTGAGACTTTATTTTAGCACGTGGCTCATGTTTTGTTTTCAAGTTTCAAAAAGAAAAATTTATTCGTATTTACTGCTAAGTATTTTAATAAAAGAATGAGACTAAGAAGTAATAACCTAATGGTTAACCCAATGTGTTCTAGAGTATTGGGTTAAAAATTAGGATGTTACAAGTTCACTCCTATTGCTCCTTATGGTGGCGACAACCTTATCTTCGAGTGCTCCCACCCCTGCGATGAGGAAATTCGTCGTGCCCGTTCATCTACCTCAGCTATCCGTGACTACCCGGAGTACGTGCCTCGTTTGAGGAAGTCGGAGATGGATTCGTCCGAGGACTCACTGATGCATGTTTATTCGGAGAACTTTGCTCCTTTCCCCCATTTAGACGGGAAGGGAGTGAGGATACTGTGAGGCAGCCGCACCTAGCGAGGAGAGCCAAGATGCGCCCTCGCCGAGGAGCTCATGTTCAGCAGACTCACGTCCGTATTCCACTCCACTGGCCTACTCAGGAGGAGCTCGAGCAGTTCACCGGTTACATACCTCTATCACCCGAGGATACTCACCGTTAGTAGTTTTGTTGGAGAGCTATTCGAGTGCTTGAGCCGTCACGAGGTTTCCCCCTTTGGCTGTACCTTTTAGGAGGGGGATTGAGTTTGGTACCCATAGCTTTGGTAGGAGGGTAGTGTAGTAGGTTTTTATTTTCCATTGTACCAGGTACTTTACTACTTCCTTGTTATTTCCTTGTATTTCAAGCTCAGCTCGATTCTATAAGGGCGTGACTATATGTAAACCTAGTTATGATATTAATTAAGTGTTTTCCTATGTTGTGTTATTCACTGTTCCATTGCTTCATGCTCATTTGCTGTGTTCTTCATCACTTGTGGTCTGTGCTTTACTTGACTTGTTATTGTGCTTTACATTCCTGTCTTACGATGAACGCGGCTTTTACTTTGGTTTTATATATTCCAAAGAAAAACTTTATCTGTAATTTTCGCTAAGTATTTTATTAAAAGGATGAGACTAAGAGGTAATAACCTAATGATTAACCTAGTGTGTTCTAGAGTATTGGGTTAAAAATTAGGGTGTTACATGTCTCATGATTTCCCTAAGCTTAGATGGTTTATAAGAAATGTTTTGAGCAAGGTTTTATGATTTTAAATCCTCTTGAGATTCATTTGAAATAGCTACTTCCCTCTCATGTTTTATAATGGTTTTGATGAAATAAATTGTTTCTAAGTGAGTTTTGAAAGTTTTAAAAAGGTTCCAAGAGAAACTAGTAATTTATGTGCTTTAGAAATGAAGTTTTATGCATTGTTTGATGGAGATGTTTTCGGTTCTGTTTGGTTGGTATGCTCACTGTATGATGCTGTTTTGATGATGATAAAATGAGTATGATCATGAATAATTAATGCTAAAATTCATTTGAGAAAGTTAAGATAAGTTAGTGACTAGAAAGGAATTAATTTGAGACTTTTAGATCCCTTAGAAATGTAATTTTCTGGATTCTGTCCAGCAAGGTTTAAAATTAGAAATTATGGTTTATAATTAGTTTAAATGTGTAGGAACTACTCATAATTGGTTTAGGACTTGATCTTGATGCTTTAGGAGCAAACCGAGCTTAGAAAGGGTCAAGGTTGTGACTCCTAGGTACCTGTAAAACATAAATTACGGATGCTGCACTCTTGAGGTTTAGAATTGTTTATGATCATAGAATTGAGTGAGGAATACTTAGATATGAGCCTATAGGTACCCGAGATCTTAGGTTGTGATGATAGACAACTTAGATTTCAAGTTAAAGGACCTTAAGGGTCAAAGCATAAGACATTAAGAGACTTTGATGTTTTAAGTTTGATAATGCAAGTATGATGTGTTGATTCATATGCTTTGATGATGTATGAACTATGATGAAGTGACTTGTTGAAATGTTAAGTTATCATGATTAGGAAAGTTGAATGAGAAATGCATATGTGTTATGAGCTTGTGGCATAAAGTTGATTTGAAGGAAATTTGGTACACAATTTGTTATCTTTGCCGAATTTTCATCAAATCTAAAGGACTTGAGAATGTTTTTGAAGTATGATATGAGATTAAAAACCTGGGTGACACCGGTTCGGCAGAGCACCCCCAGGATATTTTTATGTGACAAAGGACTGAGACGCGCTTTCCTGGGTGACACCGGTTCAGTTGAGCACCCCCAAGGAAGACAAATCGGTGAGGGTATGTGTAACATCCTAATTTTTAACCCAATACTCTAGAACACATTAGGCTAATCATTAGGTTATTACTTCTTAGTCTCATTCTTTTATGAAAATACTTAGCGAAAATACGGGTAAATTTTTTTTTGAAAATATAAATCAAAGTGAGAGCCGCGTATGACGTAACAAAGACTAACATATAGAAAAGAGATCTCATATCATTCATGGTCACAAAACACAAAGGTTATTCATTACATCACAACAGGATCATATTATAATAGGTACATAATTTACGACTATCATAGCCCTATTATCGCTTCAACAGAAATACACTTCTATAATTTATAAAACTAAAGCTGCATCTGCGTGTGTCCGTTGTATCCCATCAACCCGACTCATAGTGTATGCTTCGTGTCCATGCTTTAGTAGAAATCACGAACCGCGCCACGAGATACACTATCATCTTCGTCTGGAGATGACACGGAAGAAAAGAGAGAGAGGGATGAGAAACTTATTCAAGATTCTCAGTAGGGAATTCCGACTCCAACACACGTGTCATCGTCGTCCTGACCACTTCGGTTTTAATTATGAAAGAGGTGTTCATGCATAAGGTTTGGTTTTAAACTTTCCAAAGCTATTTATCTGAAGTGGGTGTCTTTTAGTATGGGTCTTTAATGATATGAATTCCGCAGATATCGGATGAATGCATGGCAATACACTATGCAAGCAATTCAGTAAATCATAACATCAAGTAACAGATAAACGGCATAAAAAGTACAGAACTTTCCTCTATTCTTTCCTCATACTTGAACTTTTAAGTTCTTCTCCTCAAGAACCACCTTCTTTTCTCATCACCAAATCCAACCATAAAGACCAGTGCCCGGCGATATTTATACGCATCACCAAAACCAACCAAAAGCACCCTATCGCCTAGGATTGAGCTTAACCAAACGACCTCAAACCTAACTAGTCATCACTAGATTTCTAAGAGGGCAAAGAAGGGGTAACTTAGGATTAGTTCTTTCTTTACTCATGACTATGTGACTCGAAGAGAGACATTGTGTAACATCCCCTACTGCTTTATGGATTGACGACTGTCCCTACAAACCAACAAGGGTCTTTTCAGCATGCTTTGTCCTCACTCACACGCTTCCTAGGAAAACTTCCCAGGAGGTCACCCATCCCAAAATTACCCCAAGTCAAGCACGCTTAACTATGGAGTTCTTTCAGTTTGAGCTACCGAAAAGAAGATGCATCTTGTTGGTATAGGTAGTACAAATCAATTCATATAAGCCCTCCTTAACTGTATAGTCCCATACCTATACAGTCTCAGGATCCCTCTCATTCGGGTGTGTAATCGGTTCATTCATGTACCCCTCCGCTTAGAGGACCTTGCAAGGAGCCGCTCCTTGTCCGTGCCCTCTTTGCACCGGCGATCACTCCTCGTCCTCGTCCCCGGGCGTTACGTGGACAAGGAGCGGCTCCTCGCAAGGTCCTCTAAGCGGAGGGGTACATGAATGAACTGATTACACACCCGAATGAGAGGGATCCTAAGACTGTATAGGTATGGGACTATACAGTTGAGGAGGGCTTATATGAATTGATTCATACTACCTATATAAACAAGATGCATCTTCTTTTCGGTAGCCCAAACTGAAAGAACTCCACAGTTAAGCGTGCTTGACCTGGGGTAATTTTGGGATGGGTGACCTCCTGGGAAGTTTTCCTAGGAAGAGTGTGAGTGAGGACAAAGCATGCTGAAAAGACCCATGTTGGTTTGTGGGGACAATCGTCAATCCATAAAGCAGCAGGGGATGTTACAAATGGTATCAGAGCAGTTTTCCTCGGAAGACAACTGTCATTAGATAGGATCCATGCATGTCATATTTCTCCATATAGGGTTTTCTTTATATTGGATTGTTTTGTATGACAATTGTTTCTAGCTGCTAGGTAGGAATGTTGAGCTTGATCACCTCAATACGTAAACTAACTATGTATGCAGAAACAACATGCAAACAAGACAGAGATCTGTTCCTCCTAATGGTGGAGAAGAAGATAGAAATACCCTGGAGAATATGGCTGCAGCGATTAGGGAACAAGTGATGTTGACTAATAGGATGCTGCAGCGGATGGATGAGAATGGTGCTAGAAATGGGAATGGCAATGGTCAAGGAATTGCTAATGGAGATACACCAGGTTTGCACCCTCAGTTCTATGGGCTAACTGAATTTAAAAAGATGCAACCTCCATCTTTCAAAGGAGAATATAACCCAACCATAGCTGAAAATTGGTTGATGAATATAGAAAAGATATTTGAGGCCATGGTGTGCACTGATGAGCAGAAGGTGATTTATGCCACCTACATGCTTGTTGGTGAGGCTGAGCATTGGTGGAGGAGCACTAAATCTCTGTTAGAGGCACAAGAAGTTCCTCTCACATGGGAACAATTCAAAGCTACCTTTTTGGAAAAATATTTTCCGATAAGTGTAAAGAACCAGAAAGAGACTGAATTCTTGCAACTGAAGCAGGGGATGTTTTAGGCAAGAAATATTTAGATATAGTAAAAAAAAATGTCTGAATTAAAATATACAAGACTTAGCATCAAAATGTAAAATATTTAATTATTCCCTTGGATTTTATTAAAATTATAAAATACCACTAAATAATAGAAGAAAATCATATAACATAATTAATATCAGAAAAAGTCTACATAAATCTTAGGAAAAAAAAAACTTAAGGAGTGTAAAAAATTATGATAAAAAAAAATTATAAATACAATTTAAACATAATTTTGATGATGAATATCAATATTAAGTAAATTTGTATAATATTAGTATAATTACACAAAAAAAAAAACATAACCTAGGATATGAAATAAATACCGAAAAATCCTAGAAAACAACTCTAAGTCACATTAAAATTTTTTTTACTAAATTATAATATTAGACAAAGAGGACCACAAAATAGGACTCTTTATTAAACCATGGATAGTGTTAAAAATCACATTGACCTTTAATTAATTAATTTTGACTTAAATAAAGCTTAAAACACCTAATTAATTACCTAAGCTTTAAGATAATTTTCCAAAATCTTGATTTAACTCACTACTACTCTTAAATCAATTAAATGACACCTAGAATGATGTAAAATTCAGACTCATAAAAAACAATAATATATATTCTAAAAGTAAAGGATATTTCATGTGACATATTATCCAAAGCCAACCATTTTTGACTAAAAATTTCAACCATAGTGAGCTTGTCCCCTTATCATGATAGACAACTCAAAAATTGACATGGAATGCTGTAAAAAAATATATATTTTATTTTTAGATGACTAATTATTTTAATTAACTTAAAATAGGCCTAATTAAGGTAAAAATATATTAAAAATACTAAAAATTATAGAAAATTCGTAAAAAAATTATAGATAGCATGTAAATAAAGTAACAATATGTTATTGATAATATATCAATGAAATATAATTTTTTTAGATGAATATTTTATTAATTACCAAAGTATATGTAACTTTAAAATAAAATTTTAATATACAAAATTTGTCATTTTCATATATTAATCATTCAAGACAACTTGCAACCCACTATAACTTTATTAGAGATAAGATTCAGACCTAGTGGCTGCAAAAGAAAAGATAATGATAATTTAAAAATAGTTAAATAGATTATTAATTAATTAATTACTAATAACACTAATAATAATGTAAAATACCAAATAAAATGTAAATAATTATAAAAAATTATATAAATTTCGTGAATCCTTGTATTATATTTCCAACAATCTAATGAAGATATTTAAAAATAAATTAAGTCATTTACCAATTAATTAGCTTAATTAAGATTAACTAGTTTAAGTAATTTTGCCTTATTTTAAATAATTCATTATTAAATTATATGTAAAAATATTAAAATTTACTAAATGTCTTTAAATCATGTCATTAACATTTTAGTATGTCTTTAAGTGATAATTAAGAATTTATTAAATTATTTAGTATTAGTTTTAATATTTCACTAATGAAACTAACTAAATATGACAAATAAATTATAAAATTAATAATATTTTAATCCTAGACTTTTTCTATAAATAGCACACCTCTAAACACAATTCCACACTTCATTCTTCTGCCCAAAAAACTATCAAAAACGTGTAGCCATTATTTCTCTTCATTTACTTCATTTTCATACCAAAAACACTTACAAAATTTTACCAAAACACTCCCAAATTATCATCTTTTCTTATCACCATCTACCATCAACACTTTCCAGCCTTTATACATGAATCTTAGCCCTTAGGAAAGGTTTAGAAAAGTTGACGAAGTTGCTGGTCTAGCCTTGGTATAATAGAGTTTCTAAAGCTCCAAGAACAAGTAGGGGTTTTCTTTCACTTCTAAGCTTCATATATAATTTTCTTGTATAATGTTATGTTATGTGATATTCAAAGCTTATGTTTATTGTTTTTAATACCTTTGAATGATTTAATGATGGTGTCATAAAACACTTAATCCATGTGTATATGATGCATATTTATTTGTCTCCTTATGGTTGAAAATTGTGATTTAAGATCATTTCAAATTTTTATTATGTTTTCTTCAAATATTTAAATATTGTATGAAGTTGTTTTAATATGTTAAACCATATGTATTTTTCTTTGATAAAAGCTTTGTCCGCAAGTTATGGAATTTTAAGGTAATATAGTTTTGATCTCATTATGATTGTGAAACATTTCTATTCATGAAAAGTGCTTTATTTAATTTACTATAATGAATGGATTCTAAATCTTTGAGCATGCAATATTTAGTTTGGTTTGTGTGTTGTATTTCTCTTGGGACCATTAAAACTTAATATGATATAAAAGACACTAAAATATATTTATATTAATCATAACCTTTATTATGGACCTTGGACTATGGACCTTGAACTATGGACCTTGGACTATGAACCTTGAACTATGGATTTTGAATTACGGAACTTGGACTATGAACCTTGAACTATGGACCTTGAACTACAGAACTTGGACTATGAACCTTGAACTATAAATATTTGACTTGATTATACATTTATTAATAATAAGGAATATTGTTTACAAATATTTAAATTTAAGGTCCCATTCGAAACATGACACATAAACTAGCTAGTTTCTTGCTTGAAGTGATTTTTTAAAGCTTGGATATTTTTTTGGCTATTTCGTTTTATATTTCTTGAAAGATTTCATGATGTTTTCTTTGCTCTATGATTATATCCTTATATACATAAAAAAATATTCCTTTTACCTATGTAAGATAATTAACCTAAGTATTTTCTAAAGATAGATTTGAAATGATTTTGGGTATATTTAGACCTATGGGATTAGTAAAGAAAGTATTATATGAATACTTGAAATTGAATTATTATATAAAAACTAAGTTAAGCATTATAAAGAAAATGAGTTTATTACAATAGTATGTTTTGGTGCTTCAATGATAATTATAAAGAAATATGATTTTTGTTTAGGAATCTTATATTGTTTGGGCTTTATGTGCAAATATGGAAAATCTTGTGGTCTACATGTGAATATGAAAGAAATTGTGGAAACTTTCTATAATTTTCATACTTTATGCATACTATGTACACAATGTAAAATGGACAAATAGATAAGTGACACCTCGGGCCCCGCCTTGTAGCGGAAAAGGACTTGGTAGATATTTTAGTGATGCCTTGGGCCCCGCCATGCTAGCGGACAAGGACATGGTATTCACTGATCTGACTAGGGGACGCCCTAGCAATGAGAGCTCTCACAGATCCAATATGAACAAATCTTGCAGATTAAAGCTATTAGATGGGAACGAGATATTATAAAAGGGAGTTATAGTACATTCATGATTATTTACTATATTTCTTTTACTGCACTTTTATTATGATTGATATTATACACTTCCATCTTGTTTGACACTAGTAAAATATAATTTGTGCATTTTGCTGCATTCCCGTGTTATTCCTAGTATTTTTGGGATGAAATGGGACTCCCCTGGAAACATCACCCTATTGGGAGACTTCTCTCACCCCTTTTCTTTGATGTTTCCAGATAGCATGGATTGTCTTCAACAATGAAATGGATGTAGCCATGGACTTAATTTCTAAATAATCAGATTCTATTATGTGTGCTAAATAGAATCTTTACTATATGTTACCAGACTCTGGTTATGTTGTATTGTGATATTAAAGTTTTCTTCATGTATCTTGAATGTGTAATATGTACTATTGTACCCTATGAATCGATATTGGTAGTAAAGTATGTTTTCTATAGATGATGGTTGTCTAAACTGTGGGAATTATTGATTAACAAACATTAATATTTTGTTAGAGAAAAAAACATTCTTTGTTATTAAAAATAATAATAATAATAATTTACCTTTAGGTTACTAGAAGAAAGTGTATTAATGTGGAATGTAATTTGGAAAGGTTCTGGCTAAGGAAAGATTTGGTATTTAAGCGTGTCCTCTGTGACCCACCTCTCTTTCCTAGGAGTCTACCAGATACATGATTTACAGTTAATACACGTTATTCTGGTATATAACTATGAATAAGAAATAATCATAACAAAAAAAAATATCTCAAATTTCAAGTTACAAATTAGTAGCTAACCATTGCAATATAAAAAAAATTAGGATGAAAGAATTAGAGTTTATTAGGGTGTTACATCATCTTCTTTTCGGTAGCCCAAACTGAAAGAACTCCACAGTTAAGCGTGCTTGACTTGGGGTAATTTTGGGATGGGTGACCTCCTGGGAAGTTTTCCTAGGAAGCGTGTGAGTGAGGACAAAGCATCTTTGAAAGGACCGTGTTGGTTTGTGGGGACAGTCATCAATCCATAAAGCGATGAGGATGTTACAAATGGTATCGAGGCACTGCACCTCTCCCGATGCGGTGTGGTTGAGGGACGAACCAGGCGGAAGGCTGGTGGGCATGTAACGCCCGGGGGCGAGGGCGAGTGATCGCCGGTGCAAAGAGGGCACGGACAAGGAGCGGCTTCTCGCAAGGTCCTCTAAGCGGAGGGGTACATGAATGAACTGATTACACACCCGAATGAGAGGGATCCTAAGACTGTATAGGTATGGGACTATACAATTGAGGAGGGCTTATATGAATTGATTCATACTACCTATATAAACAAGATGCATCTTCTTTTCGGTAGCCCAAACTGAAAGAACTCCACAGTTAAGCGTGCTTGACTTGGGGTAATTTTGGGATGGGTGACCTCCTGGGAAGTTTTCCTAGGAAGCGTGTGAGTGAGGACAAAGCATGCTGAAAAGACCCGTGTTGGTTTGTGGGGACAATCGTCAATCCATAAAGCAGCAGGGGATGTTACACATCGCGTCTCTTTTCTCACGTCTGTAACTCTTGAGTTCTTTCTCTCATAGACCACCTTCGTTTCTCATCACCAAATCTAACCGTAAACACCGTGCCCGGCGATATTTATACGCATAACCAAATCCAACCAAACACACCCTATCTCCTAGGAATGAGCTCAACTATATTTATACTCATCACCAAATTATTCTCATTATCAAGTCCAACCAAATACACCCAAATCCAACCGTAAACACCCATATTGCCTAAATGAGCTCAAACCTAACTAGTTTTCACTAGATTTTTAAGAGGCAAAAGAAGGGGTACACTCTCTCTCTCATTCAATTCTCACAAACATGATAGACATAACATCTCAACAATTCACACAATTCATCATAACATGCCACACCAACTCACAATGCATGTACTTACACATTCAATTCCACAATTCATAATCAATTTCTACATCATCATAGCATCATCATAAAAGATCACATCATCATAACCCATATAGATAATGCTCGTGTATCACACATCACACCTCATATATCATCACATCATGCATATCAACATATCATACTTGTATTACCAGACTAAAAGCGATAAAATCTCTTAATGTCTTATGCATTGACCCTTAAGGTCCTTAACTCACAATCTAAGTTATAAATCATCATATCCTAAGCTCTCGGGTACCTATAGGCTCATATCTAAGTATTCCTCACTCAATACTATGATCACAAACATTTCTAAACCTCAAGAATGCAGGATCTACAATTCTAACTTTACGGGTACCTAGGAGTCACAACAATGACCCTTTCTAAGTTTGGTTTGCTCCTAAGGCATCAAGATTAAGTCCTAAACCAATTATGAGTCATTCCTACACATTTAAACTAATTTAAATCCATGATTACCATTTCTAAACCTTGCTAGACAGAATCCAGAAAAATCAAACATTAAGGGATCTAAAACTCTCAAATTAATTCTTTTCTAGTTACTAACTTCTCTTATCTTTCACTCATGAGTTTTAACATTAATTATACTCAAACATAAGCACATTATCATTATTAACACAGCTCATACAGTGGCTAAACGGGGCAAGGCAGAACCGAATTCTTCTCCAAACAAGCAAGGCATAAACTTGATTTCTAGAACACATGAAATGCTAGTTTCTCTTGGGACCTTTTTAAAACTTGCAAAACTCCTTTGTAAATATTTTTATCATCTAAAATCCTCTAAATACTTGTAAGGGCAGTAGCTATTCTAAATTAAACTCAAGAGGTTCCAAATTCCTAAAACCTTGTTTTAAACATTTCTTGAACTCATATAAGCTTAGAAAAATTATGAAACATAGATTTTAGTGCTTGTAACAAAGTAAACCTCCTAAGGCTGAAATCATAAGCTAAAGAACACATATTTTTCAAGCCATTGTTTGAGGAAATAAAGGGTAAGTCTACGAGCTCTAAATCTCTTAAGTTGTGACATAAAAGTAAATATGCAATGCACTTTATTTTAATCTTTATTTAGAGGTGAGGACATAAAATAAATATGCTATGCAACTCCTTATTATCTTAGAAATTTAGTGAGAACATAAACATAAATATGGAGATGCAAGTTCATTCTTTAATCTTAAGCATTTAGTGATGACATAAAATGTAAACATGGATGCAAAGTCTTTTATCTTAACTTAGAGCTCATATGAGACTTTTAAAGAGAAAAACAAATCTCAACCCAACACTTATCTCATCACAAAGAGAGCTTTAGAGTTCTTAAACCAAGTTCTCAAAGGAACTACATGGTTCTTGAACATCATCATCAAGCTCAAAAAAGAAGTAAACTTTAGAAGAAAACAAAACTTTAAAGAAGTATGAACCAAAACAACATTATTTTTAGAGATGAAATAAATATAAGAACACTTTAAAATTTTTAACAAAACCTTTAAAGGAAAGCACATGGAGGCCGAATCATATAGGAAGGAAAAAGGGAAGAAAAACCAAAACCTTTCTAGATCAAGAAACAAAACTCAAGCTTTAGAAGTTTCTTTGAGATGAACACAAGGTCATCATCTAGAAACGCTCATCATCAAGCTATCATGTTTAAGAAGAAAAGGCCAAGAGGCCGAAATGGAAAAAGAAAAGGAATATAAAGGAAAGCTCAAAAAGAAACCAAGAGAAAACTAGAGAAAACACATTTTTTGAGTAAAACAAAGTTTGAAAAGAAACTCCCTACCAAGTGTGAAGACAAAGGCTTGATCTTTGAGGTGAGAATGGAAAGGAAAGCTCCTCCTAAAGTGATGATAGTGCTTCAGCCTTGTGGAGAGAAAAGGAAAGGAAATGTGTTCTTGGTGAGCTTGTGTTTGAGAATGGAAGTTTAGATGTTTGTATGATGATCTAAGGTGGTGGGGTGGTGTTTCAAGGTTGTGAGATGATGATTCAAAAGGAAAAAGAAGAAGATGAAGAAGAAGAATGCTCTTGAAACTTGAGAGAAAATGAGAGAACTAACAAGAATGCTTAGAAACCAAAACTTAGCAAATGATCTAAAGGTTCACACAAGTTCTTTAACACATGTATTTATAGAAAACAAAAACAATGGAGGCTCATTGAGGGGGGAAAGGTGCACGAAATTTGGAGCTTTGAGGGAGGAAAATATCTCCTCAAAGTGGTCATTCAAAGCATGGTTTGAGGTATGGAAGACATGGTGCAAGGTATGGCTCAAAGTATGGTGATTTCTCTTTGTTTGAAATTAAAATAAATCATCTAGAAGGCAAGGAGGGCTGGCTGGTTTTGAGCCACAAAACTGAGAGAAAAAGTCTTCTAGAAGATGTCCTATGAAGCATGGATGAAAGCATGGAGGTTATGACTTAAAGCATGGTTCTTTGTGAGGTGGAAGCATGGTCTTTGGAGTGTGAAATTTTCACATGTGATGGATAATGGGGAGTGTAATTTCAGCCAGACCAGCAGCAAGAGAGAGGAAGAAAAATCTCTCATGTAATTGGGTGTTAATGATAGGTTTAAGTGTAGGTTAGCTTAGGTACAAGGTTAGGAATAATTAAGCTTAAGTTTAGGTGACTAAGAATGAGGTTTAGGGATTTTATGACAAGATTAGGAGTGCTCATACATCATTAGAGAATTAAAAACTCATTTGTGAATAAACAATTGGAAACACAATTCCATGATTTAAGGAATTGGAAAGAGAAAATACTATTCAAGATTCCATGACTAGAAATCTTGAATTTAAAATAAGGTTTTAAGTTGAAATTAAGCATTCTTAGGTTCTAATCAACTTTAATAAATTATTTTGACCTTAGATTAATTATGAAAATTAATTAATATTTTATTAGAGCCTAATATTGCTTAGGTTTGCTTAATCACGTGATTAAGCGTAAAAACACGAAACTAGGGGCAAAATTGTAATTTTGCACTAATTTCGCCTGAGACCTCCGGGACCAAAACTAAAGTCACAGGCTATATAAAAACGCCTTTTAAAACCATCTGGAGAAATTTCGGGTTCATCCGGCACTTGCAAACGGGTAAAACACCGCAGGGGCGTTTTGGTCATTTTGACCCGAAAACTCGAAAAACGAGATTTTCGATCCCGGAAAGGTACACAAGTCATCCAATCCCCTTCCAACATTGAGTTTGCCCTTCGAGTACTACCAGATCAGCTTTCCTTGAATTCTGGGCTAAAAATGACCTCAGGGACATTTTGGTCATTTTTACTCAAACAGAAAAATCGTGGAGTTACAGTATGAGTAGATGCAGCCTACCAAAGCGGACAAATTGCTGTTGCTAGAAGCCCGCAAAGCATTTCAAAGAAGGTATATCCTAAGAGAGCTGATCCCTAGCCCCCTAACCTGTACTCGAGGAGTCGGGATTATTTTATTATGTTTCACTTATTCAGATAATAAGCAAGAGTTAGGGACGACTAGCTAGGTTATGAGCTCATAACTTAGATGTTTTAGGGTGGCCCTATAATGCTATAGTATGATAATTTATGTCACCAAGTTGAGGAAAGTTCCACATGAAAGATTTATGCCCCTTTATGCCACTTGAATGCTTCTTGATGATTATGATTTGTTGAGTTATTTGTTTAAAGTATTGCCATGCATTCATACTTGATATGTTATATTCATGACATTAAGATGCATTCTAAAAGGAATGAACCTTGGATAATTAGTTTTATGAAACCTAATAATGAACCTTATATGTTTGTACACCTTTTAATAATAAACCCAAGGTTCCTGAGGATGTGAACGATGTAACCTTACATAGGAGATCCCTACTGAGATTCTTTAGTAAGATTCTCACTCCTTTCTCTTCTTTCTCTCTCTTCTGTCGCATCTTCTGAGCTCGATGGCGACATTCGTGGTTTACATCGACACTCCGACGTCAGAGGTTCATTTTGATCCGGACCACGGATCCTACCATTTTGAGGGACAGTGCACAGTTCATGTTTTCATGTTCGTAGGACGTCCCTTTGCTCACCCTGTACAGAGTTATCGCTTCTCCTCGATGTCTCCCTACGACGATGCTATGGTTTTCGAGTGCGCTCGGATGTGTGATGAGCGGATTCTACGGACATATACCGGAGGTTCAGCAGCTCATGACTTCCAGGACTATGTACCCCGATCTCCTGGCTCGGAGGATGACCCTTCAGAGGACCCACCGATGCACATGTATAGCGAGGGCTCTGCTCCCACTCCTCAGTTCATGAAAGGAGGGAGCGAGGAGATGGTTATGCAGTCGAGGTTGGCTAAGCAAGCTGAGATGCACCCTCGCCAATGAGCAGACCTTCAGCCACTACGTATACCTACTCATGCTGCCCTACGTCCATGGATCGGTTTCATCTCGCCATACCTCGGGTTCTAGTAGTAGCTGTTTTAGGGGACGTCTAGTGCACACACTCACTTATAAATAGGATAAACCTTCTTTTGTCATGAGGTTATCCACCTTAGATGCACTAGGGTAGGAGTCTTTATTTACGCCTTTCATGTATCTCTGTTCATGTTGTATTTCTTTTCCTTGTATTGCAAGCTCAGCCCGATTCTATAAGGGTGTAACTCTGTATTTCTAATTATGTTATTAATGGAATGTTTCTTTCTTTGTTGAATTGTTGATTGTTCTATGCCTTTATTTATGTATGATCATGTTGTGAATTATCTTTCTGTACCTCGATGAACGCGACTTTCACTTTTTTTTATGTTTAAAAAAAAAATTTACCCGTATTTTCCGCTAAGTATTTTAATAAATGGATAAGACTAAGAAGTAATAACCTAATGATTAACCTAATGTGTTCTAGAGTATGGGGTTAAAAATTAGGGTGTTACATTTTGGTATCAGAGCAGTTCGATTCTCACGAAGCCTGAGGTTGGACTGACCATGCTTTTAGAAGCATGATGTGATAGTTATGTCATGTATAGTGCTTGATAGAGATAAGCTGTAGGACTAGAAATGCATGACTCCTGTTGCTTGCACGTGCCATGGTAACTAGCTCATTTCACATGGAATATTGAGCCTGATCAACTTGATGTTCACTGTCTCGTGTGTTTAGGGACCAATGGCACCGCGAAGACAGCCTAGGAATGCGCCCGAGGGTGACCAAGAGAATGTGACTGTTGCTGCTGTTCGTGACATGACCCGAGCCATGGAGCGCATGTTCGAATGGATGAATCAACAAGAGAATGTTGCCCCTACTCCCCCTGCTGCTAAGGTGGTTGAGCAAGCCCGTTTCGGCGAGTTCCGCAAGGTGAACCCGCCCGTGTTTCGAGGGCTAATGGACCCTGACAAAGCTGACGAGTGGATCAAGGACATGGAGAAGATATACTCTGTGGTTACCTGCTTGGAGGAGTAGAAGGTTACGTTTGCTGCCTTCATGATGAAGTCTGACGCCGAGTTCTGGTGGAATGGCACAAAGCGACTGCTAGAAGCTTCTGGAACTCCCATCAATTGGGAGCTGTTCGAGACCTACTTCTATGAGAAGTACTTTCCGGAGTCTGTGAGGAACGCCAAAGACATTGAGCTCATGCAGCTGACCCAGGGAGGGTCTACTGTAGCACAATACACTGCTAAGTTTGAGGAGCTGATTAAGTTCTTTCAGCTTGAAGAGGGACAATGGAAGCTTCACACCACGAGGGCGGAACGAGCCAAGGGGCTAGGACCTCAAGCCCCAAGATTCAAGCCTCAATAACCATCGAGGAATAACTACAATTCATACCTCGCGAACCAGTTCCGACCACAGCAACAACAACAACCAAGAGCACCCGCGTACCAGCAATCCAAGCAACACCAAAGACCACCGTTCCAACATAACGGCCCGAGAAACTTTAACAACAACCAACAACGAGGACCGGGTGGACCCCGAAACCACCAAGGAGGATCCAGTGGGGCCAAGAACAAGGCACCACAAGGAGCCCCTACTGCTTACCTTGGAGCCGCACCTACTGATGTCTGTCCCCAGTGCGGGAAGAATCATGGGAACCGCCCCTGCCTTATAAGGTAGAGGGTCTGCTTTAAGTATGGCAAGCCCGGCCACTATGCCAACAACTGCACCAATGGAGGGCCGTCAAGTCAAAACCCCTGACCACAACACCAAGGACGGGTCTTTACCCTTAACGCGGAGGATGCACGGAAGTCCAACGACCTCATTCAAGGTAAGTGCGAACTTAACAGTAGAGCCTTAACTATACTTTTTGATTCTGGCACTACCCATTCTTTTGTCTCATATGCTAGTGTCAAGTCTTTGAATTTGCAAGTTTCTAAGCTTCCTTTTGTTCTTATTGTTTCTACTCCCACAAATCGCCCTGTTAGTACTTGTAAATGTTGTTTAAACTGTCATCTTGTTGTGGAAAATAGATATTTTATCATAGATTTAATTTGCTTACCCCTCAAAGACATAGATATCATTCTAGGCATGGACTGGCTTCATGCCAACCATGTGTTATTAGATTGTGGAACCCAAGCAGTTGTTTTTCCTTCTCCTCCCAATAACATTAGTTAACCCTTAAGACTGTATCTAAACTCCGTAGAGGTCTTCTGTAGTGGGGAGAAAACTAAGGGATATGTTCTCCTAGCCGCTGGTGAGGTTGATTAAGATCAAAACCTAGGTGATATACCTGTGGTGAAAGACTATCCCAAGGTGTTTCCAGATGAAATACCCGAGTTCCCTCCTAAAAAAGACGTAGATTTTTCCATAGAGTTGGTTCCTGGAATGGGACCTATCTGTATAGCCCCGTATCGGATGTCACCCTTGGAGTTAGCCGAGTTGAAAACCCAGTTAAAAGAGCTGTTGGAGAAAAGTTTTATAAAGCTGAGTGCTTCTCCTTGGGGCGCTCCAGTCTTATTTGTGAAGAAAAAGGATGGAAGTATGGGATTATTCATAGATTATAGGCAGTTAAATTGAGTTGCGGTGAAAAACAAGTACCCGTTGCCTAGGATTGATAATCTTATGGACCAGTTGAAAGGAGCTGTAGTATTTTCTAAGATTGATTTGAGGTCAAGATACCATCAAATTTGGGTTAGAGATCAAGACATTCCTAAAACCGCCTTTAGAACTCGATATGGGCACTTTGAGTTCAATGTGATGTCATTTGGTTTGACGAATGCTCCCGCAGTTTTTATGGATTACATGAATAAGATCTTTAGACCCTATTTAGATCAGTTCATGGTTGTGTTCATAGATGACATACTCATCTATTCAAAAACCCACGAGGAGCATGAGCGTTATTTAAGGTTGGTTTTTGAGTTACTCAACCCCAATGTACCTTTTGAGGTATATTGTGATGCTTCGGGCAAAGGTTTAGGTTGTATGTTGAAGCAAAATCGGCAAGTGGTAGCCTATGCGTCCAAACAACTCAAACCTCATGAGGTAACCTACCCCATCCATGACCTAGAGTTAGCAGCCATAGCATAGTTATCAGACTCGACCCGGTGCTCGACTCGGTCAAGGCATCGGGTCACTGGGTCACTGGTTCAACCAGTGGGTCACTGGTTGAACCGGATTTATTAAAAAATATATAAAATTACAAGAAAATATTAATAAATACATATAAAAATATACCAAAAAAAGATAAATAGCATAAATTCTTGAATATTGTCTGCAATGCAATACAATTTATTATTAAATTATATCACAAAAATAGTAACACAAATTTAACCAAAAAAGCAAGTAAATAATTGGAAGTTTGGAACAACAATAACACAAATTACACAACAAATTAACTATATGAATAAAATATTACAAGTTTACAACAATAATCACTGCATTTTCTTTCTATTCTTGTAAAGTATCATAGAACAATACTAACATACATAGTTACACAGCATTGAACATTCGAAAGAATCAAAACACCTCTTTTATGAATTGTTAATAATTTAGTATGATCTTTTGTTTTTAAATATCTGTAATGAAATCTAAACTAATTAATAATCTACCAAAAAAACAAAAAGGAAAACTCAGCAGAACTTGGTAGTTGGCAGCACTTAGTTACTTACCTTCTGAAGTCCAGGGTTCGAACTCCAAAGCCAGCAGCGGCGAGGGCGGAGTACACGACGGCAACATGGGACAAGGGCCAGAGGCTCTGCACGGCGCAATGCGATGGCGGCAGGCGAAGGCTACGCGAGGCGCCGAGGCAACAAAGAAGGGCGACGCTTCTCCCTGGAAGGCGCGATGGTGAGCGGTCCTTCTGAAGCAGGGCGCGCGACGGTGAGATCAGGTGGACTCGGAAGCAAGGCGCGCGGCGGTCATCTGACGGGGGAGTAGGGCGGCGGCACAGCGAGACTTAGGGATTTAGATGCTTTCTTCCTCAACTTTCCTTTTCAACTTTTCTTTTAGTTTTAGGGGAGGTCTGGAAGTTGAGCAGACACGGGAATTAGGGGTGAGGTTTGGGAGTTGGACATTTGGTTTTAGCATTTTTAGGATTTGGGCCCAAAAATAAATAAAAAAAGCAAAACGATGTCGTTTCGGTGAGCAAAAAAAAAATTGCATGACCCGGTCCGGGTCATCAAAACCGGCCGGGTCACCGGTTTTCATTAAAACCGGCCGAGTCTTATCGGTTCTCACCGGTTCCAATGCACACCCGGTCCAATAAGCAACTCGGCCCGGTTTCGAGACCGGTTCACCGGGTTTCCGGTCGAACCGGCCGGGTCGATCCGGGTTTTATTACTATGAGCCATAGTGTATGCCCTTAAGATATGGAGACACCATTTATATGGTGTTAAGTTTGAAGTTTTCTCCAATCACAAGAGTCTCAAGCATCTCTTTGATCAAAAGGAGCTAAATATGAGGCAGAGAAGGTGGATGGAGTTCTTAAAGGACTATGGCTTCGGCTTAAGTTACCACCCCGGCAAGGCTAATGTAGTCGCCGACACCTTGAGTCGAAAGTCATTGTGTTTGTCTCATATGATGGTTAGTGAAGTTGGGTTAATAGAGAAGTTTAGGGATATGAATATTGGGATGTCTGTGACTAAAGAAGGAATAGAGATGTGTCACCTTCCAGTGACTAGTGGGTTTAAGCAAAGTGTTATGCTCGCACAAAGAGATAATAAGGAGTTTTTGGAAACCATAGAAGCAAATAAGGCTGGAAAGTTGAAAGGTTTTGAGCAAGGCCCCGATGATTTCTAGAAGTTCAAGGGGCGAATCTGCGTGCCACGAGATGGTGACCTTCGAGAAAGGATCTTGGAGGAGGCTCATAAGAGCCACTTCGCCATTCATCCTGGTACTACCAAGATGTACCAAGATTTGAAGAGGATGTTCTGGTGGCCCGGATTAAAGAAGGATGTGGTCGTCTGGGTAAGTAAGTGTTTGGTCTGCCAAAAAGTTAAGATCGAGCACCAAAAACCTTCAGGCATGTTGCAACGCCTGTCAATCCCCGAGTGGAAGTGGGAGAGTATATCGATGGATTTCATGACAGGATTACCAAGGACCCAAGCTGGCCATGATGCCGTATGGGTAATCGTGGATCGACTGACCAAGTCGGCCCACTTTCTGCCTATTAGAGTCACGTACTCGTTGGATAGATTAGCTCAGTTGTACATCCAAGAGATTGTAAGATTGCATGGAGTGCCGTCGACGATAATCTCGGATCGAGATCCGCGGTTTACATCACATTTCTGGGGAGCCTTTCAAAGGTGTTTGGTTCAAAGTTGTGCTTAAGCACTGCTTACCACCCTCAAACAGATGGCCAATCAGAGAGAACAATCCAAACCCTAGAGGACATGTTGAGAGCCTATGTCTTAGACCAAAAAGGAAGTTGGGATAAGTACATGCCACTAATCAAGTTTGAGTATAACAATAGTTATCACGTGAGCATCAGTATGGCACCGTACAAAGCGCTGTATGGAAGGAAGTACCAATCACCTTTGTGTTGGTACGAACCCGAAATGTTAGGACCCGATGTAGTGAGGGAAATGACGGAGCAAATCAAGAGAATTAAGGATAGAATATTAACCGCTCAAAGTTGGCAAAAGAGCTATGCGGATAAAAAGCGTAAGCCCTTGGAATTCCAAGAAGATGAACATGTATTCCTTAGGATCACTCCCACTACAGGAATAGGAAGAGCCATGAAAGTCAAAAAGTTGAGTCCCCGATTTCTTGGTCCTTTTGAAATTCTTCAGAGAGTCGGGTCTGTAGCCTATAAAATAGCCCTGCCACCTAATCTTTCCAATCTCCATGACGTCTTTCACATCTCTTAGTTGAGAAAATATGAGACCAACCCTAGCCATGTTTTAGAGGTAGAGCACGTATAGTTAAGGGAAGACCTGACGTTAAATCTACTGCCTACGAGGATCGTGGATCGTGATGTCAAGCAGTTGAGGAACAAGTCTGTTCCTTTGGTGAAGGATGCGTGGGGATGTGGCAAGACTGAAGAGTTCACGTGGGAACTTGAATCCGAGATGAGGATGAAGTATCCCAAGCTGTTCTGAGGTACGAATTTCGAGGGCGAAATTCTTTTTAAGGAGGGGAGTAGTGAAGTTTTATGCATTGTTTGATGGAGATGTTTTCGGTCTGTTTGCTTGGTATGAGCATTGTATGATCCTGTTTTGATGATGATAAAATGAGTATGATCATGAATAATTAATGCTAAAATTCATATGAGAAAGTTAAGACAAGTTAATGACTAGAAAGGAATTAATTTGAGACTTTTAGATCCCTTAGAAATGTAATTTTCTAGATTCTGTCTAGCAAGGTTTAAAATTAGAAATTATGGTTTATAATTAGTTTAAATGTGTAGAAACTACTCATAATTGGTTTAGGACTTGATCTTGATGCTTTAGGAGCAAACCGAACCTAGAAAGGGTCAAGGTTATGACTCCTAGGTACCCGTAAAATGTAAATTATGGATTCTGCACTCTTGAGATTTAGAATTTTTTATAATCATAGAATTGAGTAAGGAATACTTAGATATGAGTCTGTAGGTACCCGAGAGCTTAGGTTGTGATGATAGACAACTTAGATTTCAAGTTAAATGACCTTAAGGGTCAAAGCATAAGACATTAAGAGACTTTGATGTTTTAAGTTTGATAATGCAAGTATGATGTGTTGATGCATATGCTTTGATGATGTATGAGCTATGATGAAGTGACTTGTTGAAATGTTAAGTTATCATGATTAGGAAAGTTGAATGAGAAATGCATATATGTTATGAGCTTGTGGCATAAAGTTTATTTGAAGGAAATTCGGTACACAGCTTTTATCCTGCCAAATTTCCGTCAAATCTAGAGGACTTAAGAATGTTTTTGAAGTATGATATGAGATTAAAACCCTGGGTGACACCGGTTCGGCCGAGCACCCCTAGGAGATTTTTATGTGACAAAGCACTGAGACATGCTTTCCTGGGTGACACCGGTTCGGCTGAGCACCCCCAAGGAAGACAAATCCGTGAGGGTATGAATACAAGCAGCCTACCAAAGTGGACAAATTGTTGTAGCTAGAAGCCCGCAAAGCGTTTCAAAGAGGGTATATCCTAAGAGAGATGATCCCTAGCCCCCTAACCCGTACTCGAGGAGTCGGGATTATTTTAATATGTTTCGCTTATTCAGATAATAAGCAAGAGTTAGGGACGACTAGCTAGGTTATGAGCTCATAACTTAGATGTTTTAGGGTGGCCCTATAATGCTATAGTATGATAATTTATGTCACCAAGTTGAGGAAAGTTCCACATGAAAGATTTATGCCCCTTTATGCCACTTGAATGCTTCTTGATGATTATGATTTGTTGAGTTATTTGTTTAAAGTATTGCCATGCATTCATGCTTGATATGTTATATTCATGACATTAAGATGCATTCTAAAAGGAATGAACCTTGGATAATTAGTTTTATGAAACCTAATAATGAACCTTATATGTTTGCACACCTTTTAATAATAAACCCAAGGTTCCTGAGGATGTGAATGATGTAACCTTAGATAGGAGATCCCTACTGAGATTCTTAAGTAAAATTCTCACTCCTTTCTTTTCTTTCTTTCTCTTCCATCGCATCTTCTGAGCTCGATGGTGACATTTGTGGTTTACATCGACACTCCGACGTGGGAGGTGCATTTTGATCCGGACCACGGATCTTACCATTTTGAAGGACAGTGCACAGTTCCTGTTTTCATGTTCGTAGGACGTCCCTTTGCTCACCCTGTACAGAGTTATCGCTTCTCCCCAATGTCTCCCTACGATGATGCTACGGTTTTTGAGTGCGCCCGGATGTGTGACGAGTGGATTCTACGGACATATACCGGAGGTTCAGTAGCTCGTGACTTCCAGGACTATGTGTCCTGATCTCCTGGCTTGGAGGACGACCCTTCGGAGGACTCACCGACGCACATGTATAGCGAGGACTCTGCTCCTACTCCTCAGTTCATGAGAGGAGGGAGCAAGGAAACGGTTATGCAGCCAAGGTTGGCTAGGCGAGCTGAGATGCGCCCTCACAGAAGAGCAGACGTTCAGTCACTATGCGTACCTACTCCTGTTGCCCTACGTCCATGGATCGGTTTCATCCCGCTATACCCCGGGTTCCAGTAGTAGCTGTTTTAAGGGAGGTCTAGTGTAAACACTCACTCATAGATAGGATAAACCTTCTTTTGTCATGAGGTTATCCACCTTAGATGCACTAGGGTAGGAGTCTTTATTTACACCTTTCATGTTGTATTTCTTTTCCTTGTATTGCAAGCTCAGCCCAATTCTATAAGGGTGTGACTCTATGTATTTCTAATTATGTTATTAATGGAATGTTTCTTTCTTTGTTGAATTGTTGATTGTTCTATGCCTTTATAAATATATGATCATGTTGTGAATTATCTTTCTGTACCTCGATGAACGCGGCTCTCACTCTGTTTTATGTTTCAAAAAAAAATTTACCCGTATTTTTCGCTGAGTATTTTAATAAATGGGTGAGACTAAGAAGTAATAACCTAATGATTAACCTAATGTGGTCTAGAGTATTGGGTTAAAAATTAGGGTGTTACACTTTACAGTAGCCTTCCTAAGCTCTTATAGTGAACAGTAGATAACCCCTACTATCATAAACTGAATAGTTCTTCCCAGCCTCTCCAAGCTAAACTGAGTAGGTTTTTCCAGCCTCTCTAAGCTGAACCATGACTAGTAGACAACCCTTACAGCCATGTTACAAGTAGTTCTTCCTAGCCTCTCTAAGCTAAACGATGATAAGTATAATGCCTCTATTACCATGTTGCAAGTAGTTCTTACCAGCCTCTCCAAGTTGAACCATGATTTATAGAACACCTCTGCCACCATGTTGTAAGTAGTTTTTTCTAGCCTCTCCAAGTTGAACCATGATGGATAGAATGCCTCTATCACCATGTTGCAAGTAGTGCTTCCCAGCCTCTCCAATATGAACCGTAATGAGTAGAATGCCTCTACCATTTCATTGCAAGTAGTTTTATATTAGCCTCTCCAAGTTTTGTCGCACTTATCATTACCAAATCAAGGACACAAAGGTTTTGTGTTTGGGTTTCCACTCAAACTAACCTACACTCAAGTTTTCCTTACAAATATTCAATAAACAGTCCCGGGAAAACACGAGCGACTTCTTTCTAACATCTCTTCCAGGGAAGAGTATACTAAAATTAAAGAACTATAAAGAAGATTTTTAAACTTCAAGGAAACTAATTTTATGATATGAAGAACATCACAAGAACTATTGAGCGATTTTTCCAGAGTTTCCACATTTTGTATTCAATTCTCTCATCTAGTTTTGAGCAAAACATCTCCATTTATAATGGTATTCCTTCATGACTGTTGCCTTTGATCAGATCTCCAAGTGACACGTGTAGATCATCCATTTAGAAGAGTAGGCTGACAATCTGTCATATCAGTTGTAGAAGCGGTTAAATAATTGAGGTTTCAAATGTCCCTTTGGAACCTTCTTTTCTACTTTCTAAACATGGTTTTTGAACTCCTGCATCTAAAAGCTAGAATGGTTAGCCAATTAGGTAGAAGAAATGACATTCTAGTTCTGCAAAACTATGTTTGACTTGAAATTTGACATTTGAATTTTAAATTTCCTTCCTTTTCTTGTAGCGTTTAATGCTCCGTATCGAAGTGAGGTTTTTGACATGCATTTTCAGTTCCTTGATAATTCTTTAGTCTTTTGATCTTCAATCTAGGTTTTATGATGATGTATAATTTGTGATTATGATGATTGAAAACTGTGTAACACATTGGTATCATACTTTGTATGATTTCTTCATTCTTCAGCGTACTTTTTGATGTCCCATGCTACTTTTTGAAGACCTTTTCCTTATTTTCTTGTTGTTAATTTGATTTGCTTCATTCCTTGATGCATGTAATTGTACTTTACATGATATAATATTCACTTCATTTAAGCTTAGTCTCTTAATACGAGATAAAACATGCTTGCACATGTAAAGTGAAATTATTCTCGCTCATGTCTGTGTTTGTGTATTTTAGAAATATCTATTAAGTTTAGTCAAGAAACTCAAGATAGCATTAATTGTTCTTCAAAATATTTTCTTTAAATTGGCTTTATTGTCATTAAAAACAATTTATCTTTCATACTTTCTGAAGGATTCTAGAGCTTACAATCTCTCTCTTTTTTATGGTGATAAACCAATTTGAAGAAAATCTTTAGAAGAGATGTTGAAAGAAATATAACGAAATATATCTTGGCAAGCACATGTTCTTTCAAACATCATAAACTTTAAATTTTAGGAAGTCTTTTTCTTAAGGCATGATTGAATATGTTCAAATATGTTTTAAAGCCTTAAGTAACTCAAATCAGATCAAACCTGTTTGGTTTATGATGATACTTTTCTAAATCAAATTAGAATGCTTCTTAAGATGTATCATAAAGATACTAATGCGGATGTCATCATTTAAGTCCTTTTGCACCAATAGCTTGACTTTTGTTCTAAAAAGACTTTCTAAATTTAATGTGCTTGAATAAAAATAAGTAATACTTGTGATATTTCTTCTTGATTTAAATTCCTTATTCAGCACATTCTTTTCCTAAGCCCATTTTAAAACTGATGCTCAAAGATGCATGAAAATCAAAACAGAGCATGTCATGAGAAAACGCTCATGATTCAAATGTAGTTTTGACACTCAAAGAAATCTTGATATAAGTGAAATCAGCATTTTATAATTTAAGATTTCTGAAGTTCATTAGGGATCAAACCCAATGTTATCAAAGTAAAGCACAAGTGAGCCTTTTATTATGAGCTAAGAAACTTTTCACTTAAGTATCAGAGAATGAGATACTTTTAAAAATTTTCTCTAAAACAAATAGATGTTTATGCTTTTTATGTAATCTTGCTCACTAATACATTTATGAATCAAAATATAACACATTGTTTGTCATATAAGCACAACACACTAAAGAGGTTCTAAGGCTTACAAGTTGATCTTAGTTAGATTAAAAGCATATAGAAACAGGTTTTTGAAGGTTCTTAGAAACTATTCACAACTATATTTGACCAGAGCCTTTTAAAACATCCTACACATGTGTCAAAGAGAATGTGTTTTATAAAGATAGGTATTTTAAGCACATCATACATATTGAAGTACATCAGATAAATACGAATATCAAAGCAATAATGGAGAGATTTTGTGCTTCACAAGATACTTTCAAAGCTAATCATGGATATAGATGTGAGCTAACTACTCTAGCATATTAATGATTAAACAATTTAGAACAAACGCTTAAGAGATCAGAAGCATACATCAACAAGCATGATATATGATTAGCTAAGCATGATAAGTAGGCATCGATATGTATCAGTGCTTAAAGAAAGCATATGTGTATCAGAGCATATAAAAAATCTAAGCAGGGATAAGCATGATATATGAACAGGTTATGTTAAAATTGATGAAGAGAAAAAAAATTGTTCAAGAATGAAAGAGAATATACTATTAAATTACTAACTATCAATATAAAGAAAACTAATAGTTCAAGTAATCAAGAAAATTAAAAAAGCATGCTGAAAAAAAATTTCATCTCTAAGCTCCCCCTTAGCATAGGCTCCCTCTAAATTCCGCAGCACAAGATTTTCTCCATTTTCTTTCTTCCCCTTTTGGCATCATAAAAAAGGAGGTGTGTAGGGAACACAAAGCCACATCATCAGCCTTGACGCCTTATTTCTTGGAGAATTTCCATCAGAAGAGCCTTGTGTCTTTGTGATTAAGCCTCCAATTGATCCAGCCAATGATTAATGAGGCATTGCCCTTGCAACAATAACTGAGTATCTATATTGCTTGATTGTGCTGCTGGCGAAGGTTAACCTGGTGAAGGATGAACATTTCGAGCAGGAGATTGTCTGGAAGTAGTTTTGGCTAGAAGAGGAGTAGTGTCATTATCTTGTGTATCCATTGAAGATGTTTTTTTTTAGTCGAAAGACCCAGAAGAAGAAGATTTTTATTTCCTTGCTACAACCCTGAAGACGTACATATTTTTAGGGGTCTCTGATTTTGATTCTTTCTTTGAGTTTGTGGATAAGTGAGAAGGGCTTTTCCTATGTTTGAGAATTACTTCTTATTCCTCATTTCCTCCAAATTATCTTTAATGACAATTATTTTCCTTTTTCCTCTTTTTCTTTTCGCTTTTACAGCTGCCTTTTCAAGGGTTGCATCCTTAATTCTTAAGCTCTGTCTTCTTATACCAGATGTGAAAGCACTAGTAGGTTTCCTTAGGGTTCAAAACGAGTTGAGGGTGTACATGGTGCCTTCCATGTATTCATACCACTCGTTTACGAAAGGATAGTTAAGATGTTCAAAGATCTTGGTAAGCAATATCCCATACGGAATAGCAGCGGTTCTCTTTTTCTCAGGCAAGATTGTACTTAACATGTAATCAAAGATTAATCTGGGCAGATTTACCTTTCTTTTTGCCAGTAGACTAAACAATAACATGCAATCCATCCTGACTAATAGATGTGTGCTTCCCAGATGCAAAAGGAGAGAGAACCAATGAGACTGGTGAAAATTATCCCGCCTTTTTCATCCTTCTTCAAAAAGAGTGATTTCTGCCTCTTTGTATCACTTTCTAAAGGTTTACTTTCTGAGCTTTAGTTTTCACTTTTTAACCCCTATGAGGTTTGCCATATTTTTGCCATAGGTTCATCTTCACATTTCAAGTGTCATGACACTTTTTATTCCTAATTTTCCGATCATTTTCTTCTTCTTTCTGATCATTTCATCAGATTTATGAACTTCAAATAGATCTTCAAGGAGTGAACAGGTCTTGCAAGTTGATGTCTTTATGTGGTCTTCAGATCAAAGGCATGGAAAGAATAATACCCAGAGATGTTGTACATGAATCCTTGTGCAAATTTTAGAGAATTTTGAACATGATGCAATAACAAAAACAATTTTTGAATGCGACTTTAAAAAAGATTTTCAATAGGTAAGTTGGATCTAAGGGGTTGAAGAGAATTTTCCACCAAGATTAATATCACCAGTATTATTAAATATGATAGGGATTTTGGAGTATCTAAAGTAATGATCTTCTAACTGGTTCCTTATCCACAACATTTGGGTGTAGCATTTTGCAACAATTTCCATTTTCACCTTAGGCATTAGAGAGGATAGATGTATTTTTTTTCTTTGCACAATCAAGGGCTTAAGTTTTTCAAGAGAATAGCCGCATCTTGTGATCTCTTAGTTCCATATGGCTTTATCGTTTCCAATAACTATATTTTGAAACTCTCTTTTGATTAGAAACACTTTTGTAGTTTCTATGCCTTGAAAATCTTCAGCTCCTTTTCCATCTTCAAATTGCTTTCCTAAGTGTTTAGAGATGTTTTATGATAGTTTAGAAGTTCTGAGCATACTTTTAGAAGTATCTGAGTTCTGGAGTTTACTTTCTAAAGGTCTAGCTTCCATCTGTTTGCTATCAAAAGTTTCCTTAAAACTCATTTCCTCAAGGATCTTTTCTAGGCCTAAGTGATAGTTAGCAAAGTTTTTCTTGAATGCTTTTCATCAATGAATTTAAACCTTTTGGAGATCTTGAGTATCCTGCTTCTGATTTTCCTTCTAAGCTGGGGAAGATGTTTGAGATAGTTACTATCTTTTAAGCTCTAAGGAACCTTTAACAATTGTAATATTCATATGTAATTGCAAAGAATTTTGATTCTGGTACTCAACTTTCTTAAGTCCACCATGGATTGTTGTTCGAGGAGAAGTTTCCCATCCTTTCTAACAGATTTCTTCTTTGAGAATTATTTTTGAGATGAGTGTCCCTTCTTGTGACAGAAAGTAAAAAGAAAGACCATGATGACAATTTTTATATGAGGCTGCATTTCATTTTCTCTCCTATTTCCTCTTCATTTCTCAAACTTGTTTTCTAAAACAATGGCCTTTGACTTTCAAGCATAAATTTGAGATTTTGGGATCTTTTTCCATTTGTTTTAGTTTAGATTTTTAGAAGCTATGAAGATTTCACAAATTCATAAATATCTTTATCAAATCTTTCTAATTCAATTCTAAGAATTCAGCTTCTAAGGCCTATAGTTTGAAAAATAGAATATAAATTTTCCTTATGATTTTCCTTATCAAACTTAGGCTCATTCTATCTAATATATTTTGAAGAGGAAGTATGCAAATTATATACCAGCTCATCATATCATGCAAGAAATAAGGTGTACGAGAGAATGAATTTAGATATTCTTACCTGGTATATTTTTGTCATTGCACACTCATGTCATGAATAATAAATTTTCAGCATCTTCAACCTTATCATGACTTACTGACCCATTCTCTTCATCTTTAGAATTGCTCCAGATGGCCATTATGCTCTTTTAGGATTTTCTTTGCCTTTTATATCTCTTCTGAGATTGATGCCTCTATTTTTCTTGACTTAGCCCTATAAGGCTTTTGACATACATTTGCTTCACAAGCAAGGAGATCTCATCTCCACTGTCAATCTTAGCTTCTTTTTTTTTTAATCAGATTCTTCCTCATTATCAGAGGTGTTAGCAACATCCATTGCTTTAGTCCTTTACTGCTTCTGATGTAATGACTCTAGGGTCAAAGACTTGCTCATTTTTGGATTCCTCATGTTGGTGAGAGTGTCTTATCAGATCCTAGAGTCTCATCAGAGAAAGGAAGGTCAATAGATAGAGTGGTCTTCTATTGTGTGTAAGATCTACGCCATCTTGTCCCTTTGATCTTTGTCCTCTACAATCATTGGATTGCTCAACCCCTCAAAGGCCTTGCTCTGATACCGCTTGTATGTACGAAAGTGAACAAGAAGGGAGAGTTGAATCGGGCTTTGAGTCTTTCTTCAATCTGAAACATTTAACAAAAATACTAAGTGCAGTGGAACTATTGTTAGTTTTGTTTCAGAAAGTAGATTTCTCAAGTATAACATTATAAACAACCAGATTAATTATGTTTCAACATATGAGAAATAATAAAGCGATGTAGTAAAAATAAAAGAGATTAGGGAAACGACGATATGACACAAGTATTTTTATACTGGTTTGGCCAAACCTCCCTACATCAAATACTCAATACACGTTGAGATTCCACTAAAACATCTTTCTTAACCTAAGAAAGAAAATTGGATAGTCTTTATAGTAGCCTTGCCAAGTTCTTACAGTGAACAATAGACAACCACCACTGTGACAAACCGAATAATTCTTCCTAGCCTCTCCAAGTTGAATCATGACTAGTAGACGACTCCTACAGCCACATTGCAAGTAGTTCTTCCCAGCCTCTCCTAACTAAACCATGATAAGTAGAACGCCTCTTTCACCATGTTGCAAGTAGTTCTTCCCAACCTCTTTAAGCTGAACCATGATGAATAAAATGCCTCTACCACCATGTTGCACTTAGTTCTTCCCAAACTCTCCAAGTTGAACCATAATGAATAGAACACCTCTACCACCATGTAGCAAACAGTTCTTCCCAGCCTCTCCAAGCTGAATTATAATGAGCAGAATGTCTCCACCATTACATTGCAAGTAGTTTTACTTTAGCCTCTCTAAGCTATGTCTCACTTATCACTATTGGATCAAGGATACAAAGGTTTTGCATTTGGGTTACCACTCAAACAAATCTACACTCAAGTGTTCCTTACAAATATTCAATAAATAATCCCGGGAAAACATGAGTGACTTCTCTCTAACTTCTTTTCCAAGGAAGAGTATATGAACATTAAAGAACTAGAAAGAAGATTTTTACACTTCAAGAAAACTGATTTTATGATATGAAGAACATCACAAGAAGTATGGAGGGGTTTTTCCAGAGTTTCCACTCTTTTGTATTCAATTCTCTTATCAGCTTTTGAGCACAACATCTCCATTTATAGTGGTCTTCTTTCATTACGCCTTTGATCAGATCTCCAAGTGACACATGTAGATCATCCATTTGTGTCTTGCAAAGTTAGTCTAGAAGAGTAGGCTGACAATCTGTCACATCGGTTGTAGAAGCCGTTGTATAATTGAGGTTTCTGATGTCCCTTTAGAGTTTTTTCTACTTTCTGAACATAATTTTTGAATTCCTCCTTCTAGAAGCTAGAATGGTTGACTAATTAGGCAGAAGAAATGACATATCAGTTCTGAAAACTGGATTTAACTCGAGATTTGAAATTTGAATTTCAAATTTCCTTCCTTTACTTGTAGCCTTCAATGATCCACATTGAAGTGAGCCTTTTTTATGTACGTTTTTCAGTTTCTTGATGATTCTTTATTCTTCTGATCTTCAATCTAGGTTTTATGATGATGAATAATTTGCGATTATGATGATTGAAGACTGAGTAACACATTGGTATCAGACTTTGTATGATTTCTTCATTCTTCAATGTACTTTTTGATGTCTCGTGCTACTTTTTAAAGACCCTTTCCTTGGTTTCTTGTTGTTGATTTGATTTGCTTCATTCCTTGATGCGTGTAAGCGTGCTTTACACGATATAATATTCACTTCATTTAAGCTCAGTCTCTTAATACGAGATAAAACATGCTTGCACATATAAAGTGAAATTATCCTCACTCAAGTTCGTGTTTGTGCATTTCGGAAACACCTATTAAGCTTAGTCAAGAAACTCAAGATAGACATTAATCGTTCTACAAAATATTTTCTTTAAATTGGCTTTGTTGTCATTCAAAACAATATAGCTCTCATACTTTCTGAAGGATTCTGAAGCTTACATTTGCAACATTAGAAACAAAATGAAGGCCCCTCCTGCCTTAATATATGCATGTTGACCGTGTGTCTTAGCACCATGGGCAAGAGAGTGATTTTGTTCTTGTGTTGTGTTTGTTTTGTGTTTACATTCATGCATTAGTGCAAGTGGTAATGTAGTGTAGTTAGCTAATAACATGATTTTGCCATAATAGCCACTAATATATCCATTTTAGTTATCAATCCTTGTGATCAATTCAATCCCTAATCTTGAGGAGGGATGTAAAGGACACGTCAAGTAATTCAGAAGTGTACATTAGGTGGTTAGCAATGGCAAAGCTTGTTAGAAGGGTTATTATATTCTGTTATTTGTTGTTATTTTAAACCCCTTATATATTTTGTGCCACTTACCGTAACTATCTTCAATTAAAATCAAAAGCATCTCATTCACTCTCAGTTTTCTCGCATTTTCTCTCTAAACTCTCCTCTCATTTCTCAACCTCGGCTCAAAAAGCTTACAATCTGAATGCCTTCCAGAATGATTTCTAGTATTGCCTACTACAGGAATATAATGCCCGTGTGAATTTGTTGTTTTAGTCTGAAGGATATGTTGCACGTAGTTAGGGTGAATGGAGTTATAAGGTAGTGAGTATTCACCAATCCTTTTAATGTGATAACCTTGATAGTAACTTACGTACGAGAATTCAAGTCATAAATTTGAATAACACACCATGTAATCACTTGTTAGACCCTTTCTCTTGAGCAGAAGACTCCGCTTTTATTTTCTTCATCACTGCATTGCATATTAGGGACAAATCCTGGGGACAATGGCACCTCAATGCTGAGAAATATCACAAAATATATTATTATTATTATTATTATTATTATTATTTTGGTGTTAAAATATATGAATTTCAGTTAGGAGGAAAGTTTTTCATGGACCGGCTGATTGAGTTGCTTTGGATATGCGCATGAGCCCCATTGTCATATCTGAGTTCCAACAAATTATAATGACAATGGGCTTATTGTAAGATGGGCTTTTATGTTCCAAGGGCGTGAATTTTAGCCCACAAGTTGATATTTCTGAGGTGAGCAAATTGAAAGGGAGAAGCCAATCACCAGTAGTTGATATGCCATCACTCTTGGTCCAAGTGATTAAACATTTGTAGGTACTGGATCAAGCATTTTATTCTTATTTGCCATCCCTTTTCCCATTTTTCCTTAATTTCACTAGAAGCTCCTTAGATTAAAAAAAAAAAAACACTGAGAGAGAGAATTGAAGGTAAGAAGTGCAAGTTACGTAAGTGGCAATTACAAGGCACTTAAAGTCTAGCTACAAGCTAGAACCAGAAAGTAGCTACAAGCTAGAACCAGAAAGTTGTAAGGTCGTATTCATATATATTGTCTTCAATATGTTGAAGGAGCTAGCAACAAACTAGTGCAACAGTAGAGTTCGTTCGGAAATATGACAATTCTACAACAATTTTTGAACCTAGGATTCCAAGCTTATATATTAAAGCTAAAGCCTCCTCAAACATAGGCTGCAAATTGACGTTGATGTTTCAAAAAGCTAATCAACACAAATAGAGAATTTCATGTGCTCATGGATGGACTCCTACGTTCCTCATCTTTCATTACGATCATGGTTCTAAATTACAATATGCAATCGAAATTGGGGCTGCAATATTGCTATCGAGATGAGCTCCACGACTGCATTATAGTAGCAATTTCAGTCACATACATCATCTGCATTTTCCCGTAGTCTATCTTATCCACAACCGAAACTGCAATTGTAAATTCTATTCTTTCCTATCATCATGATTTAGGGATCTTGGCCACTATGCTGTGTTAACTAATAGTATATATTCCTTGAGAGAACCTACCAAAGGAAAAAAATAAAAGGGTGAAGGTTCCGAGACCGGTTCTCAGATGCTGTCATGATTGAATGCATGTTTGATTTCAGCTGTTAATTTACCTCTTACATTAGCATGTGAAAACTAAAGAGGGATAGTCTCAACTCAACGATAGTAGTTTTATGCCTAACAGGTGAAAACAAACTTGGACAAAAGGACAAAACTACTATAAAAATAACAATAACAACAATAATAATACTAACAATAATAACACCACAACAATAATAATAATAACAACAACAATAATTAGAACAACGTTAACAATAATAACAACAACAATAATAATACAAACTTCTGATAATTCGGGAAAAATTTTAAATCTAAATCAAGAATCAAATGTTGCAACTTTCAAGTTGATAGATTGTTTTGATCATTCTTTAGAGGCTGCTTAATATAATTTCCACTGTTGAAGGCTTTTACTTTAGCACCTTTGACCTTCCTCACTTATATTGGGTTTTAGAATTTTTGCAGAAACATAAGTTTAGTTGTGACAAAAGATGGAATAATTTCTCTGCAATGATACTTCAAGTTGTTTATAAGAATTTGTCAAAATGAGGCTATATTAAGGATATTCTTTGCTTTCATATAAATCAAAGAATAAGGACCCCCCACAACCATTGGTATTGTATGGCCCCCATCGCCGTTGCACCACCCAATAGTAGTAGTGCTTATTCTTCAAGCTTCTTAAGGTCTTAAAAGAGTGTCAATTTCTCTCTGGATTTCCGGGATATGTCCATTTATCTTTAAGGGCAGAACAGGTAAACTATAATCAGTTACTTGAACCATTAATTTTTTTCCCATACCTTGACTTTACATGCTTATTGTTCAGACAAAATTATAAAAAAAAAAAATGTATCACATTTCAGAGTAATATGCCGGTATGTATTAAAAGAAAAAAAAACAGAGAGATAAATGTATTAAGAAAAAAGTAATATACCGGTCATTTCTCTTATTCTCATGATGGTAATAATCTTAAGTGATATAGGGCTAAAATAACCGTTTTAAACTTTTTGAATAGAAGATGATATAATGACTAACTTTGATGAAAATAATTCTTTTAATTAAAAAATCAGAATTTTTGTAAAAAAATATAAATAATTAAAAATAAGCACAACCATATTTAATTTGATGCACGTACAACAATATTCTTTTCCTGTAATGAACATATGACTACAAAACGTAATTATTGAAATGCTAGAGTTGAATGACAAAGTGATGGGTTTATATTTGTTTTTTAATTTTAAATTCTGAGTATTGTCAACTTCGCTGCAGATCCTTATATTTGCTTTTACATGTCTAGTGTACATAACTATGGGGTACTTCGTTCTATGATCAGTGATCACCCTTCTGTGGTGGCTCCATCCTTGGTCATCAAAGTATCAAAATAGCCTTGAAATATATGGAAGATGTCTCTATCTTATCATCACTGCACTGTTGCTTTTATTTCAAGGTTCATTTTCTGCCACACTATGCTTGCGCTGATCGTTAAACAAAGTAGTCATATGCTTTGAGAGAGACCATAGAAGCTGAACACGTTTCACACAAAGTAATAGATTTTGGACTACATATGAAGAAAATTTTGGTTTGCCTAATTAATATCCCATATTTCCAAACCAAACAGTTATAGAGATTTTGAATCGAAACCAAAGGAAAACCTTTTTAAGAATTAAGACTAAAAAAATATACTTGTCTCTTTTGGATGAAAACATATTTAAGCCTTTTACTAATTAGACCGATGCATTACGGGGGAAAAAAAAGAGAAACATTTAAATGGTTCTCTGGATTGGGATTATTGAGCCAAATGGATGAATTAATTTGTACAAAGATATTAATTATTGACTGCATGGCATCCATCATATAAACTTGTCCATTCCTAATATCCAATTGGTAGGAAAAAAATGCAATCAGTTTATTTGCCTAAACATCCCTAAAGCGGATGTATCAAAAAGTTGTAGGCCTTTTATCCTTCAGTAAAAACCCTTTCTCAAATTAGTCAACCCATGATGAGGTACTCAGTTCTTTGAGATCAATTGCACTTCCACATTATTTTATTTTTGAGATTGTTGCGGTCTCACTAGTGGTAGAGGGTAGGGCCTTGTTAGGCTAGAGATAAAGATGCCATCTCCCCCAGTAAGAGGGGGTATATATAACAGCCAAAGATTAATGAGAGGGGTTGCGAGGCATTAATGAGAGAAATTGATATCGTGTCTCTCACTCTCATATGTTGGGTTGACATCTATTGGGCTAAGCAAGGGTACGTTTGGGGGTAGGTTTACATGAGGATGCAGGTCGGTCTAGTACTAACTGGTTCAAAAGTCTCCCAGTCTTGAGGCCCAGATGACCGAATAGACTCAAGCATGAGGTATGCATCGTGTCTTCTTGTGCAAGTTGTTGGTTTTACTTTGTGGTCGTTTGGCCTTCTATGGTATTGTTTGCTTCGTTTATTTGTTTCGGCTTGGCTTTGTGTTTTTGTTGGGAGCATGTTTGATCCATGGGTTAGGTTGATTTGTTCAAGTGTTTGCTTGCTTGTGTCTTGGGTTCTATCATTTTCTCCTTTCTAATGGGGAAGATCATGATTGGGAGTGAATCACAGGATTGTCAATATGCTAGGCTAAAATGGTCCTTAAGTATGGTCAGTGGTGTTTATGGGAAAGGGGACTCTATAAGTCGGGGACTTGGGTCGATCTCCCCGACCGGTACTCAAACCATCTAGCCTTAAGCTCAAGTGCGAGTGAAAAGGCTAAGGGTTGGGATTAGTCTTTTAGCAAGAGTGTGGAATTGTCTTCATTGCTTGAGAGAATGAGGCTTTATGCTAGCAAGAGCCAGGTTTTAGCCTTCATGCTAGTCTTGGGTGCTCGTGAATATGAGTCTTGGGTGCCGATGAATATGAGTCTTGGGTGCTTGTGAATATGACTGTTGGGTGCTCATGAACGCGAGTCTTGCGTGCCTATGAATACCAGTCTTGGGTGCTCGTGAATATGGGGTCAGCGAATTGAATACTAGACAGTGCTTATGAAAACGAGGCCAATGAATACTGAGCTTCCATGGTGCCCTTGAGAAAGGGGCTGATGAATACTTGACGCTGCTCATGAAAATGAGGCCAGTGAATACTAGGCTTCAGTGGTGCTTGTAAAAATGCAGTTGGTGAATATCGAACTGTGCTTGCAAAAACAAGGCTGGTGAACACCAGGCTTCATGGTACTAGTAAAAAATGGGGTCGATGAATACTAGACGATGCTCGTGAAAATAAGGTTGGTGAATACCGCGCTTTTGTGGTGCCCGTAAAAATGGGGTCGATGAATACTGGACAATGCTCATGAAAACGAGGGTGGTCAACACCGGGCTTCTATGGTGTTCGTGAAAACGAGGTCAATGAATACCAGGCTTACTTCCTGTTGTCGTTATCCACGGTCTTACCATCTTAATACAACAGTCATTTAAAAAATTATTAGCACGTTAAACAAGTAATAAGCTCCAATTAGAAAATTTGTATTTCCTTTGCCCTCTTCACCATTATATCAATCAAACGTCTTAAATACCAATCAAACAAAAAATATTGATAGAAACATAGATAATTATGAATTTAATTTTTCTATCCCAATTAATCGCTAATACACACATGCTAACTTGTTGCTCTAGTTGTACCGTTGTAAAACTCATTGAAAATTCAGTTGCTACTCATGATATGATGAGAATTAACAATAATTTGGTGTCACAGGTACACATAAAGGAGGCTAATCAATAATTTATGCATATATCAATGAAACAAATAATTACAAAATTTGAATGTGTAAAATAAAATTCAAGGGGATTAAAGACGAGTATTAACCAAACAAAAAAAAAAATTTTGGTCGATCATGTAAATCAAACAATTGATTTAATACCAAAGATATGATTCTTACTTCAAAAGGAAAATAGTGAGCATTCAAAGATAATATACAAAAGGGCAATGCAATTAATAAGGATACCGTATAGTTATAATTTATGGTAATTTAGAAGACTCAACAAATCTTTAAAATAAATAGAGCATATTATATTCAATGATAACGAATACTAATTGGTCATGGGCAATAATTTATAATCAAGTGAATTTAATTGCAACGTAAAGTTTAAGTATTTTTTACGTTTATTTGATAAAATTTAAGTTTTCAATGATAATCAAGTGATAATCAAGTGAACCTTAATACTATCACAAGGAGCGATAGACATTAATTAGCAAATAAACATATTAATAGTATCAATGATTTGTAATGCTGACTGGAGGCAATTGATATGCTAAGAAGTCCTAAATCATAGAAGTAAATGATGGGCACGTTACACGCTTATAGCTAATTTTAAACATGTTATAAATGGTAGTGATTATGGTAATCGGCTGATATGCCTTGAACTCTAGGAAGGGAACCTCATGCCAGAATTGCAAATGGGAAATTCTTTTTTGAATGCCTTTTTTGATCGTTAATTTCCATATTAGAAATAGTAACAGACAAATAAAGATCAACACTTCACACACTATGTGCGAGCATCCACTATATCAGGTACAGAGTTAATGCTCTATGCTCTACCATAATCATTTAACTACGCCTAGAAATGGAAAGCAATTTTTCTTAAAATCTAAGGACAAAGGCACTCAACCACACTTGGAGTGACACCTAATGAGCATCTGGGACAGAATCAAGCAAAGTTTCAAAACATAACATACGCTTAATTTATGCAAATAATTCGGTATTTATTCTTCTCAAATAAAGTTTATATTTGATTGTTACAATTAGAAAGAAAGGTAAAACACTTTATCTTACACAAAGGGAGAAAAGGAAAATGTGAAAACGGGAACAAGCTCCATCTACTTTTGGAAAGAAAGCAGAAAAGTAGCATATGTGCCAAGCAAAGTCTCCAACAACTCATTTGATGTTCTGGTAATAATAAAATGGAGGATTTTCTATTTCTTTCAATCCATTTATTTAAATATGCATGGATTCAAGTGTCTCAAATTGATTTCAACCCCATATGTCAAGCAGACAATCATCTTGAATGTGTCCCTTCACTGTAATTCTAATGAAATAATCTCCCCCTTAACGTGTTTCATAGTTTAACCATCAACACTATTGTGAATGTTTTTTCATCAATGAAATGAAATGATATTAATAAAAATGACTTTCCCAGAATTCTGAAAAAGGAAGGGTTTTCGATCGATTTGACTAATGCTTAGTGTTTCATTCTCATCCAACTTCACTATATGCATACTTTTATGAAATAAATCCATTTCTAAGATATATATATATATATATATATATATATATAAACTTACAGATCTCCAAATCATAGCAATGCCAATAATTTTTTAATAACTCATTTCATATGTCATTGATAAAACTGTAGCTGTGATACAAAATAATATTGAGTTGCTATTTCAAAGAACCATAAAAGCTATATCATTTTAGATACAAAAAGAATCATGATAAATCAAAGAGCTATATCATGCACGGTCCGGGACCTTGCTCGCACTACCACTAGAGCACTCTACTAAAAGACAAAACACTTCATAGTAATGTGAAGTTCACCCAAACTGAAAGCTAATGCTAGTGAGGAAGAGCTTGAGGACTCGAGGCTGCAGTTGCATATATAAGGAAAAAGGGAAAAACATGTGAGTTTTATTTTAAAACTCAGTGACCAGATTCTCACCTATAACCATGTATGGGACAGGAAGAAAGATATATAAACAATAATGTAACATCCATAAATCATTTTCATCTATAGTAGCTATTAAAATCACTAGTTTACTAGAAGCATAAAAACTATCTTTATTTCTCAAGGATTACTAAAGAGAATAGACTATCCATAAACAATAAGGTGGTGCTCAGTCTATCGTGAACAAGAACTTCAAGCTAAGATCTTAAAGGTCCTTTGCGAACCGCGTCCCTTGTGAACTAATCTAAATAAGGATAATTTACCACCATGGGCCTCGACAAACCAAGGTTAATGATTTAACTGCTATTAACTCATAGTTCTGTTCCTCTTTAGTAATTTCTTATTCTAAAATCATATATATAGCTAAGAAGGGGATGCTATAATTCTAAGTTCAACAACTTTAAATCCTCATAATTAAACATAATGTTTCAAATTTGTTCTCATTATCATAATCAAGTCTAAAATCATATATATAGCTAAGAAGGGGATGCTATAATTCTAAGTTCAACAACTTTAAATCCTCATAATTAAACATAATGTTTCAAATTTGTTCTCATCATCATAATCAAGTCTAAAATCATGAAATAACTCATATAATAATAATAATAATATTTCAACTATGGTCCTATGCATTTTGATAATCATAGGTTTTCATGAAATTCAAAGAAATACATTTTCTAATTCTTGCAAAATAGACATAAATCTTGTGCCATGTCAAAGTTCAAATTCTAATTTGCTAAATACTCAAATATGCTATACAATATATTCATAATGACCAAAATAGGGCCATGAGATCAAACCCCCTCATCTAAAAGGATGGAACGTGAAGGGCCAACACCAAGAGAGCTTTGGAGAGCGGGATGGCACCGGTGTTTGTTATAATAACCATAAAACTCATGAGTGATCTATGGGTGGCTCTAGATAATTCTAAATCAACCCTAATAATATTGAGTGAGCACCTTCACTTGACAACAAGAATAAAAACACCCTACACTCAAGAACATGGAAGAATGGAGAGAAAGAAGACATTATCTATCAACAAATACATACCTTGAAGATTGGGCGAGGTAAATTTGAGTAGAATTGAGTGTAACACCTTAATAGAACCCAACTACGCTTAAGTTCTATTTGGAATCTATTAGTTATCACTTATGTTTTGCTTTCACTTTCTATGGAAAATAACTTATAAAATAGTGGGTAAATTGTTTTTATACAAACTAAATTTTGAAAAACTTAAGCCTGTAGTGAGAATTGGAGATATAGCATTGTTATCATGTTTAAAAATTTAAGAAATTGAAACTTACACTTAGTTATGCAGAAGTAAATAGTGTGAATATTTATGCAATACTTAACTTATTACACATAACTTTATTCATAGATATTTGCAACTAGTTAAGGGAATACATTACATAAGTTTGGCTAAGAGTTTAACACATAGTTCTTAACCAATCTACAACTAACAGTCCAATGCATAAATCTAAACTGAATTATAGATCAATACATGAATTATATCAATTCCTAAAACATAGGTAATGGAAACTTAAACCTTGGACGACAGCCATCCTCTTTGCTTGCTATGCCATCCTCTATCCGTTGATCAACTCCTTGAACGCAGGCTATCTCGTGGGCTAGAGACTCAACTGTGATAGAAACTTGGCGACTCGCGGCTTTAGGAGAATCTTCATCCTCATCCTCATCATCCAAAATGTAAAGGTCACCCTATGAAATAGGATGTCTTTCTATACTAGGCATCATATGCGTTAGGTTGCCATTAGAAGGAGGACCTTTGGGAAGGACCTTAAGCCAATTTTTCTGCTATAGAGGATGATATTCTGGCAGTGTTTCCCCTACCAAGGCACTTGGATTAACCCATCCATACTCAAGTTCATAAATTTGCATTGCTATGTTTGATCCATTGGTTGCTCCTACAACAGAAGTAAAAGAATATACAAGATGGTGCTCTGTTGTAAGGAATTGACCCGGAGTAGGAGAAGGGTTTCCAAAAGGACTCAGATGCATGCGGTGTTCTACTATGGTGGTGGTCCTAATCACCACAGTCCAATCATCTTTGAGCTCGCAAGTGGTGGGGCTCATCTTCTAGGTCGTGGTCATTTTTCTATCAATTCTTTTCTAGGAACGACATAGAAATAGACATAGGAGTAAGGAATACATGAATTCTCAGTAGAAGTCCCAACTTGGCACTAAACATGTCATCGTTGTTTTCCCAGTCACTTCGGGTTTATTATTATAAAAGGGTGGACATGTGAATAGTTCAATTTTAAATTTTTGCAAACATAATTAGCCGAAATGAATTGGCTTTTAGACTGTTCTTGTTACATCAACTAGAGAATACATATTCATAACTCCTCAACTACAGTAAAGTAATCCAGATAATAATCTCAATTTAAACTACAGGATCATGTAAACATTTCCATTCATTCCTTCATCAATCGTGCGTTCAAGCATATCATATGAAATCACTAGCTAGTGGGCAAGAACAATTTAGTAGATGCTTGCATTTCATGATTATTCATCCCCAACATTTACTTGTTTCGCGATCATTATCGTTCTTTCATTCCATTATCATTTCCTTACTTTATTAAATTGACCATAACAAAGATAATCCTTGAGGTTCCAAACCAACAAGCGAAGGGGTTAAGGTACCATATCTTCAGGGTCTCTTTGGGTACTGCACTTTCAGGGTCCCTTTTTTTTTTTTATTTTGGTACCACACTTTTAGGATCCCTTTATTTTTTATTTAATTTGGGTACCATCCCTTCAAGGTCCTTTTATATATATATATATATATATATATATATATATATTTGGATATTGTACCCTTGGGATCCCTTTTTTCTTTCATTAGCATATTTCTCAATTACTCATGGGATGAATGCACCAATGCCTTAGACCACCCTAAAGGATAATGAGCTCATACCATGGCCATTGCTATAATCTTTTGGATTTTGCATAATATCAATCCAACGGTATAGGAGGGTAAGCTGTGAGCTTAAGTCCACCTTTTCAGACTTTCATTGTTTGGCTCAAGTCCACTTTTCTAGACTTTCATTGCCTAGTGCAGTCCACTTTTCTAGACTTTTATCATTTAGCTTAAGTCCACTTTTCCAGACATTACTTAATTTTACATTGTCATGTATCATGTTTCATCAAATCTCATGTAAAATCTCACATTCATAAAATAGTTATGTCAAAAAATCTCATAGCATAAAGTCTCATGCAAGGTCTGACATTTATACAATAGACATGTCATAAAATCTCATAGCATAAAATCTCATATAGATTCTCATAGACAATCTCATATTAAACATTCCAAGTCATTAAGTCAATTCCCTAGTATTTCTAAAGGGTTCCTGGAAGTTTTGGTGCTAATACATTATGAGATCCTTCTCATTCTCTTTCCTGAAAAATCTCTTTGAACCTTAAATACTTTGGTTGCACTTATAATATTATCCTTACGTAGTTTGACTTTCCTTAAGTCTTTGAAGTCCCTATAACCTTTTTAAATATATATTTTTCATCTTGAGGATTATGACAATTTAAATTTCTTAACCTTTCTCTTTACAATGCTTGAACTATCAGTTTGCATATCTAACATATTTTATTAGAAAAATCATAACTTTTAAAATAAATAGTATTTTGGCCATCTAAGGGTTAGATTCCTAAATCATCAAGCTTTCTATCAAGGGAAATTTCATTAAAAACATATTTGTAAGTCTACCATTATACCCTAACAAAGTTAACACTTTCCAGATTTTCTTAGCACACCTATCTGTGACTTCATTTTCCAAACTGTTTCATTGTGATTAAAACCATTGTGTAAGACATATATCGATATATTCCTCCGTATGTTAGCTTTCCAAAAAAATTTGTTTCACTTCATTTTCATTTTTCTAGCTTGAGTTACACTTATGTTACTACTAAAAGGTAGATATAAAGTTTCAGTTGTAGGCTCAACTTTGAAAATTTATATCTTGACCTAGAAAACTCCTTTTTAGGTGATTTCTTTTTTGGAAAGTATTTTATAATATGTCTAGTTTATTGTAAAAATAGTTTTATTTTAAGATACTTCATATATTATGAACAATGCTTTTCGAAATACCTATTGCCAGAAATAACAAAAAAATCAAGCATATACTATTTCATGCATTAAGTCACCTTATCGAATCAAGTTTCACATACCATATTTTTAACCCATATTTGAGTATGAAAACATTATAGAACCACTCAGAAATAGAAATGACCATGTTGTGTTCTCAAAGACATATTTTACAAGCAACCATCCAAAACTTTTGCCAATAACTCAAGCTCGAGGCATTCTAACCATGGATGAGGTTAGAAGCCAACAATGCTTGAACAACTAAAGAAGAAACTCCTATATCTTATGTAGAAGATTAAAATGAGTCTTTCTATCCCAATAAGTCCCATGAATTTGAGGTGAAGAAGAGAAGAAAACTCCTTTGACAAATGCTTGAATTGCTAGTGTTTGTGCTACTATTTTACAAGAGCCAAAAGATCTAGCTCTTGTAAAGCTTAATGTGGGCTCTTTGTGGCTTGGAAATAGAAGAAATTGAAGAGAGTTTGTAAAGGAAGCTTTTTGAAAATATGAAGAAGAAGCAGAAGAAGAACAAGCTTAAGAGAAAGGTAGTAAGAACACGGAAAGTTTGCAAGTGTGTAAAGAGCAAAATGAATCAGACAACTCCCTTATTCATAGGCTATCAAAATTGTGGGAAATGAGGGTTGTCTGGTGCATATTTCTTCTCCTTTTAGTTTGTTGAATTGGTTTATTTAGTTGGTGTAATGGCTACTTAGTTCTTAGTTAGCTTGTCTAATTGTAATCCTTGCCAATTTTGCTTGAAAATATAGGTAGACTATGCCTATATTTGCTACCTATTGATACATGTAAAAAATTCCATTTAAATCAATTCTTTCAAGTGTCATTAAGCTTTAATCAAATCAACATTTTCCTTCCGGAAGAAAGCATGCAGCCATGAGGATGCATTGGTGGTGTAGGTGAGAGGATTCTTCATCTTATGCATGCATATGTAACACCCTTACCACCATAAAGCTATGTTTAAGCCATAACTTTATAGTGAGTAATTGTAACTTATTAACTTGGTTTATCCTTAAAGATGTGTATACAATATTAAATATCAATTGCTTTTGTAACAAATATAAAACTCTTTCACTTTGAGTCGCTAAATTTGAACATGAATAATATATTAATTATACATAATTTTATTACCCAATGACCAATCAATAGAGTCCCTAACTATGTCAAACCTTTACCCTGGTTCACGCAGGAACCTTCTAGTTTATGTAGGGTATTATTAAAAATTCATTAAAAGAAAATAAAAATATTGGCTAAAATCCTCTATCATTGGTTCATCAAAAGGGTTTGGACCATGATGCCAATGCAAACTAAGGATCTCCATCATCGCAATCTGTGTTAAAAAAAAATGATATTAGCATGAATGAGAATCAAAGATTCCTAGTAGAAAAAACACTACTATACTACACAGTGGTATCTTACATAATATTAAAATAATTAAAGTATCTTCGATTTCTTCGAAAATAATTACTTTTTATTGTTTCTTCTTTTAGCTAACATAATATTATGAGTAGAAGTCATCCTCAACTATATAGTCTCATACCTATACAGTCTTAGAATCCCTCTCATTTTGGTTGTTTATACAATACTTAGTTTTTTTTTATTACTTCTTTATCATATGCTTATTAATAACTTTAGGCTATAGAACTCATACGATCCCTGATATATTTCTCATCCGATGTATTGCCTGTGATGTAACACTTTATATTACATCCTTTAATTATATAGTTCACTTGATGAGTACCTTGTACTACATCCTGATATAGATCACAATAGCATGCTATTCTCAATACATCACTTTTCTCATAATGTTCTAACACCTCGTGTTACAACCTGATATAGTTCAGTTTGTTGCAGTACCCCGTACTACAACTTGATATAGATCACAAGTTGAATCCATGAGCTTACAATCAAGCAATTGTTATTAAATAAGGCTTATTTTCTTAAGTTTTCTCTTCTCATAAGAATCTTTAATATTTGCTTAGGAAATCTTATAATTATTAAGTAAAATCTCTTCTTAGTAGTTCTATTTCTCATACTTTTGCTTTCAGATTTCCTTGAAATCTCCTTAATTCTTATAAGATTTTCTCTATTAAGTCTTCTGAATTAATGTGAGACTCTTCTCTTGAAAATATCATGAACTCTTGTGAGATCTTCTCTGTTAAGTCTCCTGAATTTCTGTGAGACTCTTCTCTTTAAAATCTCCTGAATTTCTTATGAGATATTCTTTGAATTCTTATGAGGTATTTTGTTTAAAATCTCTTAACTTTTTATGAAACATTCTGTTCAAAATCTCTTGAATTCTTATTAGATATTCTGTTTAAAATCTCTTAACTTCTTATGAAACATTCTGTTCAAAATCTCTTAACTTCTTATGAAACTACTTCTCTGCATATAATTCTCTTTAATCTTTATGAGATTTATCAGTTAAATCTGCTAAACTTTTGATCAAAATTTCTGAAATTAAAGAAAACAACTAAGCTTTGCATGAGATTTTTCTGTAAAATATGCTAATTTTTTATGAGATTTCTTCACAGTAGAAGCTTATAGGATTTCTTACTTAGTAATTATTGAAATTCAGAAAATTAAATAAAGTTTCTTAATTAGATTTTAGAGTTTTTCTTCTATGGGTCAAAATCTCATCATTTTCATGAAACTTTATCATCATACTTCAAAATACCAATCTTTTAGATTTTTCAAAACTATTTCTAATAATATTATGGAAAAATTTCTAGATATCCCAATCTTTTTAAAGAACCAAAAATATATTCATTTACCTAATTAATCTCTTGTATTAATTCAATCAACCCACAAGACTCATATTTATTGCATCCTTTATATGCATGTAACTGATATACATGAATCTTGAAAATAAATTTCAGATTTCATAAAGATAATTTCAAATACATCTCAAGAGTTTACATTAGCAAAATAGCCAAACTATCACCAAGCAACAGACATAGATTTTTCCTTCCTTTCTCCAAGCTTTTTGACAAACTTTTCTCTAGTTTTTCTTCTCTAATCCAAGCCTCAAACCCAACTTTCAGCCCTTGCTGGTTGGACATATTTGAAGATGAAAAATAAGGTTTTTGCTTGAGTTTGATGTAAAGGAAGTGTTCTTGAACTAGTTTATGGATTAATCTAGGTGTATCCTTCAAGAATTTGAAGGTTTCATGGAGTTTCAAGAAGAAAATGGAAGATGGTGAATGAAGGAAGAAAGGAACGGGAAGCTATGCAGAAATTCAAGGAAATGTGGTCTTTTTCAATTTTTTCTTTATATAGAAAAGCTTAACTTGGAGAAAAAGTAATATGTATTTTTATTTTTGGATCTATTTGTCTTGTATCTATATTGAAAATGTCTATGTTTATTTGATTATCCTAAGTAATAATTATATGAGATCTTATAACAGCCATTATTTATACCAGTTTCGGCATTTCAGTGTACCGATTATTTATAACAGCCATTATTATCATTTTGGTACCCCAATCGATACCTAAAAATTTTATTAGGTTAAAAATATTTATTTCACCTTACCCTTATTTTCTTCTATGTCTTTATACTAATTATGGGGCCTCATTTTATATCTCCGATTAAAATATTATTATATTAAATTTTTTAATAATATTAAATTAATTTTCATTTTTTTTACAAAATTCTCATATTGTTGTGATCATAACTGTATCTGTCGAAATTTTCAAAATCCCTACAGATTCTTCACATTTAATTATTTTATCATAATAATACTAAAATACAAGTCGTTACACATACATGTGTATCTTTATATCGTGACATTGCTTAATTTTGGTGAATGAATTTTCAACCTTATAATTATGTGTATGTATAATATGCAGCTGGAAAGCATGAAGTAATGCATACATGCATCATATTTTATTGTCTTATCATACAATTTAAGAAAATATTATTTATGTCATGATTTCACTTTTAGTAAATCTCACTTTTTGGAATCTTAGCTATAAGTAGTTTAATCCTTATTTTAATATATTTTAATCTTTTAATTGGAATCCTAATTTTATTAGACTAACCATTCATTAAAGTTGATCTTAACACATGGTTAGAATATTTAAATTATTTATTAGTTAGTATCTTATTCACACTATTAAATAAGTTGTCTATAGAAACTTATATTGATCAAATATTAATTTATGCTAGATATTTGCTTCTTTTAGTTAATTCACCTTTTAGCTCTTTTTAGTATTAACCCAATAGCTTAGATTCATTCTTACTTAAAGACAAGCTTAGGGATTTGTGCAATGACATTGTTGTAATTATTAAAATAGTAACATTGTGGTAATTTCCAAATCCAAGACAAAGGGTATTTTAGTAATCAGACAGACAATGTTAATGGCATTCTTGTAATTCTTTTTTATACAGTAAAGATATCTTTGTCATTTATGTATAAAATAAGGGTAGTTTGATAATTTCCTTTACATTATAAGGGAATTTTCATAATTTTTCTAAGAAATGGCATTTTTGCAATTCTTTACATCCTTTTCTAGACACATTTGATTATTCTAATGTTATTTATTATATGTCATGACAATTGTCAATTTCCATTGGTTCTACTCATTTTACATCTTAATAATTAATTATAATTAATTAATCTTTCTAATTAACTATTTACTATTTATTTGACTTTTTGACCTTTTATTGACTTTTAACATTTATATTATCTTCTTGATTAATGTAATTTACTAATTAAAATATTGTCTAGGGAATTTAATCTCATAATCAAATTTTCCTTGTTTAATATGTTTAATTTAGGATTTATATCTTAATACTACTTATTATTGTTCATTCTTTTATGTCTTCAAACTATGCTAATGGTACTAATCAATAATAAATCATCAAGGTTGACTTTTCCCACTATGGGACTAAGATCAACAATTTTGTCGGCAAATCAATTGCTCGGGTTCATCGAGTCAATTAGCTTAGACGAAATTTGAGATGTTACGCTGAGAGTGAAGGATGGAAGAGAGTATTAGGGATGAGGGTTTTCGATTTTGGCAGTGGAAAGCTTGAAATGAGGGTTTAAAAAAGGGTAGGCTCATTTGTCAAAATTGTGTTGTTTTGGTATTGTGCTGACAACAAGGACCCTTGCTGTAGTGAGTTTAACTTTCTGCAATGAGGGTATTTGATACTAAAGGGATAGTTTGGCTCATCTACTTGTTGCAGCAAGCCTATTCTACATAACTCTATAGATTTTAGGATCAACACCAGTTTCTGCATTCAAGGCCTTCCCGAAAATGCGGGTGGATCCTTGGGGACACCAAGGCCGTACAGAACTTGTTTAGGGACATGTGTACTCGAAGCATTACATATTCCCCGCTTAAAGAGACTTGGTTCCCAAATCTTAAACATACCTTGAGGAGGGAAAAGGTGCGAGTATTTGATCTTCATGGCTTCTTTGACTTCCCAAGTAGCTTCCCCACCAAAGTGGTTCCTCCAGATGACCTTCACTGAGGCCATTTCCTTTGCTAAAAGCTTCTTGATCTACCCATCCACGATGGCTACCATTGTTCCTTGTATGACAAGTTCTCATCAACTTGAACTATGAAAGATTGTGTGGATAGCTGATAAACTGGGAGGCAGTGCCAATCTATGGTCATTGCTCCAGCTCTCTCTAGAATCCCGAGTGGGCCGATATAGCATGGAATAAACTTTCCTTACTTACTGAACCTCACTACTCTATTTATGGGAGGCACCCTCAGAAACACGTGATCACCCATTGCGAACTCTAAATCTCAATACCGATTATCAACATTGGATTTCTATTTGGACTATGCTGTGAATAACCATTGTCTGATCAATTGGATCCTCTCTAGAGTCTCTTGAACTAGATCTAAGCCTAGGGCCGTAGCTTCCCCTAAGCTCAATCCATCCAATGGGAGATCTGCATCGTCTTCCATATAATGCCTCAAACGGTGCCATCTAGACACGTGTTTGGTAGCTGTTTAGGAGAACTCTATCAGTGGCAGGTGGTCACACCAATTTCCTCCAAAGTCTAACACGCAAGCTCTGAGCATGTCCCATAAAGTCTGAATAGAGCTATGTGCTGCATAAGTCGATCCAAGCGTGTGCGAGTTATGCACTGTGTCCCCAAAATGTGTTCTACATAAGTCGTGCAACATCTTGTACAGCTTATGTATCAAAATCAAATCATGCCTAGCTAGTATGTCTTATGCATAAACAAAATGATATATTTCGAGTTTCCACTAGAACAAGACATGTTTAAAGTTTATCATTTTTTTAAATCTAGAAAAAACTGGTAATTCCATGAAAAAAAATAAAAGTGACTTTTTTTCTTTGCAGTAAATATTAAGAGTTTTGTGTTTGTAATTTTATCAAAATAGTACATTTTTTTTTGGTTCAATAATGGTGGAATTCTTTGGAAATCAGTTTGAAAATGAAAGAGATTAATTTTGATGCATAAACCAAATCTCTATATTTGCATGATTTTTAAAGTAATGAAGGGGAAGTTATTCATATTTATTAATATGATATTACATGATTGAATGATCATATCTTGCAATGTATCAAAATTTAAATAAAATTAAATTTAAATGATTAGTACCATCAAGTTACAATCCATCTTAATTTTGTTCACATCGGAGTTTTGAACATTAATTAAAATAGGTATCAAGGAATAGCTCATTGTTACATATAAAAACAAGTTAAATTATCTGGTGGTTTTTTATGCACACACATGATAGATTTCATATAGGATAAAGAATGAGAATACTAATTACTTAGTTACAGAAAAGCAAATATTCCCTTTAATATGCGAAGTTAATTTTGCAGTTCGCATTTTGATACGCTACGAATCATGTATCCATATTTAGACATTTTAGTTATACTGCGAAATTTGCCAATAAAATGATTTAAGTTTTATGAACAATTAATGCAAGGTCTTTTCACCAGATTTATGAAAAAAAACTACTGAAATTATATCGCGTTTACGTACTCATATGAAAATTTAATTACCATTAAGGAGTGTATGTTTGGTTTAGATGTAAAAACAAAGTAAAAATTTTCACAGATGAGTTTTATGTATAGTTTTATAATTTATTAATAAAAATTTTTACCATAATTTTACCTAATACCATATACATAATTTTAGAGCAATGTTATTTTGACATAAAAAAATGGGTGTCTTATCTATTGATTAAGTTTACTGAGTTGAGTGAGTAAGGACTACAAACTCATCTAATGGTAATAAAATGGATATCAAATGACACATTTACTTTTTGAATGTCAAAATAGCATTTTCCTTCTTGATGGTTTTAGAAATTACATAAGGGTATGTTTGGTTAGAGAATAAAAATGGGTTGTAAATTTTCATAGATAAGTTTTATATATAAAATTACACATGAATCTCATTCATAACAAATTTTCTCCTATTTTCACTCTTTGGCCAAACATATCCGTGTTAATTTTATGGGAAAAAACATATTGTTCCAATTTAAATGTCAGGAAAAATAATAATTAGGATTTTTTTTCTCTCCATCCATGTGTTGTATCTTTCAAGCCAATGAATTTCAAGTTCCTTGAAGCTTCTGATGTTGAGACTTCAAGGGTAAGTGACAACCCATTGAAAGAGAAACTCGTCCATTATTTCCTCACGCCATTAACTGGCCAAAGAGCAACAGCGGGGGAAAAAACTTAGCAATTTCACACTGCAAGAGATCAATTATGACATCACATGAGTATATGAACAGTGATCTCCAATCATGGTTCTGCTTATATCCCCATGCAAGGATCCTCATATGTCAACGTCGCTACCACCCACTTTTAATCAAAGTTAAATAGTAATAATATGTACCCCACATACGCCTTGTCCAGTTCATGATACAAGGAGTTTTCTGCAGTCTTTGCGGCCCCTATAATGATATATCACTTTCGCTGCAAACTATGGTAGAGACAATTTTTTTTTCGTTCGAAGTGCCTAAATATCTTATTTTTAAGTTATATAGTGGTGGTTGTGGTGGTGGCCAGTGCACCAGCAATGCAATACTGAGGAACTGAGAGAAACCTGAAGGTATAGCAGCGGGAATATAGCATCTTGCTTACAGAGCCCACATTTTTAGCTCAAAATGGTACCGTCTCCTTTCATGATGATGGCAACTGTTAGAATATCATCAGTAGTTACCGGGGTTGCTTCGATGGTTTTTAAATGCTTTTTGACACGGATATGTGTGTATATCAAATTATCCACACACATTTCATATTTCACCCGCTACCCACGGATATATTGACGAGCAATGAAAATCCCAAAATACGTGCATCAACGTTCCAAAAATTCAAAATCCCATTGTTATGACCATTGGTACTTAAAAGTAAAAAAAATAAAATAATAAATTAAAAAATAATATGTTGGTAACCCATCAGTAATATGATTAAAAATAAAAAATAATTTAATTTATATCCGTCAGAATGATACATAGTTAAAAAATAAAAAATAAATTACAAAATATCTTGTCAGAAAACCTTTTGGTGATATGATTAAAAAAATTTTAAAAAATGATTAAAAAATAAAAAAAAATATACCCACCAGCCAACCCATTGGTATCCCTTTCCCGAAACGTGGAGTAGTAGCTTATAATATAACATCCTTCCAAATACGACATCATCCTTAAGTCATGACATCATACTCGAGAGTTATTACTTATTAATTAGCGGACCTCTCTTAATTATCTATAGTATGATTGATCAAATCGAGTAGTAACTAAATCGTGGTTCTATTAAAATATATAACAAGGAAACAAAATATTTATCAAATACAAAGTCAAGTACAAAAGGAAGCTCTTCTATGAGTTTTAATACACATCTGTTCTCTGTTCAGTTTACACACCTATACATTCAACTAAGTACATCCAACACAGTCTCAGACACTAAACTACTGCCATTTCGACTTCTTTTGGTGTAGCAGCCCCATAGTTCTCTAGATTAGCATGGAGACGACACGAAAACATACAAACATACGGGTGAGGATTATAAAATTCTCAGTAGGGCAATTCCCCTAAAATGCATAATAAAATTCCTATCATCGTCATCATCCCAGCCATTTCAGTTTATCAAGAAAATGTGATTATGCATTACATGATGATGATTCATTTTAAAGTTAAAAAACCATTCTTCCGAAGTGCGTCTCTTTTATTATTTAGTCACTTAAAACATGTATTTTATGACATTCAAGATCATAGTAATTCAATCAAGAAAAATAATTTAATAAAATATGTATATGCATATGATAATTGCAGTGATCTGTTCGTGTCCTCGTCAAGTCAAAGGGGGTTTCATATTTCTCATATGATTATAGAACTCAATTCCATGCATTTTTCTCTTTTCATCGACATAGGAAAGACTTATTTTATATCAATTGGTATTTATAGTGGATTACACCACACAAAGGAAATAGACTGCTTATCAGGACTAAGCTCATTCCTATATGTGATCATCAGACTTTATTTTTCCTTTCTCCGAATCACACAGAGATCTATTCCTAGTCGATACATGTACCGACTCATAATATCTCTAAGGAAATTCCTGTTTTTGCCTTCCCCTCATTCAACTTAGGGAAGTTCCTCTTTTTGTCTTTCCCTCATTCAAATTAAGCTTTTTTTCTATTTTCTCCATATGTCAAGACATGTATGATTGAAGTTTATATATTCTCTTTTGCCATCTATATGCATCATTCACTTTTATTTTCCAAATGCATGCATAAAGCTCATATATGCATTCATTCACAATATGATTCCAATGCTACCTCAAACCAATCCTTAAAGTCACTAGCATACATTCATATACATCATACTTGAACCAAATGTCATTATGTCACCAATATAAGGCCTTAGCAGAAATACAACATATGGGCAGATTTCATATCCTTGTAGCACCAATTAACTGGCACATAAAAAACCAACTCAAAGGCTATAAAAATTATCTATGACACTTCAATGTGCCCACAACGTTCCACAAAAAATTTCAGATAAAAAAGAGTTCTGCTATGCTAACAAAATTAGACAAATTCGGAGGTCAGAAACCCCCTATTTACAGCCAACAGCCATAGTTCCCAATTTTATTACCCTACCAAATGATCATATCAAACTATACAAAAATTCAGGGTTGGACTTCAAGATGTCCTCAACACCCCGTAAAATTTCAAAGAAAAAATCAGTCATTTGCTATGGTAACAAAATTAGATAAACTCGGAGCTTCAAAATGGATTGTCCAAACAGCTCATCAACAGTCTCAGTTTTATATTTTTTAGAAAATAGTAAAAATCATTTTCAAAACACAATAAAAATATTGAAAACACCTTAACATGTTAGCTTTAACATATAAAATTTTCAGAGTAAGAATCCTTCTATAAGCCCTTCAAAAAAATCATGAATCATATCCTAGCTACCTAAAATCGAGATTCATAGCAACATAGCTCAACACATTTTGAGAAAAAGAGTTTTCTAAAACCATCCAAACACTCCACTAAAATTAATACATCAATATCCATATATTAACAATCAATACAACTAAAAATATCAAATTAAATCAAAGATTAAAATAGAAAAAATGAATTTGATGAAAAGAGGTTCAAAAACCCAACTTTGGTGGCTCTAAGGATCTTGACTCCAAAGGATGATCAAAAAATGATTTCCTTCACTTCAAAGCTTTCCACATCACACCAAGTCTATCCTTTTACATTGGATTATGAGCTCTCAAAGTAGAAAAGATTGATCAATTTCAAATTCTAATATGTTACTTTTGTAGGTATTGATGAGTAGAATAAGTTTAGTAAATGAAGTTTGAGCTTCTAGTGACTTTGGGCAAGTCCTATAGAGGTTTGAATCAAGATGGAAGCTCTTAAGAAAGGCAACAATGGAAGCTGGTTCTTCTCTCTATTATGGCCTAGAATGATGAGATGATTTGGTCAAGGTTGATGGCTTTTGTAGTTATCTTGTCATAAATGTAGTATTTAGGTAAAAAAGTATAGTTTCTTTCTAAATAAAAAAGACGGATGACTAGGATTTGATCTTATTATTCAAGATTGAATCTTAGCCATTCATTTGATTTAAATGGATAGACATTATCCTTTTGTAAAGATTAAACTATCTTTCGGCATTAGAAATCGCACACCGAAATTTTACCGAATGGGTAAAACACCATACCCCGATAATTAGACATTGCCTATAAATTAATTTTAGGTATAAAATTTTTATTCCTACCCAGTTCTAATCTTAATCCTATAATTTTTTAGTTTCATACAAATATTCAGGATTATAATGCATGACATTTACTAAAGAAGCATAGCCAGTCCATTCCTCAAGGTCCTATAAGGATGAACTGCTTTGATACCATAATGTAACATCCACCCAAGTATAACATCATCATTAAGTCATGACATCATACTCGAGAGTTATTATTGATTAATTAGTGGACCTCTCTTAATTATCTATAGTAAGATCGATCAAATCGGGTAGTAACTAAATCATGGTTCTATTAAAATATATAACAAGGAAACAAAACATTTAGGAAACTCTTCTATGAGCTTTAATACACACCTGTTCTCTGTTAAGTTTACACACCTATACATACAGCTAAGTACATCAAATACAGCTAAGTACTTCTTTTGGTGTACAACCCAATAGTTCTCTGGATCAACCTGGAGACGATACAGAAACACACAAACATAAGGGTGAGAATTATACAATTCTCAGTAAGGCAATTCCCCCAAAATGATAATAAAATTCTTGTCATCTTCATCAACCCACCACTTTAGTTTATTAAGAAAATGTGATCATGTATTACATGGATGGTTCATTTTAAAGTTAAAAAACCATTATTCTGAAGTGGGTTTCTTTTATTATTCAATCACTTAATGACATTCAAGATCATAGTAATTCATTCAAGAAAAATAATTTAATAAAAAATGTATATACATATGATAATTACAGTGATCTGGCCATGCCCTTATCAACTCAAAAAGGGTTTCATATTTCTCTTATGATCATATAACTCAATTCCATGCATTTTTCTCTTTTCATCGATATAGGAAAGACTTAGTTTATATCAATTAGTATTTAAAGTGGATAATACCACACAAGAGAGATAGACTGCTTATCAGGACTAAGCTTATTTTTATACGTGATCATCGAACTTCATTGTTTCCTTTTTCCGAATCACACACAGATCTATTCCTAGCCGATACGTCTAACGACACATAATATCTGTACGGAAGTTCCTCTTTTTGCCTCCCCCTTATTCAACTTAGGGAAGTTCATCTTTTGCCTTCCCCGCATTTAACTTAAGTCTTGTTTCTATTTTCTCTATATGTTAGAACATGCACGATTGAAATTCATATATTCTTTTTTGCCATATATATGCATCATTCACTTTTCTTTTCCAAATGCATGCATAAAGCATGTATAAGCATTCATTCACAAAATGGTTCCAATCTTACCTCAAAACAATCCTTAAAGTCACTAGCATGCATTCATATACATCATGCTTGAACCAAATGTCATTATGTCACCAATATAAGGCCTTAGCATAAATACAACATATGGGCAGATTTCATATCCTCGTAGCACCAATTAACTTGCACATAAAAACCCAATTCATAGGCTATAAAAATTATCTATGACACTTTAATGTGTCCACAAAGGTCCATAAAAATTTCAGAGTAAAAGGAGTTCTCTACTATGCTATCAAAATTAGATAAATTCGGAGGTTAGAAACCCCCTATTTACAGCCAACAGCCATAGTTCCCAATTTTATTACCCTATCAAATGATTTTATCATATCAAATCATAAAAATCCAGGGTTGGACTTCAAGATGTCCTCAACACGTCCTCAACACCCTGTAAACATTTCAAAGGAAAAATCAATCATTTGCTATGGTAACAAAAGTAGACAAACTCAGAGCTTCAAAATGGATTGTCCAGACAACTCATTAACAGTCTCAGTTTTATATTTTTAGAAAATAGTAAAAATCATTTTTAAGATCCAAGAAAAATTTTGGAAACACCGTAACATGTTAGATTTAATGTATAAAATTTTCAGAGTAAGAATCCTTTTGCAAGCTCTTCAGAAAAATTATAAATCATAACTTATTTGCCTAAAATCGGGATTCAAAGCAACATAGCTCAACATATATTTTGAGAAATAAAGTTTTCTAATACCATCCAAACACTCCACTGAAATTAGTAAAAATATCAAATTAAATCGATGGTTAAAATAGAAAAAATAATTTGATGCAAAAAAGGTTCAAAAGCGCTACTTTGGTGGCTTTAAGGATCTTGACTCCAAAGGATGATCCATGAATGATTTCCTTCACTTCAAAGCTTTCAAAACCACATCAAACATGTCCTTTTACAATAGATTATGAGCTCTCAAAGTAGAAAATGTTGATGGATTTCAAATTCTATTTAGTTAGTTTTGTAGGTATTGATGAGTAGAATAAGTTTAGTAAATGAAATTTGAGCTTCTAGTGACTTTGGGCTAGTCCTATGGAGGTTCGAATCAAGATGGAAGCCCTTAAGAAAGGCAACAATAGAGACTGGTTCTTCTTTCTATTATGGTCAAGAATGATGAGATGATTTGGTCAAGTTTGATGGCTTTTGTAGTTATCTTGTCATAAATGAAGTATTTAGGTAAACAAGTATAGTTTCTTTCTAAATAAAAAAATATGGATGACTAGGATTTGATCTTGGTATTAAAGATTGAATCTTAGCCATTCATCTAATTAAATGGATAGACATTATCCTTTTGTAAAGATTAAACTATCTTTCGGTGTTAGAAATTACACACTAAAATTTTACAGAATAGGTAAAACATCTTACCTGGGTAATTAGACATTACCCGAAAATTAATTATAGGTATAAATCTTTATTCATACCAATTTCTAATCTTAATCCTATAATTTCTCGATTTTGGGCATCTTCGGGCCCCAATACTAGGGTTTCAACTGTCGCGACAGAGCTTGCAAGTTACTATTCATTTTTTTTACAAATCCCTAGGACTGTCCTCATCATTGCTACATTTGTTAGATCTTTGAAATTATGACTAATAAAGTTCAAATTAATTTTTAAATAATTTTTGGAGTGTTACAAATATTGATGGGTTTCTGATAGGTTTGGAATACATATTTAAGGTGTCAGTACACCCGTCAATATACCACTAGGAACTAGTGCATAGTCAATGGTGCAAAGCAATATGATCTAGATTGTCGCTGCTATCAACAAATTAAAAACATATATAGCGATTACTAAATTACACCAAAACTATAGTTAAGGTCACAACCAGGTTTTCTCACGTGAAAGTGTTCTACTCAATTCAAGGAATTTAGGGGGGAGGGATTTGAAATTGTTTGAGAATGAAAATTCAATTGAGAAATTATATAGGAAGAATTACCTGCACAAGGATACTTCAGATCAATAATTGTCCAATCATCGGTTCAAATGATTAATTTGTGGTCGTGGTTATTATTGTTAGTTAAGTTTTCACACAACAATGATGGAATTTGTAACACCCTAAATCTTAACCCAAGACTACTAGTATGTACTTAGGTTAATCTTTAGAATATTACCTCTTGGTCTCATCTTTTACTTAGAAAGTACTTAGCGGAAATATGGGTAAAATTTTTCTTTTTGGAATTTAAAATCAAAGTGAGAGCCACGCACGAATCTTTAAGAGGAAGCATAGCGAAACATATAAGCAAAGCATAAAGAAGCACATCATATCATGGAGACATCAACTGAAACATAGATATATATATATATATATACTGTGCCTACCCAAAGGGCAGGACTATTCAATACATCGGGAAGCGGAATACAACTGAAATGCAATACAAGGAAATCATAAAAAGTAAATACAAGAGAAACAACACCCATACCCATGTGCACCTAGAGTAGACAACCTGATATACAAAAGAAGGTTTGTCCTCAACTATGTGGCGTGTGTGCACTAACCACTACCCTTCCTATGTCTACTCTTGCTGGTCCGAGTACTGTGGGGTCGAGTCGATCCACTGACGAATCTCGGCGGGAGTGGTCGAGCGCATCATCGGGGAATGTCCACCACGGCGAGGGCGCATAGATGGCCGACGAGCCAACCTCGGCTGGACCACCGTCTCCTCACTCCCAGCCCTCATCGGTGGGGGAGCGGGACTGGAGCTCCAACTGTACATGTGTGATGGCGGGTCCTCGGATGAGTCCATCTCCAGCAGTCTTTGAGTGCAGGCATATACTCTGGGTAGTCGCGTACCGCTGATGTCTTGGGCTCCATGCGGAGAATCTGCTCATCACGTGGTCTAGCTCGCTCAAAAATCCCGTTATGACGGTAAGGAGCAGTCGGGGTAAAACGGTAACTCGGGATGGAGTGCGCTTGAAGGGTCGTCCCATAAACATGAACACTCTAACTGTGCAGCGACCCTCAAAATGGTATGACCCGAGTGCCGGGTCATGGTGCAGCTCCCATACCGGGGTGTCGATGAAGAGTACAAATGTCGCCATCTGACGATATGACGGAAGAAAAGAGAGAGGGAATGAGAATCTTTCTAAAAGAATTCTCAGTAGGGTTATCCCTACCTAGGTGACATCATCATATCCTTAGGAACCTTGGGTTTATTTCTAAAAGGTGTGCATGCATATAAATTCCTTTTAAGTTAGTGTTCTAAAGTGTTATTTATCCAAGGTCCGTCATATTTTCTAATGTGTCTTTAAGCAGAAAACATACTCATGATATGAATGCATCATAAAGGTAAACCAAACACAATAGAACAGCTAAGAAACATTATAACATTTGGCATAAGTGTAGTATATGTGACATTGTTAACTTTAACTTTCATCTCATGGGGCCGCCCTAAAACATCTCTAGGTTATGAGCTCATACCTTAACTAGTCATCACTAGTTCTTACTTATCCTATGATAAGCGTAACATACATAATTCCCGACTTAAAGTACGGGCTAGGGGGCAATTAAGGATCACCTCTCTTAGGGTCATTTCCTCTTTGAAACGCTCTACTAGCAACTAGTGCATCGTAGTATTGTCCGCTTTGGCAAGCTCTATGTCAATACCCTCACGGATTTGTTTTCTTGGGGGTGCTCGGCTAAATCGGTGTCACCCAAGAAGGCGTCTCAGTGTTGTGTCACATTTAAGTTCTCATAAAGTGTTAATTCATAGATACATCATTATTCATTGCATAAATCTTTTTCATAGCATATATATCATTACAAGAAACTTTTTCATAGTGTATACATAAAACCATAGCATACACATTATCACATAATCACACTTTAGACAATCATTCATACAAACTCCCAAGCTTATTATGTGATAAACCTATAGTATGTTATGCTTTGGTTCTTTTGAGTCTTAAACTTGTAAGCTAATGGTTCTAGTATTATTCTTAACCTCTTACACACCTATAGGTTCACAACTAATAAGTTTTACTAATTTTTTATGCTCAAGGACCTATCCAAACAGCACTATGCAGATTTAGACAACTTTATATTTGTGTGATTACGGGGTTCTAGGGATTACGGTTTAGATCCTTAAAGTCCTTAACTCACATTCTAAGTTATCAAAACCTAGTCTCTTGGGAACCTATGAGGTTATAACTAAGTATTTCTCATCTCACACTATGGTCAAGAACATCTCTAAACCTCAAGGATGCAGAATTTGAAATCCTAACTTTACGGGTACCTAGAAGTCACAACAATGACCCTTTCTAAGTTTAGTTTGCTCCTAAGGCTTCAAGATTAAGTCCTAAACCAATTATGAGTCATTCCTACACATTTAAACTAATTTAAAACCATGATTATTAAATCTAAACCTTGCTGGACAGAATCCAGAAAATTACATAATTAAAGGATCTAGAATTCTCAAATTAATTCTTTTCTAGTTCCTAACTTATCCTATCTTTTACATATGAGTCTTAACATTATTTTTACTCAAATATAGACACATTATCATCATCAAAACAGCACATACAGTGGCAGCAAAGAGCAAGGAAGAACCGAAAATATACTTCTCCATAAAAGGCATAAAACATAATTTCTAAAGCATATAAAATACTAGTTTCTCTTGGAACTCTTTTTAAACTCTCAAAGCTCATTTATAAACAATTTTAACATCTAAAATCATAAGAATATTTAAGAGGGCAGTGACCAATTCATCTTTGTCTCAAGAGGTTCTAAATTCTCAACACTTGGTTCTATGCATTCCTTAAACTCACTTAAGCTTGGAAAAATTATAAGACATAGTCTCAAATACTTGGAGACCTCAAGACCTCTTAGGGCCGAAATATGAACCCAAGAAAAACACATATTGTTAGACCTTTGTTGAGACAACAATGGGCAAGTCTTTGAGCTCTAGATTCATTTAGGTGATGACATAAAAATAAACATGCTCATGCACTTATTTTAGGTTCCATTAGAAAGTAAAGTGATAGCACAAAGTAAACATGAATGCAACTTATTATTATCTTGGTATTAAGTGAGAACTTGAAATATAAACATGATAATGCATAGCTTGAAATATAAACATGATAATGCAAGTTCATTCATTATCTTGGTATTTAGTGATAGCAAGGAAATAAACATGATATGCAAAGCATAAAGTAAACATGATGCAAGATTCATTTTATGATTAACTAGAGCTCATTTAAGACTTTAACAAGATAACAACCCAATACAATATCTCAAAGATCTCAAACCGAAAGTCATATAAAAGAGAAAGAAAGTGAAACTACATCAAGTTCTTTATTAAATACCCAAAACCCCTATCTAGAGAAAAATCTCTAGAACGTACCGGCCAACTTTAAGGTTGACAAGGGTAGGCTTGGGCTTTTAGAAATCCTTAGATTAATTTTCTTAAGTTGAAAAACCATGTGAGTTAGATATCATATAGATGAAGTCATAAGAAAAGGAAAACTCAAGCTTTAGAGGTTTCTTTGAGATGAACACAATGTCATCATCTAGAAACTCTCATAATCAAGCTATCATGCTCATAATCAAGGCCTCATGGCCGAAATGAAAAGAAAGGAAAAACAAAGGAAAGTTAAAAAAGAATCCAAGAGAAAACTAGAGAAAAACACTTTCTTGAGCAAAACAAAGTTTGAAAACAAATCCCTACCTTGTGATGAAGGTAAAAGCTTGGACTTGAAGATGGAAATGAGATGAGCAACACCTCCTAGGATGGTGGTGATGATTCGGCCAAGAGGAAGGAAAAGAAAGGAAATATGTTTTGGGTGAAGTTGTGTTTGAGTTGTGGTGTTTGAGAGGTTTGATGATGGTTCAAGGCTTTGGGGTGGTATTTGATGGTTGAGAGGTGATGATGAGATGAAGAGATGAAGAAGATAAAGATGAAAAGAAAGGAAGAACACTCTTGAAACTTTGAGAGAAAAAGAAAGAACTAGCAAGATAACTCTAAAACTCTAAACTTAGCAAATGCTTCAAGGTGCAACAAGGCTATCACAAGCATCCTATTTATAGAAAAACAAAACCATGGGCTCATCAAGGGGAGGGAGTAGCCGTGTGGTTTGGAGGGAAAAGGGAGAGGAAAATATCTCTTACACAAGGTCATTCAAGCATGGTTGAAGTATGGAAGCTATGCTACAAAGTATGGCTTGATGTGAGTTAATTTCCTATCAAATTTTTATGAAATTAGGCTTCTAGAAACTTGACATGGCTGGAACTTTTCCAGCCACAAATAAATAGGGAAAATGGGTTGTTTTAATTATTTATTCATGTGGAAATTCAAGCTTGATTGAAAGTTATGACAAGGTATAGTGTATGTGACTTGAGGTATGGCCTTGGAGTGTTGAAAAATTGAACATGTGATGCACAATGGGGAAGAAAGCTCATGGCCAGGTCTGGTACAGCAGGGAGGAGGTGAGTTTTGACCATTTAATTGTGTGTTAATGGTAGGTTTAGATGTGTATTAGCTTAGGTACAAGGTTAGGAATGATTAAGCTTAAGTTTAGGTAACTAAGAATGTGATTTAGGGAGTTTATGACAAGCTTAGGAGTGCTCATACATCATTAGAGAATTTTAAACTTAATTTTGAATAAACAATGTGTAACACAATTCCATGATTTAAGGAATTGGAAAGAGAAAACACTATTCAAGATTCTATGACTAGGTGTCTTGAAATTAAAATATGATTTTAGGTTGTAATCAAGTACTTTTTGGTTCTAATCAACTTTAATAAATTATTTTGACTCAAGATTAATTAAGGAAATTAATTAACCTTCTATTAGAGCCTAATATTGCTTAGGTTTGCTTAATCACGCGATTAAGCGTAAAAACACGAAACTATGGGTAAAACCGTAATTTTGCACTAATTTTGCCCGGGACTTCTAAAATTAAAACTGAGGTCATAGAATACATAAAAATGCCTTTAAAAACCATCTGGAGAAGTTTCGGGTTCATCCGGCACTTGTAAATGGGTAAAACACCGCAGGGGCGTTTTGGTCATTTTGACCCGAAAACTCGAAAAACGAGATTTTCGACCCCGGGAAGGTACACAGGTTATCTAATCCCCTTCCAACATTGAGTTTTCCCTTCGAGTACTGCCGAACCGGCTTTCCTCGAATTCCGGGTTGAAAATGGCCTCAGGGGCATTTTGGTCATTTTCACTCTAACAGCAAAATTGGGGCGTTACAGAATTCTACTTAATGGTTACATAAACGCACTCCCACTAATTAAGGATTTGAATAACACATGAACTAGTGATCCACAATCATGGTTCTATAACCTATGCTAGGTTAATTATCAATTACAACAACCTAACCTCCAAATAGAGTTAGTTCCAATCCCATACTAAATGGATGTAATTCAATCAATTTACGAAATACCCCAATGGAATCCTAATTATGCATGCAACTCATAATGTAAATGAACACACAATCAAGAAGGTCTTAAAAACAAAGTTGCATTAATTCATACAATCAATGTTAAAGAGAGATGAGAAAAAGGAAAGAAAAAGTAGCGGCAAATTGCAATTAAAATTGGAATCCCAATGACAAATCTCAATCCTCAATTATCTTGACAAAAGGTAAAGGAAATTACTCCTCCATAAGTGGTGGATCACAAACAATGATAAGAAAAGTACGATCCTAGTCCTAAACCAGAGCCAAAACAAAGAGTGAAAGCTCCAAAAACCTAGAGAGAGAGAGAGAGAGTAGAGAGATGAAAAGAAAGATTTTAAGGAGAGAGCTCGATGACAATCCTAAAATTCATGAACAAAAGGTGTCTCTAATGTTTGGCCTACTACTATTTATAGTTTAGTAGAAAATACACAAAAAGCAGTCTACCAAAGAAAAATAAAAAGCTTGTTAATGCTAAATGCCATGCCTGCATGACTGCTACATGGTCCTACAATAGCGATTTTCCTCCAATTGCCAAAACTTGTCCTCACTGTCAACTGCTACAGTAGTCTTAGATCGCTATAGCGATCCCACTTTAATCCGTTGAACTTGCTCCCACTGCCAACCACTATAGTGGTTCCAGATCACTAGAGCATTCTTTCCTCTATCAATTGTCATGCTACTTCTCTATTGACAATAGTAATTAAACTCGACCCGGTGCTCGACTCGGTCAAGGCACCAGGTCACTGGGTCAATGGTTCAACCAGTGGGTCACTGGTTGAACCGGTTGAACTAGATTTATTAAAAAATATATAAAATTACAAGAAAATATTCATATATATATACCAAAAAAAGATAAATAGTTTAAATTCTTACTGTGATAATAAGATTTTATCATATGTATGTCACGACAATCCACTAGTGCAAATGAAAGCAACAAAAACCACATGATCAGTAAACAAGATCAACCATAACAACACCATTATATATACTGCACAAAACAATTCAAAATTTCAAACATATGAATAATAATTGTCAACCTGTTATGTGTTGCTAAATTTAAGGGCGTGAAAAATCAAAAGAGCCAAACATTTCTTTCCATTCAGCTACGAGACCCCTTGACTCCCATTCTTGAATCAGACCCAACACTTCAAGCTTGCTAACTGAGAAAAATGGAGCACCATGGTCGAAATGCAACTCCTTCCCATCTTCAGCTTTCTCTCTGAATTCCTAGAAAAATAACAAAATCAGGATCCTCTTTCATTCACCATTAAGCCAATGAAGTAATTTCCTAGTAACATTTGTAAGTAACTAAGAATTATAACTGTTATACTTTATGTTGTCAAAGTCTAAAATCATTCAGCTTAAGCTTTTCGAAATGGTTTCATGACACATACAAAACCAAACGGCACTACTACAAGAATTATATTATTTTTTAATATCTTTAATGAAATCTAAATTAATTATACTCAACAAAAAAAAAAGCTCTGAACTAAACTGAACTTGGCACTTACAGAAGGCAGCAGCAACAAGGGCTGAGCTACACGATGGCCGTAGGGGAAGAGGGCCAGAGGAGAGGTGCTGCATGGCACGGCGCGGTGGCGGCAGGCGAGGATGATGCGAGGAGCAGAGGCAATAGGGAAGGGTGACGCACAGCGGTGGTGAGCGATCCTTCTCGGGACTGCGCGAGTAGGCGCGGCTCTAGAGCAAGGCAGCAAGGGCGCGGCGGTCGTTGGACGGGGGGAGCAGGGCGACGGCGCGCGGTGGGTCCTCTTGCAGATTAAAGCTTTGAACGGCAGCAAATGATTAGGTTTGGCCATTTGGGATTTGGCATTTGGGTCTTTCAGTCTTTGGGTTGGGACTTGGACATTTAGTTTTAGGATTTGGGCATTGGGGTAAAACAAAGAAACCTGAAACAGTTCATACATTTGGAGCCAATAAAAAAAAAATTAAAGCATGACCCGGTCCGATTCATCAAAACCGGCCGGGTCACCGATTTTCACTACAAACCGGCTGAGTCACACCGGTTCTCACCAGTTCCAATACGTACCCGATCCAAGGAGTAACTCGGCCCAGTTTCGTGACCGGTTCACCGGGTTTCCGGTCGAACCGGCCGGGTCGAGCCAAGTTTAATTACTATGCTATTGACCACTATTCTGGTTCTAAATCGCTAGAGTGGTCTTTCCTTTGTCAATCCTTACGCTACTTCTTTGTTGACCACTCTAACGGTCCTATTTCACCCTAGATCCATACTTTGCCTTTTGTTGCCTGTTATAGCAACCCTAACTGTCAAAAATTCAAGTGTGAAGGCTATCCTGAGTCCTTTTTGCTTTAATGCACAAACCTAAGAAGTTCTATTACTAAACAATACTCACTCATAGATTAAAAGCATAGGTAACCCCAAAATGTGATTATTCATTAAAAATTGGTGCTATTAACCATGAATATGTCCAATGATGCATGATGAAGACTGAACACAAATCCACAATTTATTAATCAATTAAGCACAATTGTGATGCTAATTGGTCAAAGTTAGAAAGGAAAATGGGTGTATAAATGTAACCCACCAAACTTCATACTAAATAATTGCATGTCTTCATGAAAGGAACTTAAATGTAACAGCAAGGAAGCTAATGTAAGACTCTACTAATCCTAACAATACATGACAGATGACAAACAAACAGAATACGATAACCTACTAAGTTAAGGGATTAGTTAGATATGGTCAAATAGGAACTAGCATAATCAAATAAATAAGAATTGAATGGCATTCACAGAGTTAGTCTAGCTAATACATGGCAAGAATTGTAACACCCTAATATTTAACTCAACACGCCTAGGACGCATTTAAGTTAATTATTAGTTATTACTCTTTTGTTCCAGTCTTTAACTTAAACCATGAAAATACTTTAGCAAAAATATGGTAAATTTTTTTTTTTTTTTAAAATACAAACCGTGAGCCACGCATACTAACTAATTTGTATCAACCACCTTGCCTATAAAAGTAAAAAGATAACATCAAGTCATAGATAAATATGAAATACCTCACTCAATTAATATAATAACACCATTATAAATAATGATCGTTCCTCATCGAATATCTAAAACTTACAGGAAATAAATCAGCACACCACTGACATAGTCAAAGCAAATACATTATTCCAACAGAATTATCATGCAAATAAAAACTTAGCAAACTAGCATAAAATTTTTCTCCCACGTTTCCTACTCGGAACGCCTAGAATGGATTCTACGAGTTGGCTCATCACAAGAAGCAAGACGTCGAACATGAAGGGCATCAACATAAATCACGAACGTCACCATCTACCTCTGAAGACGAGATGGAAAGAAACAAAGAGGGAGTGAGAATCTTATAAAAGAATCTCAGTAGGGCCTTACCTCCTAATATGTGTGTCATCATCATCGTCCCCAGGAACCTCGGGTTTCATTATGAAAATGTGGGCATATATAAGATTCATTCTTTAAGTTCCAAATACCATTAGCCAAGGCCCGTGTCTTTTAGCATGAATCTTGATGTCATGTATGCAGCATACTATTATCATGAATGCATGTCAATGCCATATATATTATAACATAAGAGTTCATACATAAATGCATCATGACATAAAGAACATAAATCCCTTTGATATAACTTTCTCTTAATATGTTTTTAGGTGACTTAAATTTCTCAATCTTTTTCCTTGGGGAAACCACCCTATAATTTTTCTCCTCTTGAGAGTTCTAGGTTATGAGCTCATACCTCACTAGTCGTCACTAGTATATACTTATCCTCTTGATAAGTTAATTCCCGACTCCCAGTGCGGGTTAGGGGTTTAGGAACACCTTTCATAACCATTAATTCCTGGAGTCTAAAGGGTCCTTATTGAATATCCTCTTATAACCTTTAATTCGGGGAGTCTAGAGGATTACCCCATTGGATCACCTCTCATAACCTTTAATTCGGGGAGTCTAGAGGATCATTTCCATATGTCTTATGTCACCTTTTATCTTAGTATGTTATTCATAGATGCAAGCACGAACATATAATCATAACTTATCCTTTAATATATCATGCTTATAGAATTCTTAAATATGCATCTCAATTAATCAATCATATATATAGCATGCTACAATTCATCAAGTAATTGATCATATAAATATGCATATGTACATTTATATAAGCATGCTATTATCAAATATCTCATGAAAGTAAACATACTCAACATAATAGATGCCATATTTTAATGATCGCCAATTGCATAAAATAAGAATTAAGCATGCATAATCCTTAATTGGTATCATAGCACAAATATCACAAATCATATAAATTTCAACTAAATCACATGAATATGACTTCCATAAGATATCATTCACACTAATCTCCTCAAATTATTAATATTTACACTTAAGCCTAAAAGAGGGTCAAAACTGCAATTTCTCAAAGATTACGGGTCAAAACGTAACTTTTCTTTTTAACACATCTCCTCAAACAAATGATAATCAAAATTTCTCTATACTTTTAAGAGACACATAACACTTATAATTCATCTAAGTTCATCATAAAAACCATCTTTGGTCATAGAACAAATTTTGCTACACTTTAGGGGTCAAAGTGCAAAATCACTCATTTTTCACCCTTAACAATTACCGAAACTTCTAAAACTTTTCCTAAACATTATAAACGGTATTCTAAACACATGGACACATTTAACATCATTATTAAGTCGAATTAAAGTCATTTGGCTGAAATCACATAATTGATAATTCAAAACACAACTTTTGATAATTTGCAAAACGGTCCAAGTTAGCAATTGTAATTATTCTTTTATACATCTAAGACACTAAAAATAATTTTTACAACAATTATTAATTATTATTTTTCATATGAACAGTACCTACAGTGATGAATAGTGCCGAAACAGTAATAGTATCAGAAAGTTTATTTTCTAAAGCTTTATAAGATTACAATTTTGATCATTTCTAGATACTAGTTTTCCTTATTTCTTGATTTAAGACTTAGGAAGCACCTAAAATTATTTTTACCACTTAGAATGACCAAAAATTAATACCAAACAGAGAGCAATTTTCAAAGTTCAATAATAAATCTTTTGCTCATAAAAATGCTACTTTTACTATCCTTTAAGTTTCAAGACTTGTAAAACTTCTAAAGCACAACTTATAAAAATTTCAAAACACAATACTTGAGCCATAAAATGAAACAAAAGTTATCTTGTCCTTATCATCACATCATAACCAAAAATACATATTCATTAGGATAGCCATGAAATAAAATTTCTATTTAAGATCCAAGAACAATTCTTGAGCTTTAAGATATTAAGTGATGACTTTGAAAGTAAACATGCTATGCACATCATTTTTATCTTCAAAATTTAAGGTGATAGCTCAAAGATAAACATGCTATGCAAATCCATTTCTTTATCTTTAAGATTTAGGTGATAGCATAAAATTAAACATGCTATGCAAATTCATTTTTATCTTTTGAGATTAAGGTGATGACATTGAAAGTAAATATGCTATGCAACTCATTTTTATCTTCAAGATTTAAGGTGATGGCTCAAAAATAAACATGCTATGTAAATCCAATTATTTATCTTAAGGATTTAGGTGATAGCATAAAATAAACATGAATGCAAGTCCATTTTATTATCTTATTCACTTAAAGCTCAAACTTAACAAGATTAAGTTCTTGTTCCTCATAGATCATAAAGATTAGTGAGTTTTAGAGTCCATTAATACTATGGTTCCAAGAACCTCATCAAAATCGAAAATTCAATGAAAAAGCATAATAAAGAACATGAAATAAAATCCCTACCAAGTTGTTTCTTGATTTTTAAAGAGAGCTTGATCTTCTATGATCAATCAAGAACCAAAAATATGGTCCTAATGCTTGTGATATTTCGGCCAAGAAGGTTGGAGTGTAGGAAGGATTTTTCTTGTGTTCTAGTGCTTGGAAATGGAAAGTTTAAGTGCTTAGGAGTTGATTTATGATTGGAATATGTATGCTTAAGGTTTAGAGCTTGGTTAGAGGTTGGAAATGGAGTCTCTTGAGTGAGAATAAGGAAGAGAAAGAAATCTGGAATTCTTGAGAGAATTAGAGAACTTTGAGCACACTTTGAGTAAGAAAACTATCAAGTAAGAAAATGCTAAGGCTAAGAGTGTTTGTGTGAACATTTTAGCAATGGGAGAGCATGTATTTATAGCCTTATGAAGCTTGTTTGGCCGTGACATATGGGCTGGAAAATGGAGGGTTTATTTCATTTTTTTTTGTTAAAGAAAACTTTAGAAAAAGAAAGCATATGGTATTGTAATGATTTTGCACATGTATAATGGATGGAAATGCTAAAATATGATGCATGTGGGAGACATCTTGGCTGCTCATATCATGGCTGAAATGGGTGGTTTTCTTTTGATTAAACAAGAACAAAAACAATGCAAAAGAAAGCTTAAGGTGTGGTGTCTTTGTTGGATGTGTTTTCATGTTGGAAAATAAAATAAAATATGATGCACATGGTGCATGATGGCCACGGTTTTCTGGTCCATTATGATCAGATTTGTGCTCTTTTATGAGTGGTAAAACATGTATTAGATGTGTAATTACTTACGTAAAAGATTTGGAATTGATAGATTAGTGAAAATGGTAAAAGGTCAAGTGTTTAGGACAAATTAAAATGAAGTAAAAGAATAATCATACACTAGTAAATGAAGTTAGTTTTCTAATGAGTTAAAAATCAATTTGTAACATAAGTTCTACACTAAATTTTACCTAAACCGTAATTCTTAATTTTAATCTTAGCATCACTAATTTTATGAGCTCTAGGAATCAAGAAAGGAGATTAATTTTCCTAAAAATTTCTTAAACTCTAATTATCCTAGGTAATTATTTTTTTTACCTTAAGTAATTATTTTTAACCTTAGGTAATTAATTTTTAACTCAAGGTTAATGAATGAAATCAATTTTTGAGTTCACTTAGAGCTTTAACATCTCCTTAATTCCATAAGTGAACTTATTTAGCACAACTAAGGGTAAAAAGGTAATTTCACATAAAAGCTTTATAAAATTACCTGAAAATTTCTAAATATCAAGTCATACTTGAAATAAATCACTTTTGAACTTCTTGGTGATAACTGGGTTCAAGGATTGCTTAATTTCACATTAAATTACCTTGAGGGTAATTTGGTAATTTCGTCTGATAAAATTTGGGATTGAGATTTTTACCGTGACATCAACATAACACAAATAATCCCCTTCAAACATAAAATTAACCCCTTGAGGATAATCGGGATTGGTTATCTTTGATTTTCGGGACAAAACGACCTCAGGGGCATTTTGGTCATTTGTACACAGAAAAATCGGGATTTGTGATTTTTCGCATAGATTTCTATTCAACCCTCATATAATGTTGTTCTAATGTTAAAATTCCTTATTAAAGATTTCTCATCCTCAAATCTCGTGTAAAATTTACCTAGGGGCATTTTGGTAATTTTAACACAGCATGAAAAATTAGGACGTTACAAGAATGAACCAAACCAAACCACGCATGGCAAAGTTGATCTCATAGAAACAATGTGTATTACTTTTCACTCAAGTGTATGGATTCAATAATGCACTCTAGCATACAACAAGAAACTTCATGCATAGGCTTGCCCTTCTTCTAAGTCGCCATGGATCAAACACATATATGGTGATGTTTTAAGAGGTGTTTTCCAAGGTTGTAACTAGCCTAAGGTACATGTGGAATAAAAGCTAAAAAGGTGGGCTAAACTTAGCCCCTGTTAAAGGAAAGTGCAAAGCAAGAACTTAAGCAAGGGAAACCAAAACCTCCAAAATTCACTTCTCTGTAATTTTTCCCAAGTAACATTCTTTTGATTTGAGCCCAATTATTCATCTACATTGGTGGAATTCAAGCACTTTTTTTAGACAATTTCCACCAATTCACTTTCACATGCACTATGACTCTTTTCCCCTCATTCCTTGGCAATGGTTTCTCCACACTTGGATTTTTGCACAAAATGGCTTTACACCAAACTTCCATAAGCCCTGAGTTGGGTGTTTTGTTGTGATTTTTCACTTAGGCTTGTATTGTGCTAATCAACAAAATATAGGAAAATCAAGCTTCAAAGGGTTAAGCAAAGGTTATAACATACACAGGTAGGCTGTATGGCCAAGTGGGTAAAGAGAAACAAGTGCTTCTGTAACACCCTCCCAATTATAACATCATCCTTAAGTCATGCCATTAGACTTAAAAGTTGTTACTTATAAATTAACGAACCTTTCTTAAATATCTATGGCTAGTTTGATTGATTTGTATCATAACTAATTAGTAATTCTGTTAAAATATATAACAAGAAACAAGTATTTTTTAAATACACATTCAAATACAAGCTCTTTTATGAACTCCAAAATACATCTGTTCTCTATTTTATTTACAAATATATACATACAACTAAGTATAATTGATACAAGCATCAGCAACTGAACTACTACAAATCTCATTCTTTCATACAATAGCCTTATTATTTTTTGGATCAACTTGGAAACGACACCAGAACACAAACACATAGGGGTGAGAATCCAGAGGGTACTCTTAAAATGCATAATAACATTCATGTCATTGTCATCTCGTCCTAGCCACTTCGGTAAATGTGATCATGCATTACATAACAATGGTTCATTTTAAAGTTCAAAATCATCATTCCAAAGTGGGTTTCTTTTAAACATTCAATCACTCACTATACATATGTCCTAGTTCCCAACAACATAATAATTCATTCTAGACAAATAATTTAATAAAATATACATACAAATATGATAAATACAATGATCATTCCTTTACTTTGGTATCTTTCTTAACTTCACGTGCCCTTGATATGTCAAAAGGGATCTCATCTTTATTTACGTGCCCCTGACAAGTCGAAGGGGATCTCATCTATACCATTCTCATCATTACATACCCTTGGTACATCGAAGGGGATCTCATATCTTTCTAATCTTTCTTTGCCCTTGACATACCGAAGGGGATCTCAAGTTATAGTCTCAATCTTCTTTTCCCAAATGCATTCATTAATCACATGTAGACAATCAATCACCACTAATTTTCATTCATTCCTCATAAACCATTCTTTAAAGCCTATAACATGTATTCATACACATCATATTTAAATCAAAAGTCATTATCTCGTCAATTCAAGGTATTGGTACAATTCCATCACATTGGTAGATTTCATAGTTATGTAGCAAGCATTTGTTTGCATATCAAACAACCAAAATCAACGCTACAAAAAAATTATCCATGACACTTCAATGTGTCCATAAGGTCCTGTAAAAATTTCAAGGATAAATTAAACAAGCTCTCTAGCTATGGTAATAAAATTGTACAAATTCAAAGGTTAGAAACCCCCTGATTACAGCCAATAGCCAGAGTTCCCAAATTTATTACCATATCAAATGAACATATAGAATCCTACAAAAATTCATTTTGGACTACAAGATGTTCTCAACACCCAGTATAAATTTGAATCTAAAATTCAATAATTTGGTATGGTAACAAAATTAGACAAATTTATAGTTTTAGATTTGACTGTGCAAACCACAACCCTAACTATCTCGGATTTTTATTTTTTTGGAAAATAGTAAAGGTGCTCAATATGACCCAAGAAAAATATTGAAATCACCTTACATGTTAGCTTTATCACATAAAATTTTCATCTCAAGATAAGGTCTCTAACTAGGCCAGAAAAATAAAATAATTTCACTTGCTTGATTAAAACTGAGATTTCTAGCAACACATCTCAAAACATATTTTGAGTAAAATGAAATTCTAACATCATCCAAACACTCCATCAAATTAAACATATCAATATCTATATGTTATAAGCCAATACAACCAAAAATATCAAATTAAATCAGTAATTAAATTGTAGAAATAGATTTGAAATAGAAAAAAGTGCAAAAGCCCTACTTGTGATACTTGAAGAATTCTAACTCCAAATGATCTTCCAAAAATGATTTTTCCTCACTTTAAAGCCTTCCAAATAGATTTAAACCCTTCCTTAAATAGTGGGGTATGATATCTCAAAGTATAGAATAAAGGTGCTTCAAAATTCCAATCAGTTGATTTTGTAAATTGTAATGAGTAAAAGAAGTTTTGTGAAGGGATCATGGTGTTTTAGTAACTTTGACTTAGGGTTTTGGGGATTTTGAAGTAAGATTGAAGCTTTGTGAGAAACCAAAAATGGAGGGCTGTCTTAGGAGCTGCTTGCCCGGTGAAAATGATGATGGTGGGTGATAAGGTTGGTGGTTTATACTTATCTTGGTCCCAAAACTAATACTCTATATGGGCCCCTATCCTAATGCTCTCTCTGAGTCCTTGAATTTAGTTTCCTCTAGCCCCAGGTCATCTTTGGTGCTGGTTCCAGAGTCACTATTCATCTTTGACCCAAAAATTACTATTCATACTTGATCTAATTTTTTTTAAAATACATCCATTAGGTTGTCCTCATCATTGCTAAGTTTGTTTGATTTTTGAAATTCTCACTAATAAAATTTAAATTAATTTTTAAATACCTTTTGGGGTGTTACAGCTTCAATCATCAACATGCCAAACAATATGAAGAAAATGATTTAAGAAAGAATTAGGTAAGTTCTAGAATCCATTCCAAGTAAGTGCACACATCAACAAATTCTAGTGATCATAGCAATATTAGTCACAGTTTGGCTCAATAGCATGCAGGTTCAAATTCAACAAATCAAACAAGTTAAGATTCATCACATTGCTCATGTGACCAATAGAAAAACCAATGATACCATGGAAAATAAAATAGAGCACAATGACTGCTCAACCATTAACCAGCCAAATCTCAACTTTTTTTTTATACAAAGCCAAATCTCAACCATTAACTAGCCAAAGCTCACAGGTTCAAATCCAACTAATCAAACAAGTGTGAAGGTTGTCCTAAGTCTTTTTTGCTTTAACGCACCAACCCTGGAGGTCCTATTACCAAACAATACTCACACAAAGAGATTAAAAGCATAGGTAACCCCAAAATGTGATTATTCATTAAAAAATTGTGCTATTAGCAATGATGCATAATGAGGACTAAATACAAATCCACAATTTATCAATCAATTAAGCACAATTGTGATGCCAAATGTTTAGAGTTAGAAAGGAAAATGACACATAATTGCAACCTATCACAATGCCGATAGGTATATCGATGGGTTGTCATCAATTTTTTCAAAAAAATCGTGTAAAAAATGGTGTCATCTCATCAGTGCGTACTTTGGTATTCCAATGAGTCTATACCCATCGGTATCCAGAGAATGTATTATATGCATTCATGCATCATTTTCCCTTATAACTCTAAGCATATTGGATCATTGCTTCTACCAGAATGGTTGATATATGATTATTTGCATTTAGCCTTGTTGGGTATCATTGAGTAAATTCATGGTTATTTGTACAATTTTGATGAATAATATATTTTTGGAGTTTTGTGTGCTTTTAATCCTTTTTTGTGAATGTTATTTGTTTACAGAGAGAACCCATGTTGGTGCTAGCCATAGAGGAACTTGGAGCAATTTGGACTTGCAACATTGTCTGCAAAGACTATTATAACAGTCTATGACTTCTATAGTGGTCAATAGAGGGTGTTTCTTTGGTGTAGCAATGACTAGATTGCTATAGTGGAAACTAGTGAAAAAACAACTACTCCTACGGGAGATGGTGACTTACCAGCAGCGGTCAATTGCCATGAGGTATCTGACTAGATTGCTAAAGCAGTCTTTGACCGCTATAGTGGTCTCCAGTGGAAGGTTTTTTGGGTGCAACATCAAAGATTGTATCACCACTATAGCATTCATGCGATTACACGCTTGGTCCATCAATGTATCAGTTTATGTTGTGGGGGCCTTATTTTTTATATTTTGATGATGTCATAAATACTCCACGTATAAAACAAGAGGGCATCTAGGGCTACTTTTTCTTTGTAACACCCTAGAGTTATTCAGAAATTAATTGGACCTTTATTAATGAGAATTTCAATTTTTTGACAAGCATAGTGATGATGAGGACAATCCAATAGACGAGTAAAAAAATAAATAAATAGTATTTTACAAGCCCCGTGAGCCCGTTAAGACAGTTGAAACCCTAGATCTAGGACCCGGAGATGCCTGAAACTGAGAAAACATAGGGTTAAGGTTAGAAATAGTTAGAAATAGAGATTTTATATGTATAATTAAATGTCAGGCAATATCTAATTACCCAGGTACAGCATTTCACCCGTTTGGTGAAATTTCAATGTCCGATTTCTAACACTGAAAGCTAGTATGATCTTTACAAAAGAAAGATATATATCCATTTAGATCAAATGAATGGCTAATATTCAATCTTGAGTAACAAGATCAAATCCTAGCCATCCATATTAGTTTCATTTTATAAAGAAATTAGACTTTATACTAAAAAAATTATTTCAACTAGGTATAAGATAAGCATAAGCCACCTAACTTCATTATTTCATCTCCTTAAACTCACCCAACAAGGAAGAAATGCAAAACCTCCATTTTTCTTCACAAAAACAATGAAAACTTGAATTCAAACCTCAAAATCCTAAGCATAGACTTGTTAAAACCATAAACTTCCTTCACTAAACTTATTCCACATATCAATACCTACAAATCTAACCGATTGAAATCTCAATTCCTCATCAATCCTTACCTTGATACCTCATTACCTCACTGCCTAAGGAAGGTTTGGGGCTAATTTGGTGGCCTTGAGGTGAAGAGAAACCACTTGGAACATCCTTGAAGTTATAAAGGTTTATATTTTGCAAAGTAGAGTTTTTATGTCTTGTTTGATTGTACATTCTGTTTCTTACAGATTTTATTGGTTCAATTTCATATTCTTGGTTTTAATGTATGATTACATATAGGTATAGGTGTATTTACATTGGTCGAGTGTATTGGCATTGTGGAAAAATCATTTTTACCAAAAGAATTGTTGAACTATGCTTGCTGGATTTTCAGTTTTGCTATAAGCGGGAAATTGTCCCAAATTTTCTGATATATTTGTAGGTAATTTTTTGAGCTAAAAAAACTATATGTTGAAGCTAATATCCTAGATAGCCTAACTAATTTTCTTGAGATCTGTTTTGGACTTATGGTGCTTTAAAAAAAATCAAGAACCGAAATTATACCTCTGCTACTTGAATTATTGGAACTGAAGCTGGGAATTTGTCTAATTTTGTTACCATGCCAAATGATTGATTTTTCTTTTGAAATTTTTATAGATTATTGAAAACATCTTGAAGCTCAACCATGATTTTTATTCTGAATCAATTTATTCATTTGTTAATGTTAAAAATTATGAAATTCTAGCTTTGGGCTAAGATTGGGTGGCCTCTGACCACCAAATTTGTAGAATTTTGTTAATACAGTTAGAGAATGTTTCTTGCTCTGAAACTTTTATAGGATCTTGCTAACACATTGAGGTGTCATGGAGAATTTTCATAGCCATTTAATTGGTAATTTGATGTGAAAAATAAATTTTTCTACTTGAATGGAAAATCTGCCAATGTGCTGGAATTGTAATAATGCCTTGAGTTAATGATATAATGGCTTTGATGCAAATATGATGAATATAAATGTAGGCTATACACTTTGAATATGGGTTTACGAGACATGAATAAGACTTACTTGTGATTGAATGCCTACATGTGGTTTAAGCATACCTTTGAGAAAAGAAAAGTACATGATGTATCTATGTGACAAAAGAGCATGTAGGAACTTCAATTTCAATTGTGCATGTTCTAACATATGGGTAAAAGGAAAGGCAAAAATAGGGATTTTCATATAGATATTATGAGTCAGTAGACATATCGACTAGGAATAGAATTGTGTGAGATTCAGAAAAAGAAAAAAAATGAAGTTTGATGATCACGTATAGGAATGAACTCATGCCCTGATAAGCAGTTTATTACCCATTATGGAGTTATCCACTACAGATACCAATAGGTATAAATTACCCATTGTGGACTCATCCATTACAGATTCTAGTTGGTATGGAACTAAGTCTTCCCTATGTTGAAGAAAAGAGAAAAATGTACTGAAATGAGTTCTATGATTACACAAGGCAATACATGCATTATTATTGTTTTTGCACATGATTTATGTACCACATTAGTTATGCTCATGATTTTGCATGAGAATTCTTATATTAATGAAATTATTGGTTATCTTTTATTTATATTTGAAGAGTACACTACTAAGAATTTTATAATATTCTTATCCCTATGTTTGCATGTATTTTGTATCATTCAAATCTAGCTAATGTCGTCTCTAGTATTTTACCTTGATTCGCCATAGTAGGCGTGGCATTATGACCTGGTACTAGATTCCTTGTACGTAGTAGGCTATTCATAGTTCTGCACATATGTGTTCTTTGGTTGCTCTTTTAGTTCATCTATGTTTACTACTAACTTTGATCTCGCCTTTCTTTATGATGGTGTGCCCCTGCACTTGGCACATTTGGTTGTTTTTTATGTCCTACCTGCACCACCACCACCACTCCAAGAGATGTCCCCTCCTCATCTTCATCCTCAGATTTGAATCCACCAACTGGTCCTAACGCCCCTACCGGAGGTGATGCCATCATACTGATGGCAAACAGTTTTCTCTAGGAGAACATGAGACAGTCAAGGACTCTTTGATGCATACATAGTTATAGCTTAGTGTTAGAACTTTGCCAGCCTGCAGACTGATATTGTTAGATGTTTTTTAGGTCTATTTCTATGTATATGTGATTTTGTTCGGCCTTCATATTTTGAGTAGGTTAGGATAGGTACATGATGTTTTTTTCTTTCTTTTTCAACTGAGTTCCTAGGTAACCTTACTAGTGTAATGACTTTTTTTCTAGTATGCTATGTATGATGATAACTTGTATAAGATGTACATTTATATATGAGTCTTTATTACAACATACAAGCTTAATTTACTTTATTTTCATTTTTCTCAGCTAGTATAGATTATATATTAAGTGATACTCTTCTAGTTATTGTGTTAATACTCGAGTAATATATGGTAGTAAGGAGGGTGTTACATTTTTCACCTTCTACTTTTTCTACACTCTCTCTCTACACTCTCTACTCTCTCTAGATTTTCTTCCAATCTCTACTTGTTTTACATTTCGGTTAGGGTTTTGGATTTATATTTTAGAGTACTTTATTATTTTGGTTTTAATTCTCCATTGATGTCGGAGTAATTTTTCTACCTAGTGCAACGTTTCCAAAGGATCCAAAAATTATGTTTTGAAACTCTCATTATTTTAATGCAATTTATAGTTTGGCTTTTTTATTTTTCTTCCTTTTTTCCATCTCTTATATATTTGTATTGATTGAGCAATTATATTTATAAGAGTCAATACTAATTATATGTATGTTTCTGATTGTGAATGTCATGCATAGTTAGGGTTCTAGAAGGGATGATTTAATCGATAGTTCAAAGTACATTTAATTAGTAAAAAGGATTGAAATTAATTATAATAAAAATTAGTTTACTGTAATTGGTATTTAAATTGGCTTAAATATCTAGGTGTTGTGATTGTGATTTCGTGGTGCTCATGTTAGCCAAACTCTTGGTTAGTTATGTGATTCTGTGACTGCAAGTAGAATTACCTCACTAATTGTGTGCTTATGAATTACTAAAAATAATCACCTTCGTTAATTATTGTTTTGAATCAATGATAACATAATCCTAAATTTGCAGGAACTCCTTGTATAGGTAATTTATTTAATTGGTTTTTCTTCCAATATTTTATTGATTTTCAGCAAACAAAAACCGCAATTTTTAGTAGGCTAGTAATATTTCCTTAAGAGATGACTTGGGTTGTGATTTTTACTACATTTTTGGAGCAACTTGGTATTAAATAAATTTATATCTTTAATCCTTTAGAAACTTTCATATAGATATCATTTTCTAATGAAGCATGTAGATAGGATGTGTGAATATCCATAAGATGCATATTGTGCTTTTCATGTGCAAATAAGTTAATACAATATCGAAACGTTATTGCATCCTTTTTATCATAATCTATAGCAGGTCTTTGTGAGAAACTTTGTACTACAAATCGAGCCTTATTATATCATACAATTTCATTTTTCTCATAACCTTTTCTCACAAATACCCATTTGAATGCCATAGGTTTCATACCTTCTAGTGTTCACACTACAAGTCCAAGGACTTCACGTTTTGCAAGTGAGTCTAATTAAGCCTACATGACTTCTTTCCATTTTGGCTAATCATCTCTTCATTGACATCCTTTGATGTTTCTTGGTATAATATTCCTGTTCCCATGCATAATATTTAGAGCTACATTATATGCAAATATATCATCAACAATAATTTCTACCTAGTTCCATGTTTTTCCTATAGAGATAGTTTATTGAAATCTCATCATTTGATTATTTTGACAAGTTTTAGGTACCTCATGTTAGAATTCTAGACTATTGTAGATGCCATTAATCTGTCTTTTTCTCTTCTATTGGAAGAGAATCTTTTTCTTCATAACATCATTTGCCCTTCTTCTTTTCTAAGGATTTTCATATTTGGAACTGGCTAGTCTATCACTCTGTTGGTATGTAATTGTTTCATTGACTGATTGATCAGTAGGGACTTTAATTCAGATTGGGGTGTTAGCTAGTATATAGGATTTAGTTATCCTTTATGTATTAGAAAATGCATTTGGCAATTCATTTGCTATTCTTCACAAATGTATAATCTTTTGAACTTCTAGTTCACATTGCCTTGATTGAGAATCTAAATGAATCAAAGATAGCGCATTCCAATTTAGTTCATTTTCCAACTATTTATTTTCTCCCCCTAATATTGGAAACATCACTTCATCAAAATGACAATCATCAAATCGAGCTTTAGATAGATCTCCCATTTTGTATTTCAAGATACTTTACTATAAAGGGAGAGACATATTCAACATATATTCCTAAGATAAACAAAGAGGTATGATTGAAATAGAGGGAGATACTATTGAATATGCTTATCAAGTGGATGATCCACCCCTTATAAGGGCAGTAATCAATGCAAACAATCCTGAAAACCTTCTTCCATTGACTAATGGGGAAGATGACATAATTGAATCCACAAGTAACCACCCAATCTGAAATCACGAAGATGAAATAAGTGATAGTAGTGCTGATGATTCACCTAGTGATCAACAACAAAGTGATGATGAAAACAGCACTCACTTTCAGATCAACTAAAGTGTTCAATATTATATGCAATATTATTATGAAATTATTTGAAATTTCCTGATTTAATTAATGTTTTCTTATGGACTACTTTTTAATTATTTCAGTATGGCTGGTAAAGGCAGAGACCGACCTCGAAAGGTCGGTTTACCCACCACCACCTTAGCCACCGCCCTTCCTACCACCCCCGCCATCGTCCCTTCCATCACCACCTCCTCCACTTCCCTATCCACTATCTCCACCTTAGTCCCTTCCATCAACACCCTAGGATTCAGGATGATGCCCACTCCTAGGTATGCTGAGCTCCCACCTTCCCTGTATTCATACCCATAGCCTACTCGCATCAGTGACCCATCCCCTAGTCCTACCACTACCCTTAGCCCTAGCCCTATCACTACCCCTAGCCTTACCACTGCCTCGACTCCCAACCATGTATCTTATCAGATTCTTCCTTCCTCCACTGGGTCATAGGCACGGGACGCAGATGGGAGGCCCCTTGGCCTAAATGGCAAGCCAGTTGAGCCTGATGGTAGACCACTCATCCAGATTAGGCTAGACAATAGAGATAGGTAAGTTGAAACATGTTTTTTTTAATTACATTCTAATTTTACATTGCTTATGATATTTAAAATATTTTGATTGTTTTTATTTATTTTATCTATGTAATAGTTTTCGTCTATTTACAGTGGCTCACCACATGATCACAGAGGTTATACAAAGTTGGTATAACCATCCATGGCCCATATGGACTTATATCCCTATTACATGCTTATATATAATAACTTATGTGCTGTGAATTTGTATATGCAGAGATCCTTCTATATTTAGCCCGAGAATGAACCTGTAGTGAAAAGGGCTTGGAGGATTAGGTCCTCCAAGCAGCTTCAAGATATGTTTCATGATGTTCATAAGGGACACATGATCAACTCGTGGCTAAATGATGCCACCCTAAGTGAGCTACAGCGCCACTAGGCCAGGGACCCGACCTTCAAAGATAGGTCGGATAAGGGAAAGACAAACCGAGCCTCACAGAAAGGCAGGTCGCTGTAGACGAATAGGTCGATCATCCAAATGGGGACTCAAAAGCATTTGGTAATTCTTTAACCTTTCTACGTTTTATAATAGCATTTACTATATTTGAATTGTGACAAATACTATATTTTTATGACTTTATTGTGCTTATTTATGTAGGCGAGGGAGTTAAGCCACCCCCTGACACAAGGCAAGCTATTTCGGGAGACCTACACCCGAAAGGGTGAGCAGAGAAAGAGTCTAGAGAGGTCTGGGTAGAACCTTGCTCCAAGATGACCTATGTAAGTTTGAATTCAGACATATCTTTACTTAATTTTTATTATTATTTTCATTTATGTTATAATTATTACTTACAATTTGTTTTATCTTTTTTCCTTTACAACGCGAGTTTACAAACCTTTAAGAGCAAGCACAAACCCAGTACTAGATCTAGATGGCTAAGGCTGGGCCCATTGTTGACATTCCTCCTCCTCCAAATGAGGAGGAGCCGAGGTGGTCGGTGGTCCTTACAAGGGCCACATATATGGAATGGGGTACTACCCTAAGAGTGGATCCTTATCCTCCGCTACTGGGTCAACTACTGAGGATGATGCCCTGAGGGAGCATGTGCATGCCCTCAACCAGGAGCTATAACAGCAGGCACAATTGATCCAGCAGCAGCAAGAGCAGTAGGAACAGCTCGTTCAGTAGCTCCAGGAGTAGCAGGCAGGGTAAGCAGCCATGGAGCAGGAGCTGAGAGAGATCCGAGAGGTTAAGCTCTCTTTGGAGCTGCAGTAGTAGGAGAAAGCAAAGAAGGAGAAGGCTCAGTTTTAGAAGATGCAACAGAAGATCTCTACAGATGTGATGACCTTCTTTCGGGACATGCAGGCTTCGAGATCCTCCAACTCCGGCAAGACACTCCCCCAGATCCCATTCCCCCATATCCCACTCCCCTCCATCTCTAAGGGCCACTCATAATTAGACGACGCGAATGATTATGATAGTTCAGATGATGATGATGCCCCGACGATGCCGATACTGCCAACGATGCTGACGCCCAGGAGTTTAACTAGTTTTTATCTAGCTTCATTTTTTTTTCTATTCTGGATTCTTTTACATTTATTGTAATTTTTATATATTTTATTGTCATAATTTGCTATTTTATTTAATCATTTTATTGTTTTCTTATTTAATATCAATTTAATTGATAATTAGGTTATTATATAAATAATAAATAATAAACTACCAATCACTTCATGGTTAAAAAGAAAATTAAAAAATATTAATTTTTTACCGACGGGTGTGACCATCGGTAATAAGTAATATTTTTAAATAAATTTTTTCATAAATAAAAATCCCATTGGCAAATGATTAAAAAAATTATTTTATTTATTTAAATATTTGTTGGTAAAATTAAATAAACCCGTCTGTGTAAATATGTCTCTGACGGCCATGGTGACACCTTTTATTTAATTGTACTGAGGGCTAAATATCTTAATACCCATCGATACAACATCGAAAATAACCGATGGGATTTTTTGTTACCTTCGATAATATGCATCAACGGCCTGGGAACCAATGCCCCTGTAACCGTCGGTACACCCTTCAATATAAATCATACCCATCGAAAAACCCGTCGATAAATGCATCGATTTCCCATGCATTTCTTGCATTGTCCTGTGGATCAAGGATTATGTTATCAGTGACTTAAAAGAATTATTCAGGGAGGCAATTATTTTCACTAATCAACAATCACCTAATCAATGATGTATTTCACTTGGCAGTCAAACAATCACATAATTGACCAAGAGTTTGACTAACATGTGTAGGTAGAAAAGTGTACAAAAATGGGGGGTTGAATTGTGTTGTCTTTTCTTCCTTTTTCGCTTTTTAAAAATCTTAAACAATAACTATCAAGTATTAAACTTAAGTACATTGGAAACAGCATTAGTTATGTCAAAAAGTAACTTTTTGAACTGTGACAAAGATAACACAAACGTGTATGAGCAGGTTTTCAAAAGACACAATATACCAGACACAAAGCATTAAATAAAGGAGAGTTAAGGAAGAAGAAGATACTGTAGGTATAAAAGTGCATGAGAAGGGGGGTTGAATCATGCTTTGCTACTTTTTCATATCTGAAACATCTAACGAAATACTATCAAGCATTAAGCTTGAAGGGCAGTGAAAACAAAGTTAGATGTTTTAGAAAGTAGGTTGCTGAAGTATCACGTCAATAAACAAACAGATAAAGAAAGTTTTCAGCATATATGAAATAATAAAACAGAGCAATGAAAATAAAAGAGACTAAGGAGAAGAAGATATGACTCAAATATTTTTATATTGGTTCGGCCAAACCTGCCTACATCCAATACTCAACACACGTTGAGGTTCCACTAAACATCTTTTTCAACTTGAGAAAGAAAACTGGATAGTCTTTACAGTAGCCTTTCCAAGCTCTAAGCAGTGAATAATAGACAACCCCTGCTGTCACAATCTGAGTAGTACTTCACAGCTTCTCTAAGTTGAACCGTGACTAGTAGACGCCCCTACAGCCACGTTGCAAGTAGTTCTTCCCAGCCTCTCCAAGATGAACCGTGATAGGTAGAACGCCTCTACCATCACGTTGCAAGTAGTTCTTCCTAACCTATCCAAGCTGAACCATGATAAGTATAATGCCCCTACCATCATGTTACAAGTAGTTCTTCCCAGGCTCTCCAAGAAGAACCGGTATAGGTAAAATGCCTCTACCATCATGTTGTAAGTAGTTTTACCTTGGCCTCTCCAAGTTATGTCTCACTGATCACTACTGGATCAAGGATAAAGGTTTTGTGTTTGGGTTGCCACTCAAACTAACCTACACTTAAGTTTCTTTACAAATATACAATAAATAGACTTGGGATAACTTCAGTGACTCCTTTCTAACATCTCTTCCAGGGAAGAGTATACAAAATGTTTAAGGAATAGAAAGAAGATTCTTACACTTCAAGGAAACTGATTACATGATATGATGAGCTTTACAAGAAATGTGGAGAGATTTTTCTAGAGGTTTCACTTTTATGTCTTTAATCCTCTCATTGGCTTTTGAGAGCATATTCATTAATAGCGATCTTCTTTCATGATCGTTGCCCTTGATCAATTCTCCAAGTGACACGTGTAGATTATCCTTTTGTGTCTTGGAAAAGCAATCTAGAAAAGTAGGTTGACAGTTTGTCACATCGGTTGCAAAAGCCGTTGTAAAATAGACGTTTTTTATGTTCCTTTAGAAACTAGATTTTCACTTTCTGATCATGGTTTCTGAACTCCTCCTTCTAGAAGCTAGGACGGTTGACCAAATAGGCCGAAAAGATGACATACTAGTCTTGAAATTGGGTTTGACTTGAGATTTGAAATTTGAAAATCAAATTTTCCTCATTTTCCTGTAGTGTTTGACGCTCCACAATGAAGTGAGCTTTCTGACGTGCGCTATCAGTTTCTTGATGATTCTTTGTTCTTCTGATCTTCAATCTGAGTTTTATGATAATGAAAGAATTACGATCATGATGATTAAAGATTGTGTATATATTTCTTTTTGTTTATAACTTTTATTTGGTCAAAAATATATTTTTCCTCATGTATGGTTGTGAGCTGCATTTTCACTAGAGATTGGAACTCTAGAATTCATGCAATTATAAGGACATTAGACAGTGAAGGGCTTTTCATGGATTTTTTTTTTTCTATATCATGATTCAATTTAAAAGAAATGCAAATAAAAAATGTGAGCATAAATTAAAGAAAAGTAAATTTAAAAATATTTGAGGTGAAAGTGTAAGAACAAATTTGTGTTTGGGCATAGTTAAGATTTGACCAACAAATGGTGTCATAACATTAAAATTAGGTTTAAATGCTTTTTATACCAAAAAGTAAGTAAATTTTAGCTTTGATCCCTGAAAAATTCTTATTTGATTTCAGTTCAAATATTTCTAAAACTATTTGATTTTTGTCTCTATCATATATAGTTGTTGACTGTCATGTAAGATTAAATAGCCTAACCTTCTATTAACCAATTCAATATTCAACAAAGACAATCTAATGAAGGGAATTAAAATTAAGCAATTTTAGAAATATTTAGATAAAAAAAAATCTAAGGCAAAATCAAAATTCATTGTTAAAAATAACCAAAGGCATATTTAAGCTTCAAAATCAATACACGTTTCATTTATGGTGGCCCCATTTGGGAGGGTTCTATACCTTCCGATTTGTCAAGGTAGCGGAGAATTTATTGAAATAAATAAATAAAAGTTAAAAATTATAAGCACCGTTTTTTTATAATAAATTATAAGCACCATATCTAAACATAGATTGCGAGGGGTACAGTAGCTTCCTCCATACACATGCCTCGATTAAATGTTTCTGAATAAATGTGAAACGTGCATTGCCTTGGGTATTAGCAAATGAAAACCTCAAGGTGTACGAACGCATTAATTCTCCCCCAACTCATATTGAAAACAAGAATTATGGGGCCAAATAAACATTTGCCATTCTCCCACTTTGTGCAGCTAGTATACTTGACTACAGTTTTTCCGCTACGTATATTTTGCTTTGTTTATTGCACGAGTGGCTTTGAGATAAGTGCAAATGAGTTCTCAATGAAACGAGTTATAGTTCATCAGAATCAAAAAAGAAAAAGGGACGAGTAAAAGTTCATGGTCAACAATGAAATGGGTTACTACTCTACTACCAAGAGGTTGGTATATACTATGAGAAAATCTAAATGACGGTTGTGTCAACAGAGATCTTTTATTACAGTAAATGGGTTTGAATTTAGAAGTCCAGTCAATAGGTCTACTGTGTTTCGATTACCAAAGATTCATTCATTGACAACAAAATAAGATTCAGGTACAAATTCATTCAGCATTGGGTTCGTCGCTCTGCCATTGAAACTAGGAAATGTTGACAAAAAGTATTCTAGTGTTGCCTCTGTAGTCTGTACTCTAGATGTTGGTTGTTTTTATAAGAACTACTCCGGACTCGTCAATATGAGTCAGTGAAATATAATGTGATAATTAATAAATTAATTATATTGGCTAAACATAAAAGATATTAAATTTGGACTAATCAAGCACTTAATTATATTTAGGATATCTGAAAATTTGGATTATTTAAATAAGGTTTGAAAATGAGAGAAAAATAAGTGAGTTTAAAAATCATCAAGGATTTAGAATTTATGAACCAAAAGAGGAGAAATTTGGGATTCAGGACTTTTTTGACACATTTTAGAAAATTTCAGGGACTATTTTAACACATTTAAAATTTCAGGGACTAATCTAAACATATTTTGATCTGATGCCACGTCAGCATGCCACGTTTCATGCCACGGCAGCATTCCGTACCCATCATGCCACATCAGCATGTCATGTGTCAGTCCACGTGGCATGCCACGTCAGCATTCAGTAGTCATTTTGTCACGTGGCATGCCACGTCATCGTGTCACGTGTCACTTAACGTGCCACGTCATCAAAATGTGACAGTTGACTGACGGTAGTTTGACCAAGGACTAACGTGAACTACGGAATGCAATTTCAGAGACTAAAGAGATAATTTCCAAATTTCAGGGACGAAAGTAACTCACACATGCAATTTCAGGGACGAAAGTGATACTTTACTCGTACTTTAGAGGTTGGTTGTTTTTATAAGAACTACTCCGGACTTGTCAATATGAGTTAGTTTTTTGGCTTTTTCTTATTCTAGATCAAAATTCTCCCTACGTTATAGAATAACCGTAAAAAATAAACAACAAACATATTAAAAAAATATCCTGGTAAATATAAAAAAATTATATAAATTGATAAAACTATTCTTATATAGTTATTATTATTGATTGTGGTAAATATATTCATTATTTAATTATGGGAGTGGTGCCGCTCCCACTTGACTAGCATCTTTTAGTTTCTCCAAAACACCGCTTCTTTTATTTGTCAATTAATACACTAATCTATTAGTAAATACTTATTATAATTTTTAGGTTATATGAATAGTTCAAAATAATTTATTTTTACCATCAATTTCACCAATTTATCATTTCTACATAAAACTAATGTACTACTACAAATATGGATTTAAATATTGAATTATATTTTCAAATCTTTATTAATACAATAATCATCTAAATAACATAATAACGAAAAAAATAGTGAGTTATATATTATAAAATATGATACATAAATACATGGTTTTTTTTTAAAAGTTAATGCTTAAAATAGGACACATATATCTAATATTTATACGACACATATAAAATATGATATATTTATAAAATTTAACACAATTTTTTCACATTAAAATATCAAATTAAATTATTTAAACCTTTTAAAATGTAACAAGTGGTATATTTTTTTGGTACTTCAAAAATTACATTAATTACAATGAGGTTTTGAATATAGGACTTCATGCATATTATTCAAATCCTTCAATATCCCTATACAAATCCTAGCAGTTTATTATCTAAGTAGTGTATTTAATTGCAAGTTTTGTTAAAGAAACAATTACTAAAGATAATAAATAAAAAATTAATAAATGATAATGCATTGAGTAAATATCTAGTATAGCATTAAAATAAATATTTTTAATATTTTTCATAAACCTTTGAAGACCTTCTATTATTTCTACTGTTGTTCCTATGCTTTTTAAATTTCCTAGGAAAGTATTAATCCTTCACCTATCCTTTTATGATGGCATCAAATATACTAAATATATTTTTCTCATGAAAGTGGGAAGTTTTTATTTGAGTCAATAAAATATTTTATCAATGTTTTTTGAAAATATTTATTTATTGATTTTTGTGGAAAAATAAATGAATTTTAAAAGTAAAGTAATTGCATCTAATAAGTTAATTCTATGCAAAAATAAAAAAATTGAGAATATATAAGACAAAATATCAATATTTAACTGAAATAAAATAATAAATTTATGTAAAAAAATAATTCACAAAAATAATTATTTAATATTATGTAACCAAAAGAAATTATTTGATGTTAGATTGTTATTATGATTCTCTAGCGAGAGAGAGAGAGAGAGAGAGAGAGAGATTTTCATTATGGTTAGCAAATAAGAAAAAATGTTTTTCAGAGAAAGTGAATAAATGATAATTTAAATAGAAGTGATAATAGTCATTTGAAAGAGGTAATAGCTGCTCCTTTAATTTTAACTTGCACATTTACACTAAGGATATAAATGAAAGAAAAAAAATTAATACTACCTAGATATTGTAAATAGATAAATATTCTGCAACATGAAAAAGTTAAAAAATGGTAATTATTTTGAAATGGAGAAGAATAAGTCATTTTCACATTTCAACGATTTATTAATTATTTCATATCAGTTTTACCCTCTATTTAATTGGAGAGAGAATAATTAAGTGGGGTGAGTTTATTGAATTATTTAGTTAGAGAGAATAGGAGGAGGTTGAATGATAGAATGTTATTAGTGTCTTTTACTTTTAGTTTTTAGAAAATCGATAAGATCTACTCATTACTTTAATTCTTGTGCAAAATCTAAAATTGACTTATATTAAAGATCAAATAAAATGAAGTGGAAAATAATATTTCATCCTATTAAATCCTCCTAAATATTAAATTAAGTTTTGATCACTTTTTAAAATTTTAAGACATGGATTGCATTTAAGTTTTTACGCTATTTATTACATGGGTTGATTTGTTTCAAGGATTTATAGGAGGCTCTGGCATTACTCAACTAAAGAATACATTTATTGTATACATGTCAATTTTAAAAAATAAAAGTAACTACTATTTTTTAAAAATTAGGTAAATATTGATGAAATATGTGATACTCCATCATGACATTTTTTAAAGTTTTTTTCTCTTAAAAAAAATTCAAGCATATATTTCTCTAAAAGAAAAAGGTTTATTAAATTTGAACGGTATAGCCATATGTTTATGCAACTTGCCTGAAAATACGATGTTACTCCAATTAAATGTGTACAAATATTTTAGAGGTATTAAATAATTTTTTATATTATTACTACAACTTTGGCAAAGAATAATTTTTTGCACACATGCATCATCCAAACACGTTTAAAAGGGAAAAAAATAGTGAAAATGATGAGCAAAAATTTGTTCATTTTGCTAAGACACTTAGCTGTCTCTTTCCTGCTTCCAAAGTGTTTGATTCAAAGTTTCATAGATTTTGTACTATTATTCCAAGCTCTAAATGATCATTTTAAAGCACTTCAATGTGAGAAGGCAACAATTAACAAAATCAAACTCTGCCACTATTCGTCATCCTTTTTTATTTCTGATTTTAATGGCTACGGCTCACTAAATTGTTAATTGTAGACCGTCCAAAAAACAAAAAATTAATTGTTGTACCTATTAGGAGTAAATTATAGGAGTAAACTATGCATGTGTGCTTACTAGAGTTAGAGATGGTATTTAGGTTGTTATCTTCAATTAGTTTGTTATCCTTCTTCTGTTATATCAGTTAGTGTTGAGTTGTGTATTGGACCAAAAACATGGGACTTTGGCCAGTCTCGAAGAACTCAGACAAGGGGGTCCACAAATCAACCACGTGACATAATGATCCCCTAGAGGTTTTCCTTGATTTAGTAGAAGATATCTCCTAAATAACCCACTAAATAACTAGAGATCTCCTATTATCTGTCAATATCCCCTATTATGTCATTTTATCATCTATATTGGATCATATCTCCACTAAATACAGAATATATTAGATATACACTAAATCCTGGGAATATCTCCCTTTGTACAGATAACATTATCTTCAATTTTATTATGAGATCACCTCTCACTATAAAAGGAGGCTTTGCGCCCCTCATGTATGATATCACAATTCTATCACTCATATACCCTTTGCCGCTCTATGTCTCATTTATTCACTAACTTAAGTGTCAGAGTACCTTTGTAGGCACTCCAGCTCCGCTCATACGGACGCCGGAGGATTCTTACCACCTTACCTTTGCTTTTAGGTAAGAATATTGACATCCATCATAGAGCATGGTAAACAAGCTTCGCCACAAATCCAACATCATAACACTATGGCTGACACCACTAGCCACCATATGCAAGCTATAAGAGGAAAACTGACAGATAACCAATCACATCCACAAAGGAGACCCCAAGATTGCTCACCTCGAAGGAGGGGGCAACAACAAAAATATCAAATATGGCAGCTACTGGTTTAGCAGCAATAATAGGCCATTCTATCCCTGATGCACCACATACAATGTTGCACACAATGGTTGGCTTGCTATAATCCATTGTGGCCCTTTCTCCGATGAACTCATGGCCATTGACCTCCCTATCCATCTCAAGCTATCAACCTCCCTATGCCCCTATGATAGGATGGGAAATCCCCAGACCTTCGTTACAATGTTCAACTCCATAACGCTCGTAAATGGAGCAATTGACTAGATCTTTTGTCAAACTTTTCCCACCTTCTTGGAGAAGTTTGCCCTCCTCTTGTTCTACTTCCTACCTAGCTTGCACTCAATACATCCCTTTGAGGAGGTGACAAGGGCATTCATTGTAACATCCCAGTTTTTCTAAGTTTTCAAAATGAATTGCTAAGTTTTAGGGCAGTGCATACAAATTAAGGGTTGGTCCTATAACTTAAGGTATGTCCTAAAATTTAGGATATGGCCTATGGATTAAGAAATAACCCATATGATTAAAAGGAATGTTCCTCAGCACAAATCCCAAAGTATTGAGACTAAAAACTCTAAAAGCCCAATTACAGGTGATCTATTGAGCTTTGTCCCACAAAACTTTTTAAGCCGGTGCCTAGCCTATGAGATGAGAGCCCAATAATGTGTTTTGTGTTAATAGAATATGTTGAGAGCCAAAAATGAACAAAAATTGATTTTCCTTGAAAAACTATAAAAGACCATTTTTTGCATTTTTGAGCCTAATCTTTTTTCAAGGTTGAAAACAAAAATGACACTACCTAAGCCCACATTGCAATTCGTGTTCTCTAGCATAAGATTCCTTAATATTGCATTTTTCCAATGTGTAAAATAAGCCTTGGATATATAACCCATGCGTTTATGACCACAATGCATGGTTATGATATTATAACTCCTACCTAAATGCAAACAAACTCGCACTTAAGCCTATTTCCACTACATAGCTCAAGTTCTCTCTCCCATTTAGCCCAAGTTCTCTTTCCCATTTTGACCTAATTTGCACACAAACAACCTAAAAAAGTATACAAAGAACCAAAGGAAAAGCTTATAAATGTAACCTCCAAATACAATCACCATAGCCATCAATTTGCATATAATTTCCATCCAATCACCAAGCTTGGTTGCCGCCCACCATGGCTATAAATACAAAGCTCATTTCTTATTTTTCCTTGAACTAACTACTTGAGTTCTCTCCTCTCAACCTCCCAGGCCTTTGGCCATAATAAGTAAAGCTAGGCATTCTCATAGTTCAAAGTTTTGTTCTTCATTCGAGGTAGAAATAGGAGTAGGTTTATAGTAGAATTATAAGTAGTTCTTCATTCCAATTGAGGGACCTTTTGAGTCATGTATTCTTAAAGTGAACTTGCAAAGAATTATGAAAGATTAAGTAGTTCTTCGCTCCAATTGAGGGACCTTTTGAGTCATGTGTGCTTAAGGTGAACTTGGAAGAAAGAATGAAAGTTTGATATTTAGTTTTGTGATGTTTATGTGTTGTAGTTTTTTATGAGTTACGAATTCTTGTTTTAATTCATATTGTTATCATATTCATATGCTTTTAGTCTTTTAGTTCTTGATGTTGTTAGAATTGTTTGAATGTTCATGAATACCATTGAATCTCAATTAATTTTGTGAAACTCTAAGTTTTAGTCCACTTTAGAGTAATTGAAAGGTCATATTTAAGATTTCCATATATATATATATATAAGGTCTAAAAATGTAACTTTTTAACTAATTCAATTATTATTTTTTATAATTAAAAATGTTTGTAAAAGTGTGGTGATAATTATTTGCTTCTATGAAAATATTTTTGGGAAACGTTCTGACTAAGGAACAATAAGGCTTTTAAGTAGGTCCAATTGACACACCACCCTTTCATGGGAGCCTACCTGAAGCATGAGTTTTAGTGAACATTCTGGCTAAGGAAAGACAAGGTTCTTAAGCAGGTCCAAATGACACACCTCTCTTTCCTAGAAACCTACCAGAAACATGAAAGTTGTGGTATATACATCTTCATTATATAGTTATAGGCAAAAAGTTAATAAAATGCATTGTTATAAATAAAGGCTAATTTAATTTATTCCTCCTTGTGTGCTTGATATTATTATGTGTGAATGTGATTAATAATAAAGAAAAAGTTAACTAATAATCAAAAGACACTATAGGGAATGATCCTAAGACAAGTATGGTGACCCACCCTATATACCGCTCACCTGAAAGGATAATCCTAAGGCAAGGATGGTGACTTTTTTGTTAGATTTTGGAATAAGCTCATATCCTTGTGTTTAGGGCGATAATAGGTTATATGTTGTAATATAGGTGGATGTAGAAGCCCTTGGTTACGAAAGCTGCCATAATGCCTGTGGATATATCAGCCCTTAGTTATGTGTGATGTTGAAAGATGAAAGAAAATAAAGCCTAAAATGTAAATGCTAAAGAAGATAAAGTAAAACAGAATACATGTATCATTAAATATGTTGTGATCATATTATTACTATTAATAGATATGATATGCAATGTTCATATGTATGCATGTATATTATCACAAGTATATGTTTAAAATCAACTCAACTCGACTAAAGGATCTTTCAAAAATAAAATTGAACATTATTGCATGCACACCTTTCATAATAAACTTGAAGTGGTGGAAATGTTATTAATGACACCTTAAGTGTCCTATTGAGAAAACATGTTTTTCTTACTCCTGCTATTCTAATACATTCCAAACAAAGATGACGTCAATGATTATTTATGTGGACACGATGGGTTTTGATGTCCAATACAATTGTAACACAAACTACATGTTGGTCACTACGAGAGCCACTATTAGGGTTTACATTTTCTTTGGTAGAACATATAGTTTTTCTTTGTTTAGTCAGGAATTTAATCTAGCCAACCTTTTTGATGATATTCTCTTAGTAGGAATGCACCAGGAATCAAAAGACGAAGAGGAACCCCTCAATGTTAAGTCACTTTATGTAGTTTCTCCCAATGACACTATTGTAGAAAAAGACCCATCTAAGGACTCCTACGACCTAGTGGACAGTTAGAAAATGACTTCAAATGTGTCACATATCTTGATCTCGTCCACTATTAGTAGTATATAAGGGTTAGGGTTGTTAGGATTATTGTTCCTGTGCCTATTTATATTTATGTTTAAAGTACTTAATGTAAGAACTATATTTACTTTAATAGAAAGTGTTATTCAATTCTTCCATTGTCTCTATATCTATTGATTATGGCTCATGTTTTTGTTTTTATTTTTTAAAATAATTATTACTATCTTCACTTAAACTATTTTCTAAAAGCAAAGAAAAACTAAAGCATAAGTGGCATCAACTTAAGAATAATGTTGTTATCATGAGAGTGTTATATTCATCAACCAATTTGCTTCATCCAAGATCTGAATGAAGACCTCATATTCATTGGAGCACGGGAGACAAGGCCCTAGTGAATCCCGCAGAGACTACCTGACAAAATTCAATATGGAGGCCAAGGAAATCCCAGACCTTGTCCCGGTGGTCAAACTGCACCAAATCAGAATTGGCCTATGCTTGGGCCACTTTAAAGAAAACCCAGCAATCCAAAGACCTTGAACAATACAAGAGCTCGGTGAGTGAGCAATCGATTATATTAACGACCAAGAATTCTGTGCCAGTGAAAAGAATAACCACAAACAAGGCTCCAGCAATCAGGGAAATGCTAATCAGAAAAAGGAAGGAAACCGATCAAAATGCAAGAAAAGAGGGGATGAGTCCAAACACCATGAACCAAGGTTCAGTACCTACGCCTCGCTCAATGCCCAAGTAGGTACCATTAAAAAAAAATTGACATAGCCAAGCTCATCAAAGCCCTGAAAGCTAACCCCCAACTAGCTCTAGATAGCATGGATAAGAACAATGAGTGTGGTTAGCATAATCCTTTGATCACTCAACTGAAGAATGCCACGGCTTGAAGAACCAAGTCAAGCGACTCATCTATGAAGGTTATCTCAAATAGTTCATCTAGAAAAAGATAGGGCAAAGTAAAGAGAAGAAAGACACGAACCACAAATCCTTATTTTCCTTTGATAGTGAAACTCCACTTCGACACTCAAAAATCAAGCAAAGACGAGATCGATCAAGAGACAAGACCAAGATTCAAAGGTCGATCGACCATATTTCTGAAGGATTCACTTGAGGTAGAGAAACAAGCTCAACTATAAAAAGATAACTTTGAGTTATCATGTCACTCAAGGGCTCATCCTAGCCCTCACTACCCAAAAACAAAAACCCAATGATATCTTTCTCAGATTCTTATTTGAAAGGCATTGATGAAAACTTACACAATCCTATTGTAATTTCTATTATTCCCGATGGCTTCCTTGTTAGGAAAGTTCTGGTAGACCAGGAAAGCTCAGCCAAAATCCTATTCTACCTCACTTTCAAGAGAATGAAACTTTTGGAAGCCTCTTTGCTCCTCTACAATGGTGACTTAGTCAGATTTATAAGTGCTCGTGTCAATATCTAGCTAAGAATAACCTTCAAGATAAACCCCAATACCAAGACAATTGATCATGAGTACCCCGTGTTGACTATCAAAATCCATACCATATCGTCCTAGGATCACTCTATCTCAATTCCCTAAAAGCCATCATCTCAGCCCTTCACCTAGCAATGGAGTTCCCCATCTTATAATCAAAGATAGATATAGTACATGCTAACAAAAATAAAAAATAAAAAAGCAAGATTATGCTACTATGAATGCCTTAAGCAAAAAGCGCCTAAACCTTAAGACCCACAATGAGTCCATTCTATCTTCTACACTGATCAAGACCATCCCATATCATAATTTGACCCCAGAGGAAAAATCCAAGGCCAACTTCATCCAGGCGATGCCTTACGGCTAATCCAAATCAAAGACTAACTAGAGAAAGTTATATTCATAGGAGCTGACTTGCCAAGAGACCTTGCAGCCAAGCTCACCACACTACTCTTTAGCAATTCCAGCCTTTTTCATTGGACCTCAGCAAACTTGCTTTGCATTGACCTCAAAATCATAAGTCACAAACTTGTAGTCGATCCTAAAGCTCAACCAGTCACCCAGAAGAAGATTTGGTACTTGGATGGCAAATGTCATCATGGTAAAGAATAGCTCAAGCAAATAGCGAATATGTGTAGACTTTACAAACCTGAACAAAGCCTGGCTTAAGGACTTATACCCACTGCTTAGCATCAATAAACTTGTCCACAACTCCTCAAGATACCAATACCTAAGCTTGGATGGCTATTCATATTGCAATTAGATTAAGATGTATATCTTGAGGACGAGGACAAAACACCTTTCCCCACAAAGTATACAAACTTCTGTTACAAGGTCATGCCTTTTGGCCTTAAGAATGCAGGGGCCATATACCAAAGACTAGTGAATAAAGCCTTCAAAGAGAAAATTGGTAGGCATTAAGAAGTCTATGTCGACCATAAAGTGGCATAAACCTCGCCAAGTGGAAATCATATCCTAGACCTACAAGAAATCTTCAGGCAACTTAGCAAGTACAACATGAGGCTAAATCCTAAAAAATGTACCTTTGAAGTCCATGGAGGAAAGTTCCTTGGATTCATGTTGACCCACCATGGAATTGAAGCTAACCCAAACAAATATTGAGCAATATTAGAGATGAGAAGCCTTAGCTCAATCAAAGAAGTACTACAACTCACAGGACGGTCGTCATCCTATCTTGTTTCCTCTTGAGGTTGGCTGAGCGATCGGGCCCATTCATCAAGACACTTTAAAAACAGACAATTTTTTAGTGGACCTAAGAATACGAAGTTGTGTTCACATAGCTCAAAGCATTCCTCATGACCCACAAATCCTCATCGAACTGTAACTTAGAGAAACACTCTTTATATACCTTTCTATGATCAAACATGCCATAAGCTCGGTCTTGGTCATGAAACTAGATAAGAGCAATAGTTGATCAATAAGACACTTCAAGACCCCAAATAGAGATACCAAAAAATTTAAAAGCTCACATATGCAATGGTAATTTCAGCAAGGAAACTCATGCCCCAATTCTAAAGCCACTACATCATAGTCAGAATAGAATAGCCCATATAGCAAATACTGGTCAAGCTTGAGCTCCTAAGTTGGATGATTACATGGTCCATCAAGCTCTTTGAATCCAATTTAGAATACTAACCAAGGGGACCAATCAAGGCCTAGACTCTGGCCAACTTCATCATCAAACTTATAGCCCCAAGTCACCACAAGAACTCGGCTCATGGATGCTCTACGTAGATGGAGCCTCCAATGATAGAGGAAGCAGAGCTGGTATTTCTTTAGAGAATGGCAAGGGAATAATCATTGAACAATCTCTCCAATTCTAGTTTTGGGCTAGCAACAACCATGCTGGATATGAGGCCCTCATTGTCGAACTCAAGCTTGACAAGGAAGTTAGCCTCCGTTGACTCCAAGTAAAAGAAAAATCTCAACTCATCTTCGAACAAGTCAACAACACTTTTGTTGGCCTAGACCCCTTCTCAAGAAGTACATAGCACTAGTCAAGGCATTGATGAAGACTTACGAGATCTGCGAGGTAGCATACATCCCTTCAGAGCACAACATAGGGCAAATATCCTATCTAGGCTCAATCAACACTAGAAAATCTATGAATAATAAATAGGTCATGCAAGTGAAGCTAAATCGAGCTACCTTCAATCCAAAATGTACAGTACATAGACTAAGAATAAGGATCGACAAACCCCATCATCACATATCTCATCATGGGTGAACTCCCTGAGGGAACAACTAATGTGCAAAAGTTTAGAAGATTGGCTAGCTACTGTACTCATTAAAGGGAACAACCCTTTAGGTGAGGTTACTCTCTGCCCCTCTTGAGGTTCAGCCCTAACGAAATCGACAACATCTTGGCCGAGGTTCATAAAGGAGTATGCTGTAACACATTGGAGGCAAGCTTCAGTGACCAAGATACTACGAGTCAGTTACTTTCAGCCAACTATCAAGACAGATTGCACAGGCTTCATACACAATTGTAAAAAATGCCAAAGATTCTCCAAAGTCTCTCAATAGCACCCAAAACTACTACACTTCTCGGAAGATAGCTGGCATTTCCATAGGTGGTGAATTGACCTCCTAGGCCTTTTTCCCCTAGCACAAGCTTACAACAGGAAGCTCAACCTTAGAACATTCTAATTTGGTGACCTAGTTCTAAGGAAGATAGAACTCTAGAGAAAACCTCTAGGAGAAGGAAGGCTAGCACCTAACCAGGAAGAATTGGTAAGGATCTAGCCAAGAATTGCTAAGGCACCTAACTAGGTTATAGGTGAAGTTAGCTAAGGCACCTATAAAATCTCAGCGATCTGGCCAAGAATTGCTATGGATATGGAACACTGTGTCCCTTAGAAGATACTATAATAAGAAGACAACACCTTAAATCATACACGATGGGTGCACTCTTTTTCCTTATGTTTTCTCCCACTAGGTTTTACCAACAAAGGTTTTAATGATCATGTGTGAGCTAAGCATCTCGATAGCACATAGGTGAACAATTATGTAATCTTTATTTTATATTCCAATGATACATTATGTCTTCACAATTTTGCTCTTCCTAAATTCTCGTGCAAATAGGCCTTTCTCGGCACATGACCAAGATTGTACAAATCAGGCCATCCTTGAACCCACATTCCAAGCTATCTTCGAAGCACAACTAAAGTCCAAGCCGTCTTCAGGCTCATTTCCCGAGTTGTCCTCAGTAGACCAAAATGTCCAAACCAGGCCATCCTTGGACCCACATTCTAAGCTATCCGCGGAGCACAACTAAAATTCGAGCTGTCCTTAGGCCTATCTCCCGAGCTGTGACTAAGATGTACAAACTAGGCTATCCTCAAATCCATATCTGAGTTATGCCTGAAGCACAGTTAAAGACTGAGCTATCTCAAGCCGACATCTCGAGCTGCATTTGGCAAAGCAAAGGCATGAGTTGGACTCCTGTAACAACTAACACTACATCTAAGCAAGCATAACTTCGCATCAAGAAAAAGAAAAAATATACAAAGGCCATAGCAAACAAAATGCTCGACTCAGTACTCAGCAACTCAAATAGACTCAATCTCTAGAATCATTAGATGGTTATAGCAATCACTAGTCGACCAAAACTTGGAACCATAATAAAAGTAAGGGGAGTAGAAACCACAGGGAAAGGTACTTAAGGTCTATGTTACAATAATAACAAAGTCAACAATTACAACACTTGCATTGTTCTAATGAGCTCATAGTTATTCATGTGTTTATGTTGCTTTCATGGTAGATGTTGGTGTCATTCCGGCTCTCCAGATCTCCACTGGCATTGACACCTCACATTCCACCTCTCTAGGTGAGTGGGTTTAAGCTTGCGTAACCTTTATTTTTTGTCATTAGTGATATTTACTTTGCATAGGAATATTGAAACATGAATTTAGAAATTATTTTATGACAAGTATAAAAATTATATGAGCTTACATGAATTTAGGCCAAGTTTAGCATTTATGTTTTGAAATGAAATCATGAAAAGGTGTTGGAAAACTCAAGGGACCATTGTTGTTGTATAGATTGGTTGAAAATATATTGTGATTAAGCATAGGATTTATTACTATTGCCAAACATGTTTTATTATCTAATGGAATTATATGTTTATGAAATAATGCTTTCCTAGAAAGAGCCCAATTTTTACTAGAGGATTTATTTAGTTTTCATGATTTTTAGTTATATAGTAGACATATAGAAATAGATAATGAGTTAATGGCTATAAGATCATTAGCCTTGGTACCCAAATTGTCTGTCAAAAGATAATCTTGCCTTTGTTAGAATATTCAGAATGGAACTTGGTTAAGTGTCCAATACAAGATCTGATTTGGTGTCATTTAGAGTTCAGAGTATATCTAAATATAATTATTATTATGTTATATACATTTTCAAATATTTTTGTTTGCTATTAGTTTACTATTCTTCATGATTTACATGAATTACTAGTTTGTATTATTATGAAATTAAATATAAAAATTGTTTTATAGTTGATGCATTTATTATTATTATTATTATTATTACTACTACTTATGTACTATCCTATTGGTTGTCCCATATAGGAATTACGAGTAAGAATCTACTCATTGGGTTTTGGATGAAACTCACTTCTATCTTTTCCACCCCCTCACAAATATAGCAACTACTATAGATCCTCCCTACCTTCCTCCTTAGCAATAGTGGTTCTTTAGTTTGGGTGAGCTTCACTTTACAGTATGATATCAATTTATGTTTCTTTTAGAGTGCTTCGGTGATTTTGTGGGTAAGGTTCCAAACCATTCATGAGTATAGAATTTTGCCATCATAATTCAGATTTGACATATATTTAAACTTATATAGTTTCATGGTTTTGTAGAGGGCAATGTAGTTTATATTTTATTTGAAGACTGTGTATTTTGACTCTGTTTCTGAAATGGATTTATATATGTTAATTATGTTTTGAAAATACAAGTTTGCTTATAATTAAAAATGGAAATTGTATTTAATTATGCATGTAATACAACTCAGTGCCCATGAGGCTTAGGTGGCGATGTGATTTCCTAAGTAGCAGTCATGTTCCCAAATCTAGTGATGACAGAGTGTCACGACCGATCTAGACACGTGACCAGCACGTAAGAAATTCCCATCCCACGTAAGCCTCGTGACCTGGGTTCCTATGTATGCACAGTACATCACCAATTAATTCAAATCATAAAATCTCTTTAATCATACAAGTCACCTGTCTTTAAACATATAGTTAGAATTTTTCAAACTGCAGTCTTATATTCCCTACTTTAAAGTCTGTTTTCATAACATCAACCAGTGTAATAAAAGTCTATCATATACAAAATCTCTACGGTAAAGTCTTTATAATGCAGTCCAGCATAACATTATATATGTAAAATACAAATCATGCACTATGGTCTGGAATCCTGCCTGCATCTATACTGGAGCACACTAAACCCATGAACATCATGCTCACCTTTGAAATCTAGTACTGCTGGAAGGAAGATAGCTGGGAATACCCTCGGCAACTACGATATCTGTAAAAATAGGAGAAGAATAGAGGGGTGAGTTTTGTAACCAAAACTCAGCGAGTGAGTCCTCACCTGAAACCCCCTTTCATGGGACACCAAAGAAGCACTACATGAAATCTTAATAACAATAATAATACTCAAAGATTTACATAATCAAATAAATCCTATGCATATATATACATACTAGTTATCATTTCCCAAACTCAAAATGATTTCCTCCATTTACTTTCATATCTGAAACCATATTGGCTTATCATGTAGTAACTACTAAAGGAACAATAATCTTTTTCTCTGTTCTGTTTTGTTCTCTATCTCTGTTCTGTTTATTCTATATCTCTGTTCTATTTTGTTCTCTGTCTCTATTCTATTTCGTTCTCTATCTCTGTTTTGTTTGTTCTCTATCTTTGTTATGTTTTATGGGTGCTTAGTTCCTTATGAACAAGAGCCCCTAACTGAAATTATAATGGTTTCTCATGAACGACGTCTCTTATGGGCTAAGCTTAATGGTTTCTCGTGAACGACGTCCCTTCATGGACTAAGTTTAATGGTTTCTTGTAAACGACGTCCCTCATGGACTAAGTTTAATGATTTCTTGTAATCGTGTCCCTCGTGGACTAAGTTTAATGGTTTCTCTAAATACATTGTCCCTCATGGATTGAATTATTCTCTGAATGAATTTTCCTTCGTGGGCTCTTTTAGTTTTCTTGTGAGCTCTGAATCTATCTAATTCTAACAGTCTGACCTTAGTATAACTAGGGCTATGAAATCGTATCCAAGGGATCACCAGTTTGAAGGCATCGTGATTTCAAAAGCCATAGAATATGTAGCTGGCAGTTGTTATGAGTATATAACTCTAACAATCTGACTTTAGCATAACCATGACTATGAAATCATGCCTAAGAGATTACCCTCTGCAAACATTTATAATTTCATATCTCCTCAGAATATGTAGCCGTCAACTGTTCTGAATCTCATGAAGATTCAAGCTCTACAACCGTATTAGTTTAATTCTCTAAAACATTTCTCAAATTTCCAAGCTTTCCATAGTCTGGAAATCTCAATATCCCATTTCAAAATAACCAAGTTCACAATCACAATTTCATCTTCTTCTCTAAATAGCACTTCTAAGTTTATAACTATATTATATACATAAATCATACCTAGAATTCAATTTAACATTGATAAAAGCTTTCCAAGATCACAGTTGTTATCAAATACACTCAAAATCAGTTCAATAAACATGGTCCCATGAGTTTTATCCAAAAACAGGTTTCATGCTCTAAAATCCACAGTTCAAAACATATAAATCAACAGTAAACTTCAAACTTCTTTGCAGAAATCTCAAAAATCAAACAATAAATGATATTTTTATGAAAATAACTCTAATGCAGAACATGGAGATCACAGATGTGAATCAACTCACCTGGAGGGGTGAAAAGTGAGGAACTAATAGCAACAGCACACTAGGAAGCAGAACTGACAGCAGGATTTGATATAGAAGCAATAGAACTCTAAATCAACCTCAAAAACCTCTGAATATTCAAAACCCATCTCTGACAAGGTAGAAAACCTTTCTCCCTTAAGAAGCTTAGAGAATCACCTTAATAACCCAAATAAAAGGGAGAAAAGAGAGCAAAACTAGGAGAACAACATACCTTAAAGCCTTAAGAATCAAAGACTGGAGTTAAACTGAGTAAAAATAGAGCTTGGAAAATGTAAAATGGTGGAGGAACCGAGTTCTGGGGTGAAAATCACGTTTCTCTGGAGAGGGAAAGGGTGGAGAGATGTATGGAATGGTCTGAAACCCAAAATGAGGGTTTTCATAAAACTATTGACCGCGTGGACAGTCTCTGGTATTATTGCAGCACCGCCTTACTCTCTATTTACTGCCTAGGTGGTCATATGACCGCTGGGGCGGTCTCAGTTATTTACATTTCTTAATTTAAAGTTAATATTTAACTTTTAAATATAAATATAAATAAGGGAATACCCCTCATTTGGATTCAAATAAAATATTAGAAAAATCAAAACCCCAACAAATCTAAATCTAAATTTTGGATTTTAGTTCAAATATGGAGATTTTCAAGGTTTTATAAACTTCGACGCTGGAAACGTGGCATTTAAAAGTTTTGAAAAATTCATTCACTCTTTAACTCATTTTTCTATAAGGAACAATTACCAGGACTTTTGGTCCCAAGAATATGACTCTATCATATGGCCTTCCAAGGGCATGTAGGGTCTAGACTTGGAAAAATTTAGGACCTGGAATGACAGGTAAGGGTGACTGATGCCCTTTTTAGCTCAAAAAACTTTCTAACTCTTTTATTTAAAATTAGGGGTATTACACAGAGGTACCGCAAAGACTGCGAACCCTAGCTTTTTTTATCATTGCAAAGTCCTCGGGATGGTTGAATTACTGATCCAGGAACTTCGGTAAAAAAATAACTTTAGCCTCCACAAGCTAGAAGCATTGGTAGTATCAAGCAAATCCTTGATCTCCCAAGTTCCTACCAAGGCAGAAAGTGAAAGTGGTGATGACCTATAAGTTCCTTGAAGGACCTTCACCCTTGTTTGCTTTCGAGCTTGAAAAGGCATAGGGTCTGACTACATCATAGAGCTCAACCCCACACATGAGGACTCTGGTTAAGCTCAGCCAGTGTTGGTAGTAGCCTTCTGTTTGATCACAATAGCAGCCAACTCCTTTTGGAAAAGCTCGGGAGCCATCTTAGTTGCCAAAAAGAAGAATGCAATAACACATCAGCAAATATCAACAGGCTAGCAAGCATCAAACACAGAAAAACCATAAACTACCTATGTGATCGAGGACCTTTTGGTTCTTATAACCCCATCCAATAACGCACCACAAGATAAGAGAAAGTTCGGCTTCACACTCTCCTCCAGATAGTTGATCACTATCTAGTCATCTAGGGGGATGGAACTATATTCCACTATCAAAATATGATGGGGGTTGTGCTATCAATACTAAGGAAACCTCTGTAACCCACTCCCATCCAAAAAGAAAGGAAACTCAGACTCCACTGACCTTAACTTCAGGTATTCATCCTTAAACCTCTTAAAATTAGAGGTCAGTAAAGCTAATAATTGTTTCCTAAAGACATTGCTAAAGGACACCCAGGTCCCCTTATCAACCCTTTTCACCTAAAAATAAGTAAAAAAAAAAAAAGACTCTTATACTAAGCTCGAAGCTGAGCACCTCAAAAGCTTAGACAACTATTTGGATGTAGTTGGGAAGGAACCATGTTGACCTTATTCGAGCACCTTCCCCCTAAACAGGATAAAAGGCACTCATATATCTGGTTTCTCAAAAAAATCAATGTACATATAAATAAAATCACCCTTGTTCCCCCTCCCCCCTCAACCTAAAATGACACACCTTATTCCTATGAATGCAAGGGAGACATTTGATTTTTCTTTTCCCCATAGGACATGAAACAACACTCACACTCTCGTTGTCATAAAAAATTGAGGGCACCACTTCAATCGTAGGGGTCATACTTTACCATACCCACTAGGGCTTTCCCCTTGCCTAAGGTGGATGCACCATTTTCCTCTAGCCATTGATAAATAACTATATAAAGCAAGTGGACAAAAGGGAACAGACCCAAAATATAAAGAAAATCAAATGGAGAAGCAAAATCCTCTACCCTAAGGCCAAAGTAGAAATCAATCGATCAAACAATAGAGGAAAAATAAAGAAATTAAACTAACCGACTAATATTAGTAAAGAAATGAGTTTGGAAGCTTGAATTGAGACTTGAATGAGAACTGTTGAAATAGAAAAGAGCAAAAAGAGAAGAAGAGTTGCATGAAAATGGCCTTTGTGTTCACTTCATTTTTCTTTTTAATCAACCCAAGCTCATCCAACGACCGAAAAATGTTTCCCTTCACTCAGAATACATCTGAGGCATGTCAAGGATTTTTCGTATTACATGAACGATTCAGATTGTGTTGGTCATAAACCGCATTAACCATGACATGATTGCCTACTACTTCGGGTGTGATACGTTTTGTGACACATTCTCGAACAACTATCACTGTTGTAACTAAAAATGAGAATTAAGCTGAGTGCAACAAGTCAACTCATTCAAGCTCAACACATTAAGCTGAGTGCAACAAGTCGACTTATTCGAGCTCAGCATGTAGTCCTCAGCTCACATATCTTGATTATGAAAACTTGGCACTAACTACTTGGCCTATGGCCAAGCTCGAGGGCTATATACTAGACTAGAAATATGGGTGAGACCTCGACTCATCCTCGGAGAACTCGGATAGAAGGCTCCATAGATCACCACTATAACACCCTAGTAGAACCCAACTATGCTTAAGTTCACATTTGGATTCTATTAGTTGTCACTTATGTCTTGAATTCATTTTCTTTTGAAATTAACTTAGAAAGATAGTGGATAATTTTTTTTTATATTAAATTACTTTTTGAAAACTTAAGCCTATAACGAGAAGTGAAATACATAGCGCTTACGTAGATAATAATCAGAGTTACATTGCGCACTCGCTTAATTAAATAAGTGGAATAAGAGATTAAGTGTAGAACTATCATCACATAAACTGAAATAAAATTACTTCATACATGAGTCACAATAGGGCATAAACCATAGTGATAAGTTATTACAAATAATAATGCAAATACTACTATTACTAGTTTGTTTCTCACAATTTAACATACTAAATATCGAAGTACTAATTCTTGAAAGTTATAAAATCTTCACGTGTCACCTCCTTCCTTAGCTACAGCTCTGTTGCATCAATTGGACACGTCTATCTCTGGTAACGACAACGGAAAAGAAATATGGGAGTGAGAAATATGAGATTTCTCAGTAGGAGTTCCAACTTGTACTAAATGTGTCATCGTTATCGTCCCAGTCACTTCGGGTTTATTATAAAAAGGTGAACAAGTAAGGATTCAATTACCAAACTTTCACAAACGTGATTTGTAACACCCTAATTTTTAACCCAACTTTCTAGAACACATTAGGTTAAACATTAGGCTATTACTTCATAGTCTCATCCTTTTCTTAAAATACTAAAGGAAAATTACGAGTAAATTTTTTTTTTTTTTTAAAACACACAACAAAGTGAGAGCCACGTTCTTAGTCTAATCGAATAATAGGAATATAAAGCACGCTTAACACTCATAGAAAAACACAGAAATGGAAACATATAACAGCTGAGCATAAATCATCACAACAAGAGAAACGTTTCATTAATAACATAACTTAGAATACATAAGTAGTCATACCCTCATTGGGACGGGCAGAGCTTGTAATACAGCAGAAAGGAAGTACAATAGAAACAGAGAAACGTAAAGTAACATAAAGTAAACCATCACTACCCGAGTGCACCTATAGTGAATAACCTCAAAACAAAAGCAGGTTTATCCAGTCTACATGTGAGTGTGTGCACTAAGCCTCCCCTAAAACATTTGCTACTAGAACCCGGGGAAATGGAGTGTAACTGATCCAAGAACGCAAGGCGGCAGGAGTGGGCATACGTGTAGACTGAGCGTGAGCTCCTCGTTAGGGGCGCCTCTCGGACGGATGTGTCAATGAAGACCACGAATGTCGCCATCAGTCTCTGAAGATGTGACGGAAGCGTGAGAATCTTACTAAAGAATCTCAGTAGGAATCTCCTATTCTAGGGTTACATCGTTCACATCCTCAGGAACCTTGGGTTTATTTATAAAAGGTGTTCATGCATATGAGATTCATTATTAGGGTTTATGAAACTATTTATCCAAGGTCCATTTCTTTTAGTATGCATCTTGATGTCATGAATGCAACATGTTTAAGCATGAATGTATGGCAATACTTGAGCACATAAATCAACAAATCACAACAATCTAGATTCATGCAAGTGGCATAAGGGCATATTACAACTCTTACTTTTCTCATACTTATGTGACTTAAAAGCATCATATCTCTTTTGTTCTTTTTGTCAAAAACCACCCTCTTAAAACATATCCACCTATTTCCAACCGATACACCGCCCCGGCGATTTTTATCATAACCTCCTATCTCCGTCTCACCTAATCGCCTAGGAATGAGCTCAATCCTAACTAGTCGTCACTAGATTTAATATGGGGTAAAATGAGGGGTCAACATAAACATATTTCATTCTTTGAAACGTTCTCATCGGCCTCGAGTGCACAGCGAATTGTCCGCTTTGGTAAGGCTGCATCTGCACATACCCTCACGGATTTGCCTCCTCCTCACCGTAGCAGGAAAAGTACGTCTCAATGCTTGTCACATAAAAATATCCTGGGGGTGCTCGGCCGAACCAGTGTCACCCAGGGTTTTCAACTCATATGGTACTTTAAAACATTTTTCAACTCTTTTAGGTTTGATAGAAATTCGGCAGCATAACGGCTATTAAACTGAATTTCCTTCAAACCAAAATTCATGCCACAAGCTAATCACACAACTTAACATCTCAATAATCATTTCCTCACGTATCATCAATAAAACATTTTAGGGTTCATGCATCATCAAGCATATTCTTCTAATATATCATTCTCACATAGATAAACATCATAACATATATTTCAAACTCATCATTCTTACATAGATTATAGCATATTTTCCAAACTCATCATAGCATATATTTTAAACACATCATACTCACATAGATAAAGCTCATGTATCATATATCATACTTGCATAAAATTAAGCATCATAAAAACTCAAGACTTCTTAATATCTTATGCATCGACCCTTAAGGTCCTTAACTCACAATCTAAGTTATAAATCATCAAAACCTAGTCTCTTGGGAACCTATGAGGTTATAACTAAGTATTTCTCACCTCACACTATGGTCAAGAACATCTCTAGACCTCAAGGATGCAGAATTTAAAATCCCAACTTTACGGGTACCTAGGAGTCACAACAATGACTCTTTCTAAGTCCAGCTTTGTTCCTAAAGCATCAAGATTAAGCCCTAAACCAATTATGAGTCATTCCTACACATTTAAACTAATTTAGAACCATGATTATCATTTCTAAACCTTGCTGGACAGAATCCAGAAAATTCCATCATTAAGGGATCTAAAACTCTCAAATTAATTCTTTTCTAGTTCCTAACTTATCCTATCTTTCACATATGAGTCTTAACATTATTTTTACTCAAACATAAGCATCTTATCATTATTAACACAGCTCATACAGTGGCCAAACATAGCAAGGCAGAACCGAAACAAACATCTCCATAAAAGACATGAAACACAATTTCTAAAGCACATACAATACTAGTTTCTCTTGGAACCTTTTTCAACTTTCAAAACCCATTTATGGACACTTTTATCACCTAAAATCATAAAAATACTTAAGAGGGTAATAGCTAAATCATTTTTATCTCAAGAGGTCCTAAATTCATAAAACTTAGTTCTACATATTTCTTATACTTACATAAGCTTAGAAAAATTATAAAACATAGTTTTCAATACTTGGAAACACCAAAGCCTCTTAGGGCCGAAATAGGGACCAAAAGCAATAAATATTTTTAGACCTTTGTTGAGACAACAATGGGCAAGTCTTTGAGCTCTAGGTTCATTAAAGTGATGACATAAAAATAAACATGCTCATGCACTTGTTTTAGTTTTTGCTAGAAAGTAAAGTGAGAGCATAAAATAAATATGTGATGCATTATATTATTATCTTTGATATTTAGGTGAGAACTTGAAACATAAACATGATAATGCATAGCTTGAAATATAAACATGATAATGCAAGCTCCTTTATTACCTTGGTACTTAGTGATAACAAAGAAAGTAAACATGATGTGCAAAGCATAAAATAAATATGGTATGCATTATATTATTATCTTTGATATTTAGGTGAGAACTTGAAATATAAACATGATAATGCAAGTTCCTTTATTACCTTGGTACTTAGTGATAGCAAAGAAAGTAAACATGATGTGCAAAGCATAAAATAAACATGATGCAAGGTTCATTTTAAGGTGATCTAAAGCTCATCCAAGACTTTAACAACATAATAACCCAACACATATCTCATTACAAAGAGAGCTTTAGAGTTCTTGAACCAAGTTCTCAAAGGAATTATGAGGTTCTTGAACATCATCATCAAGCTCAAAGAAAGCAAAACTTTTTGAACAAATAAAACTTCAAAGATCAAAAAGGAAAATGGTAACTAAATGTTAAAGAAAGGAACAAAGAAACCGAAATCATAATAGCAAGAAAAGTAAAGGTATTCTTGAGTAAAAATCATTTTTGAGTTAGAAAATAAAGTTGGAACTCAAAGAAAATAAAACCTCAAGCTCTAGAGTTTCCTTTGAGATGAACACATAGTCATTATCTAGGAGTCCTCATCATTGAGCTATCATGTACTCATCAAGGCCAAGAGGCCGAAAATACAAGAAAGGGAAACCAAAGAAAGTTTCAAAAAGAAAACCCAAGAGAAAGCTAGAAAGAACTCATTTTCAAGAAGACAAAGTTTAGAAAACACTCATACCTAGAGTGAAGACAAAAAGCTTGGACTTGAAGATGAAAATGATCTGAGCAACACCTCCTAGGATGGTGATGATGATTCGGCCTTGATGAAAGAAAAAGGAAGGAAATGTGTTCTTGGTGAGCTTGTGTTTGAGAATGGAAGTTTAGGTGTTTGTATGATGATCCAAGGTGGTGGGATGGTGTTTCAAGGTTGTGTGATGATGTTTCAAAAGGAAAAAGAAGAAGATGAAGAAGAAGAATGCTCTTGAGATTTGAGAGAAAAAGGAAGAACTTAGAGAAAAACTAAAAAACTAAACTTAGCAAATGAATAAAGTGTAGCAAAGGTTCATCTAGGCATGGTATTTATAGAGAAGAATAAGAGTGAATGAGTGGAGGAGAATGAATCCTCATGGAACATGAGGTGAGAGAATTGCACTTTGATGACATGGCTTCAACCATAGTCTTTGGAGTGTGAAATAAAATTAAATTGTGATAAGATGGATGATGAATTTCGTGCAGGTCTGATGCAGCAAGGGAGGAGGGAGTTTTGGTCATGTAATAGTGTGTTAGTGATGTGTTTAGGGGTGTATTAGCTTAGGTGTAAGGTTAGGAGTCATTAAGCATAAGTTTAGGTGACTAAGAATGTGATTAGGAACCTTTATGACATGATTAAGGAGTACTCATACATATTTAGGAGATTTTAAATTCATTTTATGAATAAAACAATGTAGACAAAATTCCATAATTTAAGGAATTGAAGAGAGAAAACACTATTCAAGATTCCATGACTAGAAATCTTGAATTTAAAATAAGATTTTAAGTTGTAATTAAGCACTTTTAGGTTCTAATCAACTTTAATAAATTATTTTGACTCAAGATTAATTATGGAAATTAATTAATCTTCGATTAGAGCCTAATATTGCTTAGGTTTGCTTAATCACGCGATTAAGCGTAAAAACACGAAACTAGGGGTAAAATCGTAATTTTGCACTAATTTGGCCCGGGACCTCCATAATTAAAAATGAGGTCGTAGAATACATAAAAATGCCTTTTAAAACCATCTAGAGAAGTTTCGGGTTCATCCGGCACTTGCAAATAGGTAAAACACCGCAGGGGCGTTTTGGTCATTTTGACCCGAAAACTCAAAAAATGAGATTTTCGATTCCAGAAAGGTACACAGGTCATCTAATCCCCTTCCAACATTGAGTTTGCCCTTCGAGTACTGCCAGATCGGCTTTCCTCGAATTCTAGGCCGAAAATGACCTCAGGGGCATTTCAGTCATTTTCACTCTAGCAGAAAATCGGGGCGTTATATGATTAGCCGAAGTGAAGTTTCTTTTAAACAAATCTTGAACATTAGCAGAAATATCCATCAGTAATTCATTAAGCATGTATACAAACAGATCATATAGAATTACTAATAGGTAATAATAATTTAGAATGTGTATGCATATCATGATTACTTCTCCTCAACGTTTACTTGTTTAGTGACTTTCATCTTTCTTTCATTCCATTTCCTTTCATTAATATACTTCTCAATCTCTCACGGGATGAATGCATCAATGTCTTAGACCACCCTAAAGGGTAATGAGCTTATACCGTGGCTGTCGCCACAACTTTTTTGGTTTTCATTCCGTTACCATGATCTCAACGGTTTAGGGGGTTAAGCCGTGAGTTTAGCTCAAGTCCACTTTTCCAGACTTTCATTGCTACTTTTTCAAACTTTACTTTTATTTTCTTTCCGTTGCCGTAATCTCAACGGTTAAGCGTGAGCTTAGCTCGAGTCCACTTTTCTAGACTTTCATTGCTAATTTCCTAGGCTTTTACTTTTATTATTTCCTTTGAAAGTGAATGTATGCATATCATCATTTAATCACAATAAATCATGGGCAATCAATCATTCATCCTCATCATTTCATAACTCATCACCATACATTCACATTACTATGATTCACTTCATGAAACATGGATAACATCATGTAAATCTTACAGTAAACATTTTCATAAATGATTCATATTAAGCAACCAAAGTTATCAAGTTGAGTTCCTAGTGTTCCTAAGAGGTAATGGATGTCTTAGTATTATCTTTTTCTCTTAGTGTTCTTTGTACTCTTAGCATTCCATTAATACATTAATGCACTTCAAAATATTATTATAGGTTCTTTATATATTTTTATTATGGTTTTCATATAACTCTTGAAGATTATTATTCTACTTAAATTCTTAAAATTCTCTCTTTACAAGACTTGATTCTTTTATTTATAGTTTTGACATCTTTTAGAAGAAAATTTATAATTCTCTATATACTTGTTATCTCAGCTTAGTAAAGGTAGTTCCAAATTCCTAACTCATCAAATTTTAGCATTTACATCTTTGGAATAGAGTAAATCAACTGTAAACCATGTATAGGAGGGTTCCCAGGAAAGAGAGGTGGGTCACAATGGACACGCTTAAATACCAAGTCTTTCCTTAGTCAGAACCTTTCCAAACTGCACTTTCACAGTACACTATCCCGAAATTTATTTCTCATTCTGTATTTACGTGGTATAAAGCTTTATACATAAAATACATGGGTGTATTCCTATATGTGTTAGCTCTCCAACAAAGTTGAAATCAGTCCATTTGTATTTTTCTAGAGTGAGTTACACCTATTTTACTACTACAAGGTCAGATTTAAAGTTTTAGTCTTAGGCTCTATTTTAAAAATTTATATCTTGAGCTAGAAAACTCCGTTTTAGGTGATTCTTTTTTAAGAGTGTTCTATAATGAGTCTAGTTTATAGTAAAATTATTTTAATTTCTAGATGCTTGATATTTTATGAACAGTAACTTTCAAAGTACTTGCTGCCAGAAACAACTAGAAATTCCAGCACCTACCATTTTCATGTCTTAAGTTACCTTTATTAAATCAGGTTTCACATACAATCTTTTCAAGTAATATTTGAGTTTGATAACATCATAAGAGTACTCATAATAGAATAGAACATGTCATATTTCTAAAAATATATTTTTCAAATAATCATTCAAAACTTTTGACAATAACTCAAACTTGAGGCATTCTATCAAGGTTAGAAGCCAACAATGCTTGAACAATTAAAGATGAAGCTCCTACCTCTTATGTAGGGTCTAAAAAGAGTCCTTCTCTTCTTTCCTGAGTTTAAGCAAGAGTCCTTGGAGTGGATAGTCCTCCTTGAATCTTGGCTCTAGAACTTGAATGCTTAAGAAAATATTTTCTCACTAGAGTTAAAGATTGTAACTCTTGTAAGGGCTAGTGAAAGTTTGGGCATAGGATTTAAGTGTTTGGATGAATTTAGATGCTTGAAGAGAATTATTTGAAGAGGAGAATACAAGAAGAAATGATAGAGAATTGATAAGAGAGAAAGAACACTTATGGAGTTTCTAAGTCTTGAAGACTAGTAAGAGTGTATATATTTTGCAAGAGTTAGAGGATGTAGTTCTTGCAAAGCATGGTAAGGCTTCTTTGAGGCTTGAAAAATGGAATCAATTGAAGAAAGTTTGAAGAGCATTTATAGTGGAAAGATTCAAGAAGAAAAGCACTTGGGGCATGATTTGTGCAAACATGTTGGCCTAATTTTGGGGAATAGAAAAGGTTCCATGTTTTATGCAAGAATATTAGCCTAAATTTAGGGAAAAGAAAAGGTTCCATGTTTTATGGAAACATGTTAGCCAAATTTTGGGATGAAAAAGCTCCATGTTTTATGCATTGTTGGCCATGCATGGTTAGTGGAAATTTTCTAACCTTTAATGCATGTATGCATCATAGATTTACATCATGTGACTTTTTACTTTAAAATTTTTAACATGAGATTATCTATGTGCATGTATGTGATTAAGAATGTGCATGATGTATGTGGTTGACAAGGATATTTTTGTAATTAAACAATGTTATTTTTATGATAGTGGAATTCTTTTAAAATAATTGGTATCTTTCTTATTTATTAGCAAGTCAAGAGTAGTTTTATAATTTTTACCACATAGTAAGGTATTTTCAAAATTTCTACTTAGTGATGGCATTTCCATAATTCTTTGTATATTACTTGATTATTATTTATTATATTTCATGAAACTTGTCCAATTTCTATTGGTTTTGCTCTTTTTCATCTTAATTTAATTAATTTATCTAGTTATGAATTTAGGGATGTTACAACCACACGGTAAAATGATCCCCTAGAAATTCTCCTCCGATTTAGTAGAGGATATCTTCTAAATTACCCATGAGATAACATAGAGGTCTCCTATTATTTCTCCATGTCTCCTATTATGTCATCATATCTTCTATATTGGATTGTATCTCCTATTAAATATGGAATATATCCGATATCTACTAAATCCTAGGAAAATCTCCTATGTTTCAGGGAATATTATCTCCTAGTTTATCACAGGTCACCTCTCACTGTAAAAAGGGGTTTAGTGCCCCTAGGTATGATATCACAATTTTATCACTCATATACTCTTTACCACTATATGTCTCATTCATTCACTGACTTAAGCTTCGAAGTGTTTTTCTAACTATCCCATCCCCACTCACACGGATATCGAAGGACACCTACTGCCTTACCTTGACTTTCAAGTAAGGACAAGTTGATATCACCATATATTTCATGTACATAACTCAATGAATCTCACCTTCAATAATATCAGTTGTACTTATCCACCAATATTTCCCTTTCTCTTGAATCTCTCTCTTCCCATTCTCTTGAGTGATTCTTCCCTGCATTCATGGAGTTTCGTGTTATTACCAAAGCCATGCGGCATCACGGTTGCTTCTCACATCACCATCACAGCGTGCACATATATTTTTGCTATATCGTTTATGTAAAGGTGGATTCTCACCTACAGTTGTTAGTCAATACAGTTGATGCAGTTTCTTTTTTACCACATTTTATAAATGTTGTTAAATGTAAAAATAATGTGGCTAAACAACACTCATCCTCTTCCTCCTCTTGGTCTCCGTCCTTTCTTCCCTTATTCCCAACCTCAGTCCCCCACCCCCTCCTTCCTCCAACGACCAACCCAAAACCACTCAACACTATCATTCCTATCTCATAGCACAATTCCAACAACCCTGTGTAACTCCTCGCGGTGGCCCCGTCGCCGACCACTCTAGATTTCACTGCCCGCTTCCAAATCAACTACACCAAACTGACAAGCACCACCAGGGGGAAGAAGTTTGTTGCGAAGATGCACAATACCGTGAAACACCACTGCTGGTTTGGCTTCGGGATGAGTTTTCGCGTTATTTGTGGCGACACGGTGGTGGAATAGCCACCCTCATTCTTCTTTGCGGGGACCAAGTTTGCAAATCCTTTGGAGTTTGGTCGAGGACGTCGTCGGAGCATATATCAATTGGTGCCAAAAGAGGGCTTCTCGTTAGCTATGGTGGTGGCTGGACAAAACGGCAACGTCGGTGGGGAAGAGTTCAATTCGGCGGTAACCTACTCCACGTCTCCCTCACCTTTGCATCTCATCGCGCCACCACCAGCACTGCAACAAGCAAGACCACAATCTCGACGTGTTTTATCCCACTGCCTTGACCACGTGAGGGACTAGATTAGGGGAGAGCGTGTCGCATAATGGGTCCTGTGAGGGGAGGAATGGAGGAGGTCGGGGCAGCAGGAGTGGAGCTTGAGGGGAAAGTAAGGGGTGCTAATGGTGGTGGCAAAGATTATAACAGCCAAACATGTCATCCGCACAAGCATACACTAGCCAACTGCAGCGTAGGCATTGACTGATGAATGTAGGGGAGCAACCACCTTATGTAAAACTTAATCTAACTAGCATGATTTATCAAACTACTAAGTTACTGGGGTTAGAATTTATATTCTAGTTAACTTGCTTGAAAACTTGAATTTGAGTAAACTCAGATAAACTCGAGTAATCTCATAAATTCAAATAGACTCAAGAAAACATAGTAAACTCACAATTATACTTTTTAAGTTAGAATTTTATCTCTTAACAAAACATGGAATTTCACAATAAGTACTCATAATTAGACCTTCTAAAATTGAAGTTATAATGTATTGACTTTTGTATGATTTTGATTTCTATTTCATATTTTAATTACAACTTATATTTGTTCGGTTATGATGTTGCAATTGAATACATGTATTTGTTTTACATATCATAAATTTATTTTATTATAATTAACTATTGATTTTTCTTAATATTATTTTTACAATAAGTAATTAAACTCTTATGAGTTTGTGAGTAGAGTTTACAATTCAAGTTTATCTCGACTCTATGAGTTTTGGAAAACTTGCAAGTTTGATAATTTTAATAGTTAGATTTAATTCTTTCACTTCTATAGTTTATCATTTCATTTACATGAAATGTTTGCTCTACATGTTCATGAAGGGCCCTATACAAATGAGTTGGTGTTGACTGATTTTTCTTCTTTTATTTGTTACATTGTTTGATTGACAGACGCGGTCATTCAAATATTCAAAAATGATATAGAATTTTTATTTTATTTCAGTTTATGAGATTATTCCATTCCAATTTATTCTACTCATTATTATATATTTTTATTCTACTCTTCGTTACTTTACGAATAAACTATCTGAATAAAGCCCCCAAAGGACTCAATGTAATGTAATTGATTTAATTTTATTTGTAAATATGTATCCTGTGTCCAAATAAAAAATTACCAAATTCAATTTTATAATTTTATTTTGAAATTTCATATATAGGTTGTTTCAAAATTATGAACTAAATTTAATTTTTGTCAGGTCGAAATTGAAATTATACTTCTAAACTACACATTTACTTACATAAGATTCATTATTGAATTACTAACTATATTTCAAATCAATGACCTGCAATACCTAACGTAAATTTACGTCAATAATGTATATAATGATTTTAAAAAATATATAGATTACTTTTTATTTTATTATTTAGATATATGTTTTTTGTAAGCTTTTGTTTAAAAAAGAACTTGTCCATCTCTAAATAAAAACACAAAAATCCTATTTATCCCTAAAAAAATAATCAATAAAGTGCACGGCAATAAGCATTCAAATATAAGTTTTATTAGACCGTTAATTTCTTATTTTATAAATAAATTTCAATTTAGAGGAGCATTATTAACTTTTAGCATTTTCATATATAATATTATAAAATTAATTTCATATGGTGTGTATAATTTAAGAAGTTAATTCTCTACTATAACAACACATTTTACTGTATAGAAGCTATTTAACAATAAGCGGAAATTTCCCTTAAAAAAAAAAGTGGAAATCAATTAATTAAGAGTTCTTCGGGATGTAAAAGCTCATTTTTAATAATATAAGTGACAATATTAAATTTTCTACAACATAAAAAAGTTATTTAATGATAAAAGAATCTGTTTAAATATAATAATACTGAATCACGAATTAGACTTTGATTTTTTAAAGAAATTATTTAAAAATCTTCTGACGACACCGAAATGGAATCTTTAGAAATAAGAATACTATTGACAATTTTTTTTCTTTACTTTTAAAATTATATTGATATAAAATGATTTGCTTATTGAAACCATACTAATTATTCAAACCCCTTCTACAGTAATGCTAGTGACTTTTACTATTGACCATCGCGGTGACCACTTTGGATTGAATTGATGAGTGTGAAACTATTGATTGCTAATTGGCGAATGCATGGAAAAGACGCGGTCTGGTTCTCTAGTGATTACTCACCAAACTCTCTTTTAGTTCATACTTTCTTACATATTTTGTATTGGCTTTTCAACTCTAATCTTTGAAAAGGACTCCACATGTTTCCTGAGCAACTATATATTTTCCGATAGACGTTAGGTATACAATAAAATTATATAATAAATACACACCACATAATTTATTATCATTAGATTTGACAAATGAGTGAGATAAATAGGAACCACATATCATATCCAATGATGATAAAATATGTAATATATATTTATTATATAATTTAATTATGCACCAAACATTATTCATATTTTCCATTTTGCGATATAATAATACATACAAACGGGCAGTATACGCTACTACACCAAGTGTCCATTGCTTGACTTGTCCCGTTCATTTTGCCACGGCCCCCTAAATTAACTGAAAGCAACGACTCACAATACATTGCTGGCGAGTTTTGTGCTTTAAATTTTGTCCTTTTAAATTAAAGAACATAATTCTATTGAACCTTCAAAAGAAATAAGAATAAATAGCAAAAATAACTCATGAAATTTAATTGAATTGCACTTCACACCACTGATTCCATTAATAATTATAAAAATATAATATTATTACTAATTATTATCAGTTATTATAATGATGATAATAAAGAAAATAATAGAATAATTTTATACTACAAGCACTCTATTCCCCTTTCTTTCCATACAAAATCTAAACACACAAAAATATCCTTGCATTTGGTATACGTCTAATAGAATAATATCTAATAAGATAATACTTGATAGTATACATCTTTATAGTATTAGGCCTGTAAAATTTAAATACTATATAGTATTTGATATGATATTATATGAGATATTATATTATACTATATATAATTATCCTCACTATCACAAATAGTTTTTGTCTTAAGTAAATATTTAGAAAAAAAATAAAATTATAATTAAATAAAAACATTTATTAATTAGTTAAAAATTTTAAAAAACTATATTATAATTTATATTGATGTTATTTATTATTTACTATAATTTCAATCATTATTTATTAATTTAATAAAATATAAAAACTAGAAATTATATAGCACTTTATTTTTAAAAATTTCAATATTTTTAACTTGTATTTTTCATTAAAAAAAATTATATTAAAATAATAATTTTTATTATCTATCTAAATTTAATAGTGTTAAGTGCAATTTTTTATGAAAAATGGGGCAAAGTGCAATTTAACCAAATCTCAATGACGGTTTGTGTAATTTACCCAATAAATAATTTCAAAAATGAACATGTTTTAATAAGAATTATGTGACATTTTTTTTTATCAAAAGAATATTTTAAAAAATAGATATAATTTCTGAAATAGTCCATTTCCAATTTCACCCAGAGCCATAACTTGTGTTGATTGTTTGCTTTAATTCAACTCATCTGTTTAAATAATTGATAAACGCTCAAAACTGTCGTAAAGAGAGGAGCCAAGCGAAATGCGACTTAAAGCAAGAAAGAGTCTCCTATTGAGCCTTGGTCTTCATGACAAAATTGCCGCCCACGAACCATTTTTATACATTGGTTGAAAGAAGAAATGTGTTTCGATGGTTGAAAAGAAGAGTTTTGAAAATGTACCAATAAATACTTTCCAGAAAATAAAAGCAATTGAGAAAATTAGATTTTGGTTCATTAATATGGACAAATGGTTAAAAAGTATATAATTCTAGGAGGTCACGTTGCAATAAAAAGTGGGGGTTACTCTTAACAAAATAGGACATGTGATGAAGTCATCAACTAATAGTTACTGTCTACAAAGCACAGACACTAACACAAACACAGATATAGAGACACTCCAACTCAAAAAAATTACAGGATGTAGATATGGCATATATATATATATATATATATATATATATATATATATATATATATTCTATGTTTTTTTTTTGTCCTGTTTGTATAATTTTTTATTTAATTAATTCTTCTTTGTTTTGTGATCAATAGAAGAATTTTCAAAATAAAATTACTCAACAACACAAGTTTAACTAAATAACTATGGTTGATTTTAGACTCATGTTAGTATTAAAAATTTGAAAAAATATAAAGAAATCAAATCAGGCGTGTCCACAATGAATTAGAGCAGTGTCCAATCGTATCTACTACATGTTCAAACTCAAAAAAATTATTTTTATAATCGGACACGTATGGACATGTGTGCAACACATCTCCTGTGGATATCAGTGTTTGACACACAGACACACTATTAAATTGATGTGTCTGTGCTTCTTAGATACTATTGTAGGCCATATTTGCGGAGGGCAGAGTTATTTGGTACTGAACATTAGACAAACTGTATGGAGATATATAGGAATGTGGCTATTAAATTCTCCTCCCATTTCAACATATATGTCATTTTTTTTTAACTTTTTAGTTGTTCAAGTTAAAATATCTATCTATTTATGATATTTAGATAGAATTAATTTTTTTTGCTTTCATTCATAGTTTTAAGGGTAAATTACACTCACCTCCCCTAAGGTTTGTTGAAATGTAACAAACACCCCTTCTATTTGTACACCTGACACTTACCTCCCCTTAATTGCCTAAAACCTAACTCAGCTTTAACACTCATACAGGAAATTATCTTTATTCCCTTTTATTTTATCAACCCAAACATACCCCTCTCTTTCTCTGTTTCCTACCACTGAGCCACCCATGACCCACCTCAAACTCCCTCCCTAACACACCTTCCCTTCTTCCTTCCCTCGCCACCACAACCTCCCCATTCGCCACAAACCCAACAACTTGCCTACCCTCTCCGCCTTCCAAAACCAACAACAACAACAACAACCACTACCAAAACACAACGCCGCCGCCGAAGATGAATTCTACGGCGATGCCAACAAAATCATCGGCAGTCGTGCCCTCCCGGCACTGCTGCAATAGAATACCTCATGGAGTGGAAAGACACCACGCCCCTTCCTAGCTCTCCGAGTACGAGTACCCCTGGTGGACCGCCACCAAGAAAGCCGACGCTGCTGCATCCTCGACTTCTACGATGGCCACGACGTCTGTCACGACCCTCCTTGGGCATGTGACCGGCACGTGAGAGATCCTATTCCCACGTAAGCCTGGTGACCTGTACTGTCTCTACTCATGCATTTCAATTAAGAAAATCCACAAAATAAATCCTTAATGTTACATGAAATCACCTGTTATTGAAAACCAAGTTTAGAAAAAAAAAACCAAAACTTATTTCCATCCCTTCCTAAAAGCAAATATGCAACGTCGCTAAATATGCCTATAGACCTTTACATACAAGGTGTTTATAAAAGTCATAGTTATACAATCCCAAAAAGTATATAAAATAGCAAAACTATGCACAATGTGATCATGCTCTACGGTCCGGGGTCCTGCCTGCATCACACTGGAGCACGTCTAGAGCACAATATCAGACACCTCACCTAACGGGCTCAGCAACTGAATCTAATGCTGCTGGGTAGAGGATGGTGTAGAGGTACCCTCAGCAGCTACGGTATCTGTAAAATATGGAGGAAACAGATGGGTGAGTTTTGAATCCCAAAACTCAGTGAGTGAGCCCTCATCTGGAACCCCTCTTCATGGGACACCAAAGAAGGTACACAACACCAAAAATAATAATAATAATAATAACAGCACTAACATCAAGTAGTTCATAGTTATAATCAAGACCTCAATCTTAGTTCCTTTCTGATCCGACCTAACAGTAGCCTAATAGAGAAACAGTGATCTCTGAATACAAAGGTTTGGTCATATCTGGGCGTTACGTATCGCCGTCCCCAGTATGACACTAAGTCTCTGAGTATCTGTGGTCACATCTGGGCGTTACGTATCGCCGTCCCCAGTGTGCCAATAAGTCTCTGAATATCTACAGTCACATCTGGGCGTTACGTATCGCCGTCCCCAGTGTGACAATAAATCTCTGAATCTCTGACCCGGGCTACTTGGTACCAAGGTTAACGGATTAACTGCCGTTAACATACAGCCTGTTTCTCTACAGTTACTATCAGCTCAACTAAACTCATTCTCTCCTCTATCATTTTCCAAGTCCTCTATCCTAAGGTTCAAAATCTCTTTTATACAACAGTAAACAATATCAAGACCATATAATCATAAAACCAGCTTTAAATGATTAATTTTGCCACATAACTGTATGAAAACTCATCATTAACAATAGGTGTCCCATGGTTTTCAACAAAACACCTTCCTTTAGTAAACCAATAGTTCACAACATAACACTCCACAGAAAGCTCAGCAGTTTACAAAATAAGTTCTAAAATTATATATATTCTCAGGTTTTAGGTGAATATCCATATGATGATTAAAGTAGAAGCTACAGATGTGAACCCACTCACCTGGAGTGGCAGTAGGTACAGGAATAGTACCAACAGAGTTGTGAGAGGTGAGAACAGCACCAGTATCTATCAATAAAGCAACAGAACCCTAGATTAACGGCTAAAACCTCTATATCACTCAAATATACTCTTAACACATTGAAAGAATTCTACCTCCTTGAGAGGTAGGAAAACTTTATGCCAACCCCCCCCCCCCCAAAACCAAAGAGAAATGGAGAGAATAGAAGAGAAATCACTAGAATAACATACCTTGAGGCCTTAGAAGTGAAGTATTGAAGTTGATTTTTAAGAGAAAATGGAAGAAATGGAGTTAGGAGTGAATTTTTGGGAAGAGAGCAAAGTTTTCGTGGTTCTTTGGGGGAGAGAGCATATTTTTGGTGAGTGAAGGTTCTGGACCCTAATGGGGTTTAATGCAGGTGACCCGCAGCGCTAACGAGCGCTGCAGCGGTCACCAGAGAGCATAATTTGCACCGACTTACTGTCTATTGAGCGCACCCGAGAGCATAAACTTCACTTTCAGCCACCGACTTACTTTCTGATGAGCGCTGCAGCACTCAACAGAGAGAAATTTTTTTTTTTTTTTTAGCCTAAGATATTACAACGTCAACGCTATCGACTCCGACGGCCGCACCACCCTTCTCTTCGTCGTCGGGCTCGACTGAATCCGGCGTCAACCTTGACCACCGTGACAACGCCGGAGGCCTCACGGCTACACATGGCGGCGGGGCACTTGAAACCCGGCGTTGAAAAGCTGCTGCTCGATCTTGGGACGGATCTGGAGGTGGAGGACAATCGTCGAAGAACAGCACTGGATCTGGAAAAGGAGATTCTGAAAGCGACGCCGAAGGGGAACCTGATCCAATTCGCGAGGAGGATCTGTTTGGAAGGTGTGGTTAAGGTGTTGGAAGGTGCGGTTTACAAGTACGCGGAGGTGGAGGAGATTCTGGAGCGGAAGGGGAAGGGTGAGAATTTGGAGTATCTTGTGCGGTGGAAGGAGGGTGGAGTCAACTATTGTGTTGAATGAAATTGAACGAAATGTACAGTTTGATTATTAATTATTGATTTAGATTATTGTTTCAGCTTGAATAAATTTTGAGGCTCTTGAACATGTTTGTGATCTTTGTGTTTTCCTTATTGAAAACAAAACAAACGAGCTTATCATATGATTGATGATGGTTGCAATAGCAAATACATTGTCGCCGTGGGTGGCTCAGTGTTGGGGAGGGAAATAGAGAGAAAGAGAGGTTAACTTGGGTTTGGGTTGATAAAAGTAAAAAGGGTATGAAGGTAATTTCCTTTGTCAGTGTTAAAGCTGACTTGGGATTTTAGACAATTGAGGGGACATAAGTGTCAGGTGTACAAATAGAGGGGGGTGTTTGTTACATTTCAACAAGTCTTAGGGGAGGTGAGTGTAATTTACCCTAATTTTAATCCAAATATGTCCATACATTTATTAAGACAAGTAATATTGACTATATATAGAGATAATTTTATCAACTCATATGATTTTATATATTTATAATAATGCTTTTTTTTCATGTTAATATGTGTTGTTTAGTTTTTGATAGGTACATTGAAATAGAGGAGTAATTCTTTCTTGTATCTATAAATAGCTTTGTCCATTACTTGTGAAGGAGCAATATTATCAACACACAAGTCTCTTTTACATTCCACTTCCCTTACTTTTAAGCACTTCAATTTTTTGCACTTTATTTTTCAACTCATCGTTCAACAAAATTAAACTTATTATTATTAGGGTCTATGCTCGCTCTCTCTCTCTCTCTCTCTCTCTCTGAACCCCCCTTGTCCTAACATATTACGTGGAACTTGGAAGACTTGGGTTAGCCTAATCAAAGGAAAGGATGGCTGCCCTTAAAATCTTTCATCTATTCATTTGAGTCCCACGCTAGTTAATCCGAGCTGAGCATAGTTTTGGTCGATCATTGTCTCTGCCGGCATCTTGTCACTTATTCCTCCCAGCCACCACCTTCACGCTTGCATTTCATTTTCATGCTCCTATTTTGTCCACCACGCGTCAAACAGTGTCCATGACAATTAACACTATCTGGAAAAATTGTGCTTATATGTGCTCCACGTGTCAAAATCGTGTTACTACTTGAAACGTCTCCCAGGGGCCTTTTATTTTTATTTTTATTTTTTATTTTGTAAAAGGGGTGGATTTCCACAAGAAGAGCTCTCATGAATACGTGCAATGTTGAATCATACGAGTGAAACGACAAGGTAAATGTCATTTTCAACAGGTCGTGCGTTTTGTACAACTTTGTCTGTAGCATTCATTGTGTTTCAATGTAACAGGAAAATTACAACCTCCATTGTTATATATGTTATGGTTTTCTAATTAATGCTCTAATAAGGACACTTGTTACCGATTAAGGGTATTGAAAAATAAAAGTTTCAAAGCTTTATCATGGGTCCCTTGCTTCAAAAATATAAAATCTCATCTTTCTAATACTGACATTTTCTTCTTTTTTTTTGACTCCGTAATCAGTGTCCAAAGAATCAACACTGGTTAGATAAACTAATGTTATTGATATCAGTTATATATTCTATATTTATTTTAATAAAAATCTTGATGGGTTCAATTTGGCTCAGCATTAATTTGATGCATGAAGAATGCAAAAATAATCTTTGTAAATAATTCAATTCTGCACTACCAAAAGACACAAATTATCGACAAAATTAGTGACGAATTCAAAAACATTTCCGATGAAAAATAATATTGTCAATGGGTACATATTGTCACTTATCCGTTGAAAATTAAGAGTAAACACTAAAATTAGTCCCTGACAATTTTCTTGATAGACAAATTAATCCCTAATAATTGTAAACACCCAAATTCACAATTGTAAAATAGGTCATTATAGGTCCTTGAGAGGAAACCGAGCTCAGATAAAATAATAGGATCTCGGAAAGTAATAGGCGGATCTGGGATATTATAGGCAGATATCGGAAAGTAATAGGCGGAGCTCGAATATTTTAGACGGATCTCGAAAAGTTTAGTGCTAGGCCAGTCTTCGTAGGCCGACAAAGACCTATAGTGTCCTATTTTACAATTGTGAGGGACCAATTTTGGTATTTACAATTGTTAAGGATCAATTTGTCTATCAAAGAAATTGTCAGGAACCAATTTGGGTGTTTACTCGAAAATTAATGAATAAGAACAAATTATCAATGGGTATTTATTTCCCATGTATTTTCTGACAACTTTATAAACAGTTTATTATGATCATTTAGTCGGAATATTATATAAAATTATGTTGTTTATTAATATTTTGAAAATTATTACCAACAGAACTTTCATCTATAATGTGAAATAAATATTTATTTATTGATAATATTACCAACAATTCTTCCACTGAAAATACTAAAATTAAAATGTAAATTACTATTTTAAAGCAGCTAAAAAATAATAGCAAAATTATTTGTGTTTTTTTTTAAAAAATTGATTTTAGTATTGTTGTCATGATGGCGGTGGTGCTGTTATTCTTACGGGATTAATCGCTATTATCATTATCATTGTAATTGGTATCAATATATTATTTTGAAATATATGTATAAAAAATAAAATTTAAAAAATTAGAAATGAATAAAAAAAAGAAATCACCATTAAAATAAAATGAAAAAAAAAACGTACTAATAGCATAACATTGTCAACAAGATAAAACAAAAAGTCAAATACTAATAAATGATCACAAGTAGTCATTGTGATACGTGTCTGCAATACCCTTGTCTGAGTCGTCATATAAGACGAGGAGGAGGAAAAGCTTCCTACCATACTAGTGGTGGAGGAGGAGGAAGACAAGACACACTCGCTCGCATCATCTTGAAATAGCTATGCATCTGCTGCTCCTGCCTCTGCTTCCTCTTATTGATCTTCTCCTTCATCTTCTTCTCCACCTTTTTGATAGTAGTGATGGAGGTTGTCGCTATCTACTCAAATTAGAATTAACTTTATGCTAGTTACACAAAAAATATAGTAAAAGGCATATCCTAAGCCATCTCTCTCAAGGAGGTTTTTAAGAATTAAAATTAACCGAGAAAAATCAATAATTGAAGGCATTAGTGTAAGGTATTCCTAGGATTAGAATTAATTATCATAGACCAAGTATTAAACACATTAATGACTATTAGTAAATAATTACTGGCACTATACTAGCGATCGATCGTCCTCTAGAATTTAACCAATGCAAATAGCTAGCTAACAAATAGGATCCCAATTTAATTAGAAAATACATTGATTTAAAGTACCAATTGCTATAGCCTAACTGCCAATCAGAAGGTTAATTCTGATATTCTCCCTTAAACATAAACCAATTGATCAATCAATTTATACCCAAAGGGTTTCTCTAAATGACGATCACCAATTTAGTTATTCCAATAAAAATTGTAACAATAGCAACAACAATTATAAGAATAGAAACTAAAGAACATTGAGAAAACTAGTGCATTCAATATAAAAAGGAGGTCTCAAACATCATCCCAATCCATCCAGAAACCCTTACATGAATAAGGAAATCTACTCCTTCATCTTTGAAGGATTACAATAATGAAAGTAAAAGAGTACCTGAAGACAATAAAAAAGATCCTTATCATAATCTTCAAGAACAAAACACATTCAATAATGGAATGCCTAGAGAGAGAAGAATAGAGAATAAGGAGATGTAGAGAGAGAGAGAGAGAGAGAGAGAGAATCCTAGCTGCCTAGACTTCAAATTCAAAACTAGGGTAAAAGTATGTGTCATTCTCTTAAATACTGATTTCTAAAATAGCCCAAAGTGGGGCCCAAAAGCATATTAATTATATGTAATTCCGCCATCGCATGAGCTCTGCAGCGCTAAATGAACGCTGCAGTGTAACACCCTAATTTTTAACCCAATACTCTAGAACTCATTAGGTTAATCATTAGGTTATTACCTCTTAGTCTTATTCTTTTATTAAAATACTTAGCGAAAAATACGGGTAAATTTTTTTTGAATGTAAAACAAAGTGAGAGCCGCGTTCACCAAGATACGGAAAGATAAATCACAACATGATCAGATATATAAAGGCATAGAACAATCAACAATTCAACAAAGAAAACATTCCATTAATAACATAATTATAAGTACATAGAGTCATACCCTTATAGAATCGGGCTGAACTTGAAATATAAGGAAAAGAAATACAACATGAACAGAAATACTTGAAAGGCATATATAAATACTCCTATCGTAGTGCATCTATGGTGGATAACCTCATGACAAAAGAAGGTTTATCATACCTATGAGTGAGTGTGTGCAATAGACCTTCCCTAAATCGGCTACTACTGGAACCCAGGGTATGGCGGGATGAAACCGATCCACGGACATAGGGCAGCAGGACTAGGTACGCATAGTGGCTGAACATCTGCTCCTTGGCGGGGGCGCATCTCGGCTCGCCTAGCCAACCTCGGCTGCATAACCGTCTCCTCACTCCCTCCTCTCACGAACTGAGGAGTGGGAGCAGAGCTCTCGCTATACATGCACGTCGGTGGATCCTCTGAAGGGTCGTCCTCCGAGCCAGGGGATCGGGGCACATAGTCCTGGAAGTCACGAGCTGCTGAACCTCTAGTATACATCCGTAGAATCCTCTCGTCATGCATCCAGGCGTGCTCAAAAACCATAGCATCGTCGTAGGAGACATCGAGTAGAAGCGATAACTCTATATAGGGTGAGCAAAGGAACGTCCTATGAACATGAAAACATGAACTGTGCACTGTCCCTCAAAATGGTAGGATCCATGGTCCGGGTCAAAATGCACCTCCCACTTCAGAGTGTCGATGTAAACCACCAATGTCGCCATCGAACTCTGAAGATGTGACGGAAGAGATAGAAAGAAAAGAAAGGAGTGAGAATCTTACTAAAGAATCTCAGTAGGAATCTCCTATCTAAGGTTACATCATTCACATCCTCAGGAACCTTGGGTTTATTTATAAAAGGTGTACATGCATATAAGACTCATTATTAGGTTTCATAAGACTATTTATCCAAGGTTCATTCCTTCTTAATGTCATGAATGCAACATATCAAGCATGAATACATAGCAATACTTTAAACAAATAACTCAACAAATCAAAATCATCAAGAAGCATTCAAGTGGCATAAAGGAGCATAAATCTTTCATGTGGAAATTTCCTCAATCTTTGTCACATAACTCATCATACTGTAGCATTATAAGGCCACCCTAAAAACATCTAAGTTATGAGCTCATACCTCAGCTAGTCATCACTACCTCTTGCTTATTATCTGAATAAGCGAAACATAATAAAATAATCCCGACTACTCGAGTACGGGTTAGGGGGCTAGGGATCACCTCTCTTAGGATATACCCTCTTTGAAACGCTTTGCGGGCATCTAGCCACAACAATTTGTCCGCTTTTATAGGCTGCATCTACTCATACCCTCACAGATTTGTCTCCCCTGGGGGTGCTCGGCCGAACTGGTGTCACCCAGGAAAGTGCATCTCAGTGATTTGTCACATAAAAATCTCCTGGGGGTGCTCGGCCAAACCGATGTCACCCAGGGTTTTCAAATCTCATATCATACTTCAAAAACATTCTCAAGTCCTTTAGATTTGACGGAAATTCGGCAGCATAATAGCTGTGCACCGAATTTCCTTCAAATCAACTTTATGCCACAAGCTTATAACACATGCATTTCTCATTCAACTTTCATAATCATGATAGACTTGACATTTCAATAAAACACTTCATCATAGTTCATACATCATCAAAGCATATGCATCAACACATCATACTTGTATTCTCAAACTTAAAACATCAAAGTCTCTTAATGTCTTATGTTTTGACCCTCTTTAGGTCCTTTAACTTGAAATCTAAGTTGTCTATCATCACAACTTAAGCTCTCGGGTGCCTATAGGCTCATATCTAAGTATTCCTCACTCAATTCTATGATCATAAACAATTCTAAACCTCAAGAGTGTAAAATCCATAATTTACACTTTACGGGTACTTAGGAGTCACAACATTGACCCTTTCTAAGTTTGGTTTGTTCTTAAAGCATCAAGATCAATTCCTAAACCAATTATGAGTAGTTCCTACACATTTAAACTAATTGTAAACCATGATTTCTAATTTTAAACCTTGCTAGACAGAATCCAGAAAATTATATTTCTAAGGGATCTAAAAGTCTCAAATTAATTCTTTTCTAGTTACTAACTTATCTTAACTTTCTCAAATGAATTTTAACATCAAATATACATGATCATACTCATATTATCATCATCAAAACAGCATAAAACAGTGAATAATCAAGCAAGGAAAGACCGAAAATATCTCCATCATATAATGCATAAAACTTCATTTCTAAAACACATAAATTGCTAGTTTCTCTTGGAACCTTTTTAGACCTTTTAAAAACTTATTAGTAAAAATTTTTGTCTTATTAAAATTATCAAAATACTTGCAAGGGCAGTAGCTACTTTATTTCATTCTCCAGGAGTTTTAATACATAGAAACATAATGATGTCTCATGCTAGTTTTAACTAGACTAAAGAAAATCCTTAAAATATAGTTTGTTGGTCTTTGTAGCTAGATGAAACCCATACTAGGCTCATCTATACCACATGGCTGAAATCTTTGTTCACAAAATACCAATCCTTTTCTCACTTTACTCAAGATAAAATGGGCAAGTCTTTGAGCCCTAGGTTCTGTTAGGTGATGGCATAAATTTAAACATGCTTATGCACTTATTTTATCTTTTATTGGAAAAATAAAGTGAGAGCATAAAATAAATATGAGATGCAACTTATTATTATCTTAAATATTTAGGTGAGGACTTAAAAATATAAATATGATAATTCAAGACTTGAAATATAAATATGATAATGCAAGTTTATTTATTATTCTTCACATTTAGTGATAACAAGGAAAGTAAACATGATGTGCAAAGCATAAACATAAACATGGATGCAAGATTCATTTTAATCTTTGCTAGAGCTCTCACAAGACTTTAAAAGATCAAACATAACCCAACATATCTCAACAAAGCAAAGCAAGCTCTAGTGTTCATGAACCCATGGTTTCAAAGAGACTTATGGTTTGAACAACATCATCAAGCTTTAAAGAAAATGATCTAAAAGAACCAAAACAACATTATTTCTTGATATCAAATAAATATAGAGACACTTTAAAATTTTTAATAAAATCTTTGATGGAAAACCTATGGAGGCCGAAATCATGTAGGAGAGGAAAAGGAAAGAAAAACCAAAACTTTACTAGCTTAAGAACAAAACTCAAGCTTTAGAGGTCTCTTGGAGATGAATACAAGGTCATTCTCTTGAGGCACTTATCATCAAGCCATCATGTAAATAATAAGGCCTAGTGGCCGAAAAGAAAAGAAAAGGAAAAGCAAGGAAAAGCTCAAAAAGAAACCAAGAGAAACCTTGAGAAAATCATATCTTTGAGTAAAAACAAAACAAGAGAGCAACTCCTACCAAGAGTGAAGATGGAAATGCTTGATCTTGGAAGGAAATGAGAAGAGCAACTCCTTCTAGAGTGGAGATGTGGCTTCAACCAAAGAGAGAGCAAAGGAAAGGAGATGTGTTCTTGGTGAGTTGTGTTTGAGGTTGAGTGTTTAGGGGCTTTGATGAAGATCTAAGGTGGTGGTGTGAGGTTGTGAGGTCATGATACAAAGAGAAGATGAAAAAGATGAAGATGAAAGGAAGTTCTTAAGAACTTGAGAGAAAATGAAGAACTTGAGAGGAAAAGAAAAGAACTCAAAGGATGCTTGAAAACTAAAACTTAGCAACTGATCTAAAGTGTTTCCAAGCTCAAGTAAGCAAGGTATTTATAGAAAATGAAACAAATGAGAGCTCATGGAGGAGGGAAAGAAACTGTGTGCATCCTCATGTTCCATGAGGTGAGAGATTGAATTTTTTGGAGCATGGAGGAGTATGGTTGAAAGCATGGGAGGTATGGCTTCAAGCATGGTGTTTGAAGTGATTTTCCTTCAAATTTTGAAATGAAATAATCCTTCTAGAAGGCATGGAGAGCTGGCTATTTTTCGACAGCAAAAATGAGGGAAAATATCTAATTCATTTAGTCATTCACTTAGTCATTCAAGTATGGATGAAAGTATGATCAAGTATGGTGCATGTAAGGTGAAAGCATGGTCTTTTGAGTGTAAGAATTTGAGTATGTGATGAATATTTGGGGCATGGAGTTTCGGCCAGATTTGAACAGCCAAGGGGGAGAGAAAATTGCTCATGTAATTGTGTGTTAATGATATGTTTAGGTGTGTATTAGTTTAGGTGCAAGGTTAGGAATCTCTAAGCATGAGTTTAGGTGACTAAGAATGTGATTAGGAATTTCATGACATGATTAAGGAGTGCTCATACACATTTAGAGGATTTTAAATTCATTTTATGAATAAACTATGTAGACAAATTTCCATGATTTAAGAAATTGGAGAGAGAAAATACTATTCAAGATTCTATGACTATGAATCTTTAATTTAAAATAAAATTTGAGTTTAAATTAAGCAATCTTAGGTTCTAATTAGATCTAATAAATTATTTTGACTCTAGATTAATTAAGGAAATTAATTAACCTTCGATTAGAGCCTAATATTGCTTAGCTTTGCTTAATCACGCGATTAAGCTCAAAAACACAAAACTAGGGGTAAAATCGTAATTTTGCACCAAAATTGCCCGGGACCACCGGGACTAAAACTTAGGTCACAAAATACATAAAAACACCTTTTAAAACCATCTGGAGAAGTTTCAGGTCCATCCAGCAGTCGCACCCGTGTCAAACACAACAGGGATATTTTGGTCATTTTGACCTAAAATCTCAGAAAACGAGATTTTCGATCCTGGAAAGGTACACAAGTCAACTAATCCCCTTCAAACATCGAGTTAGCCCCTTGAGGACTGCTGGGCTAACTATCCTCGAGTTCCGGGACCGAAAATGACCTCAGTGGCATTTTGGTCATTTTCACTCTAATAGAAAAATCGGGGTGTTACATGCAGCGCTCGACCGAGAATGGCCTTTTCCAATTTTTTGTGCCTTTTTACAATCTCTCAACTCCAAGCTCCTTCCAAAGAGTTTTGAGCCTTGTTCTTGACATTTTTCACTTAATCCAAAGCTCCCATATACAAAACCAGACTCAAAGAGACATGTTAAATGCAGCAAGCTGTAATTATAAATTATTCTAAAATCAATGCAATAATCAATGATTCTATCAAAATTCTACAATGAGGGCTAAATAAAAATCCTAAGTATTTTCATCAATAACACAATTAAACTTATGCAAAAAGCTAAAGTCTAGTTGTAAGATAAGTGACATTAGTGCCTCTTATCAAGTAGCTTAAATTATTTCTTCCATGAGGCCTTTTTCTCTGACCCCTCTATTTCTGGTCCCACTTCTCCAACCTCTTTTGTAACTCTTCATTAAGGGCATGGACTTAGGAGCTAGCAAACCATATATGGCCTCAACCCAGGCCTGAGGGGTGAGTCATCCCTAGTCATAGAGATAGGTGACAATGAACAATGATAATGAGTCTCTACTCCATATATGCAACCCTTGTAAGGAATGGCAACCATTTGTGACCACAACAACTCATCAATTGGATGATAGTCATCGGCATTGGTCCCATCACGAGATGCATCCATTTACTGAGTCATGGCCTCCTCAAGCTTTTGCATGTACTCAACATACAATTAATTGAAAGAAATATTATACTTACAAGATAATTAAAGTAATAAATTACAAATAGAATTAATAAGGCCTAATGAACTAAAACATAAATAATGATACTCACATATGTGGCCTCGGAGTGGGCATTAACCCAATGTGAGTTGTCCTACTTGTGAATATGAGTCTCCTTAAATCCTCTCCATGCATAGGTGTCCTATTCAGGACCTTTATGTACAATTCCACATAATTAATAGATAAATAAAAATGACTATTAAAAAGAAATTCAAAACAATAGGAAAATATAACATAAAAATGCATTCACTAGTATAAATCACCTATCAAATTGGCTTTAGTGTCGACCAAAGTAGCAGGTCCACCTACATGTAGGGAGCCAGTTCTAGTAGAGGCGCTATTGGTCTTGGCTTTCCTTGATTTAGCCAAAAACTCTAGGGAAGCTCTATACTCCTGCAACTCTTACAGGTACTTCATTTTTGCAAATGTTGCAATACGTCTCCCACAGCTACTTCCTAGTCCAGTGCTTCTAGGCTTGTATATCAGCTAGTACTCCCATAGGTCAATGATAAAATTGTTCTACACAAATGATAAATCCCTCTATGAATTATGTTTTTATTTGGTTTTTGTTTAATTTAGTTTTAACTTTGTTGCATTTAGGTAGTTTCTAACTTTTTTTTGATTGATTATTGCTAACTTGAGTTTTGACATAGTTTAGTGGTGTTTTAGAGTATTTTAGAAGCCTATTGATGTTTTGTTGGGTTTACGATTAGGTACAACAGAGCTTAGGTCAAGCGTGCTGTGAAAAAGGAAGTTGGAACATTACCCACTGCACCATGGTGCCATGAGAGCGTCATAGCGTCCATACACCATTTAGCAATTTTGTTCCCTCAGAGCACCATGGTGCTCTCATGAGCACAATGGCACCCTTATGATTTCATGTCAATGTCAGTTCCTCGAAAACACGCCATGGTACTGTTTAATAGTACTATCTATGGTTTGATATTAATTTTCTTTTTATTTTAATGACTAAGTGTTTATGTTTTTACTTAATGTCTTTAATTTTTTTATCTCCAATTAATTGAATTGAGGGTTTGCAATAGCTAGAGATAAGGTTTGTAAATGTAGCCTCTCAATGGAAACATTGTGAACTAAGCAAGAACTAGAGGTCGACAAATTAAAGGCAATTCATGTGGTCATTATTATATATGAATCCATAAAGTCTAATTATTTTTCTAAATTAGTTTGTGCTAAGAGAGATTGGGCAATCAGTTTGGACTAAAGAGAATTGGTTGATCCTAAGAGAAGCTAGGAATTAATTTAGGGTTTTATCATTAATCAGTTGGAATAAAAATAAGTTAATTGAAATCCATAATAGTTGCTTCAATAGTAGGTGAAATCAATTAGCCCTAATGTTTATCCCATACTATTTTCTCATCACATATTCACAAATCATCTAATTGCTTTCTTTTATTTATTTTTTTTTGGCTATTTATTTTCTTTAATTCTTTTATTAATTTCCATTACTTCAATTTTGTCGAAACAATTGTTCCTTTAGACTACCTAGTATTTGATCTATCATCGTGAGAACAATATCTTACTTACTATTTTTTCACTCATACAATCTGATATACTTGCCAAAGTCGCATCAAGAAATAAAAAAAAAATTTATCTTCGACTCCCAGTACCACATATCTATGTTTTTCTCTTCATGCACTTTTGCAAAAGTCTTATGTGGTGCATCGTATAATTTCTTGATCATATCAGTGATCCGATACAGTCCTTAAATAGGAATAATCTAACAAGACAAGATAATCATAAAAGACAATGTCAAACATACATGAGTAAATTTAATAAACAAAATCATAAGTCTACATGTATAAAAGAAATTTGAAACAAATGATTTTGTTGTTGTGAAAAATAAGAATAGAGAAAATAATGGAAAAAAAGTGAAATGATAGTGTTATTGATAATGTTAAAGGTACATTATATGGAACATTCAAAGGGCTATTTATAGCCAAAAGAAGAGAGATATAATATCATATCAAATCATAATAGATTTTATCTAATCAAATCAAATCTTAACTAAATCAGCTAACGATATGGACATCAATAAATGAATAATATTTCATAACACTCCCCTTTGGATGTCCATCATGGATATGCCTCATTAAAACCTTACTAAGAAAAAATCCAGTGGGAAAAAATTTTAGTGAAGGAAAAAGAGTATAATATCCTCATAGTGAGAATGTAGAATTGCCTCATTAAAAACCTTATCAAGAAAAATCCATTGGGATAAAAACCTTGATTACGGGAAAAAGAGTACAGTATATCTCTCCCTCTTAGGAGCATCCTTGAAGATCTCTCAATCGACGTATCTCGATTTTGTGTAATAGTTTCGCAAAAGAAGATGTAGGAAGTGACTTCATGAATAAATCTGCTAGATTATCACTTGACCGAATTTGTTGGACATCAATTGCTCCTTGATTTTGATGGTCATGTGTAAAGAAAGCTTTCAAAGAAATGTGTTTCATTCTATCTCCTTTGATATAATCTCCTTTAAGCTGAGCTATGCATGTCGCATTGTCCTCATACAAAGTTGTTGGAGTTTCTTCCTTATAAGATAACCCACATGACACTCGAGCATGTTGATTTATTACTCTTAGCCAGAAACATTCACGACTTGCTTCATGTAGTGCAATTATTTTTGCATGGTTTGAAGAAGTAGCAGCTAAGGTCTATTTTGTAGATCTCCATGACATAGCTATATCACCATATGTGAATAAGTAACCTATTTGAGATCTCCCTTTATGTGGATATGATAAATATCCTATATCTGTATAGCTAATCAGTTGTGAATTGGATTTGTATGAATAGAATAAACCCCTATCAATTGTTCCTTGAAGGTAATGAAGGATTTGTTTAATTCCATTCCAATGCCTTCTAGTTAGAGAAGAACTATACCTTGCTAATACACTTACAAGGAATGCTATATCAGGTCATGTATTATTAGCAAGATACACAAGTGCTCCGATGACACTAAGATATGGTACTTCAGGACTAAGAACTTCTTTGTTATCTTCTTGAGGACAAAATGGATCCTTTTCACATCCAGTGATCTTACAACCATTGGGGTACTTAATGAGTATGATTTATCCATAGAAAATCTCTAAAGGATTTTCTCTGTGTAAGTTGATTGATGAACAAATATTCCATTTGCTAAGTGCTCTATCTGCAGGCCGAGACAATTTTGTTTTTTGAAGATCTTTTATCTCAAACTCTTCTCTTAGATCCTTTATGACTATGGGAATTTCTTCAGGAGTTCCAGTGATATTCAAGTCATCAACATACACAGCAATTATAATGAATCCATATGCAAACACAAGGGCAAATAACATCATTCTTAAACCTCTTCTTAATCAAATACTCATTTAGATGGTTATACCACATCCGTCTAGAGTTCTTTAGACCATATATAGATCTTTGCAACTTTATTGAGTACATTGCCTATGTTGTTGATATCTTTAATCCTTTAGGGACTTTCATGTAGATATCATTATCTATGAACCATATAGATAAGTTGTGACAACATCCATCAGATGCATATTTAGCTTATTATGTGCAGATAAGCTAATCAAATATCGAAACGCTAATGCATCCATTACTGGCTGGTCTTCCACGCTTCTGGCGCGTAATTGTTTCAATTGATCGATTGTCTAGCAGGGGCATCAATTCGGATTGGGGCATTTTCAATTGGTATGTAGGACTTAGTTATCCTTTTTGTGTTAGAAAATGCATCTGACAATTCATTTGCTATTCTTTGCAAATGTATAATCTTTTGAATTTCTAGTTCACATTGCCTTGATCGAGGATCAAAATGAATCAAAGTTTATGCATTCCAATTTAGTTCCTTTTCCAACTATTTGTTTTCTCCCCCTAACATTGGAAACATTACTTCATCAAAATGACAATCAGCAGATCGAGCTTTAAATACACGCCTTTTTGTATTTTAAGATAATTCACCATAAAAGGATAGTCATATCCAACATATATTCCTAATTTTCTTTAAGGTCCTAATTTGGTGCATTAAAGTGGGGCAATTAGGACATATATCGCACACCTAAAAATTCTTAAATGGGATATGTTTGGCTACTGGCCAAAAGCTAATTGTATAGGAGAAAATTAATGATAACTACTTGGTCTCAAACGTATAAGTGCTACAGCATGTAAAACAACATGCCCCCAAGCAGAGATTGGGAGATTTGTTCTCATAAGCAATGGTTTGGCGATCATTTGGAGGCATTTTATAAATGATTCGACTAGCTCATTTTGTGTATGAACATGAGCTACTGGATGTTGAACATTTATACCACTGGCCATACAATTGAAAGGTGAATTCAGTAGCATTATAAGGCGAATTGCTTTGATTGGATTTTATGGTAATTGAACTCTTAGTTGAATAATTTGTGCAAGTAATCTCATAAACGCTAGGTTGATTATGACCATGAAATATCTAAATGGTCCACAAGGTGGATGAATTGGTCCACATATATCACCTTGAATTCTTTCTAGAAATTCAATGGATTCAAATTGAATCTTTGCTGGTGAAGGTCGTGTAATTAATTTTCCTTGAGAACACGCATCATAAGAAAACTTATTAGATTGAAGAATCTTTTGGTTCTTCAATGAATTCCCTTATGAGTTTTCTATAATCCTTCACATCATTATTACCCCAAGATGTCCCAATTGGTCATGCCAAATGTTAAAATCATTTGGGCTAGTAAACTTCAGGTTTATGATAGCATTTGATTCAATTGCAGTAATATTAGTGTAATATAGACCGGAACAAAGCGAATGTAATTTTTCTAGTACAACTTTCTTGTTTGAATCACAAGTTGTAATATAGAGGTACTCATTATTTCCCTCATTTACTATCTCAGTGTGATATCCATTTTGGCAAATATCCTTGAAACTCAGTAAGTTTCTTTGAGACTTAGCTTGCTACAAAAGAATGCATCATTTATGATAAACTTTGTTTCTCTAGGGAACAAAATAATAGCTCTTTCAGATCCTTCAATCGTATCGGTAATAATGGTATTAACATTGGCTTTTTCCATTCTCAGATAAGTGAAGTAAATCTTGTTTTTGAGAATAATGTGTGTAGTTGTACTATCAGCAAAACATATATCTACACTATTTTTCCTAATCATTTTCTTCAAAGAAAATAAATAGACCAACATTGAAACTTGTATATATAAAAAAAATTACTTCAAAAGCCTCATTGCATTTTAATATATGAATTCATGTATATAGAATTCGCGTAATAGAATTCAAAAATACAAATCATGTATAAAATAAGTCATGTAATATATGAATTCAAAAATATAGAACCCACGTGCCCTACTTTTGTATTTGTATGAATTCATGTTGACTTGCATATTAACATTAATATATATGTTCACAAATCAAACCATAAAAAGAAAAGATAGTTTGCTTAATTCAAAGCACACTTGGTATGCAGTGACATAAAATAAGTTCAAAGATGATTTCTTCCTAAATAAAAGCATTAGATTTGCTGCAATTTAACCAATATATGAGGCAAAGCAAGATTACAATCTTAAATTAAAACAAAATATATATCACTCGTGATCTTCAGGTCTAATAACAATACTGAAGGAGTATTATGCTAAAAAAAAAAGATTGTTGGATCATAAAAAAATAATAAATGTAAAATAAAGCAGTACTTTTATTCAATACTGAGATTACATACTCAGAAGTTGCTAAACATAATTAAAAGAAAAGGAAATCCTAAAGAAAAAATTAAATTTTGGAAGAGACTAAATTAATTACTAAACATTCCCATTATTGATCAAATGACCAATATTCCCATCAGGATCGTAGAAAAAATCAGATACATCAAGATAGCTCAAATTCACCATGGCATGGCTGTCTAAATTATCTTTAGAAACAAAGTTTGCCTCTGCTTTTCTTCTTTGATTGATGCCTTACATAGGTCAACCAAGTGTCTTGGGGTACGACAGGTACGTGCCCAATAACCTTTCCCACCATAGTGGTAGCATTTGCTATCTGAATTCTTACTTTGTTCATTCTTCTTCTTGAAAGATATATTATTGGAAGAAGAAAGAGGAGCACCATGAAAGTGACCTTTCTTTTTTTCTTCATCGTGTTTTTTTAGTTGAAATCACAATTTTTACCACTTCTAGGGTTATAATTTATCACATTTGATTCAGGGAATGGAGCAGAGCCAATAAGGCGAGCTTCATGATTCTTCATGAGCAATTCATTATTTTGTTCAGTCACAAGAATGCATGAAAATAATTCCAAATATTTAGTAAACCCTTTTCTTGATACTACTGCAGGAGTGCATTCAAGGTATGAAAGGTCAAGAATGTTTTTTCCAACATATCATTATCGATGATATTGTCCCCACACAATTTCAATTGTGAGGTAATTCTAAATATTGCGGAATTATACTCACTTATGGACTTAAAGTCTTGTAACCACAAATGTAGCTATTCATATTGGGGTTGCGGAAGTATCACCATTTTTTGGTGATCATACATTTCCTTTAGGCTCCTCCAAAGATCTACAGGATCTTTTAGAGTAAGATATTTAATTTGTAATCCTTCGTGGAGGTGACGACAAAGGAAAATCATAGCCTTTGCTCAATCCTTCAGGGATGTAGCATTTCCTTATTTGATGATGTCTCTAAGATCTATTGAATCAAGGTGAATTTCGGCATCTAGGATCCAATATAGGTAATTTTTTCCTGAAATATCAAGGGCAACAAATTTGAGATTTGACATACTTAAGTCTTCTTCTCTTAGGAGATAGAGCCTCATGTTGACAATGTGTTATGAAAAATAAGAATAGAGAAAATAATGGAGAAGAAGTGAAATAATAGTGTTATTGATAATCTCAAAGGTACACTATGTAGAACATTCAAATGGCTATTTATAGCTAAAATAAAAGAGATATAATATCACATCAAATCATAACAGATTCTATCTAATCAAATCAAATCTTAACAGAATCCGCTAAAGATATAGACATCCATAAATGAATAATATTTCATAACATTTGTAAATTTCTTACCATCCATACCTATACCATATCTGAGATGGACGTGTCATTTGGTGGATGCATGAGATTAATATTACTTTTCAGAGGATGAATGAATTCCACTATCAATAGCGGGATGAAAGGGTGATGGTGTTGAACTAGTAGTCAGCATAGATTGTGAAGAGGTCGGACTTGAAGGCAATGACAAGGAAGAGGGCACATATACAAGAGTGGGTATAATGCTAATCTATTCATGTCCTCTATCGAGTGAAGCTTGCACTCCAACTAGATTGGAGGCGGAAGCCAAAGTAGTGGAGCACGAGATGGTGGAATTACAGGGGGTGTTGCTGTTACTCATAAAAGCAGAAGACTAGCATATTTGTTCGGTCGACCTTTACCCCTGCCAGATGATATATCTCTATCTACCATATATAAATCAAATGAAATAAATGTATCAATAAATAGAATCAAAATAAATAAAAAAATATACAATACTCCATAAAAACACTGTGAAAGCATAACAAATATATTTACACAAGCAAACTAGTCATGTCATTTAGTCCGACAAATTCCACTTTCTCATCTTTAGTCATGTCATCTTTTTGAGTTGTTCTTAAACCTTGGGTCAAAGGGTTAATTATATCATTCACTCAAAAGGGAAACTATAGTTGGGGTAGGAGTGGCAAAATAGGTTTAACTCTCCATTTTTTATAGACCAAATGGCTTTTGTAACCTACAAAAAATTCAACTCACTTGACTACCCCGTTTAACTTGTGGATTGAGGTGGGTTGGACCCTTGAATTGTGTTATTTTTTTCTAACTAAAAAATGAGAGGGGGTGTTTGACATTTTTTTTTGGTCCAATGGCCCATTAGACAACAATACCTAACTCCCCAACTTTCCCAACGCATTAGCCATTGCCCAAGTAAGTGAGTATTCCTAATTGGCTACCATTCTTCTTCACCCTCCCTCCACTTTTCATCATCCTTAGTCACATATTCTCTTCCATCATCTTTGTCAAATTGACAATACCCATCTGCCATTCTTGATCATCTCTTGATTCTTCTTTTACCCATAGCTCCACAACCACACAGCCAAGACATAAGGAGTTGAAGTAGTAGCACTGGCTATGAAAAAAAGATATTGTTCTTGATGATTCTATTCTACTTTGTATGCTTGCTAACTTGCTGTAATGGTTAGAGTATTGGATATGAACTTTTATGCTCTAATTTCTTGACTTCTATTAACACAAAAAAATTATTTTTCCTTTGAGTTTTTCTAAAGGGCACTAACTAATTCTCCAAATGTCCTCCAAAATCCTAAATAATTGAAATTTCTTTCAATTAGTAACTGTAAAAACTAAAAATAGTGAGCAATGGAAAGCACAAAAAAAGGTCAAAAATAAAAATAAACCAATTAAATGATAGAGAACATTACCATGAACACAATGGCGTAAATCATTTTCAAACTAGAGGCTCCAATCACGGGTGATGGCCAAAAGAATGGCAGCGGTGCTAGAGAGAGGGAGATGGAAAATGGGGAAGAAGAAGTAAGGCCATGAGTTTTGAGCAATATTTTGCACATTATAGACAGATTTTCTCATATGTAACGCAAAAAACAAAACGATGCGTTTCATTTATCACATTATAGACCGTAAAATCCATCTATATTAGTAGTAATTAAAATCTCATCTGTAATACGATAAATGAAACACGAGTAATAAACTCACTAGAAAAACACATAGTTTCATTTTAACATTCACAAAACCATTAAGCACGAGTAATAAATGCACTAAAAAATTCAAATTACAGAGAGTCTTATCTCATCTGTAATAAGATGAAATTTATTTAATGAAAAATAAATAAAAATCTATCTATAAATCTGTCTATTTTTTCTCACCAAAAAAATTCTTTTAATTTCTATTTGTAAAAACTATGTGCCATTTAGCACTAGTTTGTGCCAATAACTACAGGCGGATTTACAAATAGATTTTTGGACCTTGACAAAAGAAATTTTTTCACATTTTCATTTACCTATTTGTAAATCTATTTGTATCAGAGACGAGAAGAAATCTATTTGTAAAATTCGTCTATGTTCTGCAAGTTTCTGGTAGTGTTAGTTTCGTTCTATAGGGACCAATTTGACATTTTGCATAATTCTTGAGTGATTTATTTGTATTATATTTTTTTTAAAGGGATCAATTTGTTTGACATTTTAAATTTGCAAAGACTATTGGATATTTTCTTTCTAGAGGAACCAATTTTTTCAACTCAAAATTTAAGAAGGAATTAATTGAGCGTTTTGTGTATAATAAAAGTAAGGTTTTATCTAACTAGTGCTCTAAGAACACTAGTTAAGGAAGTAAAAAAGGAAAGTTTTGTTTTGGAGAGATAAACTTTTATATTTTCAACCTATGAAGTACAAAGATAAAATATGACATTGATACAATCCAACACTGATATGATGATACCGTGAAATTCTGGAATTTAATATGTGGAGATACCTTTATATATATATACTAATTATATGTTAATTTATTAAATTTAAGGTGGCCTTATCAATATGTTATTAAATTTACTTGATTCTTATCATAACTATCTTAAGAAAATATAAAAAAATATTAATAACATTTTATGGACAAATCAATTTGTAAAAACACCAATAAAATTAATTTTGATACGCTTTGTAGGTGGAGTAGGCTATGTCAAGTCAGTTAGCAATCTATTAAGTTTGTTAGAAGCTGTTAGAGATGGTTAGAGATCAGAACCAAGTCTGTTAGCACCTTAGTGGATTATATGAACACTGTTGTATTGAATCAGAAGCAATCAATCAAAGTCATTACAATTCTCATTCACAAACTCTCTACATACTATCTTCTTCTACCTTTCTGTGTCATACTTTCTTTCAACCTGATACTTTGATACCTACACATTTTGAATTATCCAATTATTGGTATCGGTATTAGACAAGATACGTTCTAAGTACTGTGCACAAGGAGATGAAGAAGTATCGGTGCGACATAGTTTTTAACACTTGGGACATACTCCTAAATTTAAATACTTATCCTATTTAATGTCTTTAATCAATGTTATTAGAGCACTGGTAAACGGAACCTAAAAGTAAAGTAATCATAATTGTTACCGACAAGGGTCCGGTTCCCGCCCTCGGGTTGTGTTAGTCGGAATGGAGCAGGAAGACTCCGAATTAGAAGAGTCACCCCGGAACATCGGAATGAGGACGGATAGATGTCCAACCCCGCGCTTCCGGAGGAAAACATCCGAACTGATAAACTACTTCCGCACCGTACGGATGGAAGGGACGATTCGTTTTCTGCCGTACCATCCAGCTCATCAAGATGATTGGGATGCCATCTGTACTGTACACCTCAGCCCTAGGGATACTACGTAGGGGGAATGAATTAGTATAAAAGCATGCAGAGAGGATGATAAAAGGTATGCTATCTTGACCACCTTCTACAGTATTATTCAGTAACTGACTTGGGCATTGGAGAGCTTTTTGCAGGCACCCCCACCGCCGGAGCTAGAAGTCGACCACCGCGATCCACCCCCGGACACCAAGGTTATCTCATCACAGAGGTAACATTGGCGCCGTTGCCGGGGACATCACCGCTATACACAAACCCCAAAATACCGATCACTACCATAAGTGACCGCTGACCCAACTCTGCCCGACGCCAGAATGGCTAGAACAAAAACAACCGGCGTTGTCATCAGAGAAGGCGAGGGGCTTCACGGGTCAAGGGTAGCCCCCACAGCCCCACCATCATCCCAGCCGCAGGATGGCCTCACTGCATCAGCCTCCGGCTCTGCTACCGGAGGATCTGGGCAGAGACCAGGGAAAGCCCATTGTCAACCAGGAGGCCAGCCTAGCAAAACCCGCCTCGTGTCCACCATACAAATCCCTGAAGACAGTAACCTTCCTTACCAGCAGATCTTGTGCTTACTACAAGACCAGGAAGCAAGAATGGCAACTCTTGGGCAAGAACTGGAGCGAACAAGGAGGCACGAGGAGAGGCGCCGTCGTGACTATGTCCCGGTCGAGGAAATGGAAAGGAGGCTGAGAAAACGAGAAGAGACGATCCGAGAGCTCGAAGAAAAGCTTCAAGAAGCCCAAGAAAACCAGCCCCGGTGGGAACGGAGCCCAACCCATGAAGACCAAAGGGGGGATTCCCACGATCCCGACGGGCAGAATGCCACCCCTGGGTGCGGCGGTCGACGGGTCTCAACCTCGTTTCCCACAATTTCAAACATGCATAATCCCGGCCGCTTGGCCAACCGACGGAACAAGGCCGAAAGTGTGGTGACCCTCGAAACCAGCGACGATATGGAGACGCCTCTGGATGACGCGATCATGAGATATCTAGTCCCGGCCACGTTCAGACCATCTACAGACATCAAGCAATACGATGGGGCTACCGACCCCCAAGAGCATCTGGATGTATTCCGGACCAGGATGCTCCTAGACGGAATAGCGGATCCCGTCCGATGTAAAGCCTTTCCCTTCACACTTCAGCAGTCCGCCCTAACCTGGTTCAATCAACTCCCCCCGGGGTCGATTCACAAGTTCTCCGACCTCAGCTCCCGCTTCTTGGCCCAGTTCACCACAAGCCGCACAAAGGTCAAGTCTGTAACGAGTCTCCTCGGTTTCCGTCAGCTACCAGGCGAGCCCCTGAGGGACTATTTGGAACGGTTCAACCAGGAAGCACTCAAGATCCGAGACCTCATGCCCCAGACGGCCCTCACAACCCTAGTCGGGGGATTGAGGCCCGGGGATTTCCAGCAATCCTTGGCCAAAAAGGAGCCAAAAACCTTGGAGGAATTGCAAAGCAGGGCGGAAAAATACATCAATTTAGAGGAAGCGTTAAGGACCACGGATAGATACGAGCCTCGGGGAGCTAGTCCGAGAAAGGACAAGCGGTCACGAAAGGACCCCTGGGTCTCGAAGGGAGGTCGCTTTTTGGGCTACACCCCCCTCCGAGTTTCGCTGGCCCAGGTTTTCCGAGAAGTCAACTCCGTAGGGGGCCTTCTACCACGCCCCGCCCCCCTCAAAGAAACCCCAAGCACGGACAAATCAGTCTATTGTGAGTACCATCGCAGCCACGGCCACCGCACTGAAGATTGCCGGGATCTGAGAGACGCAATTGAGGAGCTGATAAGAGAAGGGAAGCTTGCCAAGTTTGTGGCTTCCCAAAGAAGCCCCAGGAAACGAAGACCGTCCCCGGGAATCAGGGAAATAGAGCGTAGATCCCGAGGGCCGGGGCGCCAAGCCCGAGGCCCCGAGCCCCGACGGGAGGCCAGAGCGGAGCCAGCGCTGCCCACAATCCACACCATTGCAGGGGATTTCACCGGGGGAGGTATCTCCAGAACTTCCAGAAAGAGGGCCCTAAAAGAGGTCATGAGAATTGAAGGACCAAATCAAAGCACTAAAGCACAGCGCCTCCAGCCCATTTCCTTCTCGGAAGAAGATAACCCTGGGATAATAACCGGGCACGACGACCCTATGGTCATATCCATCGTGGCGCACAACGCCAAAATCAGAAGAGTGTTAGTGGACCAACGCAGCTCTGGGGACATCCTTTTCCGAAACGCCTTCGACGAGTTGGGTTTAGGTGACACCGATCTCAAAGCGTATCCCGAAGATCTAATCAGATTCGCGGGAGAGAGGGTGCGACCAGACGGGTACATAACCCTACACACCACGGTGGGCAAACACCCATCTGCCAAAACTATCCCCGTCGATTTCCTGGTCCTGAGGAAACCATCAGCATATAACGTAATAATGGGACGGCCAACAATAAACAAGCTCGGAGCCATCGTCTCAATGGTTCACCTTGTAATGAAGTTCCACACCAATACCGGACGCATAGTCTCCATAATAGGAAGCCAGGAAGTGGCGAGAAGATGCTATAACGCAAGTCTAGATGTCGGGGGTAACCCCGAAGAAGCAAGGAAGATCGCTGTCATCAATCTCGATATGCGGAACCATAACAACGGCAGTCACCCGGAACCCGGAGGAGAGCTCGAGGAAGTTCAAATTGGAGAGCAGCCGGGGCGCACCACCCGACTAAGTAGAGGACTCCGCCCCACAATAAAAGCTGAATTGGTAAGTTTCCTCCGAGCTAACTCTGATATATTCGCATGGACAGCCTCCGAAATGCCCGGAGTTAATCCGAGCACAATGTGCCACCAGCTGTCGGTGTATCCCGGCTCAAAACCCGTTGCACAGAAAAGGAGAAAGATGGCCCCAGGTAAGGAGCAAGAGGTAATCAGACAAACAAACGAGTTGCTAGCCGCCGGCTTCATCCGGGAGGTACAGTACCCGACCTGGCTCTCCAACATGGTGATGGTTCCAAAGGCAAGCGGGAAGATCCGGATGTGCGTAGACTACACCAACCTAAACAAAGCATGTCCGAAGGACCCTTACCCCCTTCCCAGCATAGACGGATTAGTGGATTCTGCCTCCGGCTTTCAGCTGCTGTCATTCATGGACGCTTACTCTGGGTACAACCAGATCTCGATGTACCCGGAGTACGAGGAGAAGACGGCATTCATCACGCCAAGGGCAAATTACTGCTACAGAGTGATGCCCTTCGGTCTGAAGAACGCAGGTTCTACCTATCAGCGCCTCATGAACCGAATTTTCAGCGGTCATCTCGGAAAAATCTTAGAGGTATACATCGACGACATGCTTGTCAAAACGGCTCAGCCAGAACAGTTGCTCCCGGACCTCGAAGCCATCTTCAATTGCCTCAGAAAGCACGGAATGCGCCTCAACCCTGCCAAGTGCGCCTTCGCAGTCAGTGCAAGGAAATTCCTCGGCTTCATGCTGACACACCGAGGAATTGAGGCCAACCCCGATAAATGCCAAGCTATTATAGAGATGAAGAGCCCAACCAACACAAAAGAAGTCCAAAAATTGACCGGCCGGTTAACTGCGCTATCTCGCTTCCTACCCCAGCTGGCCCACAAATCCTTACCATTGTTCGAGCTCTTGAGGAAAGACACCAAGTTCGCATGGACCGACCAGTGTGAAGAAGCTTTCCAGCACTTCAAGAAATATCTCGCATCACCCCCCCATCCTCACCAAGCCTGTCAAAAGGGAAGAACTAATTCTGTATTTGTCCGTTGGAGACCATGCCGTGGGGGCAGCATTGGTTAGGGAGGAAAGCGGAAGCCAGATACCAGTCTACTTCACCAGCAAAGCACTCCGGGATTCAGAACTTCGCTACTAGAAACTAGAAAAGGTTGCGTTCATGCTAGTTCTGACGACTAGGCGACTGCGGCAATACTTCCAAGCCCATACTATCCGAGTAAGGACCGACACACCAGTCCGCCAAATCCTGTAGAAACCAGACCTCACCGGGAGAATGATATCTTGGTCGGTGGAGTTGTCCGAATTCGACATCCGGTATGAACCCCGTACAGCAGTGAAAGCTCAGGCACTGGCTGACTTCGTCCAAGAATGGACCGCACACGCAGAAGATGTACCCGAAGAAAAGTGGAAACTCTATGTGGACGGTTCATCCAATAAAAAGGGAAGCGGGGATGGAATTATGTTGGAAAAAGAGGGGAAAGCTATGGTGGAAATGTCCATCACCTTCGAGTTCCCCACCTCCAACAACCAGGCCGAGTACGAAGCCCTCATTGCCGGCCTAAGCTTGGCAAAAGAACTTAACGTGACGGAACTTGAAGTCCTCACCGACTCCCAGGTCGTGGCCTCTCACGTATCAGGGGAATATGCAGCTAGGGAGCCCCGACTCAGGCAATACCTAGAGCTCGTCAGAAATCAGATGACGGACATAGGGGAAGTAACGATACGTCATATACCCCAGGAGCAGAACTCCCGCGCGGATATCTTGTCCAAGCTCGCCAGCACCAAACCTGGGGGAAACAATCGCAGCCTCATCATCACAACCCTCACAACACCTACCACTACAATAGGAAGCCGAGTGCAATAAATCGAGAACGGGGAAGATTGGACCTCGGAGATAAGATGCTTCCTCGAGCACGGAACAGTACCGGAAGATCCCCAGAAGGCAGAGAAAATCCGACGCGAAGCCCCATACTACACTTTGCTGGATGGGACCCTTTATCGAAAAAGCCATTCCCAGCCCATGCTCAAGTGCTTGGGACCGGCACGAAGCGAATACGTTCTGCAAGAAATCCACGAGGGTGTAGGAAGTCAGCACCTGGGGGGACAAGCCCTTGCTCTAAAAGCTATTCGGGCTGGGTATTATTGGCCGACAATGAAAGCAGATGCAAAGGAATTTGCTAAGAAATGCGACAGATGCCAGAGGAATGCAAAGTTCCACATCACACCGGCTGAAAAAATGACGACGATCACCGCCTTCTGGCCTTTCGACCAGTGGGGACTTGATATTTTGGGCCCATTTCCCACGGCACTGGGACAGCTCAAGTTCCTAATAGTTGGAGTCGATTACTTCACCAAGTGGATTGAAGCAGAGCCACTCGCCTCCATCACGTCGGTCCAATGTCGGAAGTTCGTCTGGAAGAACATCTTCACCCGATTCGGGATCCCACGGAAAGTCATAACGGATAACGGAACCCAGTTCACCGATTCAAAGTTCAGACAGTTGCTGGGAAACTTCGGGGTCTCCCATCACTTCACCTCAGTTGAGCATCCTCAAACCAACGGCCAAGCGAAGGCCGCAAACAAGGTCATACTCCAAGGACTCAGAAAGAGATTGGATCAAGCGAAAGGGCAATGGGCTGATGAGCTGCGTACTTTGGGCATCCCGAACAACGCCCCATTCCACCACGGGAGAGACGCCATTCCAACTGGTCTATGGTTCAGAGGTAGTCATTCCTGTAGAGATAGGAGAACCTACGATCCGAACCATCCTTTACACACAAGAGGGAAATGACCAGCGAAGAAGAGAAGAGCTCGACTTGCTCCCGGAAGTCCGAGAAAGCGCCTGCATTCAGGAGATGGAGCTTAAGAGGAGAATTGCCCGAAGGTACGACAAGCATGTCCAGTGAAGAAGTTTCAACCAAGGGGACCTGGTGCTCAGGAGAGCCAACATCGGACCCCCGAAGCCCGGTCAGGGGAAGCTGGCTCCGAATTGGGAAGGACCGTATAAAGTAATGGAAGCCTTGGGCAAAGGAGCGTACAGACTATGTACAATGGAAGGGAAGGAGGTTCCTCAAACCTGGAACGCTGCCAATCTACGAATATATTATGTATAGAGATGTAATACCACGCGGGCCGAGGTACTCTTTTTCCTTACTCAGGTTTTTTCCCAATGGGTTTTTCCGGGAAGGTTTTAATGAGGCCCGACCACGTGGAACGGTTGGGTAAACTACCACCGATTCTATCAATGAATATTCCCAATATTGAGCATTGCATAAATCTAACAAACTGAGGGAGGCCGCACTCGAACCCCCTCCGGTCCCAAAGGCCAAAGCGCCACCACACTACAACGAACTAACTCGAACCCGACAACTTTTCCAAACGACCCCGATACGATCCCGATATCCGATCCATTTGGGGGACAACGGCATACCCAAAACAAAGGGCGGAAGCCCCGAGCTCATAAATCTGACCATTAGTAACCGAACTTTTACGGAACCAAAATAATACTCCGAGATCAGCCAAGGAGTCAAAATTAAACAGATGGTATTGGGAGTAAAACAAGTAAACGCCAAATTTAAGGCCAGGTAAAATCTCTTCCCATTAGATAAAAGGAGGTACAATAAGGGGCCCCGAGGGGACTAGCAAAAAGCAAAAAGTACATAAGCTAAAAGCTAAGCATCCTCATCTTCCTCGGGGATGTCTTCTATATGCCCATCAACAACGTGCCGGAAGATCCCTACGGGACACAGGTCCACCTCGGGACCAACGAGAACCCGAACCTGCGCCAATACGTTCTCAAAGATCTCGTTGGAGCTCGCCTGCCAGGCCTTAACAACCCTAGCCCGCTCATCCTCAGACTCGGCCAGCAGGCTATCCACTTTGGTCTTCGCAGTTCCAAGCTCGTCTCTCTCTGCCCCCCAGCGCCTTTTCTCCTCCTCTAAAGCACCCACTCTCTCCCGGAGGTTGGAGATCTCCTTCCCAAGCTCTCTCTCTCTATCCGCAAGTTTCTCCTCCAAGGCCGCCTTCTTGGATTCAAGGACCTCGACACGGCTTCGCAGGGTGGGGGCCTCAACTATAACTTCCTCGTAACAATGAAGGAAGCCAGCAGCCTTGACCAGGTCTTCCTGGAGTCGAGAAAGGTACTCGGAAGGATCTCGTTGACGAACATGTCAGCGGAAGGCAACATTACAGATGCCAGACATAAACTCCTTGAAACGGAAGTTGGGAGCAAGGAGTGAGAGAGAGGGAAAACCCCCCCAAGATCGGGTGTTGACGGCAGTAGTGACCTCGGGAACCTCGAGAGGGGGATCCTGGGCCTCCACCTTAGGGTCTTCGGACGCCTTGCGCTTCTTCCCCGAAATGCTATGAGAGCTGCGCCCGACGGGGTCGGCACCCGCTTCTGCTCCAGAAGGTTCCCCGACGGGCGACACCGACTTTGTCAGAGAATGGAGCAGCGCCAGGTTCTTCTTGGAGGACATCTCTGCAAAAGAAATCAGCAAACGTTAAACACGGCATAACGAAAGAGGAAAAATGAAAGGAGACATAGGGAATCGAAAAAACCTATATAAGACTTGGTATCATTAGAAGGAACGTCAATGAGAAGTCTTAAATTCAAGAAATTGGGCTTCTTGCCCCAAGTCTTAACAAAGAACTTTACAATGGAGGCCTCCCCCGAAGTCAAGTTCCGAGAACGATAAGTGGGGGAGGCATAGGAAGTTTGCCAGTACAGGGGGAATAGTGGAGCACCCTCCGGGGATAAAAAGAAAGGTGAGGAGCCCGGCTTAGCTTTCACCTTAAAATACTGGGTTTTGAAATTGTGGTAGGACTCCTCATACGTCTCAAAACACTTCCGGTTAACCACGGCTCGGAGGGATGCCATGGCCGGTTTCTTGTCTTTCCCCTGATAGGTCATCAGCATAAAAAGTGAAAAAAATACCCGTTGAGACAGGGGAACCCCCAAAAAACCGCAGACGAGCTCGAAACCCCGGAGAAGGGCCCAGGAGTTCGGATGGAGTTGGGAAGGCGCCACATTCATCCTATTAAAAATGGCCACCTCGAAGTCGGAGAACGGAAGAGGAACCTTCAGGCGTGACAGCACCGTGTCATACATCCACAAGAAGTCTTCCCCCCCTCCTCGGGCCTTCCACAGATCCTCTCCTCCTTCCCAGGTAGCTCGATCACATGACAGCTCGACAGTTCGGTATCGGAGAATATCGGAGACTCCCCATAGCGCTCCAACATTCTCTCGTTCATAATGCTCCGAACCCCAGTTATCTCGGAAGAAAAATAGGCCACAAGGTCGCTAGCCAAGGAGTCCGGAGTCACAATTTTGGTCTCCATCGCGTCCTACAAGGGAACCACCACGGGAATTTCCTAAAAATTTAAGCGCGAATTTTGAAAGAAAAAGAAGGAAAATGAAAAACTAAGGGTGGTCCCCAACTACAAGGGGGGGCGGCGCCACCTCTAAGTCGGCCGAAAGGAGAGGTTGAAACCACCCTTAGGCCACCCCCAACAGTCGCGAAAAAGGGAAAAAAGAACCGGAAGAAGGGAAAGAAAAGCAGAAGGGAAGGATCACAGTAGGGGCCGATAGAATCCCAAAGACATAAAATGGAGAGAATTAGACTTACTGGTTCAGAAAGCAGAAAGCAGCAATGGAGCGAGGCACGGCAATTGTAGAAGCAGTCGCGGGGGAAAAACTCTGACAGCAGCGGCAGAGAAGAATAGAAAATGAAGAGATGGGGAAGAGAGGATGAGAAGAGGGGGGCAGAAGGGGTATTTAAAGCCCGACGAAGCCAGAAGGACCCGGTAATCGCCAAACGCATACGTGGCGCGTTCCTGACCATAGAATACCAAACGATCCGACGTTTGGTTGCCAGAAGACCAAGAGGCGGTTCCTCCTCAGCAGGACGAGCCCGGAAGACTCTGGAGCGCATATCCCGGGGCAGATTGTCGCGCGAGCACGGGATTCAGAGGGAGCATCTTAAACCCGCTGCAACAAAGACCACCTCCGGAAAGGACGTTGAAAGGAGGACAATTTGAACTCGGACGTCAGGGTGAACCCCATCCTCCGAGTTGGGGGCAACTGTTACCGACAAGGGTCCGGTTCCCGCCCTCGGGTTGTGTTAGTCGGAATGGAGCAGGAAGACTCCGAATTAGAAGAGTCACCCCGGAACATCGGAATGAGGACGGATAGATGTCCAACCCTGCGCTTCTGGAGGAAAACATCCGAACTGATAAACTACTTCCGTACCGTACGGATGGAAGGGACGATTCATTTTCTGCCGTACCATCCAGCTCATCAAGATGATTGGGATGTCATCCGTACTGTACACCTCAGCCCTAGGGATACTACGTAGGGCGAATGAATTAGTATAAAAGCATGCAGAGAGGATGATAAAAGGTATGCTATCTTGACCACCTTCTACAGTATTATTCAGTAACTGACTTGGGCATTGGAGTGCTTTTTGCAGGCACCCCCACCGCCGGAGCTAGGAGTCAACCACCGCGATCCACCCCGGACACCAAGGTTATCTCATCACAGAGGTAACAATAATTATAAATTGCTTCTGAATTCAGAACTGAACTGTACACAGAAACGTATTTGGAGTCGTGTAATACGCTTTAGCAACTTTAAACGGTTGTGAAAGATGATTCAGAAAACTAAATTAGGTTCATGGGAAAAATGAACCTACGCCTCATTAAGTTAGTTGAAAGCGATCCACGTAAGATCTGCAATAAAAATAGTCGAGGTGGCTTAGATAGCAGTATATTAACACTAAACGCTGACTCCAAAATCAATATTCTGCATTTGATATTTTGTTTATTAATACTCTAAGACAAAAAGCCAGAAAGAAAGAATGGTAGAATTAACAGCATCAATACCTGTGCAAATGTAAGAAACACAAAACACGCCCATCCAAGCAAATGCTTAATATGTAGGTAAATACGAAAGGCAAATAATATATTCCTTATATTCTATATTAATAATCACTTTTAAAAAATTATACAATCTTGATACATTAAAAAGTGAATATATTTGAGTACAATTGCATGACTTTTTAAGGATGACTATTAATATAGAATGGAAGGAATATTGGATAATCTCACTTCAACCAAGACATTGTCTATTTATTCATTATATATCCACTATTGAAAATTTAAAAACAAATATGAATTTTTTTAAAAAAATAATTTTTAATAATAAATAATAAATGAGTCAATATAATACTCCACCTGTTCTTGAATAATTTTCTAGTTATAAATACTCACGTAATTAAGAAAATGATTGATAAAATATTAATGTTAGTAAAAATTAAAAATAGCTTGTTAAAGTGCCTTTGCTTTTTTTTAATACTCCAACTTCCTCCCTCTACTTTATTAATGAGTCAATAGTATTTAATATGGATATTATTATAAAAAAATAATTAATATCCTCTAAATTTTTAAAATAGACAATTATTTCTAGATAAAATAAAATTTTAAAATAGACAATTATTCAATAATGGAAAGAATATATTATAAATTAAATGAATTCAAATAACACCCCTCATAAAACATCTAGTTGTAGATTGAAAAAAAAATAAAAAACAAAAAGTTAAAAATAACATAATGTTCTCTCTCTTCTATCCTCTCTTTTGCACATGTGCGTATGTGTGGTGGTGCAACATCTCTGTCTCTTGGGAGACAACCTGCAGCAATACTCCAATCAATGACTAACTTTGGCTTTCCCTTCGCTCTTTTACTCAATGGTTTGGAGGGGGTAAATTTCTTTGAGTACTTTCCACACCTTTTCCTTGTTCTTTTACCTTGAGATTTGCATTCCATTAATTTGTACATTATATGTAGTTGACTGATGTTATTTGAATATGGGATATTAATATTAAACATAATAATTGGTTGGATTTAAATATAACTATTTCTTATACGTACCCTTTTCAATCAAATTCTCTCTCACACACACACATATACACCATTTATTGATAGTATAAAATTTGTTTACATACTCATTCAATCACATATTGTTACATAAGTCATGATAGTTGACTTACACCTAGTATTTAAAAAGTCATACAAATAAAATATTTTGATTAGATAGTAATGTGTGTATGTGTGTGTATATATATATATATATATATATATATATATATATGAAAGTCAAATATATTTTAATTGTGTAATAATATATGACTATATAATTATATAAAAAGTAATTTTACACTATTAATATATCAAAATTAAACTCTATATATTTTAAATAAATATGTATAACATCTTTTTATTTTGAAAGGTGCATATAATAATATAGGTTAAGAAATATTTTCCATTAAAATTAAAGATTAAATTTTATATCTCCCGTCATTTAATTTGATAGATTTTTTTAATATATATTATATCTAAGCATTCATCTACCTTTATATAAGCATATACAAGAATAAATTTTAGCATAGTTCTACTTGTATATGTAGGAGACCGTAATTTCCTAAGAATTCTTTTAGCATATAATTTTTATACGATATCTATACTTTTTTTTTTTTTTTATCTTGTGAGTATTCTTAGAGATATTAATGTCAGATTAATTTTTTTGCGTTCGCGATTAAGAAGTCTTCTAAATAATTGTCCTCTCCAAAGTTTAAAGATTGGTTCTTGTAGCTCGATTACGATTGCTCCCAACTCTTGATGGATACCACATCGATATAGTAATTATTCATATGACATTTCTCAAGAGCTTAACCTAATGCTGACCGTCACATAATATAGCCTCCATCTCCCTCTCACACGCATTCGCACACTATATTTATATATATTCCCCTAAGAACTGGCCTAACAACCAAACCATATCTAAACATTCACCATGACAGACCCTCAGTCCCATTTATGCGCTGGAAGATTCAACTTCATGCCCCTTCATCCTCGCTACTATTCTTCATCTCTTACTCCTAAATCAAACCTCTGCTCATCCTACCCTCCTCTTGCTCACCAAAACAGCAGATTCTCCAATCAATTTGAAGCCTCTTCCTCTGCAGCTGCAGCAGGTCCTCCTTCCCCTCCTCTCAGAGAGGCCCTTCCTCTCATAAACAGTATGAGCCTCGGAAACCAGCACCAAAATGAACCCTCAAACAGTGCTGGTGCTATGGAAGAGGAAGAGGATAAGAGAAAAGACAAAGAAGAGAATCTTTTGACTAGTACTACTGAAGGTGTTGATGAAACTGTGACCGTAGCACTGCACATAGGGCTTCCTAGCATGTCTACTTCTGATCTGGGGTCAAGAAAGATCTCAACTTCTGCACAAGTAATGGGTGAAAAAGAGGAAGTGGGTGTGATTTCTGAGCACCCTTTGGATAGATTGAACAAGGCCCAGTATTGGATTCCCACCCCTTCTCAGATTCTAATTGGCCCTACTCAGTTCTCCTGTTCTGTGTGCTCTAAGTCTTTCAACAGATACAATAATCTTCAGGTATGGCCTTATATTTTAGTGTTCTTTGTATTCCAAGACTTTGTTTTTATCATTCACTATCTCACCCAAAAGTGTTTAAACCGGTGAGTAAATAAATGATTTTATATTTACCATGGCCTATCTGGCAAGAACATCTGATACTGTATCATGGGCTTTCTTATTCAAAAGCTTAAACGGTTGATTAGAGATTTGTTTGTTCCCTTTTTTGGTTTTTAGAATCCCGGAATTCTGAAGATGTTTTTCTAAAGGATAGTTCACTCCTGTTATGCTTTATCATTCTAGAGTCTTATCTCTATATTCCTTCTACACAGTTTTTTTTTTTTTTTTAACACTTTGTATCATATCTCAAACCTGTCTAGCTATATGGTATTGAGACTGTCGTGTTTTGTTTTGTTTTGAAAAATAAACTGCTCCTTGAAAACTTCCTTTTTCTTTTATGTCACTTAGAATGTACTGCTACAGGCCTACAGCAGGTACTGAAACTGAATGAAGAGTAAAACAAACTATAAGAAATAATTAATAACAGTACTTCTTTCAGAATCAGATGTTGCTCTTTATCAAAAACATGCGCTCATTGCAGATGCAAAAGGCACGTCATTGCAGTAATAAAACTTTCGAGGCCGTGTCAGTGATAACATCATCATTAATGGAACTTCATGTGTCAAGAATAAAGGGCTAGCTCCTCTGCCTCATGATGTAATTAAAGTATTACTTCCGTCGTTAAATAATTATTTAATTTTAAATATTTATTAAAATTACAGAGAAAAATGCTTATTAAATTAAAAAATAATTGTTAAATTATTAATATTAATAAAAATTAAGAGTAATTTGATTCTTTTTTTTAATATTTTAATTTTTTCTTTCATTCTTTATTAATGAGTCAATAATATTTAAAAAAAATATTATGAAAAAATAACGAATATTACTTCAATTTTTAAAATGAAAAATTATTTTTATATAAAATAATTTTTTAAAATAAATAATTATTTAAAAATGGAGACAATAAAATCAAGAAAAATAAATTCTTTTATAAACACAAATATAACATATTATATTTAGATATAATTATAATAAAAATATATTCTATTAACTTTATCAAACCATACTAATTTATTTGAGTCCCACTTTTTCATAATTATGTCTAAAAAATCATTCGTACATTTTGCAATGCAAAATTTTTTCATCAAGACAACCTTTCGATATCGGATAGACAACTCGTTCGTACAGATTGTACGAGCTTCTACTTGCCGCTAATTTGTCATCTTATTTAGGGAACAACTAGAAACATATTTATTTGATTGAAAAAAAGCCATGTTCTTGACCTTTCAAATCGTCTTGCTTTTAGTTAATATACTTTAGGATTGTACTTTGTTCTGCTTTGCAAGGGGAGTTTGAAAGGTTGAAATTAATTACAAGTGACTCAGTATTCAATAAAGATATATATTCTGAACCTTATTGTGTTGGAACACCATAATCATCTACGAGAGAAAAGACGAGAGTTGGAGAGAGAAGTTAAAAGAAATAAAAAGGAAGTAATGAATTCCATGTGTTTTTATGTATCCTGAGTGTTGGGTGTCTTCGATTTTAGGGGTTCAAATATATATCATTGTTGCACACTATCATGTGTTAGGTTTGTTGCAGCATTTTCTCAGTCCTGAGATGATTTTCTTATTTTAGTGAATAACACGAGAGAATACAAAAGTAAAAGATTAATAGTATTCTTAATTACACAACGAAAAGTAACATTCTTGACACCATAGAGAAAGGTAAAACTCCTGTTTCACTCGTGACCACCAAATAATGTTTTGTCTCTTTTTCTTTATGATCTTCACTAAAAATATCCAATTTTAATGTTTTAACGTACAAATAATATCACTTAAGTGTGTTTGGATGACAGCGAATTGGGAGAATGGAAGGAAACCCCTTCTTATGTTTGGGAATTTCATAATAGCTGGCTAGGAAATGAAGGGACTTTTTGGGAAATGGCTTCCTCTAGTTTTTTTCATCAAAAAATAATTTTTATTCCCCTCAAAATTGGGGAGGAATGAGTGGAACTAAAAATTTGTGAAAGAAATAATTACAACAATTCTCTTATATGCTCTTTTATATTTTGATAATAAAATTATGGGAAATATTACTTCTGCAATTTCAAAACATGGAGCATTTAAGATTATTTATTCTCTTAATAAGTACACTTCTTGAAATTTGAACTCATATTTTTATCTTTACAGGGAGCCAAATTCTTTATTATTCGTCCAATATTTTGTTGGTAATATATGTTCTTTTATTATATAACTTTAAACATAATGAGTTAATTTCCATTTCATTCCTATAATATATAAATCATCAAAACAAATAAATAAGGAAGGGACTTTATTCCATACTTTTCCTTCCTCTTTCAATCACTTTCCGCTAGTTTTTATCGGTTCTATTAATTAAAACAAATCCAAATACAATGTTAAAGTAAAGTATAGCAACATTTGCAAAACTTTTCTGCTGATAGTGCGAGGGGAATTGAATTATAAGGTCATAGTTATCATGCTACCAATTGGATGCAAATTAAGACCTCTAATTTAGAGTGGTGTTATTTGAAGTATACTTCTACAATACATCGTATAAATGTACACAACAACTCACGCATCTCGATACTTGCACATATTCATGTTAACTTATATACAGTGCAACGTATAGTTTCCGAACATAGTTCCCTGTAGTTAAATTTCATAACTGAGCATAGCATGCACGTTGAATGTTCAAGAGGGCAAGAATTTGTTAACACACACAGACTATATATATATATATATGTTGATCTATTCTCATTGCTTCGCAGATGCATATGTGGGGACACGGATCTCAATACCGAAAGGGGCCTGATTCTCTGAAAGGAACGCAACCAACAGCTATGCTAAGGCTTCCATGCTTTTGTTGTGCACCAGGTTGCAAGCACAACATTGACCACCCGAGATCAAGGCCTCTCAAAGATTTCAGGACTCTTCAAACACATTATAAGAGAAAGCATGGCATAAAGCCTTACATGTGCAGAAAGTGTGGCAAAGCATTTGCAGTCAAAGGTGACTGGCGGACACATGAAAAGAACTGTGGCAAAATTTGGTATTGTTTATGTGGGTCTGATTTCAAACATAAAAGATCTTTAAAAGACCACATAAAGGCCTTTGGCCATGGCCACGGAGCTTTTGGCATTGACAGCATGCAAGAGGAAGATGAGGCAGCCTCCGAAATTGAACATGACGGGGATAGCTCAATGTAAAAGTTGGAAAACATAAGTGATTTCTTAAGTAGTTTGGCATAAATATATATTTGTAAAAGATTGTATAATGTGTGTGTGCGTCCTTTTCTTCTTTTTTTTTTTTTTTGTTTTCTTTTATGCATTGTATACTGTGTTTCTTATTTACATTCTGAAGTGTCGTTTTAGGCTTTCTTCTTCTCTGTTTTGTTTTGTTTTAAAGTTTTTATGAAGTATTTGTAAAAGAGTGCCCTTCTATTTAGTTCAAGAATAAATAAGAAAAAATTTAGATAGTTAGAAGTCTTTACTAAAATCTATTTGTTAAAATAATATGATATATTTATGTATTAATTCTTAAATGAGTGAGCGAGTTAAACTAATTTATTTAATACAATTTCATTTTATCCTTTTGTAAAATAATTTTGGAAAATTTTTCTTACTCCATAGCATTGGTCTTTAAATAAACAATGAAATTAATCAATATCCTAAAATTTTCAAATTATTCAACGTTCTTTGATCTGAGTATTAAATACATTTAGGTTTACTTCTAAGAGTAGGGTTATTGACAATTCCTTTTGTATGTCTGCATCCTCCATCATGAGTTTATAACTTTATTTTCTAAATTTTATTAAAATTAACTTTTAATAGTGCTTATACATTCGTATTTATTTTCTCAAAACTCTTGTTTCTATTCCATCGCATAACTCTCCGTCATGTTGACCTTTGTGGTAGATATTTGTATATATTTTACCAGAAATTCGAATAAATATAAAAATAGGAATAAGTTAAGGATTTATATGATAGGTTCTAAGTAATATCCAGTAATAAAAAAATTTATATAAAACTACTCATAATACTGTATGGCACCATTTGTCAGGCCCGATAGAATCAGAACTGATAGTATAAAACCTGATATGATAAGTCCAAATATTATAAGCCTTGATAAACTTTTAATATTATCGAGTGTTTAGTATTGTATTGTATGAAAGATTATTATTTTATACTATATAATAGGAGTAATTACATTTACCTCCATTGAGATCAATGAATATTACATTTACCTTCTTCTATTTTTCAATATTACACTTACCTCCCTTATTTCCTAATAATTTACATAATTCCAACATTAACCCTCTTCCTTCCCTCATCTCCATCTACAACCATGGCATCTCACTCTTCTCCTCCCTTCTCCATCGATCTTCTCCTTCCCCAACCCCCCTTCACACACTCCTAAACCATAACCAGCTGGAAAAAACAAATTTAAAAAACAGAACATGAATTTAGAGAACAGGGAAAGATGCTAGAAGCTTCTCATTTTTAGCATTATGTTTTGAAAGAGTGAAGAGGGTCGCGGGTGAGAGAAAGAGACAAGGAGGAATGTAGCGACAGAGGTCCGCAATGGCTTGTGGCCAGCATGGAAGTGGCAAAGCGGCGTGTGCGGGGGTTGATTGCAGCAACGAGGATGTGGCTAAGCGGCCTATTGTGGCTTTGTGGTGGCGACCTCTCGTGGTGGATGTTGGAGCTCGCTTCCGCGGTGCACTACTAGAAATACGCGGGATACCGATGGTATCTCCGATGAGTTGTCACCTTTTTGGAAATTAATGCATTGATTATTAATAATGATGGCGCCAAAACACGCCACATGGCATGCATAGTATCCGACGGGTTTACCGAGGGTTATTTTATTTTATAGTTGAATTTTGTTTTGGTTAAAACGTATTGACGGGTTATTTATATAACTTAAATTTTAATTTTTTGTTTTTATATTACCAACGGATTGACCGATATGTTTTTTATTTTAATATTTTCATTTTTATTTGTTAAACTTTACCAACAGGCTAACCAATGGGTTTTTTTATTTTTTGAATTATTTTTATTGTATTTTACCGACAGGTGAGTCGACAAGTATTTATTTTAATTCAAAATTTTATTTAATTTTTATTTGATATTTACCGATGGGTTTTTGAATTGTTCTGACATTGTTGTGTGACTTTTGGAATTTTCACAAACTCGTCAGTAACCCCATCGGTAATTAGTGACCTTAGAAACACACTATTTTATTAATTAGGTTTCTGTCAGTAAGCCACATATTTTATAAATCAAATGTTTTCTTCTTCGCCATTCCGTGAAACCCCTCTCTCTTCTCTCTCTCTCTCTCTAAACCCTCGCTGCCGCCACCACCTATTTTCCCACCATATGCCGTCACTGGAGCTTCGTTTAAGAAACGAAGACCACAATTGTGATTTAGGAGCTTTGATGAATATTTTAATCGGTTTACTTTATTCATTTGGTAAGTTTTTCCATTCGTTTATGAGATCCCATAGTTTTATTGGTGGCTCCATGCTCATTTTTCTTGGTCACAATACAGAGGCCATTCAAGCTATGGCACTACAAAAACAAAGAGTAAATTATGGCGGTTATTTTGGCAAATTAGGATGATTTTTTACCACCATTATTCACAGTTATGGTAGTTTTGGGAACCGCCGTAATTACCAACACCATTCGGTTAATAACGGCAGTTTCCTTTTAACCGCCACAATTTACATATGGCTAATTACAACGATTAAATCACAACAATTTGAACCGCCATAATTTTCAATCAAATTAAAAAGTATATTGTTAATTAGGGCGGTTTAGAACCGCTGCAAGTTGCAACAGTATTTTTAAAAATATTATTACAGCGGTTTGAATCGCTATAATTTTAGTCAAATTAAAAAGTATATTGTTAATTACGGCGGTTTGAACCACCATAATTTGCATTCCAATTGAAAAAAAAAAGTAGTTCCGTTATTTTATAATAATAAGGCTATTTTGATTAAACATTGTTCGTTTAAGGCAAAATATCAAAGGGGAGACGTGAAAAATTTAAATCAAAGGATGTGCATTTTCTTATCTGCTGGGTATCTTCACTAGGCATGCCTTCAATACAGAGCATCTGAAACTCAAACCACAATCATGTTATGACATAGGTACAAATGGAGGGTCATCATTTCATTTCCTCTCTAGGAAAGGACACATTTCTTTGTCCGAATCAATTTCCACTCAGAACCCTTCCCCTCTGCTTTGAATCTTAAGTGTGCATGTCAAAATCGCTTTTTCCTAACATAATTGATGTGTAACACTCTCTTATCTTAATATCCACTCTTAAATTTTGGCAGTAAAATAATTTCAATCAAGAATTTCTGCATGAAACATACCAGCTTTCTTGATTTATATAAACTACTATCCAGAAATCACCAAGCAAACCAGCATAAGTCCAAAATTGCAATCTTATAAGGCAAAAAGTAACAATCACCATAATTTGCATACCTGAACTTTCAAGTGATTAAGGATGTCTGACTTCTTAAAAGTGTATCCTATGAAGTTGGTGTCTTTAGATGTCAACATCTGCAAGTGTCAAAATTGAATATAAAATAATATAACATTGCAGCTCTAAATAAATAGCATATGGCCAAGGAAGCTGGAAAAAGTCAAGCCAATAACAGAAGAGCTACATTTCATAGACCTTCCCAAACAGAGTTTCGAAACGAATAAACTTCAGTAACAAACTACAACATTAACACAGTAGTAGAAAACAAACTGCTTTGACAAGACCTTAATAATTCAGCAGAATACATTGTACTGTCCATCAAAATAGCATTGAGATGAGTATATGCCTCTTAACACAAAAATGTAGCGGACTAACCCCTAAATATCAGTGATCATTTATCACAGGAGGCTTATATAATTTTTGAAAGAAAAAGGTCAAAGTTAATAGTTAAAGGATATGGTACAACCAAAAGGAAGTGTTTTTGTTACATTTGCTCTTTTGCTCATGCATCCACACGCACATATATGGCATGAATATAATCAGCATTAAGCTCTTATTGAGGATCTTAATAAATTACAAGGCAACAAAAAAAAAAAATACCTTTCGCCAAGGTCCAATTTCTCTGCAGGACCAATTAGAAACTTAATTAAAACCACACATACGAAATCCAGAGGAATCAAAACAGAAAGGCTTATATGATTTGCACTTTGCATCAAATCTTTTATATTGATTCATATTTCACACAAGTTAATTTCTTTCCCTTATGCTCCTTAAGCAGATACCACAACTTTTAACATCCAATTGTTAAGAATTAAAATAACAGTTATTAAACCAGCAAGCTTGTAATGTACCCAAAAAACTTGAAGATGTTCAAAAGGGGGCAGGGGGAAAAGCAGAATGTGAAACTAAATGAGAAGTGACACAACTTTGCCATCTATGCCAGATAACATAAACTACTAGCAGGTACCAAAAGGGAATCTAACGAGCAAAAGGTTTCTAATTCTGAAAAATGATAAGCAGGTATCACCTATAGTATTTGGATAAAGGATACCTCTGTAAGCTTTTGAACTTCAAGATGCAATGCAGCTTTTCTCTTCTGCCATCCAGCTTCTTTCTTGTGACAATCAGCAACCTAAAAATATAACTGACATGCAAGAATGACGGAAATATAGCCTCTTATATTCTAGGAGAATCCAAACCGATGAGAGAGATAAAGAAAAAAGGGAAGGGGAGATTTTAATATCGAGAACGTAGACACAAATAGCTAAAACAACTGATAAACCTGTTATTTTCCCCCCCAAAAAAAAACTATGCATAAAGCCAAAAAGAATAGTGGCAGCATCCTACCTTACTTTCGAGGGCAGCACATTTGACCTCAGGTGACCGAATTTTCTATCAAAATCAGATTTAAAAAAGAAAAATACCAATTAGACAAACTAATTTATTAAAAGGTTTCTTCTAAAAAATTTAAATACAAATAAAATTGTCCCAACCTTCTGAGATTCTTCATCGACAGTAACTACTTGGGAAGCATAGAGCTTCCTTACATCCCTTAATGAACATTTTCTATTGCATTGAGGACACTTGTCACGACCTAACTTAGATCGTGACCGGCACGTGAGGATCCCCGTCCCCACGTAAGCCTCGTGATCACTGCGTCGTATTATATGTATATTTTATTCATAAAATCTACTTTAAATCGTAATTCAAATCTCATGTTGAACTCATAATAGACCTGGATAATCCTTTTTCTCATAAATAAATCTGAAACTATAGCTGTGATACATTTTAAACTGAGTTGCTCATTTACAAAATGAACCATGAATGCTAAATCATTTAATATAAAAGAATCATGGTATGCAAATGAAATAAATGCATGGTCTAGGACCCTTCCCGCACTGTCACTAGAGCACTCTATACAAAATAATCAAACTTCACATCCACGTGAAGCTCACCGCAAAACTGAAACCACTAATGCTACTGAGTAGGGTGAGGATCCGAGGGAGCTGCTAAATTTGTAAGAAAAAGGAAGAGAAGAAGGGCGAGTTTTACTGCAAAACTCAAGGAGTAGATCCCCACTCATAACTATGCATGAGACAAGAAGGAAATATATAGATAGTAAGGCAATTCTTATAATTCAATTTCTATTAATAACTTGTACAACAGCTACTAAATCCTAAACTTGAAATAAACATGGAAATCTTATTTATTTGTTTTTTCAAGGATTACTAAAAGAACAGATAATCCATAAATTGAAAGTGGATGCTCAGTCCCTCATGAACAAGAGCCCCTAACTGTGATCTTAACGATCCCTCGCCAACCGCGTCCCTCGTGGACTGATCTAACGTGTGGATAAAGTGCCCCTGACGGGCCTTGGTACCAAGGTTAACGAATTAACTGTCGTTAACTTACAGTTTTGTTCCTCTTAATAATTCCCTAGTCTAATTTAAACTGAAGTCATAAAATGGAGTTCTATCAATTCCAAGCTCAACATGTCTCAATTCCTTATAAAACAATCATAGCACATTTATCATTTCCTCATAAAATAAACTAGTTTGAAAATCATAACTAAATCATGTGATAGAAATCTTATTCCAAGTGTAGTCCTATGCATTTTAATAAACATGAATTTTCATGCTAAGCTTCAAAACATATTCTCTTAATTCTTGCTAGAATACAATCAAGTATTTTAGTTCATGATAAAACTTAAGCAAGTATCTCTAATTATTTTATGAGGCTAAAAAAGTAATTTATAGGATGACCAAAATAAGGTCATGAGATCAAACCCACTCACCTAGAGGGGATCGTGAGAGGTGACATGGACACCAATTGAGCTCCGGGGAGCAGGGAGGGTATCAACGTCGACTATAACAATCACAAAACTCAGTATTAAATTCTATCAACCTCTAAATAACTCTAATCTAACTCTAACAATATTGGGGGAGCACCCCCACTTGACAAAAAATGAAAGATATGATAGGGCCCATGTCAAGAATGTGAAAGAATGGTGACAATGGAGACAAAATCTTGCAACATATACTCACCTTAATGATCTAGAGGAGTTAGAATGGAATGAGGTTGAAGAAAAGAGAGAAAACTAGTGGGGAAGGGTTTCTAGTTTGAAGAAATGGGAAAGAAATGAGGGGGAAGGGTTTTTCATGTGTACGTTCATGTTTTAGGGGCGCTCCGCCTCGATTACTATGCATTTAAGACCCCAGACGTGAAAACTCATCCCCAGCCATGAAATTACATCCCCAGCCATGGAAAGAAATGAGGGGGAAGGGTTTTTCATGCGTACATTCACATTTCTGTAAGGCCCGCCTTGCCATCGTGGCACTTATGACCCCAGCCGTGAAAACTCATCCCCAGCCATGGAATTACATCCCCAGCTATGAAATCTCATCCCCAGCCGTGGACAGCAAAGTACAACAGCTATGGAATCTCATCCTCAGCCATGGAATTACATCCTCAGCTGTGGAATCACACCCCCAGCTGTAGAATCACACCCCCAGCCGTGGAATTACATCCCCAACTGTGGAATCTTATCCCTAGCTGTGGAATTACATCCTCAGCTGTGGAATCTCATCCCTAGTCGTGCATAGCAAGGCCCAACAACAACATTTTGCTATCATTAGACATTTTGCTGTCATCAAACACTTGCACTTCCTCTATAAAATTCCCAGCCATGGACAGCAAAGTCCAACAGCACAACCTCTGTGAAAGCAACATTTTGCTATCATCAAACACTTTCACTACTTTTATGGAATTCCCAGCCATGGACAGGAAAATCCAATAGCACTACCTCTCTGAAATTCCTAGCCGTGGACAGCAAAGTCCAACAGTATAACCTCTATGACAGCAACATTTTATTTTCATCAAACAATTTCACTACTTTTATGGAATTCCCAGCCATGGACAACAAAACCCAACAGTACTACCTCTCTGAAATTCCTAGTCGTGGACAACAAAAGTGGGTCTCAAGAGACCTAAGGACTATACGAAACTTATCTACTGACACGTGTACACCAGGTATTACACACTACCCCCTCTTAAAAGAGATTTGGTCCCTAAATCTAAAACATACCTTGAGGAGGGAAAAGATGCGAATACTTGATCCTCATGGCTTCTTCGGCTTCCCAAGTGGCTTCCTCACTGGAGTGGTTCCTCTAGATAACCTTTATTGTGGCCACTTCCTTTGAGCGAAGCTTCTTGATTTGCTTATCCATGATGGTAACCGGTTCTTCTCCATATGATAGGCTCTTGTTAACTTGAACTGCTTGTGGCTTGAGCACGTGAGACTGATTGGGCATGTATTTTTTGAGCATGCTAACATGGAAAATTGGATCTATCTCTGATAAAATGGGAGGTAGTGCCAATTTGTAGGCCACTACTCTAACTCTCTCTAGAATCTCAAACAAGCCGATATAGCATGGATTCAACTTACCCCACTTACCGAACCTTACTACTCCCTTCATGGGAGACACCCTTAGAAACACATGATCACCCACAACAAACCTAAGTCTCTACGTCAATTATTAGCATAAGATTTTTGTCTAGACTGAGCTGCCAATAATCATTCTCTGATCAGCTGAACCTTCTCTAGAGTCTCTTGGACCAAGTCTGGGCCTAAGGACTTAGATTCCCCAAGCTCAAACCATCCAATAGGTGATCTACAGCGTCTCCTATACAACGCTTCAAATGGTGTCATCTGGATGCTAGCTTGATAACTGTTGTTATAAGAGAACTCTATCAGTGGCAAGTGATCACACTAACTCCCATCGAAGTTTAACACGCAAGCTCTAAGAATGTCCTCTAAAGTCTGGATAGTCCTCTTTGACTGGCCATCTGTCTGCGGATGAAAAGCTGTGGTCGGTCTACACGAGTTCCAAGAGCCTCTTAAAAAGCTCTCCAGAACCACAAAGTGAACTGAGATCCTCTATCTGATGTGATCGACACTAGCATGCCATGAAGTCTAACAATCTCATTTACATACAATTGGGCATACTGAGTTGCATTGAAGGTCGTCTTCACTGGAAGGAAGTGAGTTGACTTGGTCATTCTAACCATAATCACCCATATGGAGTCAAAACCCCTAGCGGTCCAAGGTAACCCGACCACAAAGTCCATGGTTATCCTCTCCCACTTCCACTCTGGGATCTACATCTGCTGAAGCAGCCCGACAAGCCTTTAGTGTTCAGCCTTAACTTTTTGGCACACCAAACACCATGCCACAAAGTCACCAATGTCTCTCTTCATGCCTTCTTTCCAGTATAGCTGTCTGAGATCTTAGTACATCTTGGCTGAATTGAGGTGGACGAAGTATATTGCACTGTGGGACTCTTCCATCATTCTTTTCTTCAACTCACCCACCTCGGGTACACAAAAACAGTCACCAAAGCGCAACACACCTTCAACATCAAACGAAAACTCAAAGTTCTCCCCTTTGTGTACATCCTCCATGAGCTTGACCAACTTAGGGACTTCCTCCTACTGTGCCTTAATCTGCTCTACTAAGGTCGACTAGGCCCTAATGTGATCAAGAAAGGCTGCGAACTCATCTAGTCCAAACTGAACTCCCTCTACCTTAAGCTTATTGATATCCTCTATCAACCATTGCCTCAAGGGTGCTATGTGAGCTAAGCTGCCCATAGATTTTCTACTCAACGTATTTGACACCACATTGGCTTTGCTCGGATGATAAGATATGGTGCAGTCATAGTTTTTGAACAACTCTAGCCACCTATGTTGCCTAAGATTCAGGTCTTTTTGCTGGAAGATATACTTCAAACTCTTGTGATTGGTGAAGATCTCACATGTTTCTCCATACAGATAGTGCCTCTAGATCTTCAAGGCAAAGATCACTGCTGCCATCTCTAAATCATGTGTGGCGTAGTTCTACTCATGCCTCTTAAGCTACCTAGATGCATAAGCCACCACTCGGCCATGCTGCATAAGGACAGAGCCGAGTCCAACTCTAGAGGCATCACAAAACACCGAGAAACCACCCGTGCCTGAGGGCAATACAAGAACAGAAGCTGTGGTCAAACAAGTCTTAAGCCTCTGAAAGCTCTCTTCACAAGCATTCGACCACTAAAACTTAACACCTTTCTGAGTCAACTTGGTCAACAATGCCTTTATCCTTGAGAAATCCTTAACAAACCTCCGATAGTAACCTTCCAAACCTAGGAAACTCCATATCTCTAAAACTATAGAAGGCCTTAGCCACTGTTGAATTGCTTCAACTTTCTTCGGGTCAACTAGGATGCCATCCTTGGACACTATTTGTCTAAGGAACACCACTTGATCAAGCCAAAACTCACACTTAGAGAATTTGGCATACAACTGGTTCCCCCTTAAGATTTGCAAGACAATCCTAAGGTGATGCTCATGCTCTTCTTCACTTGAAAGTACACTAGGATGTCATCAATGAAGACAATTACAAAGTGATCTAGGAACAGTTTGAAAACTCTGTTTATCAGGTCCATGAAAGCTGCTGGGGCATTGGTCAACCCAAAGGACATTACTAAGAACTCATAGTGTCCATAGCATGTCCTAAAGGCGGTCTTGGGCACATCCTCACCCTTAATCTTCAACTGATGATAACCCAAACGAAGGTCAATCTTAGAGAAACACCTAGCCCCTTGGAACTGATTAAACAGGTCATCAATGTGTGGCAAGGGATACCAGTTCTTGATGGTAACCTTGTTCAACTGCTGGTAATCTATGCACATTCATATAGACCCATCTTTCTTTTTCACAAACAAGGCCGGAGCACCCCAAGGTGAGGTACTTGGCCTAATGAACCACTTGTCAAGCAACTCTTGCAACTGCTCCTTTAACTCCTTCAACTCTGTGGTAGCCATCCGATACTGGGGAATATAGATGGGCCTAAATCCTGGCTCAAGCTCTATCTTGAACTCTATCTCTCTCTCTCTCTCGGGTGGCATCCCGGGTAATTCATCCGGAAATACATCTGGGAACTCACAAACCATAGGAATAGATTCTATGCTCTACACCTCCATCTCTACATCTCTAAGCACTGCCAAGAATCCATAACTTCCTTTATCCATAAGCCGCAAGGTACTCATGGCCGAGATTAGGCTAGTAGAGACTGAATAGTTGGTACCCCTGAACTCAAAGAGCTCGCCTCCAGGAACATCAAACTTCACGGACTTGCTATAGCAGTCCACCATGGCATGGCATGGCATGGCATGGCATGGCATGGCATGGCATGGCATGGCATGGCATAGAGCTAGCCAGTCCATGCCCACGATGACATCAAAATATGTCATGTCTAACAAATGAAGGTCCACGGGTGCCTCCATACCCCTAACCTTGACTTCATATTCTCTATAAAACAAATCAATTAGGAGGGGTCCTCCTATAGGTATCCCCACAAGGAACAGCTTTTCTAAGGTGGAAACCGACCTCTCAAACCGCGCAGCAAAGAATGGGGACATATATGAATATGTAGACCCAGAGTCGATCAATGCAAAAGCCTCAAAGGAAAAAACTCTTATGATACTTGTCACACCATCGGCTGAAGCTGCTGCATCCTAAAGTGTAAGAGCAAACAGATGAGGCTGCCCTCGCTGCCTTGGCTTCTACTAACTAATCATCTACCCTCTAGCCTCTACCCCCAAGGCCTCGGCCTCCAGCTCCCCTGCCTATTGAGGCCATAGAGCACTCTCGGGTGACTGATTGATATGATGGTACTGGAGTGGTGGGGTTCGCCGACCCCTAGCTAGAAGCTCTCCCCAACAATGGGCATTTCCTCTGAAAATGACCCTGTTGCCCACAACCATAACATGCTATGAATCCTACCATACACTGGCCTATGTGCCTCTTCCCATACCCTTAACAGTCCGGGTATAAGTGCCTAGAACCTTGCCGACTAGGCTGACTACCTCCCCTATTCTAATTGAAGGAGGTAGTAAGCCGAGTAGGTGTGGGCTCCAAGAATACAATCCTACTCGGCTGAACTACTGTTGGCCTTGCTGGCCTTGTCCTCGGCTAGAACCAGCTCCTCTAGAAAAAGAGCCATGAGTCTTGGCCCTCTTGGCCTCAGCTGACACCCTCCACTCAGCCAAACCACCCTCAAGTCCAATTGCGGTGTCCACTACCTGGGCAAAATCCATACTCCCCACATGAGGTTGTAGACTAAGGAACATGGCCTTAGGTAGTCCCTAAACGAATTGCCTCACCCTGTCAGTTTTTTTATAGAAGTAGGCCTGATACTGCCTGACCTAAGTAGGTGAATCTCTCATCGTAATTTGCAACAGTCATACCAAGGGTCATGTGAAGCCTCAAAAACTCCTCAAGCATCTGAGCTCGTCGGCTCTGATAGAAATCTCTGAAGGAAAGCCGCTCGAAACTCCTCCCAGGTGGTGGCTCTGTGTCGCCACGCCCCTAGAGGAACTCCTCATACCATATACCTGCCTGGCCCCCTAGCTGGATGTCGGCCAACTCCACTGCTCTCTCCAATGAACAGTGAATAACTCTAGTGATCTTCTTAACCTCATGAAGGAACTCTTGTGGATCCTATATCGTCAGACGCCCGTGAAAAGTGGGCAGGTCCATCCTCCTAAACCACTCTAAAGCTGAATCATCTAGATCTCTAGTAGGTGGTTGAACCACAGGCTGGGCTGGCTGTGGCCCTGTGTAACACCCTAAATCTTAACCTAATACTACTAGTATGTATTTAGGTTAATCTTTAGAATATTACCTCTTGGTCTCATTCTTTACTTGAAAATACTTAGCGGAAATATGGGTAAAATTTTTCTTTTTGGAATTTAAAACCAAAGTGAGAGCCACACATGATTCTTTGAATGGAAATTCATACAAGTCATATGAGCAAATCATAATAAAACGCATAAATAACAAATCATAATACAACATGGACACATCAACTGATTATATATAGATAGTGTGCCTACCAAAAGGTAGGACTATTCGGTACATAAGAAAACGAAATACAACTGAAATGCAAATACAAGGAAATCATGAAAACAAGTACAAGGAAAACATGAAAGCAACACCCATACCCATGTGCACCTAGAGTAGACAACCTCATATACAAAAGAAGGTTTGTCCTCAACTATGTGGCGTATGTGTACTAGCTACTACCCATCCTATGCACCTACTCCTGCTGGTCCGAGTACTGAGGGGTGGAATCGATCCACTAGCAGATCTCGGTGGGAGTGGTCGTGGGGATCATCGGAGCGTGTCCACTGTGGCGAGGACGCATGGATGGCCGACGAGCCAACCTCGGCTCAGCTACTGTCTCCTCACTCCCGGCTCTCATCGGTGGGGGAGCGGGACTGGAACTCCAACTGTACATGTGCGATGGCGGGTCCTTTGATGGATCCATCTCCGAATACTGGATCCGGGGCACGTACTCCAGGTAGTCGCATACGGCTGACGTCTCGGGCTGCATGCGGAGAATCTGCTCATCGCGTGGTCTAGCTCGCTCAACAATCTCATTATGGCGGTAAAGAGCAGTCGGGGTGAAGCGGTAGCTCGGGACGGGGTGCGCGAAGGGTCGTCCCATGAACATGAATACTTTGACAGTGCAACGACCCTCAAAATGGTATGACCCAAGTGCTGGGTCATGGTGCAGCTCCCATGTCGAGGTGTCGATGAAGAGCACGAAAGTCGCCATCTGAAGATGTGATGGAAGAAAAGAGAGAGGGAATGAGAATCTTCTAAAGGATTCTCAGTAGGGTAATCCCTACCTAGGTGACATCATCACATCCTCAGGAACCTTGGGTTTTATTTCTAAAAAGGTGTGCATGCTTATAAACTCCTTTTAAGTTAGTTTTCTAAAGTATTATTTATCCAAGGCCTGTCATATTTTATAATGCGTCTTATGACTAAGCATGGAATATACTAATGACATGAATGCATCATAAAGGTAAGCCAATCAATAGAATAACTAAGAAACATTATAACATTGGCATAAGGTGATAGGTATAGCACATGTGACATTTTAAACTTTAACTTTCATCTCATGGGGCCACCCTAAAACATCTCTATGTTATGAGCTCATACCTTAACTAGTCGTCACTAGCTCTTACTTATCCTATGATAAGCATAACATAATCCCGACTTAAAGTATGGGCTAGGGGGCAATTTAAGGATCACCTCTTAGGGTCATTTCCTCTTTGAAACGCTCTACTAGCAACTAGTGCATCGTAGTATTGTCTGCTTTGGCAAGCTCTATGTCAATACCCTCACGGATTTGTTTTCTTGGGGGTGCTCAGCTAAACCGGTGTTACCCAAGAAGGCGTCTCAGTGTTGTGTCACATTTAAGTTCTCATGATTTTCAAAAAGACCTTTTTTTTTCTAAGTTCCTCAAATTTGATAGAAATTCGGCAGCATGATGACTATAGACCAAATTTCCTCAAATTTGCTTATGCCATGAAAACATATAGGACACACACAAAAATTTCTTATGGGGTATAGCATGTCATCATGTAAAACTTCGTTATAGCACATATCAACTTATCATAGACAAAACTCATGTATCATATATCATAAATTAAGCATCATAAAAGCTCAAGATGTTTTAATGTCCTATGCATTGACCCTTAAGGTCCTTAGCTCACGTTCTAGGTTATTAATCATCAAACCTAATCTCTTGGGTACCTATGAGGTTATAACTAAGTATTTCTCACCTCACACTATGATCAAGAACATCTCTAAACCTCAAGGATGCAGAATTTATAATCCTAACTTTACGGGTCACTAGGGGTCACAACAATGACCCTTTCTAAGTCCGGTTTGCTCCTAAGGCATCAAGATCAAGTCCTAAACCATTTATGAGTCATTCCTATACATTTAAACTAATTTAAATCCATGTTTAGCATTACTAAACCTTGCTGGACAGAATCCAGAAAATTCAAACATTAAAGGATCTAGAACTCTCAAATTAATTCTTTTCTAGTTTCTAACTTATCTTATCTTTCACATATGAGTCTTAACATTATTTTTACTCAAACATAAGCATATTATCATCATTAAAACAGCACATACAGTGGCAAACAAGTAGCAAAGCAGAACCGAAACAAACACTCTCCATAAAGGCATAAAACACAATTTCTAAAGCACATAAAATACTAGTTTCTCTTGGAACTCTTTTTAAACTTTCAAAACTCATTTATAAACAATTTTAACATCTAAAATCATAAGAATATTTAAGAGGCCAGTGACCAATTCATCTTTGTCTCAAGAGGTCCTAAATTCTTAGAACTTAGTTCTATGCCTTCCTTAAACTCACAAAAGCTTGGAAAAATTATAAAACATAGTCTTCAATACTTAGAAACATCAAGAGCCCCCTTAGGGCCGAAATATGAACCAAAAGAAATAAATATTTTTAGGCCTTTGTTTGAGACAACAATGGGCAAGACTTTGAGCTCTAGGTTCATTTAGGTGATGACATAAATATAAACATGCTCATGCACTTATTTTAGGTCCCATTAGAAAGTAAAGTGATAGCACAAAGTAAATATGAACGCAACTCATTGTTATCTTGGTATTAAGTGAGAACTTGAAATATAAATATGATAATGCATAGCTTGAAATATAAACATGATAATGCAAGGTTCACTTATTATCTTAATATTTAGTGATAGCAAGGAAGTAAACATGATATGCAAAGCATAAAGTAAACATGATGCAAGGTTCATTTTATGGTTGACTAGAGCTCATTCAAGACTTTAATAAGATAACAACCCAATACAATATCTCAAAGATCAAAACACCAAAACTGAAAGTCTTATAAAAGAAAAAGAAAGTGAAACTAAGTCAAGTTCTTTATTAAATACCCAAAACCCCTATCTAGAGAAAATCTCTAGAACGTGCCGGCCAACTTTAAGGTTGACAAGGGTAGGCTTGGGCTTTTAGAAATCCTTAGATTAATTTTCTTAAGTTGAAAAACCATGTGAGCTAGATATCATATAGATGAAGTCATAAGGAAAGGAAAACTCAAGCTTTAGAGGTTTCTTTGAGATGAACACAAGGTCATCATCTAGAAACTTTCATCATCAAGCTATCATGTTTGAGAAGAAAAGGCCAAGAGGCCGAAATGGAAAAAGAAAAGGAATATAAAGGAAAGCTCAAAAAGAAACCAAGAGAAAACTAGAGGAAACACATCTTTTGAGTAAAACAAAGTTTGAAAAGAAACTCCCTACCTAGTGATGAAGGTAAAAGCTTGGACTTGAAGATGGAAATGAGATGAGCAACATCTCCTAGGATGGTGGTGATGATTCGGCCAAAGAGGAAGGAAAAGAAAGGAAATGTGTTTTGGGTGAAGTTGTGTTTGAGGTTGAGTATTTGAGAGCTTAGAGAATGATTTAAGGTTATAAGGTAGTAGATTAAGACTATGAGGTGATTATGTGAGGGAAGGATGAGAAAGATGAAGATGAAGAGAAAGAACTCTTGGAACTTTGAGAGAAAAGAAAAACTTAGCAAGACAAATCTAAAACTCTAAACTTAGCAAATGCTTCAAGGTGCAACAAGGCTATTACAAGCATCCTATTTATAGAAAAACAAAACCATGGAGGAGTGAGGGGAGGGGCTGGCCATAGCTTTTGGAGGGAGAGGGGAAGAGAAAAATATCTCTTACATGGTGTCATTCAAGCATAGTTTGAGGTATGGAGTTCATGACACAAAGCATGGGTTTTTGAGTGAGCTTTTGTTTTAATTTTGCAATAAATCACCCTTCTAGAAACTCAACATGGTTGGAACATTTTCAGCCACAAATAAATGGAGGAAATAATTTATTTTGCTTGGTTATTTCATTGGAAAATCAAGTGTGATGGAAAATATGATAAGGTATGGGGTATGTGACTTGAGGTATGGTTTTGGAGTGTTAGAAAATTGAACATGTGATGCATATGGAGGGGGTGAGGCTTCGGCCAGACCTGGCAGCAGAGTGGGGAGGATGATTTGATTATGTAATTGGGTGTTAATGGTGGGTTTAAGTGTAGGTTAGCTTAGGTACAAGGTTAGGAGTAATTAAGCTAAAGTTTAGGTAACTAAGAATGAGTAATTAGGATTTTATGACAAGGTTAGGAATGCTCATACATCATTAGAGAATTTTAAACTCATTTATGAATAAACAATGTGTAACACAATTCCATGATTTAAGGAATTGGAGAGAGGAAACACTATTCAAGATTCCATGACTAGGAGTCTTGAAATTAAAATATGATTTTAAGTTGTAATTAAGCACTTTTAGGTTCTAATCAACTTTAATAAATTATTTTGACTCAAGATTAATTAAGGAAATTAATTAACCTTCGATTAGAGCCTAATATTTCTTAGGTTTGCTTAATCACGCGATTAAGCATAAAAATACGAAACTAGGGACAAAACCGTAATTTTGCACTAATTTCGCTCGGGACCTCTGGGACCAAAACTAAAGTCACAGTCTACATAAAAACGCCTTTTAAAATCATCTGGAGAAGTTTCGGTTTCATCCGGCACTTGCAAACGGGTAAAACACCGCAGGGGCATTTTGGTCATTTTGACCCGAAAACTCGAAAAACGAGATTTTTGATCCCGGGAAGGTACACAAGTCATCTAATCCCCTTCCAACATTGAGTTTGTCCTTCGAGTACTGCCGAACCGGCTTTCCTCGAATTTCGGGCTGAAAATGACCTCAGGGGCATTTTGGTCATTTCTACTCTTAATAGAAAATCGGGGCGTTACATTACTCCCCTCCTTAAAAAGAATTTCGCCCTCGAAATTCGTACCTTAGAAAAGCTCTGGATATTTGAAGTTCATCTCTGATTCTAGTTCCCACGTGTATTCTTCCGACTTGTCTCGTCCCCACGCCACTTTCACCAAAGGAACAGACTTGTTCCTTAACTGCTTGACTCCATGATCCACTATTCTCGTAGGCGGTAGATTGAAAGTGAGGTCCTCCCTCAACCGTACATGCTCTGGTTCTAGGACATGGCTAGGGTCGGACTCATATTTACGTAACTGGGAGACGTGAAAGACATCATGAAGGTTTGATAGATTGGGTGGTAAGGCTATTTTGTAAGCTACAGATTCGATTCTTTGAAGAATTTTGAAAGGACCGAGAAATCGGGGACTCCACTTTTTAACTTTCATGGCTCTTCCTATTCCTGTAGTGGGGGTGATTCTTAGAAATACATGTTCTCCTTCTTGGAACTCCAAGGGCTTGAGCCTTTTATCCGCATAGCTTTTCTGCCGACTTTGAGCGGTTAAGATTCTATCCTTGATTTTCTTGATCTGTTCCGTCATTTCCCTCACTACATCGGGTCCTAAGACACTTTGTTCTCCGGGCTCGTAGCAACACAAAGGTGATTGGCACTTCCTTCCATATAACGCCTCGTACGGTGCCATACCGATACTCGCGTGATAACTGTTGTTATACGCAAATTCGATTAAAGGTATGTACTTATCCCAACTCCCTTTTTGGTCCAGGACACAGGCTCTTAGCATATCTTCCAGGGTTTGGATTGTCCTCTCGGACTGATCATCCGTTTGTGGGTGGTAAGTAGTGCTTAAGCACAACTTGGAACCAAACGCCTTTTGAAAGGCTCCCCAAAAACGTGACGTAAACCGCGGATCTCAATCTGAGATTATCGTCGATGGTACTCCATGCAACCTTACTATTTCTTGGATGTAAAGCTGGGCCAACTTATCCAACGAGTATGTGACTCGAATAGGTAGAAAGTGAGCCGACTTAGTCAGTCGATCCACGATTACCCATACGGCATCATGGCCAGCTTGGGTCCTTGGCAATCCTGTCACGAAATCCATTGATATACTCTCCCACTTCCACTCGGGGATTGACAGGGGTTGCAACATGCCAGAAGGTTTTTGGTGTTCGATCTTGACCTTTTGGCAGACCAAACACTTACTCACCCAGCCGACCACATCCTTCTTTAATCCGGGCCACCAAAACATCTTCAAATCTTGGTACATCTTAGTAGTACCAGGATGTACGGCGAAGTGGCTCTTGTGGGCTTCCTCCAAGATCTTCTCTCGAAGGTCGCCATCTTGTGGCACACAGATTCGCCCCTCGAACCTCCACAACCAGTCGAGGCCTCGTACAAAACCTTTCAACTTTCCGGCCTTAACTGCCTCGATTGTCTCCATAAAGTCCTCATTTTCTCTTTGGGCAAGCATAATCCTTTGCTTAAACCCACTGGTCACCGTGAGATGACTCATCACGATGCCATTCTCCGTTCTGGACATCCCCAGATTCATATCCCTAATCTGCTTTATTAACCCAACTTCATTAACCATCATACTTGATAGACGAAGCGAGTTTCGGCTCAAGGCATCGGCTACTACATTAGCCTTGTCGGGGTGGTAACTTAAGCCAAAATCGTAGTCCTTGAAGAATTCCATCCATCTTCTTTGCCTCATATTTAACTCCTTTTGATCAAAGAGATGCTTGAGACTCTTATGATCGGAGAAAACTTCAAACCTCATCCCATACAAATGGTGCCTCCACATCTTTAGAGCGAACACGATGGCTGCTAGTTCTAGGTCATGGGTGGGGTAGGTTACTTCGTGAAGCTTGAGTTGTCTGGACGCATAGGCTACCACTTGCCTATTTTGCATCAACACACAACCTAAACCCTTGCTAGAAGCATCGCAATATACCTCGAAGGGTACATTGGGGTCAGGTAAAACTAAAACCGGGGTTAAGGTTAGCTTTTCCTTAAGCTCTAGGAAACTCTTTTCACATTCGGGGCTCCACTCAAACAGGGCATTCTTCCTAATGAGCTTGGTTAAGGGTAAGGCTAACTGGAAAAATCCTTTGATAAACCTACGGGAATATCCAGCTAAACCCAAAAAGCTTCTAATCTCAGTCACAGAGGTTGGTCTATCCCAATTCATCACAGCTTCTATCTTACTTGGGTCGACAGCTATGCCACCTTTTGACACAACATGTCCTAAGAACTTTACCTCCTCTAACCAAAATTCACACTTAGAAAGCTTTGCATATAACTTCTTTTCCTTTAGCACCTCTAAAACCAGCCTCAAATGACGCTCATGCTCCTCGTGGGTCTTCGAATAGATGAGAATATCATCTATGAACACAACCACGAACTGATCTAAATAGGGTCTAAAGATCCTATTCATGTAATCCATAAAAACCACAGGAGCATTCGTCAAACCAAACGACATTACATTGAACTCAAAGTGTCCATACCGAGTTCAAAAGGTGGTTTTAGGAATATCCGAATCTCTAACCCTAATCTGATGGTAACCGGACCTCAAATCAATCTTAGAAAACACTACTGCTCCTTTTAACTGGTCCATAAGATCGTCAATCCTAGGCAATGGGTACTTATTCTTTATAGTCACTTGGTTCAACTGCCTATAGTCTATACAAATCCTCATACTTCCGTCCTTCTTCTTCACAAATAAGACCGGAGCGCCCCAAGGCGAAGCACTCGGCCTTATAAAACTCTTTTCCAACAGCTCCTCTAACTGGGTTTTCAATTCTGCTAACTCCGAGGGTGACATCCTATACGGGGCTATAGAGATTGGTCCTGTTCCAGGAACCAACTCTATGGAGAATTCAACTTCTCTCTCGGGAGGGAACTCGGGTATTTCGTCCGGAAATACCTCAGGATAGTCTCTTACCACATGTATCTCACCTAGGTTCTGCTCAAAGTCTACATCGCAAGCAGCTAGGAGAACATATCCCTTAGCTTTCTCCCCACTATAGAAGACCTCTACGGAATTTAGGTACAGCCTAATGGGTTGAGTGACGTTTTCGAGAGGAGAAGGGAAAACTACGGTTTGGGTTCCACAATCTAACATCACACGGTTGGTGTGAAGCCAATTCATGCCTAAGATAATGGCTATGATAAAAGACCTATTTTCTACAACAAGATGACAGTTTAAACAACTACGGCAAGTATTAACAGGGCAATTTGTAGGAGTAGAAACAATAAGATGAAAGGGGAGTTTAGAGATTCTTAGATTTAAGGACTCGACACTAGCAAGTGAAATAAAAGAATGAGTAGCTCCAGAGTCATATGGTACAGTTAAGGGTTTACCGTTTACTTCGCACATATCTTCAATGAGATCCTTGGACTTCTTGGCGTCTTCCGCATTAAGGGTAAAGACTCTTCCTCGGTGTTGTGGTCGGGGGTTCTGGTTCGGTGTCCCTTGACTGGCGCAGTCCTTTGCATAGTGGCCAGGCTTGCCACACTTGAAGCACACGTTCTGACCGGCTAAGCATGGGCGGTTCTCGTGATTCTTCCCGCATTGGGGACAGACATCAGCAGATGCTGCTCCGGGGTAAGCAGCAGAGGTTTGTGGTGCCTTGTTCTTGGCCCCACTTGGTCCTCCATTGTGGTTCCGGGGTCCACCCGGTCCACAGGGTTGATTGTTATTGAAGTTCCTCGAGCCTTGATGTTGAAACGGCGGCCTTTGGTGTTGCTTGGATTGTTGGTGTACAGGAGCTCTTAGTGGTTGTTGTTGTGGTCAGAATTGGTTGATCTGGTAGGGTTTGTAGTGATTCCTTGACGGATACTGCGGTTTGAACCTCGGGGCTTGAGGTCCAAGTCCCTTAGCTCGTTCCGCCTTTGTGGCTTGCATCTTCCGTTGCCCTTCTTCAAGAATTCGGCACTTGTTGACCAGAGTCGGGAAGTCTCTGATCTCCATGTGGGCCACGGCGTAGTTCATCTCCGCCCTCAAACCGGCCTCATACTTGACGTATTTCTAAACCTCATCGGGGTTTCCTTGAAACACCCGAGAGAACTTGATCAGCTCTTCGAACTTAGCAGTGTACTGGGCAACAGTAGACCCTCCCTGGGTCAACTGCATGAACTCGATGTCTTTTGCATTCCTCACGGACTCCGAGAAATACTTCTCGTAGAAGTAAGTCTTGAACAGCTCCCAATCAATGGGAGTTCCAGAAGCCTCTAGCAGACACTTCGTGCCGTTCCACCAGAATTCGGCATCCGACTTCATCATGAAAGCAGCAAAGGTGACCTTCTGCTCTTCCGAGCAAGCAACCACAGAATAGATCTTCTCCATGTCCTTAATCCACTCATCAGCTTTGTCGGGGTCCATTACCCCTCGGAACACCAGCGGGTTCATCTTGCGGAACTCACCGAAGTGGGCTTGTTCCACTGTCTCAGCAGCAGGGGGAGGAGGGGGAACAGGAACAGCATTCGCTTGTTGATCCATCCGGTCGAACATTCGTTCCATGGCTTGCGCCATGCAACGGACAGCAGCAACAGTTGCATTGTCTTGGTCAGCATCAGGCGTAGTCCTAGGTCGTCGTCGCGGTGCCATTGGTCCCTAAACACATGAAACAATGAACATCAAGTTGATCAGGCTCAATATCCATGCAAAATGAGATAGTTACCATGGCACTTGTAAGCAATAGAAGTCATGCATTTCTAGTCCTACAGCTTATCTCTATTAAGCACTACACATGACATAACTATCGCATCATGCTTATAAAGCATAATCAGTCCAATCCTCAGGCTCCATGAGAATCGAACTGCTCTGATACCATAATATAACACCCTAAATCTTAACCTAATACTACTAGTATATATTTAGGTTAATCTTTAGAATATTACCTCTTGGTCTCATTCTTTACTTGAAAATACTTAGCGAAAATATGGGTAAAATTTTTCTTTTTGGAATTTAAAACCAAAGTGAGAGCCACGCATGATTCTTTGAATGGGAATTCATACAAGTCATATGAGAAAATCATAATAAAAAGCATAAATAACAAATCATAATACAACATGGACACATCAACTGATTATATATAGATAGTGTGCCTATCAAAAGGTAGGACTATTCGGTACATAAGAAAATGAAATACAACTGAAATGCAAATACAAGGAAATCATGAAAACAAGTACAAGAAAAACATGAAAGCAACACCCATACCCATGTGCACCTAGAGTAGACAACCTCATATACAAAAGAAGGTTTGTCCTCAACTATGTGGCGTGTGTGCACTAGCTACTACCCATCCTATGCACCTACTCCTGCTGGTCCGAGTATTGAGGGGTGGAATTGATCCACTAGCGGATCTCGGCGGGAATGGTCGTGCAGATCATCGGAGCGTGTCCACCGTGGCGAGGGCGCATGGATGGCCAATGAGCCAACCTCGGCTCAACTACTGTCTCCACACTCCCGGCTCTCATCGGTGGGGGAGCGGGACTGGAACTCCAACTGTACATGTGCGAGGGCAGGTCCTCTGATGGATCCGTCTCGAATCGGATCCGGCACGACTCGGGTAGTCGCATACGGCTGACGTCTCGGGCTGCATGCGGAGAATCTACTCATCGCGTGGTCTAGCTCGCTCAAAAATCTCGTTATGGCAGTAAAGAGCAGTCGGGGTGAAGCGGTAGCTCGGGACGGGGTGCGCGAAGGGTCGTCCCATGAACATGAATACTTTGACAGTGCAACGACCCTCAAAATGGTATGACCCAAGTGCTGGGTCATGGTGCAGCTCCCATGTCGAGGTGTCGATGAAGAGCACGAAAGTCGCCATATGAAGATGTGATGGAAGAAAAGAGAGAGGGAATGAGAATCTTCTAAAGGATTCTCAGTAGGGTAATCCCTACCTAGATGAAATCATCACATCCTCAGGAACCTTGGGTTTTATTTCTAAAAAGGTGTGCATGCTTATAAACTCCTTTTAAGTTAGTTTTCTAAAGTATTATTTATCCAAAACCCATCATATTTTATAATGCATCTTATGACTAAGCATGGAATATACTAATGACATGAATGCATCATAAAGGTAAGCCAATCAATAGAATAACTAAGAAACATTATAACATTGGCATAAAGTGATAGGTATAGCACATGTGACATTTTAAACTTTAACTTTCATCTCATGGGGCCACCCTAAAACATCTCTAGGTTATGAGCTTATACCTTAACTAGTCGTCACTAGCTCTTACTTATCCTATGATAAGCGTAACATAATCCCGACTTAAAGTACGGGCTAGGGGGCAATTTAAAGATCACCTCTTAGGGTTATTTCCTCTTTGAAACGCTCTACTAGCAACTAGTGCATCGTAGTATTGTCTGCTTTAGCAAGCTCTATGTCAATACCCTCACGGATTTGTTTTCTTGGGGATGCTCGGCTAAACCGGTGTCACCCAAGAAGGCGTCTCAGTGCTGTGTCACATTTAAGTTCTCATGATTTTCAAAAAGACCTTTTTTTTTCTAAGTTCCTCAAATTTGATAGAAATTTGGCAGCATGATGACTGTACACCGAATTTCCTCAAATTTGCTTATGCCATGAAAACATATAGGACATACACAAACATTTCTTATGGGGTATAGCATATCATCATGTAAAACTTCATTATAGCACATATCAACTTATCATAGACAAAACTCATGCATCATGTATCATAAATTAAGCATCATAAAAGCTCAAGATGTTTTAATGTCTTATGCATTGACCCTTAAGGTCCTTAGCTCACGTTCTAGGTTATTAATCATCAAACCTAATCTCTCGGGTACCTATGAGGTTTTAACTAAGTATTTCTCACCTCACACTATGATCAAGAATATCTCTAAACTTCAAGGATGCAGAATTTATAATCCTAACTTTACGGGTCCCTAGGGGTCACAACAATGACCCTTTCTAAGTCCGGTTTGCTCCTAAGGCATCAAGATCAAGTCCTAAACCATTTATGAGTCATTCCTACACATTTAAACTAATTTAAATCCATATTTAGCATTACTAAACCTTGCTGGACAGAATCCAGAAAATTCAAACATTAAAGGATCTAGAACTCTCAAATTAATTCTTTTCTAGTTTCTAACTTATCTTATCTTTCACATATGAGTCTTAACATTATTTTTACTCAAACATAAGCATATTATCATCATTAAAACAGCACATACAGTGGCAAACAAGTAGCAAGGCAGAACCGAAACAAACACTCTCCATAAAGGCATAAAACACAATTTCTAAAGCACATAAAATACTAGTTTATCTTGGAACTCTTTTTAAACTTTCAAAACTCATTTATAAACAATTTTAACATCTAAAATCATAAGAATATTTAAGAGGGCAGTGACTAATTCATCTTTGTCTCAAGAGATCCTAAATTCTTAGAACTTAGTTCTATGCCTTCCTTAAACTCACAAAAGTTTGGAAAAATTATAAAACATAGTCTTCAATACTTAGAAACATCAAGACCCCCCTTAGGGCTGAAATATGAACTAAAAGAAATAAATATTTTTAGGCCTTTGTTTGAGACAACAATGGGCAAGACTTTGAGCTCTAGGTTCATTTAGGTGATGATATAAAATATAAACATGCTCATGCACTTATTGTAGGTCCCATTAGAAAGTAAAGTGATAGCACAAAGTAAATATGAATGCAACTCATTATTATCATGGTATTAAGTGAGAACTTGAAATATAAACATGATAATGCATAGCTTGAAATATAAACATGATAATGCAAGGTTCACTTATTATCTTGATATTTAGTGATAGCAAGGAAGTAAACATGATATGCAAAGCATAAAGTAAACATGATGCAAGGTTCATTTTATGGTTGACTAGAGTTCATTCAAGACTTTAATAAGATAACAACCCAATACAATATCTCAAAGATCAAAACACCAAAATCGAAAGTCTTATAAAAGAAAAAGAAAGTGAAACTAAGTCAAGTTCTTTATTAAATACCCAAAACCCCTATCTAGAGAAAATTTCTAGAACGTCCCGGCCAACTTTAAGGTTGACAAGGGTAGGCTTGGGCTTTTAGAAATCCTTAGATTAATTTTCTTAAGTTGAAAAACCATGTGAGCTAGATATCATGTAGATGAAGTCATAAGGAAAGGAAAACTCAAGCTTTAGAGGTTTCTTTGAGATGAACACAAGGTCATCATCTAGAAACTTTCATCGTCAAGCTATCATGTTTGAGAAGAAAAGGCCAAGAGGCCGAAATGGAAAAAGAAAAGGAATATAAAGGAAAGCTCAAAAAGAAACTAAGAGAAAACTAGAGGAAACACATCTTTTGAGTAAAACAAAGTTTTAAAAAGAAACTCCCTACCTAGTGATGAAGGTAAAAGCTTGGACTTGAAGATGGAAATGAGATGAGCAACACCTCCTAGGATGGTGGTGATGATTCGGCCAAAGAGGAAGGAAAAGAAAGGAAATATGTTTTGGGTGAAGTTGTGTTTGAGGTTGAGTATTTGAGAGCTTAGAGAATGATTTAAGGTTATGAGGTGGTAGATTGAGACTATGAGGTGATTATGTGAGGGAAGGACGAGAAAGATGAAGATGAAGAGAAAGAACTCTTGGAACTTTGAAAGAAAAGAAAAACTTAGCAAGACAAATCTAAAACTCTAAACTTAGCAAATGCTTCAAAGTGCAATAAGGCTATTACAAGCATCCTATTTATAGAAAAACAAAACCATGGAGGAGTGAGGGGAGGGGCTGGCCGTAGCTTTTGGAGGGAGAGGGGAAGAGAAAAATATCTCTTACATGGTGTCATTCAAGCATAGTTTGAGGTATGGAGTTCATGACACAAAGCATGGGTTTTTGAGTGAGCTTTTGTTTTAATTTTGCAATAAATCACCCTTCTAGAAACTCAACATGGCTGGAACATTTTCAGCCACAAATAAATGGAGGAAATAATTTATTTTGCTTGGTTATTTCATTGGAAAATCAAGTGTGATGGAAAATATGACAAGGTATGGTGTATGTGACTTGAGGTATGGTTTTGGAGTGTTAGAAAATTGAACATGTGATGCATATGGAGGGGGTGAGGCTTCGGCCAAACCTGGCAGCAGAGTGGGGAGGATGATTTGATCATGTAATTGGGTGTTAATGGTGGGTTTAAGTGTAGGTTAGCTTAGGTACAAGGTTAGAAGTAATTAAGCTTAAGTTTAGGTAACTAAGAATGAGTAATTAGGATTTTATGACAAGGTTAGGAGTGCTCATACATCATTATAGAATTTTAAACTCATTTATGAATAAACAATGTGTAACAAAATTCCATGATTTAAGGAATTGGAGAGAGGAAACACTATTCAAGATTCCATGACTAGGAGTCTTGAAATTAAAATATGATTTTAAGTTGTAATTAAGCACTTTTAGGTCCTAATCAACTTTAATAAATTATTTTGACTCAAGATTAATTAAGAAAATTAATTAACCTTCGATTAGAGCCTAATATTGCTTAGGTTTGCTTAATCACGCGATTAAGCGTAAAAACACGAAACTAGGGACAAAACCGTAATTTTGCACTAATTTCGCTCGGGAACTCCGGGACCAAAACTAAAGTCACAGTCTACATAAAAACACCTTTTAAAATCATCTGGAGAAGTTTCGGGTTCATCCGGCACTTGCAAACAGGTAAACACCGCAGGGGCATTTTGGTCATTTTGACCCGAAAACTCGAAAACGAGATTTTCGATCCCGGGAAGGTACACAAGTCATCTAATCCCCTTCCAACATTGAGTTTGTCCTTCGAGTACTACCGAACCGGCTTTCCTCGAATTCTAGGCTGAAAATGACCTCAGGAGCATTTTGGTCATTTCCATTCTTAACAGAAAATCGGGGCGTTATACCCTACCTCCACCTGCTTGGCCAACACTGTAGTAAGGGTGGCTAAAGCCTACTCCAGAACTCTGAAGCGGGCATCTGAGCTAGAAAAGCCGCTGCTATGATAGCGGCGTGAAGAAGGATGACTAAAAGGAGGCATGCTAAATCCTAGGAAATATAAACATATTTGGATAAGCTACTAGTCATGGAAGGAAGGATAAGACTCTATCTCTAGACTTATACATGACTAACCAACCTAAAGGTCACAAGTAACACTTTGTTAGTGCAAATGGGCGTAATTCCATTTACATAAACGCCATGCTACTTGTGGACACTCGCTCCAATGATATGCAGGGAAACATATGGCTCTAATACCATTTTTTCACAAGCTAACTTGGATCGTGACCGGCACGAGAGCATCCCTGTCCCTACTTAAGCCTCGTGATCGCTGCATCATACTATATGCATATTTTATTCATAAAATCTACTTTAAATCGTAATTTAAATCTCATGTTGAACTCATAATAGACTTGGATAATTTTTTTTCTCATAAATAAATATGAAGTTGTAGCTGTGATACATTTTAAACTGAGTTGCTCACTTACAAAATAAACGATGAATGCTAAATCATTTAATACAAAAGACTCATGGTATGCAAATGAAATAAATGTATGGTCCAAGACCCTGCCCGCACCGTCACTGGAGCACTCTATAAAAAATAATCAAACTTCACATCCACATGAAGCTCACCGCAAAGCTAAAAGCACTAATGCCACTGAGTTGGGGGAGGATCCAAGGGAGCTGCTAAATCTGTAAAAAAAAAAAAAAAAGGAAGAGAAGAGGGGTGAGTTTTACTATAACACTTAGTGAATGGATCTTCACTCATAAAAATGCATGGGACAAGAAGGAAATATATAAGTAGTAATGCAATTCTTATAATTCAATTTCTATTAATAACTTGTACAATAGCTACTAAATCATAAACATGAAATAAACATGGAAATCTTATTTATTTATTTTTTCAAGGATTACTAAAAGAACAAATAATCCATAAATTGAAAGTGGATGCTCAGTCCCTCACGAACAAGAGCCCCTAACTGTGATCTTAATGGTCCCTCGTGAACCGCATCCCTCGTGGACTGATCTGACGTGTGGATAAAGTGCCCCTTACAAGCCTTAGTACCAAGGTTAATGAATTAACTGTCGTTAACTTATAGTTCTATTCCTCTCAATAATTCCCTAGTATATTTTAAACTGAAGTCATAAAATGGGGTTCTATCAATTCTAAGCTCAACATGTCTCAATTCCTTATAAAACAATCATAGCACATTTATCATTTCCTCATAAAATAAACTAGTTTGAAAATCATAACTAAATCATGTGATAGCAATCTTATTCCACGTGTAGCCCCATGTATTTTAATAAACATGAATTTTCATCCTAAGCTTCAAAACATATTCTCTTGATTCTTGCTAGAATACAATCAAGTATTTTAGTTCATGATAAAACTTAAGCAAGTATTTCTAACTAGTTTATGAGGCTAAAAAAATAATTTATAGAATGGCTAAAATAAGGTCATGAGATCAAACCCACTCACCTGGAGGGGAGGGGAAGTTGACGTGGACACCAACTGTGCTCTGGGGAGTAGGAAGGGCATCAACATCGACTATAACAATCACAAAACTCAGTATTAAAATCTATCAACCTCTAAATAACTCTAATCTAACTCTAAAAATATTGGGAGAACACCCCCACTTGACAAAAGATGAAAGAAATGACAGTGCCCATGTTAAGAATATGAAATAATGATGGCAATGGAGACAAAATCTTACAACATATACTCACCTTAATGATCTAGAGGAGCTAGAATGGAATGAGGTTGAAGAAAATAGAGAAAAATTGTGGGGTAGGGTTTTTGGTTCGAAGAAATGGGAAAGAAATGAAGGGGAAGGGTTTTTCATGCGTACATTCGCATTTCAGAGGCGTTCTGCCTCGATTACTGTGCACTTAAGATCCCAGCCATGAAAACTCATTCCCAGCTGTGGAATTAGATCCCCATCCGTGGAAAGAAATGAAGGGGAAGTGTTTTTCACTCGTACGTTCATGCTTTAGGGGTGCTCCGCCTTGATTACTGTGCAGTTAAGACCCCAGCCATGAAAACTCATCTCCAACCGTGGAATTACATGCCCAGCTGTGGAAAGAAATGAGGGGGAAGGGTTTTTCATGCGTACGTTCATGCTTCAGGGGTGCTCTGCCCAAGTTACTATGCACTTATGACCCTAGCCGTGAAAACTCATCCCCAGCTATGGAATTACATCCCCAGCTGTGGAATCTCATCCCAATCGTGGAATTACATCCCCAACTATGGAATCTCATCCCCAGCCATAGACAGCAAAGTCCAACAGCTATGGAATCACACCCCCAACCATGTGTGGAATCACACCTCTAACCATGTGTGAAATCACACCCTCACCTGTGGAATTTCATCCCCAACTGTGGAATCTCATCCCTAGCTATGGACAACAAGGTCTAACAGTGACATTTTCCTGTCCTCTGACATTTTGCTATCGTCAAACATTTGCACTTCCTCTATGAAATTCCCAGCTGTGGACAACAAAGTCCAATAGCATAACCTCTATGGCAACAACATTTTGCTGCCATTAAACACTTTCACTATTTCTATGGAAGTCCTAGTCGTGGACAGCAAAATCCAGTAGCACTACCTCTGAAATTCCTAGCCATGGACAGCAAAGTCCAACAGAACTACCTCTCTGACATTCCCAGTTGTAGCCAACAAAGTCCAATAGCTCAACCTTTATGACAGCAACATTTTGCTGTCATCAAACACTTTATCTACTTCTATGAAATTCTCAACCGTGGACAGCACTATCTCTCTGAAATTTCTAGCCGTGGATAGTAAAAGTGGGTCCTAGGGGACCCAAGGACTATACGAAACTTTTCTACTGAGACGTGTACACCAGGTATTACAACACTGCAAGAAAAGAACACAGAAAATGCTAATGTTATAGTTGATTTTGTTTCATCAAGCATATCGAATTCAGAAAGCATCTAACATTCACAATATACAATTACCTTCCCAGAACTTTTTCGTTGTTGAAGCCATCTCTTGATGCAAGACATATCATATATGTGTCCACAAGGAAGATAGCTTAATCAAATAAATAAATTATCATTACACAGACAATCATACTCATATCATATACACTAATAAAAAATTACTAACCAAAATTTCTCAATAAACATATCCAATTAAATAAATAACGTGATAATTTAAAGGCTGAAATACAAATCTTAGTAATAAAGCCAAACAAAGCATATCATATTTGGCATATATATCTTCAAGGGCAACATAAGAACCTGCTATGGTAATGAGAAATTAGCAGGGTCATTGGGTCCTGGCATTATATCCAAGGGCAAACCAACAGAAATTTGAACACAAATAAAAATTAAGCAACTTTGTTTTGGAAAACCAGGACTACAATATAAGATCAACCCAATTAAATGAACCTGATTCAACATAATATCCAATTCCTTTATTAGTTCAGCTATCCTTAAGAGATCTTTTGAAGCCAAATTTTGCAAATATTGATGAAAAATGTCTCAATAAAGTCAACAATGGATGCTATCTTGCACCTAGATGTCAAGACTCAGGAACAAATGTGTTTAAAAAGCAACTCTAATAAGCAAAGAAGCAATGGCACAACTCAAGGCACTTTCATTCCCAAACTCAAACAAGATCCCAACAAAAAGCATCTAAAAAATACAAACCTAACATTTTTCAAACCTCAAACAAATTAAAAAGTAAAAAACAAAAACCAAAACCTCAAACAGAAGAAAAATTTGAAGTCCGGCCGCTGCACCTTTGCTGCCATAAGCTCCATTTGAATCGCCATGATGCCATCGCAAGGACTTCTCCATTCGCCAGTCCTATTGCACTCCACCATCGGCAGCACCCAACCTCCACGCAACCTCACTGTAACATCTCATCCAGCACCCTTCGTGACCAGCCTCGAGCCACCACAAGAAGCTGCTGCCCAGATTCGCGCACCTCACTCGACGCCGTAAAGCCTAGATCATGCCTCTCCCCCTCCGCATCACCACTACTCGCGCCAAGCCCAGACCAAGTTGCCTCGAACGCCAAGCTGCACCAATGCCATTGCCGGCAACCATGCAAAGCCGAAGAAAAGCTCAGTTGTGCATGACCTAGCTGTCTCCGCCATGCCAGCAGCACCAGCAAGGTCGCTAGGAAGCTCTACACCTGAAGACCCTACCACGGTAGCTAACCCTTCCGCGCCACTCCCAACTTGCACTTCTGCCTCTGCATCCTATGAGCATTTTGTAATAAGTCAGCAAGTACCAAGTAGGTTTAAAAGTATTACTCTTGAGTAGGTCAAAGTGTGGGTTTCAGATGATGGGCTGGTAAGGGTTTAGGCTGGTAGGGGTTAGAGGTAAATAAAGGCGGTTCTAACCATCATAATTTGCCAAACCGCCATAATTTATCAAGATTTGTGGTGATTTTAAAGAACCGCTGTAATTTCATGGCCATTCCTTTTGCTAACATTATGGCGGTCACCAAAACTGTCGTAATTTGCTAAATATTGTGGCGGATTTTGGGAACCACCCTAATTTCACCGCCACAATTCCCTGGATTTTTTTATGTAGTATCGTTATATGTATATTTCCATTGTTTATATTATTGTGTTTGCATTTGCTTTGGTCATCATGTGTACTAGCTTTGAAATTTATTATTTCAAGGCTTAGGGTTACAAATGAACTGCTAAATTCAAGGTGTTGAGATGCTAAACTTGTTAGTAGGTAGTTTTATCAACCACCATAATGTGCACTCTCAGATTTGTTATGCTTATGTATTTCTCTTCTTTTTTTTAACCATTAAGATAATTTTGGAAGCTCTTTGTATAAATATTTATTTATTATGGAAATTTCCAATTTGTAATTATGTGTGTTTGAAACATTTCTGTTAGAGCAGCTATGAGAGTTTGGGATTTGATGGTTGCACCCCAAGTTAAATGAATTGGCATCTAAGAGTGTTAACTTGTTTATGCACTACTAAGATGATGGTTATGAGCTAGCAAAGTAAGGTCCCTGAATATATTTTATCTACACGGTTTTATTTGTAAAGCAAATTCTTGTGTCGTGATTGATCGAAACTTGATTTGCTTTCTACATTAATTCGCTATGATTAAGGTAATTCTCATATATTTTGGTGGCCATTCTTATGATGGTGCATCTTATAAGACTAGGATTTCTTCGTTTTTTTTATGCAATTGATGCACTTTCACAAAATCATATTTAAAGTAGAACTTTTGAGACTTTTTATCCCACTGGAGAGCAATTATTGTTGTTATTTTATCAATGTAGGAGTTTTATTTGAGAGTGGCAGCGATTATTGACGTTGAGATCAGTTTGCCATTCTACTTCCTTATCTTATTTTATGTTTTCTATGTATTTTCAGTATTGGATTTGGTTGGATATAGAGAGCTTTCACGCTCTAGTTTTCTTCACTGCTGCAGAGGTTAGTAACTAAATTGTTGTTATTTATATGTTTTAATATATACGTAGGGTAGAGACCTATGTTTTCTATGATATAGTTATAGGAAATGGGTATTGCATGACTGGAGGATGGGTGTAGAGGTCATTCCTCGACTTATTTGTATTGTTTGTTGTAGAATTTTGTGTTTGCGGAGATTGCAGGATGCACGTTGTGGAGTTATAAGGGGATGCACAATAGAACGGTTTTTAGGGTTATATGATGTCACAACGTCCCTAGAAGGTGCTGCAATGAAAATGACAACTTTGTTTGAAAATGAACAGGAGTCACCACCAATTTTAATTCTGGCTAAAATTGGAAAACCATTTGATTTTGCAAAACTAGTTTTTTTTAAAAGAGATTTAAGGCTTGGGAGTCAGATTATGATTAGGAAAAGGTGAAAACTTAATTCCACTGCACCCTTAATACATCTGTATAAATACATCACCCTAGAGCTCATTTATACAAATTAACTATAATTTTAGTAATATTTATTTTTCCCCAAAAATCATAATAATTATACAATAAAACAAAAGAAAACTAAATAAGAGAATAAAATTTAAAGAAAAAATAATTTTGACTTTATAGTTGTTGGCTACGCCAACGTATTCTCTAGTGCAATCAGGAACTCAAAGTCATGTCATTTTGTAGAAAATGCTTGTGTGTTTGATGGATTTTAAATTTAAAAATATTTTGGTTGATTAATTTTAATTTTGAAAATGGGACTCTTAACTGACGATTTATTAAAAGAGAAATGCAAAATCAATTTTGCATAGGATTCAAGTTAACACTAAGCTACTCAATAAATTCTTACAGCTCAACAGCACATGAAGGAGACATCCACCTCTCAATCATGACTATTGATTATTGTATGAATAAAAACTTGCTTTTAGTTTTTATTTTGTTTTATTCTTTTAACACTTAAAAATTTTGTTTAGTTTCTATTTTTTAGAGACCCAAAAGAAGTTAAAATACTAAATATTCTTAAAAATAAACACATTGCATTTTTCTTTTTATTTTTTTTAACACATTAAAAATTTTGTTTTGTTTTATGAGAGACCTAAAAGAAGTTAAAATACTAAACACTCTTAAAATAAACACATGACCTACACACTAAGGAAGAATAAGCCTAGCCCAAAATTGTCCTAATTCATAATAGTCCTAAAAAGAACTAGCCCACAAAATTTAGTAAGAAATAGGACCAAAAAACACAAAGGGGTCATAAGGAAAATGTTATGTTGACGCACAAAATCGACGCATACGTACAGCAAAAAGGAGGACTCTAATGTGCACACACATGCTGAATGTGTATGGTAGGAAGGAAGCATTCAAAAAGAATAAGTGATTAAGAAAGGAAAAAAGAAACCGTGTGCTCTCCCTCCCACTCCCTGCTCACTCCCCCTCTTTTCTGTCACTGGAAAAGAAACCATGAAACTCTCTCCTTGTTCCTTTCCATCTTCCCTTCAAACAGGTTGTGCTCCCTCTCTGTGTCCAACAACCGTTGCTGCTTTTCCCTCAAAAAATTCCCTCCCTATCCATATCACTGCTCCCCTTCTTCATCCCTCAACGTGAACTTCTTCTTCTCACAATCAAGCAGCATAGTCGTACGCCATATCCTTCGCTGTGTTTGGTGCTCTCCACCGAAGCTCACTACTACAAATTAGAGACTCCACGACACTCCTCTCACGGCGGTTCAACATATTGGTCGTCGGTGACCATATAATGAGGCAGCTCCCTATGGTTGGTGGAACCGCCGCCGCTTGGCCTCCACCAATTCAGTGAACTTTGGCGCTATGCTCCCATCCTCTCTCCCGTGTCAATCCCCTATCTCTTTTGCGTTGGTCTTTCACTTTTCAAACTTGCTTCCTCCCTCTCAAGGTTACTCCTTTGCTCTTCGAACATGCTCCATTTCTCTCAAGGTCAGTCACTGCTCTCTCTCACTCAGGTCATCAAGGTTGCTTAAAGTCACTGCTCTCTCTTGCTCAAGGTCACTGTTCCACTTCAATCTCGTTGCTTTCTCTCAGTCAAGGTCGCAACTCCACGCAAGGTTGTTGCTTTCTATTGTGCAATCACAAGTTGTGGGCCTCAACAACACGAGCCTCCAAATCGAAGTGGAATCAAGGTTTGTCTTTCCTCTGTTTTGGCATTTTTTTCCCCGTTTCCTTTTTTTCTCTTATTTTGTTAATATCTAATCCTATTTCCTTGTCATTCCAAAAATTTGTTTGTGTTTCATGATGTATTTTTTATGAATATGAAGCTATGATAAGCAAACTAAGCTTGGTTAGAAAATCTGTTGCATTAAGGGATTTTGTGTTGCTGCTTCAATGTTGTTGGCTCTACATGACTATTATTTTTCATTATGCCCAAATTTCAAATACTCATTGTAAATATTGTTGTAAATGGAGCCCAACATGGGAGGGAAAAAGGATTGAATACTAACTTGGTGAGGTAATCAGAAATCATATTATCGGAATTTGCAATGGACAGTTCCATCAAATCCTTAATAACAATAATTTTTTGTGTTTAATTTGGAACATGTTTCAGGACATCTTAAATCCTTAAAGAATCCCCCATGTGCTTGTTCTCGAAAGAAGCTTTGACTGACAAAACTTTAAGTATGAAGTGATTGTAAAGACAAAGGATCCACTGAAGCAGCTGGCACAACTACTATTGGATCGCTTAAGAAATCAGTGTGGAACTATTATTTTCAGAATGGGGATAGACAAAGCTGATGTGGTAAGTTGAGATAAGTTTTTCAAATTATTAAGATAATGTTGTTACATTCACAATTTTATGATTAACTCTGTTTATGAATCCCACAATTTCAGGAAGAAATTATGCCTTTCTCTTCAAGCATAAATAACTCTGACAGCTTGATAGTTGATGTTTAGTTATTTACTATCTGAAACATGAACTGACGAAATTGCTTAATTTGTTACTCACATATATACTCTTCACGGTCTGACGACTTTGAAATGACATAGTCATAAAAAAACTTATTATCAAAAACCCATGTATAGCATACATAACATTTTCTAATATAGCATTTGTCAAAAACCTTTATCTCAAAGTCATTTAGCTTTCCCCTTTCCATAGGAAGCCTTCTCCAGGCCTTGTATTCACTATTGAAAACACTAAATTTTAAAATAAAAATAATCATATGGACAAATATTTATCTCAAATTTATTTAGCTTTCCCTTTTCCATAGGAAGCCTTCTCCAAGCCTTGTATTCACTATTGAAATCACTAATGAATGATTCTATCCTTTGGTAGCCCATGGAGCCCTGGTGTTGGTGTTTATAGCATGGAGTGGGTAGAGGAATGCAGGTGATATGAGTGATTTTATCATAGTTGATAGATATTAATTAGTGATTTCAAATTTCTTGCATGTTGAAATGTGGAGTGCATATCAAAGCAATGTTTTATATTTTATTTTGATCCACTTTCTAAGGTTGAGAAGACTTAGAGCATCAAATTTAGGAAGACAGTTTATACTTGCTTATCTGCTTGATTCCATGTTTAAAGAAAGTCCAAAAAAGAATATAGGCATGTTTATATATAAGCACAATTTCTCTTCTTATCTGAAAAGTGTTGGAAAGTTATACTTGGAATTTGGAATTGGAAAGAATAATGTTGTTTGACATGGCCCTTGTTCATCAATAGAGTGACACCTAAGCTCTAAGATAAAATGTTATAAAATGTTTTTCTATTTTTTCTTATAAAAGAGGAATAAGATGAAAAAACAAACTCTGATAACTACCTGATAAATTTTAGAAGAGTTGTTCAATTTATTGTTTCATTGAATGAAAATGAAAATAGTTTCTTTTCCTTAGACTTATCATTTTAGAATTGAAAATGTATGTGTGTTGTTTTTAGGTACTTTTTTTTTTTGTAGATTTATGTTGTGGTTATTGTTTTGTTTGCATATTTTACAGGATGGTTTTGCTATGTACCCAAAAATAAAGGATGATTTTGCTATTGTGAATGTGCTTTATTCTTTACAAGGGCAAAGAGTTTAGCCTCATTTTTTTTTTTCAAAGTTATTTTCTGTCCTCCTTAAACCTCTTTGTTTAGATTTTTCCCCCCTTTTAATTGATTCTAATTCATGCTATCTGTGTGTTATGCTGTCAATTGGCAAAGCTAACTAAAGAGTAATAGAATTCAAAGAATATTTGGCCATGTTTATTTTACTACTTGGAAGTTAGAACTTCAAGGCATGCTTGTAATTTAAGTATTACTTGAAGCTTTGCTAAACACTAACAAATTTGTGTCCATTTCATTATGTGCTTGTGCAATAAATTAACACTAACAAGGCTGTGAATATTGTTTATCATTATTTTCTTAGTGGTAGTAAGCACCAGATGCTTGATTTTCAAGATATAGTTGTGTTCCTTTAGCACTCTTCAACTCGAAACTAGACTCACTAGTAGCTCTAGAAACGGGGCATTCCCTTATCTTATTCTAGCACTATCTAGTTAGATATTGTAGCAACATTATTTACATGTCTCTTTTATTTGGTTTTTGTTCAAATTACTTTAGATGGTTAGAACTAAATCAATAATATATGGGTTATAATGGTTGGTAGTTCAAGTTTCTAAATATAAAAGGCTTTGACAGTTATGATAGGATGACCCCTTTTGCAGTCTACTTTGCAATGTCACATTAACTCCGACGTGCCCTTTTCATGCCACTACTACTCCTTCTCCTTAGTTTCCAAATAGGTACAACACACCATGCTTTTCATTACCTATTATAATCACTAACCCTTCATTTTTATTTTATCTTGTACTTAAAAAATCAATGATTATTACTTATTAACTTATTCTATCATTTTTTTATTAATCTGCACTCCTTAGATTATGTCATTTCTATCTAGGCATTCAGAGAAAGAAAAAGGAGGGATGAAATGCTAAACTCGATGAACTGAAACACTTGGCTTCAAAAAAGGCCTCATTGCAAAAGTGTACTAAAAAATTTGATGCTAAGCTGCTGATCTACTTATGTTGTTGAAATCAATAATTTTACATGAGCTGCAAATTTGATTACACTACAACCTGAGTTCATCTGTTACAATTCTTATTTTTTATATTTTGTTTCATTTTAATATATTTTTTCCTTTTGTGGAATGAGAATGATGAAGTATGGTCTTGTGCAAACACAACACCAGAGATAAATGCCAAATCTAAAGCAATATTGTTTTTACTTTTAGTCATTTTACTTCTTTTTTTTTTTATTTCTTCTAGTCTCTTATACTATGAGATGTTGTTGTTTTCTATTTCTAACTGCAGACATGGAATCACTGGTGGTGGCGAGTTCCTTTTCTTCTACTAGCCATGACCCTATACATGATGGTCCATCCTACACTTAGTTTATTCTTGATGGTCTTCTTTGTAGCTCAATCTTAGGATTCTGAAACTTAAGTTTCTATATTATTGAAATATCATCAAAACTTCCATATTTTGTAATTTTCTTGTTATGACCTTGTAATAGTTTCAAATGTTTAAGATATACAATATATTACATGTTATTATGTATTTTGATACACTTTTCATGAATCTTTTATTATAAGTAATGAATACTTATTTTAATTTTTGCATTATGCTTGAATTTTTTTTTTTTTTTTTTGAGATTGGAAAGTAATTGCTACAGGAATTATGATAAAAATATAAATAGGAAAATAAAAAATTTAAAACTTGTAATAATCTAAAATAGCTAAGAAAATGTATTTATTTTTTTTCTCTATCAAATTTGGGCATTAGTGGCAGTTTAAATCGCCGCAAAGTCTCTATTTCACCACTTAGTAATTAGTGGCGGTTATAAACTGACGCGAACATTTTTGGGTAATTTGCAATTGGACTATTTAGTAATTAGGGGTAGTTATAAACTGCCGCGAACATTATTTATTTAAGGCTTGGATTTTTTTCTTGCAATGTTCTATATTTTTTTTTATTACTTTGGAAATAGGTCATATCTCAATACTTGACTCATTTTGTTAGTGTAATGCTCATTTGGTAATTGAAATATAAATGTGAAATTCTAAAGATTTGCAATGGCTGTGCAGATTCAACCAGTATGCTATAGCAAAATTTGTTGAAAATTTTGAATCAATTCCAAGAACTTTGGCTGAGAATGCTGGGCTAAATGCAATGGAGATAATATCTTCTTTGTATGCAGAACATGCGTCAGGAAATACCAAAGTAGGCATTGATTTGGAAGAAGGCATTTGTAAGGATGTATCAATCACAAGTATTTGGGATGTACATATTGTCAGAGTTGTTTTGTTTGTTTGCTATGAGCATTATTACTTTGCTTTGAGAAGCTGCAACATTTTCAATTACTCGCCAACAATTTTAACATGAATCACCAACATTTGATATTGACTTACCAACATATATCAGAAAAATTTTGGTTAGTTTTTTTCATTTTGCACATGTTGGATACTGTTGTGACTACTAATTCATCAATCCAAAGGGCCTTTAAGTCCTCTACCATAGTCCTAAAGCTCAGTTTCTTAAGACAATGCAACATGTTTTTAGTATTTCCAAAGCTGAAAATATACCAACATTTTCTACTACTTACTAACAATTTTAACATGAATCACCAACATATCTTATTGACTTACCAACATGTATCAGAAAAATTTTGCTTAGTTTTTTTCATTTTGCACATGTTAGATGCTGTTATGACTAATAATTCATCAATGCAAAGGGCCCCTAAGTCCTTTATCATAGTCCTGAAGCTCAGTTTCCCAAGACAATGCAACCCCTTTTTAGTATTTCCAAAATTGAATATATACCAACGTTTAGGATTACTCACCAACAATTTTAACATGAATCACCAACATTTCTTATTGACTTACACACATGTATAAGAAAAATTTTGGTTTTTTTTTTTTAGTTTTCCACATCTTTAATGTTGTTATGACCACAAATTCATCAGTATAATGTGATTCCAAGCCTTCTAGCATTGTCCTGAATCTCAATATACCAGCATTTTGGTAGGCTCACCAACAATTTCAACATAACTCACCAACATTTATCTACAACTTACCAACAGGGATAAGAAAATTTTTTATCTTAGTTTTTATCAACTCCTTTCCAGTATTACCTAAACTGAAAATTTATCATAATTTGGATTACTCACCAACATTTTTCACATGAATCACCAATAATTTTGTACCACTTTCCAACATGTACCAGAAAAATTTTGATCATTTTTATTTGTTTTGCACATCTTGGATGTTGAGAGGACCAATTTATCAATATAAAGGGCCTCTTAGTCCTTTGCATAGTCTTGAATCTCAATTTTCCAAAAAAATTCAACTCCTTTTTCAGTATTATCAAAACTGAAAATTTACCAACATTTAGATTACTCACCAACATTTTTCACATGAATCACCAACATTTTTGTGCCACTTACCAACATGTACCAAAAAAATTTTGGTCATTTTTATTCATTTTGCAACTAGTGGAACCAACAAATTGGAACCAATAACCCACATGTATCAGAAAAACTTATTCTATCAATTTATTCCATCAACTTATTCAAATTTGATATTAATTGCCTCTTATATTTAAACTTAGTCCATCAATAAGTTAAACAATCCTCTTAAGTTGTTATATTACCCATATTTGAATAAATATTATATTATTTTAAAAAATCACAAGACGTAGTCATTTACCAATTTTCTTTAGAACTTACCAGCTTTTTGAACTAAAATCACCAACATTTTTTTAACCCTTTACCAACAAAAAATAGAAAAAAGTCATAAGGTGATTTTGACATTAATTGTCTCTTATATTCATACTCACTCAATCAATTATGGGGCCAAAATGCTGGTAAAAGAATATTGGTGATTCATGTAAAGAATGTTGGTGAGTAACCATTGTACAGGACATAGGGATCCTTGGGATTCAATTTATTCATCCATAGAATCCAGGAGTCCTATAAAACTAGTTTTATAACACAATTTTTCATAAAAGTTCATATCTCTTAGTATAGATAAAAAACTGATTGGATACCAACATTTTTAAAGTCTCACCAACAAGTTTGTTAAGAATCACCAACATTTCTCCATCCCTTACCAACATATATTAAAAAAAATTGTCAGTTTTTGTCCTTGAGCACATCATGTTGATTTTACCACCAATTCATCAATATAAAAGGCCTCTAAGTCCTCTCCCATAGTCCTCATCAATTTCTCAAGAAAATTAACCCCTTTCAAGTTTTTCCAAAATTGAAAATATACCAGCTTTTCCCATACTCACCAACAATTTTATCATGAATTACCAACATATACTAGAAAAAAAAATTGATTAGTTTTTGTGCCTGGGCACAACTTGAGTGATGTGTAGAGCACCAATTCATCAATTCAAAGGGCTCATAAGTCCCCTAGATTAGTCCCCACTCTCAATTTTCAAGGGAAATTCAACTCCTTGTCAGTATATTCACACTTACTCCATTAATTATGGGGCCAAAAGTCATCTCAAATTTGTCACATAATCTAAATTTGTGTAGAAATCCATTACTTTTAAGAATCAAAAGACTTGACTATTACCAACTTTGTTGGCAGCTTACCAACTTTTTAAACTAGAATCACTAACAGTTTTGAGTCATTTACCAACTTTTTAAACTAGAATAACCAACAGTTTTTATCAACTTACTAACCACTAGCAAAAAGAATAACCAACATTTACTAACAACTAGTAACCAACATTATCATATGAAGTTAAAGCTAAGAAAATTTTGAATATAATAATATTAATCGTAATATAGTTTGTAAAGGAAAAAATAATTCATTAGATCTAAATAACAATAGTATTCCAACTACAACGCTTTGAAATTTCCCCCTTGGTGAATTGTGCAGAGTCTTTATGGTTTCCCAATTGAGCCATCTAACTGAAGATCTTCAGTTACACAACTGCACAATTGAAAAACTCGCATTATGATATCTACTCTCTAATCTTTTTCTCTCAAATGACTAAGAAGAAAAAAAAAATACTTGAAATCATAGACAATTCATTCATTTAATTCTTTGCTTCAAACTAAAGATCTTAGGCACACACAACAATGACTCAATCAAGCTTTAGACCAAAAAATGGAAAGCATTAAAAAGGAATAAATGACATAAATTAGGTTCACCACTTTGAAAAAAAAAATCACAAATAGCAAATGCTTCTAAGCTTGAGAAAGTATGCTACAAAGCCAAGAGAAATCATTGTTGTTCTCATAAACATTAATTGTCTGCATTCTTGGCTAGTTTGACTATCAGGTAACAGTTGAAAAAACAAATTCTACTTACCTCCCCACTCAGAATCTTTCCCTGAAAATATTGAGTAGCAGTGTCAAATTTCTCAATTCCTTGGAGAAGTAAAAGCAATCAGGTTTTCTTTTATTATTACACACATTATGAGAAAGAAAGAAAATATGAAAACCAATCCATAGACCAATTATTAATCATCAAGTTTACAAGCAACAAAACTAATTTGAGAGATGGTTGTCATGTAAACTAATTGATAAGTGATGACCCTTAAGAAGTTGGCATACATATTATCACCCTCACCTTAAGTAAAGTTCGGCCAAAACTTTCCTCCTCCTCTTCAATTACATTCATGATGTGCACTTCCTGTTGTTTTAGCTTAGGGAAAACATCACCCATCACCTTCACCATAACACTTACAAGCCTAGGTTCACAAAAATTGAGTACAGAAAAATGTATTATGCACACTTAAAAATGTATATATAGCTAGAATCACCTGTCAGGTGCTTGATAATGTGAAAAACTTTTAAACAAGTACATCAAGGTTTGATTTTGAAATAACAAGTAAATAGAAGTTTTAAATATCAATATGGAACTGGAATCTGCCAAAAAAATGGCTTTAGATCTAGAAACAATTTGACATGGCCAAGCATTATACACAACCATTAAACATTTTTCTTTATTTGAACTGAAAACTACATTAACATAGGCCTATGTTTTCCCCACAGTAAAATGTTGAAATTTTACTAAAAAGGGTAGCAAAAATTCTTAAGTGAAAGATTTGCCTTGCTTTACTGGGGCTTGAAGGGAAATTAGATATGTGGCATCCTTCTTGTCCAATCCATCAAAGAGAGCTAGGAGCAACCTTCAATTCATTATTTTCCCAAACAAACTCGCCCTCCTGCTATGGTCACTTCAACTTTCCTCTGACAAAAAAAGGGGGAAAACTTGAATTTATATATAGGATAGGACACAAACAAGAGGCAATGAGAGTTTTCAAGAATAACTTATTATTCTCACTAATAACCCATAAAATAAAATGGAATTTATAAAGTAACAATTAAATAAGCTTCCTAAGGATGGACTGAATTCAATTGGTCCAATGTTAAGACAATAAACGTATTATTGTACTAAATGCAAAACCATTATAAATCAAAACCAAATTTAGCAATTTATAGTTAAATCAATACCTTCCCTTTCCTTCCCTCAAAGACATTTGTGTCTAGTCTAGAGTGGTGGGACTTTGAGGTAATCTCAAAGCTTGAATTTGGATTGAGGAAGATAAATTATAACTGAAAGGATATCCTCTGTTCGATATCCCCCCATCTAAAAAGAAATGGACTGTTAAGCTAGAAATTTATGATCTTTCCACCATTGTATCCCATACCAAATGCATCCTTTCTTCAATACCTATGTGGCAATGCAAATTTATAATGAACAATTCACAATAAATCAGAATGCATGTGGGTCATAAGTATCAAGGACGACCATGTGATTAACATTGACAACATTAGGAATTTTCCGAAAGTCTTCAATTCCAACAGCTTTTCGGGTAGAATTAAAGGCACAATGATTAGTTTCTACAAGCTGCAAATTTGTAAAAGGCATCCTTTTGTCAAATAAATTATCACAATAAAGAGAACTTGATTGTGCTAAGGGCACAAATAATATGAAAATCACAAACCCATCATTATACTAACAAAGCCCCAAATCCATCATTATACCAACAAAGCCCCAAATCCAATATGAGAAAAAGAGAGGACAGGAACTGAATTATGACTAGAGATAAGGCTTTGCATCCAGATGTACCTCTGGCAGTGTGTTGCAATGCTGCTGCGATTGAGGACTTGGCGGTCCGAGCTTGCGGTGGCTCGATGAGGCAAGTTACACAGTGAGCCCAATTAATGTACCAAAATAAGGGCTTTTGGTTTCTGCAGATAGAGGATGAAGAAGATGATGATTGATCAAAATCCTAATGAATAAATCCCTAAAAAAATAATAAAAGTGACTGGGCATTTAGAAAATAAAAGAGAAAAAGGACAAATAAATTCCCAAACAGAGGGAAGACAAACCTTGATTCGATGTTCGGTAGAGGCTCGTGACTTGCAATTGCGCAAAAGAAAGCAACGACCTTGAGCAAGAGACAGCAGAAACCTTGAGCGACAGAGAGTAGTGACCGAGTGACTGAGCGATTAGGGAGCAAAAGAGCGACAGCAAGCAACGGGTTCTTCCAACCGCAGTGAAATGCTTCATTTTTGTGGTCACTGCCGTGAGTGGAGAGCCATGGAATCCCTTATTTGTAGTAGTGTAAGAACAAGCACCCTAAGGGTGCCAGTGTGGCATGGCGTAAGGGTGGTTGTGCAGCTGAGTTGGGGGAGATAGTTCACAGAGTTGAGGGAAGGGGGAAAGAGTTTGGGGTTCATTTCGTGGGTTTCTTTTTTATTTTTTCATTATTATTTTTTAAAATTCTTTTCGTTCCTTATCCCACCATACTCCCTTTCATATGTGTGTGCACACAAGCCAGCCCTCTGTCCGTACATATGCGTCGCCGCAGTGCATCAATTTGTGCGTCAAAATAACAGCCCTCGGGTCATAAAGGAAGAGAAATAATGTTAGGGAAATATAATGAAGCCCAAATAAGACTTTGCAGCACAAGCCCTAGCCTTGACCTCTCCAACTTAGTTCACACAAAAGGAAAACACACAGACCAAAGTTAATGGACACGGCAAACGGCGGGGGTGCGCACCAGCACAGACCAAGTGGTTCCGAGCTCAGGCAGGCGGCGGAGGGCTAGACCGAGGCCGTTGTGGCATTCGGTGTGGCTTCGCGGCGGCGTGGCAACGACAGAGGATCAACGGGCGACGCGAGTTCGTGTGCGGCGGAGAGATGGATCGCAGAAGCGGATTGTGCGACAGTGCTGGGACCTGTACGTGGATGCGATTGAGGTGTGTGGACAGGCGATGCGTGGCTGGGTTCGCGCGATCTCAAAGGCGCCAGGCTTTGTGGCAATCGCGCAAAGAGGAGATGCAAGGTGCTGGTCTCGCGGTGGCGGCGGCTTTGCGGGGTAAGGGTGCGAGGTGGCGGCTTCGCGGTGGCTGACACGACCAGCTTGGAGATGGCAGCGGCGGGGGTGGTGACGGCGTCGGTGGCGAGGCGCGGTGTCAACTGCTACGCGGCGCGACGGCCACCAAGAGAGAGAGATGACGGAAGTGGGGAGCTTCAACTTCCCTCTTTCTTCTTCTGCTTGAGGTTTCTATTTTTATTTTTTCTTTTAGTTTATTTGAGATTTAAAAAAAGGTTTGATTTGTATTTTTGAGATGTTTCTTCTGGGTTCTGGTTTGTGTTTGGGAATGGGATACTGTTGTTTGTTTGTTCTGGATGATTGCTTGAGAGTCTATTTCTGGCGTTGGTGTATATGATGGATGGTTGTAGTAGCTATGATTGTGAAAATCTTGATGGCGTGGTGATTATGTGACGGGTTCATGATGATGATAGTTTCCTGGTCGATGATAAGGATGGTTTTGGTGGGAGGGTGGTGGACAATGATGTTGGTGATTGAAGTGAGCTTGATTATTTTTCCAGATTCCCTTCTGCCTTGATCAAAACTCTCTGCCCTCCATATATAGTCGTTCCTTTGTTGATCAAAATCATATCATCTCATTTTTATAGGTTGGCTGTAGGGATCTCAACTCATCCCCTTAGTTGTAACCGAATGATCATTCCTCATTTTGCATGGAGCGAATAGGAACATCATCATGGTATTGCACTCCTGTTACTTGACTTCCATTTGTCTTTTTCCTTATGTTTTGTCTTGCTTTGGGTCACGAGCAAGTTTAGGACTTAGCTTAATAGAATTGGGCCAACATACACATGATATATATATATATATATATATATATATATATATATATATATATATATATATATTTTGAACAACTGGCAATGGACTAAAAATAAATAAATGGCCAAAACAGGCTTGTTTTACGACACTCTTTTTTTCTTTTTTGAAAATGAATAAGAGACTTGGACCAAGATAAAAAGACTGAGTGGCACTCTTTTTTATTTTTTATGTGTTTACAAAAATAAAAGCAAAGATTAAAATATGGTGTTCATAGTTGTCCCTCTTTACTTGTTTCTTATTGAAAAATACAAAGTTCATGATGTTTTGCTGTAAGGAATAAGTAAATATATGAACACATATTTTGTTCCAATGTATGATGCATGATGGTGATGTTGATGATGCTAAGTGTATGATAGAAATGATGCATGCATAGTGACAATATAGAAAGTTCTGATGGATGCTACAAGAGAACCAATGGATAGTGATAATAAATGCATGATGACAATGTGAAATGTTCTGATTGGATGATGCTAGATGATTTCATGAAGGCGATGGATGCATGATGGTGATGCTCTAATGAATGATACAGGATGACCTCATGATGAATGCACACTGCTAACTTCAAGCAGGGAATGAAATGTATGCGTGTAAAATTTAAAAGCATGTGGAGAATAATGTGAAATTTAAAAATATGTGAAAGTGAAATCTGTGAAAGCAAATGCATATGAAATGTAAAAGCATGTGAAAGTAACATCTATGAAATTAAAGGAAATGCATGCAAAATTTAAATTATGTGAAATGTAAAATTTATGAAAGTAAAGGAATGTGAAATTAGAATAAAGGCATGTGAAATTTAAAGACATGTGAAATATAAAATTTGTGAAAGTAAAAAGCATGAGAAAGCAGAGTATAGGCATGTGAAATTTAAAATATGTGAGAGTAAACTCATGTAAAAGCATAGTAAAGACATGTAAATTAAAATTTAAAATTTGTGAAAGTAAATGCATGTGAAAGCAGAGTAAATACATGTGAAATTTAAAATTCATGAAAGCATGTAAAATGTGAAATTTAAAAGACTTGTGAAATGGAAAAGAATGTGAAAGCTGTAAACTCCAAAACCATTCAGAAAATATAAGCTTAAATGTTTTGATTGACAACAAAACTAATTTAAAGAAAATGTTTTGAGGAATACCTAACGACTACCTTGAGTTTCTTGACAAAAGTTTATCAAGTGACTTCTAGATGTATTATCGGAATTAAGTTGAAATGATTTCACTATGCATTTGCAAACATATTTTTCTCTTATTAGAAGAGGAAAGATTCAGATAAAGCAAAATTCATCAAGCAAAATGCATTCATGTGCATCAAAGAAGTAAGATCACTCTAACAAAATCAAGGAATTAAGGATATGGTCGTCAAAAAGTAACACTAAACTTCAGAAAAGAAGGGATTCAATGATGATAACATTCAAAAGATGGAAAAAATGTGTTACTTAATTGTCAGTCGTCATAATCACAGACTATTCATCAGTACAAAGTCAAAAATTGAAGATCAGAAAACAAATAAATCAACAAGAAACTAGCAGCGCTCTTCAGAGAGTTCGCATCTTGAAAAGAGAGGGAAAGCAATTAGTTTTGAAATTCAAATTCAAAGTCAAATCAGTCTCTTTTACCCGAAACACCATCTCTTCAAGTACCCTCGATCAACAAAGAAAGACTTGCTAAGAATTTCAAAAACCATGTTCAAAAAGTAGAAGAATAGTTTCTGATAGACTTCAGAAACTTCAACTTATCAACGGCTTTTGAAAAAAAGATCTTGACACCAAACAGGTTACTCCTCTAGATTATATTCTCAACACTCAACTGATGTTTGACACGTGCTGGTTGGATAGAAGATCAAGGACAACGGTAACAAAGAAGAATCATCTATAAATAGAGATGACCGAGCTTCAAAAGTGGAGAGATGAGAAATAGTGCAAAAATGCTAAAAAAATCTTTCCAAATCTCTCTATAAAAATTATCTGCTAGATCTCTTATACATTAAAATCTTCTTTCCATATACTAGATTGTTCATACATTCTTTTAAGGAAGAATTAGCAGAAAGAAATCACTCAAACTAGTTTAGATTTATCACTTCACATTCAGAAAAGGAGAAGCTTGAGTGTAATATTATTCAAATCGTGAATCTAGTGTATCATTGATCCAGTAGTGATCGAAAGTTGGAAGCTTGAAGAGGCTATTGCAAAATTGCTTGATGTTGTTGAGTTAGTAAGAGTGATTTACTAAAGTTAGCACGATTCAACCCTCCCAACCTTTTCATGCATTTTCTTGCTATCAATTGGCATCAGAGCTTGGCCTCTAAGGGGTTGAGTATTATAACGACTACAGAGGAAAAAGATCCATAGATAAATGGCACAAAGCATCCATGTAGCAGAAGGGCACTTGATCAACAGATCACCATTCTTTGATGGTGGAGACTATGCCTACTGGAGTGATCGAATGGAATTGTTCATAAAATATACAAGTCTTGACTTGTGGAAAATAATCCAAGTAGGCGACTACATTCCACTTGAAGAAATTCCTACAACAAATGATGCACTTCCCACATCAAGAGAAGTTCCCAGAAGCAAATGGACTGAGCAGCATAAAGCCAGGATTCAACTAAATTCCAAAGCTAAATATCTGTTCACCTGTGCACTAAGTAAAGCTGAATATGATAAAATTATTGCCTGTGACACAGCAAAAGAAATATGGGACAGACTGCTACGTTGCACGAAGGAACTAATCAAGTCAAGGAAATAAAGATTAGTATGCTGGTTCACCTGTGTGAAATGTTTAAAATGACTAATCAGGAAAACATTAATGATATGACTACAAGAGAATGCATATCATAAATCAATTGAAAGGTCTTGGCAAAATTTATTCTAACTCCGAGCTAGTTAGAAAAATTCTAAGAAGCCTCCCTACAAAATGGCTGCCTACAATTACAGGTATTACTGAATCCAAAGATATTCAAATACTGAGTTTGGATGCACTTATTGGATCTTTTAAAACTCATGAGGGAGTTTTGGTAGAAATGCATGGTGAATCCATGAAGAAAAACAAATCCATTGCCTTAAAATCTTCCCATAAGTCAAGCAAAAGGAAGGTAATGAAAATTACTGAAACCTCTGATGAAGAGGATGAATATGATGATGACACTGAAGATGATGATGGAGATAAGATCTCCATGCTAGTAAGAAGGATGTCAAGAGCCTGGAAAGGCAAGTTCAAAAGAAGAAAAGACATAAAAAGAGAACGAAGAAACAAAATAAAGCCGACAACATTATTTGCTTTAATTGTAGAGAAAAGGAACACTTCAGACCTGAATGTCCAAAGTTAAAAGGCCCACAAAAGAAGCTCATGAGCAAGACAAAAGGAATGCTAGCAATATGGAGTGACTCTGATAAAGAAAACTTGGGAGTAGAAAGTCTAGAAGGACAAGAAGATATAGCAAACCTATGCTTCATGGCAGGATATAATTTGGAGGATGAATTTGGGGTAAATATTTCTGATCATAATCTATCTTATGATGAATTAGTAGTATTATATGAAGAATTACTTGAAATGCAAAAAGAGATTGTTTTAGAACTACAAATAGTCAAAACAGAAGCCGAAACCTGAAATGCAAAAAGAAGGAATTACAAAAAGAGAATAATGAACTCAACACCTCAAAAGTTAAGTTAGCAAAAGATTGTGAAGAAAATTAGAATACTATGTCTAAACGCGAAAAAACTGTTATACTTTTAAATAGCTCAAAAAAATCTTGAACTTATGCTTGGAAGACAAAGACCATATTTTCAGAAAACTAGGTTAGGATATGAAGAAGTAGAAAAAAGAAAAGGGAGTAGATTTCATTGAGAGAAAACTAGAAACAAAGTTTCCTGCACTATTTGTTATATATATAAAAAAAAAAAGACATCCTCTTGACAGATGCTTCATGAGAGGGAAATCTATCAGAAGAATTGAGAAACCTTGTCTTTATGATGCTAACTCAGAACGACCCAAGAAAGTCTAGGTACCTAAATTAAAAAGTGTGTTTACTGTAGGTGTGCCTGACAACACATAGAATTTGACAATAAATGATATATGGACAGTGGCTGTTCCAGACAAATGTCCAGATCCAGAAAATGGTTCAAAAATCTCAAGCCAAAAAACTTTGCATAAGTGAAATTTGCTTATGGAGGAAAATCAAAAGTCACAGGTATTGGAAACATTGGTAATGATGATTCTCATCAAATTTCTAATGTATTACTTGTTAATGATCTGGCTCACAATTTACTCAGTATAAGCCAATTCTGTGATCAAGGATTTAATGTTAATTTCAATGCTCATAATTGCAATATAGTTAGTCCTATCTCAGGTCGTGTTATACTATCTGGCAAAAGGCATGATAACACCTACATGCTGCTCTTAGATGATCTTCAAGATCAAGATGTAAAATGTCTAGCATCCTTCATGGATGAAAAGTGGTCATGGCATAAGAAGCTTGGCATGCTCACATGAAGCTTATCTCTGAACTATCTCAGAAAGAGCTTGTCAATGGATTGCCAAAAATTAGGTTTGATAAGGATTCAACCTGTGGTGTTTATGAAAAAGACAAACAAACTAATGCCTCTTTTCAAAATAAACATGTGATATCCACCTCTAAACCACTAGAACTACTTCATATGGATCTCTTTGATCCAATCCAAACAGTTAGCCTTGCTGGTAAAAAATACTATCTAGTTATTGTAGATGATTTCTCAAGGTTTACCTGAGTGTTATTCCTAGCATCTAAAGATGAAGTGTTTGAAAAGTTTAAAGTTTTAGCAAACCATGTTGGCATTGAAAAGAATTCACAAATAATTTACATCAGATCTGATCATAGAGGGGAATTTGAAAATCATATATTTAATGAGTTTTGTGAAAAACATAGTATCTTTCATGAGTTCTTTGCACCTAGAACTACCCAACAAAACGTGGTTGCTGAGAGGAAAAATAGAAGCTTACAAGAGATGGTCAAAACTTTGATTTTAGAAAGTGGGCTATCCAAAGGATTTTGGGCCGAGGCTGTAAATACCTCATGTTATATACGAAACTGAATTTTTCTAAGACCGATTCTCAAAAGGCCCCTATGGCTATGAAAGGGTAGAAAACCTAGCATTTCGTATTTTCATATTTTTGGTTCATTTTGCTTTATACTTAACAATAAGGACAAAATTGCCAAGTTTGATCCAAAATTTGATGATGGTATATTTCTAGGATATTCATTTGTTTCAAAAGCTTACAAGGTATATAACAAGAGAATGCTATGTGTGGAAAAAATAATTCACATCAGGTTCAAAGAGCTCAGAAAAGATTTTAAAGATGACCCAAATGATCTAGAGGAAGCTCTTGGAAGGCTGAATCTAGGAAAAGGCTCAGAATCCAAGCAGATAAGCACATCAGAAAGAAGACTCCAGAATTTAAATCCTTCAGAAAGTTTGCTCAAGACACCAAAGCTAGCACTAAGCAATAGTTCTAAACAAGAGGAAGAGCAACCTGAGGATGAACAAGAAACTGATGGAAACTATAAGCACAGAAACTACAAAGAAGTCTCTAAACTTAAAGCTGTCTCTCAAAACTATGTTATAGGAGATATCTCTAAAGGAGTAAAAACTCAATCCTCTCTAAAACATACTTCAAATTATGCTCTAATATCCACCATTGAACCTGCATACATTGAAGAAGCCTCAAATGGAAAAGGATGGATGGAGGCAATGCAAGAAGAGTTGGATCAATTTGAGAAAAATAAAGTCTGGACTCTTGTAGAAAAACCAAATGAAAAAACCATCATTGGAACAAAATGGGTTTTTAAAAATAATTTGGATAAAGCAGGTAGAGTTGTCAAAAATAAAGCAAGACTGGTTCCATAAGGCTACAATCAACAAGAAGGAATAAATTATGATGAGACCTTTACACCAGTTGCTAGATTGGAAGCCATCAGAATGTTCCTTGCCTTTGCTGCCTACAAAGGTTTTACTCTCTATCAAATGGAGGTCAAGTCAGCATTCTTAAATGGTTATCTCTCTGAAGAAGTGTACGTGAAGCAACCATCGGGTTTTGAAAGTGATGACTTTCCTAACCATGTCTACAAATTAACAAAAACACTTTATGGTTTGAAACAAGCTCCTTGAGCTTGATATGAAAGGCTAAGCAACTTCTTGATAAAGAACGGGTTCAAAAGAGATAACATTGACACAACTCTATTCACTCTTAACTCTAAAGAACATTTTCTGATAGTTCAAATATATGTTGATGATATCATATTTGGTGTCTCTGATCATTATCTTTGTGAAAATTTTTCAAAACTAATGCAAAGTGAGTTTGAAATGAGTATGATAGTGTATCGAAATAGTGTAACGAGGAGTTACCTGGGATTACGTAATGACGTGCGCAGATGCTGAGTTCCCTTTCTTGGAGAAAGCCTTCGCAACGTACGTGGTGGGGGTTACCTGCAAGGACTCCACCGGGGGTATCAGTGTTTGTCTCAAGTGGTTTTGAATGAGGGTTCAAGAGATCATACCTGAGGAGTTGTGAGATACCCTTAAATAGGAGATCTCCTTACCGTTATTGCCCCCACTCTTCGGGGATGTGGTTGGTGGGGTTTTGCATGATCAGTAGTGGGAGATCATGGAGCACGTGACCTCTGGACGGTTGAGAACGGGCTTAGGTCATGTTCGCTCGAGATCGGATTGTATTAGGTTACGTATCGTGGTTTCCAACCTTAAGGATAGAGGCATTGAACATTATTCGTTTTCCAGCTTGTATATTTAGGAGCTCGGGAATAATTTTAGTTCATGATTTGGGCTTATTGTTAAGGTGACCTCTGATCTCTCAGTCCACAGTTTTGGGCTTGGTGCTGATATGAGGGTCATACTTCTGGCCTAAAACTACTATGTCGTAACAGTGCCCCCAACTCGGGTCCTTACTTGTCGGAGTCAGGAACCGAGTTTAAGATTCAGGCTCAGATTTGTTAGGTACCTTATCCTTCCGCTCTCTGAATTGGGGGCATCCTCTGGTTTTGAGTTTTGTTATGATGATTACGTCGTGTCTGGTCATCTCAAACGTCACTTTGTGTCTTGTACCTGTCCTCCTTCTCTTTCTGTTATGTGCGTTGGAGAGTTTCCCATTTTCCTCTAGTTAGTGTCTTGTACTTGTCACTGCTTTGATGTTTTGCTCTACGACGATTGGTTTCCACCGCCTTAACCGCGCCGTGCATGAGTGTAGGCGCAGTGGCACTGTGGTGGCCAAACGTTGGCGCGAATTTGTTTGTACCTTGTATTCTCATCTCGTTTTTTGCTTCTGATGTGTTACAGCTTCCTTTTTGCTGCCGGGTGATTTGTTATGGGGTTTAAAAAGAAAGGGGAAACCGCCTTAGGGCTTTTGCTTTTATTGTCGTTAATTCTGAATTTCCTGGACTCCGATCTTAGATTGTGGTGGTTTCCCCCTTGTAGGTTATGGGAAAACAATCCGTTAAGAATTCCAGAGTTCTCCGCCCTCAGAAAGTGTTAGCCGGGGACTACTTTCACCACTTCTCGAATAAACAAAGTCAAGAACACAAACTTACTCTTTGATCCCAAGAACAGTAGGCCATTGCACCAAGGAGGGAATCTACCCATTAGTTATGAGTTCTCTAGCTACTTTAAAGAACAAGTTTTGGACAAAAGTAATATGTAGAATGATAATGGATTTTATTGATGAACAAGAGTTATTACAACACCTTCACACCAAAGCATCACAATAACATATGTAGGAAAAAAAATACACCTAAACTAAACTAAAACTAAGGAAGAAAAATAAAAGATAAAATGTAAAGTTGTTTTGTGATGATTTGGGGATGCCTCTTTTTCACTCTCGAGGCCTTTTATAATCATGAAGACAATTTTCCAATTTCAGCCTATGTTAATTTGGAATAAAACTGTCCCTAAGTGCTTGGTAACCACTCCATAATGTTCCACAACTAATTGGCAATGCTCCACAACTAATTGGGATGAAATGTGACTATCTACCATGAATTGACCGCTTGTGAGTGCTCCAAAGTTTAGCCATGCAATAACTGACTCTTCTCCATGAGTCCACTAATTTTTCAGTGATAATCATGGTTAAGAAAATCGGACTGGACCGACTGGTTCGATCGAGAACTAGTCACCTGGTCGGTACGGTTAACCTAAAAAAATCGGGGAAAGTCAAAATTGGTCAAGAACTGGGAAAAATGGTGAACCCGACGGGTTGGATTGGTTCAGAACTTTAATTTTTTTTTGTTTCAAAGTTTAAATACTGATATTTTGTGGTAGTTATAGAGCAAAAATAAAAAAAAGAATAAAAAAAATGGCACTAACAAAGATTGTTGGATTATCCTTCTTCTCTTTCTGTCATTTATAGGTTGCTCATCATAAATCTTACTGGTCATCAACAAATATTATTTTCAAATACTTTTGTGACCATATTGTGAAGTTGAGACTAGAGAAATTTTATATGGATTATGCTTATTTTTATAAACCTATGAATATATATATATTTTTTGTGTTGATTATGTTAATGTTAATGATTTAATATATTTTTTATATTTTAATTAATCATATGTATATATATAATTAGTTAGTGTACTAATTCTACAAAACATAATTCAATAATAATAAATGTATAAAAAATTAGTTTAATAAGCCCAACAAATATTGCATAATATAAATGAAAAACAGGTATTTATATCTATACATATATAAGGTGCATTCTTCACAATAACTACCCGTGCACAACTTTTATAATTACAAAAATATCCCTATTAAGCCGATCACAAAAACTAATTTCACATCTATATTTCAAGAATAACTACCATTTATAATAAGTTCTCTAACTTCTTACTTTAAAATTTATTATTTTTATTAAATATTTTAAAAAATAAAACATGCAAATTGACTAGTATCTAAGTGCTTGTGAATTTGTTAATAAATAATAAAGAATTGATTTTATTTTATTTATTAATTTTCTATTTAGTCCAAAATAAATAAAGAATAAAAAATAGTTTGATATAAAAATATTTATTATGGTAAAAATTACTAGGAAATCAAAACGTGTTTTTAGGAAGTGACTTTTGTATCCTTAATTGTAATTTTACCTAAAAATTATATTTCTACATATATTATATCTAAACAGTTTAGTAACATTTGATTATAATAAAATATACTTCTATGATTATATCTAAACATATAAAAATTTTCGCTTCTGTGAATTACTTCTCTCAAAACCTTAACCAAACGGCATATTATCTTTTTTATTATTTAAGTTAATAAATATATATATTATAGGATGTCAATGTGATTTTCATAAAATAGTTGTAATTATGCTAAATATTTGGAGTTCGGTGTAAATGTCCTGATGAAAAAATAAAAAAAAACGCACGTGCCGACTATTCTAAAAATACGGCATAAAATACGAGTGCGAGGCCCCACGGCGTGCTCGTTTGCGTGGAGCAGAGAGTGGAGAAGCTGGAATTTGCGGAACTTACCCCAACCGCCAAAAAAACAAAACCAAACCCTCGTACCCCGTTTCAAAATGGGTCATCCTTAGGTTTAGGTTTTCGGTCCTAAATCAAAAACAAATCCCCCAACAACTCCAACGTTCTCTTCTGATTCCACCATTCCCCTCTACTCTCTTCCTCTCCTCTCCTTCTCCCTCCTCCCCCTCCACCGCTATGTCCACCCGGTAAGTTTCGAATCCCTCAATTATGCTTTCCGTCCCTCCTTTTCAACCGATTTCTTGCTTTTTCTTTTTCGATCCCATCCTCTGAAGCCTTCGACTTCCCCAGTGGGTCTTTACTATTTATTCAATTCTTTTTGGTGTTTCTTTTGTTGTTTTTGTGAATCGCATGGTGATGTGATTTCGGTGCAGAGAGGATTAAAGTAAGGGTTTTTTCTTTGTTTTTTTGGTGAGCCATTGTTGTTTAGTTAGTGATAAAATTGTGAACTAGTGATGACTGCGATTTTGTGGCATGGAATCTGATTGGGGATTGGTCGCGTTTTTGCCACTCTTGATGGGTTCTGAAATACCCATTTGATTAACCTTTATCTCTCGTGTTTAGGCGTCTTCCTCGATTATTTTCTCGTTATACTAGGTTGAAATTGATACGAAAAATGTGCAGTAGAATTCCTTTTCTGCTAAAGTGGGAATGGGGTTATTGTTGTTTAACATATAAAGGTGGACTTGAACTTAAATTTACGTTCCTTTTAATACTAATGGTTGATTCGTTTGGAGTGAGTCAGAAATTTTGCATGTGGGAAATGCTTAAAAATTTCTAAATGTTAGGGTTTTGATTTGTATGATGTCCTTTGCTTGTATTTGGTTACCCTTTTTCAATGTCTTTTAGACTCTCTTGATTGCTTATTTATTTGGAATCTGAGTTGTCTTAGGATATGCAAGTTCTATGCCCGAGGAGCATGTTTGAAAGGGGAACAATGTGATTTTTCTCATGAGAGAAAAGATTCTGCAGTTGATGCACCTGGACAGCAGATTTGCACATTCTATCAGAAAGGGCTCTGTGCTTATGGCAGTCGATGCAGATATAAGCATGTCAAAGCTTCTCGAGCATCATTTTCAACAAATGGACGTCAGTCTCTTGTTTCAGATTCAGTTGCAGCGCATACTACTCAAGGAGCATCATCAAGCTGGGTTCCAAAGGCTACAAAGTCGTCTCCATCAGACAAGTATGTGAGGAGTTCACAACGTAAGCATCAGGATTATCTGGGGAATGGTGATGTTGGTGAATCTAGTACTAGTAGTGCTATCCCATCTGAGCAACTTTTTTGCACATTTGCCGCTGCCAACTGCCCCTTAGGAGATAAATGTTCTCGTGTTCATGGAAATCAATGTTTATACTGTAGAAAATACTGCTTGCATCCTACTGATCGAAGGGTAAAAGAAAATCATTTGAGGACTTGTGAGAAAAAGGAAAAATACCTTGAGCTTTTGAAAGATAGTGAAGAAATAGAATGCAATGTTTGTCTTGAGCGTGTTCTTTCGAAACCTAAACCATCTGAATGTAAGTTTGGGTTGCTTCCTGAATGTGACCATGCTTTCTGTATATCCTGTATCCGCAACTGGCGTAGTAGTGCCCCAATTTCTGGAATGGACATCAATAATAATACTAATACAGTGAGAACTTGCCCTGTGTGCCGCAAACTATCTTATTTTGTCATTCCAAGTGGTATATGGTATTCTACAAAGGAAGAGAAGCAGGAAATTATTGACAACTACAAGGCTAACTGCAAGTAATTTCTTTTCTCTTTACCTTCCGCCTACACTAAACCTGAAATTGATGTGTGTGTGTTATGGTTAATTGATGAAGCATGTTTTAGGGATTTTCAGAGGTAATTTCTTGGGAAAATATTCCTTCCTTCCCTCCCTTTATTGCTGCATATTCCCTGTATTCCCCTCCCCAATGAACCACCCGAAAACAAGAAAAATTGCATGAATATGCACTATCCCAATGAGAATTTGTGTGATATATAGATGTGTTTACTCTTCAGACCCTCCTGTCGAGGAGGACACTAGTGCCAAGTTCAGTTAAATAGGTGACTGTCTAATGATAAATAGAGTGAACTTATTTTATATTAATCAGAGGTTGATTATTTTTGTATTTGAACTCGCCTATTCTGGTCTTTTTCTCAGGTTGATTGATTGCAAGCATTTTAACTTTGGAGATGGGAACTGCCCATTTGGGACCAGTTGTTTCTACAAGGTACTCAATTTCCACTATTGTCACTTTCTTTCTTTTTTCCCTTGGGCTATTTCGATTAACATGGTTATTGTGAATGATAATACCAACCATCATTCTTTGAGCAATAAATTTCTCACCCCATTTCTTCTCGTACAAAATGAAAATTTGTTATACATAAGGCCTTTTAAATTATTTTTGTATGATAGCATTTTCAATCCGATTGTTGCAATTTAATTCATGCATTTTTCCATCCATATGTTGTCTCTGTTCTTTAAAGCTTTAGGTACTACTGATTGAGCTGGTTCAGAAAATTAGAGAGAAAAGTATGAGCAATCTCATAAACTGTTTATTCACTAGATCCACGTTGTCCTCAGCATAGGTTGGACCTGGGGGAAGGGTACAAGGACTTATACTAGAAACCCACAAATACTCCCATCAGGATCTCATTGCTTTTGAGCATGAAGGCCCAGGACCCTCCTCTTCGTTTGGCCCAATCCTCTCCTTTCCAAAGTAGTCTTTCTTTCTGCAGTGAGCTGGACTGGATTGTCCAGGCCCAGCCTTTATTCCCTTGTTTATGTAAAACCACTTTTCTATTGACAATGGATTGGGCTGGGCACATAACTTCAGAAAATAATTGCCTCAGCAGCATCCCAATCCCCTTCCTTTTTGATCTGGGCTTGGTCTGTCTGGTTTAAAAAAAAAAAAAAAAAAAACTCAATGTATTAATTCCATAATTTTCCCCTTTTACCTCATCCTTTCCATTCATGATTCTTCCTTTACAAAGCTGAGGTGTCACCTACAGCTCTTCGGTGGTTACTTGTCCCATCCACCTCTGTCCTTTTCATGTGACCCTTCTCGGCCACTCTCATCACAGAAGCACCTGTTGGAACTGCTTGCAAATTCACCAATGGCTGCCACGCATTGTGGGTGGCTCATTTCTGCTGCTGCCAAAGCCTGCATCTTCCCCCTTTGACCCTTCATGATGAAAGCCTTTACTAAAAAATCTTGCCCTCCATGGCTTTTCCTCCATGGCTGCGTCTCTTTTTTAGGCACTTGTGTTTCATCATCTGAGACAAAGCAGAGTTTGTTTGGGTTTGAAGAACAATCTTCCTTCCCCATAGTGTCCTTTCTTGATTCATCTTCGTTCCTCGTCTCCTCAGCCCCCTCACTCTTCAGTTCTTTGGACAATCTTTATCTATTTCTTCCTCCTTACATCTTTAGTGTGACCACTGCTGTTCTTGGATCTGTTCAAGGTCTTGGGATCAAGGGCTCTAATATCTGATAGGAATGGTTGAGAAAATTACGTATAAATGGTATGAAAAATCTCATTCACTGTTTATTTGCTGAAGGTTCTTATCAATATGACCAAGAAACCCAAGAACTACCAGATAGAGAGAGGTATTTGAGCGAACTTGTAATCCCTTGTAGTCTTTCCCCACTGAATTCCTAACTGCCTAACTCCCTTTTCCTCTCATCTTATAGTTACTAACTCACTCCTCCTAAGTCCTAACTAATCTAATGCCCATTTCAAAGGTCCAGTTCCTATCAAGTCGTGAATTTGATTATATTATGATCATATTTGGGCTGACTACTAGTTCAATTTACAAAATCAACAATTTGGCTTATTTATTACCTATACATTTTGTTCTTATAGACGAACCTCCATGTGAAAAGTATGCAGTGTCATGGGAGGATGTGGGTCTATGTTGCCCGGATACAGGTACGGTACCTGTACCCGGTATGGATACGGGTACGAGGCACGTAAATTTTACAAAAAGTGGGGTATGGGTACGTGTATATTAAAAATTAAAAAAATAAAAAATTATAATTTTTAAATTATAAAAACTAAAACTTCAATATGTAAGAAATCTAAAATTTAAATTATTCAAGATTACATGTCAAAATAAAAAAAAATACTTCAAACAGCGAGCCCAAAAAAAATAAATCCTAGAGATCATACAGACGGCACTGTGATGATATGTCATTTCAAAATACATGAATTGTAGCTGTGTTGATATGTCATTTCAGAGTACAACATATTCTGAGTATGAATTGATAACTGGGTTGTCTCTTCCTTTTCTAGTATTCCCCCGTTTCTTATTGTTATGGGTAGGTAGTGCTGTCTTTCCTTGGGCTGTTGTCCCGTCAATGATAAAAAAAAAAATTAAGAGTATGAATTGTAGCGTGGCTTCACTCAAGTCCATTTCCCTCATGAGCCCAGCCAACAAAAACAGGGCACCACATTCTCTCTCTCTCACCACCTCACGATCACAGAAGAATGAAAGGATCTCAGTGGAGAGAGCCCAGAAAGGATGTCACTGTCACTGCCGCGTCGTCTGAAGGCCAGAAGTCACCGCGCTTTGCTGCTTTAAGGGTGAAGCCGCCGCTCCGCTATAGTGTTGGTTGCTTTCCGTCTCCGCGCCGCTAGAGTGTTGGTTGTGTTCTGCCGCTGCGCCGCGCTGTTGGTCGGGTTCCGTCGCGCCAGCGATGAGAGGAGTGGAGGGCAGAGGTGTGCGTGGGGCTGAGAATGGCTGTGGCTGCCATTTTGGGGTTAGGGTCGATGCTGTGAGGTAAGTATTAAGCTTTTTTTTTTTTTTTAGAAAAAAAATCAAAACAGTGTGTGGACTAAAATAAACATACCCGCCTTTAGGTACGCGTACCCAAACGTGCCCCATTTTTTTTTTCCCAAAAAAAAGAAGACATTGGGTACGTATCTACGCGTACCCAGAGCGTACCTGTACCAGATCTGTACCCGGTACGGGTACTTTTCGAAAAACAATGTACCCGTGCTTCAGAGATGTGGGTTGTAGAAGTTTTTTGTAGTCTAAGTTTCTACTGATTGCACAAAAAATGTATGTTTTGGTTTGATTTGCAAAAAAGAAAAAAGAAGGAAAAAAAGGTGCATGATTACAGTTTTGGTGCTTCAGAGCGTACTATCCAAACGAAGTCAAACCATGCACATTTATATATGCTATAATGAGTAAAATATTTTGAAATCTTTTGTCCCACAGCAAAACAAGCTGTTTTTTTGTGTTGCTATATTGCTAATGTATGTTGTGTTGTGTCATATAAATAGTTGAGCACTGGTGGAAATTGAAAAGCTGTGATGAACCATGGTTTGTAATCAAAGCTGATCAGGACTGGTGTTTGGGACTGTTTAGGTACTTAGGTTGTTTCCAGAACTAGAAGTTCCAATTTTTCAACCTGGTTTTAAAATTTGAGGTACTAGAAGGGTTATTAGTAAATATTTTAAATCTTTTTCCATCAAGAAAACCAGGTGTTGTTTTTGTGTTGGAATAGTAGAGCTATTTGTGTACTGCATAATATGTTATGTTTTGCGTTATGATAATTATGTATTGGTAAGAACTAGAAAATTAATAACCTCTGTTTTGGAACTAAATCAGATCAGGATTTGTGTGTTGGTTTGGTTGGTTCCAGGAATTCCCATGGTTCAATTTGGTTTTTAGAAATTAAAGACTGGTGGAGATTGAATCAGTTTATGTGTTCCCTTTATTTCAAACTAGGAGAGTCATGCAATGAAGATAATTTTCAAGGGAGTTGAGTGTAGTTTCTTTTCTAACTGTTATCTACAAAAGAAATTAAAAATGAAAAGGAAATGAATCCTCTGTGGCTATTGTCCATGTGTTTGAACTAATTCCTAATATATTATGCACAGACATAAATTTTCCCAGCTGAAGGTAAAAGAATACTTACGTTTGGTTACACGTTAATCTGTCTTTGGGAGTATGTACCCTTTGTCCTTTTAGTTTTTCAGATAATAGCATTATTATTCCTTTAATGAGTTCGATGTATGTTATTTTCAGCATACAATTAAGCCTGGTTCATACACGTGGATTCATAGAAGGCCACCACCTAAACGTAGACCAAACAATTTTGATATGTATGACGTGTTGGATATGCTTGGTGAAGTTGATTTATCTGGTGGAGAATTATATTCAATCATGAGGGACTCAGAGTTGTTCGATGAAATGGATCCATATGAAATGATGGCAATCTCAGATATACTGGGCAGTGGATCAGGTCCTTGTCCTTTTGACTCTGATGATGAAGATGATGAACACTTGGAAATTCTTCAGATGGCTTCCTTGTCAGAGGCATTGGTTTCTGGTGTTGATGACTTTGGCCCTCAAGACTTTGACACTGAAGAGTTGAACCCTATGGAGGCGGCATTTTTGTCTATGGTGATGCATTCTAATATGGATGAAGAAGAAGATGACTACAGTGATGAAGACTACTAAAGTTACCGATATATGAAAGCCCATCTTTAATCTGTCTTTTTGAAGTAGTTGCCTATGGCAGTAATGGCACCTGTATTTTGTTTTTTAAAAATATTGGGCAGTCTTCATGATTCTTATTCTAGTTTGGCAATGTTATTACTGGGATCGTTTGCCTTTTTCTTATATTTTCTATATCATGGTTTTGAAGGTGTTTTGGCTTGGGATTGTTAGTCTGGCACAAACGCCCGTTGAATTTTGATTGCACTATAAAGAAGGCCTGTTATTATTGATCTTTTAGCTGGTACATTCAGCAGCCTATCTCCCGTATGTACGTACACTGTTTGCTCTTGGTCCTAATTTGGTATTCTTCTAAGATTTAGCATCTCGGATGGGGGGTAAAAATAAAGTGAAAATTTTCATAAATATATATAATGTGTAGTTTTATACTTGAATTTCATCAATGGAAATTTTTATCCCATTTTTCCTTCCAAACCAAACAGCCTAAAATTTAATATTTTACGGTAAGGAATAACACACTTTATACCTGTTAGTCGTTCTATTTCATAGCAGCTTTTATGTACCCAATTAGTTTGTCAAGATCTCAACCATTTATCAAATCATTTAATGGTTAAAACAAATTAGAATTAAAATTTATATTTATATTTAAGCATTTATAAAAATAGTTTCTGATAGATTTCTTCTTCTATCCTCTTTATCATCCTCTCTTTATGTATAGAGTTTTTTCACATCTCTCCACCTTCACTGCCGATCACTACCACCAGCAATGACCCCATCAACCCTCAACTAATTGGAAGGCCTCAAGTCACTAGGACCCCCACTAGAGAACTCTCCCCTGTTGCTGTCTAGAACCCTAGAAGAAAACCCATTCTGATTCGTGTCCTGAAGGAGCTGCTCCCTTGACCTTTTGACCTTTTCCTCATCACCGTACTTCCTCTTCGCGATGGAGAAGGGTTCAGGCGGCAACGGGTTTCGGAGGTTGGGGTGCCTGGGAGGTTGGAGGAAGAGGTCGATAGAGGCGGCAAGGGGTAAGGGCAAAGTAGAACAAACACGAAAAAGTGAAAACGAATTAAAAACTTCAAGTGGTTGTATTTGTTCAGGACCACCTGTGAAGAAAGATTGAGGAGAAGCACAATGATAAGTAAAGGCAGTTATGTTGGAACTCCTCATCGTGGACATCTGTACTGCTATGGCCATGGCGATTGATATTGTGAAGTAAGCGTGTGTGGGAGATGAACGCCACAGGCTCGGTTTACAGCATTTAGTACTTTTTTCAGTGAGGCTGAGGTGGCTATACGGGTGGGGGTGCCTATGGAGTAGAGGTAATTTGATCAATTAATTAAACTTTTTTATTAAAAAAATAATGATAAAGATTTAGGTGTAATGATTTTAAATTAATTAAAAAAGGTAGATGATTTTTTAAAATCTAAAAAGAGATAAAGTGTAATTACGAAAATGACCAGTAATTTGCAGTTTTAATTTGTCTATTGACGTGGGAAAATGTATATGCTAGTACTTTGATTAATAGGAAATCTTGTGACTACAATTATCTCGATTCTCCTCGATTCTTTGTTATTTACACAGTGAATTCTTCGGCTATTTATGTGTAAATTCTGAATAAATAACAATAAAGTAAATACGCATTTTAGTCATTCAATGACATCAATATAATTTTTGAAAGCTTTTTGACAAATGTGATATTAGTTTAATTTTTTCGAAAGTTAGTTGATACCAAATAGGTTGCTAAAACACTCATACTTTATATAAATGATGGATTAAATAAAGTAAGCTATCAAATTGATTCACAAAATTAGTAACTGACTTCAAATTCGTTTCTGAAATCGGTGAAAGTTGGTCAAATTAGTCTAGTGGCAAATACTAACTTGATCAGTGTTTGTCAATGTTAAGGGCTAACTTAACCAAATTTTATCAACTTTAAGGATCTCATAAAATTTTCCAAAACACCATGAGTAAACTTAAATTCAGTTGCCAGCTTTGTAGGTAATTTGATAGCTTACTCAATCAAATAGTCCTGAAGAATTAACTAGTATCGGTCAACACGGGATAGCTCAACTGGTCAAACCCTTTGCTCCTGCACGTCAGGACTTGGGTTCGATTCTAGGCAACGCGTTGGTAGGCGAACTGTAATTCTACCATAAACCCTCGTTGAGGTTGGTGGTTTGCCATGTCCTTGCATGGGGGCAAGCTTTCCCTAATCTAAACTTTTTCCAATAAAAAAAAATTAATTGGTATCGCATTTTAACTTTTAGAGACTTATTTGAAGTTAAAAAATCTTTCTATGACTAAATTCATGTGACACAAATCTTTCAAGAGCTAAAATACATGTTTACTCATAACATTATCATCACCTTACCACTGCAATCCCTTGATTCCCCACTAATTAATCTGAAAATTTCACTGTTAATACATGCATTCTCCTATGTTGATGAACACTTAAAAGATATGTACAAATGACATAAATCTAGAACAAATTTAATGTTGGTGCCATATTTATTTAACTTTCTTTGCTATTAAAGGACGTTTAATATCGAGTAATCTATCTGAATTATTTGTAAAATGACTTTGAATTACAAGGGTTCACAATAGTGCCTTGTTTGGTTAAGCTACATTGATGACAATTTAAATTTCCAAGGCAATCCATGTTACCTCTTCGGTGACAATATGGATTACCCCTATGAGATATCTATGTGGATTACCACCCATGAGGTAATCCTCTAGTTATTATTGATAATTAGAATTATTACATAATGTTAATAATCATTATAATTATAAGAATTAGAGCAAATCATGTTTGTCTTCAGTTTATTGATATAACACATTATCCCCTCTAGGTTTTTAAGTTGGCACTTACCTCCTTTATTTTATTTAAAGATAAAACATTAACATTCCCCATCCCTAAGTTATAATCTTTTAAAAATTTAAAATATATATAAAATAACTATTTCATCCCTATTTATTTGTTCTATTTGTAATTCAGCCATTGCACATTTCTTACCATCCATCTCCATAATTTCTCTACCCTTATCTTGATTGCATCATATCATGGCCACTAAAGCTGCCATCAAATTTGCTCATTTATGCAAGGCTAAAGCCTAAGAAATTTTACTTTATGCTTCCCACCATTTCTTTCGAATTTTTTTCTTTTTTTGATGATGCATCTCTCGATTCCTTTTTGTTTGTTCTTCTTGTTTAGGTCTTTGAATTCCGAATTATCAATTATGTGAAAAACCCATCCAAGTCTATTATCGTATACCACAGTACTTTGTTGCAACAATGTTCGGCTGCTGCTAAAATAGTGGAAAGTGAAGCAAGAAAAAAAAAAAAAGCATCAAAAGGAATCTTTTATTATCATATGTGATGTGACATAAACAATTGCAGTGTTGTTGTGAAATAAACACTGGTGATTGGTAGTGGCATCAATGGAAATGTGGATGGAGGTAGGAAAAGGATAAATAGGAATGTTGAAAACAGAAATTTAACAGAGGGAAGTGTCAACTTGAAAACTACATAGATTAAAGTATTATCTCAATAAACCTCGAGAGGTATAAGTAATTTGCCTTAATAATGTACAATATTCATAATCATTATTAATTATTATTGGTACTATTATTTTTAATTCAAATTCTTATAATAATAAGTATTAATTAATTATAGTTAATAATGATCGTGTTGATGATGTTATGGACTATTTTATGGGTCCAATATCAAATGGGTTTGATGATGGTGGTTAAGGCCTAAGTCAGACCTCATAGCCCACATTTTATCCTTCCTTGAATGATTTAACGACTTGAATATTAGAATGCCCTAATTTAGGGTTAAAGGGAATCAACATGATCTAAATATATAAATAAATAGGGGCTTAACTACTACACTTCAGGGGATGCACTCTCTATTTAAACCCTCTGAACAAAGAGTATCCCATATTTAAAAAAAGTACATATGCTTCCTGTCTTTTAAAAACTTTTGAGCAAAGTGCTTGTAGGTACACTCCCCTAACCCAATGCTGGAGCAAGGATGATCATCCACAATAGGCTCATTTCCTAACATACTTTGTAGTAGTAGTAACGATGTTAATGATGATGATGATGATAATGGTTATCAAGCTCTCGAGTTAAATCAAATTGAAATAACATAAGTCAACACTAATTATGAGTGTTGTAACGAGAGAGAGAGAGAGAGAGAGAGAGAGAGAGAGAGAGAGAGAGAGAGAGAGAGAGAGAGAGAGAGAGAGAGAGAGAGAGGATAGGTTACCTCACTACCTTCGAACTTCGGAAACCTTCTATCTGGATATTTCTTGAGGGCCTTGTAAGCAATTAGCAATGGTGGGGGTACCTGCAAGGACTCCACCTAGAGAATAAGTTTGAATTTTGACAGGGTGTAAGTATCATGAAAAATAACATCCTCATACCCAGAGCCTCTGATGATATTTATAGGAGAACTAGTGGGGTAGTTACTGAGAACCCTGGGTGTTTTCACGTCTCGCTCCCACATCCCATGTTCACAGTGGAAGGGAAAGTAGAAGGGATGATCTAGGAGGTCATGGCCTGATGTCTTGGTCCTCTATATTCAGACCGTATAAGAGCTTCATCTCCAGGTCCACCCATCTTGGGCCTCCATAATGAGCTTTCCGAAGTGGATTTCTTGCCATTCTCGAGAATGGGGCTTGAATGAATTATGAGCAGAGTTGGTGATTGGAAGGTTGGTAGTATGGGTTCAAATTTCAAACGGTGCCACCTCTTCCATCTTAACCGTTGTGCCTGATTAAGCAGTTCTTGCAATGCCATGTGGAGGTTCTGAAAGAGGGTTTTTAATTTGTGTCTCTTCAGTGTAGGCACGGTGTAGGTGCATTTCCTATTTTGCCCCTAATAGACCTATGTGAAAAGACACGCTTTCCCCCTTGCGACTTTCTCTCTTCTTGCCTAAATGGTTGATTCCTTTTATAAATTTGGAATTTTCCTCATTTCATAGTTTTACCTTTACTTTTGTTGTTTGGAGAAACTCTACCACAAAGCCGCTGAAAGCTTGCCAAACCACTATGCCTTTTCTTGTTCATCGCTCTATATTTGCTACTTCGCATTGCATTTTGCTGCTTCATTCAAGTGAGTATGTCTCTTTTCCTTATTTCTTTGTTGTGATATTGCTTATTGTGCTGGTTGTATGCTATGAGTTTTGGTAGTCTTGCTTTATGAACATTTTAGCAATTGGTTTGAGCAACTAATTTGAGAAATATGACCCTTGATGAACCTTAGTATTTGAGTAAGCTTTAGGCATCTAGTCCATGTGTGTATTTATCTTATTGTGGCCATATTTGATTTAGCCATAGGGTTTCATAGGTAATGGTCTGGGGAACCACCGGAGCAGGAGAAACGAACTTTTGTTTGATTTTATTGTTTTAGCGTGAGGGCCTCATAGTGGTGGTTTCCCTTTGTAGGTCTTTCGGATTTCAAATTTCATCATGTGTAAAAGGAAGGCATACCAGGACTATAAAGTTCCCCTTGTTCTTGACCCTATCCAAAGGGGCCTGTACAGGTGGATAGATGAAAAGGTGTTGCTCATCTTGTCAATTATTGAAGAAAAACATCTTCCTCGGTTGAAGGAATGTTTGGAGTTGACGAAATGCGGATCTTGTGATTTCCACTATGTTTTGGAGGCTGGGGGGCCCAACGAGAGAGTTTGTTTCATGAGTCAATCATCCAGGCACTTTCTTTGGATGTACTAGGAACTTTTCACAAGATTGGGAGTCCGAATTCCATTTTCTGAGTTCTAGACGGAGGTGCTCACGAGGTTGAAGGCTTCCATTTTCTGGGCCATCATCCAATGCTTTGAGATTGTCTATTGATTTCTCCGGCTTCCATTTTTTAACCAACCTTTTCTTTCACTTGTTCTCCATTTGTGTTCCTAGTGGTGTGGGTCGGAAAGGGTGCTTATCTTCCTGGACTTGCCCAAACCATAAAATTTTTGAACTCTACGAATCTTCCTATTAAGAGTTCAAATGGATATATTTAAAAATATTTATTGCGTCTGGGGTCCAACCATTTTTCATAGATCTAGGGGAGGGGATCCCATCTTTTGATATTTATTGGCATTGGGACACCGAGCCCTTTAGGGTAAAGGAAAAGGATTTAATCGATGAGGAAAAGGGAGACTTTGGTGTCTCAAAACCTATCCATCCCAAAGTCCTTGTCGAACTCGATATTGACGAGGCTCGAGCTATGTTGGGTAAGCGTGGGCTCGCCTTTGATCTTTTCGCGTATTAGTTGTCCGTGTAATTCCTGAATTTTGTTGTGTTTTGCAAAAAGCATTGTTGATAGCAATATAGCCTCGAAGAGCAAGCTTGCCAAATTTCAGAGATCCCTAACCTCCGACGCTGCTTCCATCATTACAGGGCGGGTTCAAACATCATGTGAGCCCTTTTTGCCCCCGTTACCTTATTCAACCGAGCTAGAAGATGCCCCTGTCGAAGTTGGGTAAAAGTGACATCAATTGACGAAGTAATCGGACGATGAACCTACATCGAGGCCGGGAAAAAGGCGTGCTTTTGAGGCTACCACTTCCCCTAATGTGGCACCTTCCCATCTTATCTGTTCCAAGGCCTTCATCACTGTATGAAGTGGTTTATTCGAGAGGCTGGCTTTCTATGCCGTGTTGAAAAGATTAATAGGGGCGTTGAGAGGGCGCTCTCCGAAAAACAAATAGCTAAGGAAGCTAGGGGTCGAGTTGAGAAGGAAGTCAGGACCTGGAAAGACAAGGTGGTAGCTTCCAGACTCCGAATTGCCGAGTTTGAGGGTGAGCTAAAGAAGAATAAGGAGGCTCGAGAAGCTCAAGAGACCAAGTTGAAAGAGGACCTTCAGCCTTCAGCCTTCATTTGAGAGGCTTGAAGATGCAGAAGCGACCATTTTCGCCTTCCACGTTCATTTTTCCGCTATCGAGGACAAAGATGCTGAAATTGTCTCTGACTTTGAAGATGCATTGGAAGAGATGTTTGGAAATATTATGGGTTAGGTTACCTACCTCACTCCTAGATTGGACTTTAGGAAAGTGGGGCTACGGAAAATGTATGACCCAAGTCTAGGTCCATTCGCTTGGTCTTGGAGATGGAGGCGGTGGAAAGTGACTTTGGAAGTTTGGATAAGGCAGCTGCTGGTGCTGGGACCTCGGGGCCTGGGGGTGCCGAGGATGTGGTTGCCAATGAAGAAGTCGGGACCCCTTAGCTTTTTCCTTTTTATTTGCTTAAGTGTAAATGTGCCCTTTGTGGGCTTATGAATATCCTATGTAATTTTGCTCGATATGGGCCTTTTTGGAGCAATATTCGTATGCTTATATTAAGCGTTTTATTTCCGACCTTTTGATGTCTTATATGAGTAGGTTATGTTTTTTGTACTGTTAACATTACTTGGCCTTATATAAAACATATTTGGGAATTAGCGACTTTCAAGAATTAAGCTTGGGAAGGGCTATTTATATTCGTCTCATATTAAGAGGAACGTTGCACTTCTATCCTTTCAGGCCCGAGAGAGGATTTGTTGTGCGCAGTGTGGCCCTGTAAGGTTAGTTCTTAGAGGGATTGCATTTAGTTGTGGGTTTTGGACCCAATTTGTCACGACCCAATTTAGGCACGTGACCGGCACGTGAGAAATCTCATTCTCACGCAAGCCTTTTTGACTTGTTTACTAATTTTACATGCATACTCTGCTCTAACATTCATGAAAGATAAAAAATTTTCTCTTTTTCTACATATAAATCATTTATTCTCTGGAATCAAAATCATTATATCTAAAATCTTGTGATAGTCTCTCGAATCTCAAAATCATGAATTGTCTATATATACAAATAATATACATTTTGTGAAATGTCTGTATCATTATATACAAATCAAAACATAATCTTAATATGCTGCATGCAAAAACAAAACATGCTCTAGGTCCGGGATCCTGCCTGCAATGTATTGGAGCACTTTAGACAACTATAACCACTTCACCCAAGTGAAGCTTACCACTGAACTCTAGTGCTGGTAGGGGATGATGACTGAGAACACTCTGCAGCAGTTGCTCTATCTGTGGAAAAGGAGAAAGGAGAGGGGTGAGTTTTGTAAACAAAACTCAGTGAGTGAATCCTCACCTAAAACCCCATTCCATGGGACATCAAGGAAACAATGCATAATATCATAAAAGCATGAATAATACTGATAGTCCAATATAACCAAGCATACATGTATTTCTAAAAACAACTTTCATAATCATCCAGCTATCACTTAAAACACTTTCTCTACATTTTCATGACTAAAATCATACAAACTATACAATATAGTAGCTCTTAGAGAAACAGTAATCTCTGAATATAAATGTCTAGTCATATTTGGGCGTTACGTATCGCCGTCCCCAGTATGACGGTAAATCTCTGAATGTTTCTGGTCATATCTGGGCGTTACGTATCACCGTCCCCAGTGTGACAATAAGTCTCTGAATATCTCTAGCCCGGGCTATTTGGTACCAAGGTTAATGGATTTACTGCCATTAACACACAACCTGTTTCTCTATAGCTACCCTTTAAACTAATCAAATAAATCCCTTAAAACCAATCCTTTGAACCTTTTTAATTCTCTAGAGCTCTGAATCTGTCTGATTCTAACAGTTTGACCTTAGCATAACTGTGGCTATGAATCGTGTGCAAGGGATCACCCTTTGTAAACATTTGTGATTTCAACAGCTTGCAGAATATGTATCCGCCAACTGTTTTGAATCTCACAAAGATTTCCAAGCTCTAAAACTGCCTTTGTTTAATTCTCTAAAATATAATTCAAACTATCAAGTTTTCATAGTAAAACTCTCAATATCATATTTCAAAATAGCCATGTTCACAATCTCAATCCCATTCTCTTCTCTAAATACCATATTCAAGTATTAAACATTCATAGAAGCTTTCCATAATCATCATTATCATCAAATACATTTAAAATCAATTCAACAAACATGGTCGCATGAGTTTTCTCAAAAATGCATTTCATGCTCTAAAATCAATAGCTCTAAAACATATAATCTAACAATAGTTTCAAATCCTTGTATAGTAATTCTCTAAAATCAATCATTAAATCATACTTTCATGAAAATAACTCTAATGTAGAACATAGAAGTCATAGATGAAAACCCACTCACCTGGAGGGGTGAACAGTGAAGGAATAGTAGCAACAGGAACTCTAGGAAGCAGAAATGACACTAATATCTGCTATAACGATCAATATACACTAAATTAATCTCTAAAGTCTCTAACTAACAAGATTTTAACTCTAACCATGGTAGAAAAACACCATGGAATGAAAAACCATAAGAACCCTAGGTTTAACCCCTTAGAACTTGAGAAATAGGAAGCGAAGGAGACAAATCAATAAGCTACACATACTTTAGATCCTTAGAAGGAAGAAAAATGGAGTTTCAATGGTGGAAAGGTGAAGAAATGAGGTGGAGAAGGAGAGGAGCCGCGTTTCTCTACAGAGGAGGGGGTGGGGGAGTGTTTTGGATGAAATGAATGTTCTGGGCCTGAAACGAGGGTTTTTATAAACTCGGTTGACCGCTGCAGCAGCGCTTACCAAAGAGCATTTCCTGCACTGCCTTACTGTTCTGTTGAGCGTTGCAGCGCTAAGAGCACTGCGGCGCTCACCAGAGAACATATAATTCACTTATTGCACCAACTCAATGCTCTGCTGACCGTTGCAGCACTAGGAGCACTGCAGCGCTCACCAAAATGGTTTCTCCCTTTACAGGATGGTCTCTCTCACTCTCCAGGATGGTTTCTCACTCTCTAGAACTCACTTATGTAAATCATTTATTTCCTTTCAACTTTTATTTCCTATTAACTTTTAAACATAAATGTAAATAAGGGAATACCCCCTATTTCGATTCAAATAAAATGTCTAAAAAAATCAAAATCCAACCCAATCAAAATCTAAATTTTGGGTTTTAGTTCAAATCTAGAAATTTTCACGGTTTTATACACTCATCGGCTAAAAGCGAAACATTTAAAGGTTTCGAAAAATTCCTCAAAAATCACTCTTTGACTCAGTTTTCTCTAAGGAACAATTACCGGGACTTTTGGTCCCAAGAATATTGCTCTATCATATGGTTCTCCAATGAAGAATAGGGTCTAGACTTAGAAAAATTTTAGGATCCGGAGTGACAGATAACAGTAACTGACACCCTTTTGGCCCGAAAAATATTCTAACTCTTTTATTTAAAATTTGGGGTATTACACAATTATTTCTTGGGAGTCAGACATCAAAATGTTTCTAAATGGATTTCGGGACTCAGAGTTTGTAAAATAAGTAAAAATAATTCAAACATAATTAAGTACTCGAGAGTCGAAAATCGAAATATTTTTCCTTTTGTGTACGAGCCTTGGAGATAATAATAACAAAACAAATATGATAATAATAAGATCTTTATTCTTTGGGCTTCGTTAAAAACCTCCTTGGTAAAATCCAAAGGGAAAAATCCAAGGTAGGGGAAAAAAGTGCTCGGGTAGTAAATGTCACCAGTTACGAAGACAAACTGCGAAAGTATGGAATGTAAATGGTACAAAAATTTAAATTCATTACTAAATACTTGCAGAGATCTTAAGCATAAAACCTTTGGAGATTGGAAATGTTCCATGATCATGGTACCTTAGAACCGTCCAGCATTTGCAGCTTGTATGCCCTTTTTCCAAGGATTTCTGTGAACTTTATAGGGGCCTTCCCAAGTTGCTGTAAGTTTTCCATGGCCAGGGGTTTAGACTCTGATATCTAGTCTCCGGAGGATGAGGTTACCGACCTGGAATTTTCTTGGCAGGACCTCAACATTGTATCTTGCAACAACCTTTTGTTTGAGGGTGATTTCCTTGAGATGTGTCTATTCTCATATTTCGGTGAGATGGCCCATTTCTTCAACCAGTCTTTGTGTGTTGGCATCTTCGGAATAGAATACACACCAGGGACTTGGCTTTTTCACCTCTATGGGAATCGTAGCTTCAACTTCGTAGCACATTCTAAATGGGAATATTGAAGTTGCGGACTAATGGGTTGTTCGGTATGACCAAAGAACGCTCCTCAATTCTCATGTACCTTTTGCCTCATCTAGCCTTTTCTTTACCGCTTCTACCTGGCCATTGGCCTAAGGGTGCTCAACTGAGGTGAAGTCATGCCTAACCTTGTAACTGACAAGAAACCGCGGAATTTCTCGTTAGTGAATTGAGTTCCATTATCTAATATAATGGATTCCGAGATACTAAATCTAGTAAAGATGTTTTTCCAAACAAATCTTCTGCATTGAACTATTGTGATCGTGGCTAATCGTTCCACTTCCACCAATTTTGTAAAGTAATCAATTGCTATGATGAGGAACTTAACTTGTCTCGGGGCTAATGGAAAGGTCCGAGCAGGTCAATTCCCCATTTTGCAAATGGCCATGGAGCTATGACTACTGTGATTTCTTCTGCCAGGGCTACATGTAGCTGGGTGTGCTCTTGGCATTTGGTACACTTTTTAACAAAGAGTGCAGAATCTTGGAGGACGATATGCCAGTAGTATCCTGCTCGTCTAATTTTTAGAGCCAGTGTCCGACCTTCGATGTGGTGGCCACATGCTCCTTTATGTACTTCTTCCAAAAAAATTTCTGTGATTAGGATTTCAATGTACTTTCGAAGTGGCTTCGAGATGTCCTTCCTATAGAGTATATCTCCAATTATAGTGTAATTCGAGGCTTCTCTTGCGATCTTACTTGCCTCTCCTGGTTCCGTGGGTCACTTTCCATGCTTTATATACTCGACCAAAGGGGTCATCTGGCTCTACTCCCTTTGGGTGACTTGACATGTTTCCACCTTGGAAATCGAAGGACTTTTCATTACTTCCTGAAGCGGACTTCTATTGTTTCCCCTTGCTTGGTACTTGCCAGCTTGGATAATACGTCGGCCCAGACATTTTGGTCTCGGGGGACATGCTTAACCTAGAAGTCGGGAATATTTCCTAACAAGTATCTTTGCATCTAGGGGTCTTTTGATGAGTACACTCCGGATACCTGTGAGGTGACAAGTTAGGAATCACTGCAAATGATGAGCTTCCGGGCACTGACATCTAGTGTCGATTTTAGTCCTACTATCATAGCCTTATACTCCACTTGATTATTGGACACTGGGAACTCGAACTTGATAGATAGCTCAATCTGAGCTTCGTTTCCTCTTTCAAGTATTATCTCGGCTCCTCCACTTTTAGAATTTTTCGCCTCATACACATGTAATGTCCAGGCCATGGTATCTTAGAAAAAGAGATCTCGACTAGTTTAGCCACAAATTCAGTGAGCACTTGGGCCTTGATTGCACTCCTTGGCTTGTACCGGAGATCAAACTCTGAGAGCTCTATCACCCAACTCATAATCTTTCCAGCAAGGTCTGGTTTGTTAAGCATTACTCGTATTGGTTGATAAGTTCGTATCAGGATAGTATGTGCTTGAAAATACTGCCTCAATTTTCGCGCTGATGTTACCATTGCAAAAGCCATTTTCTCTAATTTGGAGTAGCAGAGTTCTATTTTGAAGAGCGATTTACTGATGAAATAGACTGAGGTCTGCGACTTTCTGGATTTCGTTATAAGGGCGCTGGCAACTGCATTCTCTGATATAGCTAGATACAAAATCAAGTGATTTTCGAGGTCCAGCCTTTTCAAAATAGGTGGGGACCCAACTACCTATTTGAAATGTAGAAACGCTTCCTTGCATTTCTGAGTTCATTTGAAATCCTTCTTCTTTTTTAATAGCTCAAACAATGGACTAGCTTCTAGCGCTGATACTGCAAAGAATTTTCATAGAGAGGCTAACCGACCTGTTAAGCACTGAACTTGTATTACGGAGCTCGGACTTCGCATATTGAGGACTGCTTTGCACTTGTCCGGGTTAGCTTCAATTCCCCTATGGGTGATAATAAATCTCAGGAATTTTCTAGCTTTAACTGCGAAGGCATATTTGAGGGGGTTCAGTCTCATGTTGTATTGTTGCAAGGTGTGAAAAACTTCTGTTAAATTTTTTATGAGTGTTGCGAGGTCTTCTATTTTTATGAGCATATTGTCAATGTATACTTCCATTAGGCCTCCAATCTGTTCACAGAAGACCCTATTAATGAGGCATTGGTTGGTGGCTCTAGCGTTCTTCAGTCCGAATGGTATAGCTTTTTAACAGTAGTTTGCCGTTGGAGTTATGAATGCTGTCTTCTCTTCATCTTCTAGGTTCATCGGGATTTGATTGTATCTTGAATAAGCATTCATGAAAGAAAGATATCAGAAGCTAGAATCCACATCAACCAGGCCATCGATGCTCAGTAATGGATAAGGATCCTTGTGGCATGCCTTGTTCAAATTCGTGTAGTCAATGCATATCCTTAGCTTCCCATTTGCCTTGGGAACCATGACCATGTTTGCCAACCACATGGGGTAGGTAATTTGCCTAATGAATCCTACCTCGAGCAAATTTGAGACTTGTTCTGCTACTGTGTTTGCCCTTTCTGAGTTCATTCTTCTTTTCCATTGGGCTATGGATTGGACGCTGGGATAAATGGCCAACTTGTGACACATGAATTTCATGGTTTGGCATGCTATGGAGACGACTGCCCCTATCTTATTTAGTACTGGCCTTCCGATGATGGCATTGTAGGCCAAACTTTATCAACTACTAGAAACTCTACCTTAACTATTTTACCTAATGACTTGGCTCCCATAGTTATATATAAAGACAGATATCCCAGGGGATGGATCCTCTGTCCAATGAATCCCACTAACTCTTAGGGGTAGGCTTTGAGCTCGAACCTTTAGATTCCGAGTTTATCAAATGCATCCCTGAAGAGTAGGTTCATTGCGCTCGCCTGATCTATTGAAACTCTTCGCATCTCAGCTTTGAACTTCCGTATAGAGACTACCATTGGATCATTGTGGTCGGGGCGACACCCTTCATATCTTCATTGGAGAAAGTTATCATAGGTGTTCCTCTTAGAGGGCCTTTTAGTGTTATACTCATTATTTCCCTTAAGTTCCTTTTTCTGGCGGACTTCGTGGCTCCTCCTCCTGTGAATCCTCCCACTATTACATTCATAATATGCTTGGGCTCATTTTCTTCTCTTATGTCATCATCGGTCAGAGGATTGTTGTCTGATCTTCAACTGCAGGGATTCTTTTTTTCATTTCTTCCCGGGTAGGTGGTGATTAACCCATTTTTACGTTTTTCCTTGAGGCTACATATTTTCCTAACTTTCCTTCTCGGATTAATGTCTCTATAGCATCCTTTAGGTCAAAGCACTTTGTTGTCCAGTGTCCTTGGGCCTTATGATAAGCACAAAATTTGGACTTGTCTACGTTCTTGTTTGGCTTTAAAACCCTAGGCTTAGGCAACATCTCCTTATTGCAAATCTCTTTGTATATGTTAGTAAGAGAGACAGTCAATGGGGGTGTATTCGGTGTATCTTAGGCCTTATCCCGATTTCCTTCTCTTTTACCTTTTTCTTCTAGTTTCCTTCTACCATTTTGAGCTTGCATACCCAAATGTTTTTGCACATCCAACCCAACTTGCATGGTTTCTTGCAAGTGTAAGTATTTTTCAGCTTGGGTCTAAATTTCTTCCAGGGTCTTAGGTGGCTTTTTGGCCAGAGAATCTGTGAACAACCCATTTCACAACCCATTGATCAAGGTGATCACGACTGTCTGGGTACTGAGCTCTTCACAGAGCAGAGTCTCTTTGTTGAAGTGCCCCGAATAATCTTGGAGGGGCTCAATCAATTGCTAGAAAAATCAAAGCAAGCTTGATGCTAACTTAGGCTTGAAACGACTAATTGTGAAGTAGGCTAAGAACTTCGAGGCTAGCTTGGAGAACCTATTAATTAATGTCAGAGCTACATTATTGAACCATTTGAGAGCTATTTTCCTCAGGATAATGGGGAAGGCTCGACATTTTATGGCGTCGGAGGCTCCAACCAGGTACATTCTTGACCTAAACAAGTCTAGATGTTCCTGGGGGTCCGTGGTGCAATCATATCCTTGATCTTTGTTGGGAGTTTGAAGTCCCATGGCAACTCAGACTCATAATGTAATTGAAGAACGAAAAGTTATCGTCTTCATCCCTCACTATTACCTTCCCTTCTGTCTTCCAAAGTAGCTTTTTGCTGGAATGGAGCTGAATAACTCGGCGATGGGAGTTCCATTGGAAGTTGACTCATGCTCCCATGTTCAGTAGGAGCTGTAAGTTTACCTGTAATATTGTTCGGGATCCAATGGCTCATAGCGAGGATACTAAGTGTGCGGTCCAGTGTCCCTTCTATAATGACTAGCCCACCTCGGTAGTACTTAGAACTTCTGCATGCTAGGCTTAAAGATTGCCTCTGTGGAGCATCCAACATGTATCCATGTTCATCGGATAAACACCTCCTATGGGCATATTGCCAATGAGCTTCCTTGACTTCTGAAGAATTTCCCTTACCAATGTAGCTTTCTTCAGCCTGGCACTCCTCCTCACGTCTTTGACAAGCCTCCTCTATTGCCTTCATGGCACTGACATCTCGCTCTAAATCTTAAATAGTTTGGGCTTGTTCTCACTACTAGAAAAACATGGGATACTAACGGAAAATACCGATAGGTACTAAACTGTCGATAGTTATTGACGTTCTCTCTAACGGATTGTTATGGGAAATATTTATGATTGTTATTGGTGTGCACCACATACCCGTTGGTAAATGCTAGCGCCAACATGCGCCACTTGGTACGTATAATGTCTGATAGGTATCTAACAATTTATTTTTTAATTATTTATATTAAATATTACCGACGGGTATATTTAACATTATGTTTTATTTTTTACATTTTATTAAATAAACCCACGGGTTAACCGATGGGTATATTTAACATTATGTTTTATTTTTTGCATTTTATTAAATATATCGATGGGTTAATCGACGCGTATTTGTTATATTATCGACGGGTATTTACTTTTAAAATTATTAATTGTTATTTATTACTGATGGGTTTACCAACGAGTTTTTGAAAGTTCACAAGTTGCCGCGCAAATGTTTAGGATTTCGGACTCTCCATCAGTAAACCCATCAGTAATTACTGATGATTGAAATGCATCATTTCACTAAATGGGTATCTGTCGATATACCTGTTAGTATACCCGTCAGTAACCCGTTCTTTTACCCCATCGTGAGTCTTCTTCCGTATCATTCTCTAAACCCACACACTCTATAAACCCTCTCTCTCTCTCAACTTCGCCGCCATCACCTTTTTGCTTCCGTTCGCCGCCATCGGAGCTCCGTTCGAGAAATGGAGGCCACCATTACGATCTAGGGGCTTTAGTGAACATTTTAATCCGTTTTATTTTTTGATCTAGTTTACTTTTTCCGTTTGTTTATAGGTGCCCATAGTGTTGTGTTTTGTTTCATTGGGGAATAATTATTATTGTTAATTTGTTAGTGTGGGAGTTTTGTTTGAGGGTGACAGCGATTATCGATTTTAGGATTGATTTGCCATTATAATTCTTTATGTTATTTTATGTTTTCTAGGTATATATGTGTGTTGATTTAAATTTATCATATTGGATTTTCAATATTGAATTTGGTTGGATGCCAAGAGCTTTCCCATATTTTGTATTTTTTTTTACTGCTATAGAGGTTAGTAATTAAATCCTTGTTATTGATATTGTTTAATGGTTTACTATATATGTAGGATATATAGAGACTTATATTTTCTAGGATAGCGTTGTCGGAAATGGGGATTGGATGACTGGGGGGAACGGGGTAGAGGACATTCCTTGACTTGTTTGCATTATTTACTATATGATTCTTTGTGTTTGTGGAGATTGTAGGATGCATGTTGTGGAGTTATAAGGGGATGCACAATAGAACGGTTTTTAGGATTATGTGAATTGTATATAATTATTAAAATGTAACCATTTCATTATATCTATTCTATTGTTGATTTTTATAATAATATTTATAATTGTTGAATTGACTGAAATATCTAACGATGGAAGCTCCTAATTTAAGAGAAGATGCTGTCGAGATTTTATGAAATTTTTTTGTAGGAATAATAGATTAAAAAAAAGCAACTATATTTAAAAAAAATTAAAAACTAGTTGAATTTGTTTTAAAATAATAATTTAAATAAAACTTAAAGACGAATTGAATGTGTTTCAAAGACTAAGTAAAATAAATATCTGACAATGAAAGCTCCTAATTTAAGAGGAGATGCTGTAGAAATTTTGTTAATTTTTTTTTAGGAATAAAAACTTAAATAAAAGTAACTATATTTAAAAAAACATAAAAGAAAATTGAGTTTTTTTAAAAACAATAATTTAAATAAAACTTAAAGACCAATTGATTATGTTTTAAAGGCCAATAAAAAAAAATCTGACAACGGAAGCTCCTAAATCGAGGGGAGATGCTGTCGAAATTTTGTGAAATTTTTTGTTAAGAATAATAGATTAAATAAAAGTAACTATATTAAAAAAAACTTAAAAGCCAATTGAATTTGTTTAAAAAATAATTTAAATAAAACTTAAAGACCAACTTAATGTTAAAGACCAAATACAATAAATATCTAATGATAGAAGCTCCTAATTTAAGAGAAGATAATGTCGAAATTTTTCTAAACTTTTTTTAGGAAAAAAAGATTAAATAAAATTAATTATTGTATTAAAAAAAAGTAAAAGCCAGTTAGATTTGTGTGAAAGTAGTAATATAAATAAAACTTAAAGACCAATTACATGTGTTTTAAAGACTAATTAAAAGAAATATTTAACGACGTAAGGGGCACATGAATAGCTCGTGGCTGAATGATGCCACCCTCAGTGAGCTGTAGTGTCATTGGGCCAGCGACCTGACCTTCAAGGATAGGTTAGATAAGGAAAAGACAAACCAAACCTCACAGAAAGATGGGTCGCTGCACACGGGTGGGCCGAGCACCCAGGAAGGGACCCAGAAGCATTTGGTAATTCTTAAATCTTTCTACATTTTATAATAACATTTACTATATTTGAATTGTGGCAAATACTATATTTTTATGACTTTTTTGTACATATTTGTGCAGGTAAGAGAGTTGAGCCATCCTCCAACACAAGGTGAGCTATTTTAGGAGACCTACACCTAAAAGGATGAGTAGTAGGGGGAGTCTGAAGAGGTCTGGGTAGACCCTCGCTCCGAGACGACCTATGAAAGGTTTAAATTTAGACATATCTTTACTTAATTTTTATTATTATTTTCATTTATATCATAATTATTACTTACAATGTGTTTTATCTTTTTTCCTTTGCAGTGCGAGTTTACAGACCTCTGGGAGCAGGCACAGACCTAGTACCAGACCCACATGGTTAAGGCTAGGCCCGATGCTGACATTCTTCCTCCTCCAAATGAGGAGGATCCCTGGGCCCAGGTGGTTAGCGGCCTCTACAAGGGTCGCATATATGGGATGAGGTATTACCCTGAGAGTATATCCCCATCCTTCACCACTGGGTCAGCTACTAGGGATGATGCCTTGAGGGAGCATGTGCATGCCTTTAACCAGGAGTTGCAGAAGCAGGCATAGTTGATCCAGTAGCTCCAGGAGCAGCAGACCGAGCGAGCAATTGTAGAGCACGAGTTGAGAGAAACCTGACAGCTTAAGCTCTCCTTAGAGTAGGAACAATAAGAGAAAGCAAAGAAGGAGAAGGCTAAGTTCTGCAAGATGCAGCAGAAGATCACTGCAGATGTTATGACCTTCTCCAGGACATGCAAGGTTCGGGATCTTCTAGCTCCGGTAAGACGCTCCCTAGATCCCATTCCCCATATCCCAATCCTCCTATCTTTGAGGCCCACTCACAGTTGGACGGCACGGATGATGATGATGGTTTTGATGATGATGATGCCATTGATGCCGCCGATAATACCAATGCTCAGGAGTTCAACTAGTTTTTATCTACCTTCATTTTTTTCCATTCTGGATTTTGTTTTACATTTATTGTAATTTGTATATATTTTATTGCCATAATTTGCTATTCTATTTAATCAATTTAATTTATTCATTTTATTACTTTATTTTTAAATATCAATTTAATTAATAATTAGGTTATTAAATAAATAAATAAATAATGAATAATAAATTACCAATCACTTTATAGTTAAAACAAAATTTTAATATTTTAGTGACAGGTATGACCATTGATAATACGTAATATTTTTAAAATAAAATATTTTTCATAAATAAAAAAATCATCAGTAAATCGATCAGTAAAAGATTAAAAAATTATTTTATTTATTTAAATATCCGTCGCTAAAACTAAATAAACCTGTTGATAAAAATATGTCTTTGACGGCCATGGTGATGCCTTTTATCTAATTGTACTGATAGCTAAATATCTTATTACTTGTCGGTACATGCGTTGAAAAAAAAGACAGGTTTTTTGTTACCATCGATAATATTCATCGACAGCCTGGAAAAAGATGCCCACGTATCCATCGATACACTCGGTATAAATCATAACTGTCAAAAAATTTGACAGTAAATGCATCGGTTACCTGCAGATTTCTTGTAGCGTCTCTTATAACCTTCAGCATTTCGGCCACCGTGGGAGAAACAAATCTCACCAGCACTGGCATTTTCAATTTTGTGAGGGTTGACAAGACTATTCTCCATGCATGTGAATTGGATTTCGGGGTAGTGTGTACCACAACTTTGTGGAGGTTGTTTTCAGGTACCCAATTTCCCTCTTGGTATACTTCGGAAAGGATTCTCTTCGTGGTTAACATTGTAGTTTTTGTTAGGAAATCAAGAAAGATGGTAAGAGATTTCCCACAGACAGAACTAATGTAACGAGAGAGAGAGAGAGAGAGAGAGAGAGAGAGAGAGAGAGAGGATAGGTTACCTTGCTGCCTTTGTACTTCAAAAACCTCCTGTCTGGATATTTCTTGAGGACCTTGTAAGCAATTGGCAATGGTGGTGGTACCTACAAGGACTCCACCTAGAGAATAAGTTCATATTTTGATAGGGTGTAAGTATCATGAAAAGAACGTCCTCTTACCTAGAGCATCTAATGATATTTATAAGAGAACTAGTGGGCTGGTTACCGAGGAACCCGGATGGTTTCACATCTCGCTTCTACATCCCATATTCATGGTAGAGCGGAAAGTGGGAGGGATGATCCCGGAGTTCACGGCCTCATGTCTCGATCCTCTATATTTGGACCGTATAGGAGCTTCGTTTCCAAGTCCACCCATTTGAGCCTCCGTAATGGGCCTTCCGAAGTGGATTGCTAGCTGGGCTTGGACCTAGGTCATTGTCCGTAATAAGTGCTAATCATGTGTCCTATTTTGTACATACCAGTTCCTATACTCTTCTCCAACCTCCCAGAACCTTTATTCAACCATTTCCCCCATTGTTTGAATTGAAAATCATTCCTCAATCACCCTTATTTTCATGGAAGTGGTTGTAGACTTAGTTAAGCTCCTCTGTTCGCGTTCTAAAGCTTTCAACTAATGTCCAAATATGATTTGTAGGTGACCAGCTGACACAAGGACCAAGGCCAAGCATGAGACCCATTCCCCCAGGTAAAGGCTAGCCTTTTTATAAGGCTAACTATTCTGAGTTGATGGGTATTCGGCCAAGGTTAGTTGCTGTCAAGCATTAAGTTTTAAGGACACTATGTATGGGTGGATAAACATCCCCAAACTCGTAAAAAATATCTTAATTAGTATTTTGCTGACTTTAACACAGTGAATTAAGAAAATGGCCAAAATCGTATTGAACCAGCCTTTTTTTAAGGCTAAAACAACCTTAATGGGTAAACCCTATGCATTAGTCATTATTTTGACAACCACAGCTCACTCTCAGACCATTTAAAGTCGTGATGAGGATTTTAACCTTTTGTGGTTGTTTCAATCTAATTTTCCATTGGCTACATCTTCCATGTGAGTGTTATCAATTGGCATTCACTCATCAGCCAAATATTTAGCCATAAGCTAATTTTGACCCATATTCTTTTCTTCCTAGTTTGGTTTTTCTGTGACCAACATTCATTCTTTGAAAACTAATATTTTTGTGCTCTTACAATTTTAATTTATATTTCATATTTTATAACTTGTATTTTCTTGATTATGATGTTGCAATTGATTTTTTAATACTAATTTTTTAATAAGTAAAGTCTTATGAGTTTACAAGTTGATTTGAACTCAACTCCATGAGTTTAGGTAAAGCTATGAGTTTGATAACCTTGCTGATGATGATAATAATAATAATTACTATTATTGTCATAATTATATTTGTAAAACACGTATATTACCTAGTAATATTTTTTATATACCATTCAAGATAATGTGAATTGTTTGTTAGATTTTTTTTTTTTGGGTCTAGGTTGTCTGGTAGATTAGATTGCCCATACAAGCCAATTACTAGTGATTTAAAAGGAGTTGTTGTATTTTTTTTTTTAAAAAAACAACAGGGCTTAAAGCCTAAAAAAATAAGAAACTAAACAACTGTTACAACACCCATCAAGTATGCATTGAACAAAACAGAAAGTTGGAAAATAAAAAAATCAGCATTAATAAAATGGGCATGCTTAGCAGACATGTCCGCACAATTATTCATGTCATGACGGACATGGCATTGAAAAAGGAGGTGTTGTATTATTGTTTTCAAGTAAGGGAGAGTTAAAGACAACTCTTATATGTGTTGCTATTTTTATTTATTTTTTAATGTTCTTTTTTGCTTATTCTAATATTGTATTTAGCATTAAGTTTTTCATTACTAATTTAATTGAAAATTAACTTATTTTTAAGTATTTAATATTAATGAAAAATTTCATATTTATGGCATGAGTATGCATTATAAATTTTTATCGTTAATCTATTTAATATAATTATATACAGTTGAATATTAAATTACTTTTCTTGGACTTTTTCTATCATAGTAATTGATTTAATTGTGATATACTATTGGCATAAAACTTTAGACCGAAAAATGTAAATTTGATCTTGATAATGATGCTTTCTTTCCTCTAAGTAACTGACCCTGTTTAACAAGAACATTTGTGCTGTTTCTTCTACCTTGCGAGATCGTTTCAAGCCTAATCAAAAGTGTCTGTCAAGGCTTCAATAGATGGAGGTATTAGGGGGGGGGGTGATCAAATACCATAGGAAGGAGATATTGTGCATTGGAGGAATGTGAAAAAGGGAGTGCTCTTATAGCTGCAACCCTAATAGGGAAGGTGATGGCAAGTAAAACTCTCAATAGGATAGCAGAAAAGGAAGTGGTGCCAAAAGCTTGGGAGGAGCCAACTAGCCTCTCCATCACTGACTTGGAGACCAACTGTTCAATATTCAACTTCTCCTAAGAAGCAACACCAACAAGGATTATGGAAGAAAGCCCCTAGAATATTATAGGCTACTTGTTCAGCATGCAATGGTGGAATCCCCAATACTCCATTACAAAGGTATCCTACAACCTATTCTATTTTGGGTCCAAGATCATGGAGTATCGCTGAGAATATAGGGAGCCGATTAGGTTGTGCAGGAAGTAAAAGACCCTTTTGTGTATGGTAGAATACTAAGAAGTTACCTAAGGATGAGAGTATTGATTGTTATCAATCAGAACTTAAACATTGGATTCTGGGTCCCAAGAAGAGATAAAGGGAATGTTAGGCATGGCTAAGATATGAAGGCTTCGACTATTCTTATGGTATTATTGGCCATAACCAGAAGATATGTAAAGAGAAAAAAGTCTCCACTTTCAACCCTTAGTATCCCAAGTGTAGGTAAAAAAGCACACGAGAAGGGTTGTTGAATCGTGTTTCGCTTCTCTTTACCTTTTTGCAACTGAAACTTTCAACAAGATACTATCAAGCGGTGTGCTTGAAATGCAGCGAAAATATTGTTAGATATTTCAGAAAGTAACTTTTTGAAACTTAGTGTTAATAACAAATAAGCTAAAAAGATAAAATTTAGACATATATTAAATAATGAACTTTGGACAGTGAAAATAAAAAGGATAAGGTAGATGAAGATACTACAGATATTTTATATTAGTTTGGCCAACCTACCTACATCAATATTTAACCACCATTGAGTTTCACTAACTCCTTCTTAACCCAAGAAAGAAACAAACCAAATAGTCTTTACAGTCACCTTCCCAAGCTATAACCTATGACCAGTAGACAATCCCTACTGTTACAAACCAAGAAGTTATTCACCAGCCTCTTCAAGCTAAACCCTAAGTAATCTTGCAGTAGCCTCTCTAAGCTAACCTGAGTAGTATTGTACTAGCCTCTCCAAGCAAAACCGTGACCAACAAGAACACCTTACTGTCACATTGCAAGTAGTTTTACCTTAGTCTCTCTAAGCTATCTCACAATCACTGCTGGATCGAGGATACAAAGTTTTATGTTTAGGTTTGCAACTCAAACTAACCTACATTCAAGTTTCCTTAAAATATACAGTGAATTTCCTGGGATAACTTAAATGACTCTAATGATTCTTCCTTGGAAAAACATATAAACAATTTAGGAACGTAGAAAAAAGAGTTTTACAAGTAAGGAAATTGATTACAAGAAGTAATGATCTTTACAGAAAATATGAGGAGAAAATTTTACAGCGTATCAATACTTATGCAATTGTCAAGTTTTTCTCTTTGAAAGCTCAGCGTCTTTATTTATAGATGGTCTCGCTTTGTAACTGTTGGCCTTGATCTGTTGTCCAAGTGATATGTGTTGATTATCTGTTTGTGTCTTGGAAATGTAATCTAGAGGAGTAGCTAGTCTAGTGTTAGAGCTTTTACAGAAGCTATTGTAAAGTTGAAGTTTCTTATAGCCCTTCAAAAACACTTTTTACTTTCTGAATATGGTTTCTGAACTCTTCCTCGTAGAAGCTAGAGTGGTTGGCCAAGTTGGCAGGAGAGATGACGTGCTAGTCTGCAACTGGTTTTGACTTTAAATTTATATTTCAAATTTTTCCTCCTTTTTTCGGTGAAGTGCAGCGTTTTACTGTGAAGAGTACTTTTTGAAGTGTGGTATCAGTTCCTTGATATGTTTTTGGTCTTGTAGTCTTCAATCAAAGCTTGTTGATGAAAAACTAATTAGGATCATGATAATTGAAGGATGCAAAACACATTGACTTTAGGGATGAATAGATGTCTTCAATTTTAGTCTATTTTATGAAGTTTAGTGCTTCTTTCTGAAGGCTCATGCCTTGGTTTCTTATACTTGTTGATTTTCTTCAACCCGTTAGATATTTGTATGCTAATTTCATAATATAGTTATCACTTTCATTTGGTTTCCATCTCTTAAAATGAGATAAATCATGTTTACACATGTAAAGTGAAATTGTCTTCGCTATATGGAGCCGTATTATGCTAAGATATAACTTGTTTGCTATCTCAAGAAACTCAAGGAAGACATTAGTTATTCTTCAAAGTATTTTCTTAAAATTTGTTATGTCATCATTCAAAACACATATTGATAGCTTTCCTGAAGGGTTCTAGAGCAAACACCAAGCATGGGCCTGAACTAGGAATTCAAGTCCCCAAGACCTTAACAATCACCATCATAGAGAACGAGCTAAGGAAAGGGAAAATTCATGAAAGGAAGGAGGAAAAAGTGAGGTGCACAGATCTTTCTCCTTTAGAAGCACATGAATTCCAAAAGGTGAATAATTAGGTCCTAGACTTTGATGAGCTCTACACCTAAAGAAGATGACAACATGTCTAGAGTAGGAGCTGGGGGGAAAACCACATAGTGTAGTTATGGATCAGAGGTGAGAAGGGGATCCATAGTTGAATCAGGAAAGCAACAAGGAAATTCCTTAGCCTCCTTAACTTCTTAAGAGTTTAATCAACATAGGGTTGTGAGCAGTAGTCACATAGGAGGAACTAAGACTATCCCTTAGTCTAAAATAATTCCCCATGCCAGAAGGAAGTAACAACACAAAAGGAAAGCGCCAGAGATAAAGGCGCATATCTAAGGGACAAAACAAACTTGCACTATGTAGAAAAGAATAAACACTATATGCCTAGCCTATCTAGAGGTACTAACCCTAGCAACCCTTGCCTTATCAATCAAACCCTAGCCAATATTCATTCAAAGACCATTAGGTTAGAGGAGACCCAAAAAAGTCAGTTCTATAATGTCCAATTGCTTAAGGAAGAAGAAGGTCAATGGGAGAGGATGTTTATGTTAGCTTCAAAACCCTATCACTTAAAGTTTTGAGTGACAACAAATAAATTTTGTTAAAATATTTTGTAGAAGGACTAATCTTTTACTTGAGTTTTTTGAGCACTCAACAGGAGTATTGTCGTTAGCAAACAAGTTCCTTAAACAAGTTTTATTTTCACGATATCATGTGTGAATATGTTTAATCTCATTCAAAGAGATTAAGAACTTGAATGAATTGAAAAATAACCTTTGAAATGGATGTTAAGTATGTTTGACACATGAAGAAAGAATTTCAAGAACAAGAAACCAAGTTTCAGATCTTTAGAAAGTAGCCTTCATATTCAGAAAATGATACACAATGAAGAAATTCACCCTCTTCTAAAGCAAGTTATGGTTACTGTCTTCAATCGTGATGATATAATCTCCAACAAGCTCTTATTGAAGCAATGAAGATCAATGGGAAGTCCAGAAACTGAATCAGTGCTTCAGAAAGCACGTTTGTTCTTAAATGGTGTACTCTTTACAAAATAGGATGAAAAATTCAAATTTAAAATTAAAGTCAAATCCTGAAAGGGAATGATAGTGACATCTCACTTTTTAACTTGGTCAACCATCCTAGCTTATAGAAGAAAAAGTTAAAAAACCTTGTTTAGAAGGAAAAAAGTAGTTTTTAAAGATGGAACCAGAAACCTTAATTTGACAACAGTCTCTGTAACTGCAAAAGTTGCTCTGACACAGCCAAGCTAGTCCCCTATACCACATTTCGAATACATAAAAAGAAAACCAACATGTGTCACTAGGAAAACAGATTAAGGGGCAACAGTCTGAAAATGAATATCAAGTGTAAAAGGAGGTCATGTGCTTATAACTCAAGACTTTTTGGCTGAAATGCTTGCAAAATCTTTCAAGAACCCAAGAATCCTCCTTTTTCTTCTGTAAAGATATTATTGCGTGTAATTAGTTTCTGTTTCGATAAAACTATTCTTTCTAAGTTGTTATTAAATAACATTTTCTTCCTAGGAAGAATTCTTAAAAAAGAAGTCATTCAAGTTTTCAGCTCATACGATGTTTTATTCTGAGAAAACTTTAGTGTTTATTAATTGGAGTGAACTAACCTTTAAAAATCTTTGTAGCCTGATCCAGTGGTGATCATTATGAGTTTAGCTTTGAGAGGCTAGTCAAAGACTACTTGGAAGTGACAGTAAAGTGAACTACTGGTCACGTGAGATAGCTTCAGAAGGCTATTGAAAGACTATCTAACTTTCTCAGGGTTAAGAAAAGGGCTAACTTAGTGGAACCCAATAGGTTGTTGAGAACTGGATATAGCCAGGTTGACCAAACCAATATAAAAAAACACTTTGTTCGGTATCTCTTTACTCCTTTAATCTCTTTTGCATGTTGCTGTGTGCTTCTATATAACGATATTCTAAATAATCACTTTTAACCACTTTTCTTATTTTCAACTTAGTTCAGCAAGTTGCTTTCTGACCATAAATGACAAAGTTTTCCACTGCACTTCAAGTATACACTTGATAGTCTTTGTTTTAAGTGCTCAGAAAATAGGGGAAAAAAAAGTAAAAGCACAATTCAAGCCCTCTTTTTAATGCAGTTTTCAAACTTCAATTGGTATTAGAGCTCAGGCCCCTAAGGGGTTAAGCATTCTAATGAGTATAGAGATTAGAAGATCCTAAGAACAAATGGCACATGACATTCACATTGTAGAAGGACACTTACAAACAAACCACCATTCTTTGATGGTGGAGACTATGCATACTGGAGAGACAATATGGAGCCGTTTATTAAATACACAGCTAAAGGCTTCTCGAGAGCTCTCAATAAAGAGAAAGGAGAAAGCACAACCATTGCTACTTTGCTATTGGCAACAACACTCTAGGTTTGGGAGAAATAGTGAAAATAAGAAGAGGAAAATAAAGGGAAGTATCAATGTGAAAGGCATATAAGAGAAAACTATGGCTGAGGAGGAAGACCTTATTATGCCCCCACCTCAGCCACGATTGGATTAGTGGGTGTCTTCGTGGTTCAAGACCTTCAGGACCTTTGTAAAATGGTCCAAATTGCCATTCTATTCCTTATCCAGAATACAAAAAAGAAAGATAAAGTTAATTTTCTAAAAATAATGCTTAAATTCGATGAAGCTTACCGTTTGGAGGCTAATGGTCTTTCAAGTAGGTTAGGTTTTTTTGGAAGAAAGATGTTTGCTTCAACATCTTGGAACCTGAGAAGACTTTTATTGATGCCCAATGTTGAGAAAAGGATGATGGTGTTTTCTAGGAAGGGATTTTCACCTATGGAGACCCAACTTTTGTTGAAAGAAGACTTCTTTAAAACATACTGCAGTGTCTCCATTTAAATCATAACTTCCCAAGGTTGTGTGTTAGATATTTTAACTAAACTCTTTTAATAGAAGACAAATAGGATTGAGACCTCTAAGCCAAAATAAGATTGATGTTTTCAAAGATTTCTTAGATGACACTAGCTTGATCGATTTTGATGTGAAAGGTTGTAAGTTTATTAGGTTTAGTGACCATAGGGATGGTATGGTAATCATGAAAGGAACATGCAAGTGACTTACAAATTGGAAGTAGATAAAGGGTCTTCAAATGCTAATGTCTTTGCATTGTCAATAGTCTCCTTAGACCATTGTCCTCTCATCATCTATTGTAAGCCAAAGGTGGATGATGGAGGGCTGTTTAAGTTTAAGGCCTATTGGGAAGATCATGAGGCTACAACAAGGTCATCAAAGAGGGCTGGTCCACAGATTTGCAAGGGCTAGGAAGCTAATAATCATTGAATAAGGTGTCCTTAACCTGCATGAAGGTATTTCCCATTGGAACAAAATAACCTTTAAATACCTGGATATCAAAATAGCCAAATCGAAAAGGGAGTGTAGATACCTACTAAATGTAGGTGATTCAATAGATTGGGTATGTCAACCACATAAAGTAGTACATAACAAAACTTTGGACCTAAGAAGAAAAATTTTTGGCCCAAAGGTCAAGAGTTAAATGGCTTAAGTTGGGGGAGGGGGGACAAAAACTCCAAATTCTTCCATGCTTCCACATAGTCCAAAAAAGCGAAAGAAATCAAATCCCATGTTTAAAAAATGAAGAAGGGGGAAAGATGAAAGGGTAAGAAGATGTCACTAATGTAATCCCCAACCATTTTTCTAGTATCTATTATGCCTCAACTACTCAAAATATGGAAGAATGTGCTAATGTCATCCCTAAGAGCGTTATCGACTTAATGAATACTAAACTCATGATGCTCATGAATGAGAAGGAGATTCAAAAGGTTTCTTGTCCCTTGGGTGCTCAAAAATCCCTTGGTGGAGATGGCTTGAACGATCTATTGTATTAGAGAAATTATGGTTAGCTGAGACATATGTGTAGCATTTCAAGAGAACTAAAGAGGAAGATAACTGCCATATTTTATAAATGAAACTCAAGTTGTCCTAACCCCTAAAAGTCATAGACCTAAAGTTCTATATGAATTTAGACCCATAACCTATTGTACATTTGTGTATATAAGATTGTATTAAGGATAATTGTGCTAAGACTTAAGAAGTACATGAACAATTTGGTCTCTATTAATTAGAGTGCTTTTGTAATAGAAATACTTATCCAAGATAATATTATAATGACTCATGAGATTTTCGATTCCCTAAAAATAGGCACCAATAGAAGCAAAGATAGTGTGGTTGATAAGCTAGATATGAGTAAAAATAAGATCAATTTGAATAGGATTTCCTAGAAATTTTCCTTAAATCTTGGGTGTTTTCATCCTAATTGGGTGGATGCCAAAATCCAACGATCCCTTTTAGAAAATTCATCTTGCATAGGCACCTTGGACAAAAAGACCTCCCTTTCTCCTTATCTCTTTATCCTATTCGTGGAAGCTATAATAGGTATCTTGAATATGGCTGGAAGGGAAGGTAAACTTTCTATGATCTAGTTAGCCCTTTTGGCTTTCGGTTAATCACACTCATTTAATGTTCTCCTATCGAAGTCTATGAGCTTATATGTAATCTTAATCAGTTCTCCCTAGCCTTGAGCTAGAGGATTAATATTCAAAAGTCTAGGTTTGATTTTGGCAAAAGGGTACAAGGTACCACTAAGCAGAGAATCAATTAGAACCATAATACCTAACATTGTGTGATACCCTAGGTTAAATAAAAAGGTTGGAAAAAAAAACTTTTCAAACCCGGAAGGGTTGTTAGTCACCCTTACCTGTCATTTCGGGTCCAAAATTTCATTAAGTCTAGATCCTACGCATCCTTGGAGGGCTATATGGTAGAATCTTATTTTTGAGACCAAAAGTCCCAGTAATTGTTCCCAAGGAGAAAATAAATTGAAGGACGATTTTTAATGAATTTTACCAAGCCCTTAACCCTTTCGTTGATAGCCCCCAAGTTTGAAAAATCGTAAGAATTCCCGAATTTGAACTAAAATATAAAATTTAGATTTTGATTTGTTGGGATTTTGATTTTTCTGATATTTTATTTGAGTCCAAATGAGGGGTATTTCCTTATTTACATTTATGTTTAAAAGTTAATAAGAAGTAAATAAATGATTTAACTTTACTCCCAAAACACCCCCAAGCTCGAAGAGCTTTGTTTTCCACCCTAAATTCACTCCCAAACTCCATTCTCTTCCATTTTCTTTTAAAATCAACTTCAATCTTTCATTTCTAAGGCTTTAAAGTATGTTGTTTGAGTGATTTTGCTTCCATTTTTCTTTGTTTTTGGGGGGTAGCATGAAGTTTTCCCTACCTCTAAAGGAGGTAGAGTTGTTCCAACATATTAGAATAAGTTTTGAGTTATATAGAGGTTTTAGTAGTTAGTCTAGAATTCTATTGCTTCATTGATAGTACTGGTGCTGTTCTCAGTTCCCAGAACTCTGCTAGTGCTATTCTTATGTCTACTGCCACTCTAGGTGAGTGGGTTGACATCTGTAACTTCTATGTTAATCATTATATCTATTTTCACCTAAAACATGAGAGTATATATGATTTTAGAGTTTATTTTGTGAACTACTAAGATTTCTATGGAATATTGTTTTATAAACTATTGGTTTAATAAGAAAATGTGTTTTCTTGAAAACCATGGGACATCTACCATTGAGGATGAGTTTTTGTATAGTTGCATTGCAAATTTAATTATTTAGAGCTATTTTTATGATCATATGATTCTAATATTGTATATTGTTGCATAAAGAGAGATTTTAAACCCTAGGATAGAACATTTTGAAAATGATAGAGAAAAGAATGAGATTTCTAGCTGAGCTGGCAGTAACTATAGAGAAACAGGCTATGTGTCAACGGCAGTTAATCCGTTAACCTTGGTACCAAGTAGCCTGGGCTAGAGATATTCAGAGAATTTATATTCAGAGTTTATATTCAGGGATTTATTGTCATACAGGGGATAGTGATACGCAATGCCCATATATGACTAGACATTTATATTCATAGTTCATTACATTACAGACACTGTACCTAACCAGAGTAGAGATTACTGTTTCTCTACTAGAATACTGTTAGATCGGGTTATAGAAAGCCAAGATTTAGAAACTTGATTATAATTATGAAATGCTTTGATATTGTTATTACTATCACTATTATTCTGGTGTCATGTACCTTCTCTTGGTGTCCCATGAAGGGGGTTTTAGATGAGGGCTCACTCACTGAGTTTTGGTTACAAAACTCACCCCTCTATTCATTTCATATTTTACAGATACTGTAGCTACTAAGGGTACTTCTACACCACCTTCATCCCAGTAGCATTAAATTTCAGTTGTTGAACTAACTAGGTGAGGTGTCTGGCATTTTGCTCTAGATATGCTCTAGTGTAATGCAATCAAGATCTCGAACTGTAGGGCACAGTTACATTTTGCATAAGTTTTGTATACTAGGATAATATTTGGACTATATAATCTATGCTTTCCATAGACTTTTTTTATGTAAAGAACTTTATGCATATTTTGTGATATTATGATGATTAGCCTTTGAAAGTTGCTAAGACATTTTGGTTTTATAAGTATGGTTTTCAAGAGCAAGTCATCATATGTGAAATAAAACCTATTTTACGGATTTTGTTAATTTGAATGTGCATGTAGAGATGATATAGGTCACGAGGATTACGTAGGAATGAGGTTTCCCACGTGTCGGTCACGTGCCCAAGAAGGATTGTGACACATTGGAACTCTCTAAGAAAGTATCTTGGCTTCTAAGCTCAACAGGGTAAGTGAAAAGACTCAACTCCCTTGGATTAAAGAAAGCAAATTGGGGTAAGATTGGAAGAAGAAAAGGTAAGCTCCTTAACTAAGTTGGTTGGGAGGTTTTTATCAAATATGTCATGCAAGTAATTCTCTTTTATGCAATGTATTTTCTTTGATTCCTTAAAAGATTCCGTGAAGCCCTTTGACTTGAGATTATTTGTTTCTTATGGGCTAAGACTCATAAGGAGAAAGGCATCCACTAGAAAAAAAATTGGAATATTCTCAAAAGAACTAAAAAGAGTGGGGTATAGGTTTTTAAGTCTCATACTTTATGAACAAAGCATTGCTAGCTAAGCAAGCCTGGAGATTGCAATCATCCCCAAATTCCTTATGTTCTGTTGTTGCAAAAGCCTTACATTATCTCAAGGAGGATGTCGTAAATGCTAGGAAAATAAGAGGATCTTCTTGGATCTAGTCTAGTGTACTCTAGGGAAGCAACATTCTCATTAAAGGGAAGTATCTAGGTTGTAGGTGATGGAAAGTCTATCAGATTGTGTGAGCATAAGTGGTTAAATAAAGTCTTAAGTATAATTGAACCCCCAAGTGCAACTGAGGTCTAGGTTAGCTCACTCATAGATGAGCTTACAAAACAATGGGATATATCTAAGCTCAAGTCAATCCTATCCTAACATATAGCAATTTAATCCCTACAAACCCAGGTAGCCAAGATAAAGTTATCTAGCTCCATAAAAGAAATAGAGGATACACATTAAAGATAGGGTATTTTATTGCAAAAAGTTCATATTATAGTCTATCTATTATCCCTTCATTCTCTTTAATTTGGGATAGGTCTATCTGGAGCATTGTATGGCACATTTAGGTCCCTCAAAAAGTCAGATATTTTCTATGGCAGATTTGTTACAATGCTATACCAGTAAAGCCGAACCCATTCAAGAGGAAAATTTTAGCCTAATCTATTTGCCCTATTTGTAATTGAGAAAATGAGCCCATTGAAAATGTATTTCTCATGTGCTTATGGACAACCCTAGTATGGTTTAGGATCTCAACTGAACCTCTTTCCCTCTTCTGCAAATGTTAGATTTGCTCCAATAGAAACTTGATCTTCTAAACTAAAAAAAGCAATTGTCATGTAGGCCATGCTGATCCTTGTTCACAATTTATGGATGATCTAGAAAGGAAAGAATGATTTTGCATTCAACATTAAGAAAGTAGACCCGACTTTTACTATTAAGAGAGAAAAATAACTCCCCATTGAATTTCTTAGGAGCCAAAGCTCTTTTCCAAGGAACCTTCCCCTCCAATGGCAAATCTGAGGCTAGACGAGCTTGGCATCACCCCTAGTGGTGTGAGATGTGACATTGATGCAAGCTTTTTTGAAGTCAAGAAACTAGGGGTGGCCTTAATGATTGTTAGCAATTAGTTTTGAATATACTCGGCTGGCCATGCCGTCTTGCTACATCAAGCTTGGTGGTAGAAGCACTAGCAATCCCTAATTTCCTCCTATGTGTTTCTTGGAAGCTTATAGAGATGACTCCCTGATCTCAGAAGTAGTGACCATTTTGGGTGATATTTGATCCATCTAGCAACTCCTCTTAGCATGTGAGTTCCTTTAGACAAGTAGATAGGCTAACAATGCAGCTCATGAAGCAAGTAGATTAGTTTTTTAGGGGAATCTTGCACTAATTGATGCTCTAGATTACCTAGATCCTTAGCTAGGATTTTTTCAGAGGACTTGTCTTAGTCTTTATCCTTACCCAACTTGAGGGCCTTGCTTTGCATTGGTTTTGTTTAAGCATGCCATTGTTGGGCTTCTATTTTAGCTTATTGCCATCTATGTACTTCAGACTTAAAAAGAAAAAAAAAACTTAAGTGTCTTTCTTTATGGAACCTTTCAAGCAATGAGGGATATGTAAAGATCTTGAAAAAATGATTATCTCTTTTTCTCTTTCTAAATATATGCTCTCCTTCTCAATCATGTATGACAAATTCTACCCTTTTTACATTTCCTCTTATTTCACTTGTTAACTTAAGCATTTCAAGTCCCTATTAGCATGGTGCAAGCTCATATATGGATCTATCCAACCTCAATTTTTCAAGTAAGAATATGTGGCACTCACTATAAGACTTGACAAATAATCATAACCCATAATAGCAATCACCTGATGTCAATAAAACTAAAGTCAAGTAAATTCTATCTAAAAATAACCACAATTCTAGCCAAATATCACAGAAACCTTGTCCATATCATCTAGCAATTTCATGAATAAAGGCAAAAGATGTATGCCTAGATTGAGATATTGAATTGTGTGCAACTCGAATCGAGATAGGTGTACAAAATTAGTAACACACAAAAATGAAGATATATGTCTTACGAGTTATATTATTTGTACACGTTGTTGAGATGTCAAATTAACTTACATTGCATCCATCATTTGATGGGATATGGGCCGTCCACACCTTATCCAATGGTGGATGGGATGTGAATAGACATAGCATTCTACACAACATATATACAAATAACATTTTTCATGTCTTAACCTCAAGACCGTAAAACTAGGACAACTGTCACTACTACTGTATTAGTAACAAACCTTGGGTTTTCTCTTTGAGTTTATCATGTTAGCCCTTTTTGTTTGATAGTTTCAACTTACAGTAAAACCAAAACGATATGGTATGTGTGACTATTAGGAATATATTACTATATTCATTTTGATGATTCATTTGAATGGTTCTATCGACCCAAGGATGCGCTAATCATTTCCTATTTTCTTGAAAAAGGATCATCTTCTTTTTGGTTCTCTATCTTGATCTAGGTTCAATGCATGGCTTTACTGAGCTTTCAAAGAAATTTCTCAACCATTTCCTTCTAGGTAGGGTTCTCATAAACTTCTCTATCCCTTGCCACTATTTTAACAGTCCTTGTCTTTCTTCACGATGGTCTTAGTAAGGATTTTGAGTATATTCATACCTAAGTCCCAACAAACCCAAATATCTCTTCAGTGGAAGACCTCATTAATCATTTGCTAATAGTTCCACCATTAAAGGCATCTCTCTTATTTCTATCTCAAAAAGGTTTAGAATCCTCAACTTTTGTCTTTAACTTTGTTTAATGTAGGGGCCAAGTCATGGTCTTGGTGGTTAAAGGGGCTTCCAATTTGTTGCTCAAAATGCTCGCATTACAAATGATAATGAGTGTTGCATCCTCCCCTTAGGGCCTTATGACAGTAGGGGACCAAAATATTATTTGAAAATATTTTTCGTAGATCACCATGAAGGTTTATTAAGGACAAGCATAAGGAAAATTGCTTTTTGTAAAAACATTTTAAACAAGTTTACAAAACAGAGTCATATTCGAGAGTCTATTTATGCACAGGGAATGGTGGAGACTAATTTCCATAACACCCCTGATACATTCATTCTAAGACCATTACCTAAGGGTAGTTATGCAAATTAAATAGCTTGAAACATATAAAATTTAACCAAAAAAGAATGAAGGTAATCAAAAATACTAGTTACAAATAATTAACAAATAATGATAAGTGACAACATCAAATTAAAGTATCTATGAATTAAGAAAATAAAATAACAAACATTAGACCCAAAATTATGAAAAATTAAAGTTTGGCTTAACAAAGAATGCCTGCTCCTTCATATCCTCTGTACAATGAGGAACTCCAAAGCACATAGTTCTATAGGAAATAAGCATGACTGGTTGATTTTAATTAAAAAAAATCTTTGTAAAAAATACATTTATTCAGAGCAAAAATCCGTTCTTACGTAGAATTTAGGTTAAAAGCAGGTTAATTAATAAATGCTTATAGTTCCAAAAAAGTGAAGATAACATTTGCTACTCAATCACTATATGTTAATCATTGCATGGATCTAGAAAAGTTTTTTTTTTATAATTTGACAAAGGGAAGTATTTAGTTTTCTTTTTAGCACTGAAAACAAATTAAAAAAAAAGAAAGAAAGACAACATAAGAAAAAAATGATTTGATAAAACATTTTTTTAAAATGAAATCTGTTTTTACATGGGGTTCAAGTTAGTGCCAAACTACTCAATAAACTTTTATTATTAAGATAACAAAGAAGGTAACGCTACTCAATCACTGTAATTGATCATTGCATAGATTTAAAAGAGATTTTGAAAAGATTTTTTTTAATTGAAATGATGGAGGGTGCATTTGGTAAAGTTTTTTTTTTGTATGGGTATAATCATTATTTTCACAAACAAAATGTTTTGTATATTCGAAATTTTTTTAAGAAAGGATTTATTTAGGATGCTAGTTAAGGAAGCAAAAATGCAAAATTTTCATCTTGGAAAGATGACGTTCTATGGTTTTAATATAAGGGACCCACTACTAAGTTTGAAAGGCCTGCGTGGTTTGCTGTTTTTAGTTTTCAGTTTTCAGTTTTCAATTTTCAGTTTTTGTGAAGAAAAAACTGAAAAAACTAAAAACTGATTTCAGTTTTTAGTTTTTGCAGTTATATATAAAATTTTAAGTTTTATAATAACTTTTTTTAGATATGAAACAAAGGGACCCTAAAACTGAAATCGAATCACGAAACCTTATGCTACCGTGAGCCTTCTTCCTCGACCATATGTCCGATCATAAAGTGTCTTAGTCTTCTTTGTCAACTATTTGATTACTAATAATTCTATTTGATTGTTTTATATACTCAGGACTTGTTTTAAATGATCGATAGCATAAGACCAGATAATTTTTAATATTATATCATGTTTGGTATGGCTTTATATAAGCTATTATTCCTTCTTCACCAATAATACTAATTATATGCACATATTAAATAAAAGTAAATAATAAGGGAATAATGTCTTTTTAAATTATTTCAATATGAATAAAAGTTATATTATACTTAAATATTTATTAACTTAAATTATATTTATTATCAAAACTAATCTCCCAGGATATGATTAGGCACCTCAGTGGGAATCCCTAAGAACAATGCTTTTTCTATACACAATAATCATGGGATCGGACTCAGGATATCATACTTAAGAGAGCCACCAATCCCCTTCCATTGAAACTAAATTATAATTCAATTGTATAACATGTTAAGCGATTGATCTCTCTCTTGTGTATAAAAGGAGATGGAAATTTATTTAGAGGGACTCAAAAGGTCTATAATAGCAAGGTTACAAATATTATTTGGTGCAGTGATTTATCTTTAAGATTAAGATGAATATGATGACTTTCTTAGCACTCAACATCAAGATTAAGCATTTTATTGTGAAAGATTTGGTTTATTTTATATCCATTTTAGTCCATCCTAAATATATCAAGGGACAAATTATTCCCTCAAGATTTGAAAACTTTTCATTGGTTTCACAATTTAAAAAAGGGGAACAAATTGGTTCCTCCATATAGGGTATAAAGCTTTTGTAATTCTATTAATGAACTTGTATGGAGAGACCACTTTGTCTTATTTTTCAAATTATGGGGGATAAATAGAGGATTTTCAAATTTTGAAATACTAATTGATTACTAATATATTTTTAAAGGACCTAAGCGAGGGTTTATTCTTTATTTTATTAATAGACTACTTCTGAAATAATTATTAATTGGATGCTTGTACATAAACATTTGAATATATTATTGATATATTATGATAGAAAATAATATTACTATGTTAAAAATTTTTAATATTATGATAATTACCATAAAAATTATCTACGTAATATTATATGATTGGAATATGGAATATTAATTTTTCATAAGCTAATCTTTTGAACCATAAGAAAAGCTAAAAACTAGTTTTGTTGATATTCTAATTATTTTGAAAATGATCTAAATATATAAAAAATCATTTTTTTAGGGTGAAAAAAGTGATTTTCATTCAAATATTCCCATCAAACACTGCTTTAATCTCAAACACATATATGTATAAAAAATGCTATTCCAATATCCTAAAGTGGGTATCCATTTTAGACACGCTCTATCAAAAATGTTATCTCTACTTATTAATCACATTCAATAATGATAAAACGGGTGTCTTAATTGAACACCTGCTTTTTGGAGTTGGAACACCATTGGATGGAGTGGAGACTTTACTTGAATTAAATTTAAAGCCCATTCAATGATGAATGAGACGTGTGTAATATCTTAGGTCTACGTGTCCTTGGCTAACTCTAGCACAACTTTTAGGTATTTGGAAAACCTTCGGGTTACAGGAAATCATCTTTTTGCTGAAGTCTACATTTTGTTATGCAAACATGTTTGTTGCAGTGAGTTTTCCTAGCTGTAGTGAGAATGAGGTGAGGCAGGTTCACTATAGTGAGGACTCCAACACTAGTAGACATCCAAAACAATGCAATTTCACTAAAACACCTTTGTCCCTATATAAACCCTTCCCTATGCGTTCTACCCCAAAAATTTGAAACCCTAACATTCTAATTCCTTCTTCCAACCTTTCACTCTCATCCTCTCTCAATCCTACCTCCTCCAAGCTTCAAGGTAAGGATTGTTCATGGTTTATGATGAGTTTTCTTTCATTTCCCTCATGTTCATGAGTTAGGGTGCTATTGTTCTTAGTTGCTATCAAGTTTAGGTCTCCTAAATGTCTTTGGATGTAATACCTTAAACACACATATCAATGGATGAGTTCATATGATCTTAGGGTCCTTTGGACCCATCAGTGTTGCCGGGAAGGGCCTAGAAGCATGAAAGACCTTTTCTATAGCAGTCTAGGACCGCTATAGTGGTCAAAGTGTGTGAGTTGGGGGCTTTAGGTAGTCTTAGGACTGCTATAGAGATTATGGTTAATTTTACCAAGTTTATGGAAATTATGCATGAAAGAAGTGTTTTAATGTAAACTTATGGGAACATTATTGATAAAATGTTTGTATGAAAAGCTATAGTATGATTATAATTACTTAGAGAATTTATGACTTCTATGAAAATGATATCTAGAGTATGATATCATATATAATAAAGATTGAATTTAGAGCAGAGACTGGTATAGAGATTAGAGAATTTAATTAGTTTTCATGAATTAGAGACTAGATGGTAGCTATAGAGAAATAAACAATGAGTTAACGGCTGAACCCTAATCGTTAATCTTGGTACCAAGTTATCCTTAGGGACAATCTCACATAGCAGAGAGCAGAACTTAGTTAGGTATCCAATTTAGATCCTTGAAGGATTACAAAGTAAAGAATTTGTTATGTTACAGTTGACATGCATAACTAGAGAATATATTGTTATATAATACATTATAATAAATTTCTTGTTTCTCTATTAGAGTATTGTGATTATATTTTTAGAGATGGATATATATATATAATGATTTCAAGGATATTGCATTGATTAAGTTTTTTATGATTATGTATGTATATCTATCTTGTTGGTCCTATGAGAGGATTCCAGGTGAGAGCATACTCACTGAGTGTTAGATAAAACTCACCCATTTCCATTTTTTCCTTTACAGATATGGTAGTTGTTGTGGGTTGTTCACATCCTCTCCCCCAACATAAAGCTATTTCCAGCATAGTAATTAAACTCAGACTAGACCGGCCAGTTCAAATCGGAAACCAGTGAACCGTTCAGTGGTATGGTCCAGTCAAACCCGCATAAACTGGTCGAGCCACCACCAAACTAGTCTAGTCAAAACCAAGCAGGCCAACAATGAATAGGACCAGCTTCACAATGAACCATGCGCCTAAGCCCATGCTTCTCTCTTGAAATGCACCCATGGACCATGCGTATATGCTTCTCTTTAGAAGTGCACCCTCTATGTAAAATAATGACCCAAAAATGCCTCCTGGAGTCGAACTCAACACTTACAGGAAGGGAAAGAGCACCTCCACTGCCAGGCTAGTGTTGCTTTTAATATATCCCCAATTTTATATATATAGTATAGTTAGCTTATTTTATACATTTATTTAATAAAATCTGGTTCAATCGTTTCAACCAATGACCCACTGGTTGAACCAATGACCCAGTGCCTTAGCCAAGTCAAAGACTGAGTCGAGTCTGATAACTATGATCTCCAGTTGGTGAGCTTCACCTTGGAGTGAAGTGTTATTTTGTGTTTTGTATAAAGATAGAGTGCTCTAGTGTACATTGCAGGCAGGGTCTCAAACCATAGAGATATTGCACATTTTTTATGCCATGATTATTTTATATTTACATTATTATAGTTTTCATGGCTTATTTTGTAAAGAGAACAACTCATGTATTTTGTATTGCATGGATAGATTTAGAGTTTAATTATGATATGATTATTGATGATGAACTTGTTTCCAAAAGAGCTTGAGATTTATTAGAGACGAAATAATGTTTTATAAATGGATTTTATTATTAAATTATGGTAAAGAGACTCAGAGATCACAAGGCTTACATGGGGATAGAATTCCTCATGTGCCGGACACATTTCCAAGTCAAGTCATAACATTAAAGCTGCCCTAGTGTCATGACCCGCCTAGGGAACATGACTGGCATATGAGGGATTGGGTACCCATGGAAGTCTCTGGTAATGTGACTAGCTAATATGCATAAATAATAAAAAATATTCCAAATATCTTAGATTTAACTAAATTCCATAATTCTGAAAATGTTTCCAAAACATAAATCCTGAATATAAGACTACATGATAACCATAATCTAGGCTGAAGCCAAACATAATTAATAAAATAACTAGGAATCATATAAATAATCATAAAAACTATGCATGTACAAGATCCTGCCCACCTAATCAATGGAGCACTACTATAACTACTATAACTATATTGAAATAACAATTCAACTTAAACGATGGAAATAACTAGTAGAGAAATAGGAGTTGGACTGTACATAAATAAAAACTATGCATGTCCAGGATTCTGCCTACCCAATCAATGGAGCACTACTATAACTACTATAACTATATTGAAAAAACAATTCAACTTAAATGATGGAAATAACTAGTAAAGAAATAGGAGTTGGACTGTACATAAATAATTGAGCTGATAGTTGAAACTAAGCTAATGGCTAAACTGATGGTCACCTAACTAAGTCTAATAAATGGATACCACATTGGGTTCCTTATTGTAGGTAAGCTAGTCCTCTAGCAAACCACTTGGTACCAAGGTTGACGATCAATCCTACAGTCGTTAACTCACTCTTTTGTTTCCTACTAATTATTGGCTAAAAGTTAATAACAACAAAATTCATTGTTCTTACTACCATACTAATTTGGGGTTCATGAAATTTTCTAACTGATAAAATAAATCTAAATAATATATACAGCAAGAATGGTCCCATGAGATTTCTAAAATAATAATTTTTTCATGATAACTACAAAATAATAATTTTCTAATATTGCTATAATCCATGAAAGCATGTTTCTTGGCATAAATCATTCTAAAATATTATAAACAATTTATATAATACTAGGAAAATATTGACCAAAAGTATGACCATAAATTTAAGCTCACTCATTATTGGTAGTCGGGAATATGCTTCCACTAATATTTTGACTCTGGGGAAGAGGATTGACACCAACAACTGCCAAACATTATAATGAAACCATAAACATTAAAACATTGTGCCAAAAACTAAATTTGGAATGTTAGAGAGGAAGAATGTTGTGAGATAACCATGGTTGATAGTGCCCAGACTCATAAACTAGACAAAAGGGGAAGAAACTGACCAAATTCCATAAAAATCACTTACCGAAAGAGATTAATCGGAGAAAACATTGAGATAAATCACGTTTTTATCACTTGGAAAAAATCATTGGGTGGCTAAGATTCTTAGAAGATTGTTTAAGAGTATTATGATGAGCCAAATATATACTAGGAATATAAAAAAAAAAATAACCTCGCACAACACTGTTCCGTATCCACTCCACTCTAGCACCGCAGGAGAGTACAAGAGAATCATTTAGTTTTTAATCACTTAAATATTCCAAGAGATAAAGCACACTACTTTTTGCTCTGCTAAAAGCATTCTATATATAATATGTAATTTTATTATAACATATATATATATATATACACATATACGTATTGTAAAGGTGTATCAACATCAAAATACCAAAAGTGCATCAACATCAGATTTAATCTAGAATAATAATAATAATAACAATTCACATATCTATATATTTCGTATTTAGGATATCACATACTACCCCCTTAAAAGAGATTTAGTACCTAAATCTAAACAACATACCTTGAGGTGGAAAAAGGTAGGGATACTTGATTTTCATGGCTTCTTCAGCTTCCTAAGTCGCTTCCTTGCTGAAATGGTTTCTCCAGACAACTTTTACTAAGGCCACCTCCTTTGAGTGAAGCTTCTTGATCTGCCTGTCCATGATGGCAACCGGTTCCTCTTTATAAGACAAACTCTCATAAACTTGGATCGTTTGTGGACTGAGCATGTGAGAGTGGACTGAGCATGTGAGAGTGGTCAAGCATATAGTTCCTGAGCATACTGACATAAAACACTGGATGTATAGTTGATAAGTTGGGAGGCAATGCCAATTGTAGGCCACCACTCCAACGCTCTCTAAGATCTCAAATAGACTAATAAAATGAGGGCTTAACTTTTCCCGCTCATTGAACCTCACTACCCCTTTTATAGGGGATGCCCTCAGAAATACGTGTTCCCCAACTGCAAACTCCAAGTCATCCCAATAGTTATCTGCATAAAACTTCTTCCTAGACTATGTTGCTAAGAGGTGCTTTCTAATCAACTGGACCTTCTCTAAGGTTCCTTGAACTAGCTTCAGGCCTAGGGACTTAGCTTCCCCAAGCCCAAACCCCCCAATAGGAAACCTGCAATGCCTCCCATACAAGGCTGCAAATGGTGCCTTCTGGATACTCGCCTGATAACTATTATTATATGAGAACTCAATCAAGGGTAGGTGATCACACCGGCTCCATCTAAAATCTAGCACACAAGCTCTGAGCATGTCTTATAAGGTTTGTATCGTCATTTTTCACTGATCATATGTCTAGGGATGAAAGGCTGTGGTGTAATACCTTAGCTTTAAATAAAAAGCACTAGAAATTTTTTTTTTTAACTAAAAGGGGTGTCGGTTACTGTTACTTGTCATTCTAGGATCTCGATTTCACTAAGCCTAGACCCTACACGCCCTTGGAAGGCTATATAATGGAACCACTTTCTTAGGATTAAAAGTCCCGATAATTATTCCCTAGAGAAAAATAAGTCAAAATTTAGTCCACAAGTGTATAATGGAACCTTAGCTTTTAATGAATTTTCTGAAACTTCTAAACTATTCGTTTTTAGTCCACAAGTGTATAAAACTGTAAGAATTCTTAGATTTGAACTAAAACTCAAAATTTAGATTTTGATTAGTTAGGATTTCAATTTTTCTATTATTTTATTTGAATCCAAATGGGGGTATTCCCTTATTTACATTTATAAAAATGTAAATAAGTGAGTTCTAGAGAATGGGAGACTATTATAGGGAGTGAGATACTGTCCTAGAAAGTGAAAAATCCATTCTGGTGAGTGGTGCAGGGGTCAAATGAACAGTAAGGCGGTGCAGGGATGAATTTTTATGCTCTCTGGTGAGTGCTGCAGCGCTAAGAGCACTGCAATGGTCGACAGTTCACTTAAAAACTCCGTTTCGGGGTCCATAACCTTCATTCATCCAAAACAAAACCCTACCCATTATGAAACATGAAAAATCTCATCTCCAACCTCTCTCTCACATATTTTCATCAATCTAACATCAATCTTTCACTTCCAAGGCTTTAAGGTAAGAGATCTTAATGTTTCCTCTCATTTTCTTCCATTCCCCTTTGTTCTTAAGGTTGGTTTTGCTATTACTCCATATTATGCAAGAGGTGAAGCTCTTCCTTAGTGTTAGAGCTAGATCTGAGTTATTTAGTGCTTTCTGTAACACCCTAATAGAACCTCACTGTGCTTAAGTTCACATTTGGATTCTATTAGTTGTCACTTATGCCTTGCATTTATTTTCTTTTGAAATTAACTTAGAAAAATAGTGGAATTTTTTTTTCTTTAAATAAATTAATTTTTTGAAAACTTAAGCTCCAGAAGAGAAGTGAAATACATAGCGCTTTTATAGATAATAATCAAGTTACATTGCGCACTTAATTAAATAAGCGGAATAAGAGACTAAGTGTAGAACTATTATCACATAAACTGGAATATAATCACTTAATACATAAGTCACAACAGGGCGTATATCATACTGATAAGTTATTACAAATAACAATATAAGTTCTACTATTACTAATTGTTTCTCACAAACTATAATGTAACTAAAGCTCGGAATGCTCCTACTTGAAAGGTTTGAAATCTTTACGCGCTACCTCCTTCCTCAGCTTCAGCTTCGTTCCTTTAGGTGGACACGTCTGTCTCTGGTAATGACAACGGAAAATAAACATAGGAGTGAGAAATACATGATTTCTCAGTAGGAGTTCCTACTTGTACTAAAAGTGTCATCGTTGTCGTCCCACTCACTTCGGGTTTATTATAAAAAGGTGAACAGGTAAGGATTCAATTATCAAACTTTCACGAATGTGATTAGCCGAAGTGCAGTTACTTTTAAACTAATCTTGAACATTAGCAGAAATATCCATTCAGTATTTCATCAAGCATACATATAAGCATATCATGTAAAACCACTAATAAGCAATAATCATTTAGGAGCTGCATGCATTTCATGATTACTCATCCTCAACATTCACTTGTTTAGTGATCAACATATTTCTTAATTACTCACGGGATGAATGCATCAATGCCTTAGACCACCCTAAAAGGGTAATGAGCTCATACTGTGGCCGTCGCCACAACCTTTTGGTTTTCTTTCTGTTGCCATGATCTCAACGGTTTAGGGGGTTAAGCCATGAGTTTAGCTCAAGTCCACTTTTCCATACTATCATTGCTACTTTTTCAGGTTTTACTTTTATTCTCACTGAGTGAAATCATCAATACCTTAATCCTCAAATAGGATTAAGCAGTGAGTTGGTCTATTTATTATTTCATTTGAAATATGAATGTATGCACATTAATAAATTATGACACAGTCAATCATTTTATCATTATCATTTCATATCTCATCAATACATTCACATTTCTGTATATCACTTCATGTAACATAGACAATATCATGTAAATATCATAGTAAACATTCTCATAGATAATTTACATTAAGCAACCTAAGTTATCAAGTTAGGTCTCTAGTGTTCCTAATAGGTTATGGATATCTTGGTATTATCTTTTTCTCTTAGTCTTCTTTGTACTCTTAGTATTTCCATTAATACATTAATACCCTTTAAGATATTTTTAGAGGTTCTTTATATATTTTTATTATGACTTTTATATATATCTCCTGAAGATTATTATTCTACTTAAATTCTTAAAATTATCTCTTTACAAGACTTGAATCTTTTATTTAAAGTTCTGACATCTTTTAGAATAAAATTTGTAGCACTAACATCTTAGATTAGTGTAAATCAACTGTAAATTGTGCATAGTAGGATTCCCAGGAAAGAGAGGTGGGTCACAATGGACTCGCTTAAATACCAAGTCTTTCCTTAGCCAGAACCTTTCCAAATTGCACTCTCACAGTATCATGCTACCTTCAAGACTTTCTCAGCACACTATCCCGAAAATATATCTCTCATTCTGTATTTTCGTGGTGTAAAATTTTATGCATAGCACACATAAGTGTGTTTGTAGATGTGTTAGCTTTTCGACAAAGTTGAAATCAATCCATTTTCATTTTTCTAGAGTGAGTTACACCTATTTTACTACTACAAGGTCAGATTAAGAGTTTCAGTCTTAGGCTCTACTTTAAAAATTTATATCTTGGGCTAGGAAACTCCGTTTTAGGTGATTCTTTTTGGAGAGTGTTCTACAACGAGTCTAGTTTATAATAAAAATATTTTCATTTCGAGATACTTCATATTTTATGAACACTAAGTTTCGAAGTAACTACTGCCAGAAATAACTAGAAATTCCAGCACCTGTCATGTTCATGTCTTAAGTTATCTTTATTAACTCAAGTTTCACATACAATCTTTTAAGTTATATTTGAGTTTGATAACATCATAAAAGTACTCATAGCAGAATAGAACATGTTGTGTTTTCTAAAAATATAATTATTCAAAACTTTTGACAATAACTCAAGTTTGAGACATTCTATCCATGAGCAAAGTTAGAAGCCAACAATACTTGAACAAATAAAGAAGAAACTCCTACCTCTTGTGTAGGGTCTAAAAAGGGTCCTTCTCTTCTTCCTTAAGCTTTGAACAAGAGTCTTTGGAGTAGATGACCCTCCTTGAATCTTGGCTCTAGAACTTGAGTGCTTAAGAAAATATTTCTCACTAGAGTTAAAGATTGTAACTCTTGTGAGGGCTAGTGAAAGTTTGGACTTAGGATTTAAGTGTTTGGATGAAGTTTAGAGGATCAAGAGAAGTCTTTGAAGAACATAAGAAGAATGATAGAATAAGAAAGAAAGAACACTTAGGGAGTTTCTGAATTGAAGAGAGTTTGAGGAGTATTTATAGTGGAAAGATTAGAGAAAAAACAGAAGAAGGAAAGCACTTGGAGCATGATTTATGGAAACATGTTGGCTGAATTTTGGGATGAAAATGCTCCTTGTTTTGTGCAAACATGTTTCCATGTTTTATGCAAACATGTTGGATGAAAATGCTCCATATTTTGCGCAAAGATGTTAGTGGAGATTTTCTAACCTTTAGTGCATGTATGTGATTCAGAAATGTGTATGATGTATGTGGTTAAATTATTGTGTTATCATCTTAATCCAATGGCTTAGATTCATTCTTGTCTAAAGACAAGTCTAGGGATTTGTGCAAATGGTATTGTAGTAATTTCTTTAACTAAGACAAGGATATTTTTGTAATTAGACAATGATAGTGGTATTCTTGTAATTCCATTCATAGAGTAAGGGTATCTTCATCATTTAATAAGGCAAGGGTAGTTTGATAATTTCTTTTACATAGCAAGGGCATTTTCGTAATTTCCACTAAGTGATGGCATTTTCGTAATTCTTTGCATTTTTCTCTAGACATACTTAAGTAGTCTATTTGTTGTGTTTCATAACATTTGTCCAAATTCTCTTGGTTTTGCTATCGCTAATTAAGATTAATATTTATCTTAGTTATAAATTTGGGGATGTTACACTTTCTACAAGTTAATTTATAATTTTATGGCTCCTATGTCATATATTAATGTTGTTCATACTCCAAGGAGCTCTGTCAGTGTAGATTCTTCACTGTTCATCCCTCTAGGTGAGTGGGTTCACATCTGTGATCTCTATGTTCTGCATTACAGTTATTTTCCTGAAAATATGATATACTGCTTGATTTTGGAGAAATACTGTATATGAATTTGAAGTTTACTGTTGGGTTATATGTTTTGAACTGTTAACTTTAGAGCATGAATTATATTTTTCATAAAACTCATGTGACCATGTTTGTGAACTAATTTCAAGTGTATTTGATGGTTAGAGACTTTTATGGTTGTTTTAATGGATTTCGGAACTAGTTTGTGTGTATGGTTCATGTTTATAATTAGGTATGAAGTTTAGAGGAATGATCAGAATTATGGTTTTAACCCTTTTATTTCAAAGTATGTTGAACTTTTTAGACTATGAAAAGCTTGGTAATTTAAGATATGTTTTAGAGCTTGAATCTTCATGAGATTCAGAATAGTTGACGGCTACATATTCTGTGGGCTTTTGGAATCATAAATGTCTACAAAGGATGATACCTTGGACATGATTTCATAATCACAGTTATGCTTAAGTCAGACTGTTAGAATCAGATAGATTCAAAGCTCATAGAGAATTAAAGGGTTTTAAATATTTTCAAATGTAAATGGATTTATTTAATTAGTTTTGATAGTAGCTATAGAGAAATAGACAACGAATTAATGCCTGAATGATCGTTAACCTTGGTACCAAGTTGCCGTAAGGCTAGTCTCACAGATAAGAGGCTGGGACCTAGTTAGGTGCCTAATTCAGGTTCTTAAGAAACCCATAGATAAGATGGATTTATTGTTATGACATTACAGATCACACAAATCTTAGATCAGACAAACTTATTGATATGATATTTTAGATCAGACATTACTGTTTCTCTATGAGCTATTACGTCATGAACGTATATGATTTCATGTACGAAAGTAAAATGAGAAAACTGTTTAGGATATGACCATTTGAAAATATGCATATAATTTATATGTGTGCTTGATTATATATGGCATTCGAGTGTTATTGATGTAGTATAATTTCATGCATTACTTCTTGATGTCCCATGAAAGGAGGTTACAGGTAGGGATTCACTCACTGAGTTTTTTTCATAAAAACTTACCCCTTTCTTCCTTCCTCTATTTATAGATATAGAAGCGGTTGCAGGTCCTTCCCAGCCACCTTCATCTCAGCAGCACTAGAGTCTTAGTGGTAAGCTTCACTTGGGTGAAGAATTTATAGTTTTGTCTAGAGTGCTCCAGTACATTGCAGGCATGATCCAGAAAAATAGAGAATGTTAATGTTTTTGCATATTATTATACTATTTTGGTTTGTATCAAATAGTTTAGCACCTGTGAATATTTCAAATTAGAGCAGCTTTATACATATACGTTTTATTATGATTCATAGACTATAAAGTTTGAACTATGGAATTTCAATATAGACTAGAATGAATTAGTAAACAGGTGATTTGTATGTAGAAAATGAAAATGTGTTTTGAATAGTTTATAATTAATTGTGCATGTAGAGAAATCCAGGTTATGAGGCTTACGTAAGGATGGGATTTCTCACGTGCCGATCACATGCCTAAATCGGCCCGTGACTTGTGGTCAAGTCCACATGCATCCCAAAGGACTCTTGCAATGCCTTCAAGAAATGTGAAGTGAACTGGGACCCTCTTTCTGATTGATGGATACTAGGACACTATGAAGTTTGACTATCTCGTTGATGTACAATAGGCACACTGCACTGCACTGAAGGTAGTGTTTACTGGTAGGAAATACGCTGACTTAATCTTCTTATCTACTATTACCCAAAGGAAGTTGAATCCCTTGGTGGTCCAAGGTAACCCAACTAAGAAGTCCATGGTTATCCTTTCCCACTTCCACTCTGGAATATCTATCTACTGAAGTAACCCTACTGGCCTCTGGTGCTCAGCATTGACTTGCTGGCATACTGAGCACCTTGCTACAAAATCACTGACATCCCTCTTCATACCATCCTACCAAAGCAACTACTTATGGTTTTGATACATCTTAGCTGATCTTGGATGCATAGAGTATGCTACACTATGGGCTTCTTCCATCACTTTTCTTCTTAGCTCATCCACTGCGGGCATGCATAAATGGTAACCGAAGTGCAACACACTCTTAACATCAACTGAGAACTTTGCATTCTCGTCCTTGCGAACATCTTCAACCAACTTAGCTAGTTTCGGATATTTTCCCTATTATGCTTGGTCTGTTCCACTAAGGTTAATTGAGCCCTGATATGAGCAAGAAAAACCCTTATGTCACTAGCACTATGTGGGCCAAACTACCGGTGGAATTTCTGCTCAAAGCATCCGCTACTACATTTGTCTTCCCTGGGTGATATGAGATCGTACTGTCATATTCCTTTAGCTACTCAAGCTATTTGGCTGATTTAGGTTTAGATCCTTCTATTGAAAAATGTACTTCAAGCTCTTGTGGTCCGTGAAGATCTCACAGGTCTCTCTGTACAGGTAGTACCTCCAAATCTTCAAGGAAAAAACTATTGCTACCATCTCTAAGTTATGCATAGGGTAATTTTGTTCATGCTTCTTGAACTGTTATAATAGGTAACCTACAACTCAGCCATGCTACATTAGAACAAAACTAAGTCCAACTCTTGAAGCATCATATAATATCGATAAACCACCTGTCCCTGAAAGTAATACCAAAACTTGCATCGTGGTCAAGCATGTCTTGAGCCTCTGAAAACTCTCTTCATACTCTACTATCCATCGGAACCTAACAATCTTATATGTTAACTTCGTCTTGTGTGATAGAATCCTTAAGAAATCCTGAACAAACCACTTGTAATATCCTGCCAAGCCCAAGAAACTACAGACTTTGGAAATTGATGTAGGTCTAGGCCATTGTTGTACTACTTCCACCTTATTTGGGTTTAGCAGAATACCATCCTTGGACACTACATGTCCAATGAATGCCACCTGATTAAGCTAAAACTCAAACTTGGAGAACTTGGCAAACAACTTATTCTCCCTCAAACTTTGCAGGACTATCCTTAGATGCTGCTTGTGGTCTTCCTTACTCCTGGAATACACAAAGATGTCATCAATGAAGACACTCACAAAGTAGTCTAGAAATAACTTAAACGCCCTGCTCATCAAATCCATGAAGGCTGTTAAGGCATGGGTCAACCTAAAGGACATTACTAAGAACTCATAATGCCCATAGTGAGTCCAAAAGGCCATCTTGGGTATATCTTCATACTTAATCTTTAGTTGATGGTAACTAGATTAGAGGTTGATCTTGGAAAAACATGTTGCCCCCTAAAGTTGGTTAAAAAGATCATCAATGCGAGGCAAGGGGTATTGGTTATTAATCGTCACCTTGTTTAATTGCCAGTAATTTATATACATTCTTATCAAACTGTCCTTCTTCTTTACAAACAACACTGGAGCACCTCATAGAGTGGTACTCGACCGAATAAACCCCTTGTCCAACAACTCCTGTAAATACTCTTTCAATTCTCTTAACTCTACTAGAGCCATGTAGTTCTGGGATATAGAGATGTGCCTAACTCCGAGCTTAAGCTCTATCCCAAACTCTACTTTCTTTTCTAGTAGCATACCCAACAAATTATTTGGGAACACATCTGGAAATTCATTAGCAACCGGAACTATGCCCAAACTTTGTGTCTTTGCCTATACATATTTTGTGAGCTATTGAAATCGTGATACCTACAATCTGGTGATCTTTTAGGCATGATTACATAGCCATAGTTATGCTAAAGTCAAATTGTTAGAGTTATACGAATCTAGAGTTTTCAGAGTTCTAAGAGTTTTTAGATTCATTCAGTTTAATGGAAAGTTAGTTTTGAAATATGAATTAGAGAGGAACAGAACTGTGAGTTAAAGACAATTATCTTTTTAACCTTAGTATACCATGTTGCTCATGATGGACAATCACCCTTTTACTCAAAGTACCGTGGACGGGACCTAGATAAATGTCCACAGCTTGTCCATGAGGGACATAGATCACGACTGACTATTTACTATCATTTAGGTGCTCATGTTTGCGAGGAAGTGAGTGTCACCTTTTTATAACTTGCTTAGAATTATGTTTCTTCCCTAATTACCTTAGAGTAAGTTATATCGCTTTTGAGGATTATAGGAATTGCTATTTATGAAATTGTAAATGTTTTTCTCAATCCAGCTATGCATATTATAGTTAAAATGTTGTGATTAGTTGCAAGTATATACATTGCATGGTTGTTGTTGTCTCCTGTAGGTCGTGGGTGAGAATTCACCCACTGAGTCTGTTGACTCACCCCTTTCCCTTCCTCTTTACAGTTATAGGTCTAGTTATTATTTAGTCACCATTCTAGTATACAACAGTTGTTCTAGTGGGTGAGCTTTACGTTGCAGTAAGCCTTATTTTAGATTCATGTTAGATTAGAATGCTCCAGTAGTTGTGCAGGCAGGATCCAAACCATGTGTCCTATCTTAAGATTATGTATTTATCTTTTGAAACCATGTATGGATTGGAAATGTTGATTGTGGTTAAAAAAATGTATGTAACTAGCTAGATAGGTATTCATGATTTAATTTTCAAGTATTAAACTATGATACCCAAGGTACACGTGTCAGTAAATTTTTCTGTATAGCCTCAGGATTCCCCGGGACCCGCCCTTGTGGTCGGGTCCTGAATTTCACTAAGTCTTGATCCTACATCTCCTTAGAGCGCTATATGATAAAGCCAGATTTTTGGGATTAAAATTATGGGTAATTGTTCCCCAAAATAGAATAAGTTAAAGGGTGATTTTTAATGAATTTTATGAAACCTTTAAGGGTTTTGTTTTTAGCCCACAAGTTTAGAAAATCTTCAAGATTCCCGGATTTGGACTAAAACTCAAATTTGGATTTTAATTGGTTAGGATTTTGATTTTTTTGATAATTTATTTGAATCCAAATAGGGGTATTTCCTTATTTACATTTATGTTTTAAAATTAATTAACTTAAAATTAAGAAATATAAATAAGTGAGTATTGAGACAACCAAGATGCCAAAATGACAGAAAAATGCAGAAGCTGGGTGAACTATCACCGCTATAGTGGTCCAGGACTGCTATAGCGGTCACAATACATGAGTTTAGGCTATTTGGTGGTCTGTAAACTGCTATAGCGATCATAAGTGTATTAGTGGGGGACACGAGAATGGTCAGACCGCTATATCGGTGTCAGTAGGGTAGAATCAGTGTCAAATGATGTAGTTTTGATTAATGAGACCCCCTACCCTATATAAACCCCCAAACTCGGTTTTCACCCCCTAAATTTTTGAACCTTGGCAACTCCCTTCTTCTTCCCCCTCTCCATTCTCATCCTCCAACAAATCCTCTTCCTCTAAGCTTCAAGATAAGTTTGGTTGTTGTCTAATGCTTCCTTTTCTCCTTCCTTCCATATTCTAGAGTATAGGCTTTGTTGTTTCTCTTATTGTTGTCAAGTGGGGGTACTCTCCCAATGTTGTTAGAGTTAGATTAAAGCTCTCTAGAGATTTTTAGAGTTTAATCTAAAGTCTATGTTACTCTACAGCAGTTGTTGATGCCATTCCAAACTCTCAATGTCAAGTTGGTGGCGCCCACATACTCCCAGCATTGAATAGTGAGTGGGTTTGACCTCATAGCCTTATTTTTTTCATTATGAATATGTTCTTGTATTATGGTTGTTAAATATGAAGTTTTAGATAAGTAAAAGTATAGGAAATAATTTTACATGATTATGTCTAGCTAGAAAAATTACTATTTATGATGATGGCATGAAAGAAATGTGCTTTAGAAAACTATGAGACCATGATTGCTATGTTGTATGCTATGGAAAATTTTTTACGTGTTTGAGAAATGATTTATTTAGAAAATACGTATTGTAGCAAGTTACTATTTTATCAAACATGTTCCTATGAGTTTACAATATCGCTATGATTTTAAGAATTTAAGATTTCATATTATGATTTAGATTTTTCGGATTGGATATTTATATATGTTGGAGAAATGTTGAAAAAAGTATGTTTTAGTTTCATGAAAGAAGTCCTAGTGCAATTTCAAAATTTATATGATTATAAGGCCCAATGTTTGAACTATAATTTTATAGTTATCAAGTTTATGAAAAGCGGTTAGCTTGAGAAATGAAAATTTAGAACTTCAGTTTTTTGGTACCAAGAGGTACAAAATTTAGTATGATTCATAGCAACTGCCAAATACATATTCTGAAGGCTTAAAATTGGAATGCCTCCAAGTAGTGATCCCTTGGGCTTGATTTTCACAGCCACAATTATACTAAATTCAAATTGTTAGAGTTATGTGAACCAGAACTCTCATAGTGCTAAGAATTTAGGGGCACTTGTTCGCCAGGGACTGAGCACCCACCTATCAATTTGGTTATGATTATATATATCCAGAGATCTTATGACTTCAAGAATGAAGTAAGTATATGAATAGTGTATTAAACTCAGAGAAGAACCCATAACAAAGTGTTAGAGAGATTATTAGTTTATTATTTAGAGACTAGACAGTAGCTAGAAACAAATAGAGAATTGACGGTTGGGAACAATGATCGTTAACCTTGGTATCAAGTTGTTCTTAGGAGCAATCTCAGAGCAGAGATGGAACCTAGTTATGTGTTCGGTTCGGATCTTAGAGATAAGAAAATTCACTATGCCATGGTTGACATGTATAGCTAAAGAATGTATTGTTATGGAATACATAACTACATATCCATGTTTCTCTATTAGAATACTATTATTATTTATGTTTTCATAGACTATTTAAGATTTCAAAGCTATTATGTGCATGTATGAAAAATGTTTCCTCAATAGATCATGAATTTGATGAAATTTTAATCCAATTCTCAATATGACAAATGATAAACAAACGCTATAATTGAGACTAGGTGTTAGAATTACCTGGAACTGTAGAGACTGGTGAATCCATGGCTATCTGATTCAGAGAGAAACTCCTCCTATCACCCCTTCAGTTCCAAAATGTGTGCTCTATTTCAATGGGGCAACAACCACACTGAAGTAGCTAGGAGCATAGGCTTCTCTAGTTAGTAACAGGATGGGCCAAACCTACCCATTATGGCTCAACCCAATAACAATAACCCAAATATATCCGTTCATAATAAAATTAATATAGTTAAAGCCCAATAACAAAAGAAATTAATTAGAAAATGGACAAAACAATATGGTCCAATATTTTTAGCATCCAATTAATCCGGAATCAAATTAAACTATAATAAAATATGATTTATGCCAGTCTACACACATAGAATATCGAACATTCTTCCACTTGAACATCATAAATCAAAACATCATATTATTCCAGATTAATCAACAATATGTGGCCACAATAAAATGCCAAAATAAGCCAGCATTAACCACGAAAAAGGTTTAAAATGGAGCTATAAGCATCTTAACAATGCAAAAAATCATACTCGAAGGAGTAGTTGTATCATACATTGTAAGATACCTATATCCTATGACCCAACAACAAAATGGAATATGGATAAATGGGAAAGCACAACAAAATGGCATACCAGAGTGTGAATAATTAGGTGCAATTTCACAACAAAATGGCCCAAGCATCCGCCTAAGATGCCATATAAGATTCAATAAATCTTATCACAATAATAAGATTGAGACTAGGTCCAAAATGTCTCCATAATATGCCATCATAATGTATACATGTACAATAATAATTATAATTGTTAAACTGAGCAAAATAAATATATGGCAATAACAATAGCGACAATAACCATTGCTCGAATAATGTTTCAAATATTATTCCATGTCTCAAAATATTACAAATAAGGGGTCATAACAAAACATAAACATAAACTTCCACTAATCTAAATCATCAAAAGACCTCACTACACCCATATAGGTTACATGATCAACAAAAGCTTTAACAGCTATGCCTTTTGTCAAGGGATTAGCAATCATAAGCTCAGTAAGGATATGCTCGACACAAGTTTTAAACTCTTCGATCTTCTCTCTCACAAACATAAACTTAATCTGAAAGTGCTTTGTCCGCTTTGAGCTCTTATTATTAAGAGAAAAGCTCACCACAGTAGAGTTATCACAAATATATAGTCAGAGGCTTAGAGATACTCTCCACAAAATCAAACTCAGCAATAAAGTTTTTCAACTATATCGCCTGATGTATAGCCTCATAACAAGCTATATACTCTACTTCCATGGTTGATATAGCTGTAAAAGTCTGTTTGGCACTCTTCCACGAAATAGCTCCTCCAACTAACATGAATATATAACATGATGTGGACTTATGATCATCTGGCCAACCACCATAATCAGAGTCGGAATAAAAGTGTTACCTCAAGATGGTCTGACCTCCTATATGTAATCATATAATCTTTGGTACCTTTCAGATACCTTAAAACATGTTTTGCAACCTGCTAATGTGCCATACTAGGTTTACTTAAGTATCTCCCAAGTACACCAACAACAAAAGCAATATCAGGACGTGTACAAACGTGAGTATACATAAGGCTTCCAACAGTAGAAGAATAAGGAATTTTCTTCATATTTGCTATTTGATTTTCAGTTTGAGGACACTGGGCATTAGAAAGCTTCTCACCCTTTTGAATGGGTGCAACACAAGGCTTACAAGATTGCATATTAAATCGGTTCAACATTTTCTCAATATATACTCATTAAGACAAGCCAAGGATACCTCGAGATCTATCACGGTGAATCTCAATGCCCAAAACAAAAGGTGCATCACCAAGATCCTTCATATCAAAATGAGTTGTAAGCATCTGTTTGGTCTCATTCAGAAATCCCACATCATTACTAGCCAAAAGGATGTCATCAACATAAAGAACAAGAATAACAAATTTTCTCCTACTATTCTTCAGATAAATGCACTGATCGACTGCATTTTCCTTAAAGCCAAGAGAGCCTACAATATGATCAAACTTCAAGTACCACTGTCTAGAAGTCTGCTTCAAACCATAAATGGATCTTTTCAATTTACAAACCATATGTTCCTTACTGCTTTTAACAAAACCAATAGGTTGATCCATATAGACATCCTCAAATAAATCACCATTCAAGAACGATGTTATAATATCCATCTGATAAAGCTCTAAATCAAAATGAGCAACCAAGGCCATCACAATACAAAAAGAATCTTTGGTAGAGACAGGAGAGAATGTCTCTTTATAATCTATGCCTTCCCTCTGGTTGTACCCTTTAGCAACAAGTCTGGCTTTGTACCTCTCTATCTCTCCTCTAGCATCACGTTTAGTCTTAAAGACCCATTTACAACCAACAGGTTTGCAACCTTTGAGCAATTCCACCAAATCCTAAACACCATTTTTTTGCATAGAAGCCAATTCATCTTCCATAGCAACTAGCCATTATGAACTATGAGAATCAGATATGGCTTCATGGAAAGTAATGGGATCAAAATCCTCAACACAAGCAAACTCATGATCTTGCAAATAGACAACATAATCCCTGAATCTAGTAAATCCAGTAGATCAAGTAACATGTTTAGATCGCCTCAATTGAGGCACAATAATATTAGGATTATGAACATCATGATCAACCTGCAGATCAACATCAGCATCAAGAATGGGATCAATGGCTTCATCATGCGTGACAACAGTTGGCATAGACTCAGGCAAAGAAGCAATAGGTACAAGAATAGTGGCATGCTCTTCTCTGAAGCTAACAACACGTGGCTCCTGAGTTACAACATGTTCTGAATCATTTTCAAAAGAGACAGCACTATCAGACTCAACAAATTTGGTGGTATGAGTAGGACAATAAATTCTAAAACCCCTTGAGCCAATGCAATATCCTACAAAGAAACCGCTAATCATCTTATGATCAAGCTTCTTTATTTCTAGATTGTATAGTCTGACTAGTACCTTACAACCCTAGACACGAAAATGCTTCAGAGTAGGCTTTCTTCCTGTCATAAGTTCATATGGAGTCCTCGAAACTGACTTACTAGGCACATGATTTAAAATATAAGCTGTTGTCTTCAAGGCTTCTCCCCATAGAAAATCAGGAAAAGTTGAATGGCTAAGCATACACCTAACTATCTCCATGAGAGTATGATTTCACCTTTCAACGACACCTTTTTGTTGCGGAGTGCCTGGCATAGTGTACTATGTCTCAATACCACAATCCTGTAAAAACCTTGAAAAGGGACCAGGATTCCTGCTAGTTTCATCATACCTTCCATAAAATTTGCCACCTCTGTTAGACTTCACACACTTAACCTGTGTGCTAAATTTCAACTCAGTAGCAGCTTTAAAAGTTTTAAAAGCATCTAAAGAGTCTGATTTCTCACGCAACAGATCAACCCAGCCAAATCTTAAGAAATCATCAATAAATGTGATGAAATATCTAAATCCTCCAAAAGCAATAGGAGTAATTGGCCTAGATATATTTGTATGAATCAACTGCAGTATACCTTCACTCCTACCTACTCTTTTCTTCCTAACTCCAATAGTGAACTTCCCTGTCACACAATCAATATAAGTATCAAAATCTGAGAAGTCCATATTATGAAGAATGTTTTTCTTGATCAATCTCTTCATCCTTTCATGGGATATATGTCCTAACCTCTTATGCCACAACATGGAAGAATATAACTTTTCCATGCTTTTGCCCAACAGCATTATTAACATTGGAATGTCGTTGTTCAATAGAAAGAGGATCAAGATTCAACATATACATGCCATTCAACTTAACCCCATAACCAACAACAACAGATTCATAATATAAAACAACTTTATTAGATCCAAAATGGAAATAGTAGCCATAATAATCCAAAACAAAAACTGAAATCAAATTCCTTCTCATAAAAAGTACACAAACAGTGTCTTGCAAAATTAACTCACGTCCACCACTTAATTTCAAAGCAACTACTCCTATATGTTCTACTTTAATGTTCATTCCATTCCCAACTACAACAGACACCTCCCCTTCATTTGGCCTTCTCCTAGCTTTGAGCTCTTGCACAGATTTTGTAATGTGAATGGTTGCACCATAATCTAACCACCAAGTATGAGAAGGTACGTCAAGAAGATTAGATTCAAAACATATTAGAGCTAGATGAATACCTTTCTTCTTCCACTGTAGCCACTTCTTGAACTTAAAATAGTCAGATCGTTTGTGCCCAAACACATTACAATGCTTGCAAGTGCCATTGAATCTCTGTTTCACACAAGAAAATTCACCATTTTCATGAACTGAAGGAGGTTCAAAATTATCACTCCAGTTCTTCTTGAACTGAGGCTTGCTACTCTTTCCTTTAAAATCATTCTTTTTCTTGTCATGACTCTTATGGGAAGCCAATTGAACAACTTGAGCTTTACCCTTCCTCATAGTTTGCTCTTCCTGATTAAGAATAGCTACGAGCTCATCAATAGACTATTCTTCCTTTTGCGCATTATAGGAAGTCTTCAGAACATTAAATTCAGAAGGAAGAGAGTCTAACACCTGCCAGACCAGAAAGTCACTTCCCAATTCCACTTTCATGGATTTCAACTTGTTGTACCAATTGGTGAGCTTTATAGCATGCTCATGAACACCAAATACATTATCATATCTAGTCTTTGTCAACAGTGAAAGGTAGTAAGCCTTTTCAGTCTTGTCAAATTTCTTGAATTTCTGGCCTACAGACTCAAGAAACTCCTAAGCACTGTTCGTCTCAGGAACATTATCTTTGATGGTCTTGTCCATTGTGAACTTCATAGTCATTAGACAGACTCTATTAGAATGAGCCCACTTACCATGTTTTGCTATAATAGTAGCAGAAGACTCAGGTGTAGGAACTTCAGGCTCATTCTCAATAGGAGCAGCATCAACATTAGAAATGGCAAGGAACAACCTAATAGAGTCAGCACAATCCTCATAATTGGTTCCATTCAGCTTTGGTAAGGAGTTCATACTCATAGACAAAGCTGAAATTTGTCCATTGAAGGGAGATTTTTGTCAAGCATATCCAACAAAAAAAATAAAGCTTATAACAACAATCAAGTCACCTCATGCAATTATAATCCTGCCAAAGGGTCCCGAATTACAATGCATAAGTTAATTCCTAAATTACAGAAAATAATTATATTCTTAAAGCTAATATCGAGAGGATACTAAAAACTTTAAAATATAATTATCAATCATCATGAACTATATCAATAAAGACAAATCGATAGAGCAGGTGCATTATTGAAATAATTCCTAATGTCACATTAATAACAATAATTTTCATATAATAGTATCTTATCACAATTTGTCCTATGAAGGCGAGCTCACAATTGTGAAAAAAAAAAACCCAACAACAATACAAAATGGTCTAAAACAACAGATCTCATAAATATATATCACAAAATTTTATAATATCAATTAACATAATCTCAATAATCAATAATAGGCACATAATAGAACATAAAATTATTTAATTAACCAAACAATACCAAGTTTGAGAGTATACTAAACATAATGTGCCTAACAGTGCCAAAAATATGGACAAAAAATTTTAGACCAAAATTAGGAGAGTATATAATATTTGTACGCAATTTGGATCTCCCACTTGCTGGGCCAGTGAGTGGGCCACTCATTGGCACTGTTCATCATCTTCCTCTCCCAGCAAGTTCACCAGCAACCCAACAGACCCAAAACGGGTCAAGAGCAATTTCTCTCTCATTTCTCAACCAAATGGAGTGATTTTTGTCTCGTTAGAATCATAATCAAGAGCTCTACAAAACCCATATAATTTTGTTTCAAATCTTAGCCTATAACATCTGGTATACTTCCACAAAAAATAGAGTGGGTATGTTCGGTTTTTTCACGATTTCTTTCTCTATGCTTAATGAAAATTCATGATTTTGGTGTCAATAGGTTCAAAAATTCATCCTCTATTCAAGCCCTAAGGATATCGAAACAATTTCTCACAAATATGGGTTCAGGTTTATTTGAATTTGAAATCAGTTTTGCGTATGGGTTTGTATTTTTTAAAAACAAAATTCTCTCTGTAAACTCAACCATTTCACACGATCTTTATTTCCTTTTTCTCAAGATATTATCAGTAACAAAACCCCTCAATAAATTTTGAATTTAATCGGTAAAACAAAATATCCCAAATTGATATATTTTAAGGTTCATCACATATATGAATTTTGCATTACAAACACCTATTTTGGAACAGTAATATCACTGTCATAGCCGAGTTAGATTTGCTCTGATACCACCTGATGAAATTTTAATCCAATTCTCAATATGACAAATCATAAACAAACGCTATAATTGAGATTAGGTGTTAGAATTATTTGGAACGGTAGAGACTGGTGAATCCATGGCTATCTGATCTTTGGCCTGTGAGAGAAAATGTGCAACAAAGAGAAACTCCTCCTATCACCCCCTTCAGTTCAAAAATGTGTATTCTATTTCAATGGGCAACAGCCACACTGAAGTGGTTAGGAGCAGGGGCTTCTCTGGTTAGTAACAAGATGAGCCAAACCTACCCATTATGGCTCAGAGCAATAACAATAACCCAAATATGTCCACTAACAATAAAATTAATATAGTTAAGCCCAATAACCAAAGAAATTAATTAGAAAATAGGCTAAATAATGTGGTCCAATATTTTTTGCATTCAATTAATCTGGAATCAAATAAAACTATAATAAAATATGATTTATGCCATTCCACACACATAGAATATCCAACAAAATTTAGAGATATTTTTCTATGAATTCATAAATTTAGAGACATCTTTTTCTATATAGTTATGCATATAAATATCAAATGGTTTATGATTGATGCATGAATATTGCATTATGTATATTCCTTAGTTGTCTTATGTGGGTGATAAGTAAGAGCTGATTCATTAAGTTCGTTGACTCACCTCTCTCCTTTCCTCCTCATAGTTGTAGATGCAGATGTTGCTTAGCCTCCTATTTGGTAGACGCAGTTGTTCTTTATGGTAGGTCTTACTTTGGAGTAAGGCTTAGTTAGAGTTTTGTTATAGTAGAGTGCTCCAGTAGATGTTTAGGCAGGATCCAAGTTGCGCATATATTTTGAGATATTTTTATTATTGTTAATGTTCATATATCCCTATATATGTTTTTAGAGTTTAAGTATGGATTTGAAATGTGGACTATGATCAAAGATTTATGTAATGAACCAGAGATGTATTAATGATTTAGTTTTCAAGTGTTAAACAGATTTTCAGAGATTGATTAAGAGAACTTTAGAACTTTCTATATTAGAATATTTCAAATTTATGATTTCAGAAATCAGGTCCTGGATAAGATTTGAATAAAAATTTAAACGAAGCTATGTTTTACGAATGAATATTTTGATAAATTATGTATATAGAGAGACTCAGAGTTCATGAGGCTTACATGGAGGTGAGATTCCTTACGTGTCGGTCATGTTCCTAGGTCGGGTCGTGACATAAACAGATTTTCAGACTATGACTAAGATCATGAAATAAAATAGTTTATGTTTTCATGAATAGAAGTTTTTATGAAGATGTTTTCATAGCTACGTATGTTAAAATATTTCAGTTTTATGAATTCGAGTATTACGTTTTGAATAAAGAATTTGGTGATGAATTAGATTTAATTATGTTTTAAGAATAAAGATTGCGTTATTTCATGCATTCAATAAGTCACTTTACCTAAGAGGCTTACATAGGGACCTAGATCTCACGTGCCGGCCACGTTTCCAAATTCGGTCATGACAATATGAGTCGACAAAATGTCACACGTAGAATGAATACAAATAACAATTCTTTGAGCTCATTTGATAGACTAGATAGGTTAAGGGTTGATAGTATAAGACCTAATACGATAAGACCTGATAGGATAATATTTAAAAATATAAGACCTGATAAACTTTTGATATTATACAATGTTTAGTGTAATATTATATAAGACGTTATGTTTTCTATTTTATAATATTATCATTTACTCACAAATAATTCTAATATTTTAATTAAATATTAAATAAAAGTTTTAAATATCACATTTGCAAATAAAATTTTTTAGTAGTGATTTAAGCATAATTTTAAATATCATATTTATGTAAATATTTATTAAATAAAATTTATTTTATTTTAAATATTATGATTTATTTCAATATTTTATAATTATTTATTATTTCAATAAATTATATAAATATTAAATAACATTTTATGTACTTTTAATATTTTCTATTTTTAATTTTGATTATTTAAATTTTAAATTTAAAATAAATATTAACTCAAAATATTTTTATTATTGATCCTTACTTTTATATATTACATATTATTTATTTTAATATTTATTTCAATTTAATATTATTATTTTATTTTATTTAATATTTATTAGTTATAATTACTTTTTAATTTTATTTATATAGCTAGATTGATATCATATATTATTTTTCAAAAATATTTATTTCTTATGAAATAATTTTATTTACAAATTTTTATTTATCATTATTTATTTATGAATTATTGTATTTTAATCAATATTAAAAAAGAAAAGTAGCCTTATATGTTAAAATTTAATTAGGCTTAATACGATTTTCTCATGCTATATTAAGTTATATTAACGTATAAGGAGGTATGATGTATAAACTTATATAATACGTTTTAAAAAAAACGTAAATCAATTTACATGAAATGATGTTTTTGAATTTCAATTTCTCAAAAATTAATATAAGATTTTAAAAATGGATGATTATCTTAAATTTTAAGTAAACGGTATTTTTGTCAAAATATAATCTTTTACCCTATATAGTGCATTACCAAACACATGGCTATATTATTTGTACCATACAATATTTTATATAGTCTTATTCTAAATACTGAATAGTATTAAATTTTTATTGAGCTTTATTTTATCAATTTTTATCAAAATGTCTGTTAAGAGCATAATATATAAGGTTCTAGTACCGTGCCCAGCACTGCAGACCAAACACATTGGATGTGGATGCAACCTGCGACCCAAGGACACGTGATCATTAGCAAACCAAACTGACATACATACACACATAATACACAGAAAACTGATGAACCGAACATGACTTAGGTAGATTGCTGGCACCAAGCTGAAACGGAGTGCAACTTGTCTATGTGTTCTCTCTCTCTCTGTGTACCATCCAAATCCAAGCTCTAATCTTTCCTCATATTTCTACTCCTGTATCTTATTAGGACCATCCAACACAACACCACCCTTTCTGAATTTGAGTGGTTGCAAAACCCCACGTGTTTGGCTCCATTTTTTGACTGCCCCTTATTCTGTTCAGCTCCTTTTCTCGATCAATAATCACTTGAGGTTTAGGGTTTTGATCCTCACAGCTCTCGCTTAATTTAAGGATATTTATTTCTCCAATCTCCACCATGTCCAAGAGGTGAGATAGATTATTATCCCAGTTTTTCTATTAATTTTTTTTTTTTTGGATTGGGGTGTTTTGCAGTTTCTCCCATTTCAGGAGATTATTGATTTCAATGGGGGTGCTTTTCTTGTTATTTGTTTCATGCTTGTGTTATTGGTTGTGTTTGTAATCTGGTTTGCGTGATGTTTTTAACTTGAAGGGTTTTTTTTTTTCACTATTATTATTATTATGGGGGGTCTCTTTTTCTTTTTTATTTTATTTTTGGCTAGATTCAATAGCTTTCATTCCCTGGACTTCGAATCTTAGGTCAGGAAATCAATAAAAGTAAATTCATTCCAAGGTGTTATATATCAATGTTGTATTCTGGGGCTGGAGAGTGAAGTTTGATATAATGATGATTGCTGTTTAAACTTTTAAGTGTTTTAGCTATGAGCGTTTTGAATTTAGATTGGTGTTTTCAGTTGTGGAAATATGGTTAGAAGGTTGTGAATTAGTGACTTTGATTTTTGATGTTCTATGAAACTTGCTCTGTCTTTCCTATGCAACTTTCCCTGTTAATTTGCTGTCTTTCCTATGCAACTTGCTTCCTATTCTAATTTGTGTGATTTCATGTCTTCTGAATCATCTAGGGTTCTCTGTAAATTCTTTGCTCATGGAGCATGTCTGAAAGGGGAACATTGTGAATTTTCTCATGACTGGAAAGATCCTCCCAATAATGTTGGTGATACAAGCTCCTCTTTGCTTTGGATCCCACCAATTGATAGTTATTGATTTATATTTTATATTTATCTGTTGTTTTCTCCTTGTTGTCCTATTGTGACAGATATGCACATTTTATCAGAAAGGAGTATGTGCTTATGGTAGTCGCTGCAGATATGATCATGTGAAAGTTTCTCGAATACAATCCTCCACTGCATCTTCTTCAGAAACTGAACCCCAGCCCCTTGTATCTGGTAATCCTGGAATTGCATCAAACAGTATTTCTACAACTTCAGAGTTTTCTCCTTCCATAGGTCCTTCCCTTCTTCCCAGTGAACCTGCTTGGAGTCAAGAATTTGAGTATCATGGATTTTTAGAGGAAGATATGGTTGGTCAATTGAGAATTCCTTCACCTGCTGAGCTTTCAATCTGTTCATTTGCTGCTGCTGGCAACTGTCCACGAGGGGAAAAATGTCCTCATATTCATGGAGATCTCTGTCCTACCTGTGGAAAACACTGCTTACATCCTTTCCGATCTGAGGAAAGGGAAGAACATAAGAAGAATTGTGAAAACAAGCGAAAGCATCTTGAGGCATTGAAACGGAGTCAAGAAATTGAATGCTGTGTATGCCTGGAGCGTGTTCTTTCAAAGCCTACAGCAGCTGAACGTAAGTTTGGGCTGTTATCTGAATGTGATCATCCATTCTGCATTTCCTGTATTAGGAATTGGCGAAGTAGTAACCCAACGATGGGGATGGATGTCAATAGTACGTTGAGGGCATGTCCTATCTGTCGCAAGCTGTCTTACTTTGTCATTCCAAGTGTCATTTGGTATTCCACAAATGAAGAAAAAATGGAAATCGTTGATAGCTACAAGGCAAAGCTCAAGTAATTTCTTGATCACTAACCAAAGCTTATCTCTTATTTTGCTTTTCCATGCAATTATTATATGATCAAGTCACAAATAAACCTTGGAGAGTTTTAGGTTCAGATGACCATTGTATGCTGGTTATTATATAAGGGTGTTTGTATAACCTGTGTTACCTCTCCCCCTTTTCTACATTGGTATTCATGCATAGAGGCAGCTGATGGGAATACATTTGCATGATCAGGGAATTAAACAACAATAACAACTAAGCCTTGTCCAATTTGGTGGATCAGCTGAGTGCATGACCATAGCCTTTTCTAATATTTATTTCGTGATTGGTTAATGCCATTTGCAGGTCAATTGATTGCAAGCATTTTGACTTTGGGGATGGGAACTGTCCTTTTGGAACTAGTTGTTTCTACAAGGTAATACTTGAATATATGCTAGTCTTATTTAAACTAAAGCCTAGTTTGGTCTTTGAAAGATTTTTGTTAAATCATTTGATCCTTGAAAGTTTATTACATCAATTTGGTTCTTGAGTGATAATTTTTTTATATCAAAATAGTTCAAAAGTTACCTTTTACTATGTCCTAATTAATGCCGTTTGATGATAAGAAGTTATCATCCAAGGACAAACTTAATGTTAGTAATCTTTCAAGGTCCTAATTGGGAGGTCACTCTTATGTTTTTTAATCTCCCTCCAATTTTCCATCTGGGCCATTTTACTTGTTTCTTACTAACACATCAAGTTTTTCTAGGTATATTTGATGTGTTTTACTATGCTTTGAAACTTTAATTGCATAGTATAGGCTTTGCTGTCGTAGACCAAAATGTTTACTTGGTTCAATTCGATATGGACTTATATCTATTAAGTGTCCAAATATTTCCTATAAAATTGGCATTATGACACTGAACTTAACAAACTTTTGTCACCTATCAAGTATATTAAGTATAACTATTTAGATTTGCAGGCTTAAAATCTATATTTTCCCACCCATAGCCAGTGTTAAAATATGATGTCTAGATATTGGATTGAATCTTTTACAGCAGCATTAAACCACCCAGTGATTTAAGATTTCTTCTACAAATTGACTAGAGCCTAATTGGCTTCTGTTATCTCCTAATTGCAGCATGCATATCGAGATGGCCGTCTTGAGGAGGTAGTTCTGAGACATCTTGGGGCGGCGGATGGCAATACTGTGATTGCTAAAGACATCAGGTTGCTCTGTTCCCTTTAATCATTTGTTTATCCATGGCCTTCTGTTATTTGAACTTTCTTCTCTTCCTCTTATTTGTTTGTTAATTTTACTAACTAAATACATGCTGATTTCAGGCTGTCGGATTTCCTTGCTGACATGCATTTAAGATGAAGGGTGATGCTCCTATGTTCTGGTGTAAGTTTCAAGCTTGTGGTTCCCTTTGCTTAAATTGGGGATGACATTTGTACGTGGATTTATGCATATAATTATTTTTTGGTATCTTTTGATCCATAATGGTGCTTGTATTTATGGATATCTTGTTCCTTTGTCAGGTAACCAAAGGGTATTAGCAGGGCACTTTTTTATATGGTTTTTAATAGAAATAGAGATTTAGTGGGAACTTTTATAATGGTGTTCCATCACCCTCTACCCAACAAACAAATGGCAGCTCAGTGCACGACGCTTCCTCCTGGTGGGGTATGGGAAGAGTAGATGTACATAGCTTTACCTTGTTTTATGAAGATATTGTCTCCGGCCTCTAATTGGGAAGCATCAACATCCTTTTTCTTGGATAAGTCAAGCCAAAATTTTGTGGTAGTTACCAAAGCTTGATGATCTTGTGAATGGTGATTGGTTTTATGCATATCTGGAGGTCACTTCACATTCATGTGCCGGGTCTTGATGTCTCATACATAAATCGCTCAAAAGGATAGTCCATTAAGGTTGAGGATTTTCATCCTATTAGTTTCGTGACTGGTGTTTGTAAGATCATAACAAAAGTGCTTGCTATCAAATTAAGCGAGGTTCTATCTAATAGCATTTGTGAAAGCTACGTGCCTCTCAGGTTGGCAAATTCTAGATGCAGCCCTCATTGCTAATGAGGTGGTCGATGACATTAAATCTCAAGGGATACATGGTTTTGTTTTTGTATTAGACTTGAGTAAATTTATGATCGAATTTGTTGGAGTTTTTTTTTTGGATAAAGTAATGGATAGGAAAGGGTTTGGGAAGAGATGGAGAAATTGGGTTAAAGGATGCTTGTCCTCTTCTTTTGCGGTTATTGTTAATGGCAATCCTAAATCCTAGTTTAAAAGTCAAAGAGGTTTTAAGATAAGGAGATTCTATATCTCAATTCCTTTTCTCCATGGTGCTCAATGTGTTTAGTTGTTTAGTTTTGAGAGCTTCTGATAATGATTTGGTTAAGGGTTTATCTGTTGGTAAAGAAAAGGGTGTTAGTCTCCCATCTTCCATTTGTAGATAACAGTTTTCTTCTTGGAGCCAAATGTTGACTATTTTGCTAACGTTTTATCTATTCCTGGTTTCTTTGAGATCATCTTGGGTGTTAAGATAAGCTTCTCCAAAAATGGTTTAGTGGGCATCAATGTTGATAATCAAATTCAAAATCCTTTTGACTCTTAGCAAAGTTTCAAGTTTTGCAGTGGCCTCTCACTTATCTAGGCATTCCTTTAGGAGGTAATTCTCTTGTATCTTTTTGAGATCCTGTAGTATATAAGGTTTCTAAGAGGTTAGATTGTTAGAAAGGTGCTTTTTTCTCCATGGAAGGTAGGACCACTCTCATTTTTTCATGTTTATCTATCATTCCTGTGTACTTTCTTTCCCCTTTCCGAATTCCTGTCGTGGCTCAAAATGTAGAGAAACTCATGAGGGAATTTCTTTGGGCAGGGGTTGGGGACTCTAGAAGAGACCACCTTGTTAGCTAGGAGGTATGCCGTAATCCAAAAAAGGAAAGGTTTGGGCCTTGGTAATATAGTGTCCAAGAACAAATCATTGCAAGCTAAGTGGCTTTGGCGTTTTCCTCTTCATCCTAACTCATGGCACCAAGTTAGTTGGATTAAACATGCTTTGCATCTGAATGGGTGGGACACCAACTATGCAAGTAGAGTAGCTTATAGTAGTCCTTGGAAATTAATCTCTAAAGGTTTACCCATTTCTGTTCTCTATTCTCCTTTTGTCTGGGTGATTTATCTTGTATTAAATTTTGGGAAGATACTTGGATTGGTACATCTCCCCTTTTGGTTCTCTTTCCTAGGATTTTTCACCTATCTTCTTTGCATGACGCCTCTGCTTCCCCCTTTTTTTTTTTGGCCTCAAGATGATCTTTTTGGAAAATGATAGAGAGGCTATTGAATTTGAGTCCTTCCTTAATTTGCTTGAACACATTCTTCTATCCAATACCCTTGATAAAAGTATTTAGACTCTTGACTCCTCTAGTGTGTTATCATGCAAATCTTGCTTTCAATTCTTGACTTCCTCTCCTAGCATAGAAAGATTTCTCTCAGATGAACTCATTTGGAAATCTAAGGGTGCGTTTGGTTTCAGTTTTCCAGTTTTCAATTTTTTCAGTTTTTCCTTCACAAAAACTGAAAACTAAAAACTGAAAACAGGCAAAGTAAACGCAGCCTAAATGTGCCAGTTTCTGCTACTAATGACATGCTCTTGAAGAGTGCGCAGTTTTGATTCCAAATTAGGGCGCCTTTTTTTTTTCTGCATTGTCCTATAATGAGATCTCTTTGGATTAGGCTTTATGGTATCTTTGGAGAATTGTGGGTTTGTCTTGTGGTCTTACATCGGTTTCTTGTCACTAAGTTTTGAGGTTTTGAATTGTGTAATGAAGCAAAGATTTTGTGGCAGTCCTTGGTTTTTGTAGTGATTTGGTGCATTTGGTTGGAAAGGAATTCTAGTGTTTTTTTTTATTACTTTTCAATTGTTGACTTCATTTTCGATAGGATTACTTTTTTAGGCATGTCTTTGATGCTTTACACATGGTCAGTTTTAAGGGTATTTCTCTAGCAGATATTCAGAGAGATTGGCATGCTGTTACATGGTTTATGTCTCTTTAGGTTTTAACAATTACTTTGGTATCTATGTGAGGATGTCTTATCCTCTTTTGCACTCTTCTCATCTAATAAGATTTCTTTTTCTATTAAAAATAAGTAGTGTTCTATAGTTATTATGAGGAGGGATTGGGAGAGTAAATGAGGCACTCATTATCCATGTTTCTTCTAGCCTTTTGAATTCTAGATTACGTTTGTGCCTCTGAAATGGTTTACACCAAAGTGTCTTTGTTTACATTTAGCAATATGATATGGAATAGAAGGTTTTGACTATTGCAGACATTTATTTTTGAAGTTAATGTCCTTATCGTTATATCCTTGATTGTCTACTATAGTTATATCCCTTGCTATATCTTTTTTCGAAAGTTCCTAAAATTCAGGGATGTGAATATTGTAATGCTATATTATAAATTCAGAGGCTGAGAGGAATTCTCTCAAGCAATTCCAAAAAGCCTAGAGTTTCACATTCTTCTTTCATTCTCCTTTACCTAAACATTGTAATTTTATCATGGTATTAGCGTGCCACCATTCTTTAGAAGGCCCCCTTTGCTCAGTTCATTAAATCTTGAGCAATGAAAATGTCTTTACCTCCAGACTCTTTTCTTCTTATTGGCTATTCACCAATTACTGCAATCAAAACGCTAGTTTTCTCATCTTCATGCTATTCATTTGCCATTTTTCTCTTTCTGGCAACTGATTTCCTTTATTGCCAGTATGCTCTTGTAACATCATCTAATCATATTTGCTAAAGCTCCCATATGGTCTTATTGTTTACATTCTAATGCCACACAAATGATAAAGCCACATCTCTTCCCACCAAGTAATTCTGTTGCTCTTATTTACAGTCGTTCTGGCAGTGACATTTTTCCACCAATGCATGATTCCATTGGTGTCATCTAGTGATATCTTTTTCTTCTGGTGATCATTCCAGTGGTGAAATCTCCTCCTACCATCATTCTGGCAATGACATTTCTTAGTACTGATGATCATTCTGGTTATGAAATCTCCTCCTTCTATCATGCCGGTGGTCATGATTGTCACTGGCAACCACTGTGGGTTGCACATAAGGCAGAATGCAAGTTAACTTCTCTATTCGTTTAGGTTAAAATGTATTTTGTCTCATTTCTAAATTACTCCCTGTAAGATTTTTTTTTTTTTTTTAATTTGATCCCTACATACATGTGTAACCATTTTCAATTTTGTCCTTGCTATACTGTAAGTGCGTAGCATAGAGTTACTACAAAGTAAAAGGGTTAAATTGAAAACAGTGTCATCTATGAGAACTTAATTAGAAATAAATGTGATATGTGAGACCCTTAGTTGTTCTAACTCTAATAGATGGTGTAATAACTGAACTGTCGGTACTATTAAAAATGTTTGTACATACAAAGACTACATGAAAAAATATTGCAGAGACCAAATTAAAGGTAAATGTTATGAATGGCGACCAAACTATATTTTGACCATTTGTTTATTTATTGTAATGTATTCAAACCTAATACATGAGAGCTGAAAGCAGAGAAAAAAAATGAAAACAACTAGAAGTGCAAAAGTATAGCTGAGTTTCATAAACTCGAGGCCAGAGGAAAGGATATAATTCCCTCGAAGGTGAATGGTATCATTCTGATACCTAGTTAAAAATCATAAGTTTAAGAATAGGGTAGGAGGAAGAGAGAGGGAATAGAGACTCGGAACCGTAGGATACTAGATTGATACAGTTTGTAATAAAGTGATACAAAATACTAACACAATAATTCTATTTGTAGTAAACAAGGTCAAGTTGTACTACAAGTACTGGTACAAGTCCAGATCCACTAATGTAATGAGAACAATGACTCCTAGCTTAATAAGGAAAGAAATCCGGAAATATAATGAAATCAAGAAACAATCCCTAAGACTGCCTTTTCAATTAGATGACCAGCTAATTGATTGATTCCAAAATATAATCTAAAGATATTCTCCGATAATCTAAAGAAACCCTTTACATATTCTAGCCCAAAGGAAACACTTTCTGATTGTTCTCTCCTCCTTTAATTATTCTTTCTTTGGCTTTAAACCTCCTTGTTGACTTCCAAAACATTTAGCTCAGATGACTGTTCATTTAGTTTAATGCACAAATAGCAGTTTGAATGGAAATAAGTAATGTCCGCGCAGGCTTGGTTATGAAATATTTTGTTATCCCTAGTTGTCTCAATTGCTTCCACTGTGTTGTCTCTGCAGGATACTTGCATAAAAATGGCATGCTTCAATATCAAAGTTAATTTTATATTGCAAGTCAAACTCTTCTCTTGTTTCTATGGTAGGTGCTTTTGATAGCCCGTACGTTTCATGAAATAGATGTCTTCTTGGATTTTATTTTAGATTTTGCTTAGTACCTGATGTCAAAGCACTAAGTTTTAATTCTTGTTTTCAATCTTTTAATATCATGTATTATGCACATACTTTACTCTTGGGGCAAACAACTTCCAAGCATGATGAAATTATATCATTCATTATAAATTTGAGCTTTCTCATTTGAGTTTGTCACTTTGTCCCGTTGCAATGAAGTGTTTGAATTTTTAAACCTACATGGCAAACCCTTTTCCAGATTAACATAATATTTTCTGCAAGTGCATGATGATACATATCTTGATGAAGCCCCATCTTATTTTAAAAGCCCTGTATTTTTAGCTTGCTGCTGTTTAATTGCTGGACAGTGCTATTGCATGAAAAGTTAGGCTTAAACTGAAATGAGACTCAATCTGAAAGTTTGGCTTATTTCCATTCACATGTAACTCTTGCTGGTTGAATAGTGTTTTTGGATGGCTATCCAATCAAATGATTTGCTGGGTTTGATAACTACCTCAGGACTGATCATACATATTCTATGGGGTCTTTTCATGTTAGATAAAGAATTTCTTTTACATAGTGTGAGATGCTTAAGCAATCTGAGCCATTCAGAATAAGTTGAACTGGGGTTCAGTTATTGACTGGTTTTATAATAACTTGAGAAAGGGGTTTCTGTGGGTAGATTAAGGGTGGGAGTATCGGTGTTCTTTCTTGCAAATTGTTTTCTCTTTTCTTCATCATGAAGTTTTGGGTGTTTTACCCAAAACCATTTATTTTTACTTTGGAACAGTTGGTTTCCTGGTGAGGTTATAATATTATAAACTGTTGCTAACAAAGGCTTTCTTTCTTATTTGTTTAATCAATTTCAGAGAAGTAACAGAGAAAAGGAGGCACTGGTGCCTTCCGTTGTTGTAATAAAGTGCCTATGTTAGCTGGTATATGGACATACAAGGGTCTCTTCAATAAGCTCGAATCTTTAAAGCTTATAAGTTGAAGTATGGATTGATGGTGGTATCCACTACACAATGCACTCTTGTATCCAAACATACCCTTTGGAGCATTTAATTCTGTTTGGTGGATTTCAAAGGTATATGCAAACATTGATTGGAGTGATGAGGTTTCCATGTTATCATTATTGAGACGATGAGATACGCTTGGTTATTTGTATAATGGATTTTCTTGCTGGGTGACATTGCACCGAGAGCCTTTCTTTTTTGTTGGGGGGGAAAAAGATTGTCATTTTACTAACACATTGTCAATGGCCTTTTTGGGGCTTACATAAGTTACAACATTTCTTTCCTTTTTGGTGAATATACCAGTACGGTCAAAATTATAGTTGGTTGATATACCAACACCTTTTGTTTAGTAGCTGGTGATTATTAGGGAGAGAGATGTTATCAAATATATATATTTTGCTACTAGAGTTTTTTTTTTTTTTTTTTATTGTGTCTTCTACGATGTTAATACATTATTTTAACGGATTAGAAGTAAAACTATTTTTGTTCTTTTCAAAAGGAAAACTAGCTTAACAACAATCTAAATCAGAAAGTGAGAAAAATGGGGTAAGAGAAATATTTTACGTAGGTTTAGTATTAAGTAGAAACGGATTCAAAATTAAATGGATTCAGAATTAAATGTTACATGGCTGAAAATAAATAATAAAATAAAAATTGATCTCTCCTCAGTTTTGGTGAAATTCAATTCACTATTCTTCTATTTATAAAATTTACTTAGGAGATTTTTGAGTTTGTAAAATTGTGATCCAAACATTTCCTAAGTTTATAAAATAATCACATTGACTTCTCCTCTATTATGCAATGAGCAATGTATTCAGTGGAGGTCAATGTTATCTGGACAAATGAGGGGAGCTATGATGAATATTATCGAATCTCAAGGGAAATTCCTGTAATTTGCTTAAAACTAAAACTTTTTAAATTTGGGTTTAATTTAAATTCATTGGTAGGATAAAATTTGTTTACATTGTTATCCAATTAACTTTTTCTATATAAATAATTTTTGAAGTAGCAGGAGCAATAATCATCCATATTTTGTTTGAAGTGACAAAATGTAATGGGATTACTATAAAAAACAAAAATTATACTATCAATGTATTAAAATTAAACTCTTAAAATTAATTACATTTTTAATTTCACCTTTTAGTTGAAAGTATGGCTAAATGTTACAGGCACAAAGAAAAATAGTAAAAAAAATTTAAATTAATTATGTTTATTTTAAATTCCACATATTTCAATTAAATGTAATCCCGAAAGAGGCCTCCGAATCCAGCCTCCCCAGGGGCCCCAACGGCACTACCATCAACGTTGATTTTGATCACACCCTCCGAAGGCCACACACACTGGACTGTACGAGCCTCCCGCGCCGGAGATGTCTCAGACAAGGAGAGGGCTGACAACCCGCCAGCAATGCAAGAGGTGACAAAGTTTATGGGCCAAAGGGTTCCACCTAGCACCAGCGAGTTCCTCCTCTGCCAGATCCACCAGAGAGTGCTACATAAATAGGTTACCATAGGCTAGTCTCTGAAGCATCGAAGCCAGGATATGTGGTCGGAATAGTTGTAAAAATCCGAAGGCAAAAGATACTCGTCCCAAATAGCTTTAGAGTGCACACAATCCCTAAGACAATGTAGAATGGTTTTCTCATGCCTACCACATCTAGTGCAAGTGGGATCAATAGATATGTTGGGATGCACACAGAGTTGCCTCACCGAAGAGTGAATGATGGAGAGCTAGCTAGAAAAGAAGTTGGCATTTGGCTGTGGTGGGTAGACGCCACACCCACGACCAAGACTGGCCAGGCGGAGGAGGGCCAGCTGGCGACCGAGATAACTAGGAGTAAGCAGAAGCCACCGAATAACTACTATTACCTTTTGGAGTCCAAACAAAACAGTACGAAGAGTCCTCATGAAGCATCAATCGGAGGGTGGATAACTGGGAGAATAGAGTGTGGAAGGGGGGTGTGAAGTTGATGGAAGTGCCAGGAGCCATTCACCCAATTGTATAAATACTTACATGCACTAAGAGAAATCATTTACTCCTATTCATTTATTAATTGATACATAAATTTTATAGGTCATTATTATCTTATATTTTTTCTATATTTTTAATATAATAATTGATTATCAATCAATAAATAAAGCAGAACAAATGTTTTGTCTTTCTTAAAGAACACTTAAGATTTTCTCCAAATGTCTTTGATACTTGGGGTTGTGTCGAATATATGAACGAAAGGCAGTAGATCAGAGTCTACCAAAGGGAAACCACTTACTGTACCACAAAGAAGAGTTCCCCCTCCCCATACGCAGTTGAAAACTATCCGTGAGTGCTAGGCAAGCCGCAATATTTCGATTTGGCCTCGCAATTTTTTTGTTTTAATTTCATTTTTAATAAAATCTTAATATTATCCTATTTGTTTATATCATCAATTTTATTAATGGAAATTGCTGAGTGGATAAAATTGTGTACATTTTTATGCCCATGATGAGGCTGATAGTGGGAGAGCAAGAGTCCAATGACAGCACAACTGCATTTTGTGATGACCTGGACTCAATTGAAGTCATTAGAAAGTTTAAACTAGGCCTATCTAAAGTGGGTGTAAAACAAAGATAAGTAATTGCAACAAAAAAACAAGTATAAGGAGAAGATTAGTGGCTAATATGTGGGCTAATCAAAATTTTGAATGGGCGGGTGTAGAGGCTGTCAACGCATTGGGTGGGTTGATTTTATATAAGATGTAGATGTAGATTTCATGAACCAGGTGGAGGTTCCTAGGAATCAGAGGCAGGGGTATGCATTAATAGGATTGTGAGAGATTCAACCTTTTGGTGTCCAATTTGTCTTATATATGGGCCTCACAGCAGAGATGAAAAACCACGGATCACAGAAGAATTAAGGGAATTAAGGAAAAGGTAAACGTTCTAATGATGTTCCCGGGTGATTTTAATAAAATATTGAAACATAAGGAGAGAGAAGGTAATTTGTGGGGGACTATTACTAGTAGAGAGTTTGGAAAATGGGTTAATGATATGGTGTGGTCGATATGCAAAATGTCGGTAAAAAATACACGTGGTGGAGAGGATGCTCATGCAGCAGGGTCAGAAAGTGTTGGTGGAAACTGAGAAAAGTTCACAAATATAGTATGGGTATTAAATAAAGTAAGGAGTGGCTATTGCCAATCCTTTTTCACTATTGTCATTTTCTATTTAATGATAATTTACTTCATAATTAAAAAATGTCCCTTCATTTTCATTCATACTTAAATTAAAATCTATTATTACTTTAATATACTATTTAAACTCATTATTATTAATATATGTTGTCGTCTGTGTTTTTGAATTTTTTGCTTTGCAAAAAAAATTTTGTTATAAATTTATTAAATTTTGTTAACAATAAATAATTTATTTTTTAAATTTTCAATATTGATTATATTCTCTAAAAAATACCAATACTAATTTCAAAAAGAATCTTAAACACTAAGAAAAAATAATTAAGGGAGCTATTTTCAGAAAAAAAATTATATTCAAAATAATTTTCACATTATTTTTATATAATTAAATCTACTATTAAATAAAGATATTATATTAACATTATTTGGTGTGTTAATCTTTAAAATTTTACTATAATTTTACTTTTGTTATTTTAATATAAACCAAGGTAACGTGATATGTTTAAGTTAGCTTTTTACCTCATATTTATATACACTATTAAATTATATACAAATGTTTGATGATGTATTTTCACAAAATTTAAGCTATTTTAACCATATATAAGACATTACATTAATTAAATAAAATGACAAAAAAACATTAGATTGTCATGACTCGACTTGGGAACATAATCAGCACGTGAGGAATCTCATCCCAACGTAAGCCTTCTAGGTGACGTGGCTCTCTAAATGCATAATTTATCAAAAAATATGATAACTAAATTATGATCTCTTTGAATCTCTAGCATCTTCTCTAATTAAAATATCATTTAATTTCATAAAATCAAAAGTGTTCAATAATTTTAATCTCTGAAAACTGAATTATAATTACATCTCTAGTTTATCACATAAATCTTTGTCCATAATTTGCATTTCAATTCCATACTTAGACTCTGAGAACATATACATAAATATTTAAACCTCTAAATTTAAATACAAAGTCTGAAAATAAATGCATGGTTGGATTCTACCTGCACATCTATTAGAGCACTCTACTATAACATAGTTCTATTCTAGGCCTTACTGCGAAGTAAGAGTCACCATGGAAATAATTGCTTTTATGGATAGGAATCTGAATCATCTCTGAACCTGCAACTATGAGAGGAAGGGAGAATGGTGAGTCAACGAACTCAGTGAAAGAGCTCTCACCCATCACCCACATAGGATAACCAAGAATATACAATAAATAATATACATGCAACAATCACAAATCGTTTGATATTCATATCCATAACCATATATAGAAAAAGGTATCTCTGTATTTATAAATTCTTAGAAAAACATCTCTAAATTCTTACTCTAATGAGAAATCATTTTCCATACTTTTACATAATAACTCTTGAATCAAATATTATCTAAAATCATAAATACTAGTACTCTAATAGAAAAACATGGATATTTAGTTATGCATTAATATTCTCTGGCTATGCATGTCAACCATGGCATAACAAATTTTTGATATTTAGGATCCCTTAAGGATCCAAATCGGACACCTAACTAGGTTCCATTTTTTGTATATGCCACCATGGCTGTTAACTGGGTTTGCCTCCATAGTTGTTTAAATACTATTGCCTCCATGGCCATCTAATAGTATGGCCTCCATGGCCGCCTACTAATTATCACATATAACTTAATAAGAATAACTTGTAAACTCCAGAACCTTTCAGAAAGTACTCATAAAGTACAAAGCCTAAAAGGTTTTGAATGATAACACAAAGCCAATTTAGAGAAAATGTTTTGAATAACGGCTAATGGCTATCTTGAGTTTCTTGACAAAGTTTAACAGGTAGATCTGGTTTGTATTACACAAACCTAAGCAAGATTAATATTTCAGTCTGCATGTGTAAGCATGTTATATCTCGTAGGAAGAGATTAAATTAATCATAAAGTGAATATGAAGTTGAGCGAAGTAAGTGTATATAGATTAAGGCATAATACGGACTCAATGCAAGAATAATGTTTCACTATACATGCGCAAGCATGATATATATCTCATGGGAAGAGAATATAATAATCAGAAAGTGAATGTTATTTCAAGCAAAAAACATATTCGTGTTCACGGACCAAAGGCGTTGAAACAGACTTGAATCAGGAATAATTTCACTACACATGAGAAATCATGTGTATCTCATGAGAGGAGATCAAGCTTAAAAGGTGAATATTATCTTGAAGATAGAAAGCATAAATGCTGGAGGACTGAAGCTGATCAAGTCAAAAATCAGGAAACCAAGGAAAGGATCTTCAAAAAGTAGCACGTGACATTAGAAAGAACACTCATAATGAAGAAATCAATTCATGTCCAAGAGCAACGTGTTACTCAGTCATCAATCACTACAATCGCAGAGAAATTAGCATCAAGAAATCAAGATTGAAGACTAAAAGATCAGAGAAAAAAATCAATGTGAGTGATTACAACGTCAAAAAGCTCACTGAAGAGTGGAGCAAAGAACGCTAAGGAAAAATGGAGGGAGTTTTGAATTTCAAATTTCAAATCTCAAATAAGATCCAATGTTATAACTGGTACGTCATCTCTTCTATATAAGTGAGTCAAGATCCCAGGAGGTGGAGTTCAGAAACCACGGGTCAAAAGTAAAAAGAAAAATGAGGACTTTAGAAATCTCTACATTACAACAGCTTCGACAACGATGGGACAAGTTGTCAGCCTACCTCTCTAGACTAACGTTCCAAGGCATATCTAACGAAATACACATGTCATTGGAGATCATATCAAAGAGGCATCGGTCATAAAAGATAGACCTATATAAATGGAGATGCCAAGCTTGAAAGCCGATGAGAGAATTGAAAGCATTAATGCATAATCTCTAAAAAATCTCTCCACACTTCTTGTGCTAATCATCAATTTATGTAATCAATCACTAAGTGTAAAAATCTTCTTTCTCAGTTCTAAAATGTATTTGTATTTGTATACTCTTCATGTGAAGAGATAGGAGAAAGAAGTCACTCTAAGTTTCCCAGGTCTGTATTAGCTAGCATCTTTAAGGAAACTTGAGTGTAGGTTAGTTTGAGTGGCAACCCAAACGCATAACCTTCGCAACCTTGATCCAATAGTGATTAGTGTGAGACATAGCTTTGAGAGGCTAAGGTAAAACTACTTGCAACGTGTTAGCAATGATATTTGCTTATCTCGTGGTTTAGCTTGAAGAGGCTGTTGGAAAGACTACTTACAACGTGAGTGCAACGGTATTTGACTATTTGTTCTTTACGGTTCAACTTGGAGAGGCTGTTTGAAAGACTACTCACAACATGGCAGTAGAAAATGTCTACAGGTCACGGTTCAGATTGGAGAGGCTGGTATAAAACTTCTTGGTTAAGTCATAGTTGGGGTTATCCATTATGCAAGTTCAGCTTGGAGAGGCTGGTATAGCACTACTTGGTTAAGTCGCAGTTGGGGTTGACTACTGTGCAAGTTAAAGCTTGGGAAGACTATTGTAAAGACTATCCATTTACTTTCTCAGGTTGAGAAAGTTGTTGTTAGTGAAATCTCAACATGTGTTGAGTATTGGATATAGGCATGTTGGCCAAACTAGTATAAAAACTCTTGTGTTCATTTTTCTCTTCCCTAAACTTTTATTTCTATTGTCGAGCACTTTAGAAAATGCACTGATTATTTCAATGAACCAAGAGCAAATTAAACATACATCAGAAACCTACTTTCTGAAACTACTAACCATCATTCTGCTGTACTTCAAGCCTCGAGCTTGATAGATTTATTTATTCAAAATTGTTTCATGTAAGAAAGAAGATTTCCCCCTTCTCGTGCATTCTTTTACCAACATAAATAAAACCAACATTTCTAAAAGGTGGGTGCTATGTCCCTCACGAACGCGAGCCCCTAAATTCTTAGTACTCTGAGAGTTCTGAACTCATACAACTCTAACAATTTGGCTTTAGCATAATTGTGGCTATGAAAATCGAGCCCAACGGTTCACCACTTGTAGGCATACCGATTTCAAACCCACAGAATATGTATTTGGCAATTGCTAAGAATCATACTGAATTCTATACCTCTTGGTACCATGAAACTAAAGTTTTAAATTTGTATCAAGCTAACACATCTTTATACACTTGAAATTTCTAAAATCATAACTCAATTATTAAGGTTTATCATCATAATAACTCTAGTCATAACAACATATTTATTTAAAAGCCAAATCATACTCTTGCTCATATTATTCCAATATATATATATATATATATATATACACTTCAACTGAATACTCTAAAATCGTATTTATAAATCTCAAGTCTTGAATTATAAACTCTTAAAACATATATGATGAAATAATAACTATTAAATCATATATTCTTGCATAAATCTCTTAGAATTGGACATAAAACATTTTTATAACATATAATCTATCAATCATGGTCCCATGGTTTTCTAAAATACATTTGTTTCATGCTATCATCATAAATAATAATTTTTCTAGCTTGACATAATTATGTAAAATCATAATATATACTTAAACTTGTCTCTAACTTCATATCTAACAACCATAATGCAAAAACATATTATTATAATGTGGAAACTAAGGCTATGAGATAAATCCACTCACCTAAAGGGGAGGGAGAGGTGATGTGGATACCAACTAAGCTCCAGGGAGTAGGGAGGGCATCAAAGTCAACTATAACAATCATAAAAACTCTAGATTAATCTATAATAACATCTAAATAATTCTAATATAACTCTAGCAAACATTGGGGCTGCTTCCCATTTGACAACAATGAGAGAAAACAATAACCCATAACATGGGGGAGGAAGAACATGACATAAACCAACAGATCTTACCTTTGATCTCTTGGGAGAAAGAGGAATGGAGTGGATTTGAGTGAAAAAGGAGTAGAAGAGGGTTTGGGGATGATAGAGTTCGAAGTTTGGGGGTGAAAATGGAGTTTGGGGGTATATATAGGGTGAAAGGGTTCATTTAATTGAAACGACGTCATTTTGGACCATTTTTGTGAAACTAACACTGCTATGATAGCTATAACGGTCTTGGCCATTCTTGTGCTTGTGTGTTGCCACTTATGACCGCTATAGCGGTCCTCAGCATATCCAACCCATGAGTTTCCTTCCTGTGACCTCTATAGCGGTGACAAGAACACCTAACTACTGCATTTTTACTGCCATGGCATATTGGTTACTTCTATACTCACATATTTATTTACATTTCTTGATTCTAAATTGTAACTTTAAAATATAAATATAAATAAGGAAATACCTCCCATTTGAATTCAAATAAAAATATCTAAAAAATTCAAAACCCCAACCAATCAAAATCAAATTTTTTGAGTTCTAGTTCAAATTCCAAAATTCCAATGATTTTCTAAACTTGGGGGCTAGAAACGACACATATAGAGGTTTCCTAAAATTCATTAAAAATCACTTTTCAATTCATTTTTCTTTGGAGAGAAATTACCGGAACTTTTGATCCTAAAAAAGTGGCTCTAACATATAGTCCTTCAAGGAGGTGCAGGGCTCTAGACTTAGGGAAATCCCAGACCTAGCAACATGGATAGGTCCCAGCGTACCTTGAGGCTAAACAAAACTCGTCTACTGGCACATGTACCTGGGGTATCACATAGATGATAGTATCAATTTTTTTTTTATGTTGATGGTCAATATTAAATATAATTTAAAATTATTACTGATAAGTTTTTCATTTCATTAAAATTTATCAAGCTTTATTTTCTTAACTTATTTTTATTTTGGATCATATTTATAAAATATATAAATAAAAAGTGCAAAAAAATTATTACAGCTGAAAAAAGTTATTTGATATAAAAGAAAAGGCTTAATTCAATTTAAAAACTATTATTAAAATTAAGAGAATCAATTTGTTACATAATTATATTTTTTGTATTTATATAATATGTTTTAGAATAAAATTAAATAAAAATATTTTAATAAAATAAAATATTACATAAGTAAAATATTTGAAGAAAATATTAACATGAAAAATACGTGTAGATTATAAATAATATAATTGATCAAATATTTATAAAAGTGGAAGAGGTGTATTTTTGAACAATTGGATAAATTATCATTTATTAAGGAGTGACATTAGCAAAAAAGGAGTGGCTATCAATGAAGCACTTTCAAATCATTGTTCTCATTCGAAGAAGAGGAGTCACTTGATTGGGTCCCATGCCTTTCAAAAGCCTAGATTGATGGTTTTTTACTACATGAAGGATTTACTAGAACCGTCAATGTGGTAGTCCTAAAACCCTTTTAAAAGCCAATGGTAACTTATGTTTTAAGTGGTAACAAAATATATTTTATTAAAATATTTTGAAGAAAAAATTGATTTTTTCATTGAATTTATGAAGTGATTAACAGGAGTATTATCATACCATTTAAGTTTAATTCATAGCATATTTTTCATAATATTATGTTTTAATATGATTGAAATCTTATTCAAAGAGATTTAGAGCTTTAATAATGTGAAAAGTAGTTCAAAAAGTGAAGTGAGATATGTGAAAGACACGAGAAAACAACATCTATCATCAGAAACTAAATATGGATTTTCAGAAGTGATTCATACATTTAGAAAGTGAGAAATCCAATAGAGAAAGCGATTTCTCATAATTATATCATTATCATCATCATCAATTACTTTGGCTATCATCTCTATAGACTATCTACATACTGAGAAAATCATTATCAAGCTCATTAGATCAACACAAAGCTCAGAAAGTGTGAAACCACATTAGAAAGCATGTTTACTTCATAAATTATATTGAGTCAATAGAAATTGAAGAAAATTTGAATTTCAAACTTAGTCAACATTAAAAAAAGGTATTGACAGTGAACATCTTCTTTGTACTTGGAAAATTCCTCATATTCTAAAAGAAAAGGTTCAGAAACCACGTTCAGAAAGTAAAATTTATTTCTGAATGATTATTTAGAAATTAAATATCAACGTTTCTACACCAACAAGAACAATCTGACACAACTCAGCTACTCTTCTAGAGGACAGCTCCTAAGACAGAAAAAGAAGATCAACATGTGTCAAGAGGAGGCAAAATCAAGGGACAACAGTCCAATTCAAAGTATAAAATAAAGCCTTCAAACGTGAAGGAACTTTTGCACAACAAGCGCTAAAATCTTCTAATACTTTTTGAAGTTCATCATTTTTCTTATAATTAGTTTCTGTATCGAAAATCTTCTTTTTTGTGATCATTAGCTAACACTTTTTCTTAGGAAGAATTTAGAAAGAAGTCTCTCAAGTAACCCAATCTAGTAGTGATCAAATGAGTTTAGATTGAAGAGGCTAGAACAAAGACTACTTGTAAATGAGAGTAAATTGGAACTACTACTCATTGGAGATAGTTTTAGTAGACCATTCAAAGAATATCTTACTTTCTCAAGTTGAGAAAGTTAATGATTAGTGGAACTCAGCAAGTTATTGAGAATTAGATGTAGGCACTGTTGGCTGAACTAGTAAAAAAATTCTTGAGTAACATTTATTTCTCTCCATCTCTTTATCTTTCAATACTTAATCAATTATAGTGTTTTTTTACAAAAATTCTCTAAAACAGTTTTTGATGCTTCCCAATTTTTAACTACCTTAGAAAGTAACTTTCTAAGGCTTCTCACACTTGTTTTCTATTGCCTTTAAGTGAAAATCACTTGATAGTTTTGTTTATGTTTTCATAAATAAAAAAGATTTAGTAGCACAATTCAACCACCTTCTCGTGCTACTCTATACCTACAATTGATGTCAAAGCTCAGGTATTTAAGGGTTGAGCATCCAAATAGTTGCAAAGAAAAATATCCTAAGGAAAAATGACCTACAATGTACACATTAATAAGAGACACTCCATTAATAGACCCCTTTTCTTTAATGGTAGTGACTATCCTTATTGGAGATAGAGAGTAAAGTTATTAACAAAATACACAGTTCTTGACTTGTGAGAGATTATTCAAGAATGTGATTACACTTTTATGGAGAATATGTGCTCTTTAACGTTGAAATCTACATAGCTCTGAGTGTTGGATTTGAATGATTTTCTTACAAATATTAGTAACTTAGTTAAGTAATATACCAAATCAATACACCATATGAGTGATAACTAATATGTACATTATATTATAAGGGTAATGATTTATCTACCACATAATTACTATTAATTTATATCAAAAACCAAATTCATAAAAACTTTAAATATATCCTGATCAAAAGTTTTTTTTTTTTAACTTTGATTTGAATTACTTATTAATGTTTTACATTTTTATAGATTACTTTTTGAATCTTACAATATTGCTATTGTATATTTATGTCCATTAGATTAAATACTTTAAATTTTAGTAGAAAATATTATTTACTTTTTAATAAATAATAATATATTGTGGATTTAATAGCTAGAAGAACATCGAGATGTCAAATTTTATAAGGTCTTCTAACTTATTCTATGAGTTCATATTAAAATCTTATTTAACACAATGATGTTTATATGAAAAATAAAATTAGTATTAGAGCAATTTTCTTGTTAATGTTCATATCTCAAATGGGTATACTAAGCATAAACAATGAATAGTTAGAGTGAAGTTATATATTAGAAGGTTCTGATTTATAAACTTATGATTGTTGTCAATTAACTAAAATCTTTAAATAATAACTTATATTTATAAGAATTTTAATCTTTTATATATATATATATATATATATATATATATATAAAATACTTAATTATATATCTATAGCTCAAAATTATCGTTATTAGATTAGCTATTTTAAGTTCTAATAAAAATACTATTTGTCTTTTTATTAATAAAGTTACTATAATTTAATAGCTTGACCAGATAAGGGAATAGAATTTTTATAACTTATGCTACAAGATCATATTATAATTGTTTTTAAACAAATCAAGCGACAGAATATATAATGGATCACTCCATTATCATAATTATGTTTTAGTTATTTAATACATTTTTAATATATATCATGATACCTCCTATATGTTACACAAGTAACTACATTAGACATTAGTTTTAATAAATTATTTGAACAATAAAATTAATAAATTCCAATTCAATTCAATGTTTAATATATTTTTACTTAATCAATTTCTCACTCACGTGTATCGCATGAATAATAAACTAGTTATTAAAATTGTTTTCTCTTATCATAAATATCAAGAAAACTCATATAAAAGATACAAAAAATATGATATGATTGATAAACAATATAAAATATAAAATATTTACACAAATTAAAAAAATATAACAAATTGATCTCAATAGAAAATAAAAATATCCCTATTTGAAAATAAATGTAATTTATTTGCTCTATATTTGATACAACGATTTTGTGAAACATTAAAGATTCTATTTTGAAACTTTAAAAGAGTAAACATCCCTATTTTTTACACGAATTACTAGCTAGGATGTTATGTAATATGCACACTTAATAAAAAATGAGGAAATTAAGTAGGATCCTTTTCAAAAATACTATCCTCATGTACAGATATTATTTGAAATTGATAACATTGCCACCGTCAACAATAATCTATATAAACTCATGTTTTATTGTCGTCTCTTTGTCCTAAAGCTTTAAGCATCAACTCTTCTTTTTTCCTTTTGCCTGATTATTATTCATCATGTGGAGTTGGGTTGTCCTCACAAAGACAATAAGTCACCCGATATGGGGATTCATGCGTGTGATGAGTGTGGTTTATTATATGCCAACACTCAATCCTCCCCCAAGTGCTCAGTCCCAAATGCTCAACCCCAAATGCTCAGCAATCAAATGTTCGGTCTTCAAATACTCGACATTTCAATCTCAACTGCCCACCTAATGATAAGGATGATTGATGAACTACTGATAGAGTTATTAGTGTTATTTTTAGGAATAGTATGCCATCTTTGTTTTTAGGTAGTTTAAGAATTTATTTATTTTTCATGTGAAGGAATTCATCAGATTTTAAGTCATAGTTATTTAGTTTAGGATTTATTACTTGATTAGAGTTTCGACAAATTCTCCTGTTACATGTACTACGTTAGTTGGTTACTTTCATATAATGGTAAGTTAAGTAAATTACTGGGAGTTCTTGTTTGAGTTCCGAGTATGCTGATTTCTTCTTAGTTGTAAATCACAAATTAATGAAAATTTGACTTTCTATTTCAAGTTTTTAATCCTCCAATATATGGCTATCTTATTTTTATATTTATATTGTAACACATGTTTCAAACTGCACGCAGTTAGGATGCATTATAAATTTAACTAACAAGTAACAATCATGAATAAGAATCAGTGATCCAACTCAGATCCTTCTTCATCGAGTCATTGGCGCATGTCAATTTTTCCTTTTTATTCAAATAATCGCTTTTGTATACAAATTTTTTTTTCCCATTAGAGACATCCTTCTAATATGTATGTGTACATCGATTTGTGATTAAAAAGCTTAGACAGTCAATATTTTATTAAAATTTCTTTACCTAAAAGCTAAAACTATTAAAAATGCTTTCTTAATGCTAATGTAAATTCCTCAAATAACAATTACAAAATAACATAAGAAATGAGATATGAATTTTGAAAATCAAATGTCACATATTTTAAAATATAAAGCCCAAACAATGTTTTAGATAACTATTAGTTTGTTAGTTGTGCGATGCATGGGATTATTATAGTAAAAATCTATATTAAATATTAAATTTGTTTACCTACTTTCAAAAAATTATACTTTGTACATACTCATGCAATTAAATAAATTATTATATATCTCTAAATAAATATAGTAATTTCTATAAAATAAATACAAAATAAAGAATTAGAAAACATGGAGTACGACATTAAATAGATAATTATAAAGAGAACCATAAAAAATAATCAATATTATGGTAATGATAAGTTTTAATACTATAACATCATGCATTCATGTTCTAGAAATTAGTAACATATTTAGATATTAGTTAATCATACATCTGACACTATTTTAACATGTATATGATGCAGATAATAGCATATTAATTAAATTAGAGTTAAACACTTGTCATAAATAATTGTGCTTCAATATGTTCGGAACTTATAGTTATATCTTTTGCTAAATCATAACTTGATGACATCGTGAAAGGGTAATAAGGAGAGGAGATAGAAAGCACTAGACAATATGTTTAGCTAGATTGCTTAATGTTTTGTAATGAGAATAACCAATATAAATAGGCTACAATGTTATACATTGAAGTAAAGATGTAATAATTGAAAACACATAATCAAATTAAATACAAATTATTCTACTTGTTATAATCAAAGTTAGTTGAAATCAATTAATTGCAAATTACAAATAAAAAATTTGTGATGATTCACAATCATTATATATAGCATTATACAAATCTTAAGATGGTAGTCTTCAATCATTATACCTTGATTTATGTCATTTATTGTATCAAATATTAAATTGGTGGTTGACAATTTAAAAAAAAATGATAGCTGATTAGAATTTCTAGGTGCTGATTTATACTAACTGACGATGTACTACTTATGATAGAATCAATATTGATTTATTTTTATTATTACTAATTTCTTAATAAATTTTACAAATTTTCAAATCTAAAAAAAAACATATTATATTCTCTAAATAAGGACTTAATTGAAAATTATAAATTTTTATTGGTAACAAAATGAAATTAAAGTTACAATTATTTAAATTGAAACAATATATAAATAAACAACTTGAACAAAAAAAAACTTATTTGGTTTTCTCCAAATCCTAGTTGGAGATCAAATCAAACATAGCTTAAAAAAAATGAAAGTCAAGTCAAACATTCTTTCAAAATCAAAAACTAAACTTTAATGAAATGATAATTGCCATATTGAAATTAAATTTAATACAATTATTATATATGATACATTTTCTAAAAAAATAACCTAAAAAAAATTGGTTTAAATTTTTCAAGTCCTATATCAAATATTTTTATTTAAAACCAATCTTTAATTTAAAAAGAAATTATTATATTAGATTTAACCGAAAATTAGAAATCATGATCAATAATAAAATGGAATCAGGTATAATTAATGTCAAAAATATTAATATTATAATATAAAATTATTAATATTATTTATATTTATTATTGGTAATGATTTAATTTCAAATAAAAAAATAAACAATGATTAAATGTAAAAAATATATCATATCATAATATAAAAAAAAACTACATAAATAAAAAATTATTAATATTATTTATATTTATTATTGGTAATGATTTAATCACATTTTCAAATTCAAAAGTTTAAAATGACTAAAGCTAAAAGAAATTGTAGGTAGAAAAGTGTATAAGAAGAAGAGTTGAATCATGCTTCGCTTTTTCTTTTCTTCTTAGCTTCTGAAAAACTTAAAGAAGATACTATCAAGCATTGAGCTTGAAGTGCAATGGAAATAATATTAGGTACTTCATAAAGTGACTTTTTGAACCACAACATAAATAACAGAAGTGTGAATAATATGGAATAATAAGCACAGAGCAGTGAATGTAAGAAAGGAAAATAAGATACTACATAAATATTTTTATATTAGTTCGGCCAATCTATCTACATCCAGTTCTCAACTACCATTGAGTTCCACTAAAACCTTTCTCAACCCGAGAAAGAAATAGGATAGTCTTTGCAATAGCCTTACCAAGCTTTTACCCGTGACCAGTAGCAACTTCTACTATCACAAACTAAGTAGTCTTTAACCAGCCTCTCCAAGCTAAATCATGACTAGTAGAATACTTCTACTATCGCGTTGTAAATAGTCTTTGACTAGCCTCTCCAAGCTAATTCACACTTATCACTACTGGATCGATGATACAAAGGTTAGTGTTTGGGTTTGCAACTCAAACAACCTACACTCAAGTTTTCATAAGATATACAATAACAAAACTGGAAAAAACTTGAATGGCTTCTTTCTAATGATTCTTCCTAGGAAGAACATACGATCTATTAAGAATGTAGAAACAAGATTTTTACAGATAGGGAAACTAATTACAAGATTTAATGAATTTTACAAGATAATGAGGATAAATTTTCTCAGAGTTTCAGCATTTATTCAACGTAAAAGACTTGTCTTTTAAAAGCACAACATCTCTATTTATAGATGGTTTTTATTTATGACCGTTGTCTTTGATCAATTGTCCAAGTGACAGGTGTTGATCATTTGTTTGTGTCTTGGAAAAGCAGTCTAGAGGAGTAACTCATCTTTTGTCAGAGCTGTTGTAGAAGCCATTATGAAATGAAGGTTTCTAAGGCCACCTTCAAAAACTACTTTTTACTTTCTAAATGAGGTTTTTGAACTCTTTCTTCTAGAAGTTAGGGTAGTTGATGAAGTAGACAAAAGAGATGGCACGTTAGTCTGTAATTCTGTTTGAGGTTAAATTTGAATTTCAAATTTTTCTCCTTTTCCTGTAGAGTGCATCGTTTCACTGTGAAGTGATCTTTGTAAAGTGCAGTATCAGTTCCTTAGTTAAAAAAATGATCTTCTAATCTTCAATTAAGATGAATTGATTGTGATGATGATGATTAAAGGTTGTAAAACATCCTTGCTTCAAAGCTGGTTTGACGTCTTCATTTTAAGTGCACTTTCTAAAGTCACAACATACTTTTTGAAGCTCTGAGCCTTAGTTTCTTGTATACAATGATTATTTTTTCAATTAATTAAGCATGTATATATTCTTTGCGTGATATAATTTTCACTTCTATTAAGTTCCTGTCTCTTTAGATGAGATAAAACATGTTTGCATATGTAAAGTGAAATTAATTATGTTTCAAGAACATGTTATGCAATTTGAAAGAACTTGTTAGCTACTTCAAAAAACTCAAGGGAAAACATTAGTCATTCTTCAAAAATTTTATTTAAATTTATTATGTCATCACCCCAAACATATTACATTGACACTTTCCAAAGGGTCCTAAAGCTAACAATCTCTCCCTTTTATATGATGACAAACAAATTTGAAAAAAATCTTTTGAAAAGAATTTGAAAGAAATATAGTGTGATATAGAGCACAAGTAAAGCATTTTTCTTTCAACACATCATATGATGTGATTTTCAAAGAGTAGTTTTCTTAATGCGTAACGGATAAAAGCATTTTATTGCCTTCTGTGACTTAAATTAAAACTATTTTTATTTCTCTTTAAGGTTTCTGAGGTTATTCAAAGTGCTTTCTAAGAGGTATTAGAGTAGAGAAAAAAGAAATAGAAAGAAAGGATGTGCTCATTTAAGCCTTCGAAAAACAACACAGCTTAATTTCTAGTCATTATGAATTTTCTGAAAAAGACACTCGTTTGAATAATGTGAGTAATACTTGTGATGTTTACTCTTGATTGGATTTCTTATTCAGTACATCTTTATCCAAACTCATTTTTGAAATGTGATACAAAATTTGTATGAAAAAATATGTACGAGATTTGCACACCTATGAAGTTTCTGAAGCTCATAGAAATCTTACTTCAAACATATCAGCGTATGTGATGAGGTTTCTAAAGCTCAACATGGATTGATCCCAATGTATCTGACCAACAATTTTTTGAGCTTGTGAAAATTGATTAGAAACTCCATATGTAGCATATCAGAGCATACATTTTTGTGATTAAAGGCTTTTTAAGGACATGTGACATGGCTTACATATTAGCACACACAAGGATATATATGTATGTATGTATGTATATATCATATAACATAAAGCATGTATATCAAAGTGTAAGACCTGGTATGTTCTAGAGCTTAATCATATAGAGAGAATATTGATGTACTGAGATATCAAATTAAGCAATTAAAAAGAACAATTATACATCAACACAATATTCCTGATTAGCTAAGCAAGATATATATATAAGAGTAAGAATAAGAAATAGCAAGAGTGAGTAAATGTATGTAATAGAGGTATTAACAGAATTAAAAAGAACTACAGAAACACAAAACATTAATTAGAGATAAAATATATATTAAAAAAAGTTCAAAAGAAAACAAAAGAGATATGCATATGCTTAAAAAGAATCTGAGTAGCTCCCTCTTAGTATGCTCCCCTTGACTTTCTCAGCACAATATTTTCTTGTACTCTTCTCTTCCTTTTGACATCAGGAAAAAGGAGGTATGCTGGAAACCAGGAATACCATCAGCCTTGGTGCTTCATCTCTTAGAAAAGATCTTGAGAGTTTTGAAAAATCTGAAGTAGTAAATCTTCATGATGTTGGAGTTGGGTGCCTTACTCTATGTTTGTGGCTTTAACCTAATCTAGTCTGGAGGTAATGTCCCTCAAATGTTGCATGATAGTCTGATTTACTTGAGAGCTTACTAGAGGCTCGATTGAAAACGGTTGAGGCAAATGGATGGATGCAAATGTTGATGGAGCAGCTTCTGGAGAAAGCTTAATGTTTAGGGGTATGGTGTCCCTAAACTTAGGCGATTAGCCTCAGCATCAGCATGTGGTATGGTAGGAGAGGATAGAGTAACAGTAGTGGGAGCAGTAGGCGTAGAAACCTGATTAAGAGCAGGAACAAGAACCGAGAAAGAAGTTGCAGCTTCTTCAGCATGAGGAGCACTATTTTCTGAAGTCCTGTCCTCTTCCTTTTTCACTGGAGTGATACAAATAGAAGAACGAAATTGAGGTACCATCAGAATGACAACAGTATTTGGTTCCTTAGCTTCCTCAATTGGTTCCTCAATAATTGGCTCCATAGATGATTCATCAGTGATAGGCTCAGTGTTGAACATCTCACTCATTCTAGCCTTTTCACTTCTGAAAAGGTTTTCTTCCTCTTTAAATGATGATGTTTCAGCTTTATCTTCTTCTTCGACATGTTGATATTGTGTAATTGTTTTTAGAAGCATAGAGATCGTTGTCTCATGCTTAGGAATATTTTTGAGCTTGGACACAGTATCTCTTCTTCTCATGGTACCTACTGGTGTACTAGGCATCTTTTCTAATTCTTTATGTTGCTTTGCATTTGAGTTAGAAGAGTTAAGGTTGGTTTCTAAAGAAAGTGGTGGCACTCCATGCTCTTGTTGTTTCCTTTTCTCCTGTCTCCTCTCCGTTCTTCTTTCTCTACTCAAAGGAAATTGGCAGAGCCTTCTTCCTCCGAGTTCTCAGTCTCATTGTCTAGCAAAATCCTCTTCCTTTTGCCTTTTTCTTTTGTCTTTTTAGACTCAGTCCTTTTAGAAGTTCTCCTTGCTTGCTCACTCCTTGTCCTAGGATATGGCCTTGTTGCCTCTGACTCTAATGTTGTAGACTTTTCTTTGAGGTTCTGAATAAGGCAAATGAGAAAATAATGCCTTCTAAGAACTCGAACCATTCCTCAGTGAGAGAAAGGCATATGTGCTTAAACCACTTTGTCAGCAGCATACCATAGGGTTCACTGGCAATCATCCTTTTTTTCTTTGGTGACTGCACTGACCATATATCCATTATGAGTCTTGTTAGATTCGCCTTTCTTTTAGCCATAAGGCAGTATAGAAGCATCCAATCCATCACTACTATCACATATGTGCTACCTATTTGAGGCACGATGGAGAATTGCACCACTGTGTATACCTTTCTTGCCCTTACACTAAGCATCACAGTGGTTATCTCCGTTGGTTTGTGAAGGATGGAGTTGATTAGGTACTTTGAAATATCTCCCTCATTCATCCCTAAGGATCGAGCCCAGTTGGGTGATGAGGAGCAAATGATACCTTGATTCGGTGCTTTGATAACTCTTGACAAACCGGTTGAGGCTTACTTACATGGCGAAGTCTTGATTTACCATCTTGAGTTTGAGGTGCCCTTCAGTTGTGAGTAGAAGTTTGTCACTAATCTGGGAAGGACTAGGTCATTGATCTCCAGAAAATTTTCCCAACCTTGAAAAGAAAAGACTTCATTGAGAATGGTCACAGTTTCATGAAGTTCCTTTCATGGTGCCGTTGTTCATAGAAAATTTTTTTTTACATAGAATTCTTGCATGACAGGATCATCCTACATGTGAGGAGGTGCCCTTTTTACTTCTGAGTGATCGAGTTCTCTTCCTTCAGCCATTTTTACGTCATATGTGAAAGGTTGATTAAAAAGGGTGAAGCTTGAGAAGGTTGGAAGATGAGCATTTGAGAGAAACAGAGAGCGGTTTCTGAGAGGATGGTTTGTGAAAAGAAGAATATGAAACAGTTGAGATTTGGATGCATGAGGTAGAAGATAAAGATGAAGGTGTGATGTGTGAAGAGTGGGGGGTTTTAAGTGATGAGATGTTTATGACTGAAGGCAAAACAATGTAGGAAAGAAAAACTCAAAAGAGTGGGAATTATTTCACCCTTTTCATTCTTTTCAGAAAGCGTAGTTTTTTATTCTTGAGATTTCTTTTTGAACATGTTACTTTCTGAGCTCCGCTTTCTACTTTTAGCCCCATCGAAGTAACACAGTGTTCTCACAATAACTCATTATCATATTTTTGAACAGCATGAGACCGTATAGAACCCATTTTCTGATCCTCTAGTTTTCTTTCCAAACAACCCATCTTCTTTCTGAGCTTGAAAGCTAACTTTCTGATCTTCAATCCAATTCTCTAGTCTTGCAAAATAATTTTCTGAACTTGCAAACTGATGTCTTCATTTGGGCTTTAGTTTGGAGAGGAAGAAGGATACTCGGAGATGTTTGTGCATATATGCTTATGCAAATTTAAAATCCTTTAAGTTTAAAAGCTTTTTCAAAACACAAAAGCAATCTTCAGCTAATGGTTTTGTGAATATATCAGATATTTGGTCTTTAGTATTCACAAATATTAACTCAACATCTCCTTTCTAAACATGATCCTAAATAAAATGATGTTTAACATTGATATGCTTGAATCTAGAGTGCTGGATAAGATTCTTAGCAAGATTAATAGCATTAGAATTATCACAGAAAATAAGGATTTTGGAATACCTCAGGTAATAATCTTCTAGTTTGTTCCTTATCCATAGTATCTAGGTGCAACAATTTGCAACAACTACATATTCAGCTTTAGCCGTAGAGAGTGCAATGATATTTTGCTTTTTGAATGACCAAGTGATGAGGCTTTTCTTGAAGAAACAGCAATTACCACTTGTAATCTTTCTCTCTACTCTATCTCCAACAAAGTCAACATTATAGTAACCTACAATATCACAAGATGTGCCTTTCTTGTACCATAAGCCAAGATTACTAGTACCAAATAAATATTTTAAAATGTTTTAACTGAATTTAAGTGTGATTGCTTTAAGTTAGATTGAAACCTAGCACAAATTCCCACACTTAATTGAATGTCTAGTCTACTAGCTGTAAGATACAGAAGTGAACCAATCATTCCTCTATAATTACTTTCTGATACATTTTCACCATTCTCATTAGCATTGATATTTGAGATGGATGCATGAGAGTATTCATGCGTTTTACTTGATCCATATTAAACTTTTTCAAAAGCTCTTTAGTATATTTTTCTTGATAGATTAATATTTCTTCTTTTTGTTGTCTGATTTGCAAACTGAGGAAAAATTTAAGTTCACCCATCATACTCATTTCAAATTCACTCTGCATTAATTTTGAAAACTTTTCAAAAAGAGAATGACCAAAGGCACCAAATATAATGTCATCTACATATATTTGAACTATTAGAAGGTGATTATCTTGTTCAAGAGTAAAAAGAGTAGTATCAACATTACCTCTCTTGTACCCATTCTTCAGCAAGAAGGTAGTTAGCACAAGGAGCTTATTTTAGACCACAGGGATCATTCATTACCTTGAAGATATGGTTAGGAAGGTTTTCATTCTCAAAACCAGGAGATTGCTTCACATATAATTCCTCATATAGGAATCCATTTAGAATGCAAACTTAACATCTATTTGGTAAAAAGTAAATCCCTCGAAAGCAGCAAAAGCAAGTAGCATTCTTATGGCTTCCAGCCTAGCTACTGGTGCAAGGGTTTCATCATAATCAATTCCCTCTTGTTGATTAAAACCTTGTGCAATCAATCTTGCTTTGTTCCTGATAACTTTGCCAGTTTATCAAGCTTGTTTCTGAATACCCATTTTGCTCCGATAATGGTCTTCCCTTTTGGCTTTTCAACGAGCGTCCAGACTTTGCTTTTCTCAAACTAGTCTAGTTATTCTTGCCGAGTGTAACACCCTAATAAACTCTAATTCTTTCATCCTAATTTTTTAATATTGCAATGGTTAGCTACTAATTTGTAACTTGAAATTTGAGAATTTTTTTTTTGTTATGATTATTTCTTATTCATAGTTATATACTATAATAATGTGTATTAACTGTAAATCATGTATCTAGTAGACTCCCAGGAAAGATAGGTGGGTCACAGTGAACACGCTTAAATACCAAATCTTTTCTTAGCCAGAACCTTTCCAAATTACATTCCACAATAATACACTTTCTTCTAGTAACCTAAAGGTAAATTATTATTATTATTATTATTATTATTATTATTATTATTTTAATAACAAAGAATGCTTTTTCTATAACAAAATATTAATGTTTGTTAATCAATAATTCCCACAGTTTAGACAACCATCATCTATAGAAAACATACTTTACTACCAATATCGATTCATAGGGTACAATAGTACATATTACACATTCAAGATATATGAAGAAAACTTTAATATCACAATACAACATAACCAGAATCTGGTAACATATAGTAAAGATTCTATTTAGCACACATAATAGAATCTGATTATTTAGAAATTAAGTCCATGGCTACATCCATTTCATTGTTAAAGACGATCCATGCTATCTAGAAACATCAAAGAAAAGGGGTGAGAGAAGTCTCCCAGTAGGGTGATGATTCCAGGGGAGTCCCATTTCATCCCAAAAATACTAAGAATAACACGGGAGTGCAGCAAAATGCACAAATTATATTTTGCTAGTGTCAAGCAAGATGGAAGTGTATAATATCAATCATAATAAAAGTGAAGTAAAAGAAATATAGTAAATAATCATGAATGTACTATAACTCCCTTTTATAATATCTCGTTCCTTTCTAATAGCTTTAATCTACAAGATTTGTTCATATTGGATCTGTGAGAGCTCTCATTGCTAGGGCGTCTCCTAGTCAGATCAGTGAATGCCATGCCCTTGTCCGCTAGCATGGCGGGGCCCAAGGCATCACTAAAACATCCACCAAGTCCCTTTCCGTGACAAGGCAGGGCCCGAGGTGTCACTTATCTATTTGTCCATTTTACATTGTGTACATAGTATGCATAAAGTATGAAAATTATAGAAAGTTTCCACAATTTCTTTCATATTCACATGTAGACCACAAGATTTTTCCATATTTGCACATAAAGCCCAAACAATATAAGATTCCTAAATAAAAACCATATTTCTTTATAATTATCATTGAAGCACCAAAACATACTATTGTAATGAACTCATTTTCTTTATAATGAAATACGCTTAACTTAGTTTTTATATAATAATTCAATTTCAAGTATTCATATAATACTTTCTTTACTAATCCCATAAGTCTAAATATACCCAAAATCATTTCAAATCTATCTTTAGAAAATACTTAAGTAAATTATCTTACATAAGTAAAAAGAATATTTTTATGCATATAAGGATATAATCATAGAGCAAAGAAAACATCATGAAATCTTTCAAGAAATATAAAACGAAATAGCCAAAAATATACCCAAGCTTTAGAAAATCACTTCAAGCAAGAAACTAGCTAGTTTATGTGTCATGTTTCTAATGGGACCTTAAATTTAAATATTTGTAAACAAGATTCCTTATTATTAATAAATGTATAATCAAGTCAAATATTTATAGTTCAAGGTTCATAGTCCAAGTTCTGTAGTTCAAGGTTTATAGTCCAAGGTCCATAATAAAGGTTATGATTAATATAAATATATTTTAGTGTCTTTTATATCATATTAAGTTTTAATGGTCCCAAGAGAAATACAACACACAAACCAAACTAAATATTGCATGCTCAAAGATTTAGAATCTATTCATTATAGTAAATTAAATAAAGCACTTTTCATGAATAGAAATGTTTCACAATTATAATGAGATCAAAACTATATTACCTTAAAACTCCATACTTGTAGACAAAGCTTTTATCAAAGAAAAATACATATAGTTTAACATATTAAAACAACTTCATACAGTATTTAAATATTTGAAGAAAGCATAATAAAAAATTGAAATAATCTTAAATCACAATTTTCAACCATATAAGTAGACAAATAAATATGCATCATATACACATGGATTAAGTGTTTTATGACACCATCATTAAATCATTCAAAGGTATTAAAAACAATAAAACATAAGCTTTGAATATCACATAGCATAACATCATACAAGAAAATTATATATGAAGCTTAGAAGTGAAAGAAAACCCCTACTTGTTCTTGGAGCTTTAGAAACTTTATTATACCAAGGCTAGACCAGCAACTTCTTTAACTTTTCTAAACCTTTTCTAAGGGCTAAGATTCATGTATAAAGGCTGGAAAGTGTTGATGGTAGATGGTGATAAGAAAAGATGATAATTTGGGAGTGTTTTGGTAAAATTTTGTAAGTGTTTTTGGTATGAAAATGAAGTAAATGAAGAGAAATAATGGCTACACGTTTTTGATAGTTTTTTAGGCAGAAGAATGAAGTGTGGAGTTGTGTTTAGAGGTGTGCTATTTATAGAAAAAGTCTAGGATTAAAATATTATTAATTTTATAATTTATTTGTCATATTTAGTTAGTTTCATTAGTAAAATATTAAAACTAATACTAAATAATTTAATAAATTCTTAATTATCACTTAAAGACATACTAAAATGTTAATGACATGATTTAAAGACATTTAGTAAATTTTAATATTTTTACATATAATTTAATAATGAATTATTTAAAATAAGGCAAAATTACTTAAACTAGTTAATCTTAATTAAGCTAATTAATTGGTAAATGACTTAATTTATTTTTAAATATAATTTATTTTTAAATATCTTCATTAGATTGTTGAAGATATAATACAAGGATTCATGAAATTTATATAATTTGTTTTATAATTATTTACATTTTATTTGGTATTTTACATTATTATTAGTGTTATTAGTAATTAATTAATTAATAATCTATTTAACTATTTTTAAATTATCATTATCTTTTCTTTTGCAGCCACTAGGTCTGAATCTTATCTCTAATAAAGTTATAGTGGGTTGCAAGTTGTCTTGAATGATTAATATATAAAAATGACAAATTTTGTATATTAAAATTTTATTTTAAAGTTACATATACTTTGGTAATTAATACAATATTCATCTAAAAAACTTATATTTCATTGATACATTATCAATAACATATTTTTACCTTATTTACATGCTATCAATAATTTTTTTACTAATTTTCTATAAATTTTAGTATTTTTAATATATTTTTACCTTAATTAGGCCTATTGTAAGTTAATTAAAATAATTAGTCATCTAAAAATAAAATATTTTTTTTTTATAGCAGTCCATGTCAATTTTTGAGTTGTCTATCATGATAAGGGGACAAGCTCACCATGGTTGAAATTTTTATTCAAAAATGGTTGGCTTTGGATAATATGTCATATGAAATATCCTTTACTTTTAGAATATATATTATTATTTTTTATGAGTCCGAATTTTACATCATTCTAGGTGTCATTTAATTGATTTAAGAGTACTAGTGAGTTAAATCAAGATTTTGGAAAATTATCTTAAAGCTTAGGTAATTAATTAGGTGTTTTAAGCTTTATTTAAGTCAAAATTAATTAATTAAAGGTCAATGTGATTTTTAACACTATCCATGGTTTAATAAAGAGTCCTATTTTGTGGTCCTCTTTGTCTAATATTATAATTTAGTAAAAAAAATTTTAATGTGACCTAGAGTTGTTTTCTAAGATTTTTTGGTATTTATTTCATATCCTAGGTTAGGTTATTTTTTTTGTGTAATTATACTAATATTATACAAATTTACTTAATATTGATATTCATCATCAAAATTTTGTTTAAATTGTATTTATAATTTTTTTTCATCATAATTTTTTACACTCCTTAAGTTTTTTTTTTCTAAGATTTATGTAGACTTTTTCTGATATTAATTATGTTATATGCTTTTCTTCTATTATTTAGTGGTATTTTCTAATTTTAATAAAATCCAAGGGAATAATTAAATATTTTACATTTTGATGCTAAGTCTTGTATATTTTAATTTAGACATTTTTTTTACTATATCTAAATATTTCTTGCCTAAACAAAATCCTCACACTTTCTAAAAAACTATAATAAAACAATACTATATTAAGAAAAATTAAGGATGTTACATTTCTCCCCTCCTTCAAGAAATTTCGTCCTCGAAATTTCATTACCTTAGTTGAAAATCTCTGGATAGTCTTTTTGAAGATCCTTTTCCTTTTCCCATGTTGCCTCTTTGGGAGTCAATCCTTCCCACAGGACTTTTACCAAAGAAATAGTCTTACCACCTCTGAGTTCCTTTAGGCTTTTATCCAAAATCTTAACAGGTTTAACCTTATAGGTTAAATCATCTTTTAATTGAACACAGTCATTCTGGAGTATATGTGAAGGATCAAGGGAATATTTCTTTAATTGAGATACATGGAAGACATCATGAAGGTTTGACAGGTTTGGGGGAAGAGCAAGACGGTAGGCAACAAAACCAATTCGGTTCAAAATTTGATATGGACCAAGAAAACGAGGACTCAACTTCCTAGTTTTCAGAGCTCTGCCTAACCCTATTGTAGGAGAAACCCTTAGAAAAACGTGTTCACCCTCTTGGAATTCTATAGGCTTTCTTCTTGTATCAGCATAACTCTTATGTCACCCTCTAGGAGACATCACCGACTTTGTGCAGTCTGCAATTTATCCCTAATAAGCTTAATCTGGTCCGTGGTTCTTTGAACAATTTCAGGTCCTAGCATTTTCCTTTCACCAACTTCATACCAACACAATGGTGATCTACACTTCCTACCATATAAAGCCTCATACAGTGCCATTCCAATGCTGGAATGATAACTGTTGTTATATGAAAACTCTATTAAGGGTAGGTAATGATCCCAATTTCCTTGTTGTTCCAAAACACAGGCTCTCAACATATCCTCTAAGGTCTGTATGGTTCTCTCAGATTGCCCATCAGTTTGAGGGTGATAAGCAGTACTAAGACTTAACCTAGTACCAAAGGCTTTTTGTAATGTTCCCCAAAACCTAGATGTGAACCTGGGATCTCTGTCAGAGACAATGCTAGTTGGCACACCATGAAGTCTAACAATCTCATTAATGTACAATTGAGCTAGCTTATCTAGTGAATAGGTAGCTCTAATGGCTAAGAAGTGAGCAGATTTAATTAACCTATCCACTATTACCCAAATTCCATCATGTCCCAAGGATGTTCTAGGCAATCCTATCACAAAATCCATAGCTATGTTGTCTCACTTCCATTCCGGGATTTCTAAGGGTTGGAGTAAGCCTGAGGGTTTCTGATGTTCAATCTTGACTTTTTGACAAACCAGGCACGTTGCCACAAATTCTGCTATATCCCTCTTCATTCTTGGCCACCAAAAGAATTGCTTAATTTCTTGATACATTTTGGTGGCTCTAGGGTGTATGGTATACCTACTGTTGTGTGGTTCATCTAAGATTAATTTCCTTAGATTTCCCGTACTAGGTACACATAACCTATCACGATATAACAATGCTCCATCTCTGGCAATGCAAAAGTCCTTTTGTTCCCCCTTAGTTACCAGCTCTTTGTAGGTTTGCAAAAGCTGATCCTCCTTCTGACCTTCAATGATCTGTTTCCTAAGGTTATTTTCTATCCTAAAATGATTCAAATTGAAATTATTAGCCCTTATGCTTACTTCAAGATTCAAGTCTCTAAATTTTTCTAATAATTCCCATTCTTTGACCATCAAACTTGCCACATGTAGAGATTTTCTACTCAGTGCATTGGCAACTACATTTGCTTTACCTGGGTGGTATCTAACTTCAAAATCATAATCCTTTAAAAATTCTAACCACCTTCTTTGTCTCAAATTCAACTCTTTTTGATCAAACAAATATTTCAAACTCTTATGATCAGTGAAAGCCTTAAACTTAACACCATATAGGTAATGTCTCCATATCCTAAGAGCAAAAACTATACCTGCTAACTCCAAGTCATGGGTAGGGTAGTTCTCCTCACGTAGTCTCAATTGCCTAGAAGTATAAGCTATTACTTTTCCTTCTTCCATTAAGACATACCCTAAACCTTTTCTAGAGGCATCACTATACACTACATAATCCTTTTCTGGGTTAGGAATAGCTAATACTGGGGCATATGTAAGCCTATGTTTTAATTCTTGAAAACTAGTTTCACACTCTGGTGTCCACACAAATGGTTTTCCTTTTCGGGTTAACCTAGTCAAAGGCAAAGCTAACTAAGAGAATCCTTCGATAAACCTTCTGTAATATCTTGCAAGTCCTAAGAAACTCCTAATCTCAGTTACCGTCTTAGGTTTCTCCCATGACAACACAGCTTCTACCTTACTAGGGTCCACAGACACTCCATTCTCATTGATCACATGACCTAAGAATTTTACTTCTTTTAGCCAGAAATCACACTTCTCTAGTTTTGCATACAATTGTTTCTCCTTCAATATCTGCAAAACTATTCTCAAATGCTCCTCATGTTCCTTCTCAGTTTTAGAATAAATTAAAATATCATCAATAAACACCACCACAAATTTGTCTAAGAAAGCTCTAAAAATCCTATTCATATAATCTATGAAAATAGCTGGGGCATTAGTCAATCCAAAAGGCATCACCAAAAACTCATAATATCCATACCTAGTCCTAAAAGCAGTTTTAGGTATATCTTCTTCCTTAATCCTGATTTGGTGATATCCTGACCTTAGATCTATCTTAGAGAATACCGTGGCTCCTCTCAGTTGATCAAAAAGGTCCTCAATCCTAGGAAGGGGATACTTATTCTTAATGGTAACTTTATTCAATTGATAGTAATCAATACACAAACTGAAGCTACCATCCTTTTTCTTTGCGAACAACACAGGTGCTCCCCAAGGTGAGGCACTAGGTCTAATGAATCCTTTCCCTAATAAATCCTCTATTTGTTTCTTCAATTCGCTCAGCTCAGGAAGTGACATTCTATAAGGTGCTATGGATATAGGACCAGTACCAGGCAAGAGGTCAATAGAAAACTCTATCTCTCTCTTAGGAGGTAAATTCTCAATATCAGGAGGAAATACCTCAGGGAATTCTTTCACTACAGGAATATCCTCAATTTTCAGCTGATCCTGTGCCTCTGATTCCAATAAGCATAGTAAAACACATCCTAGGGTTTGTTTGGTTAAACAATCTCCTATTTGATTGGCTAAGGATTCAGCAGTCTCTGATAAGGAAGTTGCAAGGATATTTTGAATAGAGAAATGTATGGTTTGCTTACGACAATTTAGAAAGACATCATTATCAAATAACCAATTCTTACCTAGAATAATATCAATATCATCCATAGGTAAACAAATAAGGTCAACATTGGAACAATGAGTACCAATTTGAATATGACAGTCCAAACAAACAGAAGAAGTCAAAATTATACTCCCAGTAGGCATAGAGACAATCAAGTCATGTGGTAGGGTAGACATGGGTAATTCAAGTTCATTTGCACAGGTTGGAGAAATAAAAGAATGAGAAGCTCCAGAATCAAACAGTGCAATTAATACTTTATTATTTAAAATACACGTACTCTCAGATCGCTTTAGGATTTTGAGCCGCTTCTTGTGTACTCAGGGCGAAGACTCTTCCTTTGGCTTGAGGCCTCTGGTTGGGAATTTCTCCCTTATGCTGGTTCTGAGGACATTCGCGTGAGTAATGTCCTTGTTTTCCGCATGTGAAACAAACACCTATTCTTTTCAAACATGACCTATTCCCATGATTTTTCCCACAATTTTCACAAACAAGGGTCGGGGCAGGTGTAGGGATTGGTCTGTGTGGTGGCAAAGGCATTTTTCCTCTATACAGGCTCCTCCTTGACTAATTCTGGTTTTGGTTCAAGCCCCGATTCCTATTCTTTTGAAATCGTGGTGGAATGAATCTACTTTTATCTTCCTCTCTTTTTCTTTTAAACATATTTTGATGCTCAGCTGCCAAGTCCTTAATATTTTGTTCAGCAATCCTGCATTTATTTACCAATAGGGGAAAATTCCTGATTTCCATAGTACTTACAGCATTCTTTAGTTCTGGATTCAAACCAGCCTCAAATTTCATTGCTTTCCAAGCTTCATCTGGATTGAATTTTAAACAAGATGAGAACTTAGCCAATTCTTCAAATTTTGACACATATTGTCCAACAGTCATATTTCCCTGCTTCAGTTGCAAGAATTCAGTCTCTTTCTGGTTCTTTACACTTATCGGAAAATATTTTTCCAAAAAGGTAGCTTTGAATTGTTCCCATGTGAGAGGAACTTCTTGTGCCTCTAACAGAGATTTAGTGCCCCTCCACCAATGCTCAGCCTCACCAACAAGCATGTAGGTGGCATAAATCACCTTCTGCTCATCAATGTACACCATGGCTTCAAATATCTTTTCTATATTCATCAACCAATTTTCAGCTATGGTTGGGTTATATTCTCCTTTGAAAGATGGAGGTTGCATCTTTCTAAATTCAGTTAGCCCATAGAACTGAGGGTACAAACCTGGTGTATCTCCATTAGCAATTCCTTGACCATTGCCATTCCCGTTTCTAGCACCATTCTCATCCATCCGCTGCAGCATTCTATTAGTCAACATCACTTGTTCCCTAATCGCTGCAGCCATATTCTCCAGGGTATTTCTATCTTCTTCTCCACCATTAGGAGGAACAGATCTCTGTCTTGTTTGCATGTTGTTTCTGTATACATAGTTGGTTTACATATTGAGGTGATCAAGCTCAACATTCCTACCTAGCAACTAGAAACAATTGTCATACAAAACAATCCAATATAAAGAAAACCTTATATGGAGAAATATGATATGCATGGATCCTACCTAATGACAGTTGTCTTCCGAGTAAAACTGCTCTGATACCACTAATGTAACACCCTAATAAACTCTAATTCTTTCATCCTAATTTTTTAATATTGCAATGGTTAGCTACTAATTTGTAAATTGAAATTTGAGAATTTTTTTTTGTTATGATTATTTCTTATTCATAGTTATATACCAGAATAATGTGTATTAACTGTAAATCATGTATCTGGCAGACTCCCAGGAAAGAGAGGTGGGTCACAATGGACACGCTTAAATACCAAATCTTTTCTTAGCCAGAACCTTTCCAAATTACATTCCACAGTAATACACTTTCTTCTAGTAACCTAAAGGTAAATTATTATTATTATTATTATTATTATTATTTTTAATAACAAAGAATGCTTTTTCTCTAACAAAATATTAATGTTTGTTAATCAATAATTCTCATAGTTTAGACAACTATCATCTATAGAAAACATACTTTACTACCAATATCAATTCATAGGGTACAATAGTACATATTACACATTCAAGATACATGAAGAAAACTTTAATATCACAATACAACATAACCAAAGTCTGGTAACATATAGTAAAGATTCTATTTAGCACACATAATAGAATCTGATTATTTGGAAATTAAGTCCATGGCTATATCCATTTCATTATTGAAGACGATCCATGCTATCTGAAAACATCAAAGAAAAGGGGTGAGAGAAGTCTCCCAATAGGGTGATGTTTCCAGGGGAGTCCCATTTCATCCCAAAAATACTAAGAATAACACGAGAATGCAGCAAAATGCACAAATTATATTTTGCTAGTGTCAAGCAAGATGGAAGTGTATAATATCAATCATAATAAAAGTGAAGTAAAAGAAATATAGTAAATAATCATGAATGTACTATAACTCCCTTTTATAATATCTCGTTCCCTTCTAATAGCTTTAATCTGCAAGATTTATTCATATTGGATCTGTGAGAGCTCTCATTGCTAGGGCGTCCCCTAGTCAGATCAGTGAATGCCATGTCCTTGTCCGCTAGCATGGCGGGGCCCAAAGCATCACTAAAACATCCACCAAGTCCCTTTCAGCTACAAGGCGGGGCCCGAGGTGTCACTTATCTATTTGTCCATTTTACATTGTGTACATAGTATGCATAAAGTATGAAAATTATAGAAAGTTTCCACAATTTCTTTCATATTCACATGTAGACCACAAGATTTTTCCATATTTGCACATAAAGCCCAAACAATATAAGATTCCTAAACAAAAACCATATTTCTTTACAATTATCATTGAAGCACCAAAACATACTATTGTAATGAACTCATTTTCTTTATAATGAAATACGCTTAACTTAGTTTTTATATAATAATTCAATTTCAAGTATTCATATAATACTTTTTTTACTAATCCCATAAGTCTAAATATACCCAAAATCATTTCAAATCTATCTTTAGAAAATACTTAGGTAAATTATCTTACATAAGTAAAAAGAATATTTTTATGCATATAAGGATATAATCATAAAGCAAAGAAAACATCATGAAATCTTTCAAGAAATATAAAATGAAATAGCCAAAAATATACCCAAGCTTTAGAAAATCACTTCAAGCAAGAAACTAGCTAGTTTACGTGTCATGTTTCTAATGAGACCTTAAATTTAAATATTTGTAAACAAGATTCCTTATTATTAATAAATGTATAATCAAGTCAAATATTTATAGTTCAAGGTTCATAGTCCAAGTTCTGTAGTTCAAGGTCCATAGTTCAAGGTTCATAGTCCAAGTTCTGTAATTCAAAATCCATAGTTCAAGGTTCATAGTCCAAGGTCCATAATAAAGGTTATGATTAATATAAATATATTTTAGTGTCTTTTATATCATATTAAGTTTTAATGGTCCCAAGAGAAATACAACACACAAACTAAACTAAATATTGCATGCTCAAAGATTTAGAATCTATTCATTATAGTAAATTAAGTAAAGCACTTTTCATGAATTGAAATGTTTTACAATTATAATGAGATCAAAACTATATTACCTTAAAACCCCATACTTGTAGACAAAGCTTTTATCAAAGAAAAATACATATGGCTTAACATATTAAAACAACTTCATACAATATTTAAATATTTGAAGAAAGCATAATAAAAAATTGAAATAATCTTAAATCACAATTTTCAACCATATAAGTAGACAAATAAATATGCATCATATACACATGGATTAAGTGTTTTATGACACCATCATTAAATCATTCAAAGGTATTAAAAACAATAAAACATAAGCTTTGAATATCACATAGCATAACATCATACAAGAAAATTATATATGAAGCTTAGAAGTGAAAGAAAACCCCTACTTGTTCTTGGAGCTTTAGAAACTTTATTATACCAAGGCTAGACCAGCAACTTCTTCAACTTTTCTAAACATTTTCTAAGGGCTAAGATTCATGTATAAAGGCTAGAAAGTGTTGATGGTAGATAGTGATAAGAAAAGATGATAATTTGGGAGTGTTTTGGTAAAATTTTGTAAGTGTTTTTGGTATGAAAATGAAGTAAATGAAGGGAAATAATGACTACACATTTTTGATAGTTTTTTGGGCAGAAGAATGAAGTGTGGAGTTGTGTTTAGAGGTGTTCTATTTATAGAAAAAGTCTAGGATTAAAATATTATTAATTTTATAATTTATTTGTCATATTTAGTTAGTTTCATTAGTAAAATATTAAAACTAATACTAAATAATTTAATAAATTCTTAATTATCACTTAAAGACATACTAAAATGTTAATGACATGATTTAAAGACATTTAGTAAATTTTAATATTTTTACATATAATTTAATAATGAATTATTTAAAATAAGGCAAAATTACTTAAACTAGTTTATCTTAATTAAGCTAATTAATTGATAAATGACTTAATTTATTTTTAAATATAATTTATTTTTAAATATCTTCATTAGATTGTTGGAGATATAATACAAGGATTCATGAAATTTATATAATTTTGTTTATAATTATTTACATTTTATTTGGTATTTTACATTATTATTAGTGTTATTAGTAATTAATTAATTAATAATCTATTTAACTATTTTTAAATTATCATTATCTTTTCTTTTGTAGCCACTAGGTCTGAATCTTATCTCTAATAAAGTTATAGTGGGTTGCAAGTTGTCTTGAATGATTAATATATGAAAATGACAAATTTTGTATATTAAAATTTTATTTTAAAGTTACATATACTTTGGTAATTAATAAAATATTCATCTAAAAAAATTATATTTCATTGATACATTATCAATAACATATTTTTACCTTATTTACATGCTATCTATAATTTTTTTATGAATTTTCTATAAATTTTAGTATTTTTAATATATTTTTACCTTAATTAGACCTATTTTAAGTTAATTAAAATAATTAGTCATCTAAAAATAAAATATATTTTTTTTATAGCAGTCCATGTCAATTTTTGAGTTGTCTATCATGATAAGGGGACAAGCTCACCATGGTTGAAATTTTTAGTCAAAAATGGTTGGCTTTGGATAATATGTCATATGAAATATCCTTTACTTTTAGAATATATATTATTATTTTTTATGAGTCCGAATTTTACATCATTCTAGGTGTCATTTAATTGATTTAAGAGTACTAGTGAGTTAAATCAAGATTTTGGAAAACTATCTTAAAGCTTAGGCAATTAATTAGGTGTTTTAGGTTTTATTTAAGTCAAAATTAATCAATTAAAGGTCAATGTGATTTTTAACACTATCCATAGTTTAATAAAGAGTCCTATTTTGTGGTCCTCTTTTTCTAATATTATAATTTAGTAAAAAAACTTTTAATGTGACCTAGAGTTATTTTCTAGGATTTTTCGGTATTTATTTCATATCCTAGGTTAGGTTATTTTTTGTGTGTAATTGTACTAATATTATACAAATTTACTTAATATTGATATTCATCATCAAAATTATGTTTAAATTGTATTTATAATTTTTTTTTATCATAATTTTTGGCACTCCTTAAGTTTTTTTTTTTTTAAGATTTATGTAGACTTTTTCTTATATTAATTATGTTATATGCTTTTCTTCTATTATTTAGTGGTATTTTCTAATTTTAATAAAATCCAAGGGAATAATTAAATATTTTACATTTTGATGATAAGTCTTTTATATTTTAATTTAGACATTTTTTTTATATCTAAATATTTCTTGCCTAAACAAAATTCTCATATTTTCTAAAAAACTGTAATAAAGCAATACTATATTAAGAAAAATTGAGGATGTTACTCCGAGCATCCACCCAGCTTTGATCACTCAAAGCTTCTTCGATGTGCTCAGGCTCAATGGTGGAAATGAAAGTATAGTTTGACATATTTTTGAGGGATGTTCTGGTTCTCACACCCTTGGAAATGTCTCTAAGAACTTTGTTATGAGAAACTACTTTAAAGTCAAAAACTCCTTTCAATTTCTGTAGCTTTGAGGTTCTTCAGCTTCTCCTTCATCTTCAGATTGCTCTTGTTCATGTTTAGAAATGTCACTTTCTAAATCCTTGGAGTTTTGAGCAAGCTTTCTAAAGTGTATACATTCTGTAGCCTACTTTATGAAGGTTTAGCTTTCATCTGCTTACTTTCTAAGGCTTCCTTGAGACTCATTTTCTCAAGATTTTCTTCAAGTTCTTCAAGATAATCAGCAAAGTCCTTCTTGAGCTCTTTAAACTTGATGTGAATCGTCTTTTCTACACATAGCATTTCTTTTGTTATAAGCTCTATAAGCTTTAGAGACAAAAGAGTAACCTAGGAAAATACCATCATAAGACGTAGGATCAAACTTGGCAAGTTTGTCATTGGTGTTAAGAATAAAGCATGATTATCTAAATATATGAAAATATGATATATTGGGTTTTCTACTCTCCCATAGCTCATATGGAGTCTTCTTGAGGATTGGCTTTAAAAAGATTATGTTTTAGATGTAGCACGAGGTGTTTACAGTCCTTGCCTAAAAACCTTTTGATAAACCACTTTCTAAATGCATTGTCCTAGTCATCTCTTGTAAGCTTCTATTTTTCCTTTCAGCAATCCCATTTTATTGGGGAGTTCTAGGTGTAGAAAACTCATGCATGATGTCATGTATTTCACCAAATATGAGTTTCAAATTCTGATCGATAATCAGATCTGATAGAGGTGATTTGAGAATCTTTTTCAGTACAAGTTTGTTTTGCAAAAACTTTAAATCTTTTGACCACATTATCCTTAGAAGCTAGGAAGATAACTTATGTAAATCTAGAGAAATCATCAACTATGACAGGACAATATCTCTTCCCACTAAGACTTGCAGTTTTGGTTGGTCCAAAGAGATCCATGTGTAAAAGCTCAAGTGGCTTGTGGTTGAAACCACATTTTTGTTGTGGAAAGAAGCTTTGGTTTGCTTGCCTTCCTCATAAAAATCAGAAGTTGAATCCCTGTCAAATTTGATCTTTAGTAGGCCTTTAATGATCTTTTTCTGAGAAACCTTAGAAGCTTCATATGAGCATGTCCAAGCTTCTTATACCAGAACCACTTATCATCCGTGAAGGATGCAAGACAATTTACATCTTGATCTCTTAGGTCATCCAAGAATAACACATAAGTGTTATCACACCTCTTACTAGACAAGATGACTTGTCCTGAAGTGGGATTTTCTATCTTGCATGCATGAGCATTAAATAAAACATTAAAGCTTTGGTCACAAAACTAGCTTATATTCAACAGATTTTGAGCTAGACCATCAACAAGCAACATATCTGGAATTTGGTGAGAATGATCTTTACCAACATTTCCTATGCCTGTGACGTTGGCCTTACCTCCATTGGCAAACTTCACTGATCCAAAAGTCTTTGAACTTAGGTTTCTGAACCATCTTCTGAATCCGGATATGTGTTTGGAGTAGTCACTGTTCATGTACCATTTGGTGCTAGGTTCCACGTGCATTATCAAGCAAACCTACAATAAATACAATTTTTAATTTAGGTACCTAGACTTTCTTAGGTCCTCTTGGGTTAGTCTTTTGAGGGGAAGGTTTCCCAACCTTTTTAACAGACTTCTTTCTCATGAAGCACTTGTCAGGTGGGTGTCCCTTTTTATGATAGAAAGTACAAGAACCTTTATTCTTTACTTTCTTAAGTTGAGTTGCCTTTCCTTTCTTATCTATTTCCTCTTCATATCCTTACTTGGTCTTTGGAAATATGGCCTCTGACCACTGAGCATTAGTTCAAGATTCCTTGAACTATTTACCATTTTTTCAAGGTCAGATTTGAGAAGCTTTGAAGTTCTCTCTAGCTCAGAAATGACTTTTTGAGTGTTCTCATTGTTATCAGATAGTTCAGATTCTAAGGCATTGAATTTCACATTTAAAACTTTGTTTTCTCCTTTTAATTCCTCTTTTTCAAGCCTTAGACTTTCAACTTTTGCCTTGGCCATTTCAAGTTCTAAAACAAACTTTTGATGTTTCTTTTTCAGGTTGAAGTAGTGAGAGGAAAAATTTTGAGAGTTTTAAATCAAATCTTCATATAGAGATAATAATCCATTGTAAGAAAGATCTAGGTCAAAGTTGTTTACCTCAGCTTCACCCTCTGAAGTATAGCCAGCCATGAAGCATAGGTTGGCATCGTCTTCTAGCTGTTCCTGGCCTTCTGATTCTTGTTTCTCTTCTTCTAAGTGGCTCCAGGTAGCCTGCATGCCTTTCTTCTTGGAGATGAAATTTGTCTATAGACCTTTGAACTTAGGACATTCAGGTTTAAAGTGTCCCTTCTCTCCACAGTTATTGCAAGTAACGCTTTCAAGATTTACCTTGCTTTTTCTATCCTTTATGAGGTTGATGTCTCTTCTTCTCTTTGTCTTACCTCCCCAGGATTTAGACATCTTCCTCACTAACATGGAGATCTCATCTCCACCTTCTTCATTTGTCTCATCATCAAATTCTTCCTCTTCGTCAGAGTTGTCAATAACTTCATTGCCTTAGCTTTACTTTGTTTCTGATGAGATGATTTTAAGGCCATGGATTTACTCTTTCTTATGGATTCACCATGTATTTCAGAGACTACTACCTAATGGGTTTTAAGTGACCCAATCAGTACATCCAGACCAAGAGTTTGAAGGTCTTAGCTTTAGTAATGGCTGTGACCTTAGGCAACTGTTTGGTAGAGAGGGTTCTCAAAATTCTTCTAATTATTTCTGAGTTAGAATACTTTTGCCCAATCCCTTAAGTTGGTTTATGATATGCATAAACCTTGTGGTCATTTCATTAATACTCTTATGATATGTCATTTTAAACATTTTGAACTGATGAACTAACATATAGATCTTAGTTTCTTTAACTTGATCAGTGCTTCCCATATCTCCTTTACCGTGTCACAAGTGATGATTTTGTCATATTCGGCCTTGCTTAATGCACACGTGAATAGGTGTTTACCTTTAGAGTACAACTAAACTTTGTATTTGTGTTGCTCTATCGACTTGCTCCTAAGGGCTTCACTTCTCTATACACGTGAATAGGTGCCTTAGTCACCTTCTTGTATTATTTCCCATACGTTAAGACTTGTATATTTTATGAACAACTCCATGTGATCTCTCCAATGGGCATAATCCCTAGCATGAAAGAATGGTGGTCTATTGATGGAGTGTCCTTCTACTATATGAATATTTTGTGTTATTTGTCCCTCAAATCTTTGTCCTCTTCAGTCATTAGAATGCTCAACCCCTTAGAAGCCAAATTCTAATGCCACTTGTAGGTAGAAAAGCACATGAGAAGATTGGTTGAGTCATCTCATTGGTTGAATCATGCTTCATTTTTTCTTTCCTTCTTAGCTTCTGAAAAACTTAAATAAGATACTATCAAGCGTTGATCTTGAATTGTAACGGAAACAATGTTAAGTACTTCATAAAGTAACTTTTTGAGCTGCAACGTAAATAACAGAAGCGTGAATAAGATAGATTTTTCAGCAAATATGGAATAATAAGCATAAAGCAGTGAATGTAAAAGAGTTAAGGGAAAATAAGATACTACATAGATATTTTTACACTGGTTCGGCTAATCTGCTTACATCTAGTTCTCAACTACTGTTGAGTTCCACTAAAACCTTTCTTAACTCAAGAAAGAAACTTGATAGTCTTTGCAGTATCCTTCCCAAGCTCTTACCCATGACTAGTAATAACCTCTACGGTCACAAATTAAGTAGTCTTTAACCATCCTCTCCAAGCTGAACCAGTGACCAACAAATACACTATACTGTCACAACCTGAGTAGTATTTAACCATATTCTCTAAGTAAATCGTGACCAGCAGAACACTTCGATTGTCACATTGCAAGTAGTCTTTGACTAGCCTCTTCAAGCTAACTTACATCAATCACTACTAGATCGAGTATACAAAGGCTCATGTTTGGGCTAGCAACTCAAACTAACCTACACTCAAATTTCTGTAAGATATACAATAATAGACCTGGGAAAAACTTGAATGACTTCTTTCTTATGATTCTTCCTAGAAAGAATGTGTGATCTATTAAGAACGTAGAAAGAAGATTTTTACAGATAGGGAAACTAATTACAAGTTGTAATGAACTTTACAAGATGATAAGGAGAAATTTTCTTATAGTTTCAGCACTAATGCAATATCAAAAAGCTTGTCTTTTGAAAGCATAATGTCTCTATTTATAGATGGTCTTCGTTTATGACCATTGCCCTTGATCAGTTGTCCAAGTGACATACGTTGATCATCTGTTTATGTATTGGAAAAACAATCTTAAGGAGTAGCTTATCTTTTGTCAAAGCTGTTGCACAAGCCATAGTGAAATAGAGGTTTCTAAGGTCACCATCAGAAACAATTTTTACTTTCTAAATGAGGTTTCTGAACTATTCCTTCTAGAAGCTAGGGTAGTTGATCAAGTTGGCAGAAGAGATGATACGTCAGTCAATAACTGGTTTTGACTTTAAATTTGAATTTCAAATTTTCCTCCTTTTCTTGTAGAGTGTATCATTTCACTGTGAAGTGATCCTTCTGAAGTGTGGTATCAATTCCTTGGTAAAAAATGAGATCTTCTAGTCTTCAATTAGAGCATGTATAAGATGAGTTGATCGCAATGATGATGATTGAAGGTTGTAGAACATTCTTGCTTCAAAGGTAGTTTGTCATCTTCATTTTAAGTGCATTTTCTGAAGTCATGTTCTAATTTCTGAAGATCCGAGCCTCGATTTCTTGTATACAATGATTTTTTTCAATCTGTTAAGCATGTATACATTCTTTGTGTGATATAATTTTCACTTCCATTAAGTTCCTCTCTCTTTAGGCAAGATAAAACATGTTTGCACATATAAAGTGAAATTATTTCTATTTCATGAATATGTTATGCAATCTGGAAGAACCTATCAGCTACTTCAAGAAGCTCAAGCAAAAACATTAGTTGTTCTTCAAAAATTTTCTTTAAATTTGTTATGTTATCTCTCAAAACATATTACATTGACACTTTCTGAAGGATTCTAAAGCTAATAGAAATAACATATTATATTCCCTGAAAAATGATTTACTAAAAAATGTATGAACAATGTTTGGTAATAAAATATAATTAATTATATTAATTATAATTATTATAAATGGTACATTCTCTAAATAATAACCTAAAACACAATGTGGTTTCTCATTTCCCATTCTTGTGTCAAATATTTTTCCTTTAACAAATATCTAATTTAAAAGGAAATTAGCAGAACTGATTTAATAAAAAATTAGGAATAATGATTGGTGATAAAATTGGAATCAAGTATAATCAATCAACTATATTTATTATTACTAATAATTTAATCACATTTTCAAAGAGATAGAGAGCTCTGGACAATATGTTTAGCTAGATTGCTTAATGTTTTGTAAATAAGAATAACTTATATAAATAGGATATAATGTTCTACATTGAAATAAAGATGCAATAATTGAGAAGACCTAAACAATTGAATGGATTTTAGAGAACAGATGATTTATATGTAGAAAAAGAGAAATTTTCTATTTTTATGGATTTTTATGAATAGAGTATGCATGTAGAAACAATCAACAGGTCACGAGGCTTATGTAGGAATGAGATTTCTCACATACCCATCATGTTTCCAAATCGGGTCGTGATGTGAAGGAGGCTCAAAAAATGGAAACAACCGAGGGGATCCAGAGCTCATCTAGGAAAAGCACAAGGGGACAAGCTTCTAAACCTTTTGTAGTGATTGGGGATCAACTTGCCATGCCAATGACTCACCAATTTGGGTATACCTCATTTCCTATCTCCACAGTACCTCCATGAAGCCAAGCTTCTTCATAAACCAGCTCCATTACAAGATCCATAACTGCACCAGAAGCTGCTTGTACTACACTAGAAAAGGCCATTGAAGAATTAATGGAGAAAGTAGTTGGAGCTAAAGCTGAGAAAGCAAGCTTTATAGATAGTAGGAATGTAGTTCTAGAAACCACCTCTACGGATCATGATGACTCTCTAACTTTTAAGCAGATTTTAAAATCTATGTCCAAAAATATAGAGGAAGAATCTCATCTTGAGAAGGAGAGTTCTGAAGAACTTCAATTCTACACGAGTGAATTATCTCATGCATTGGATCCAATTGTTGAAGAGCCTGAGGAAGAACTTGCTAAACCATCAACTGCTATAGTTATGAATCAATGCCTCAACCTCCTTCATCCATCAGAATAACTCCTTTGGAGGAAGGAGATGAAGCCTCATAAATAGGCTCTCATCAAGAAGAATCCTAGGCTCATGCTGCTAAAAACATTCTTGATCCTACTGCTACTACTACTACTCCAATTGATGTTGTTTCCACTCCACTTGCTGGTGTAACTCACACTGTTATTGAAGATCCTACTATTCTATCTCTTGCTACCACTATTGCTATCCCTGCTACCAATGCTACTAAAGCTAAACTTGAGCCCGAAGAAGCTCAGACATCACCGCATTCTAGGGATACCGTTCCCTTAGACATTCCAAAACTAGCACCTAAAGCTTCCCTTGCACCAACAATTCACCTAACCAGCCAATCTCAACCTCTACCTGAGCCTCAATCAATTCTCACTGAAGTACAGCTACTGCTACACAACTAGAGAGATATGGCTGCTAGGCTAGACAAAGTTGAAGACTCCAATAGAGATCTCGGAGCACAACTTAGAAGGCAAGAAGATTTGCTCATGCAAATTCTTCATGAGCTGAAAAGAAGAAGAGGAGGCCAGTGATGGTGTGACTGTGTGCACACCCTTTTGCTGATGACAAAAAAAGGAGAAAGAAAGAAAAAAAAAATCTTTTGTGTTGCACCAAGTCTAGGATCAAGCTAAACAGGGGCTTCAGAAAACTTCAGTTTCCACATACATTGCATATCATTTTTTTAAATCATATTTCTATCTTTAAAGAACAAGTTTTGATATCACTTTTGGTATTAAGTTACAAGCTTTGAACAATTCCATGTTATGTTTAATACAAAGTCTTATACTCCTGTTCTGACACTTACTCTCTTTTATGGTTAATTTTTATGCTATGATCTCTATCACATGTCTATTATGCTCTAATACTTTATCATGGTCATTTTATTCTCTGATATCTTATCAATTATATGATCTAATAACGTATCTTAGCTGTAATATACTTTAACTTAATTATGCTCTAATGTTCATATAGTTCAAAAACTATGATCCTGTTACCATCACATCCTTTTGTTCACACTCTGATACATTAGTTAGTTTCCTATACTATTCTATTTCATATACTCTTTGATGCATTGCATTTTTAATTCTCTTCAAGAAATCAATCAATGACTCATTTGATGTCGAAATTGTTATCAACAGGTCGTGATAAATTTCAATGCAAGAAGTTTGTTTTGGTTTTGTAACGTAAATAAAATAATATATACTTTATTTAAAAGACTGTAAACTAAAATAATTGAAAGATTAAAGAAAATCAAATAAAATAATTAAAAAAGGAGCTTGAGGAAATCACAGGAGCATATACAAGTTTGATTAAATTGTACTCCATTCTATTTTTTAATGTAACCTGTACTTTATTCTATTAAATTTAAATAACTAGCAAAATTATTATTTTAATATTATTTTATTTTTTATCTAGTATATGAAGAAAAATAAAATATGAAAATAGTTAAAAGAAATAGAGTATTATATATTTTTATATTTTTATATTTTATTAAATAAATAAACAATTATTAAAATTAAGTTAAATAAAAAATTACATTAATATAAATTATAATTTTAAATATTAAAATTAATAAATATTTATAATAACTATAGATTTAAATAATACATTTTTAAATAAAAACATTCATTTTAAAATTTATAAAGAGTAATTAACAAATGCTTTTATGTTATTATAATTTTACTATTTTTGTTAAATATTTACATATGATTATAAATATTTGTAATAGTGAGAGAACATTTGCATACTATATAATATAATATCTTATACAATGTCATACCAAATGTTCTAAAATATTAATATTTTAATAGGCCTAATACTATCGGGCATCATAATGTTAGATCTTAATTATCTTATCAAGTATACCAAATGGAGCTCTAGAGGGTGTTTGGTACAGGGTAATAAATTTGGACTAGTAATATGATTTTAAATTATTTGGAGATGTAACATTGTTTGTGCTGTTTTATCTTATTATTAATGACAATGCAAATTAGTAAGGCAATCCCCATGAGGACATCTATGTGGATTATCACTCAGGTAGTATTTCTGAATCTTATTAATGTTGTTGTTGTTGTTAAATCATAGCTATGTATTTTATAATTTTAATTATTATCATAATATTTAATAATAATTATTAATAGAACAAGTGGGTTAGAGTGCAATTTAGTCAAACCTCAAACGTGGTTTGTGCTATTTACACTAAATTTAAATATATATTTTTTAAAAAAAAATAAATTTCAATTTTGGTTTTTGAGATTGTTTTTGTTTGATTTTGATGTAAACATTTTTAAAAACCATGTAACTATAGTCCCTTTCTTTAGATTGATTATATTAAATGCTAAATTGATTAACAGTTTGTTTATATTATTCAACTTCACATGATAATCAACAATCATACGTGCTATGGAGTAAAATCAAATAATTTTAGAAATGTTTTAACCAAAGTCAAACAAAAAAAATTTAGGGATCAAAATCAAAATTCGTTTATTTTTCAGAAAGCCAAAACATATTTAAACTAGAGAAATATCATTTTGCAAATCCTCATGTAAAATTTTAACTTTATTTTTAATTAAATTTCTATGCATGGGTGGTGTTGAATTGCTCTATATTTTTAGCCAACAAATTTTCATCAAAATGACAAATTATGGGATGCAATTACAATTGTAAATAGTTATTTTCTAGAGTAAAATATAACCCCCCTAAGAAAATGTTTTATTACACTTCATTTCCCTTTATCTCTAAAATATATATTTCTTTTGTACACCAAAAAAAATATCATTTCTTTCCCCTAAAAATTTGAGAAAAATTACACTTTAATTAATTTGTAATTATTTTACTATCGAATGTATTCATTGTCATTAATTGATATGTAAATTTTTTTTATATTAATGATAATGTGACTTTAAATTATTTGGGTTTTTAATATTGTCTTATTTGAATAGGTCTCATATATAACTACAAATTTTCAATGTAATATCCTTTTGTCTCTTTAATCACCCCGTGAAGGATGTTCAATGGTAATCCTCCTCCTCCTCCTCCTCTTACTACAGCTGCTACTACCTGTATTGTTGATAAAAGATAATCTTTTTTACCACATCAACAAGTATATTTGAGTAAACGTTTATGGTCATAAGATTTTCAATTTAAGATAAATTTGATTCTAATAAATTTTTTTCATGAATTCGATCAGAATGAAATTTTTACATCAATTTATTCCTAATATTTTTAATTATGTCATTTGGTTGTAACATTTTTTTATTTAAAGATTAATTTAATCATTTCATCAATATTGAGATTTGACAAAGTAACTAAATTAATATAAAAGTTAAAAATTTTCGTAATAAATTAATATAAAAATTTTGAGTGTTTCTCTGATACTCATATAAAATTCAAAGATAGCGATATTTCTTAATTATCTGTGATTAAAAATGAGTCACTGTTCTACTAATTTAAATTTTTAAAACATATTAAATCATAATATTTAATTATAAAAAAGGCACGGGTGAAACAAAAACCAAAAATTTTCTATTTGAAGTAAATTGAAAATATTCAGATTAAAAAATTATTTATTCATTTTTTTTTCTCAAATGACAACCAACAATCTTGTTAGGTAATACAAAAATACCACCAAACAAAAATTTCAAGGGTGGCAGTCTCACCGTTGATTATATACGATGGAACAAAACATAATATAATCAATCACAATATTTCTCGTACGTATATATAACACAATAAAAATTAAATTATAATATAACAAGGACAAAAATCCTTCTTATTTCTTTCTAGCACCAACAATAAATAACACTATGTAAAAAAAAAAAAAATGCAGTAAAATGTGTAAAACTCTCTCTCTCTTTCTCTTAGTATACATAGATAGTAACAATGTTCACCCTCAGTAATAACGGAAAATCGGGGTGTAATTGAATTATGTATTTGTTTCACACGAAATAGAACAACAAAATCCGCGAGGAAAAGAGAAACGGACTCATCGGATTCAGTGCTTCAAGATAGCGAGCATTGAAAGAACAATCGAAGCTCCGATCATCGCAACTGAGCTCGAAACGGATCCGGCAGCTCCGGCGTCGGGAGAAGGAGCCGGAGACGACGACGGAGATAGGTCCTGAGCGGAGGCGCCGGCGGCGAAGAGGAAGAGGGCGGCGGCAAGGATGGTGGCAAAGGAACTGAGAGCTCTGGCCATTGTAAAGAAGTTAAGAGAAAAAGAGGAGAGTGACAGTGAGAGAAAAGAGAAATTGTATTGATGATGGTATTAGAAGGAATTAGCGAGCATCAGGAGCTGTTGGGATATGAGAATTGGGGAGGGTATTTATGGGTAGTGGGATATGGAGGAAAGGCGCGTGGAGCCCACTGGAAGCCGTGACAGCTGCAATGTGAAGGAGGTGAAGTGTTGGCGGTGTACTGGTGTGGGGCGTGGTGGGCGAGATAGGTCTCTACGTTTCTGTGCTGTGTGCTTGGCTTCGTTAAACAACCTTTCCTGGTCGGCGGGTTTAAGTGGACTTTTTTTTTCTTTAACTTACAAAACACTCATTTTAATCATTTTAAAATTTTAAGTAGGATAAATTGATTCCTATAAAAAAAAAATTTTAAATTAACCCATTTAAAATTAAATTATCAAATAAATTAGTCCATAAAAAATAAAATTTTCAAATTGATTCATATAAAATTCAAATCAAATAAATTGATTTCCATAAAATTAAATAATCAGTCAAATTAATTCTACTAATAAATTGGATTAGGAGGACTGACTAATATAATAATTTACTTTTATAAGGATAAATTTGAGAATTTTTTTTAAGGATTTATATGACTATTTAATTTTTCAGAAAATAATTTGAGGGTTATTTTTTTTATAAAGATCAATTTGATTAATTTGAAATTTTAGAGTGATTAAATTGTAGGTATGTCCCTTTTATTATTATTATTTTTTTTGGGTCATGTCGGTGGGTTAAGTTAGCGTCCAAGTAAAAGGACGACACCTGTTAGATTGATCAAATTAGGTAAAAACCACGCAAATATTCGATTTTTAACGTATTAATAATTCTATAATAGAATAAATTGTATATAATTATTTAAGAACCGATCTTTAAACTCCATAGTATTAGGAAAAATATGTTTATTAAAAAAAGCAGCAGTAGGAAAAATATTATTTATATTGCAAGTGAACCTATAGTCTAGTCATAGGCACCTATATATCTTAATAAATTACGGAAGGTCACAAATTTAACTCTTATCCTTATCTTCAATTCTATAATATCTTAGTTAAAAAATATTATTTATACTCAGTCAAAACACCTAAAGAGAGAGAGTCATATATGTTCTAGGTCTACTATTTTTCTTTTCTTTTTGAACACCCATCATTTTATGCCATAACAATACTCTTGTTTTAAGGATTAAAATAAAGTCCTATCCTTTTTCAAAACAATAGAAAGAGAAGTATAATTCTAAAATTATAATTTAAGAAAAATTTTGCAATGGAAATTTTTATTCAATAATGTTTATTTATTGATAGTGAAAAAAATTTTACATAGTCAATCATGATACTTAATTTTTCTACTCATTATTTAAAAAGTCATACAAATAAATTATTTTAGTTGAATGATAGTATAAAATATTTTTATACTATTAATAAATCAAAATTAAACTCTTAATTATATTCAACAAATATTAGAAGAAATAATTATATTGAAGAAGTATGCAATTATTTGTCCTTCTAATTTTCAAAACATTCAATGTGGAGACTTATTAACCATTTGTGCTTATATTATATCTTCATTATGATTTGTATTGAATTTAATTTCAAGATTTTTTTTTTGAAATCATCTCTTGATTTTAAATTAGATTGAACACTTCTAAAGCTAATTTTTATACATGAAACCAAAGACTTATTAGCAACTTTCTACATTTGTGATCATATGAGTCGGTCTTAGAGTTTTGTCATGAAAAACCTTATGTCGAATGAGTTGACTTATTGATCAATGCTTTAGGGTTTACTTTTAAATTTTATTCAGCAATCATCTAATGTTTTTATTAATTATCTCTTATTCTTAATTTTTTTTTTTGGGGTGCATGGCAACTATTTTAGTATTTTTCACGCATTCTTTCAACTTGGATGATTGCATACGATTCTTTGCACCAGAAAAAATCAACCTGGGAATGACACGACCTGAAATTCTACGTCACCTCTCTCTTGATGATTCTCCTTTTGAACCTTTCTCATTGAACCCGTCATTGTTGCCGTCTTCAAATCTAAGGGCGGTTTGTTATTTTCGTTTTCTCTCTGGCTTCCCCCAGCTTCCAAATGTAGAGAATGATAAATACATACTTTTGGGGTTGGGGAAGATTTTGGGCCGTTGCTTAAAGGCAAGGAGGTCCAAAAGAAGCAAAAGGAGCGGGACGTAGCTTTAACGGGTTAAGTAAGATGAGCCTAAAGGAGAGAAGATAGGTGGAAGACCAAAACATGGGTAATGGTTGGCTAAAAAATAGGAGTGACCATGACCACAATGTGCATGAAATCGGACAAAGGCATATAAAAATAGGAGTAACTCCCAAGTTGGTCCCTGACAATTTCAGCGTCGGACAAACTGGTCATTGACAATTAGAAAGTATCAACTTGATCTCTAACAATGTCAAAGATCAGACACTTAGTGGTCCTTGGACGGAAAATATAAATGGTGTTAATGGCAATTTCGTTACTGGACAAATTAGTTCCTAATGTCATTTACAAAAAAAAAAAAAAAAAACACTCATTCCACATCACCATCCTCATTCCCTTCCTTTACCATCTCTATCCTCACCACCACCACCATAAATCTAAAGTGACAATTTTTCATTAGAGATCAAAATGGCGGTGAGGCACAAGGACTTGAGTGAGATAGCGGAAGCCATTAAAGAAAGCTTCAAGAAAGCTGTTGTGGTTGGAGATCAAGTCTTTGAGATGCTAGAGATTAGTAAGGCTCAGCTCGATCGTAGCTTCAAGCAATTAGGGAGTAAGTTTTCTCCTTTTTCCTTGTGTTCTTTTGGTGAGAAAATTTGCTAAAGTTTTTATGTGATAATTTGTTCATAGCCTTGAGATTTTTCTTTTCTTTTGTTGCTAGTTTTTTTGTGTTTGGTTACTAAATTTTAGGCAATTGAGGGGTAAGTTTAGTTATTCATCTAGGTTGGGGGAGAAGGAAATGTTGTTTGCTGAGAAAATGGAGGAAAATTTTTGGGATGTGCATAATTGCTAAACGGAAACTCAAGTTTTCTTTTTTTTTTTTGAGGGCTTGATGTGTGTTACCGATATAGCTTGTGGGAAAGTTTGTAGACTGAATTTAGATTCGGATTTTCCAGCATTTGCATTTTGATTATTAAAAACATAATTTGAATTTGATGATTTTGGTTCATTGAGTAAAGGGAAAAGTTGACATCTTTGAGGTGTGAGTAGTTTAACTGGAAGTCCCTTTTTTTTTTTTAACTTTTTTCTGGGTTTGGGTTTGGTTACTGAGCAAGCACGAGAGAAGTTTGAATTTTCTTGGCATTTTGCATCTTTATGATGGAAATAGTTACTTTAGGTTTATGATGGTGTTGGTGAAGTTGAAGAAGATGGAACAAGGAAGGGGATGAGGATGGTAAATTTTTTTTTTATTTTTTGTACATGACGTTAGGGACCAATTTGTTCGGTAATGAAAAGTGTCACTAACACTGTTTATGTTTTCCATCTAGGGACCACTAGTGTTCGACTTTTGACATTATCAAAGACCAAGTTGACACTTTCCAATTGTCAAGAATTAGCTTGTCCGATGCTAAAATTGTCAAAAACTAATTTAGGGGTTTACTTTAAAGATAGATTAAACAATCAAAGGAACTTAACTTTATTTAAAGTATCATTTTCCTTAGATTTTATTTGATTTTCCAGTCTCAGTTTAGCTCTAATTTGGTTCTTATTGTATACAACTGCAAGTCATCAATGCAATTCCATTCTCAAAAATTCTTTGTTCTTTTCTTGAGATGATCTTGCTTAAATTAGTGCTTTCTTTAGTGAGTTGAGGGATCCATGAACTATAAAGTAGAGTACCCTTTCTAGTACAAATTGCCTATTTGTGGTAATCATAGTGATCCTTTGATTGGGTTAGATGTGATTCTTAGCCAATTTATTTTGGATCAAACATATTTTGTAACTCTTGGTGGGACTTCCAAGATCAATACTAAGAAGTTTTCATCCTCTAGATTAGATCATATTTGATGTATGAATTTGAGGTCAAGGAAGACAGCCAGCAAGAATAGAAAATCATAAAACAAGACACAAATACCCTACTTTAAAAGCTTTTGAACTCTATACTCCAAAGGATGCTCTACTGTATTTCTTTTCACTTTAAGGACTCCCAATTGTAATGCCCCGATTTTTCTGTTTGAGCGAAAATGACCAAAATGCCTCTGAGGTCATTTTTACTTGAAATTCGAGGATGGATGACCCGGCGATCCTCGAAGGGTCAACTCAATGGTTGAAGGGGATTAAAAGTGTTGTGACTAATAACAGAGATGAAAATCTCATTTTCTGAACTTTCGGCTCAAAATGACCAAAATACTCCTATAGCGTTTTACGCGGGTATAAGTGCCGTTTGAGCCCAGAATCTTTCCTGGGAGTTCGGAATACCAATTATATATGATTAATGATAATTGTTTAAGTCCGGGTGGTCACGGGCAGTGTTTGTGCAAAATTACCATTTTGCCCCTAAAATAGTGCATTATGGGCCTAATGACGTGATTAAGGAAACCTAAGCAATATTAGGCTCTAATTGAATATTAATTAATTTTGGTAATTAATCTAGAGTCAAAATAATTTATTAAGGTTAATTAGAACCTAAGATTTCTTAGAATAACTTAAATCTCTTTCTTAAAGTTAAGATTCCATGTCATAGAATCTTAAATAGTATTTTTTTCTCTCCAATTCCTTAAATTAAGAATTGTGTTTGTGATTGATTATATTGTAAAATGAGTTTTGATTTCACTAATGAAGCAAGAATACTCCCTAATCATGTCTTGACACCTTTAATTACCCATTACCTTACCTAAACACTTACCTACAAACTCCTAATCAAAAGCCTAATCAAAGATATAACTAAACACACATCTAAACCATAATTAGATGAAACAATTCCCTCCCCTTGGCTGCATGAAACCGACGCCACTTCCCCCCTCACATTCATCACATGTTGATTTATTTTACACTCAAAGAATCATGCTTTGAACCATGCCTAGCTATACCTCCAACTTTACCTTTGAATGACATTTTGAGGATATATTTTCCTCCCTATTTCCCTTTATGAGTCCGCGGCCTCCCCCTCCATTTCACCTCTTCATGTTTCAATTCTCTATAAATATACATCTTGAGAGAACTTGGTTCCATTTGCTTATTCTTTAGTTATTGTCTTAAGAAGTTCATTCAAGTTTTCTTTCTTTTCCTCAAGAGTTCTCTTTTCTCTCATCTCCTTCATCATCTTCATCTTCCTCAAAGAACCACCTCCTTGCAACCTCAAACCACCATAGATCTCCATTCAAACACATAAGCTTTCATCCTTACACACAAAGCTCACACAAAAACATTTCCTTCCTTTTTCTTCCTTCTTGGCCGAATCTTCATACCACCTTGGAGAAGAGTTTTTCTTCTCATTTCCTTACAAAGAACAAGCTTTTTTCTTCACAACAAACACTACTTGGTAGGGATTTTGTTTTAAAAGCTTTTACCTTTTCCTTTTGATGTTGGTTATGAACTAGTTTTAGTTTCTCTTGCTTTAAATTCTTTGCCTCTCTTTTCATTTTCGGCCATGGAGCCTTGTTTTTAAAAGAAAATGTTGGTTTGATGATGAGTGTTTATGACGGTGATCATGAGATTATCACTTGTGTAACCTCTAAAGCTTGAAACTTGGCCTTTGGATCCAAAAGTATTTTGGTTTTTCTTTCTCCTTTTTGTGGTTTTGATTTCGGTTCTCAAAAAAATGTTATTACTTGGTTTGTTCTCTTGATCCATTTCCTTGAGCTTGATGATGAAGTTCACACCATAAGGTTTTCTTGAAACCTTCGTACAAAGAACTCTAAAACTCACTTTGTTTTGTTAAGATAAGTTTGAGGCTTGAGGCTTGTGTTCCTTTAAAGTCTTGAATGGGCTCTAGTAAAGATAAAAATGAACTTGCATCCATGTTTAAGTTCATGTTTTGCATATCATGTTTACTGTCCAATGTCATCAGTAAACTCTCAAGAATAAAGAAACAAACTTGCATTCTCATGTTTAAATTTCAAGCTTTGCATTTCATGTTTATATTTCAAGTTATCAGCTAAACTTTAAAGATAAGAATGAACTTGCATCTCATATTTACTTTAAAGCTCTCACTTTACTTTTATAATGAAGAATAAAATGAAGTGCATATCATGTTTATGTTTTGCTATTACCTAAAGATTCTAGAGCTCAAAGACTTGCCCTTTTTACCTCAAGTAAAGTTTGGAAAATGGAAGCATTTCATGGACACAAAATTTGGCCATGTGATGATGATGGACTTAGCATAAGTTTCATTTAATCACAAGGGCCAATAAGCTATGTCTTAAGATTTTCTTAAGCATAGGAAAGCTCAAAGAATGTTATGAGTATGATTTTATGATTTGAGCCTCACTCAAGAAAGATTTGAAATAGCTACTGCCTTAGCATTATATTTTCATGATTTTGAATGAAATAAATTGGTTTCTAAAAGAGTTTTTGAAGTCCTAAAGTGATTCCAAGAGAAACTAGTAACTTATATGCATTAAAATTGTGATTTTATGTGTTGTCTTGAATTAAACATTTTCGGTCACTGCCTTAATATGTTGGCTGCTGTATGATGCTGTTTTGATGTGTTAGAATGTGCAAAAATTATGTTTGATTGAAGTAGAAATTATTTTATGAAGGTTAGGAAAAACTAGTAACTAGAAAGGATTAAGAATGTGAGTTTTAGAACCCTTAGAAAATAAGAGTATGGCTGCTATTTTAGGATGGTTAAATCTGAAATAAAATTGTTTTAGAATTGTTTAGAAGTGCATAATTAATTCCTAAAGGTAGTAACAATTAATTTCAGTACCTTAGGAAGAGCCGAAACTTAGAAAGAGTCAAAGACGTAGCTTTTAGAACCCCGTAATCGAATTGTAGTAATTCTGCCCAAGCTGCCTAAGGCTGTTTGGTATTGATCATAAGCATAAAAATTAGTGAGAATTATTAATTGTGATCCCTTAGGTGCATAAAATACTTATATTGGTTATTAGGTCAATCGGATCGTAAGTTTATGTCCTGTGAAGATCAAAAGCATAAGATACTGTAAGATAGGGGAGGTAATGAGAGCTAGTATTTCAAATGAATGTATGTTTATTTATGAGTTGCTGTGAGCATGGCATATGCATTAGCTGAGCCCGATCCCTGATTCCGGCATACTGGTTAGGAGCATGTTTATTTTACAAAGAAATTGAGATCTTTATGTGCTGATGTATGTGCTATGAGGAAGTGTTTATATGGCTTTAATAGCTTATCATGTTCTTGAGTTGATGATGAAGTGTATGAGTTATGTGTTTACATGGCATAAAGCAAATTTGGAGAAATTCAGTGTACAACCGTGATGCTGTCGAATTTCCGCCAAATTTGTAGACTTGGAAAGTTATTTGAAATGCATTTGTTATTACATGATATGAGATGAGGAAATGATTCCCTAGACTCCTCGAATTAAAGGTTATGAGGGGTGATCTGCTAAAAGACTTAAAGTGACATAAGCTATGTGGACATGACCCTCTAGACTCCCTGAATTAAAGGTTATAAGAGGTGATTCACAAAAGGAAATGACTTTATAGACTCCCCAAATTAAAGGTTATGATAGGCAATCCTTAATCCCCCTAACTTGCACTTTGGGAGTCGGGAAATATTTATACTTATCTTAGGATAAGCAGAAACTAGTGACAACTAGTTAGGTATGAGCTCATAACCTAGAAATTCTCAAAAGAGAAGAAATATTAGGGTGGCCCCATGATATAAAGGATGATAAATGCAATGTCACTTAAGCAAAAGAAAGGAGAATGAGTTTATATGAAAGTTATATGCCTCTTTATACCACTTGCATGAATATGTTTCTTTATGACATGTTCAAGTGATATTTGCATAAAGTTTCTGTCATACATCAATATTATGCTATGTTGCATTCATAACATCAAGATTCATCCTAGAATGAATGAACCTTGGATAATTATGTTTAAAACCTAATAATGAACCTTATGCATGCTCACCTTTTTATACTAAACCCAAGGTTCTTGGAGATGTAGACGATGATACTAGGATAGGAGGATTTCCCCTACTGAGATTCTTTATTAAGATTCTCACTCCCTCTATCTTTTTTTTCTTTGTTACGTCTCTAGAGGGCGATGCGATGGCTTCATTCATGATCTTCATTGACACCCCGATGTGGGAGGTGCACTACAACCTAGATCACTGCTCATATCACTTCTAGGATCGCTGTGCAGTGCGCATTTTTGCATACATGGGATGCCTCTTAACCTACCCAGTTTCCAGCTTCAGGTTCACCCCCACTTCCCCCTATGGTGACAATTTGATCTTTGAGCACACTCGACCCCGCGATGAGCAGACTTGACGGGCTCGCCCTACCACTTTGGTGGTTTGCGATTACCCAGAGTACATTCCCTGTTCAAGGCATTCAAAGACCGACTCGTCTGAGGACTCCTCCACACACATCTACTTGGAGGGTTCTACACCTACGACACCCATGGACGTAGGTAAAGGCAATGAGGACATGGTGAACCAGCCCAAGCTAGCTTGACGACCAGAGATGCGTCCACCTTGCGGAGGCCATGTTCATCCCTCGTTTTGCCTACATACACCTGTGGAGCTTGCCTAATTCATTGGGTACATACCCCCTTCGCCAGAGGATCAAGATCACCAGTAGACTTTGTCGGAGGACCCGATAGAGCATTAGAGCTATTATGCGAGGATCCCCTTTTTTACGCTGCATCTTTTGTTAGGGGTGACTTTAGATATGAGCACTCATAGGACTAGTGGAAGGGTAGCTATTGTTGGAATCTAGTGTTTGATGTTGCGTGTATTTTCTGTTTTCATGTATTTCTTTTTGCTGTTTATTTTTATGTACCGAAAGCTCAGCCCACTATGTTTGGGTGTGACTCTGCCTACTCGATAACTCTTTATGTTGTATTACCATGTATGAACTACGTTAAGATGTTATGTAATATATTTGTGTTTCATGTTCATGAAAGTTGTGTTTTAGGTATGTGAACGTATGATCTGTTTTCCTTGTGTATTCTTATAGTGTTTAATGTTCGAATTTTTGTTAGCATGCGCGGCTCACATTTTGTTTTATGTTTCAAAAAAAATTTTACCTATATTTTCCGCTAAGCATTTTGATAAAGTAAAGTTAAAGGATGAAACAAAAGAGTAATAACTAATAATTGACTTGAATACGTCCTAGGCGTGTTGCTTTAAATATTAGGGTGTTACAGCAATCAAACACCAAACCTCTCCTAGGCAGTGAGAAAGTAAGGGATCAAATGAGAATTAGTGGATGATTGAAATTTTAATCGGTCAGAATTGTAGGGCTTGAGATGTAGAATAAGTTTATTGAAGAAAGTTGGTAGTTTTGACAATTCTAGGTTAGTGTTTTTGGCATTTGAAGTGAGGTTTTGAGCTCTTGGACATGGAGTTTGTGTTTTTCTTCTCCTTGCAGCTACTGGCCAAAATTTTGGCTTCTTGAAGAAGCTTGGTTTGTGTTTATCATATATATATATATATATATAAAAAATGAATATAATATTGTGTAATTAAATGATCTTTGACCTAAGAAAGAAAAATGGATGGCTAAGATTAAATATTGTAATTGAAAATTGAATCTCAGCCATTTATTTAATATAAGTTGATAATTCTCCTTTATTTTGTGAAGATTAATTGAGTTTCGGTGTTAAAAATTACACAGTGAAATTTCACCGAATGGGTAAATCGTCGTACCCGGATAATCAAATATTACTCGACATTTAATTCTAAGTATAAAATTTTCATTTCTAACTATTTCTAACCTTATTCCCATGTTTTCCCAATTCCGGGCGTGTTGGGTCTCGAATATAGGGTTTCGGTTGTCACGATGGGCTCGCGAAGCTCATAAATACTATTCATATTTTTTTTTAATAGATCCATTGGACCATCTTTATCATTGGTATGTTTGTCAGATTTTTGATATTATGAGTAATAAAGCTCAAATTAATTTTTAAATAAATTTGTTTAGGGTGTTACATTACCACCCATCTTAGAAAAAATTTTGTCCTCAAAATTTATTTGAAAACAATTTGAAAAGAAAAATTCATGAATCAAACAAGGAATTCTCACATAGTTCAAATAATTCAATCAAATCCTAAATGCTCCTACCTTGGATCGAATTGCTAGGTGGTGATGTCCCCTTAGTTCTTAGTATTCTTAGGTGGTGGCTTGCTAGCAAGTTTTGGATATCTCTCTGGGCACTCCTAAATATTTTGTCCTAGTTTTCCACAACGATTGCATACATACTGACCAACTAAACAAGGTCTACTCCCATGGTTCTTCCCATATTTTGGACAATCTTTTCTCATGGTTGACCATTGTTGTTGTTTATCCTAATGTAGATTGGGCTAAAATGGCTTTCTTTAGGGTGGGGCCTCCTCATAATCTTGGACTTTAGGTGCCAGTCTCTTATTAGAAGCATTCTTAGTAGATTAGATGATTGCTAGCTTCTTGTTGGAGTCCTCTGCACCCCTGCACTTGCTTACTAAAGTTACATAATCCCTTATCTCCAAAAGGCTCATAGCTGCCTTAATATCCTCACGTAATCTTCCTTCGTACTTTATGCACTTCCAAACTTCATCAGGATTACACTGATAGATAGTTGAAAATTTGCAAAGCTCCTCAAACTTGGCTGGGTATTTCGTTACACTCATTGACCCTTGCTTGAGTGCCATGAACTCTAATTCCTTTGCATTCTTCATAGAAACAGGAAAGTACTTCTGATAAAAAGCCTCCTTAAAAACTTCCCAGGTAACTTCAGTCTAAGAAGCTTCGAATAGCCCCTTAGTGCCCACTTACCAAAACTTTGTGTTTGCTTCTAGCATATAAGTAGCAAAAGCCACTTTTTGGGTCTTTGTATAAGGAAGAACCGAGAAAATCTTCTCCATAGGCTTAATCCATTCTTCTGCTTTGTTCGGATTGAAAGTTCCTCGAAATGGCAGAGGATTTGTTTTCTTAAACTCAACAAACTTTTGATACTCCACATCGACCTCATTTTCCCTAAGAAGTTTAGCTGGGTTCCGTTCGTCATTGTGACCTAGTCTTTCCATCATTCGGTTAGCATCCACAGCTTGTTTTCTCATTACCGCGACCATCTCACAAAAAGTATCCATCATATCGGTTTTATTTCTAACTCTGTGCTTAGTACGCCGATTTGAAGTCATTGATTCCTATCACACCAAACAAAAATATTGAGTTGATCAGGCTCAATACCAAGCTAAGTGTGCCAGTAACCCACAACATTCCCAACCAGCAGTCATACACATATTTAGAATTATAATACGTGACATTTACTAAGGAAGCATAGCCAGTCCATTCCTCAAGGTCCTACAAGGATGAATTGTTCTTATACCATTTTGTAACATCCTCCCAAGTACAACATTATCCTCAAGTCATGATATCTTACTCAAGAGTTGTTACTTATCATTTAGCAAGCCTTCCTTAAATATCTATAGCAAGAATCAGTCAAATCGTGTATTAATTACGTCGTGGTTCTATTAAAATATATAACAAAGAAACAAAATATTTATTTAATATAAGGTTAATTACATAAGGAAGCTCTACTATGAGCTCGATTACATTTACATACACATATGCCTACAACTATATACAACATAATAACAACATCAATTACTAAATTATTGCAATTCCAAGTTCCCTCAGGTAATAGCTCCGTAATCCGCTGGATCAACTTGGAGACAACACGGGAACACAAAACACATACAGATGATAATCATACAATTCTCAGTAGGGAAACTCTGCAAATATGCAATAATAATGCCATCATCATCGTCCCAGCCACTTTAGTTTACAAAGAAAAAGTAATCATGCATTACATAACAACAGTTCATTTTTAAAGTTCCAAATCTTAATTCCGAAGCGGGTATTTTTAAAAATTAATCATTTAGTGCACATATATCATAAAGCTCGAACATATAGTAAATAATCTTAATCAAACATTTAAATATGACATGATTATGCATGTGCTAAATGTAATGAATTTATCTCAAAAGGACCTAGCCTCACTTGTGACTATAGAACTCAATTCAGTGTATTTTTCTTTTTTCGTTGACATAGGAAAAACTTAGTTTATACCCAACATGTATCTGTCATGGACAACTCCACAATGGATAATTTGTACCAAATGGTATTTATAGTGGATCACACCATACAAGGGAAATAGACTGCTTATAAGGACTAAGCTCATTCTTATACGTGATTATCGGACTTCATTTTTTTCCTCTCTGAATCACACACAGTTCTATTCCTAGCCAATACGTCTATTAACTCATAATATCCTTGGGGAAGTTCCTCTTTTTGCCTTCCCCTATAATATCTTTAGGAAAGTTTTTCTTTTTACCTTCCCCTCATTCAACCTAAGTCTTGTTTCTATTTTCTCCATATGTTAGAACATGCACGAGTGAAATTTATACATTCGCTTTTCTCATATGATTGCATCATGTGCTCTGTTTTCTCAAATGCATGTATAAGCCACATGTAGGCATTCAGTCACAAACAATTATCATTTGTGCCTCATAAATCAATCTTTAAATTGTCTAGAATGCATTCCTACTCATCATACTTAAATTAAGAGTCATTATATCACCAAATCAATACTTGATTTCATTTAAGCACAAATACAACGTATTGGCAGAATTCATGCCTGAGTATGATTTATTCTGCGTATCAAACATCCATTGAAAGGGATATAAAAACTCTCCAAGACTCTCAATATGTCAACAATGTCATGTAAAATTTTTAGGGCAAAAAAGGTACTCTAGCTAGGTCAACAAAATTCCACAAGTTTGGTGGTCAAAGACCACTTAACCTTAGCTCAGAACCAAAATATCTTAATTTTTAACCCTAGAAAATGATTAAATAAACTCAAAATAAAAATCAGGGTTGAACTTAAAGATGTTTAAAACACCCTATAAAAGTTTCAAAGAAAAAATCAATCATTTACTATGGTGAAAGAATTAGACAAACTCACAGCTTCAGTTCCAAGAGTTCAAGAAGCATATGTACAAGTTCAGTCACAAATTTTTTTTAAGGCAGTAAATGTCAAAATCAAGGCTTAAGAAAATTCATGGAGCTAGCCAAAGATGTAACACCCTAAATCTTAACCTAATACTACTAGTATGTATTTAGGTTAATCCTTAGAATATTACCTCTTGGTTTCATCTTTTACTTTGAAAATACTTAGCGGAAATATGGGTAAAATTTTTCTTTTTTGAATTAAACCAAAGTGAGAGCCACGCATGATTCTTTGAACAGGAATTCATACAAGTCATATGAGCAAATCATAATAAAACACATAAATAACATGGATACATCAACTGAATATATATATAGATAATGTGCCTACCAAAAGGCAGGACTATTCGGTACATAGAAGAACGGAATACGACTGAAAAGCAAATACAAGGAAATCATAAAAGCAAGTACAAGGAAACCATGAAAGTAACACCCATACCCGTGTGCACCTAGAGTAGACAACCTCATATACAAAAGAAGGTTTGTCCTCAACTATGTGGCGTATGTACACTAGCTACTACCCATCCTATGCACCTACTCCTGCTGGTCTGAGTACTGAGGGGTAGAATCGTTCCACTGGCGGATCTCGGCGGGAGTGGTCGTGCGGATCATCGGAGCGTGTCCACCGCGGCGAGGGTGCATGGATAGACTACGAGCCAACCTCGACTGAACCACCGTCTCTTCACTCCCAGCTCTCATCGGTGGGGGAGTGGGGCTGGAGCTCCAACTGTACATGTGCGAGGGTGGGTCCTCTGATGGATCTGTCTCCGAATACTGAGTTCGGGGCACGTACTCCGGGTAGTCACGTACGGCTGACGCCTCGGGCTGCATGTGGAGGATTTGCTCGTCGCATGGTCTAGCTTGAAAATCATGTTATGATGGTAGGGGACAGTCGGGGTGAAGTGGTAGCTCCGTACTGGGTGTGCGAAGGGTCGTCCCATAAACATGAATACTCTGACTGTGCAGCGACCCTCAAAATGGTATGACCCGAGTGCTGGGTCATGGTGCAGCTCCCACGTCAGGGTGTCGATGAAGAGTACAAAAGTCGCCATCTGAAGATATGACGGAAGAAAAAAAAGAGGGAATGAGAATCTTCTAAAAGAATTCTCAGTAGGGCAATCCCTAACTAAGTGACGTCATCACATCCTCAGGAACCTTGGGTTTTATTTCTAAAAGAGTGTGTATGCATATAAACTCCTTTTAAGTTAGTTTTCTAAAGCATTAGTTATCTAAGGTCCGTTATATCACTAAGCATGGAATATACTAAGACATGAATGCATCATAAGGATAAACTAATCAACAAAATCACAAAAACGTTATAATAGTGGCATAAGTTGACAGGTATAAATCTCATAATAACTTTCTTGGTTTTTCATAGCATATGTGACATTTCAACTTTAACTTTATCTCATAGGGCCACCCTAAAACATCTCTAGGTTATGAGCTCATACCTTAACTAGTCGTCACTAGCTCTTACTTATCCTATGATAAGCGTAACATACATAATCCCGACTTAGAGTACGGGCTAGGGGGCAAATTAAGGATCACCTCTCAGGGTCATTTCCTCTTTGAAACGCTCTACTAGCAACTAGTGCATAGTAGTATTGTCCGCTTTGGCAAGCTCTGTGTCAATACCCTCACGGATTTGTTTTCTTGGGGATGCTCGGCTAAACCGGTGTCACCCAAGAAGGCGTCTCAGTGTTGTGTCACATTTAAGTTCTCACGATTTTCAAAAAAAGACCTTTTTCTAAGTTCCTCAAATTTGATGGAAATTCGGCAGCATGACGGCTATAGACCGAATTTCCTCAAATTTGCTTATACCATGAAAACATATAGGACATACACAAGCATTCTTCATAAGGTGTTGAAATTATATAAAACCTCTTCATAACATCATCACATAATCATTCATCATATAAAACTTCTTCATAGCATATCATCACATAATCATATAAAACATTCACACAACTCATAAAGCCTATTATGTTATAAACCTATAGTGTCTTATGCTTCGATCCTTACGAGTCTTTGGACTTGTAAACTAATTGTTCTAGTATTCCTCCTTAACCTCTCACACACCTATAGGTTCACAACTAATAAGTTTTACTAATTTTATGCTTAAGAACCCATCCAAACAGCACTATGCAGATTTGGACAGTTTTATGTTCATGTGATTACGGGGTTCTAGAAATTACGTTTGAGGCCCTTAAAGTCCTTAACTCACAACCTAGGTTATAAATCATCATAACTTAAGCTCTCGGGTATCTATAGGTTCATATCTAAGTATTTCTCACCTCACACTATGGTCAAGAACATCTCTAAACCTCAAGAATCCAGAATTTATAATCCTATTTTTACGGGTACCTAGGAGTTACAACAATGACCCTTTCTAAGTCTAGTTTGTTCCTAAGGCATCAAGATCAAGTCCTAAACCAATTATGAGTCATTCCTACACATTTAAACTAATTTAAAACCATGATTATCAAGTCTAAACCTTACTGGACAGAATACAAAAAATTCAATAATTACGGGATTTAGAACTCTCAAATTAATTCTTTTCTAATCTCTAACTTATCTTATCTTTCACATATGAGTCTTAACATTATTTTTACTCAAACATAAGCATATTATCATCATTATAACAGCACATACAGTGGCAAATAAATAGCAAGGCAGAACCGAAATGTGCATCTCCATAAAAGGCATAGAACACAATTTTTAAAGCACATAGAATACTAGTTTCTCTTGGGACCTTTCTAGACTTTCAAAACTCATTTATAAACACTTTTATCCTTTAAAATCATAAAAATACTTGAGAGGGTAGTAGCTAAATCATTTTCATCTCAAGAGGTTCTAATTCATAAAACTTAGTTCTACATATTCCTTATACTCATATAAGCTTAGAAAATTTATGAAACATATTTTTAACACTTGGAAAACTTAAAACCTCTTAGGGCCAAAATCTCAACTATGGAAAATAATTATTTTAGACCTTTGTTTGAGACAACAATGGGCAAGTCTTAGAGCTCTAGGTTCATTAAAGTGACAGCATAAAGATAAACATGCTTATGCACTTGTGTTAGCTTTTATTACAAAGTAAAGTGAGAGCATAAAATAAATATGAGATGCATCATATTATTATCTTTGATATTTAGGTGAGAACTTGAAATGTAAACATGATAATGCATAGCTTGAAATATAAACATGATAATGCAAGTTCCTTTATTATCTTGGTACTTAGTGATAGCAAGGAAAATAAACATGATATGTAAGGCATAAAAGTAAACATGATGCAAAGTTCATTTTATGGTTAGCTAGAGCTCATTCAAGACTTTAACAAGATAACAATCCAACACATATCTCATTACAAAGGGAGCTTTAGAGTTCTTGAACCAAGTTCTCAAAGGAACTATGAGGTTCTTGAACATCATCATCAAGCTCAAACAAAACTTTCTTAAACAAATGAAACCATAAAGATCAAAAGGAAATAGAGACCGAAATATTAAAGAAAGGAAACAAGGAAACCGAAATCAAAATGTGCAAGGAAAATAAAAAGGTTTCTTGAGTTGAAATCACATAAGTTAGATAATGAAGCTTAAAGAAAGGAAAAGCTCAAGCTTTAGAGGTTTCTTTGAGATGATCACAAGGTCATCATCTAGAAACTCTCATCATCAAACTATCATGCTCATAAACAAGTCCAAGAGGCAGAAATGAAAAAGAAAAGGAAAACAAAGGAAAGTTCAAAAAGAATCCAAGAGGAAACTAGAGAAAAACACATTCTTGAGCAAAACAAGTTTGAAAAGCAAATCCCTACCAAGTGATGAAGATGAAAGCTTGAACTTGAAAAGGAAAATGAGAAGAGGAACTCCTCCTAAGGTGGTGTGATGGCTTCGGCCAAAGAGAAAGAAAAGGAAAGGAGATGTGTTTTGAGGGAGCTTGTGTTTGAGGTTTAGTGTATAAGAGATTTGATGATTATCTAAGGTTATGATATGGTGGATTGAAGTGGTGAGGTGATAATGTGAAGAGAGGATGAAGATGAAGAGAAATAACTCTTGGAACTTTGAGAGAAAAGAAAAGAACTAGCAAGATAACTCTAGAATTCTAAACTTAGCAAATGCTTCAAGGTGCAACTAAGTTATCACAAGCATCCTATTTATAGAAAAATAAAACCATAGGCTCACCAAGAGGAAGCCTTGGCCGTAGCAATGAGGGGGAGAAAGGAAGAGAAAAATATCTCTTACATGGTGTCATTCAAGCATGGTTTGAGGTATGGAGTTCATGACACAAAGTAAGGCTTTAAGCATGGGTTTTTGAGTGAGCTTTCATTTTAATTTTGCAAGAAATTGTTCTTCTAGAAACTCAACATGGCTGGAACATTTTCAGCCACAAATAAATGTGGGAAATGATTTATTTCAATTGGTTATTTACTTGGAAAATCAAGTGTGATGGAAAATATGACAAGGTATGGTGTATGTGACTTGAGGTATGGCTTTGGAGTGTTAGAAAATTGAACATGTGATGCATATGGAGGGGGGGAAGGCTTCGGCCAGACCTGGCAGCAGAGAGGGAGGGAGATTTGATCATCTAATTGGGTGCTAATGGTGGGGTTTAAGTGTAGGTTAGCTTAGGTACAAGGTTAGGAGTAATTAAGTTTAAGTTTAGGTAACTAAAAATGAGGTTTAGGGGTTTTATGACAAGATTAGGAGTGCTCATACATCATTAAAGAATTTTAAACTCATTTATGAATAAACAATATGTAACACAATTCCATGATTTAAGGAATTGGATAGAGGAAACACTATTCAAGATTCCATGACTAGGAATCTTGAAATTAAAATAAGATTTCAAGGTGTAATCAAGCATTATTAGGTTCTAATCAACTTTAATAAATTATTTTGACCCTAGATTAATTATGGAAATTAATTAATCTTCGATTAGAGCCTAATATTGCTTAGGTTTGCTTAATCACGCGGTTAAGCGTAACAATACGAATCTTGGGGTAAAATCGTAATTTTGCACTAATTTTGCCCGAGACCTCCATAATTAAAACTGAGGTCATAGAATACATAAAAACGCCTTTTAAAACCATCTGGAGAAGTTTCGGGTTCATCCGGCACTTGCAAACAGGTAAAACACCGCAGGGGCGTTTTGGTCATTTTGACCCAAAAACTCGAAAAACGAGATTTTCGATCACGGAAAGGTACACAGGTCATCTAATCCCCTTTCAACATTGATTTTGCCCTTCGAGTACTGTCGGATCGGCTTTCCTCGAATTCCGGGCCGAAAATGACCTCAGGGGCATTTTGATCATTTTCACTCTTAACAGAAAAATTGGGGCGTTACAAAAGATGTTAGCTTCAACATATAATTTTTCTAGCTCATAAAATTACCTACAACATAGTTAGAAAAATCATGATCATACGCTACCCGTAAGGAAACCGAAAATCCAACAATTATCGCTCAACATCTCTTTGACAAAAATGATTTTTTTCAAAACACCAAATTAACCCACCTATGCAAATACATCAATATCTAGGTTTAATATCACATAAAAACTAGATTTTATTACTTGAAAACAAGCCAAAATCAGCAAGAACAAAAAATCACCAAATAAGACACAAAGACCATACTTTGAAAGCTTTTGAGCTCTATACTCCAAAGGATGCTCTGCTTGGTTTCTCTTCACCTTAAGGACTCCCAATCAAACACCAAACCTCTCCTAGGCAGTGAGTGTAACACCCCGATTTTCTGTTAGAGTAAAAATGACCAAAATGCCCCTGAGGTCATTTTCGGCCCGGAATTCGAGGAAAGCCGATCCGGCAGCACTCGAAGGGCAAACTCAATGTTGGAAGGGGATTAGATGACTTGTGTACCTTCCCGGGATCGGAAATATCGTTTTTCAAGTTTTCGGATCAAAATGACCAAAACGGCTCTACGGTGTTTTACCCGTTTGCAAGTGCCGGATGAATCCGAAACTTCTCCAGATGGTTTTAAAAGGAGTTTTTATGTAGTCTGTGACTTTAGTTTTGGTCCCGAAGGTCCCGGGCGAAATTAGTGTAAAATTACGATTTTACCCCTAGTTTTATGTTTTTACGCTTAATCGCGTGATTAAGCAAACCTAAGCAATATTAGGCTCTAACAGAAGGTTAATTAATTTTCATAATTAATCTAAGGTCAAAATAATTTATTAAATTTGATTAGAACCTAATAATGCTTAATTACAACTTGAAATCTTATTTTAAATTCAATATTCCTAGTCATGAAATCTTGAATAGTGTTTTCTCTCTCCAATTCCTTAAATCATGGAATTGTGTTTCACATTGTTTATTCACAAAAGAGTTTTTTTAATTCTCTAATGATGTATGAGCACTCCTAATCTTGTCATAAAATCCCTAAACCTCATTCTTAGTCACCTAAACGTAAGCTTAATTATTCCTAACTTTGTACCTAAGCTAACCTACACTTAATCCTATCATTAACACCCAATTACATGAGAGATTTTTCCTCTCTCCTTGCTGCCCCAATCTGGCTGAAGCCATGCCTCCCTAATATCCATCACATGTGCAAATTTTTCCCACTTCAAAGGTCATACTTTCATCTTACATGAACCATGCTTTGTGTCACAACTTCCATACCTTCATCCATGCCTCCAAGGACAACTTCTAGAAGACTTTTCATCCCCCATTTTTTGGTCTGAATTTTTCCAGCCCTCTCCCCCATTTTAATGAATTATGTTATTTCAAATTTGAAGGAAAATCACCTCAAATCACCATACTTTGTCATACATTGTCATACTTTCAATCAAGCTTGATTTTCCAAATGAATAACTAAATGAAATAAACCAATTCCCTCATTTATTTGTGGCTGAAAAACTTCCAGCCATGCTTAGTTTCTAGAAGATTTATTTTATTCAAAATTTGAAAGAAAACTCACTCAAAAACCCATGCTTGAAGCTATACCTTGTATCATACACTCCATACCTCAAAATGATGCATGAATAACAAGTTGTAAGAGATTTTTTCTCTTCCTTTCCCTCTCAAATGCTACAGCTTCTTTCCTCCTTGGATGAGCCTCTATAAATACCTTGCCTAGAAACACATGCAAACACACACTTTAGCTCATTTGCATACTTTTAGATTTCTTAGCTTTCTCAAAGTTCTCTCTTTTTCTCTCTAAGTTTCAAGAAAGTTCTCTCTTGTTCTTCATCTTCATCTTCATCCTCTCTTCATCTCATCATCATCTCATAACCTTCAAACACCACCCCAAAGCTTTGAATCACCTCCTAACCTCTCAAACACTTCACCTCAAACATAACCTCACTTGAAACACATCTCCTTTCCTTCTCCCTCTCCAAGGCCGAAGCCATCTTGCCCCAAGGAGGAGTTCTTCATCTTGTTTTCCTTTTCAAAGATCAAAGCTTTTAACTTCACTCTAGGTAGGAGTGGTTTTCTAAACCTTGTATTTCTTGAAAATGAGTTTTTCTAGCTTTCTCTTGGATTTTCTTTTTGAAACTTTCTTGTTCTTCTTTTTCCATGAGTTCGGCCTCTTGGCCTTGATGAGCACATGATAGCTCAATGATGAGAGCTCCTAGACGATGACTATGTGTTCATCTCAAAGGAACCTCTAGAGCTTGAGTTTTTATTTTCTCTAAGTTTCATCTTGATTTACTAACTCAAAATGATTTCTAGCTCAAGAACACCTTCACTCTTTCGTGTTTTCATTTCGGTTTCCTTGTTTCCTTTCCTCTAGTATTTCGGTTTTATTTCCTTTTCTTTAAGGCCTTGTGTTTCTTTGAAAGTTGATTATTTTGAGCTTGATGATGATGTTCAAGAACCTCATAGTTACTTTGAGAACTTGGTTCAAGAACTCTAAAGCTCTCTTTGTGATGAGATGAGTGTTGGGTTATTATTTTCTAAAGTCTTGTAAGAGCTCTAGATAACCTTAAAATGAAATTTGCATTCATGTTTACTTTTATACTTCGCACATCATATTTATTTTCCTCGTCATCACTAAGTACCAAGATAACAAAGGAACTTGCATAATCATGTTTATATTTCAAGTCCCCACTTAAATACCAAAGATAATAACAAGTTGCATTCATGTTTATTTTATGCTATCACTTTACTTTCTAAAGGAACCTAAAATAAGTGTGTAGTGCCCCAATTTTCTACTAGAGTAAAAATGACCAAAATGCCCCTAAGGTCATTTTCGCCCTGGAATTCGAGGAAAGCCGGTCCGGTAGTACTCGAAGGGCAAACTCAATGTTGGAAGGGGATTAGATGACTTGTGTATCTTTCCGGGATCAAAAATCTCGTTTTTCGAGTTTTCGGGTCAAAATGACCAAAATACTCCTGTGGTGTTTTATCCGTTTGCAAGTGCTGGATGAACCCGAAACTTCTCCAGATGGTTTTGAAAGGCGTTTTTATGTAGTCTGTGACTTAGTTTTGGTCTCGAAGGTCCCGGGCGAAATTAGTGCAAAATTATGATTTTGCCCCTCGTTTCGTGTTTTTACGCTTAATCGCGTGATTAAGCAAACCTAAGCAATATTAGGCTCTAATCGAAGGTTAATTAATTTTCATAATTAATCTTGAGTCAAAATAATTTATTAAAGTTGATTAGAACCTAAAAGTACTTAATTACAACTTGAAATCCTATTTTAAATTCAAGACTCCTAGTCATGGAATCTTGAATAGTGTTTTCTCTTTCCAATTCCTTAAATCATGGAATTGTGTTTCCAATTGTTTACTCATAAAAATGAATTTAAACTTCCTAATGATGTATGAGCACTCCTAATCTTGTCATAAAATCCTTAAACCTCATTCTTAGTCACCTAAACTTAAGCTTAATTATTCCTAACCTTGCACCTAAGCTAACCTACACTTAATCCTATCATTAACACCCAATTACATGAGAGATTTTTCCTCTCTCCTTACAGCCCCAATCTGGCCGAAACTTTCCCCCTCCATATGCATCACATGCTCAAATTTTTACACTCAAAGAACCATGCTTCCACCTCACCATAAACCATACTTTGTCATACAAACACCATGCTTTCATCCATGCTTCATATGACCACTTCTAGAAGACTTTTTCTCTCATTTTTGTGGCTCAAATTCAGCCAGCCCTCCTTGCCTTCTAGAAGGGTTATTTTAAATTCAAACAAAGGGAAATTACCATACTTGAAGCCATACCTTGCACCATGACTTCCATACCTCAAACCATGCTTTGAATGACCACTTTGAGGAGATATTTTTCTCCCCCAAAGGCTCCAAAATTTCGTGCACTTTCCCCCCTATATTTCACCTCCTTATTTCAATTTTCAACCCATAATATATATAGCAAAGTGTAAGGAAATCTCACACTTTTACCATTTGCTTTTTTGTTTGAGTTTGTGACCAAAAAAGCTCTCTTACTTTCTCTCAACCCCAAGTTCTTCTCCACCACTTAGAAACTCTTTCCACCACCACAAACCACCACAAACCACCTCAAACCACCACACCACCACCATAAATCATCATCTAAACACCCAAGCTTCCTTTCTTAAACACAAAGCTCACATAAAACACTTTTCTTTCCTTCTCCACCCTCCTTGGCCAAATCTTGTTCTTCACTTTGGAAGGAGATTTTCTTTTCATCCTCACCCCAAAGATCAAGCCTTTGTCTTCACACTTGGTAGGGAGTTGCTTTCAAAACTTTATTTTGCTTAAAAATGAGTTTTCTCTAGTTTTCTCTTGGTTTCTTTTTTTGCTTTCCTTTGTTTCCTTTCTTTTTTATTTCGGCCTCTTGGCCTTGTTTATGACTATGATGGCTTGATAATGAGTGTTCATAGATGATGACCTTGTGTTCATCTCAAAGGAACCTTTAAAGGTTGAGTCTTGTTCTTTATCTAGTGAAGTTTTGGTTTTTCTTTCTTTTTCCTTTTCCTACACATTCGGCCTTCATAGTTCTTCCTCAAAGGTTTTTGTTAAAATTTTTAAAGTATCTCTATTTTTATTTCATGTCAAGAAAGAATGTTGTTTTGATTCTTACTTCCTTGAGATTTTGTTTTCTCTTAAAAGTTTGCTTCTTTTTTAGCTTGATGATGATGTTCAAGAACCATGTAGTTCCTTTGAGAACTTGGTTCAAGGACTCTAAAGCTCTCTTTGTGATGAGATAAGTGTTGGGTTGAGGTTTGTAGTTCTCTTAAAGTCTCATGTGAGCTCTAAGTTAAGATAAAAGACTTTGCATCCATGTTTACTTTTGTGTCATCACTAAATGCTCAGGATTAAAGAATGAACTTGCATCTCCATATTTATGCTTGTGCTTTCACTAAATCTCTAAAATAATAATGAGTTGCATAGCATATTTATTTTATGTCCTCACCTCTAAATAAAGACTAAAATAAAATGCATTGCACATTTACTTTTGTGTTACAACTTAAGAGATTTAGAGCTCATAGACTAACCCATTATTGTCTCAAACAAAGACTTGAAAATATGTGTACTTTGGTCTTTGATATTCAGCCTTAAGAGGTTTGGTTTGTTACAAGTATCAAAATCTATGTTTCATAATTTTTCTAAGCTTATATGAGTATAAGAAACGTCTAGAACAAAGTTTTATGAATTTAGGACCTCTTGAGATAAATTTAATCTAGCTACTGCCCTTACAAATATTTTGAGGATTTTTTATGATAAAAATGTTTATAAATGAGTTTTGAAAGTCTTGAAAAGGTTCCAAGAGAAACTAGTATTTTATGTGCTTTAGAGACCAAGTTTTATGCCTTTGTATGGAGATGTATTTTCGGTTTTGCCTTGCTGTGTTTAGCCACTGTATGTGCTGTGTTAATGATGATAATATGCTTATGTTTGAGTACAATTAATGTTAAAACTCATATGTGAAAGATAAGAGAAGTTAGCAACTAGAAAAGAATTTATTTGAGAGTTCTAGATCCCTTAATGTTTGAATTTTCTGGATTCTGTCCAGCAAGGTTTAGAAATGGTAATCATGGATTTAAATTAGTTTAAATATGTAAGAATGACTCATAAATGGTTTAGGACTTGATCTTGATGCCTTAGGAGCAAACCGGACTTAGAAAGGGTCATTGTTGTGACTCCTAGGTACCCGTAAAGTTAGGATTATGAATTCTGCATTCTTGAGGTTTAGAGATGTTTATGATCATAGTATTGAGTGAGGAATACTTAGATATGAGCTTATAGGTACCCAAGAGTTTAGGATATGATGATTTATAACTTAGATTGTGAGTGAAGGACCTTAAGGGTCAATGCATAAGACATTAAGAGATTTTCTCGCTTTTAGCTTGGTAATGCAAGTATGATATGTTGATATGCATGATGTGATGACATATGAGGTGTGATGTGTGATACGTGAGCATTATTTATATGAGTTATGATGATGTGATCTTTTATGATGATGCTATGATGATGTAGAAATTGATTATGAATTGTTGAGATGTTATGTCTACCATGGTTGTGAGAATTGAATGAAAGAGAGTATGTACCTCTTCTTTTGCCCTCTTAAAAATCTAGTGAAAACTAGTTAGGTTTGAGCTCATTGAGGAAATATGGGTGTTTACGGTTGGATTAGGGTGTATTTGGTTGGACTTGATAATAAGAATAATTTGGTGATGAGTATAAACATAGTTTAGCTCATTCCTAGGCGATAGGGTGTGTTTGGTTGGATTTGGTGATGAGTATGAATATCGCCGGGCACTGGTGTTTATGGTTGGATTTGGTGATGAGAAAAGAAGGTGGTCTTTGAGAGAAAGAACTCAAGAGTTCGGACGTGAGAAAAGAGATGTGATGTTTCTTTTCAAGTCACATAACCATGAGTAAAGAAAGAACTGATCCTAAGTTACCCCTTCTTTGCCCTCTTAGAAATCTAGTTAGGACTAGTTAGGTTTGAGTTCGTTTGGTTGAGCTCAATCTTAGGCGATAGGTGTATTTGGTTGGTTTTGGTGATGCGTATAAACATCGTTGGGCACTGGTGTTTATGGCTGGATTCGGTGATGAGAAAAGAAGGTGGTTCTTGAGGAGAAGAACTTAAAGGTTCAAGTATGAGAAAAGAATAGAGGAAAGTTCTATACTGTTTATGCCACGTATCTGTTACTTGATGTCATGATTTTATTGAATTGTCTGCATAATGTATTGCCGTGCATTCATCCAATATTTGCGGAATTCATATCATTAAGATCCATACTAAAAGACACCCACTTCGGATAATTAGATTTGAAGAAGTTTAAAAGTTAAACCTTATGCATGATCACCTTTTTATAATTAAAATTGAAGTGGCTGGGGACGATGACAATGACACGTGTGTTAGAGTCGAAAATCCCTACTGAGAATCTTGAATAAGTTTCTCATCCCTCTCTCTCTCTTCTTCCATGTCGTCTCTAGATGAAGATGATGGTGTATCTCGTGACCTCTACTAAGGCGTGGGCGTAGGGCATGCGCTACGAGTTGGATCAGTGGGATAGAACGGAAGCGTGGAGATGTCGCTTTAGATTTATATACCTATAGATGTGTATTTCCTTTGATGTGACAATAGGAGTATGATAGTCGTAAATTATGTATCTATGATGATATGTTTATGTTGTGATGTAATGGATAATGTTTGTGTTTTGTGACCATGAATGATATGATATCCCTTTTCTGTATGTTAGTCTTCATTACGATATACGCGGCTCTCACTTTGATTTTATATTTCAAAAAAAAATTTACCCATATTTCCGCTAAGTATTTTCATAAAAGAATGAGACTAAGAAGTAATAACCTAATTATTAACCTAATGTATTCTAGAGTATTGGGTTAAAAATTAGGGTGTTACAAAGTGCATGAGCATGTTTATTTTATGTCATCACTTAAGTAAACCTAGAGCTCAAGGACTTGCCCATTGTTGTCTCAAATAAAGGCTTGAAATATGTATTTCCTTAGCTTATGTTTTCGGCCCCTAGGAGTTTTATGTGTTACAAGTATTGAAAACTATGTTTTATAATTTTTCCAAGCTTATATGAATCCAAGGAATGTATAGAACCAAGTTTTATTAATTTAGGATCTCTTGAGATGAAATTGATTTAGCTACTACCCTTATAAATATTTTGATGATTTTAGATGTTAAAAATGTTTATAAATGGGTTTTGAAAGTTTGAAAAAGGTTCCAAGAGAAACTAGTATTTTATGTGCCTTAGAAATTGTGTTTGATGCCTTTGTATAGAGACTTGGTTTCGGTTCTGCCTTGTTATTTTATGGCCACTATATATGCTGTTTGATGATGATAATATGATTAAGTTTGAGCATAATTAATGTTAAAACTCATATGTGGAAGATAAGAGAAGTTAGTAACTAGAAACGAATTAATTAGAGAGTTTTAGATCCCTTAATGTTTGATTTTTTCTGGATTCTGTCTAGCAAGGTTTAGAAATGATAATTATGGTTTTAAATTAGTTTAAATGTGTAGGAATGACTCATAAATGGTTTAGGACTTGATCTTGGTGCCTTAGGAGCAAACCGGACTTAGAAAGGGTCATTGTTGTGACTCTTAGGTACCCGTAAAATTAGGATCTTGGATTTTGCATCCTTGAGGTTTAGAGATGTTCTTGACCATAGTGTGAAGTGAGAAATACTTAGATATGAGCCTATAGGTACCCGAGAGTTTAAGTTATGATGATCTATAACTTAGATTATGAGTTAAAGACCTTAAGGGTCAATGCATAAGACATTAGAGGAATTGTTAATACTATAATGTGTATATGATGCAAAAATATGTTGAGATGTTTATGATGCATGAGGAAATGATTGTTTGAGATATGAGTTTATCATAGCATGAGATTTAAATGAGGAATATGTTATGTGATTAGCTTGTGGCATAAGTTTCAGTTTGAAGGAAATTCGGTTAAACAGCTGTTATGCTGCTGAATTTCCGTCAAACCTTAAAGGGTTAAAGAAATGATTAAGAGTACCATATGAGTTGAAAACCCTGGATGACACCGGTTCGGCCGAGCACCCCCAGGAGATTTTTATGTGACAAAGCACTGAGATGCGCTTTCCTAGGTGACACCGGTTTGGTCGAGCACCCCCAAGGGAGACAAATCCGTGAGGGTATGAGTAGATGCAGCCTACCAAAGCGGACAAATTGCTGTGGCTTAATGCCGGCAAAGCATTTCAAAGAGGGTATATCCTAAAAGAGGTGATCTTTGCCCTCTATCCGTACTTGCGTAATCGGGATTATTTTATTATGTTTTGCTTATTCAGATAAGAAGCGAGAGCTAGTGACGACTAGCTAAGGTCTGAGCTCATAACCTAGTTATTTTAGGGTGGCCTTATTATGCTAAAGTACCATGATTAATGTCATGAAGTTAAGGAAAGATCCTCTTGATAGTTATATGCCCTTTATGCCACTTGTATGTTTCTTGAAGTTGTGATTCATTGAATTATCTGATTGAGGCATTGCCATGCATTCATGGGTCAATATGTTGCATTCATGACATCAAGATGCAAGCTAAAAGGAATGGACCTTGGATAATTAGTTTTATAAACTCTAATAATGAACCTTTTATGTATGCACACCTTTTATAATTAAACCCAAGGTTCCTGAGGATGTGAATGATGTAACCCTAAGGTAGGAGACTCCTACTGAGATTCTTTAATAAGAAATCTCACTCCTTTCTCTTTCTTCTTCCATCACATCTTCAGAGATTGATGGCGACGTTCGTAGTCTTCATTAACGCGCCCGTATGGAAGGTGCACTATGACCCGGACCATCGCTCGCATCACTTTGAGGGTCGTTGTGCGGTTCGCATTTTTTTGTACATGGGACGACCTTTCACCTATCTGGTATCGAGCTCCCAGTTCACTCCTACTGCACCTTTTGGTGGTGACGACATGATCTTCCAGCGTACCTGCCCGCTCGACGAGCAGAGACGTTGTGCTCGTCCATCTGCTTCTACCGTTCGTGACTTTCCAGAGTATATGCCATGTTCGAGGAGGTTTGAGGCAGACTCGTCTGAGGATTCGCCTACGCACGTCCCTTCGGAGGGTTCTGCACCTTTTCCCCAGTACCGGCGTGTGGGGAGTGAGGAGACCGTGATGCAGCCGCGTCTAGCGAGGAGGGCCGAGATACGTCCGCGCCGAGGAGCTCATGCCCAGCCGGCACGTGTTCCCTTCCCACTCCACTGGCCGACTCAGGAGGAGATCGAGCAGTTCATGGACTACATACCCCCATCGCCCGAGTGTCCTCATCGTCACTAGATTCTGATGGAGAGCCTTACGAGTACCCGAGCCTTCGTGGAGATCTTCCCTTCGGCAGTACCTTTTGGGAGGGGTTGTAGAGTAGTACTCATAGCTTAGTAGGAGGGTAGCATTTTGGGTTTCATTTCCTGTTGTGCCATGTACTTTACGCTTTCTAGTTTTCTGTTGTATTTTATTTCCGATGTATTACAAGTTCTGCCCGTTCTTATGGTATGACTAGCTATGTACTTCAACCATATTATTATTAATGAAATGTTTCTTTCGTTATCATGATCATTGTTCTTTGAGTATATGCTTTATCTTATGATTTCTAATGACTGTTACACGTGCTTTATATTTCTGTCTTATGATTAGACCAAGAACGCGGCTTTTACTTTGTTTTATGTTTTCAAAAAAAAATTTATCCGTAATTTCCGCTAAGTATTTTAATAAGATAATGAAACTAAAAAGTAATAACCTAATGATTAGCCTAATATATTCTAGAGTATTGGGTTAAAAATTACGGTGTTACAGTGAGGAAGTGAGGGATCAAAGTGAGAATCAGTGGAGGATTGAAATTTTAATCGGTTAGAATTGTAGAGTTTGAGATGTAAAACAAGTTTAGTGAAGGAGGTTGGTAGTCTTGACAATTCTAGGCTAGTGTTTTTGGCATTTGAAGTGAGGTTTTGAGCTCTTGGATATGGAGTTTGTGTTTTTCTTCTCCTTGCAGCAACTGGCAGAAATTTTGCTTTCTTGAAGAAGATTGGTTTGTGTTTATCTTATACATATAAAGAATGAATATAATATTGTGTAATTAAGTGATCTTTGACCTAAGAAAAAAAAATGGATAGCTAAGATTAAATCTTGTGATTGAATATTGAATCTTAAGCCATTAATTTAACATAAGTTGATAATTCTCCTTCATTTTGTGAAGATTAACTTACTTTTCGGTATTAAAAATTGCACACCGAAATTTCACCGAAGGAGTAAATCACCGTACCCGGGTAATCAAATATTACCCGACATTTAATTCTAAGTATAAAATTTTCTTTTCTAACTATTTCTAATCTTATTCCCATGTTTTCCCAATTTCGGGCACCTCTCAATGGGTCCCGGATCTACGATTTCAACTATCCCAATGGGCTCGCAAAATACTATTCATATTTTTTTTTTACAGAACTGTTGGATTGTCCTCATCATTGCTATATCTGTCATATTTTTAAAATTATGACTAGTAAAGCTGAAATAAATTTTTAAATTATTTTTTTAGGGTGTTATAGTAAGAATTATGAAATTCTCAGTAGGATATCCCCAAATACACAATTATAAATGTCATTGTCATTGTTCCAGCCACTTTAGTTTATTAGAAAAAAAATATGACCATGCAGTACATAACAAAGATTCATTTTTAAAGTTCAAAATTACTCTTCTAAAGTAAGTTTCTTTTAACATTCAATCACTTAATACACATATATCATAATGCTCATGATCATAGTAAATAATCTTAAACAAATAATTTAGTATGATATGAGTATGCATATAATATAATGTAGTGATCTTTAGTGAAATTATCTTTACATGCCCTTGATATGTCAAGGAGATCTCATATACATCTTCCCCACTACACTTGCCCTTGACATATCAAAGGGGATCTTTAGTTTTACTTGTGACCATAGGACTCAATTCCATGTATTTTTCTCTTTTCATCGACATAGAGAAGACTTAGTTCATACCAATAAGTATAAGTGGATAACACCACACATGGGTAATAAACTGTTTATCAGGACTGAGCTCATTCCTATACGTGATCATCAGATTTTAATTTTTCTTCTTTCGAATCTCACACAGATCTACTGCTACCTGGTACATCTACCAACTCATAATATCTCTAGGCAAGTTCCCCTTTTCGCCTTCCCTTTCATTCAACATAAGTCTCGTTTATGTTTTGCCCATATGTCAAAACATGCACAATTAAAGTTCATATATTCTTTTTTGTCACATATATGCATAATTTACTTTGCCTTTTTGCAAATGCATGCATTTATAACATATATACATTCATTCACAAGTAATTCTCATTCATTCCTCATAAACCAATCTCTAAAATCTATGGCATGCATTTATACACATCACACTTAGTCATATGCTTAAGTATTCACAATCAAGTATTCATGTCATACTAGAACCAAATGCCATTATATTATCAATTAGAGGCATTTTTACATTTTTAGCTCAACAGGAAGATTTCACATCCAATTAATACATTTAATTCACATATCAGACTGTATACGAAAGAGCTACAAAAATTTATCAAGACACTTCAATGTATGCCCAAGATCCTATAAAGATTTCAGAGCAAAACAAGCTCTCTATCTATATTAATAAAATTATACAAATTCAGTGGTTAGTGGCCACCTGGTTCTAGCCAATAGCTTAAATCCCTAATTTTATTACCATAGCAAGTGAATTCAATAAATTCTGTAAATTTATGGTTGAACCTCAAGGTGTCTTAAAAACCCTGTAATAATTTCAAAGGAAAATTTGATAATTTGACATAGTAACAAAATTAAACAAATTTAGAGTTTCAGAATTAGTTGTTTAGACAACAACCTTAACCGTCTCGATTTTTTATTTGTAAAAAATAGTAAAAGTTTTCAAATCAACCTAAGAAAATTACTAGAAATGCCTTCATATGTTGGCTTAATTATACAAAAATTTCAGCTAAAAAAGATATCTACAAATACTTAAGAAAAATCATAAAACACTCACTACCAGTGAAACACTTGAGATTCCAGCAGCCTAGTTTGTAACTTGTTTAGTGAAAATAGTTTTCTAACAATATTAAACTACTCCACCCTTTTAAACACATCAATATCCATGTGTCCATACAATAAAACAACAAATATCAAGTTCAATCATTAAATAACTTGCAAAAATAGAATTGAAAAAGAAAGAGATACAAAACCCACACTTATGAGGCTTTAGGGCTTCTAGCTTAAAAGGATTTTCCAAAAAAGCATTTCTTTGTTCTTAGTGTTTTAGTGACGTTGAGCTTGGGTTTTGGGGATTTGAAAGCAATGGTGAGGGTTTGAGAGCAAGAACAATGGAGAATGTGTTTTTTTTAGGATGCTATCCAAAAATGATGATGATGAAGGGATAAGGTTGGTTGTGTTGTGTTATCTTTAAGTTTGGTAGTAGTATCTATCTAGTCTCAAGCTTTTCTTTATTTCTTTATAGAAAAGAAATGATATGAATGACTAGGATTAATTTGTCAGTCAAAGAATGAATCTTGGCCATCCACTGGACTCAAGATAAGTGGCTCATTTAAACTTAGTGAGCAAGTTACTTTTTCGGTGTTAAAATCGCGCATGAAAATTTCACTGAAAAGATAAGATTTGGCCCCTGGGTAAAATTTAAATAAATGAAAGACCAAGATTAAAACTTGCTTGCCAATTTTTAATCCATGCCATCCACGTGGCAGTATGTGATTGGTAGAGGTTACTTAGCCACCGATTAACTTTTATGGTGTTAAAAACCACATATCAATACTTTACTGAACAAGTAAAACACCGTACCCGAGAAACTTAAAATATCTTTATATGGGCCCCAGGCCTAATACTCTATCTTGGTCATCGGGTCTAGTTCTCTTAGCCCTGGACACCCTTGGTTGTGGTTCCAAATTTACTATACATTTACAGGCCCAAAAATTACTATTCATGATCAGCCCAAAAATTTTTTTCAACTCTTCTATTGGACTGTCCTCATCATTGCTAAGTGTATCAAAATTTTAAAATTTTCATTAATAAATTTTAAATGAATTATTTTTAAATAATTTTTGGAGTGTTATAATTATTATCATTCATCCTATTGCATCACAAAATACACATTTGAAAAAGCACCAATACTAAAGAAAATTAACTAATAGGGAAGTGTTATATCATAAAATTATTGGGCCATACATGGCCCATAAAGCTGTAATGGGTCAAGCCCACAAAGTCAATCATCCTCGAATATCCCAGGCTGCAAGGCAGACCAGACAGACGTCCTTTTCAATTAATGGGTTCCAATCTCTCGAAGATACGAATCCCATCCGACCTTATACGGCCTAAAGCCACGTATACCATGATCTCCCACTCCCATGCATGCTAAAACCCACTCATCACGTCCCCGAAATAAGGGGAGAATAACGGTACGTGGGTTTCCTATTTAAGGGGTAACCAGAAGGTGAACAGGTAGATATTCAAACCAAAATCCCTAACCACCAAAAAACCAATATTGATATCCTTGGTGGAGTCCATGCAGGTACCCCACCACTAAGTGCCCAGGCTTGTGTCTTGCAACAAGGAAGGAACGCAGCATTTTCGTGTGACTCCATAACGCCCAGGTAACCTCTTATACACTACTTCATTATAGAAAGAAATATAAACTATTAAACTAGCGAATCATAAATTACAAAACACATACAATAATCAACCAAGACAGGTCTAGACATCTAGTAAAATAAGAAAAAGCATTACTGTACAACAATAACAGAAAGCATTAAAAAAAAAAAGCGAATGTTATTCATAACAACAAGCTGGAAAAAAAAAAAGCATACACATAAATGTGGAAAAACAAATACAAGTGATATTTTCTCATGTCATGAAATGGCTTCCAAGAACATGAGACAAAGCATTAATTTCTAAACTAGATCTAGTAAAATAAATGAACATGAAGCGCGAGCTTGACATAGCGGCGCGGCGGATGTGACGCGAGCTTCGAAGCTTGACAGAGTGGTGTGAATGCAACGGTGAGGTATACCATGGACGGACTCAGACAGATTGTGATGGTGGTATTGGTAGTGGTAGATGGTAGGCAGTGGTAGTGGAGTGACTGAGAAGTGAAAGTAGTATTTTAAACATAAGGATAATATCGTAAATTCATATGAACAGGTCCCTACGTCCTCGAATTTGCATTAGGGGAATTTTGGCCCCGTCCCTGTCCCCGCAAGGGAAAGATCCCCGAACACAGCCTCTAAATGGGACAATCCCTATGGGGATTCCATCTGATGTGGATTTTTGCCACCCTTAAATTTTAGCCCGCAATCTCAATATTAATTTATTTTTGTCATAATTAATTTGTCCACCAATAATTTTATTAGGGATTAATGTGAGAGTTTACTAAAAATAAATAAATAAACAACAATAGCAAATGCACGTTAACACCGCCATTCGCCAATAACAATAATGGTCGTTTATTGTAAATTACTATTCTATATTACACAGCAAAAATTCAAAAACGAATAACCATAACAAGGACAAGATCCTTCTTTTTTTTTTTTTTTTGATAAACAGATCCTTCTTATTCTCCCTAAGGCCTACAACAAATAATAAAAAGTATGAATACTGTAGTATCTCTCCATAGTATAATCAGACGGTATGCACTATGCAGAACGAATGGGCTCTATATACACACAAATCGACCACAGGAAAACGGGCGGACTCATTACTGATTGGACTCAGTGCTTCAACATGGCGAGCAATGACAGCACAACCGAAGCTCCGACCAAACCCACTGAGCTCGAAACGGACCCCGCCTCTCCAGCGATCGGCCCCGGTGCTGGCTCTGACGCCGGCGACGAGCCGAGGTCTTTTGCGGCGGAGAAGGCAGCGCAGAAGAGAGCAACGGCGAGGACGAAGGCAAAGGACCTGAATGCTCTCGGTGGTGAAGCCATAGTAGAGGCTAGAGAGAGATTAGACTGGTAGCGAGAGAGAGTGAAAATGAAGAAGAAAGTTTTCTGAGAAAGACCCACTGTTGAGAAGCGGTGAGGGTGAGCGTTGCTGTGTGGATGGTATTTATAGGGAGGACGAAGGCGCGTGGGGCTCAGCGGAGAGTGTGGACGTACGCGTGGACAGGCTGGAAGGAGAAGGGGAAGAAGTGTTGGTGTGTGATTGGGTGGGTGGGAGAGATGGGTTTCTACGTTTGTGTGCGCTGTGCGCATGGTTTTGTTAATCAACCGTCGCTGGTTGGCTTCTCTGCTTAGCGTCGAAGGAAAAGCACCACACCTGTAAAAATTGGATTTTATTATGTTTTCTATCTCTTGTCTTCACGGTTGTATTGGTATTCAATCAAACTAAGTTTTTAACGTACACAAAAAAAGAAACTAAGTTTTTAACACGTCATCACCACAAAAAGATTAAAAAAAAAAGGTGAATCCTAACACATCATCACACATAATACGTGAAAAGAATTTGACGGGATAATGACTTTAAATTTATATAAAGAATAGATCCAAGTTTAATATATCATAAGTGTAAAAAGAATTTTGCATAATCATTTAAGGCAAGTTCTCAAGTAAAAATGATAGTTTTGTCTTCACCTAAAGATTTTATGTGATTTAATAATAAATTGACAAATGAAAGTAATAAAGGCGTTAATAACACTAATGTGCGAGAAATCGAGAAACAAACATGATGCGTGTGAAACCATAAAGCTGCCTGACATTGCAGTGCAATGGGTAAAGCAGAGAAAACCTGCTCTCGGAGGAGGCCTTTTTCTTGCTCCATGGAGTCTTTACCACTAGTTTGTGTTGTGCCAGTGCACTGTCTATGAAAAATGTTTTCCTCCCAAATGACCCAAGAATGAACTTATGAGCAGAACAGTTTGATTTCATTATATATATATATATATTGTTAAATTTTTATGAAAAAAATATATTAAGAGTTTAATTTATATATTAAAATTTTTTTATACAGTCATCAAATTATATATTGTTATATTAATAAATATAATTAAGTCTTATACTTATTATTTAAAAAATTATTTAAACAGAGTAATTTGATTATATGACAATACAAAATATTTTTATACAGCCATTTCATAGAAATTAAACCCATATATTAAAATGTACTTATCGATCCTGTTATATTAGTGTTTTAAGTCGTTGCACTTTATATTTTTCTTCAATTCTTATTTCAACTTTTTAATCTCAAGCATTTAACTTGACAATTTAAGGCCTAAAGTAACAACTTTTTTTTTCTTCATATCAAATTAAATGGATATATATCTATATATATAGTCTTTTTATTTCATTTATGTCAATATTTTATTTTTTCTATTTCCTATTTTCTCATTACTAATTGCCTTTTATTTTTTCTAATTTGATATTTGTAAAATATTTTCAAGACCTATCCATAAGAAAGAATTAAGTAACCACCTAGAACAAACAAGCTAAGGTTTCATGTGCTACATTAAACAAAATTTGATTGTAAAAACTAATACCATTTATTATGACGTTATTTGTGATTGGGGTACAACAAATATATAATATCTTACATCCACTAAAGTTTTTTTATACATCAAAACAATGTATAATTAACTAAATAAGATCTTGAAGATTAGGCTTAACTGTACTCCAATATATAAAGATTTTCTCTTTCCTTTCTATCTCTCTCATCATATTTATATATATTAGCAAATTCACGAGAACTTATGTGCCTGCTTTATTTTTCTAAAACATTAACAAAGAAATAATGGATTAAAAATAATTTAAAAATGAAAAGTTGAAGGAGTTATTATTAATGGTATTTGTTCTTGATGAGGTTGTAGATGTGAAAGTAGTTTTTGTGATATGCTTAAGAATATTTTTTGAAATCTAAAAAGTTGTACACCAAATGGACAGTTATTGTGGAGCATCCCTTATATATATATATATATATATGGAAAAATGATTATAAAAATATACAAATAAACAATAAGTAAATTTCAATGTAAATTACATTTGATATGAATAATTTTAATATAAATTATATTTTATATAAATTTGAAATTAATAATTAAGATTCCTTTTTATTTTAGTAAATATTGATTGTAATTATTTGTCATAGTGAAATAATAATATATAAAGTGCTGATTATAGAGAAACAAACATATCAAACATACCAGCACCAAAAATTTGGTTAGACCATAGAGAGTAAGTACCTCTAAGAAAGAGTGCATAAAGCACAAAACCCCATTTTATCCACCATCAATTGACATCTTGACACTTGGTGAAATTTGGTGTCAATAGTTTCTAATTAGTTCAAGTTGAAACAAAGAACTTGGGTTCATATATATAGCCTTAGCCTCCCTTTCCACTTGCTATCCCAGACAATATGAGACTTGTTCCAAGAAACTTCTAACCCCCTTTTCATTCTTGGACAATGTGATACTTCTTCTAAGATCAAAGTAAGGAAAAGGAAAAAAAAATGAAAAAAAAAGAAAGAAAGAAAACAAAAAGGAAGAAGGAGGAGGGAGAAGGGGTCACCTAAGAAGCACATGTCGATGTTCGATACTCATACAACACCCACACGACACATATTGGACACGTATCCGTACGTGTCCAGTTAAAAAAAAATAACTTTTTTGAGCTCAGACACACACCAGATATGACTGGACATTGCTTTAATTCACTGTGGACACACGGCGGACACGCCTGAGTTGGTTTCTTTATTTTTTTTTAAATTTTTTAATACCAACATGAGCCCCAAAATCAACCCTAGTTATTTAGTTGGACTTGTGCTATTGGGTCATTTTATTTTGAAAATTCTTCAGTTGATCATAAAGAAAAATAAAAAGAAGAATTAATTAGATAAAAAAATTATACAAGCACGACAAAAAAATTCAGACAAAAAAAACAAAAAAAAGTCACACACACACACACACACACACACACACATATATATATATATATATATCGTGTTTGTGTACTATAATTTTTTTTACTTTGATGTGTCTCCATGTCCATGTCCGTGTCAATATCTGTACTTCATAGGAGATTACCAACTATCACCATGAAGGTGGTGGTTTGGTTGGTCTCCCCATGTTTAGCAAATGAAAGGCACGGACTTTCGAGAGACAAAGGAAAGGAATAATAGTACTATAGTTCTGGATAGAGCCCAATCTCTTTGAGGCTTTGATTGTATTAGTTTATGCAATCAAATCTTGCATATAATGCACCAAGTAGACCCTTGTTTGTTGTAGGTGATAGACGTAGTTATTTCTTATGGTTTGGTTTTGGCAATATTGTATAAATATAAAATTAGGAACAAAGTAAAAGGCAATTAGTAATAAGAAATCAAGAAAGAGAAATATTTCTTTTTGTTTCCCAGGATATCTATTATCGATAGTAGTGATTAATTCCTCGAAGACGGGAGCCCCTCTAAGGGGATCCTTTAGCTATGAGACCCTTCCATATCCATCGTCATGAATCGAACCATAGACACTTAAAGAGCCCGACTAACTACTAATTGTGCTAGGCCTTGTGGTTTGCATCCATTCTTTGGAAAGAGAAATCTTAAAATAGTGACAAACAAAATTAAAAAAGACAAAAAAAAATATGCATTTAAGATTGGTTTGATGATCTTTTTTAAAAAATATTTTTTAATTGTTCTTTTAAATAAGATCTTTTGATCAATTTATATTTGAATATAATACTAAATAATTTATTTTATAAGAGGAAAATTTTACCTTTTTAAACAAGATTTTTTTTTGTTCTTTTTTATCATTATACTTTTACTTAAAAATTTATGCAAAAAAAAAAAAAAGAAAAAGTTTTGGCATCCAAATGTGCTTTTAATTTCAACTGAATAAACTTTTTAAAAAAAAAAAGATTGACATCAAATTGTCAAAGTATTATACTTGAGATTTAAAATGTTAATTTTTTTTCAAAAAAGTAATAAGCAAAAAATCTTAAACACTGATATTAAGGTTATTAAGAGGAATAATTTAATATATTGTTAACACATACATAAAATTAAAAAATATATATATTACTCTACAATAGCCTAATATTCTGCAATATCAGGGAAGCAATTTATGGTTTCACGCGCACCACTTATTACTTCATGCGCACACTTTGAACACACCATATCTTAACCCCCACATGTCAATCTATTATTAGAGCACGTAAAACCTGCAGGTGCAGACAAAGATAACATCTTTACCTGAGCAAGTACCATCATTTAATTATACAATGTCACATCACTAAATTTGATTCCTGCACTATTATTTTCAAATAGAGATTTGATTTGAAGGTGATATAAAATAGCCATAACATTTAAATTAAACTCTATTACATATATAATTGGCACACACTGTCAGTGTAAAATCACTTTACACTGTCAACCAATCAAAAGTTGACTCATCATTCTTTCTAAAATTAATCTATGGTAATTTTAGGATCAAGTTATACTATTGTAATTTTAAGCATAGTTACACTAATGAATAACTTTCTATAAAATAATTATTTTATTAATCCAATTATTGAATTAAAATTTCCTATTATAAAGACCATTTATGTGAAATTTCATAAAAATTGAATATCAATAAGAATAGTAACAAAGCAGTGTAGTAGAAGTTACTTGGGAGCTATTCATTCTTTCTTCTAGTCATAACGCTTATTTTGGGATAGGGGTGGTGTATCTGTAATCACTCCATGAAGATAGTTAATGTGTGTGTGTTTTAGAGGTTTGGAGTTGTAGTGGGATAATGAATGTACCTGACTTGGTTTCAAACCACTCATTAAATAGGATGACATTATTGCCCATTGCCACTTTCCTATAATTTCAGAGGATGGTTAGTGGGCTTAGTGGATTAGACCATGTTGGGGGGATCGTGTACGGGGGCAGTGTGGTGATGTGCTAGATAAGGCAGGATACTGGGCAATAAGGTGCATGACATAGATTTATCATCCCAGGCGTGCCTTCCTGTATTTCGACATTGGACTTGGTAACGGACTTTTATCGGAATAGGCTTGGCTAGATATTGGGCTCATACACTAAGGTCATAATAGTTTCGCTAGCTTGCTTGCCGACATCATTACATTGGATATTGGGTTTAGAGCATTAGGCTTGTTCTCAAGGGCATCTCTTGTCTGAGATTAAGTTGGGTTCCGAGTGTAGCTAAAAAGCACATGAAAAGGGGGATTGAATCATGCTTTTCTTTTCTAAACCTTTTGGAAACTGAAACTTAAAACAAAAACTATCAAGCGTCAAGCTTGTAGTCCAGTGGAAACAAGATTAAAGATTCAGTAAATGACTTTCTAAATTAGGACGTTAGTAGTAGATAAACTGAAATGGTAAACTTTAACAGATATATATTCTTTGAAGTTGAACAATGAAAGTGAAAAGATAAAGGATAAGAAAATACTGCACAGGGGTTTTATACTGGTTCAGCCAACACCTGTCTATATCCAGTTCTCAGCAACCACAAAGTTTCACTAACCTTTCTCAATTTGAGAAAGAAAAAAACTAAATAGTGATTACAATAGCCTTCCCAAGTTCTAACCTGTGATAAGTAGACAACCCATACTATCACAAACCAAGTAGTTTTTTACCAGCCTCTTTAAGCTTAACCGAGTAGTCTTTTCACCAGCCTCTCTAAGCTAAACCATAAGTAGCAAGAATGCCTTTACTGTCAAGTTACAAGTAGTTTTGTCGTAGCCTCTTCAAGCTATTTCACACCGATCACTACAGGATCGAGGATACAAAGGTTTTGTGTTTGGGTTGCCACTCAAACTAACCTACACTTAAGTTTCTTTACATATATACAATGAATAATCCTGAGATAACTTGAGTGACTTCTTTCTAATTATTCTTCCCAAAAAGAACGTATGAATAATCTAAGAATTTAGAAAGAAGATTTTTATGAACAAAGGAACTGATTACAAGAAGTAGTAAGCTTCACAAAATAAATGAGGGAAAGATTTTGCAGCATTTTAGCTCTTGTGATTGTCAAGTATGTTTTCTTGAAGGCTTAGCATCTTTATTTATAGATGGTCTCCCTTTGTGACCGTTGCCCTTGATATGTTATCCAAGTGACACGTGTTGATCATCTGTTTCTGTCTTGGAAATGTAATCTAGAAGAGTAGCTCGTCTAGTGTCAAATCTTTTTACAAAAGCCATTGAAAGGTTGATGTCTTTCAGAAACTCTTTTTCTATTTTTTGAACATATTTTCTGAACTTTTTCTTCTAAAAGCTGGAGTGGTTGACAGAAAGGGTTGAAGAGATGATGTGCCAATCTGAAGCTGGGTTTGACTTCAAATTTGAATTTCAAAAATTCAAAATTTCCCTCCTTTTTAGTGAGATGAACTTTCTTATGTGTGTTATCAGTTCCTTGACAATTCTTTAGTCTTTTAATCTTCAATCTGAGCTTTATGATGATGAATGAATTAGATCATGGTTATTTAAGGCTGTGTAACATGTTGTTCTCAGATTTTACATGATATCTTCATTCTAGGCGTACTTTCTGATGTCCTGTGCTACTTTTTGAAGACTCGTGCCTTGGTTTCTTATTCTTGACTTAATTTTCTTCAGTTCGTAACACATGTATATGTATTTCACACGATATAATGTTCACTTCTATTAGGCTCAATCTCTTAACACGAGATAAATCATGTTATGCAATTCGAAATTACTTGTTATTTTTTGTTAAGAAACTCCAGGTAGACATTAGTTATTCTTCAAAATATGTTTTTTAAATTGGTTTTATTGTCATTCAAAACATATAGCTCTAATGCTTTCTGAAGGGTTATGGAGCTTACAATCTCCACCTTTTTGATGATACCAAACCAATTTGAAGAAAATCTTTTGATGAGATATTGAAAGAAATATAACAGAATATATCTTGATAAGCATATATTCTTTCAAAACATCACAACATTTAAATTTCAAGAAGTCCTTTTCTTAAGGCATGATATGGATATGTTTAAAGCATTTTAAAGCCTTAAGTAAGTCAAGTCAAAACTGTTTGGGCTATGATGAAACTTTCTGAATTAATTCAAAGTTCTTTCTGAGATTTATCATAGTGAAACTAAAGCAGATGTCATCGTTTAAGTCCTTTTACATCAACAGCTTGACTTTTTGTTATAAAAAGACTTTCTAAAATTTAATGTGCTTGAATGAAAAACAAGTAATACTTGTGATATTTCTTCTTGATTAAAATTATTATTTAGCACAACTTCATCCAAACCAATTTTTCCAAAATAAATGCTCGAATATGTATGATAAACGTAATAAAGCATGCATGATTGAGATATGGAAACAAACTAATCTTATGTAGTTTATGATGCTTAAAGAAACCTTAATGAAATTTATCAACATATTACTATTCAAGGTTTTTGATTCTCAATCAGGAATCAGTTCTAAATAAATTAGAGCAATAAGCACAATATGTTCCAGAATACATAGACAAAGATAGATGTATTGAGATATTTGATTAATTTGATAAAAGAGTACTCATACATCAATATAATATGCCTAGTTTGTATATGTCTATTAGATCCATAAATACGTCATAGCAAGAGTAAGAAGGTTTTAACCAAAAAGATAAATTAGAGAAAAATAGTGTATTAGAGTAATAGAGATGTATCAAGAAAAATATAGATTCTAAAACAAGTTTGTGAAATGTGGATGCTAAAACAAAATTTCAAACTTCTTTTAAGCGGCTCCCCCTTAGTTTGCTCCTCTGTCTTTCTCAGCACAAGATTTTCTTCTCTTTTCTTTTCTTCTTTTTGACATCAACAAAAAGAAAGTGTGCTAGAAGTCGAGAACAACATTAGCCATAGCGTTTTATTTACCAAAGAGTAGAAGTGCCTATTGTCTTCGTGATTGAGCTTCTAGCTCGTTGAGTCGGATGTTGATGATGCATTGTTTTTGTGGCAAAAATCTAAATTTCAGGGAGGCTTAGCTGCGAAGCAAATGATGCTTGACTGGTTGAAGTAGCATTGATGTGAGCAGGAATTGGTCTTGAGATAATTGGAGTTGGAAGATAAATAGGTTCATTTTCTATTCTACTCCTTGAAGATGTTTAAGATTTTTATGTATCTTCTGAGTTTATGGAAGAGTGAGAAAAGCTTTTCCCAGGTTAAAGAACCACTTCATGTTTCTCATCATGCTCAGAACTATCTTCAAGTACAGTTATCTTTCTTTTTGCTCTTTTTCCTTCAGTGTCTGTTGAAGCTTTTTCAAGGGCTGCATCTCTTTCTGATAGTGTTACTTTTTGAGCTTCAATATTCACTTTCTAATTCTTGATTCTTCTTTCTGAGTTTGCAAGCTGATTTCTTTTGATTTGGCTTTGTTAGTAAAAGAATGCACGAGAAGGGAGGGTTGAATTATGCTTTCTAAAGTTTTCTTTCAAATCTGAAACTTATAACAAAAAGATACTATCAAGCTTTTGGCTTGAAGTGTAGTGGAGAAGTGGTTAGTGGTTTCAAAAAGCATATCATTGAAGCATGATAATAACATTACAAATTTCATAAGGCTTAAACAGTGATTAAAATAAAATGCATAACATAAAACTAAGAGATCAAGGAAGAGAAAAGGACACAAGTATTTTTATACTGGTTTGGCCAATCTGCTTACATTCAATACTCAACACATGTTGACATTCTACTAATCAACAACTTTCTCAACCTGAGAAAGTAAAATTGATAGTCTTTATATTAGCTTTCCCAAGCTCTCATAGTGAATAGTGGATAACCCCAACTGTCACAAATTGAATGGTTTTGAACCAGCCTCTCCAAGCTGCACCATGACCTACAAACAACTTCTACTGCCACGTTGTAAGTAGTCTTAAACCAGCTTCTCCAAGCTAAACCGTGATGAGCATATACCTCTGCCATTGCGTTGCAAGTAGTTTTACCTTAGCCTCTCTAAGTTGTATCTCACTTTGATCGCTAACGGATCAAGGTTACAAAGGTTATGTGTTTGGGTTAGCACTCAAACTAACCTACACCTATGTTTCCTTACAAATATTCAATAATACAGACCTGGAAAACATGAGCTACTTCTTTCTCACATCTCTTCCTAAAAAGAGTATACAAATCATTACAAAACATGGAAATAAGATTTTCTACACTTCAAGAAGATTGATTACATGTTATGATGAACAACACAAGAAGTGTGGAGAGATTTTTCCAGAGTTTTCACTCTTATGTCTTCAACTCTCTCGTCGGCATTCAAGTGTAGCATATCTATTTATATAGGTCCTTCTTCACAACCATTGCCTTTGATCAAATCTCCAAGTGACACATGTAGATCATTAGTTGTGTCTTGGAAGTTAGTTTAGAGAGGTAGGCTGACAGACTTGTCACATCGATTGCAGAAGCCATTGTGTTGTAGAGGTTTCTTATGTCATCTTTCTTTTTACTTTGTGATCGTGATTTCTGAACTCCTCCTTCTAGAAGCTAGGATCATTAATCAATTAGGTAGAAGAGATGATGTACCAGTTATAAAATTGGGTCTGATTCGAGATTTGAACTTTGAATTTTCCCTCCATTTCTTGTGGCGTCCTATGCTCCACAATTAAGTGAGCTTTCTGACAGCGTAATCAATCTCTTGATCATTCTTTGATCTTCTAGTCTTCAATCATGGCTCTTTGATACTGATTTATTTGTGATTGTGATGATTATTGACTGACTAACATATTACTCTCAGAGTTGGTATGATTTCCTCACTCTTCAGTGTACTTTCTAAAGTCTTGTGTTACTTTTTGAAGATCGTTTCCTTGGGTTTCTTGCTTTTGTGTTGACGTGTTTTATTCCTTAATGCATATAAACATTATTTACATGATATAATATTCACTTCGTTTAAGCTCATTCTCTCCCCACGAGATAAAACATGTTTGCACATACAAAGTGAAATTATTCTCGCTTAAGTCCATGTAATGCACTTTGGAATTCTACTTGCTAACCTTAGTCAAGAAACTCAAGGTAGCCATTAGTCGTTCTTCAAAGTATTTTCTTTAAATTAGTTTTGTTATAATTCAAAACGATAAATCTCATACTTTCTAAAGGGTTATGGAGTTTACAATATCCCATTTTTTTATGATGACAAACCAATGTACAAAAAATATTTTGAAGAGATGTTGAAAGAAATAATACATAATATAATATGATAAATGCATTTTCTTTCAGAACATCATGATTCTTAAATCTTAGTAAGTCCTTTTCTTAAGGCATGATTATATATGTTCAAGAAAATTTTGAAGCCTTAAGTTGACTCAAATCAAAGCTGTTTGGTTCAAGATGATATTTTCTGATTTAAATCACAATGCTTAAAGCAAATGTCATCGTTTTAGTTCAATTCTACCAATCAGCTTGATTTTAGTCATAAAATGAATTTCTAACATTTAAGTGTGCTTGAATAAATAAACAAGTAATACTTGCGATATTATTTCTTGATTGAAAATCTTATTCAGCACATACTTTTCCTATACTCCTATTTTAATAGATAAATTTGATGCTCAAGGATACATATGTATATGTATGATAAAACCTTTTGAGCATGTTATGAGAAAAGCGTAAGAGATACAAATGAAGTTTCTTACGCTCAAAGAAACCTTGATATAAATGATATCAGTGAATTACAAGGTAAGGTTTCTGAAGCTCAATCAGGTATCTAAACCAGCTTTATCAAGGCATTAGGTACTAGTGAGCTTATTTTTATGAACTAAGAAACTTTTAACATAAGTATCAGATGATGAAACAATTTTTTAAAACATTTTCTCAAAATAATTTTTGCTTACTGATACATATTGAATCATAATGTAACACATTGTTAGTCAATCAAGCTCAGCACACTCGAGATGATTCTTAGATCAACTTTTTTTTTTATCATAGTTGAATTAGAAACATTTAAAAGCAATTTCTGAAAGTCCTCATAAATTGTTTACAACTAAATTTGATCAGATTAAAAACAGAGAATCTCATATACGTATAAATGATATTGTGTTTTATAATGATAGGTATTTCAATCACCCTCATACATATCTACGCATATCAATAGAGTTCAAGTATCTAGATACTAGTAGAAATAATTTGCACTTCTTAAGGATACTTGCTAAAGCTAATCAGGGATAAGTGTGTGCTAATTTCTCTAGCATATTAATGATTGATCAGTTCAGAGCAAGCGCTTAAGAAATCAAAGCATAAATAGGCAAGACATGATAAATGATTAACTAGGCATGATGGATTAGGCATTGATATGTATCAGAGCTTAAGGCAACTCCTATGTATCAGAACATATCAGAACTTAAAAGAACTATGTATGTATTAGAGCAAATTGACACTTAGAATGGGAAAAATATAAACTAGACATAAACATGATAGATATGCCATTTTGTCAAATGATAATATTTAGAATATTTTAACCAAGTTCCAAAAACACAAAAACATATGCAGCATGCAAAATAAAAATGTTGGGCTCCTCCTCACCATGGTCTCCCTCTAAATTCCACACTCCTCGTAGGTTCCTTAGCATAGATGTTCTTCCACTTTCTCTTCTCTCGCTTTTGACATCATCAAAAGAAGGTGTGCCAGGAGTCATGGATCCCTTCATTAGCCTCGACGCTTTGCTTCTTGGATAATCTCCATTAGAGGAGCTTCATGTTTTCTTGATTGAGCCTCCAATTGATTCAATCATTCAAGGATGTGCCTTTGATGTGCTTCTGACTAGTGTTAATTCTATGCATAGTCAGCATCTGGAGTGATAGCAGGATTGGAGGTAGCCACGGTTGGAGTTGAGAGTTTTGCTAGCTGTGAACTTGATCCAGGTTTGTCATTTATTGGTTTATTTCTTACAAATGTTTCTCCTTAGATACAGATCCAAAAGTGAAGGAATCTGAACTTGTTTCTTCTTCAAAATCAGAATTCATGCTTGTTTTGCAAGGTGAACCCCTATATCTGATGATAACCTTAGGATTTTTGCTCTCATCAGAGCTGTCTTCAAGATTAATGATTCTTCTTTTTCTTTCTTTTCCTTCATCTAACTTAGCTGCCTTTTTCATTGCGGCTTCTTTTATTCTCAGGCTTTTGCTTATGGCTTCTACTTGTGGCTCCTAAAGTGGCAGCACCATTTGGTCTTCTTAGGGTTCGAAATGAGTTGAGTGTATACATGGTGCCTTCCATGTATTCATACCACTCATTTACTAAGGGTAGTTCAAGTATTCAAATGTTTAGTAAGAAGAATGCCATAGGAACAGAAACGTTTCTTCCTACTTCTGGAGAGATAGCTTGGAGCATATAATCAAAAATAAGTTTGGGTAAACTTGCTTTTCTTTTTGCTAGCAGATAGTATAGAAGCATGCAATCTATTCCTACTTGCTGGTGAGTACCATCAAGTCTAGGGAGAAAAGGTAGACTGGATGAGAGTGAGAATTTGGCGAGTTTTTGAGTTTACCATTATAGTTGTTATCTCGTTAGGATAGTGTTTGGGAGAGTCCGTGAGACATTTTGACACGTCTTCTGCTGGAACCCCAGGAGTCACGAACCAGATTTTCTCATATGAGCATCTAAGTCCTTCAGCTATTTTCATCATTGAAGAGGAGTTGTTTATGAGATGAGTGGTTGAAGCTTGAAAAGAAAATCAACGGTGAAATCTAGAGAAAAAATAGGATGATTTTGATTTCAACAAGGGGGTTTGAAAGGGCAGAGAAATGAAATAAGTTAGGAAGCATGTAGAGGAAGGCATAGGTGAGAAGAATAACATGTGGGGAGTGGTTGGTTATTAAGTGATAGGATGTGGTTGTCTAACGTTTAGGCAATATGGGAAACAGAGAGAAACGAATGGTTCGAGGAAAATTTGCCATTCTTTTGCCTTTCTTCGGAACAAGTGATTTCTGGCTTTTGAATCACTTTCTGAAGGGTTTACTTTCTGAGTTCCTCTCGGCACTTTATGTTCCCTTGAAATTTTGTGATGTTTTCCATTTAACTAGTCATCTTTTACATCCTGATACTTATGACATAAACTATTATTAATCGTATCTTTTCTTTAAGTTTGTGATTAGTTATTTTGAAAATCAAGGGATAGGCATGTCCTTCATACAGATGTTTCTCAGTGATCTTTAGGACATAATCATGGAGAGGAGAGTGCCCAAAAATATTTATGTATGATGCTTATGTAGATTTTTGAGAAACATATACCAATACAAATAATTTTTTAATGCAATTTTAATCAAGTTTGTCAATAGGATGCATGAATCTATAGTACCAAATATGACTCTCTAAACAAGATCAATATCACTAATATTATAGGAATCTTAGAAATACCTTGACATCTAATTTTTTGACTAGTTCCTTATCTGTAGCATCTGGGTTGTGTTAGACTGCATCAATTCTCTATTTTTACCTTAGATATAAGAAGTATGTTCTTTTCTTTGCATAGTCGGAAGTCTCTGAGTCTCTCAAGCGAGGAAGCATTTTGGAATTTCTTAGTTCCATATGACTTGTTATGATGCTTTTCTTTCTTTTCAAGTATTCAAGTTTTACATATTCAGTTTGGTTCTACTCTTGTAGCAAAGTATCCACCTAACTTTGATTGCTCAAAGCTTTTTCACATATTTAGCTATAGTGGTGGAGATAGAAGCACATGTTTATATGTTAAGAAGGAAATGTTTCCCATAATTTTATATTGCTTTTTCTTTTTACTCAGAAATGTTTCCTAGTTGTCTTGAGAGCTCCAAGCATACTTCCTGAAGTTTCTGATTTCCGGAGTTTATTTTCTGAAGATCTTGCTTTCATTTATTTGGTAATAGGAATTTTCTTAATTCTCTTTTCCTCAAGACTTTCTTCCAGTCCTTAACGACAGTTAGACAAAACATTCTTGAATATTTTTTATCAGTAGATTCATGTCATTTGGAGATCTAAAATATCATGCTTCTGATTTTCTTTTGTTGAGCCGTGGAAGATATTTAAGATAGTACCTGAAAAGAAAATGATTCTGGTACTCAATTTTCTTGAGTCCACCTTGGTTAGTTGTTTAAGAAGGACATTTCCTATTCTTTCTCAACTAATCTCTCTTTTAAGAGTCATATGGGTATCCCTTCTTGTGAATGATAGTAAAGGCAACTATGATAATGATTTTAGATGAGACTGCATTTCTTTTTACTTTCTATTTCCTCTTTATTTCTCAAACCTATATTTTGAAACAATTCAGGTGTCTAGAAGCTACAAAGAAGGTTCTCAAATTCAAAAATAACTTTATGATATTTTTCTAGTTTAATTTTGAAACTTTGGCTCCTAAGGCCTAGAGTTTGAAAACATATCTTATATTTTCTTTGAGTTTCTTTATCAAACTTAGGCTTATTCTACCTGAGTTTTTGAAGAGAAAGTACACATATTTTATAGTAGCTTATCATATGATTGCAGGGAAGATAAAGGAATGAGTTTGAGTATTCTTACCTTGTAAACTTCTGTAAAATCTCATTCATGTCATGAAATATAGATTTTGTCATTTTCAACCATGTCATGACTTACTGACTCATTCTGTTCATCTTCAGAGTTGATCTTTTTAGGATTGTCGTGTCTCCTTTTGTCTTTTTCTTAAGATTGATGCTTCTATCATTCATGGCTTAGCCTAATTAAGCTATTGACATTTTCTTCATGAGCAAGAGGATCTCCATTTTCAATCTTAGATTTTTCATCAGATTCTTCCTCATCACTAGAGGTATCAACAAGTTCTATTGCTTATTGTTTTATTGCTTCTAATATGGAAACCTTTAGAATTGTCGGGTTTCTCTTTTCTTTGGGATAGTAATTCATTTTGGAAAGTATGATTTCTTTGGTATATCTAGTTTATCCCATCTTCCTTTCATAGTGCTTCAAGAGTTAGTTTGTCATGTTATCCTTAGCTTGGTACATGTTGAGATAGCCTTGTTACATCCTGGAAAATGAATAGTTAGTTTAATGAGTGAACTCTTGCTTCATTTCATCCCTTCGAACTTTGTCATCTGCAATCGTTGGATTGCTCAACCCCTCAGCGGCCAGGCTCTGATATCACTATTTGGTAACAGAGTGCATGGGAAAGGGAGTTGAATCGTGCTTTCTGAAGTTTTCTTCCAAATCTGAAACTTATAACAAAAAGATATGATCAAGCTTTTGGCTTGAAGTGTAGTGGAAAAGTGGTTAGTGGTTTCAAAAAGTAGATCTCTAAAGCATGATAATAATATTACAACTTTTAATAAGGCTTAAATAGTGATTAAAATAAAATGTATAACATAAAACTAAGTGATTAGGGAAGAAAAAAAGGACACAAGTATTTTTATACTGGTTTGGCTAACCTGTCTACATCCAGTACTCAATACATGTTGAGATTCCACTAATCAACAATTTTCTCAACCTGAGAAAGTAAAATGGATACTCTTTACATTAGCCTTCCCAAGCTCTCATAGTGAACAATGGAAAATCCCAACTGTCACAAATCGAGTAGTTCTGAACCAACCTCTCCAAGCTGAATCGAGTAATTCTGAACCAGCCTCTTTAAGCTGAACCATGACCTGCAGACAACTTCTACTGCCACGTTGTATGTAGTCTTGAACCATCCTCTTCAAGCTGGACCGTGATGAGTAGATACCTTTGCCATTACGTTGCAAGTAGTTTTACCTTAGCCTCTCCAAGCTATGTTTCATTCTGATCGCTAACGGATTAAGGTTACAAAAGTTATGTGTTTGGCTTGCCACTCAAACTAACCTACACCCATGTTTCCTTACAAATATTCAATAATACAGATCTAGGAAATATGAATGACTTTTTTCTCACATATATTTCTAAGAAGAGTATACAAATCATTACAAAACATGGAAAAAAGATTTTCTACACTTCAAGAATATTGATTACATGTTATGATGAACAACACAGGAAGTGTGGAGAGGTTTTTCTAGAGTTTTCACTCTTATGTCTTTAACTCTCTCGTTAGCATTCAAGTGTAGCATCTTTATTTACAAACGTCCTTCTTGATGACCATTGCCTTTAATCAGATCTCTAAGTGACACGTGTAGATCATAGTTGTGTCTGGGAATATTAGTCTAGAAAGGTAGGCTGACAGACTTATCACATTGGTTGTAGAAGCCATTGTATTGTAGAGGTTTCTTATGTCCCCTTTCTTTTTATTTTCTGATCATGGTTTCTGAACTCATCCATCTAGAAGCTAGGATCGTGAATCAATCAGGCAAAAGAAATGATGTACTAGTTATAAAACTGCATTTGATTCCAGATTTGAATTTTGAATTCCAATCTTCCCTCCATTTCTTGTAGCATTCTGTGCTCCATAGTTAAGTGAGATTTCTAACGGTGTAATCAATCTCTTGATCATTCTTCGATCTTCTAGTCTTCAATCTTGGCTCCTTGATGCTGATTTATTTACAATTGTGATGATTGCATGTTACTCTCAGAGTTGGCATGATTTCCTCATTCTTCAATGTACTTTCTGAAGTCTCGTGTTACTTTCTGAAGATCGTTTCCTTGGGCTTCTTGCTCTTATGTTGACCTGCTTCATTCATTAATGCATATGAATGTTTTTCACATGATATAATATTCACTTCATTTAAGCTCATTCTCTTCTCACGAGATAAAACATGTTGGTACATGCAAAGTGAAATTATTCTCACTTAAGTCTATGTAATGCACTTTGGAATTCTACCTGTTAACCTTAGTCAAGAAACTCAAGATGGCCATTAGTCGTTCTTCAAAGTATTTTCTTTAAATTGGCTTTATTGTCATTCAAAATGATAAAGCTCATACTTTCTGAAGGGTTTTGGAGTTTATAGGCTTCAGCTTGGAGTTATGAAGGGAGAGTATCCAGAGAAGTTTGTGTATCTAAATGCTTTTATGCAAATTAAAAAGACTTTAAATTTAAAAGATTTTTCAAAGCACAAAAATGATCTTCGACTAATGGTTTAGTGAATATGTCTGACACTTGGTCTTCAGTATTCTTAAACATTAATTCAATATCTCCTTTTTGTACATGATCCCGAATAAAATGATGCTTTATATCAATGTGCTTGGATCTAAAGTGCTGAATGAGATTCTTAGAAAGATTAATAGCACTAATATATCACAATAGATGGGAATTTTGGAATACCTCAGGTGATAATCTTCTAGTTAGTTCCTGATCCACAGTATCTAGGTACATTAGTTTGCAATAGCTACATATTCTGCTTCTACAGTACAGAGAGCAATGGTATTTTGCTTTTTACATGACTAAGTGATTAAGCTATTTCCAAAGAAATAGCCACATCCACCAGTGCCCTTTCTCTCCACTCTATCTTTTATGAAATCAGCATCACAGTAACCTATAATCTCAGAAGCTGCACCTTTCTCATATCATAAGCTGAGATTAGTAGTACCTCATAAATATTTGAAAATTCTTTTAACAGCCTTTAAGTGTGATTGCTTTGAGTTTGATTGAAATCTAGCACAAATCCTTACGCTTAATTGAATGTCTAATCTATTGGCTATAATATACAGCAGTGACCCAATCATTCCTCAATAATTACTTTCTAAGACCTTTTCACCATTCTCATCGGCATCAATCATTTGAGATGGATGCATGGGGGTACTCATTGGTTTGGCTTCATCCATGTTAAACTTTTTCAAAATTTCTTTTGTGTACTTTTCTTGATGGATCAGAGTTCCATCTTTTTTGTTGTTTTATTTGCAAACTAAGGAAAAATTTGAGTTCACCTATCATGCTCATTAATTTTGCAAACTCACTTTGCATTAATTTTGAAAACTTTTCATAGAGAGAATGATCAGAGGCGCCAAATATAAAGTCATCAATATATATTTGAACTATCAAAAAGTGATCATTTTGTTTAACAGTAAATAGAGTAGTGTCAAAATTACCTTTCTTGAACCCATTATTCAGTAAAAAGTTGCTCAGTCTTTCATGCCAAGCTCGAGGAGCTTGTTTCAGATCGTAAAGAGCCCTTCTTAGCTTGAAGACATGGTTAGGAAGGTTCTCACTCTCAAAATCCAAAGGCTACTTCACACATACTTCCTCGATAAGGAAACCATTTAGAAAGGCAAACTTAACATCCATTTGGTAATAAGTGAATCCTTTAAAGGCAGCAAAAACAAGTAGCATTCTTATAGCTTCTAACCTAGCTATTAGTGCAAAGGTTTCATCATAATCAATTCCCTTTTGTTGATTATAACCTTATGCAAACAATCTTGCTTTGTTCCTGATGACCTTGCCAGCTTCATCTAGTTTATTTCTGAACACCCATTTTTGTCCCGGTGATGGTCTTCCCTTTGGGTTTTTCCACAAGAGTTTAGGATTTGCTTTTTTTAAAACTAGTCCAATTCTCCTTGCATAGCTTCCACCTAACTTTGATCACTCAAAACTTTTTCAATACATACAGGTTCAATGGTAGGATGAAAGCATAGTTTGACGTATTTCTTAGGGATGATTTGGTTTTCACCCCCTTAGAAATGTCTCCAATGACTCTATTATGAGAAACTTCCTTTAGATCATAAACTCCTTTATAGTTTCTATACTTACAAGATCTTTCAACTTCTCCTTCACCTTTAGGTTGCTCTTCTTCATGTTTAGAGTTACTACTTTCTGATGGCTTTGGTGTGTTTTGAGCAGATTTTCTAAAAGTTGACATTCGCAGGCCTACTTTTTGAAGGTGAGGCTTTCATCTGCTTTACTTTTTGAGTTTTCTTTGAGACTCATTTTCTCAAGAATTTCTTCCAGTCCATCAAGGTCATAATCAAAGTCTTTCTTGAGCTCCTTCAACCTAATATGAATTGTCTTTTCAACACATAGTGTTCTTTTATTGTATGCTCTGTAAACTTTAGAGACACAAGAATATCCTAGGAAAATTCCATCATCAGACTTAGGATCAAACTTTGCAAGTTTGTCCTGGGTGTTAAGAGTAAAACATGATGAACCAAATATATGAAAGTATGAAATGTTAGTTTTTTTACCTTTCCATAGCTCATAGCGAGGCTTTTTGAGGATTGGCCTTTGAAAGATTATGTTCTATATATAACAAGAGATATTCACAGCCTCTATCCACTTTTGATAAATCACTTTCTAAAAGCATTATTCTGGCTTTCTCTTGCAAGCTTCTGTTTTCCCTTTCAGCAACCCCATTTTGTTATGGAGTTCTAGGTGCACAAAACGCTTGAAAAATGTGATTTTCAAATTCTCCTCCATGATCAGATTTGATAGAGACAATTTGAGAATTATTTTCAATACAAAAATGTTTTGCAAAAACTTTGAATCTTTTAACCACCTCATCTTTAGAAGCTAAGAAAATAACCCATGTAAATCTGGAGAAGTCATCCACAATGACAAGACAATATCTCTTCCCAGCAAGGCTAGCAGTTTTGGTTAGATCGACGAGATCCATATGTAAGAGCTCTAGTGGTTTAGTGGTTGACATCACATGCTTGTTATGGAAAGAAGCTTTGGTTTGCTTACCTTTCTCACAGAAATCACAAGTAAAATCCTTGCTAAATCTGATATTTGGTAGGCGTTTAACTAGCTATTTCTGAGATAGCTCAGAAATAAGCTTCATATGAGCATGCCCAAGCTTCTTATTCCATAACCACTTTTCATCCATGAAGGATGCAAGACATATATTGTTCAAGAGTAAAAATAGTAGCATCAAGATTACCTCTCTTGAACTCATTCTTCAGCAAGAAGGTACTCAACCTTGCATATCAAGCTCGAGGAGCTTGTTTCAAGCAATAGAGAGCTTTCATTAGCTTGAAGGCATGGTTGGAAAGGTCTTTACTCTCAAAACTATGAGGCTACTTCACATATACTTCCTCAAAGAGGAAACTGTTTAGGAACACAAACTTAACATCCATTTGATAGATAGTGAATCTCTTGAAGGCAATAAATGCAAGTAGCATTCTAATGGCTTCTAGTCTAGCAACTGGTGCAAAGGTCTCATCATAATCAATTCCTTCTTGTTGATTGTAACCATGTGCAACCAATTTTGCTTTGTTCTAGATGACTTTGCTAGCTTTATCAAGCTTGTTTCTGAACATCCATTTTGTCCCAATAATGATCTTCCCTTTTGGTTTTTCAATGAGCATCTAGACTTTACTTTTCTCAAACTGGTCCAATTTTTCTTGCATAGCATCCACCCAACCTTCATCACTAAAGGCTTCTTCAATGCATTTAGGTTCAATAGTGGAGATGAAAGCTCAATTTGGCATATTTCTAAGGGATAATCTAGGTTTCATACCCTTGGAAATGTCTTTAAGAACTTTGTTTTGAGAAACTATCTTTAAATCATAAACTCCCTTATAGTTTATGTAGCTTTGAGGATCTTCAGCTTCTCTTTCATCTTCAGATTGCTCTTCTTTATGTCTAGAATTGTCACTTTCTAATTGCTTTAGAGTCTGGAGCAGGTTTCTAAAGTGTCTATGTTCCAGAACCTACTTTCTAAGGGTTTGGCTTTCATCTGCTTGCTTTCTGAAGTTTCCTTGAGACTCATTTTCTCTAGGTTTTCTTCTAATTCTTCAAGGTCATCAGCAAAGTCTTTTTTGAGCTCCTTGAACTCCTTGAACTTGATATGAATCATCTATTCTATGTATAGTGTTCTCTTGTTGTATACTCTGTAAGCTTTAGAGACTAAAAAGTATCCTAGGAAAATACCATCATCAGATTTAAGATCAAACTTTGTGAGTTTGTCCTTGGTGTTAAGAATAAAAAATGATGAGCTAAAGATATAGAAATAAGATATGTTAGGTTTTCTACCCTTCCAAAGCTCATAGGGAGTCTTATTAAGGATTGGCTTTACAAAGATTCCGTTTTTGATATAGCAAGAGGTGTTTACAGTCTCTACCCAAAAACCTTTACATAAACCACTTTTTAAAAGCATTGTTATGGCCATCTCCTGTAAGCCTTACAATCTTGATTGGTCCAAAGAGATCCATATGTGAAAGCTCAAGTGGTTTAGTGGTTGAAACCACATGTTTGTTGTTGAAACAAGCTTTGGTTTGCTTTTCTTTCTTATAGAAATCACAAGTTGAATCCTTGTCAAATCTGATTCTTAGTAGGCCTTTAACTAGCTCTTTCTAAGAAAGCTCAAAAATAAACTTCACACAAGCATGCCCAAGCTTCTTCTGTCATAACCACTTTTCATCTCTGAAGGATGCAAGGCATTTTACATCTTGATCTCATAGGTCATCTAAGAGTAACACATACATGTTATCATGCCTCTTACCAGATAAGATAACTAGTCCTGAAGTGGGACTTACTATCTTGCATGCATGTGCATTAAATACAACATTAAAGCTTTGGTCATAGAACTGGCTGATGCTTAACAAGTTGTGAGCCAGACCATCAACAAACAATATATTAGAAATTTGGTGGGAATCATCCTTATCAACATTTCTTATGCTTGTGACCTTGGCCTTACCTCCATTGACAAATTTCACTAATCTAGAATTCTTAGGCTGCAGGTTTTTCAACCATCTTCTGGAACCATACATATATTTAGAGTAGCCACTATCCATGTACCACTTGTTGTCAGGCTCCACATGCATTCTTAGGCAAACCTAGAACAAACAAATTTTTTAATTTAGGTACCCGAACTTTCTTAGGTCTTCTTGGGTTAGTCTTTCGAGGAGGAGATTTCCTTTTTAATAAACTTCTTTCTTATGAAGCACTTGTCAGGTGGATGTCCCTTCTTATGACAGAAAGTACAAGAAACCTTGTTCTTTACTTTCTTAAACTGAGTTGACTTACTTTTCTCATCTATTTCCTATTCATATCCCAACTCGATTTTTTGAAAATATGGTCTTTGACCTCCAAGTATCAGATCAAGGTTCGTTGATCCATTTACCATTTTTTTCTAGTTTAGATTTTAGAAGCTTTGAAGTTATCTCTAGCTCAGAACTGACCTTCTGAGTATTTTTTTTTTTTTTTTGAGACTTCAGATTCTAAGACATTGAGTTTTACATTTAAAACTTTGTTTCCTCCTTTTAATTCTTCTTTTTCAAGCCTTAGACCCTCAGCTTCTGTCTTGTCAATTTGAAGTTCTAAAACAACCTTTTGATGTTTCTTTTTCAGGTTGAAATAGTACGAGGGAAGAGTTTGAGAGTCCTCAAGCAACTCCTTATACAAAGCTAAGAGTTCATCATAAGAGAGGTCAAAGTCAGAGCTGTTGACCTCAGGTTCACTTTCTAATGTATAGCCTATTATGAAGCATAGGTTTGCAACATATAGCTCCTCCTGATCTTTTGATCCTTCCTTTTCTTTTTTTGATTAACTCCAAGTGGCTAGCATGCCTTTTTTTTTTTCTTGTACACGAACTTCTTTTATGGACCCTTGAGCTTGGGATATTCTGGTTTGAAGTGATCTTTCTCTCCACAGTTATAGCAGGTAACGTTTTTCAGCTTTACCTTACCATTTCTATCCTTCTTGAGGTTGATGTCTCTTCTTCTCTTTGTCTTGCCTCTCCAGGCTGTAGACATTTTCCTCACCAACATGGAAAGCTCATCTCCATCTTCTTCTTATGTCTCATTTTTGAATTCTTCCCCTTCATCATAGGTTTTGGCAACTTTCATTATCTTAGCCTTATTCAACTTCTGATGAGACGACTTTAAGGCCATGGACTTGCTCTTCTTGATGGATTCACCATGCATTTCAGATAGCACTATCCCATGAGTTTTGAGTGACCTAATGAGTACATCTAGACCAAGAGTTTGAAGGTTTTTAGCCTTTGTAATGGTTGTGACCTTATGCACAATACTAAAAAAATGGTAACTAGTGGTAGTTCATTTTGCAAATTATGGCAGTTTTTAACCGCCATTTTTTGCAGTAACGGTGGTTTTGAAAAGCACCATAATCACCAACGCCTTTCGGTTAATTATGACATTTTCATTTTAACCGCCACAATTCACATAGGTTAATTACGGCGATTCAAAACCGCCATAATGTTCAGTCAAATTTAAAATTACATTGTTAATTATGGTGGTTAAGAACCACCGCAAGTTTCAAAAAAAGTAAAAAAAAAATTATTAATTATGGCGATTTGAACCGCTATAATTTGCAGTGAATTTTTTTAAAAAAAAAGTCAATGATGGCAGTTGAAACCGCCATAATTTGCATTCCAATTCATAAAAAAAATTATTCCTTTATTTTAATAATAATGCCACATAATTTAATAAAATCAACTTCAGCTTCATATTAGTCTAGTAATCAAGTTTTAAATTAAGCTAAATCACATATCTAGAATATATATACCATGCAAGAGCATGACAAATCAAAGGTTCTCATTCGGATTTAATAGCAAAAATATGAACATGATCTCAAACTCATTGGGATTACAATATGAGATGCTAAGAAGAGTGTGTTATTAAATCACAAGAATGAAATAAGTCTAATTGACACGTAGAAGAACTTTAAAAAGCATATTGCAAGCACAGTATGGAGAAAAAAATCCCTGCAACCAAAGACAAGAAATTCATTTGGGTCAACCACATAAATGTCATCGTTTGATGACAAAATTATACAACTTAGTTGTAAAGAAATCAGAACCAAAAAGAATTATTTAACACATTTATAATAACTTAACCAAGTAACCAAAACACTCAAAAATGTAATAGAATTTCTCTTGGAACTATGTTTACTGAAATAAGAAGGTTGATTCAAAAGCATTCTGCAAGAAATCACTGGGATATGCAGTGCTGTTTCAGCACATAAAATCTCCTAGTTTTGTCCTATTTATCTTTCTGATCTCTGCTATACTCTTTCTGTTTGTGATTGATATTCTCTATTTCTTTACTCACATAGGCATCTATCAAAGGCTATTGAAGATGTCATGCAATTCTCCAAAAATATTTTCAGTTGGGATGACTAATACCATTCCTCATAAGCCTTTCATTTCACTATCAAACACACTTCCACTAATATCTTAACAAGTCCTATTTCTCACTCTATCTCACCAGAAAATCAACAAAGTTTAACATGATAATCCTTTTTCCCATAAATAAAACTAAGTATGTCTAAGCAACTTGACTAGTCCAAAGCCCAATCAATTAATTGACACACAGAGTTTGTCAATTAATTGTAGTTATTCAGCCAATAATAGTTATTCTAAGATAGATCAAGATTCAAGCATATGCACCTATGTTTCAATGAGTTTCCAAAATTTTACTATACTTTTCTGCCAAAACTCCTCTAAAACGTGTATTCCAAAATAACATAATCCATCAATTTTATTCTGATTCCAGAAATTATGATTTTCAAATTAGTAAGCCTAACAACAGAAAAGATAATTCCTGTCATAAGGGAGTTCAGAAAGATACACCTAATTTACTTAGCAATAGAAAACGCCTAATCTAGCATTTCATTATTGATGAAAGCAAAATTCCAATTAAACTTAAAGGTATAAGCTTTCAGAACTTTCAGATGCTACCGATCCCCCTCGATTTTCTAGAGCAATTTGGAACGCCTTCTGTAATTGGAACATGCAAACAAATTGTAGTATAAGCACAATCTTAGTTACCTGTCTTAGAGTGGGAGGAAAAAACCTTCAAAAATATGAATTATGATGAACATGTGCATATCCAAACATTTCTCATATCAACCTGGCACTTTCTCTGATATACTTGTCAATTATGGCACTTGAAACAACCTATATCAGATTGAAGGGAATGTAAAATATATTTGATGATGAAGGAAACCTCAACACAAATTTGAGAAATTAAACAAAATCTGACCTTTAAGAAGTTAGCATCAATAATGCTAGCAATTGCTCTAGCTAACAATGTTTTACCAGTGCCAAGAGGCCCATAAGGCAAAACACCCTGAAAGATGACAATTGAGATGCTATTTAAAACCATGGCTCCTTAAAATACTCTTCCACCAAATACATAAAGACATAGATGACAACGCAGCTAAAAACAAAGTTTTACTTTAACAAAGCTCAGGTACTAGAAAGTTTAGTGAAAAGGTAATCACCTTAGGAGGTTTAATTCCAACTTGAAGAAAGAGCTTAGGATTCATCAGAGTAATTCAATTGATTCCCTCAATTCCCCTATCTGATCAGATAAATCACCAACAACTAAGTAACTAACATTACTAGGATCTTCATGCAGCATATTGTAAACTACTAGATCAACCTGGCAACTCAAGTGACAGACAAAAGTGACCATCAGGCATAAAATATAGCTGAATATTTTCATAAATAAACCAAAAATAAAGTGATAGTATTCGGCTTGAGTTTTTTTTTTTTATTAAAAAATGAAGAGTAAATAATCAAATTTTTTAAAGCTTGTCATCTGATGACTCGTATAAACAAAAATTCTAAATTTCCCATTTCTACATGTTTTAAGTTTAGCACAAAAGTGATGGCAACCCCTAATTGAATTGTAAGAAATAAATTCAATATGGTCTACCTTGGAGACTTTTAGAAGGATCCTTAGTATGCCCAGCAACTGACAGAAACTTATTCTCCTATGGAATCTATGGAGAGAAAGTTTGCATTGTCAAAATCCAAAATATTCCATAATTAATGCTAGCAACTAAGAAAATCACATTGAATATAGTGGATAAGATTGCATAGAGTTTTTCAAATGAGAAAAAAAAAATTTCTGCACGAACCAGAGAATGGCCAGCATAAGGGGTTAATGTTGCTAAGGATGACAAGTCTGTAGACTCAACTACAACCTTAGCCTCAACCTTTGACTATGCCTAGCTTCTCAGATCTAAAACCTATATTTGTTTCCATGTTAAGTATAAATGGAATATAACTTACTTATGAGGGAGATAAGAAAAGTTTAGGTGAAAACTCCCAATATAAACCATTACTTAAACAAAGCAGGTGGTTTCACACATCACATGATATATTACCAGTAGATAAAATACATGGCTTCATGCAACAGAGATATTGAACTATGCTTACATGAAGATCATTGAGGTAACGGCCATTGTGGTTTCCACCATATATGTACAATTTACCTAGCACGATTGTTGCCCCATGCTGAACATATAAACACACAGTAGCTTAGGAAAAAGAATAAATTAATAGAGCATAAAGTTAGAAAGCTAGTGAAGAATAAAGTTATTTTGTTTTTATTGCATGAGCCAGTACCTCATATCTGGCCTTTGGACGTTGACTGGATACTGGAGGTGCAATCCATTAATCGTAGACTTCATCTAAACCAAAGTCTTCAACAACAACAACATATTTATCCTTTGTTCCAACTTGACTTCCATTATCAGTAGGAATAATCTTTGTCTCTGGATAAGAGTTCCCATTCTCAGCTATTGGTTTAACGTTAGAATTGTGTTGTAAAACCAATAAGGCATAATAGCGAGGAAAAATTACTATGTTGACAGTAACAGCAAAAGTGCAGAAAAATACTATGTTCTCATTGTACTTCTCTTCATAAAAGCTAACTGCCTGAGAAATCTCCTAATCACAGCGGTAAGATGCCAATAAAGACTAAAATGATACGATAAACTCTTAAATTGACACTTAACCCAAATATATTGGACAAATTCTTCTGAAAAATAAAAATATGAAATATATTTGGGGATCTAAGATCTAACTCTCCATCTCATGGGGGAAATAAACTAGTCATGTTTATGTGGAAATGCTAATTTCTGGTGAAAGTTAAAGAAAAGGTGAAAGTTGGAATTAGATTAGGTAAAATGAGTATGAACCTGTAAGAAAAAAGGATGTGGTGCGAATTTCTGGTGCGCGAAGCTGGGACTCAAGCACCCTCCGTGACCAACCTCGAGCCACGATGAGAAGCCGCTGCCCAGATTCGCGTGCCTCACCCGACGCCACAAAGCCCATGCCGTGCCTTTCCCCCTCTACGTTGCCACTACTCGCGCCAAGCCCAGACCAAAGCTCCTCGAAGGCCAAGCAGCACCAATGCCATCGCCGACGACCACGCGAAGCCCGAAAAGAAGCTCAACTGTGCACGATCCGCAAGGTGGGGGACGAGTTGAGGACGATGACACAATGGTGGCTGGTGAGGGTACGCGGAGCTGTTCATGAAGAACACACTACGGAGTGGAGGAGGATATGGACGCAGATGAAGAAGAGGGGATGGAGAAGGAGGAGGAGCGCATAGTGGCTAGGTGGGGGTGGCGAGAGCACAGCAACGGCAGTGGTAGCAGCGGCGGCGGTTGGGGGTTGGAGGCACCACGGTTGTACAAAGAAGGAAATGAGTTAGTTGGAGGGAGGGGTTGTGTGAACATGGGGAGAATGGGTAATGAATCCCCAGAGTCCCGATCCTGCTTTTCCTTTTATGTGGATGGAGAAGAACAGCCACCAGAACAATCGTCCTAATGTTCTCTAAAATTATGGCGGTCAACAAAACTGTCGTAATTTACTATATATTATGGTGGTTTTGAAGAACCGCCCTAATTCAACCGCCACAAATAACAAATTTTTTTGTAGTGGCAGCCACTTGGCAAGGAGGCGTCTCAAGATTTTTCAAACCATTTCAAAGTTAGAGTATCTTTTGCCCAGTCCCTTTAGCTGGTTTATGATGTTCATAAACCTTGTGGTCATTTTATCAATACTTTATTGATATATCATTTTAAACATCTCATATTGATGAACCAGCATATTGATCTTAGTCTCTTTAACTTGATCAGTACCTTCATACAGCATATGTAATCTGTCCCATATCTTCTCTGATGTGTCACAACCAACAATTTTATCATATTCAGCCTTACTTAGTGCACATGTGAGCAAGTATTTAGCTTTAGAGTTCAACTTACCTCTTGCTTTGTGTTACTCTGTCCACTTGCTCATGGGAACTTCTCTTGATGTTGAAGGTGCATCATCGGTTTCGGGAACCTCTTCAGTTGGAACATAGTCACCTTCTTAAATTATTTCTGACAAGTCAACACATGTGTATTTTGTGAACAACTCTATGTGGTCTCTCTAGTACGCATAGTCACCACCATCAAAGAATGGCGGTATGTTAATAGAATATCCTTTTGCTATATGAATACTTTGTGACATTTGTCCCTTGGATCTTTATCCTTTGCAATCGTTAAAATGCTTAACCTTTCTAATGCCCCTTGTAGGTAGAAAAGTGCATGAAAAGGGGGGTTGAATCATGCTTCGCTTATCTTTTCTTCTTTTGCTTCTGAAAACTTAAACAAGATACTATCAAATATTGAGCTTGAAGTGCAGCGTAAATAATGTTAGGTATGCCAGAACGTAACTTTATGAACTACAACATTAGCAATATAATAGCAAATAAGATAGTCTTTAAGCAAATATTAAATAATAATCACAGAGTAATGAATGTAAAAGAGATAGGAAAGAAGAAGATACTGGACAGATATTTTTATACTGGTTTGGCCAACCTGTCTATATCCAGTTTTCAACCATCGTCGACTTTCATTAACCTTTCTCAACCCGAGAAAGAAATAAATGGATAGTCTTTGCAGTAACCTTCCCAAACTCTTACCCATGACCAATAGATAATCCCTACTGACGCAAACCAAGTAGTTATTCACCAGCCTCTCCAAGCTGAACCCGTGACCATCAAGCACACTCTACTATCACAACCTAAGTAGTCTTTTACCAGCCTCTCCAAGCTAAACCATGACCAATAGAACACTTTTACTATCGTATTGTAAGTAGTCTTTGACTAGCCTCTCCAAACTAACTCACACCGATCATTACTAGATTGAGGATACAAAGGTTTGTGTTTAGGTTTGCAATGCAAAATAACCTACACTCAACTTTCTGTAAAGTATACAATAAATGATCTAGGAAAAATTTGAATGACTTCTTTCTAACGATTTTTCCTAGAAAGAATGTATATGTCTATTAAGAGTGTAGAAAGAAGATTTTTACAAATAAGAAAATTAATTACAAGATGTAATGAAATTTTTCAAGAAAGGAGAAATTTTTTCAGAGTTTCAGCATTTGTGCAGCATCAAGATCTATCTTTTGAAAGCACAACATCTCTATATATAAATGGTCTTCATTTATGACCGTTGCCTTGATCAGTTATCCAAGTGACACATGTTGATAATTTGTTTGTGTCTTCGAAAGTAGTTTCGAAGAGTAGCTTGTTTTTTGTCAGATCTGTTACAGAAGCCATTGTGAGATAGATATTTCTGAGGTCCCTTCAGAAACTACTATTTACTTTCTGAATAAGGTTTCTGAACTCTTCCTTCTAGAAGCTAGGTTAGTTGACCAAGTTGGCAGAAAAGATGACACGCCAATTTGTAACTGGGTTTGACTTTAAATGTGAATTTCAAATTTTCCTCATTTTCCTATAGAGTGCACCGTTTCACTATGGAGTGAACTTTTTAAAGTACGGTATCAATTCCTTGGTGAAAAATGATTTTTCAGTCTTCAATCAGAGCATGTATATGATTAATTTGATTTCAATTATGATGATTAAAGGTTGTAGAACATCTTTGCTTCAAAGCTGGTTTGGCATAGTGCACTTCTGAAGACACATTCTACTCTATGAAGATATGAGCCTTGGTTTCTTGTTCACGAGTGATTTTCTTCAATTTGTTAAGCATGTATATGTAATTTGCACAATATAATATTCACTTATATTAAGTTCCTATCTCTTTAAACAAGATAAAATATGTTTGCACATGTAAAGTAAAACTATTTTTTATTCAAGAATGTGTTATCCAATCCGAAAGAACCTATTTGCTATCTCATAAAACTCAAGGAAAGATATTAGTCGTTCTTCAAAATATTTTCTCAAAATTAGTTATGTCATCACTCAAAATATATTACATTAGCACTTTTTTGTAGGGTTCTGGAGCTAACATCTTTTACCTTGCTAGGCTTGAGACTGGGGGCTTCTAGCCTAGATGATTACCCCGGCCCTGCAAGACATTTCTAGATCTCAAGTCTCTTCAATTGTACTAGACTTGAGATTAGGGGCTTTGTGTTTCGAGCAATGTCAACATGCCTGAACTCTTTAAATGATTTTAGAACTACAATCTCTTCACCCTTTTTGGGCTTTAGACTAGGGGAATCATGGTCTGGGCAAGAAGTCTGGTCACCCGGTTATCCGTGAATGGTGGCTTATAACTCGACCCGATCCACACTAACATCCAACGCTTTCCCATTATGATTTCTTTGATCCTAGCCATGATAAAGGCTCACCGCATTATGGCCATCAAACCCTATAGACTCTGTCCCTCGGTCTAAAGATGACAGTTTCATTCCTAACCTATAAATCAACCTAGCCTAAACAAATATTAAAGTTGTTGGACAGGAAACATCATCTACACATACATACATGTTAATACATTGATCTTGCTATGCAGCCTTTAAAAAACTTTACAAATCACAATCATTCTATAACATGTATCAATGCCAGAGACATTTATGAAAAGTAATGACTTTCTAATTGACTTTGTATAAGAAATCATACTTTTTTTTCCAAAGACTACATGAGGGTGTTGTTCTTCATTGCATACAAGCATCTTTTTATTATTATTATTGATTTAAAGTGTTTTTCTAACCATTGAGCATTGGTTAAGGATTTTAAAGAGATAAGTTTCTCATAGGAAAGTGTGATTAGGTGTAAGGACCACTCAAAAGGGATAAACTTACACCTTGGAAACTTACCTCTTTAGAATCTTTTGCCGTGTCCTTGTTAGAAAATTCCAAATTTAAATAAGGATTTTTTTTTATAGGACATTAGTTAAGAATTCAAAAAAGACAATTATTGCATATGAAAGAGAGATTTTTAAGTTTATAATGGATGAGACTAGCTAAAAGGTTTAGAAACTTACCTCTTATTGAATTTTTAACAAATGTCCTTAGGATGCTAGTTAAAATAATCCTTCAAATAAGTAATTATCATTTATTCAATTAATATTTATAAATATACTTTAGTAATCATGTATCTCTCACCATGGATAGATCAACATGTTGTGAGGTATGGGACAAAAATTTTGAAATATTTTTAATAATTATATAAATGTTTTGTATTTTTGTCCTTTTTATAATATTATGTTTGATCACACACTAAATCTAAACAAAATAAAATAATAAAATACAATGTATATGATTTCTTCTTATATTCATCTACCCTTTTTTTCCCCAATTATCAAAATTTTCTAGAGCTGTCACCAACTCCCACCAATTATTTAAAAAATTATAAAAATGAAATATTTTGACTGACTAAGTATATTAAATATTTTTACATTATCCAAGCACCAAAGTTAAACACAAATAACAACTAAATTATAAAATACTCATTAAAAATGGCAAGCACGTCAATCATCGTATATATATTACATAGAAAATTTCAAAAAGAATAAACGAGGAAGGATTCACAAAATCCTTCTTTATTTTTTCCTCAACACCTACAGCAATAAATAATATATGACATAAATTTAAAAAATGTGAAATCGCTCATTCTCTCTTTAGTATACACTATACAGAGATCAACTCACCATAATCAAGTAATCATAATCACTCCGTAATCAATTAAAATTCAACAACAAATCTGTATAGAAACGAATCAATTTTGTACACAAATCAACAAGAAAACGAATGCACTCATCGGATTCAATGATTGAAGATGGCCAGCATTTGCAACACAACCGCAGCTCCTAGCAAAGCCGCTGAGGTCGAAACAGATCCAGCTGCTCCTGCGTCGGGCGCCGGAGCCGGTGACAGGGCGGCGCCTTGGGCGGAGGCAGCGGCGGCGAAGAGAGCAAGGATGAGGAGGAGGAAGGTCATGGACTTGAACATGGTGACTGGTGATGATGCCATAGGGAAAGTGATGTTGGGGATTAGAAGAGAGGGAAAAGCAAACTCAGAGAAAGTTGTGGATAGGAAGAAGAGGGAGCTGTTGAGAGAGAGAGCGAGGTGCGGGAGGTTATTTATAGAAGGATATTGACTCCTCAATCGTTATGTAACGGGAACGAATGCTTTAGTGAAGACCGAAGAGGATGTAAATTTTAATTGTTTACAAATTGTATTTTAATATAAAAATAAAATATCAGAAATTGTATTATTATATAATTTTTTATCATCTTATTCCAGACTTTGTAAAAATTATATAATTTTTCTAATAAATTGAAAATAAAATATAGATTTAGTTTATATGGATTGACAGTGTAAAATTTTTTTACACTATTATTCAATTATTTATTATCACATCAGTTGTGATACTTTATTCCCATATTCATTACTTAAAAGCACATATAAATAGAAAGATATAATTAAAAGCTAGTTAATATATCCAAATTAATTACTTATAAAATATATGCAATCCCTCCTTCACCCAAATATATCTTAAGTTGTGGGGGTATATTTTAAATAATAAAAATGTTGACTAAAAATCTTAAAATTTAAAATTGAGTTAATACTCATTTTAGTTCCTAACTTTATATTCATGAGCCATTTTAGTCTCCAATTTTTAAAATGATTCAATTTAGTTTTTGATATTGTAAAACGTGAGTCATTTTAATCCCTCAACTCATTTTTATTTAACATTTCATCAATTAAATGATGATATATAGTCTTAAATAATATCTTGACATACTTTATGTCATTTGAAGTATAATAAAGTTTAAATAACTCATTTTGATGCCTAAGATTACACAAAATGAGTCATTTAAGTTTCCATTTCAAATCATAAAATAACTTATTTTGTGCAATGTTAGACACTAAAATGAGTTATTTTAAACTTTATTTTGCTTCAAAACACAAATGATATGTATGTTAACCTATCACTTAAGGTTATCATCATTCAATTGATAAAATATTAAATAAAAGTGAATTGAAGGACTAATATGACTTAAAATGTATAATGTCAAAGACTAATTTGACTCATTTTAAAAATCAAGAACTAAAATGACTTAAGAGTATAAATTGAAGGATTAAAATGAGTATTAACTCTTTAAAATTTAAAAGACATAACTATTAACATTAATAATAATAATAACAACAATGACAATAATAATATGTCCAATTAATTTTCTCAATAATTATTAAAATTATACATTTTGTCATTTGGAGGGCATCAATTTATAGTAGACTAGGTGCAAGTAAGCCCACAATCTTGTACTAAACTCATGCATATTCCAATGAGTTATGGAAGATCGTGAGTTTACCCATATCCCCTAATATTTTAGCTAATAAAAATTCATAATAGACTAAGTGTCGGCTTGGAGATTTTGTGACTTTTTGCTTTTGGCCATGATTGTTTTGATGGTTTTTATTTTTATTTTTTTGGCAAATTGTTGTGTGACTTTTGGTTCACTAAAAGTGGAAAAAGTATATAGACACTATAGCAAAATTTCCTCTCCTGATTTCATTTATGATTGTCATGTTTATTAAATATTCAAAAAATATTAATATATAAATAATTATGAATTAAATGGAAAGTAAGGGTTTACATTGGTCCTTGAAATTATAAGCGTGATTCATTTTAATCCCTGAAATTTAAAAATAAATATTTAGTTTCTAAAATTTCATTTCATAGGCCACTTTAGTCTGTGGTCAAATAGATATTAGTCAATCATTAGTGTTCTGCTGATGAAGCATGTTAAGTGATACGTGACATGTCACATGTTAATAATGTGTCATATTAAACATACGTGATGTGTCATATGGTATGCTAACATGACATCAAATTAAAATAAGTTCAAATTAGTTTCTAAAATTAAATAGAATAACTAGTAATTTATTATTAATATATGCTTCATCTATTTCACAATAACTATAAGTTTTTAACTTTTTTATGTATCAAAATATCTTTGTATTCATAATATCTTGGTAGCATTAATTTTTTCTTCCATTAAGACCCTTAATATGAATGTGTTGAATAAGTAATTAACACATTTACTAATAGGAGTAACAATGACTATATAAAAATAATTTATCAACTCATATAATAATATAATTATATATTTATCAAGATTTTTTTTTTACCTTAATATTTTTTTAAGTTATTGTGAAATAAAGGAAGGGAGTAGCTTTAAGGGAATCCATCATTAGAATCATAGTTTTAAAACTCGACTCGGTGATTAACTCGGTCAAGGCATTGGGTCAATGGGTCACTGGTTCAACCGGTGGGTCACTGGTTCAACTGGATATAATTAAATAAATTATAAAATATTTTAAAATTAAAATAAATAAAATAAAATAATATAAGTAATAATCTAACACATCTTTAGAATTATACATGTGGCATGTTCTTAGTTATCACTGTATCTTTTATTTTTTTGGGTCAAAATTTAACACTCTTCAAAAATCAAAATAGTAAAAAATCTAATCCCCTAATAGTTGCACATTGTAATTTCACGTTTGTGTCAAAAAACAGAGAATGCAATCTCATAATATAACAAAAAAGCAAGTTCAAGGCCCAATCCAATAAAACCCTAATATGTCAAAGTTGGAGCCTTTACCCCTTAACTTCTGCTGGAGCCTCTTGTGCGCCGCTGGAAAAGTTGGAGCTCCTTTTCACTTGTGTTAGGAGCTTGCCCCACTTGACTTGTGCGCGCTGCTGTAGCCTTTCCAATTTCCCTTCCTTACTTGCTCCTGTCCATCATGTCTTCTTCATCTCTCTCTCTCTCTCTCTCTCTCTCTCTCTCTCACTTATTTGTGTCCTTTCTCATCGCGACAGTGAGATGAGTTGTTGATGGGGAAAATAGTGGCGAGGCAAAGCGGCGACACAGCATGGTAGTGAGGGACAACGGCGGTGGCAAGACACAACGGTGGCGGTGAGACATTTTTTCTGTGGACTGAATGAAAACCGGTGGTTCCCAAGTCGCCGGTTTTTATGAAAAATCGCTGGTTCTTATCGGTTCACCGGTCGGACCGGCCGGTCCGGTTCGAGTTTTAAAACATTGATTAGAATAGATACATGACTCAGGATTGGTTGGTCCTGCCCATGTTGGGGACCAACATTAATCCACCCTTTAACACCATTAGATATAATATCAAAATAAATCAATGGACTATATTTATCAGATAAAATAAATTTAACTTAATTATGAAATTAAATCAATTCATGCTTTGTCAAATTTGCCCTTCTATACATCTCTTTCTTTTTCATTTTTTTTTGTATCTACCATCTCTCTCTCTCTCTCCCCCCTCGATCCAGCAACTACCAAGGACAACAAACTCAGTGTCTCTGAATGTCAAAGCATAGAGCTTAAAAGATTATTGGACCAAAGTTAAATAACATTCATCAATATCAACCCATGAACAAGAGGGTAAACCATGGGTTTGTGGTTGGCAAATTAAATGTGAAAGGCTATGTGATGGGGTTTGGAAATCCTGTCCGAAAGAGAATAGTTGAAGCTACAAAGAAGCCACTTTTAAGAAATTATTGTGAAGAGAAAAACCCTTATTATCATGACATTAAACCATGTTGTTAGCCTTTATTTTGCTGCTTCTCATAAAAGAATTGTTTGTTCTTTATAGAATATAGATAGATTGTGATTAGAAGGTTTCCACTTGCTTTTGTTAGGTTTATTAAAAATAAAAACGCTTGTCTTCTTGCCTTAGCTACTAGTGTGTGAGCTTCAATTGAAAAAAATGTGAAGAAAATTAAAATGTTATTGTCATACATGTTTCTATGTATGAAGAAATAATGAGGCTTGATTTGATTTGGAATGATGCTTTGTTGATTTACTCAAGCGCAAGAGGAAGGCATACATCCTCAAATCAATCCGTTGGGTTTGTTGCCCCACTATCATCACCTATAGATGATGGTGTTGAAAAAGTGGCTGATAGCGACGGTGAGGTCACTAAAGGAGAAGACAACATTACCTTTGGCATATGTTTCATCATCCATGGGCAGAGGATATTGGATGGGTTGGATTTGAGGCTAAGAAAGGGGAAAAGGATAGTAGGGGAAATTTGATGTTAGATTGGAAGCTTATATAGAGAAGGGGGGAGAGGCTGCCACCATTTTTGGCTTTGGAGATTGGATCTACAAAAGCAGATAAAGGTGAGTGAACAGTAGTTAGGGAAGTAGGGGCGACCGACAACGGTGATGGTGGCGGCGGCAATGGTGGCAATAGCGGCAGCAACAATGGGGTGAAGGTGATGAGGTGAGTGGCTGAAAAGAAGATTGAAATTGGAATGGTTCAAAGAGAAAATTAGAAATTGAAGGAAGGTTGATTTGGTAAATTTGAGAGAAATTTCATAGTGGAACAATGTTAGTTACCAGCATGGAAAGGACCAACTAATCCTAAACCTAGATACATGGGTAGGGATCGGTTTGTCCCTTCCACGAATGGGAGGAACATTAGACCATCTTTTTATTTAACTCATATATATTTTAATGGTTCAGATCTAACAACTAAAATAAAAAAATTTTATTTAAAAGATAAAATTAATTTTGAATGTCCAACTCCATCCTTTCTCTCTCCCTTCTCTCTACAATCCATTCAAATCAGTCATCTTCAACTTTTTGGGAGGCCTCCTCAGCCACCACACTGTTCCCAGCAGCTTTCTTGCCACTATCGCCTCCACCATTGTTGCCCAAGTCCACCTTCACTATCGAAAACCGACTTTGTCTTGGCCACCCATGCCTGCTTAGTCTTCACTGCTTGCACCGCCGCTGAACCCAGCGCGTTAGACAGTGGACATCTTTGGTAAAAATGGCAGCTTATTAGGAACATGTCCCTGCTACACTAGGGGCTCACGGTGGATGATCCACCTGTTGGGAAAATAGGCTACTTCCCCTCCTTGAGAACTACCCTAAACAGATAAATAAAATAGGAACATAATCACAACACAAGAATTTAACGTGGAAAACTCCAAAATCGGAGAAAAACCACGACCTCTATCAAAAAGACAATAAGAGAATATCACTATGTGAAAATTATTACAACACACAGACTCCTCTCTTAAACACCCACACCCCAGTACACCCACACTATCCAAAGCAAATATTTGAACTGCACTTCACAACACTCTAAAACACGAGTATAGAGGAAGCAAAGTCAGATACAAGCTTAAAGTGTTTCTGACTGGTGCATCTTCAAAAGGAGAACGTAGGCTCACATATATAGCCTTGGTAACCCCTTCCTATTCCAATCCTTAGCAATGTGGGACTTCTTTCACAATCCAATTTAAATCAAAACTTAACAATCTCCATCTTGATTGAAATAACACAACTTCAGCTTCCATTGTCAACACCGACAATCCCTTGCTGACATTGTCTATACCGACAATCATAGTTCAAAGAACTATCATACTCCACCATAAAAAAGTATACTCACTTGGAATAGAACAATTCCAAGAATTTCACCTTGACACATGTCAAAATCTTGTTGAAAAGTTTATGGTGTAACTTCCATGTTGGCTCTGTTCGGAAGTTCCTCAGCCATCGACATAACCCCCACCATACACCCTACATCTCAATGCCAATCAATGCCTGTGTGCAACTGTGGATCCACTTGCAACAACTTATCCTTTTCCATGACAGCACGGTAATACTATGAGGATACACTTCTTACCTTCTAGTAGAGATCATCCTCTCCCCCTAGGAGAGCAATGTTGCAAGCATCAGATTGAGAATCCTTTTCCAACACCACGCCACTTGGACAATTTTTCTTTACATGCCCAGACTTTTCGCATTTCCAACATGTCACACTCCATCCACGATTCTTTTTCCCATAAATGTCACTTTTAGTTATCAACAATCAATTAGATGAAGTGCTACCCTCATTCTCATTCTTCTTTCTTTAGCAATGACTTTATTAGCAACTTCTTCAAAATTCAAAGTTTCCTTCCCATACATCAAAATAGGCTTGATACGCCCATAGGAAGATGGAAGAGACAATATAAGCCTTAATGCCTTATCTTCATCATCAATCTTCACTCTAATTGCCTCTAATTCTGAGACAATACCATTGATAGCACTAAGATGGTCGGAGACTTTCATGCTTTCATCCATGTGTAGATTATGAAATTGCTCCTTCAACAACAGCCGATTTGAGATACCCTTTGCCTGATATAACCCTTCGAGTTTCTCCCAAAGTTCCTTGGCTGTTGATATTCCTTGCACATTTGCAAGAACATTCTTAACTAAACACAGACGAATAGCACTTGCTGCTCTCAAATCTAGCTCATCCCAGTTTTCATTATCCATATCAGCATTCTTCCCTTTCAACGCCTTGTGCAAACCTGATTGTATCAACACATCCTTGACTTGTATCTGCCACAAGCGAAAACTAACTTTTCCATCAAATTTCTCTGTCATACTTCACAACACTTGAAAAACTTAATATTGTTGCAACTGTGTACTAGAGTAGTGTAAATCAACTATAAACAGTGCACAAAAGGGTTCCTAGGAAAGAGAGGTGGGTCGTAATGGATACGCTTAAATACCAAGTCTTTCCTTAGCCAGAACCTTTCCTAATTGCACTCTCACAGTATCACATTACCTCCCAGCAACAGCAACCAAGAATGATCTCCAAGCACCAGGGACAAAATCCCATTGAATCAAAGATTTTGATACTAATTGCTGGGAAAATAGGCTACTTCCCCTCCTTGAGAACCACTCTAAACAGAGAAATAAAATAGGAACACAACCACAACACAAGAATTTAACGTGGAAAACTCTAAAATCGGAGAAAAACCATGGCCGTTGTCAAAAAGACAACCAGAGAATATCACTATGTGAAAATTATTACAACATACAGACTTCTCTCTTAAACACCCACACCCCAGTACACCCATACTATCCAAAGCGAATATTTGAACTACACCTCACAATACTCTAAAACAAAAATACAAAGGAAGAATAGTCAGATACAAGTTTAAAATGTTTTCGATTGATGCATCTTGAAATGGAGAACTTAGGCTCATATATATAGCCTTGGCAATCCCTTCCTATTCCAATCCTTAGTAATGTGGGACTTCTTTCCCAACCCAATTTCAATCAAAACTTAACACCACCATAGCCAAATAACCAAGAAAGTTTTCTTTTTTACTAAGTTTTGAGTTTGCAGTGAGATTAACAACTCAAAATCCAATTCATGGGAGGGACCACGTATCAGTCCCCTAGATAGTCCAAAAGTTCATTGACAGCTCTCGAGGGGCTGGGCAACGGTGTAATCTGCTGCATTGTGAAGGATTGAGCTCACATACTCTGCTTGTATATTTTACGGCTTTAACTAACGTTTAAATGCATAGCGTTTGAAAGAGTTAAAAACAGGAGTTTCATTTGATTGTGAAAATCAGATCTTGTACTTATAATATGTTTTTGAATAAGAAATAGATTCATTTATTAAATTCCACATGTTTGATTGCTTTGATTTTGAAATCTCGTTAAATTTGATAGAATTTTGTAAGAATTGATTTTATTTTATTTTATCTTTATGGGAGAGATTGGATTTTAAAAATTAATTAAATATAAAATAAATCAAGGAAAGTTCATCCAAACACTATCTAAAGGGGCAGTAGGATGGGATTTTTTGAGGTGAAATTGGTTTCTTTAACTCAAAAAAATATTTTTCATATAGTTGAATAATTTTTAAAAAGTACTTAAAGTCTAAAAAAAATTTGATTTTCAGTTTTATAATTATTTTTCAAAAAATCTGAAATAAATGCAACCCTAATATATTTTAGAATAATAATTGGTGTCTAATAAATCAATTCAAATTGTATTTTATATATTCATTTCAATTATAAAATTTAATTTATAAATAAAATTATTTCAAGTCAAATCAAATTATTTTCTAATTTTAATCATTCAAAACACTACATAAATAATTAATATTTTTTCTTGTCTAACCGCTATAATTTTTACACACTGTTTTACTATTAAAATTATGTTTATTCAAATAAATGTGACTCTGATACGGAGAAGTTTTCTTAAAATATATATTAAAAAATATTCTCTTAAAAATATTTTTAAACACAAGATCGAAATTTGAAACATACTCTTAACAACCCAATCATCAAATGATCGCACACATTAATTTAATTATGACTAATTATAGTTGACTATGGTGTATAAATCATTAGAATGAGAAAAAATTTTCCCCTATATTATTAAATATAGATCATATTAGCTGTACAAAAATTGTTATGTCTATTCTTCTAATTATATTTTTAATATTGTAATTGACGTGATATGAATTGAATAGTATAAAACTAAGAAATTTCTTCCAGGTACCAAAAGTCTCTTGCTTTCCAAGTTAGAGTACTTAAAATTTCTTCGTTGGTAACAAGGCGTGGGACCGAGAGAAAAACGTGGACAGGTGGAATCTATGGCTGTTGTGTTTCTCGTTGGCTTTTCGTTAAACAAAGATGCTGATCAGCTGGAATACCTGGCTAGCGTCCAAGTTGCAGCACCGCACTCGTTGATTCATCTTTTCTTAATGAAGAGAGATTAATAATATTTTGTGTATAATTAAATCATATAGTAAATATATATTATATATTTTATTATTATTAGATGTGATACGTGATCTTTACTCATTCATTGAATTCAATAATGATAAAATATGTGGTTATATTTATTATGTAATTTAATTAAATATTTAACATATTCAAGTTGAACAGTTGATGCTTGACTTCGTCAGGATCCACCAAATGGACATTTCTAGAGGATTTGAAATTATTATATAATACAACTAATTCACATTACTGTATAAAAAGTGAAAACCATACGTGTAAGAAACCTGCCTAGAGACTTTGTGGCTGAGTCGCGGAGACACAAAGTCAATTTAAGTGCAACATTTGAAAAGCGCAAACTCATCCATACAAAACCGGGAATTCCATAGTGAATTTACAAAAAAAAAACTTACCCCAACATAGGTAACTTAGTACTCACGTTCAAAATGCGCGTAACTAAATTACTGCTAACAACATTGTTCCAAAACACAAGATTAGCAAGAATTGGTTTGATTTAGATTTTGATAAAATTATTTTTAAAATAATTGATACTAAATGAATTGATTTTAAAAAAATTGGTTTTGAAAGAATTAATTTATGTTTGGAAAAGATACTAAAAAAATGAGTTTAAAATAATTGATATGAGATGAAAAAATAAAACGTAAAATTTTTAACTTTCACTTGAATTAGTTTTTTCTAAAGCGAAACATTTTGATTATTAGAATTTAGAAGTGAAAACCCAAACCAAACACTTTCACTTTCTCTTAACCCACTTAATTTGGCCGCAACTTGAAAATTGTTGCAATCCGAACATGCTGCAATAAATTAAAAGGTTTCCAGTCGCAATTATCAATGTTTTGAACATGAGTTTATCAACATCAAATAAGAGTTACCAATGACGTAATTTTTTTTTTCCCCCAAAGAACTCACCATAGAATTGACCCACACAAAACAAGCACGAAATTTGCTGCACAACGATCAAACCCGTTAACTACTACGAACTCACACACATATGATAAAATTTAATTTGAAAATTCCATATTATATATTACTATCAACATTCGAAAAAAATGTATGAGGTGCATGTGAATATGCATGAATATGAATATATTAGGAGCGTTAGCGTAATTCACAGAATTACCAGTTAATAAGTATCCCTTTTGTCATGTTTAATCTAATGCTTGGTGAAGATCAACTGAACGATGGTTTGGGTTTGTGTTGGGTATGCTAATTTTTAAGACGTATATAGTATTTGCTTAACAAAAACCAATGTTTTAAATTGCGGATCGCATCACATGATGCAGCTGTAATATTGTGGTTGCGATCCGCAGCGCAATCGCATCGGACCGCATCAAGGCCGCAATGGACCGTAACGAGGTCTTTTTCAATTCGAAGACACGTAAAAATTTTACACCACATTAGTTATAAAGAGTATTGCAACGATCGCAATTTTTGCAACTGCAGCGACCGCAATTTAATACACCAACAAAAAATACACATATAAATATTAATTATATACATTTTTTTTCTCCTAACAACCTTTTTTTGGCACCTTAAAAAGCAGTATGTACGAATTTCCTATGCATTCGCTGTTGCTGAATGGCGGTGAATTAGCTTCGAGCCAGTAACTCTGGGGCATGTCCCACAGGGAATGTGGCCTTTTATTGAATTCTAGTTTCCCATTGGATGCACGGCCTAATTTGTCTACCCATTATTGAATTTGCTGTGCCATCTTCGTCAGTCAGCTTCTTCTCTTTTCTTTCCCTTCAGGCCGCTACTTCTTCGTCTTGTAGGTTGTACCAAACGAGAAGAAAGTGACAGAAAAAAAGACGGGACAACTGAACTTGTGCGCTAAAAGTACAATTACGACCAGCTCATTTTTCTTGCCTAACTTATTAATGATATTTGAGAAATGCTTGCTTGTTCTTGCACGCGAGGATTTCTTTTCTTTTTCTTCTTCAATCTACTCATGCTTGACGTATTAGGAGATAGTAGCATATTAGTCAAATAATGAATTAGTCATAACAAAAACTTTTTCTCACTCTAAGAATAACTAAAATTTCTCCTCGTACTTTAATACTGGGAGGAAATCAAGAATAATCTCAACCCTTGCTTTTAGTTGAGAGAAGGAGAGAGAAAATGAATTCAAAGAAGCACATTATTTTGTGGAGTGAAAATGTGTTTTTATATGGATGAACTTCATTTATTTAATTTACAGATCAAGTTTATTCATAAAATTTTCTATCTAATTTCTATCCCTATATTAAACACAGCTAAGGTTATGATAAAAAAAATGTAACAATTTTATCTTTAAATCAAATCGTGTTTTGAATCTTTAAAAAAATAAGAAACGATTTCATTTGCAATATAACTCCATAGAATTTTCTTCCTTTGCTTTTTTAAATCCTATTAAGAATGATAGGGATTTGAGTGAAATTGATTAATTGATATTGAAATTCAAGACAAATTAAATCAATTTAATTCCATTTTTTAACCACTCCAAATACAATAGTGTATTTTAAATATAAGAATTGATTTGTAAATCAATTCAATTTATAACATATTTATTCATTCTAAACATATAATTTAACTTTTAAATCAAATCAATTCAAATCACTTTAAATCAAATTAAATTGTTTCCTAAATTTAATCACTCAAAATATTACCTAAGGGAATATTTGGCTAGGGATAAAAATGAGAGAAATATTTCTAGTCTTAAATATGTTTTTGGTACTAAAAAATATTTGTTTTGTTTCATTACAAACATTTTTTGTTGTTAATGTTTGGACCAAATCCAAAAATTATTTTTTCAGAGACCAAAATTAAATTAAAATTCGTTTCTAAACCACCAATTTGGTTTCTCAAACACACACACATGTGTGCGTGTTTGTTTGACATTAGTATAGTACCTAGAAGATTTTTTTACATCAATTTAGTCCCGAAAAATATGCATACATTTGTTTTGTCCTTAAAAGATTTTAGACACTAGCTTAGTCCTTGAAAGATATATGTGACATTAAATAAGTTCATGTGAATGTTTAGATCAAGGGAACCAAGTAGATGTTATTGGTTTTGATTGAAATAAAGTATCTTGGAAGAAGTCATATATCACCTAGGAAGGAAAGTGGAGAAGGAAGCTTCTTGTTACGAGTCCTACATCACAAGGACTACAAGTGGAGAGGGGAGGTCAAGGCTATATATATATAGATCCAAGTTCTTTGTTTCAACTTGCACCAATCGGAAACACTTTAAAATTATGTCTGACTTTTTTTTTTGGTACTCTTGTCTTATAGTGTTATGAGATGTAGTTTAGATATTTGCTTTGGAGAATGTGGGTGTACTGGGGGTTAATGGGGTGTTTGAGAGTGAAGTTTATGTTATGTACAAGTTTTCACATAGTGTTATTATTTGGCTGTCGTTTGCCAGCAGCCATGGTTTTTCTTTAATTTTGGAGTTTTTCACATTAAATACCGTGAAAAACACAATGGGAATGACAAATTTTTCTAAACAAGTGGTGTTAGAGCTATGGTTCAGTGGGATATTCTTAGTATGCTCTGTGGTTGCATCATTGTCTGATCCAAGAAAGTATACTTTTTATAGTGCAGTATGATAGTTCTTTGAACTATCATTGTTAGTACAGATAATGATTGCAAGGGATTGTCGGTGTAGACAATGGAAGTTGAAGATGTGCTCATTTCAATCAAGGTAGAAATTATTGGTTTTGATTGAAATAAACATCTAGGAAGAAGTCCCACATCGCTTCGGAATGAAAGTGGAGAAGGAAGTTTTTGGTACCAAGTCCCACATCACTCAGGAATGCAAGTGGAGAAGAGAGGTCAAGGCTACATATGTGGATCCAAGTTCTTTGTTTCAACTCGCACTGGTTGGAAACATTTTAAGCTCATGTTTGACTTTCTTCTTTTCTCTGTACTCTTATCTTAGACCGTTGTGAGATGTAGTTTACATATTTGCTTTGGAGAGTGTGGGTGTACTAGGGGTCAATGGGGTGTTTAAGAGTGAAGTCTATGTGTTGTAAAAATTTTCATAGTGTGTTATTCTCTGGTTGTCGTTTGCCAGTGACCGTGGTTTTTCTTCGGTTTTGGAGTTTTCCACGTTAAATACCGTGTTGCGATTGTGTTCTTTTTTATTTCTCTATGCTTAAGGATAATTCTCAATGGGAATGACGATTTTTTCCCAACAAGACTGTTAGCTAGGGGAGCCCAATGATATTGTTGGAGTTAAGTGTTAGAGACAAAGTCCTACATTGGTTAAGAATAGACTAAGCGAGTAGTATATAATATGGAAGGAGCCATAACTCATTGTCTTAAGGTTTTGGGACAAAATATAGCGTCCAGCTCGGTGGTATGCTAAATTCACTTAGCCCATTGGTTGTATCTCCCTTTGTTGGGCTCCCCTGCCTTAACAGATGTCACAGGCATTTTTCATGTACCAAATTAAAGTGAGGTCATATGTATCTTTTAATGGCTAAATTGATATCATGTGAATCTTTTAGAGACAAAATTAATGTAAAAAATCTTGCAAGGACTAAACTAATATCATGTGAATCATAGGGACTAAAGTGATAGCTTAGTCAAGCTCATTCATAAAATTTTTCTCTTATTCTTATTCCACCCAAACATATTATATTATAATTAAAGAATAGAGAGAACTATCATTTTAGCTCTCAAAAGATCATATTACCAACAAAATAGTTCCTGAAAGTAACTATTTGCTCATGAATTTTCAAAAATCCACCCCATTTGATAAATTCAACCAATTGCCAACTTACCTCCATTTTCACTAGCAAAAATGATTCTGTGTCTTGCTTTTTGACAAATTGGGGCAGTAGAACTACTCTTTTAGTCCTACTAGATCATATCTTTGACAAAGTAGCCCATTTTATGACAAGTTGGCATGGTAGAAACACCACTATAGCCCCAAAAGATCATATCTTTAACCAAATAGCCCTTGAAATATTTACCTTTAGTAATGAAAAATGTAAATCAATTGATGTTTTGAATTTGTCAAAAGAGATGGATTTGCAAGGTCATGAGCAAATATAGTTTCTTTTCGGGATTATTTTGTCAACAGTATGATCTTTCAGAGTCTAAAGTGGTATTTCTCCCTCAAGAATAAAAAGAATTGTTATTTTCATAAAGGTATAAAGGAATTGTTCGTAACTAAAGCCACTAGAAGTGGGCCAATGGTGAGGGGCTTGGGTAGTTTGTATGAGGTCAAAGATTCAAACCTTATTGTAACTAATGTATAAAAAAAAAAAAAAGAATTGTTTGTAGCTTAGTTGTTAGTACATTATTATGTGTAATACTTTTTGGGGCTAATGTATAATCATGATTGCTAAAGAAGAGACTTTTGACATACACAAATCCTAATCCATTGTACAACCTATGATCTTTTTTCATAAGAGCCCATGATTACGGGTGGAAATAGGCAAACGACTTATCATGGGGCCTACAGCCATTTACAATTGATACGATAAAAAACAATATGAGTTAATTTATGCTCTAAATTTTAAAGTATCATAAAAAAAAAAGAAAAAGAATGTCTAAATACTAATACTAGAATAAGAAATCGAAAATTCAATTCATTATAAGACTTGCTGCCGCTCGAACTCAAACTGAGATGCTCTAGCATTACTTCCTAAGAGCAATGTAACACCCTAAATCTTAACCTAATACTACTAGTATGTATTTAGGTTAATCCTTAGAATATTACCTCTTGGTCTCATTCTTTACTTTGAAAATACTTAGCGGAAATATAGGTAAAATTTTTCTTTTTGGAATTAAAACCAAAGTGAGAGCCACGCATGATTCTTTAAACAGGAAATTTTTACAAGTCATAAGAGTAAAGCATGATAAAGCACATTAATAACATGGATACATCAACTGAATATATATATATAATGTGCCTACCAAAAAGGCAGGACTATTCGGTACATAGAAGAACGAAATACAACTGAAAAGAAAATACAAGGGAATCATAAAAGCAACACCCATACCCATGTGCACCTAGAGTAGACAACCTCATATACAAAAGAAGGTTTGTCCTCAACTATGTGGCGTGTGTGCACTAGCTACTACCCATCTTATGCACCTACTCTTGCTGGTCCGAGTACTGAAGGGTGGAATTGATCCACTGGCGGATCTCGGCGGGAGTGGTCGTGCTGATCATCGGAGCGTGTCTACCGTGGCGAGGGCGCATGGATGGCCTACGAGCCAACCTCAGCTGAACCACCGTCTCCTCACTCCCGGCTCTCATCGGTGGAGGAGTGGGGCTGGAGCTCCAACTGTACATGTGCGAGGGTGGGTCCTTTGATGGATCCGTCTCTGAATACTGAGTCCGGAGCACATACTCCGGATAGTCACGTGTGGCTGACGTCTCGGGCTGAATGCGGAGGATCTGCTCGTCGTGTGGTCTAGCTCGCTCAAAACGTGTTATGATGGTAGGGAGCAGTCGGGGTGAAGCGGTAGCTCCGTACTGGGTGCGCGAAGGGTCATCCCATAAACATAAATACTCGGCGACAAAGGCTGACCCTCAAAATGATATGACCCGAGTGCTGGGTCATGGTGCAGCTCCCATGTCGGGGTGTCGATGAAGAGTATGAAAGTCGCCATCTGAAGATATGATGGAAGAAAAGAGAGAGGGAATGAGAATCTTCTAAAAGAATTCTCAGTAGGGCAATCCCTAACTAAGTGACATCATCACATCCTCAGGAACCTTGGGTTTCATTTCTAAAAAGGTGTGTACGCATATAAACTCTTTTTAAGTTAGTTTTCTAAAGCATTAGTTATCCAAGGTCTGTCATATTTTACAATGCGTCTTATGACTAAGCATGGAATATACTAAGAGATGAATGCATCATAAGGATAAACTAATCAACAAAATCACAAAAACGTTATAATAGTGGCATAAGTTGACAGGTATAAATCTCATAACAACTTTCTTGGTTTTTCATAGCATATGTGACATTTCAACTTTAACTTTATCTCATGGGGCCACCCTAAAACATCTCTAGGTTATGAGCTCATACCTTAACTAGTTGTCTCTAGCTCTTACTTATCCTATGAAAAGCGTAACATACATAATCCCGACTTAAAGTAAGAGCTAGGGGGCAAACTAAGGATCACCTTTTAGGGTCATTTCCTCTTTGAAATGCTCTACTAGCAACTAGTGCATAGTAGTATTGTTCGCTTTGGCAAGCTCTGTGTCAATACCCTCACGGATTTGTTTTCTTGGGGGTGCTCGGCTAAATCGGTGTCACCCAAGAAGGCGTCTCAGTGTTGTGTCACATTTAAGTTCTAATGATTTTCAAAAAGATCTTTTTCTAAGTTCCTCAAATTTGATGGAAATTCGGCAGCATGACGACTATAGGCCGAATTTCCTCAAATTTGCTTATGCCATGAAAACATATAGGACATACAAACATTTCTTATGAGGTATAGCATATCATCATATAAAACTTCTTTATAGTATATACATCATTACGTTATCACGCATTCATATAAAACTTCTTCATAGCACATACATCATCACATAATCATTCTAATCCTGTAAAAACTTCTTCATAGCATATACATCAAACTCATCATAGATAAAGCTCATGTATCATATATCATACTTACATAAATTAAGCATCATAAAAACTCAAGACTTTTTAATGTCTTATGCATTGACCCTTAAGGTCTTTAACTCATGTTCTAAGTTATTAATCATCAAACCTAATCTCTTGGGTACCTATGAGGTTATAACTAAGTATTTCTCACCTCACACTATGATCAAGAACATCTCTAAACCTCAAGGATGTAGAATTTATAATCCTAACTTTACGGGTTTCTAGGAGTCACAACAATGACCCTTTCTAAGTCTAGCTTGCTCCTAAGGCATCAAGATCAAGTCCTAAACCAATTATGAGTCATTCCTACACATTTAAACTAATTTAAAACCATGATTATCAAATCTAATCCTTGCTGGACAGAATCCAGAAAATTCAATAATTAAGGGATCTAAAACTCTCAAATTAATTCTTTTCTAGTCTCTAACCTATCCTATCTTTCACATATGAGTCTTAGCATTATTTTTACTCAAACATAAGCATATTATCATCATTAAAATAGCACATACAGTGGCAATAAATGGCAAGGCAGAACCGAAATGTGCATCTCCATAAAAGGCATAGAACACAATTTTTTTTAAGCACATAGAATACTAGTTTCTCTTGGAACCTTTTTAGAACTTTCAAAACTCATTTATAAACACTTTTATCCTTTAAAATCATAAATATACTTGGGAGGGCAGTAGCTAAATCATTTTCATCTCAAAAGGTTCTAAATTCATAAAACTTAGTTCTACATATTCCTTATACTCATATAAGCTTAGAAAATTTATGAAACATATTTTTAACACTTGGAAAACTTGAAACCTCTTAGGGCCGAAATCTCAATTATCGAAAATAATTATTTTAGACCTTTGTTTGAGACAACAATGGGCAAGTCTTTGAGCTCTAGGTTCATTAAAGTGATGGCATAAAGATAAACATGCTTATGCACTTGTTTTAGCTTTTATTAGAAAGTAAAGTGAGAGCATAAAATAAATATGAGATGTATCATATTATTATCTTTGATATTTAGATGAGAACTTGAAATGTAAACATGATAATGCATAGCTTGAAATATAAACATGATAATGCAAGTTCCTTTATTATCTTGGTACTTAGTGATAGCAAGGAAAATAAACATGATGTGCAAGGCATAAAAGTAAACATGATGCAAGGTTCATTTTATGGTTAGCTAGAGCTCATTCAAGACTTTAACAAGATACAACCCAACACATATCTCATTACAAAGGGAGCTTTAGAGTTCTTAAACCAAGTTCTCAAAGGAACTATGAGGTTCTTGAAGAACATCATCAAGCTCAAGATAAATAAACTTCCAAAACAAAACGAAACAAAAATCTCAAGGATCAAAATACCAAAACCGAAAACATTACCAAAGAAAAAGAAAATGAAACTAAGTCAAGTTCTTTATTGAATACCCAAAACCCCTATCTAGAGAGAGATCTCTAGAACGTGCTGGCCAACTTTAAGGTTGACAAGGGTAGGCTTGGGTTTTTAGAAATCCTTAGATTAATTTTCTTAAGTTGAAAAACCATATGAGCTAGATATCATATAGATGAAGTTTTAAGAAAAGGAATACTCAAGCTTTAGAGGCTTCTTTGAGATGAACAGAAGGTCATCATCTAGAAACTCTCATCATCAAGCTATCATGCTCATAAACAAGGCTAAGAGGCCGAAATGAAAAAAGAAAAGGAAAACAAAGGAAAGTTCAAAAGGAATCCAAGAGGAAACTAGAGAAAAACACATTCTTGAGCAAAACAAGTTTGAAAAGCAAATCCCTACCAAGTGATGAAGATGAAAGCTTGAACTTGAAAAGGAAAATGAGAACAGCAACTCCTCCTAAGGTGGTGTGATGGCTTCGGCCAAAGAGAAAGAAAAGGAAAGGGGATGTGTTTTGAGGAAGCTTGTGGTTGAGGTTTAGTGTATAAGAGATTTGATGATGATCTAAGGTTATGATATGGTGGATTGAAGTGGTGAGGTGATAATGTGAAGAGAGGATGAAGATGAAAAGAAAGAACTCTTGGAACTTTGACAGAAAAGAAAGAACTAGCAAGATAACTCTAGGATTCTAAACTTAGCAAATGCTTCAACGTGCAACTAAGCTATCACAAGCATCCTATTTATAGAAAAACAAAACAATGGGCTCACTAAAGAGGAGGAGTGGCCGTAGCATTGGAGGGAAAAAGGGAGAGAAAAATATCTCTTTGATTATGTCATAGAAGCATGGTTTGAAGTATGGAGTTCATGACACAAAGTAAGGCTTGAAGCATGGGTTTTTGAGTGAGCTTTTGTTCTAATTTTGCAAGAAATTAGTCTTCCAAAAACTCAACATGGCTGGAACATTTTCAGCCACAAATAAATGTGGGAAATGATTTATTTCAATTGGTTATTTACTTGGAAAATCAAGTATGATGGAAAATATGACAAGGTATGGTGTATGTGACTTGAGGTATGGTTTTGGAGGGTTAGAAAATTGAACATGTGATGCATATGGAGGGGGGAGGCTTCGGCCAGACCTGGCAGCAGAGAGGGAGGGAGATTTGATCATCTAATTGGGTGCTAATGGTGGGTTTAAGGGTAGGTTAGCTTAGATACAAGGTTAGGAGTAATTAAGCTTAAGTTTAGGTAACTAAGAATGAGGTTTAGGGGTTTTATGACAAGATTAGGAGTGCTCATACATCATTAAAGAATTTTAAACTCATTTATGAATAAACAATGTGTAACACAATTCCATGATTTAAGTAATTGGAGAGAGGAAATACTATTCAAGATTCCATGACTAGGAATCTTGAAATTAAAATAAGATTTCAAGGTGTAATCAAGCATTATTAGGTTCTAATCAATTTTAATAAATTATTTTGACCCTAGATTAATTATGGAAATTAATTAATCTTTGATTAGAGCCTAATATTGCTTAGGTTTGCTTAATCACGCGATTAAGCGTAAAAACATGAATCTTGGGGCAAAATCGTAATTTTGCACTAATTTTGCCCGAGACCTCTATAATTAAAACTGAGGTCATAGAATACATAAAAACACCTTTTCAAACCATCTGGAGAAGTTTCGGGTTCATCCGGCACTTGCAAACAGGTAAAACACCGCAGGGGCGTTTTGGTCATTTTGACCCGAAAACTCAAAAAATGAGGTTTTCGATCCCGGAAAGGTACACAGGTCATCTAATCCCCTTTCAACATTGATTTTGCCCTTCGAGCACTGTCGGATCGGTTTTCCTCGAATTCTGGGCCGAAAATGACCTCAGGGGCATTTTGGTCATTTTCACTCTTAACAGAAAAATCGGGGCGTTGCAAGCAACATGTCTACCACTTTTACCGTAGTGGCTTATTTGAAATTGCCTGTGTTTGGCTTGGCCTAACCTGCTTTTTTTAGAAATAAGGTTAGGCTCAAGCCCATTTACCTTAACAAGCTAGGCTTAGGTTGAGTGAAGAGAGGTTGTTGCTACCTCCTCAAATTGAAAATTATTTTAATGCTAAGTTGCGCCAAAGAAATATAGAAAAGGGCTCTACCTAGGTTATTTCTTAAGGAGGCTTTCACTTCGTTAGGAAAATTAGGGATTTTTAAGAATTAAAATAAAGCAATTGAAAATAATTGGAATCAAGCAATAATAAAAGGCATAAGTGCTAGGTATTCTTAGGATTAGAATTAATTATCATTGATAAAATATTGAATCCGTTAGTGATTATTAGTAATTACTTATTGACAATTCTACTAGTGATTAATCGACCTCTAGAATTTGACCAATACAAATAACTAATAAACAAGATCTCAATTTATTTAGAAATTACAGTAATTTATTATACCAATTGCTATAGCCTAACTACCAATCGGAAGGTTAATTCTAATACTCTTTCTAAAATATAAACCAATGGATCCATAAATTTATGCCTAAAAAGTTTTCCTAAATGACAGTTGTTAATTTAGTTATTCCAATAAAAATTGTAACAATCACAATAGTAATTATGAGAATAGAAACTAAAGAATATTGAGAAAACTAATGTATTCAATATAAATAGAGGGTCTCAAACATCATCTCAATCCATATGGAAACCTCTACACTAGTAAGAAAATTTACTCCTCTATCCCTGGAGGACTATAACAATGAAAATAAAATGGTACTTGAAAATAATAACAAAGAACCTTGCCACAGTCCCCAAGAAAAAATCAATTCACCTATTGAAATCCTTAGAGATAGAAGAGAAGATGTACAGATAGGTAGAGAGATAATTATAGAGAAACCAAGCAGCCTAAACTGCAGTCAAAACTAAAACTAGGGTAAAAGTCTATGTCAATCCCTTCAATACTACTCTCTAAAATAACCCAAAGTAGGGCCCAAAAATAGATTAATAATCTACAATCCTATTATCGCATAAGCACTGCAGTGCTGGAATGAGCGTTGCAGTGCTCTCCAAAACCATGTGCTCAAGAATTGCGGAAGCCTTTTTTTGCCAAGTGCTATAGTGCTAAAATGAGCATTGCATTTTAGCACTGCAACGGTCACCTAAAAGTGACCTTCTGTAATTTTTCTCCCATTTTGCTCTAAGCTCCTTCCAAAGAATTCCCAGCCTTGTTCTTGATACTTTCTACTCAATTCCAATTTCCTGTGTACAAAAATCATACTCAAAGAAACAAGTTAAATGCAACAAGCTATAATCCAATAATTATTCCAAAATCAGTGAAATAGTCAATGATTCTATAAAAAATGCACAATGAGGCACAAGTCAAAATCCTAATTAATTACATCAATAACATAGTACAAATCATGTAAAAAGCTAAAAAAATAGAAGCCAGATAAGTGGCATAAATGCCCCTTATCAAACTCTCACATACTTAAGCTTTCACATGTCCTCATGTGGAAATAAAATTAGACCAAGTAAAGGATGAGAAGCAGTAATGTAATACCTCAAGTACACATTTCCTCAGGTAAGTCCAATATGATCTTAAGGTCCCCTATGACTCACCCGTGTTGCTGAGAAGGCCCCCAGATACATGGAAGGCCACAAGTTGCAAAAACCATGTTGCAGCTGAGTTTGCAGAATAGGCTTGCTGCAGTGAGTATGGTTCAGTATAGTGAACTCGCTACAACGAGGATATTCTATGTCAGCATAGCTAAAAAGGACATTATTTCTTTAAATGACACCCTCATCCCTTTTTAAACCCCAAGTTTTAGCTCTCCCTCCTAATTTCCAAAATCTCTCTCCCTAAACTCACTCTCTTTCTTCCTTACACCCAAGCCCATTTCAGTCATCAATTGTCCAAGTTCCAAAGGTAAGATATCTCGTTGGATTGTCATATCCTTTTTCCCTATTTCGCGTTCTCAAGTATAGGCATTGTTGTTAAGTGAAGGTGCTCTTCCAATATTATTAGAGTTATTTAGAGTTATCTAGAGATTGTTAGATGTACCCATAGATTAATCATGAGTTTATGGTTGTTATGGCAGATATTGGTGCCATCCTCGCTTCCTAAAGCTCTCCCGAAATTTGTCCTTCATGTTCCACCCCTCTAGGTGAGTGAGTTTGATCTCATGATTTTATTTTAGTCATTATGTAATTATTTTCTGAGTATTATGAAATGTGTAGATGATTTACACTTGAGTTTTGGCATAATGTACAATTTGTATGTATCTTTGCAAGAGCTAGAAATTATATTTGAAGAAAAATTTATGATTTTCAAATGCATAAGATTATTTTTGGAATATGATTGTTATTTTATGATTTCTTCCATGATTTAGACTTGATTATGATATGAGTTAGTTAGAATTGATGAAAGAAAATGTGAAATGTTATGTTTACTCACGAGAACTAAGAGTCAGGAAACTTAGAAATTATAGGACCCATTTTTATGATTCTGATATCATTTTAGAATAGGGAATCACTGAGAGGAATAGAGCTATGAGCTAACGATAGTTAAATCGTTAACCTTGGTATACCAAGTGCCTGCTAAAGGCAAGTTATCCTCATTCAGATCAATCTACTAGGAATGTAGTTCGCCATGGATCGTTCAGATCTTAGCTAGATGTTCTTATTCGTCAAGGACTGAGCACCATCTTTCATTTTATGGATAGTCTATTCCCTTTTGTAATCCTTTGAGAAATGACATGATTTCTATGTTTCCAGCAAACTATGATTTTATAGCTATTATGTAATATAGATGAAATGATTTGTGGATGTTGTATTACCATTATGTATATTCTTCTTGTCCTATGTGTGGTTATGAGTGAGGATCCACTCACTGAGTTTTATGATAAAACTCACCCCTCTTTCCTTTTTTCCTTACAAATATAGTCGCAGTATTGAATCCTCCACCCTAAGCAACATTAGCATTCAATTTAGGTGAGCTTCATGTTGCCATGAAGTAAATTGTCTTTTTGTAAAGTGCTCCAGTGAGTTGCAAGCAAGGTCCAAAACCATGCGTACATTATATTTTGATTAATATGATTATTCTCAAATTGTATTTAAAATTATATAGCATCATGGTTCTTTTGTATAGAGAGCAACTCATCACATTTGTGTGACAGATACATTTATAGTTGATTTATGAGAAAGAGCTATTTTATGATTATCATGTCTTGAGTATGCAAATTTAATTATGATTTAAAATAGATTTTATGAATAATATATGCATGTATTAGGACTCAGCGATCATGAAGCATACGCAGGGAAGGATTCTTCACGTGCCACTCAGAGCCATAGGATTTGTTGCATCTCACTGAAGCAAGAGTCCACAAGTAGCATGGTGTTTATGTTAATGGAAGCATGCCTATTTGCAAAAACAAAGTGTTACTTAAGGCCTTTAGGATGGTCAATCATGTCTAGGTTCAGATGAAGAGTTTTGTCCTTTTTTTCGTGGTCAGTATCTTATCCCACATGTTTATGTTTCCCAGGATTCAACATGTTTCCTCTACGTTATCCTTCTTCATGTCGCCACTGTAGCAACAGCTCTTGCAGCTTTGACGCCCATTTCAGAGTGTTGGAGCAGGCATTAGCCACCTTATCTGCAGGGTTGGCCAAATAGACAAAGGCAGGGATACAACTAGCCTAGCTTGTAGTTCAGACACCAGCCAGAGATCTTAATGATTCAACCCTTGAGCGATTCAGGAGGATGGAATTGCCCACCTATTAGAGGTGACTGATGACGGAAGACCCACAAAAGTTCCTTTGAGAGGTAGAGAAGATCACTTGAGTCATCCACTATTCATTTAAGAGAGCAACAGAGTTGGCTAGTTTCCAACTAGGAAGCCAAGCTGGTATACGGTACAAGAAGTTCCTCCAAGGATGCGGCGACTTAGAGCCACCCACTTGGGAGGGGCTCCGAGCATCCTTTTTGAGGAGATTTCTTTTTGAGAGCTGGCAAGCACATGAGTAGTTCTTGAGGCTTCAGATAACTCTCAGTATGTCTATGGCTGAGTACGACAAGAGATTTACATATCTAGCTCAGTCTCTATTAGGCTTACTTTAGTCAAAGACCAAGAGGGTAAGGCGGTTTGTATAGGGACTACCTAAGGACATGTTCCTTAGCCTGCAACCTGATAAAGGACATTTATGCTACTTATCTTGCTTCTAATTCTTAGCTTTTTACATCAGTTTAAGTGTATTATAATGTAAATAATTAGGATTTTGACTTGTGCCTCATTGTGTGATTTTGATAGAATTATTGACTATTGCTCTGATTTTGGGATAATTATTGAATTATAGCTTGTTGCATTTAATTTGTTTCTTTGCATATGGTTTTTCTACACATGAACTTTGACTTAAGTGCAAAATGTCAAGAATAAAGTTGGAAACTCTCTAGAACAAGCTTAGAGCAATAAAGAGCAAAGCTGCAACAACATCACTCTTAGGTGAGCGCTGCGGCACTCATTTTAGTGATGTAACACCCATTTTAACTCAATAACAAAACAACTAGATTGTAGATAATTAATATGTTTTTTGGCCCTATTTTGGGCTATACTTGAAAGCAGTATTTAATGGAATGATACAGATTTTAAACTTAGTTTTTGCTTTAGTTTTACTGCATAGTTTTGGCTACTAGGTTTCTCTCTTTACATCTCACTACATCTTCTTCTCTAATCTTCTCTTTTTAGGGATTTCAATAGGGGAATTGATTTATTTTTAGGGATTGTGACAAGAATCCTTGCTATTATTTCCAAGTACTATTTTATTTTCGTTGTTGTATTACTCTAGGGATGGAGAAGTAGATTTTCTTAGTAGTGTAGGGGTTTTCGAATATATTGGCATGATATTTGAGACCTTTGTTTATATTGAATGCATTAGTTTTCCCAATGTTTGACATTTTCTATTAGGATAATTATTGTTGTGATTGTTACAATTTTTATTGGAATAACTAAATTGGCGATCATCATTTAGGGAAACCCTTTTGGCATAAATTAATGGATCCATTAGTTTATGTTTGAAGGAGAACATTATAATTAGCCTTTTGATTAGTGGTTAGGCTACAACAATTGGTACATTAAATCAATGTGATCTCTAAATAAATTGAGATCTCATTTATTAGTTATTTGCTGTGGTCAAATTTTGGAGGTCGATTAATCTCTAGTAGAATTGCCAGTAAGTAATTACTAGTAGCCACTAATGGGTTCAATATTTGGTCAATGATTATTAACTCGAATCCTATGAATACCTCTAATGCCCTTTATTATTGCTTAATTTCAATTGCTTTCATTTATTTCCTAAAAATCCCTAATTTTCCTAACTAAGTGATAAAGCCACCTTGAGAGATGACCTAGATCGTGCTCTTTGCTATATTTTTGGAGCAACTTAGCATTAAAATAATTTTTAATTTGAGGAGGTAGCGACAACCTCCATTCAAATTTTGGTGCCATTGTCAAGGAGGCATTGATACTTAGTTGTGTAATTACTATTTTTTATTTTATTTTTTATTTTTTTCGTCCTTAATTTATGTAATTATTTTTTACTGTTCCCTTGTATGAGGCAGTCTCTGTCTGCTAGTCCTTTACAGGACCCCCTAGGTGATCTCTACTATGAATTTCTTGAGTTCATGCATTTAGATGCATCTTATGAATTTTCATGTAGTGGTTGCCACGATAATTATTTGTGCCTTATATGTGCTGAGATCAATGTATGTTCTGATGACATTATTTCTAAAAACACCACTCTCATTATGCATGCCATTATAGACCTTATTGAACATGTTGATTTTGTGTCTACTAATCCTCCTTATGCCATATTTTGTGTAGTTGACCTCATTTAAGGTATTGTGGCTTATGGAGTGATTCAGGCAATAGGCAATAGGTCTTGGAGTGGAAACACCCTGGAGGCCTCATTATGATTCTGATCCAGGTAATTTGATAAGGGCTGGGATGCATCCTCTAGGAGCATGCATTGGTAGTGTGAACGAGTGCACAGGACTTGAGACTCATTGTCCCTTCACGAGAACCATTGAACTTGATGATGTTTATCTTCCATAAGGGTCCTCAACCATCCAACTTAGGGACATTAAAGCACAGTGCTAGATGGGAGACAACCAACCATGAGAGAGTTCTTCTTTACTTTTCTTTTTTATATTTATGCATTTTATTTATTATTATTTTTTGTTTTGAGTTTTCCATTGTATTTTATTTTATTTGTACCTTACATCATTCTTTTAATACCTTAGAGGTTACATGCATGGGCTAACACCAAATGCACTAAATTGATATGCTTGACATTGACTTTATTTATGTTGCATACTTGGTGATTGACTGTGTTGTTTGGATTGAGTACATGTGATTTATCCATAAGCTTGTGAGCTTCTTGATTGGCTTGAACTATTATGTGACCACCTTGTTTGTTCATGTGTGTTTCCCTCTTTGGATTTGGATTCTAGAGCTTGCTTATGATCTTGTTTGGAAATATGTTCCCATAGGCATGCTTGATGGTGATTGAGGCATTTTTTGTTGTTTATAACCACTTTACCATATACCCACCCTTTGCATATTACCATTGTCTAGCCCCTTTGAGCCTTATTACCCCTTCTTTTGTTTTAGTACATCCTTCGCCAAAAGTGAAAAAACCATGAAATTTCCTAAACTTTTAGGCTTAGGAGAGCATTTGTCCATTTCTTCTATGTGTTTAAGCATAAGTATGGGGGAGAGCATAGGGACATGCCCCAATTAAAGTATGGGGAGGGACAGGACAATGTGTATCCATGAGTGACAAAAAAAAAAAAATTCAGCAAGTGGCACATCAAGAAAATGAAAAAGGAAAAAAAAAAGCAAAGTTGACAAAAAAAGAAAAAAAACTAAAAAAGTTTGGTTGAAGGTGTACCACATTGCAAATTAAGGCATGTGCATGTGATAAATTGGACAAAGTGTACCTGTAAGCATATATGCTCTTAGTGTATGGATTTGCTTTCCTTTAGCTGGAGGTTTAGCTCTATTCGCCTATATAATTACCCATCTTCACCTAAGCCTCATTACAAGCCAAGTGATTCATTATTCATGTGTGTGTCTCAAATGGAGAATGATACTTGTGGCAAGCCTACAGTAATGTATTTTTATCTGAGGTGATTGAATGTGCATCTTAACCCAAATCACTCAAGTAAATCAGTGGCAAACACTGACCTTGGCAGGTTTTTTGTACTTGGTCGATACATCATGTATGTGGATTCTACCTTGTGTGCTATGTTCTTATTCAGGCCTTGCTTGTTGAGATCCTTTTTTATTGTTAGGGAGAAAGCTTACTGCTTGTGTGTCTAGTATAGGGAAAAAAATGCACAAGAAAGGGGGTTGAATTATGCTTCACATTTTCTTTCCTTCTTAGGTTTTGAAAACTTAAACAATATACTATCAGACTATGAGCTTGAAGTGCAGCGGAAATAGCATTAGTTACTTCAGAAAGCTACTTTCAAAACTACAGTAAATATGATAAAAATGTGAAAAAGATGGTTATTCAGATAACACAGTTTGATATGCATAAAGCAGGGAATATAAAGGAGTTAAGAGAGAAGAAGATACTATATAGATGTTGTTATGCTGGTTTAACCAATTTGCCTACATTCAGTTCTCAACAACTATTGAGTTCCACTAAAACCCTTTCTCAACCCGAGAAAGTTGGATAGTCTTTGTAGTAGTCTTCCGAAGCTTTTACCTGTGACCAGTAGCTAACTCTACTGTTATAAATCAAGTAGTTTTTAACCAGCCTTTCCAAACTAAACCAGTGACTAACAAGTATACTCTGTTATCACAACCTGAGTAGTCTTTAATTAGCCTTTTGAAGTTAAACTAGTGACCAACAAGTACACTCTGTTGTCATAACCTACGTAGTATTTAACTAGCCTCTCCAAGCTAAAACTATAACCAGTAGTTCACTTGTACCATTGCGTTACAAGTGGTCTTTACTTAACCTCTCCAAGTTAGCTCACATCAATCACTACTTGTAATACCCTAGTTTTAAATAAAAAGGTTATAAATTTTTTTCAAACCAGGAAGGGTGCCAGTCACCCTTATCTGTCATTATGGGTCTTGAATTTCACTAAGTCTAGATCCTACACTTCCTTAAAGGGCTACATGATAAAACCATATTCTTAGGATCAAAAGTCCCAATAATTGTTCCCAAAAGAAAAATAAGTTAACGAGCGATTTTTAATGTATTTTATGAAACTTTTAAACATTTCATTTTTAGCCCACAAGTTTAGAAAATCTTGAAGATTCTCGAATTTGAACTAAAACCCAAAATCTAGATTATGATTTGTTGGGATTTTAATTTTTATAATATTTTATTTGAATCAAAATACGGGTATTTCCTTATTTACATTTATATTTTAAAGTTAACGAAGAGTAAAATAAATGAGGACATTAATCTAAATAAGTGAGTATTGAGACAATCTAAGTGCCAGAATAATCCAAAGGTGTTGAACCAGAGTTTACTATCATAGCTATCGCGGTCCAAGACAGCTTTAGTAATCTAGTATGGGTTTTGGGGGCATTTTGTGGTTTGAGGACCGCTATAGCAATCTTAAGTGATGGGCTCGGGGGGTTCGGGCAAGGCTTGACTGCTATAGCAGTGTCAGTAGGCTAGAAATAGTACAAAACAATGTTGTTTCATTTAAGTGATATCCTAACCCTTATATAAACCCTAAAACTTAGGTTTCACTCCCCATTTCCAAAACCCTACCTTAAACATCATCTCCTCTCCTTCTTCCTCCCTTCCACTCTCAGCCTCTATCAAATCCACTTCCTCCAAGCTTCAAGGTGAGTTTGATTATTGGTTTATGCTCCCTTTGTCTCCTTCTTTACATGTTCTATGATTTGAGTTGTTCTTTTCTACCAATGTTTAGAGTTGTTTTAGAGTTATTTAAAGGCCATTAGAGTTGGATCATGAGTCTATGTTGCACTATGTAACACCCAAAAATTATTTTAAAAATAATTGGAGCTTTACTAGTCATAATTTTAAAAATCTGACAGACATAGCAATGATGAGGAGGATCCAACGGATTTGTAAAAAAAAAATGAATAGTATTTTGCAAGCCCCAAGGGCTTGTTGGGACAACTGAAACCTTAGAATTGGGGTCCGGAGATGCCCGAAAGTGAGAAATTATAAGATTAAGGTTAGAAATGGGTAGGAATAAAGATTTTATACCTAGAATTAGTTTTCGAGCAATGTTTGATTACTCGGGTACACTGTTTTACTTATTTGGTAGAATTTCGGTGTGCAGTTTTTAATATTGTAAAAGCTACTTGGTGGCCAAGTAACTTTTACCAACCATTTTATGCCAAATGGATAGCACGGATTGAAATTTGAAAAGCAAGTTTTAGTCATGGCCTTTTATTTATTATTAGTTTACTCGGGTGCTAATATCTCACCCATTCATTAAAATTTCAGTGTTCAATTTCTAACATCGAAACATAGTCAAACCTTTACAATAGGATAAAGTTATCATTTAGAGCCAGGTGTAAAGCTAGGATTTAATCTTGAATTACAAGATCAAATCCTAGCCATTTATCTTACTTTCTTGTAGGAAAAGTTTGGATTTTATATTAGATAAAGATTAAACCAACTAATAATCATTTAAAGCCACAAAACTTGTCTTTGAAGCCTTGCATTCTCTGCCATGTTTGTCGGATGCACAACCCCCATTTTTCTTCCTTTCAAATAGCCATGAACAAGATTTTAACCTCTAAAGACCTAGCCTAAAATTGCTAAAACCTCAAAATCTTTTTACTAAACTTGTTCTAGTCATCACCACTAACAAAATTGACCAATTGGAATTTCAAATCCTCACCCCTTCTCACTTTTATATCACATAGTATACTGCTTACGGGAGGGTTTGATGTTGGTTTGAAGGCCTTGAAGTGAGAAAGATCATTCTTGGATCATCCTTTGGAGCCAAGATCTTTTAAGCCACCAAAGTAGGGTTTATTTGTTCTCTTTCTTTCAAAATTTGTTTTTAATTTTTTTGATTAGGTTGGTTGGAAATTCTAGTTATATTGGTTGATGATAGATATATATATTGATTTATTTAAAATGGTGGAGTGTTTGGATGAGGTTAAAAAATCATTTTTATCAAAAGAAGTTTTGACTAGTTTGCTGGAATTTTGATTTTGTCCTAGGCAGCAAATAATCATGATTTTTCTGATATATTTTTAGGTATTTTTGTGAGCTAAAAAAATTATCTGTTGAAGCTAAAATCTAAGCTAGTTTCATGAATTTTCTTGAGCTCTGTTTTGGACTTATACTTCCTGAAAAAAAAATTAAGAACCGAAATTGTACCTATGCTGGCTCAATTGTTGGAACTAAAGTTGCGAATTTGTCTAATTTTGTTACCATAGCAAATGATTGGTTTTTCCTTTGAAAGTTTTATAGAAAGTGGGAAACATTTTGAATTTCAATCATGATTTTTATCCTGAATTGATTCAATAATTTTCTATGGCTAAAAATTATGAGATTCTAGTTATGAGCTGAGATTAGGTGGTCTCTGACCACCAAATTTGTAAAAGTTTGTTAATATAGTCAGAGAATGTTTCTTCCACTATAACTTTTATAACCTTTTGGACACATTGAGGTATCATGGAAAATTTTTATAGCCACTGAATTGGTTGTTTGATGTGCATATTAAATTGTGCTACTAAGGTATGAAATATACCCATGTGTTGTGTTTGTGCTAATGCATTATATTGGTGACATAATGATATTTTGTTCAAGTCTATTGCATATGAAGGCATGCTAGTGACTTTAAGGATTGGTTTGAGGCATAATTGAATTCACATTGTGAATGAATGCCTATAAAAAGAAAAGTAAATGATACACTGAATTAAGTTCTATAGCCATGAGTAGAAAAATGAGATCCTCTTGACTTGTCGAGGGCAAATAAAGAAACCTGATATCCTCTTCAACTTGTCGAGAGCAAATAAAGAAACATGAGATCCTTTTCGACTCGTCGAGGGCATATAAAGAGAGATGAGATCCTCTTCGACATATCGAGGGCATATAAAGAGAGATAAGATCCTCTTTGATTTATCAAGGGTAATTAAAGATAATTTCACTACAATGGCTATATACATATTTATAACATATCGAATCATTTTGTTTAATATTACTTACTATTATAATGAGCTTATGGTGATTGTGTACTAAGTGATTGATTTCCTTTAAAAGCAACCTACTTCAGAAGTATGATTTGGAACTTTAAAAATGAACCATTATTATTTAATGTATGATCACCTTTTTCTTAATAAAATCGAAGTGGCTGGGACGATGACGATGACATTATGATCGTTTATTTGGGGAAATGCCCTACTGAGAATTTCATAATTCTCACCCCTCTGTGTTTGTGTTTTCGTGTCATCTCCAAGTTGATTCTAGATAACTGTGAAGTCACTACAATAAAGACTAAATTAGAATTTCTCTAGTTTAGTAGTGGACACTCATATCTGTTGTACTTATATATATATATATATATATATATATATATATATATATATATATATATATATATATATATATATATATGTCTGTAAATATAGTAAAGAACATATGTGTACTAAAGCTCATAAAACAGCTTCCTTTTGTACTTGACTTGCATTAAATAAATATTTTGTCTCTTTGCTATATATTTTGATAGAATCATGAGTTAGTTAGCACACGATTTGACTGATTCTTGCTATAGATATTTAAGAAAGGCCCACAAATTTATAAGTAACAACTCTTGAGTATGATGCCATGACTTAGGGATAATGTTGTATTTGGGAGGATGTTACATTATGGTATCAGAGCAGTTCATCCTATTAAGACCTTGAGGAATGGACTAGCTATGCTTCCTTAATAAATGTCAGGCATTATAATTTAAAAAATGTGTATGATTGCTAGTTGGGAATATTGTGGGTTGTTGCCACACTTAGCTTGGTATTAAGCCTGATCAACTCAATAATTCTTGTTCGGTGTGATAGGAATCAATGACTTCAAATTGGCATACTAGGAGCGGTGTCAGAGACGAAGCAGCTATGATGGGCACTTTCCGTGAAATGGCGGCTACCATGAGAGAACAAGCTGCAGCAGCCAACAAGATGATGGAAAGGTTGGATCGATATGCCAAAGGAAATCTAGTTGGAAATCCTGGAGGGGTAGAAGTAGACATAAAATATCAGAAGATTGGAATGTTCATGAAAGCAAACCCTCCGCATTTCCAAGGAGCCTTCAATGCAAGTAAAGCAGAGGAATGAATTATAGCCATGGACAAAATCTTCTCAATTCTTCCTTGCACTGAGATTCAAAAAGTGGCTTTTGCTACCTATATGCTAGAAGTAGATGCTGAATTCTTGTAGGTTGGCACCAAGGGATTATTCGAAGCTTCCTAGACTGAAGTCACCTGGGATGTTTTAAGGAAGCCTTTTATCACAAGTATTTTCTTGCTTTGGTGAGGAATGCAAAGGAGTTGGAGTTCATGCCACTCAAGCAAGTGTCCATGAGTATAGTAGAGTACACAACCAAGTTTGAGGAGCTCTGCGAGTTTTCTACTATCTATCAACATAATCCTGATGAAGCTTGGAAGTGCATGAAGTATGAAGGAGGGTTACGTGAGGACACTGAAGCTGTTATGGGTCTTTTAGAGATATGGGATTATGCAACCTTAGTAAACAAGTGCCGACATGCAGAGGACTCCAACAAGAAGCTAGCAATTGTTCAATTTGCTAAGGACACTTCTAGCAAAATACTGACACTTGAAAACTGAGGCTACGAGAAGGCTTCGCTGCAAAATAAGCAATTTTGACCAATTCCTTCCGAAGACAAATAGCTACAGAAGTCAACTGTGCAGTAAGATTGCCCAAAATGTAGGAAGAACCATCAAGGTAGACCTTGTATGGCTGGACAAAATGCATGATACCATTGTGGAAAACTAGGACATAAGATTTGGGAGTGTCCAAAGAGATATCCAAAACCTACTGGAAAGCCACAACACCAGAGTATGGTTTTCACTGTAAGTGCTGAAGGGACCTCACCACTCAAAAATCTGATCTAAGGTAGGATCATTTAGGATTTGATTAAACTGTTTGAATTTTGTATGAATTCTTTGTTTGATTTATGAAAGTTGTCTATTGAAATTGTTTTCAAATGAATTTTGAGGGCAAAATTCTTTCTAAGGTGGATGGTAATATAACTCCCAAAAATTATTTAAAAATTAATTTGAGCTTTAGTAGCTATAATTTCAAAAATCTGACAGATGTAGCAATGATGAGAATGATCCATGAATCTATAAAAAAGAAAAAGTGAATTCTATTTTGAGTGCCCTATGGGCCTGTTCGGACAGCTGAAACCCTATAATTGGGCACAGAGATGCTCAAAAGTGAGAAATTATAAGATTAAGGTTAGAAATGGGTATGAATAAAGATTTTATACCTAGAATTAATTTTCAAGCAATGTTTGATTATCCGGGTACATTGTTTTACCCGCTCGATAGAATTTTGATGCACAATTTTTAACACCGTAAAAGCTACTTGGTGGTCAAGTAACCTTTACCAACCACTTTATACCAAGTGGATGGCACAGATTGAAACTTGAAAAGAAATTTTTAATTATGGCCTTTCATTTATTATTATTTTACTTTGGTGCCAATATCTCACCCATTTAGTAAAATTTCGATATGAGATTTCTAATACTGAAAAATAGTCAAACCTTTACAATAGGATAAAGTTATTATTTAGAGCCAAGTGTAAGGCTAAGATTTAATCTTGAATTACAAGATCAAATCCTAGCCATTTATCTTGCTTTCTTGTAGGAAAAGTTTGGATTTTATATTAGATAAAGATTAAACCAACCAATAATCATTTAAAGCCACAAAACTTGTCTTTTAAGCCTTGCATTCTTAGCTATGTTTGCAGTATACACAACCCGTATTTTTCTTCCTTTCAAACAGCCATGAACAAGGTTTTAACCTCCAAAGACCTAGCCTAAAATTGCTAAAACCTCAAAATCTCTTTACTAAACTTGTTCTGTTCATCACCACCTACAAAACTAGTTGATTGGAATTTTAAATCCTCACCACTTCTCACTTTTATATCACATAGTATACTACCTAAGGGAGGGTTTGATTTGGTTTGAAGGCATGATCATCCTTTGGAGCCAAGATCCTTAAAGCCACCAAAGTAGAGTTTATTTGTTCTCTTTTCTTTCAAAATTTGTTTTTAATTTTTTTTAATTGGGTTGGTTGGAAATTCTAGTTATATTGGTTAATGATAGATATATATATATATATATATATATATATATATATATATATATATATATATATATATATATATATATATATATTGATTTGTTAAAAGAAGTTTTGACTTGTTTGTTAGAATTTTGATTTTGTCCCAGGTAGCAGATAATCACAATTTTTCTGATATATTTGTTGGTATTTTTATGAGCTAAAAAAATTATTTCTTGAAGCTAACATCCTGATATGAGCTTAGGAGGGCAAAATGTTGAATTATTGGCTTAATTTGCATCAAACATATGTTCTAGTCATGTTGGGCTAAGTCTGGTTTATTTGTTTTATTTTATTAGTTTCTCTATTTTAAAATGTCTCAAGACTTGTTTTATTTTATTTTTATGTTTGTTAAGCCTAGTTAGTAGTGTAGTAATTTGGACCTAGTCTAGTAGGGTTAGGAAATAAGTTTAACCTAAATAAGAGGTATAAATACCTCTAAACTTGGTAGCCACTTTAGCTTAGTTTTATTTTGAATGAAATTTCGTTTCTTCAAGAAATTTTGTGTGTGCAAGTAAGGTTGAGTGATTCCCTTATCTTGTTGCATCAGGAAGCTGAATAGGAGATTACAAGGTAGAGTGATTCCCTTGTAGTATTTTTATTTGGTTTTCAATCCTATCTTTTATATCAATTATGTGTTGGGGTTTCTGGGTGTTGATATCCATGGAGTTTCGCATCATTTGATATCAGTTTCAGATATTAGATAAATTCCTATTTATCTATTTTCCCCTTTTCCTTCTGAGTTCGTAATCATTCTTTTTTTTTTCCTGATCAATAGTGTTTCGCTTTTGTTGTTTTGTTTATGTTTTTATTAAAAAAAGAGAGCTTACCTTACTGTTCACGTTGTGTGGTCTTCGTTGTTATTTTTTTATTTCATTTAGCAGTAAAAAGTGTCGAAGCTTCAGTGCAAGCAAGAAGCAAAGCAACACAAAAAAAAACACAAAACAAAAAGAAGATACAGCGCAGAAGAAAAGATAAAACAAGGCGCTAAAAAAAAAAGAAGAAGGAAAGCGCTGACGAAAAAAAACCAAAAAAACAATTCTTTTATATATATATATATATATATATAATATTTTTATTTTCCTTTTTTTTATGTTTTTATTTTGGGTCCTTCAAAATTTTATTCTCTTTTATTCTTTTAACTCATTTTTTTTCATCTCTATTACGTTGATTTCTTTATTTCTTTATACTTCTTTGATTATTCCTTGTGTCATTTAAATATTACTTGGAACTTTATCTTGTTTGAACTTATTTGGTTTCTGAAGTGCAACATTTAAAAGGAGTCCAGAGTGGTAAAAGGCAAGAGTGGTGAGTAAAAAAGAGGGTAAAAGTCATGTTGAGTGCAAACACAAGTGTCCACTTTTGAGTGAAATACATGAGTGAGTGTTTTGTGCGGTTGTCTCTTTTATTAATTTGCAGGTTGTTATGGGTATTAACATATGTGGGAGTAATAAAGATGCTGATAGAGCAAATGCCATAAAGCTTCTTATACACCAATGTCAGTAAATAAATAGTAGACTAGATGATATGGAAGTGCAATTACAGACGGTGTCTCAATCTAAGTCCAAGGGGAAGTATTAAGATTCTTCCATGGAACCGACATTGTCCCAATGATTCTTATCATAAACAATTTGAGGAGGAGCTTGATGCAACTAATTTTGTTTGGCATAAAAGAGTTCAGGATAACATGAAGAAGAAGCATATGAAATCACACTGTGATAGAGGTCCTTAAAAAAGGTGAAGTTATGTTTGATTCTGATGATGGTTCTAAGTCTGTTGATAATGATACTATGCCATCTTTGGAGGATTGCTCTAATAACAAGGAACATGTTGACATTGTTGAGCATAGTGAACCTCTTGCTACTAGGACTGTATTGGATTTGCAAGTTCATATGGACAACCTAGAGCACAGTGAACATATTGTTGTGCCACTATCTCCCAATGAGGTGTATCTTGATCAAATCAACAATATTCTCTTGGGAATTCAGAGCATGAAGTACTAGAAAAAGAAGAGCGAATAGAGGTCAAAAGCGAAAAGAATGTAGAAAAAGGCTCATTGGTGAGTGTAAAGGAAGAACAGAGTGTGAAAAATGAGTAGAGTGATAAAGTTGAAGGGATACAATATTTTTGTCCAAAAGAGGAAGATTTGCAGGGTATTTTATTTGGCATTAGAGCTTTTATTCCGATGTGGTTCAACGAACTTTCACTTTCTACAATTGCATTTCCCCCAAATTATCTATGTCATTATGTCTCTTTGTTGCAAGAATTTGAAGATGTTGTGTTTGACCTCGGGCCATGTTTGGTGCTAACAAGGAAAGTGGGAATGATATGAGCTTAAGAGGGCAAAATGGACATTTCAAGACTTGAATTATTGGCTTGATGTGTATCAAGCATATGTTCTAATCATGTTGGGCTAAGTCTAGTTTATTTGTTTTATTTTAGTAGTTTCTTTATTTTAAAATGTTTCAAGACTTGTTTTATTTTATTTTTATGTTTGTTAAGCCCAATTAGTAGTGTAGTAATTTAGGCCTAGTTTAGTATGGTTAGGAAATAAGTTTAACCTAAATAAGAAGTATAAATACCTCTAAACTTGGTAGCCATTTTAGCTCAGTTTTATTTTGAATGAAATTTTATTTCTTTAAGAAACTTTGTGTGTGCAAGTGAGGTTGAGTGATTCCTTTATCTTGTTGCATTAGGAAGCTGAATAGGAGATTACAAGGTAGAGTGATTCCCTTGTATTATTTTTATTTGGCTTTCAATCATATCTTTCATATCAATTGTGTGTTGGGATTTCTGGGTGTTGATATCCACAAGGTTTCGCATCACATCTTAACCTAGTTCCATGAATTTTCTTGAGCTCTGTTTTGGACTTATACTTCCTGAAAAAAAAAATCAAGAACTGAAATTGTACCTATGCTGCTTGAATTGTTGGAACTGAAGTTGCAAATTTGTCTAATTTTGTTACCATAGCAAATGATTGATTTTTTCATTGAAACTTTTATAGAGTGTGGGAAACATCTTGAAGTTCAACCATGATTTTTATCCTCAATTGATTCAATAATTTGCTAAGGTTAATATAGTTAGAGAATGTTTCTTCCACAGAAATTTTTATAGAATCTTTTGGACATATTGAGGTGTCATGAGGAATTTTTATAGCCCCTAAATTGGTTGTTTGATGTGTAAATTAAATTGTGCTACCAAGGTGTGAAATATGCTCATATGCAGTATTTGTGCTAATGCATTATATTGGTGACATAATGATATTTTGTTTAAGTCTATTGTAAATGAAAGCGTGCTAGTGACTTTACGGATTGGTTTGAGGCATAATTGAATTCACATTGTGAATGAATACCTATAAAAAGAAAAGTGAATGATACACTGAATTAAGTTCTATAACCATAAGTAGAAAAATAAGATTCTCTTCGACTTGTCGAGGGCAAATAAAGAAACATGAGATCCTTTTCGACTTGTCAAGGGCATATAAAGAGAGATAAGATCCTTTTCGACTTGTCGAGGGTATATAAAGAGAGATGAAACCTTTTCGACTTGTCAAGGGCATATAAAGAGAGATAAGATCTTCTTTAATTTATCAAGGGCAATTAAAGATAATTTCACTACCATGGGCATATACATATTTATAACATATCGAATCATTTTGTTTAACATTATTTACTATTATTATGAGCTTATGCTGAATGTGTACTAAGTGATTGGTTTCCTTTAAAAGCAACGCACTTCAAAAGATGTGTACTAAAGCTCATAAATGAGATTCCTTTTGTACTTGACTTGTGTTAAATAAATATTTTGTTTCTTTGCTATATATTTTGATAGAACCACGATTTAGTTAGCACACGATTCGACTTATTCTTGCTACAGATAATTAAGAAAGGTCCACAAATTTATAAGTAACAACTCTTGAGTACGATACCATGACTTAAGGATGAGGTTATTGGTTCCATTCTATGGCGGTTATTAGTTCCATTCCAAGCTCTCAAGGTCAAGTTGGTGGTGCCTACATACTCTCGGCTCCAAACGGTGAATGGGTTCAAACTCATGGCTTTACTTTAGCCATTATGAGTATGTTTTATGCATTATGTTTGTGAAGCATGAAATTAGAGATAGAGATGAAAGTATGAATATATATATATATATATATATATATATATATATATATATATATATATATATATATATATATATATATATGTTATGGCAAAGATAACGATTTTGAATATAGCATGAAAATGTATTTTAGAAAATCATGGGACCATGATTGATATACTGTAAGTTATGGAAATATTTTATGTGCTCAAGTCTAAGAGATTCTTGCAAGAATACCTAATTTAACAAGTGCTATTTTATCAAACATGTTTTAAGATTTTATGATATCTTTATGCTTCAAGACTTGAGATTTCAATATATGATTGTAGAGTATCAATTAAGATGTTTTGGCAAGAATGTCAAATACAGTATGACTTAGTTTCATGAACTAAGATGTTATTATAATGTCAGAGATTTTATGATTATGAACCATTTCGTTTCAAAGTATGATATTAGAGTTATTAAGTTATGAGAAGATGTTAGCTTGAGAAATGAGATTTTAAAAATTCAATTTTTATAATACTTAGAAGTATAGAATTCAGTATGATTCGTAGCAACTGCCATATACATATTCTGTGGGCTTGAAATCGAAATGCCTACAAGCGGGTAATCCCTTGGGCATGATTTTATAGTCACTGTTATGGTAAAGTCAGATTATTAGAGTCATATGAGTCTATAGCTTTTATAGTTCCTAGAGTTTTCATATTTAAGTGGTTTTTATAAAGAACTAGAGCATGGTTATGATATATATATATATATATATCCAGAGATTTCGCGACTTCAAGAGTAGAGTAAATATATGATAGAGTTTTAAACTCAGAGAAAAACCCATAACAGAGTTTTAGAGAAGTCATTAGTTTTTATGATTCAGAGACTAGACGGTAGCCATAGAAAAACAAACAATGAGTTAATGGCTAGGAAAAATGATCGTTAACCTTGGTACTAAGTTGTCCTCAGAGGTAATCTCATAGAGCAGAATGGAACCTAGTTAGATGTTCGATTTGGATCCTTAAGGGATCATTAAGATTAGAAAATTAGCTATGCCATGGTTGACATGCATAGTTAGAGAATGTTTTGTTATGCATAGCATAACTAGAGGTCCATGTTTTTCTAATAGAGTAGTGTTATTATGTTTTCAGGAGTTATTGATGCTTTTCAGAGAATATTTGATTTAAGAGCTATTATGTATATGTATGGAAAATGATTTCTCATTAGAGTAAGAATTTAGAGAAGAATTTTTTATGAATTTATAAATACAATGATATCATCTCTATATAGTTATGCATATGAATAGCAAATGGTTTAGGATTGCTACATGTATATTATATATTGTATATTTCTTGGTTGTCCTATGGGGGTGATAGGTGAGAGCTTACTCACTGAGTTCGTTGACTCACTCCTCTCTTTTCCTCTTCATAGTTGCAAGTACAAATGCTGCTTAGGATCCTATTTGGCAAACACAGTTGTTCTTAGTCGTGAGTCTTACTTTGGAGTAAGGCTTAATTTAGAGTCTTATTAAAGTATAGTTCTCTAGGACAAGAGTAGGTAGGATTGGAGCCATGCCTTATTTCCCGATTGTGTATTTAATTTCAGCATTAGAAACAGTTATGTATATGTTTTCAGTTTGCAAGTACGGATTTGAAATTGTAGAGTTTGATTAAAATTATGTATAAGCTAGAAATGAGTTTACAAATTAGCTTAAGTGTTAAATTGATTTTCAAAGTATGATTAAAATGTTTTCAAAGCTTTATATATAAAATATTTTAGTTCTATGATCCCAGATATAAAGATTTAGATGAAGTTATCTTTTCAAAATAAAAGTATGTTATATTATGCATATAGAGAGATTTAAAGGTCACGAGGCTTACGTGGGGATGAGATTCTCATGTGCTGGTCACGTTCCCAAATCGGGTCATGACACTACTGGATCGAGGATACAAAGGTATGTGTTTGAGTTTGCCACTCAAACTAATCTACACTCAAGTTTTCGTAAGATATACAATAGCAGGCCTGGGAAAAACTTGAATGACTTCTTACTATGATTCCTCCTAAGAAGAACAAATAATCTATTAAGAATGTAAAAAAACAATTTACAAACAAAAACACCTATTACAAGAAGTAATGAACTTTACAAAAGAATGAGGAATAATCTATTTCATTGTAAGCACACCATCTCTATTTATAGATGGTTTACATTTATGATCATTGCCCTTGATCAGTTTTCCAAGTGACATGTGTTGATCATCTATTTGTGTCTTGAAAAGCAATCTAGAGGAGTAGATCGTTGTTTGTCAAAGTTGTTGCAGAAGCCATTATGAAATAGAGGTTTTTGAGGTCACCTTCATAAACTAGTTTTTACTTTTTGAGCGCGATTTCTGAACTCTTCCTTCTAAAAGCTGGGGTAGTTGACCAAGTTGGCAGAAGAGATGACATGCCAATTTGTAACTAGGCTTGACATTGAATTTAAATTTCAAATCTCCCTCATTTTCCTATAAAGTGCACCGTTTCACTGTAAAGTGAACTTTATGAAATACGCTATCAATTTCTTGATATCTTTTTGATTTTTCAGTCTTCAATTAGAGCTTGTGTATGATGAAATGTTTGCAATTATGATGATTGAAGGTTGTAGAACACATTGGCTTTAGAGATGGATTGGAATCTTAACTTGAAGCATACTTTCTGAAGTTGCGTGATACTTTATGAAGATTTTTGCCTAGTTTCTTGTACACGATGATTTTCTTCAATCGTCAAGCATGTATACATTTGTTTCACGATATGATTTTCATTTGCATTAAGTTCCTATCTCTTTAAATGAGAAAAATCATGTTTGCACATGTAAAGTAAAAATATTTATTCTTCAGGAAACGTATTATGCTCATGAAAAGACCTGTTTAGTACTTCAAAAAACTCAAGGCAGACATTAGTCGCTCTTCAAAATATTTTCTCTAAATTGATTGTGTTATTGCTCAAAACATTTTGCATTAAGGCTTTCTGAACAGTTCTGGAGCTAACATCTAGGTCCATTAGATTGGTGTATTGTCATTTCTTTTCATGTATCATGCATTTTTAGAGCTAGTAGAGCTAAGAGTCTAATCTTTTCACTTTGCATATGAGTTTCTTGTATGAGGACATGCAGTTGTTTAAGTGCGAGGGAGTTTGATGGGTTGCATTCATGAACCCCTTTTTCTACATAACTCTAGGCATATTGCATCGTTTATGTGCTTACTTGGTTGACATTTGGTTGATTTGTATTTAGTCGTCATTGGGTATCATTGAGTATAATCATGATTATTTGCACCATTTTGATGAATAAATATGCTTTGAAGCTTCTTGTGCTTTTAATCCTCCTTGTGAGTGTAATTTTATTATAGGGACTTTCCATGTTGGTGTATGATGATTAAAGAGGTGCATGGAGCTTATAGCAGCAATCAATTTGGGAGCTAAATAGAAGAGTGCTTGAGCTCATTTGAGCACATTTGTAAAAAGTATTGTAATAGAAAATCTATATCTCTCTCTACAAGAATCAGATTGAGACAAATAAAGATTTTTTTAGAAAGCTCAAGAAGCCTTCTAAGAGCATCTTGGTGAAAATTGAGTTGCAAGATTAAAGGTTGCTGATGTTTTGATGATGTCCAGCTTGACCTCCAATTAGTATTTTGGCAATATTTGATTAAGGTAATTCTTATGGCATTGGAAAGATTATTCAAAGGGATACAATTGCTATTTATGGTGCCAAGGACAAATTCTGATGTTTAAGAGGTCAAAAATGACCAAATACATGAAGATGTCGATTCTACCTAGAGGTGCAGCGCTCAATAGCGCCTACAAAAGAGTTTAAAATTGTTGAGCGACGTAGCGCTCATGCGACAGTGAGTGGAAAACAGATTTTGGTTTGGTTGTTTTTAGACTTTTGGATGCTAGGGTGCTCTTTATCTCTCTCTCTACATCTTCTTTACTTTTCTCTCTAGGAATTCCACTAGTGAAAGTGCTTTATTCTTGGAGATTGTATTACTATTATTTTCAGGTTCTCTTTTATTTTCACTATTGTAATCCTCTAGAGATGGATGAGTATATTGTCTTACTAGTGTAAGAGTTTTCGAATGGATTTGGATGATGTTTGAGACCTCCTTTTTATATTGAATGCATTAGTTTTCTCAATGTTCTATAGTTTCTATTCTTATAAGTATTGTTGTGATTGTTACAAATTTTATGGGGATAACTAAATTGGCAATCGTCGTTTAAGGAAACTATTTGGGCATAAATTGATGGATCCATTAGTTTATGTTTAAAGGGGAATATTAGAATTAACTTTATGATTGGCAGTTAAGCTATAGCAATTGGTACTTTAAATCAATGTGATTTCTAATTAAATTGGGATCTCATTTGTTAGTTATTTACATTTCTCAAATTCTAGAGATCGATCAATCACTAGTATAATTGCCAATAATTTATTACTAATGGCCACTAATGTGCTCAATATTTCTTCCCTAAAACTGAATCCCTAGCTCTTGAAAACCTTTCCCACTCAAATCCTTCTCCTCCTAAGTTCCCAAGGTAAGAGATTTTGTTGGGTTGTCATCTCCATCTTCTCCATTTCATGTTCTAGAGTATGGGCATTGTTGTTTTTCTCATTATTGTCAAGTGATGGTGCTCTCCTAATGTTGTTAGAGTTGATCTAGAGTTAACTAGAGATTATTAGAGATTAATCTAGAGTTTTGTGGTTATATAGCATATGTTGATTCCATCCCTGCTCCATGGAGTCCTATCGGTGTTGACACCATTCATTCCTCCCTTCCAGGTGAGTAAGTTCGAATCTTGTGATCTCAATATTGGTCATTAGAGGTATTTTCGTTAAATGGTGGCTTAGAGGCTATTTCAAAGAAATTAGAGATTTATCTCAATTTATGAAACTATGATTTTCAAGAGCATGAAATATATGTTTTTAAGATACTCATGGGACCATTGTTGCTAAAATGATTTTATGAAGAACTAGATGATGACTATGATTAACAAGAGATTTTGTGACTACCATAATGATTTCCAGAGTAGTATATTTTTACATGACAGAGTGTTGAACTCATAGTAGAGACCAATACAAAGTTTTAGAGAAAATGTTTAGTTTTATGATTTTTAAGATAGACGATAACTATAGAGAAACAGACAATAAGTTAATGGCTAGAACGATTGTTAACCTTGGTACCAAGTTATCCCTAAGGGACAATCTCACCCAGAGCAGAGATGAAACATAGTTAGCTGTCCAATTTGGGTCCTTTAGGAACTCTAGAGATAAGAAAATTTGTTATACCATGGTTGACATGCATAATCAGAGACTTTGTTATGTAACATCTTTGTGCATAACCAAAGACCTCTATTTCTCTATTAGAGTACGGATATTTATGTTTCAGAGAAATTTATAGTTGTGAATAAATATGTATGTAAATATGAAAATGTTTTAGAGCTTGTTTTATGAATATTATTATTATTATTATTATTATTATTATTATTATGATTTCATGCACCCTGTTATTTGTCCTATGAAGGGGATTACGGATGAGAATTCACTTACTGAGTTTTAAATAAAACTCACCTTCTCTCCTTTTCCCATTACAGATATAGTAGCTAATGCTGGTCCTTCACAGCCACTTCCTCCATGCAGTAGAGAGATCAGTTAGTGAGCTTTACTTCAGGGTGAAGTGCTTTTGTATTTTGGTATAGAGTGCTCTAATGTCATTGCGGCCAAGGTCCAGGACCATAGACATAGTTTTGGATTTTGCTGCCATGAGTTAGATTATTTTGTATTTACTTGATTGCAGTTTTCATGCTTTAATTTGTATAGAGAGCAACTCGATATCTTTTGTATTACAAAGATAGATTTAAAGTTGGATTACGAAAGTATTGTTTATGATTATTTTGATTTTAGAGAGAGAGATTATATCAGAGATAAAATAATGTTTTAGAAATGGATTTTTGATTAAAATATGCATATAAAGAGACTTAGCGATCATGAGGCTAGCATGGGGATGGGATTCCTCATGTGCCTGTTTTGTTCCCAAGTCGAGTCAGGACAACTGTGCTTCTAAGAGACGTTCTCTGATCAATTGGACCCTCTCCATGGCTTCCTAAACTAGGCTTAGGTCTAGGAACTTAGCTTCCCTAAGCTCAAACCACCCGATAGGATACTTGCAATGCCTCCCATACAAGGCTTCAAATGTTGCCATCTGGATACTCACCCGATAACTGTTGTTATATGAGAACTTGGTCAAGGGTAGGTGATCACATCAGCTCCCTCCAAAATCTAACACACAAGCTCTAAGGATATATCTTCTAAGGTTTGTATCGTCATTTTGATTGACCATCTATCTAGGAATGAAAGGTTGTGATCAAGCCCACACGCATCCCAATGGCCTCCTGAAATGCCCTCCAGAGCCATGAAGTAAATTAGGACCCTCTATCTGATATGATGGATACTAGGACACCATAAAGTCTGACTATCTTGTTGATGTACAACTGGGCATACTGAGTTGCACTAAAGGCAGTGTTCACAAGTAGGAAATATGCTGACTTAGTCATTCTGTCTACTATTACCCATATGGAGTCAAACCCCTTGGTGGTCCAAGGTAACTTGACCACGAAGGCCATGGTTATCCTTTCCCATTTCCACTCAGGAATATCTATTTGCTATAGTAACCCTGCTGGCCTCTACTGTTCATTATTGACTTCTTGGCACACCAAGCACCTTGCCACAAAGTCTTTGATATCTCTCTTTATACCATCCCACCAAAACAACTACTTAAGGTCTTGATACATCTTAGCTGACCTTGGATGCACAGAGTATGCTGCACTATGGGCTTCCTCCATCACTTTTTTTCTCAGCTCACCCACTGCAACCACACACAAATGGTCCCCAAAGTGCAATACACCCTAAACATCAACCAAAAACTCTGCATTCTCACCTTTATGAACATCTTTAACTAACTTAGCTAGCCTTGGATCTCCGCCCTGTTGTGCCTTAATCTGCTCCACCAGAGTCGATCAAGCCCAATGTGAGTGAGGAAAACCCTTGTGTCACTAAGACTAAATTGAACTCCTTCAGCTTCTAAGTTGTGAATATCCTCTACTAGCGATTGCTTCACTAGCGCTATGTGGGCTAAACTGGCCATGGACTTCTTGCTCAAAGTATTTGCTACTACATTCACTTTCCCTTAGTTTTACGAGATTGTATAGTAATAATCCTTCAATAACTCAAGTCATTTGTGCTGCCTTAGGTTTAGATCCTTCTGTTGAAAAAATGTACTTCAAGTTCTTATGGTATATGAAGATCTCACAAGTCTCTTCGTACAAGTAATGCCTGCAAATCTTCAAGGCAAAAACAACTACTGCCATTTCCAAGTCATGTGTAGCGTAGTTCTGTTCATGCTTCTTTTTGCCATAAGGCGTAAGCTACAACTCAGCAATGTTGCATTAGGACATAGCCAAGTCCAGCTCTTGAACTATCATATAACACTGAAAAGACCACCTGTCCCTGCAGGCAACACTAATACTAGTGCTGTGGTCAAACATGTCTTGAGTTTCTAGAAAGTCTCTTTACACTCTTTTGTCCACTGGAACCTAACATTCTTCTGTGTTAACTTAGTCATGGGTGCTGCTATCCTCGCTAAATCCTATACAAACCACATGTAGTATCCTACCAAACCCAAGAAGTTGGGGACTTCAAAAACTATTGAAGGTCTAGGCCATTGTTGAATTGCTTCGACATTCTTCAGATTTACCAGAATGCCATCCTTATATACTATATGCCCAAGCAACACTGCCTGATCTAGCCAAAACTCATACTTGGAGAATTCGGAATACAATTGATTCTCCCTCAAAGTATGTGGAACTATCCTAAGATGTTGCTCATGTTTCTCCTTGCTCCTAGAGTATGCTAAGATGTCATCAATGAAGACAATCACAAAATGATCTAGATATGGCTTCATCAAATCCATAAAGGTTAATGGAACATTGGTCAACCTAAAGGATATCACTAAGAACTCATAATGCCCATAGCGAGTCCTGACGGCATCTTCAGCTAATGATAGCTAGATCAAAGTTTGATCTTGGAAAATCATGTTGCCCCCTGAAGCTGGTCTAAAAGAGCATCAATGTGGGGCAAGGGGTATCAGTTCTTGAACATCACCTTGTTTGAATGCCTGTAATCTATACACATTCTCATCAAGCTGTCCTTCTTCTTGAAAAATATCTATGGAAAGGTACTTGATCGAATCAACCCCCCTTTGTCCAATAATTCCAGCAATTGCTCTTTCAACTCTCTGAACTCAGTTGGAGCCATGTGATACAAGGGTATAGACATGGGCCTAACTCTTGGCTCAAGCTCTATCCCAAACTCTACTTTTTTCTCCGGCAGCATACCCGATAATTCATTTGAAAACACATCTGCAAACTTATTTGCCACTAGAACCGTGCCTAAGCTTGGTGTCTCTTCCTCTACATCTCTGACCGCAACTAAGAACCCACAACTTCTTCTTTCCATTGACCGTAGTGCACTCAAAGCTGTTATCAAGCTCATCGATGTTGAACACCTTGTACCTAGAAACTCTCTTGGCTCATTACTTGGGACTTTGAATCCCATTACCTTGTTATAACAATCTACCATGGCATGGCATGAGGTTAAACAATCCATACCTAAGATGATGTTAAAGTCAGACATGTCCAACACTATTGAATATGGTAATGCCTCCATGTCATTGACTTTGACTTCAAACAATCTATACATTGTCTGAATAAGGAGGGGCTTTCCCAAAGATACCCTAACTAGGAACAGCTCCTCAAGATCCTAGGGAATCTTCTGAATAATACATTATAGAGTAGGTGGGCCCTAGGTCAAACAACGTCATGGCATCTGAAGAACATATTGTTGTTATACCTGTTATCATTTCATTTGAAGCCTATGCATCTTGATGGGTTATAGCAAACAAACAGGGCTATCCCCCACTACCCTAGCCTTTATTGCTTGCTCCTTTACCACTTACACCTCTACCACCAAGGCCCTTGCCCCGGGCTCTACGGCCTGCTGGAACTACAAAGCCAACTTGGGCTATCGATTGGAGAGACTGAACTGACATGGAGGTGTTAGCTAACCCCTAGTCGGAAGCTCCCTAAAGCATTGGACATTCTCTACGCTTGTAGCTCAACTGGCTACAATGAAAACATACTGAGGAACCTGATAAGCACTGACCCTGATGTCTTATCTCGCAAGTCTGGCATACTAGATATGGAGACCATCACCTTGTCCACTATATTGACTACGCCCTCTACTCTGAGTCTGAGATATAGCTGGTTGTGCCAGGGAAGGTTCTGAGAGGGTGTCCCTACCCGACTGACCTTGCTGCTGGCCTAGCTAATGGTGACCCTTGCTCGAACCTGCTCTACTCAAGAAAGAAACCTAAAACTTGGTCTTTTGTTGGCCTCTAACATCGTCTTGCGATTTGCTAGTCTGTTCTCAAGACCAATTGATGTGTCTACAATCTAAGCATAGTCCATGGTCCTAATGTGAGGTTGCAAACTGAGGAACATATCATTGGACAGAACCTGAACAAAGCATCTCACCCTAGTTGTCTCTATTGGTATCATGTTGGAGGCTACTTGTGCTAGATAGGTGAATCGCTTATCATACTATGTGACAATCATGCCGAGAGTTAACCGGAGCTTCAAGAACTCTTCAATCATCTATATCTGCTGGCTTTCTGATAAGAATCTTCACATGAAGGAATTCTTGAACTATTCCTAAGAAGGAAGGCTAGAGGTCCCATGCCTTTCTCGAAATTCCTGATACCACAACTTTGCTTAGCCTCCTAATTGGAAGCCAACCAACTCTATCGCTCTCTCTAAAGAACAGTGGTATGGTTACACCTGAGAAAAAGGGAAGACATATAACAAGATCATGAGTACAAAGAAAAGACAAACTCTTGCTGAACCTAAACATAACTGACTCTTTCTAAAGGCCTCAAATAACACTACGTCAATGCAAATAGGTGTGATTCCATTTATATAGATGCCATGTTATTTGTGGACACTTGTTCTAGTAATATGCAAGAAAACCTATGGCTCTGATACAACTTTGTCACGACCTAACTAAGAACGTGACCAGCACGTAAAGGATTAGGTCCCCATAGAAGCCTCTAGTAACGTGACCAGTTAATATGCATGAAAAGAATAAATATATGTTCCAAATAATTCAAATTTGACTAAATTTCCATAAATCTGAAAATTCTTTCAAAACATAAATCCTAAATATAAAGCTGTATAGTAGCAATAATCTGGGTTGTAGTCAAACATAATTAATAACATAGCTAAAGTTCAGAAAATAAATAATTAAAATACTATTCATGTCCGAGATCCTGCCTATATAATTACTGGAGCATTGTCATGACTACATAAACCTATAATAAGCTTCACTCTGAAGCCAAGCTCACTAAAAGATGATGCAACACTGTTGAGGAAAATCTTATGGTGAAATTGAATCTATAGTTGTATTTGTAGGGGGAGAAAAAGAAAGGGGTGAGTTCAAAATCAGTGAGTGAGTCTCCACTCACAACCCATATGGGACAATAAGAATAATATATATACATGCAGTTGACATAAAACATTTTAATATTTAATTACATAGCTATACTGAAAATAATACTTCAACTAATATCATGGAGATAACTAGTAGAGAAATAGGAGTTGAACTGAACATAATAACTGTACTGAGCTGATAAATACACATTTTGTAAATATTTCTCCTCATACACTTTGTGCTTTTGCATTCTTTTTTTTAGGTTAACTTCCATCTTTTTATTAGGAAATTGCAATGAAATCTCCTTGCAATCAATTTTGCATCGTGACTTTTAATTTAGTAGCTTTTTGCATTTTTAGTTTTGTCACTAATGAACCCTTTTTTTCCTACAGAGTGATTTGCAGATTTTCGAAGGGTCATCTTTGAGAGTGCACTGTGGAGTTGGAGCTATGGAGCGTGCATTGACGCAAGAGAGAGAAAGAGAGAGAGAGAGAGAGAGAGAGAGAGAGAGAGAGAATTGAGATGAAGTCTAGAAGCACATGGATGAAGAATTGCCCTAGATAGCTTCGCTGCAGTGAGTTTCAGTTGCTGCAGCTAGCCTGGAAGTCAGAGCATCATCAACATTAAAGACAGCTTCACTGCAGCAAATAATGGTCGCTGCAGTGAGCCTGTGAAAAGGCACCATAATTGATATTGGAGTCCACTCGCTATAGCAAGCATTATAGGCCGAATCTGAAAGTTCAATTTTGTATTTTGCACCCACTTGGGCCCTTTTGTAGCAAATTTGAGGATGATGTAATACCTGTAGGCATGAAATTCGAGGCATTCTTTTTCATTTTAGGAATATATACTAGGTTTTAGAGAGAGAGCTCCCTTTTTCTCTCCTTCTTCTTCTCCTCAAGAACATACTTCCATACCTTGCTCTTGTTATTTTTTATGCAATTTTCAGTCTAATCTCTTAGCGTTTATTCAGTTTTCTGCTTGTAACCTCCTTCATAGAGGAGTAGTTTTTTCTTACTAGCTCAAGGGATTCAAGAGCCAGGGTTATGTTTTGAAATGTTTTGATCTTAATGCAATACTTACTGGTGTTCTATTTCTCTTTTGTTTTTCCTTCTCTTTTCATGTCTATTTATTGATATACATGTTGAGTGAAGTGATTTTTTATGTATGTGATGCATGATTTGTCAGCATGCATATTTGAGCTTATTGATTGAATGCATGCTAGTTGATTGATTGGTGAGTATTTGATTAGCCAAGAGAATAAAGTTAATTCTTGATTGAGAATTGAGCTATGGTAATTAGTGTTTAATTTAGTCCGTAATTAGGTATTGTGATTGCAATTATCTAAGTGTATGTGCTTGTTCTTATCCTTTTAGTTGATTGACTTTAAGCAGAATTGCATTGTTAATTGTGTGATTGCATGGTTAATAACATAGCTCCCCACTAGGTGTTTGTTCATTTGTTTATGTTGATTATAAACATTCCGTAGTTTGAGAATCCTCTAGGCTAGCCCTTTTATCATTGTTAATTTCAATTAATTGTCTTTGTCATTTCTCATGCAACAAACACCCCCCCCAACAAAAAACTCCAATTAACTAGTGCCACTTCCTTGTGAGATAACTTGTGTTGCACACCATTATCTAGGTGCCTTTGTATAACTTAGTTTGGGAAATTTTCCTTTTAAACTTGTGTTGACAATGACTGGCCACCATGAGCCAATGGCTAAAACTGATAGGCACCAAACTAAGTCCCATAAATGGACACCACACTGGGTTTCTTATTGTAACTGAGGTTGAGCTAGTCCTCTGGCAAATCACTTGGTACTAAGGTTAATGATCAATCCTATAGACATTAACTCGTTGTTCTGTTTTTCACTAATCATTGGCTAAAACTAGTATTCAAATAATTCACTATCTCTGCTGTTCATACTAACTAGGGTTCATGCCATTTTTCTAACTGATAAATAATTCTAAAGCATACATATAACAAATATGGCCCATGAGTTTTCTAAAATAATATTTTCAAGATACCAACAAAAATTTTCTAAAATTTCTATATTCCATGAAAGCATGTTTTCTAGCATAAATCATTCTAAAATTTCATAAATAATTTATATGATACTAGAAAATAGTAATAATGACCAAAATTTATGGCCATGACCGTTGGTAGTAGGGAGTATGATTCCATTGATAACTTAACTCTAGGGACGAGGATTGGCACCAGTAACTGCCAAACATTATAATGAAAACATAAACAAATTGACATTATTGCCAAGAATTGAATTTGGAATATTAGGGAGGAAGAATATTGTGATAAAAACCATCTTTGATAGTGTCCAAACTCATAAACTAGATAAAAATGGGAAGAAATTGACTAAATTTTGTGAAAATCACTTACCAAAAGCTTGGGAAGGAGAAAGAATGGAAGAGAAATGTGAAGGAAAGGCACGTGGAGTGTTGGCAGCGGCTAGGGTGTCTAACCCAAGCCTGGGATGGGTTTATATACTGTTGGGGGCATTTTAATGAAATATTTTCATTTTGACGCGTGTTGATATCGGGGGTCTGAACCTGCCTCACCCTTTATTGGCTACAGCGAGAAATACGCGCTGCAGTGAATCTGTCTGGCCATCCTGCTCGCTACAATGAACATGCCTGCACCGAAAAATGCAGATTTCAACAAAAACATGTTTTTCTGTATTCCGTACGTTTCCTGGATACCCAAAGGTTATGCTAGATTTAGTTAAAGACATGTGCACCAAAGACATCACAACTCTTGAATTAACAAATTAAGAAACACATAATTTTTATTAGTACAAAAATTTAAACAAAAACATAAAAATGCATAAATAGAATGGAAGGAGAAAATATATCAATAGTACAAACATGAAGCAACAACCCACTCCGCAATGCTCCAAATGAACTTATGAATTAACAAAGTAAAAAACACTTAATTTTCATTAGTTAAAAAAATGGAAAATAATAAAAACAATAAAAACAAAACAAAAATCAAATCGATCCAAATGCTCCAACAATGCCAATGATGCCTACAATAGCACTCCTATATTAACAAAATAGCGATTAAAATTACTCTCTAATATTCCAAAAATTAAAACTTTATGCAAAGAAAATGAATAAGAAAACTAAGTCAAAATAATAATAATAATAATAATAAATAACCAATTAAAATGTTTAGAAATGTATCTAGATGGTGTTACCTCTGAGTGAGGCAACCTTGGTTTCCAAGGTTGATCACGGTGGTCGACTCCTAGCTCCGGCAGCAGGGGTGCCTGCAAAAAGCACTCCGACACCCAAGTCAGTAACTGTGGATTACTGTAGAAAGTGGTAAAGATAGCATATCTTGTATCGTCCCCTCTGCATGTTCTTATATTCGTTCATTTCTCCTGCGTGGTGTTTTTAGGGCTGAGGTGTACAGTTCGGATGGCATCCCAATCGACTCGATGAGCTGGATAGTACGGCGGAATACGAATCGTCCCTCCACCCATACGGTACGGAAGTAGTTTACCAGCTCGGATATTTTCCCTCGGAAGCACGTGGTCAGACATTGATCCGTTTTTCTTCCGAGGTGGCGGGGTGATTCTGCCAGTTCAGAGTCTTCCTGCTCCGTCCGAATCCCCGTCCCTGGGTTCAATGGGGTTGGACCTTATGATTGCGGGCAGCCTGGTCGCTATCCGTTCTCGTTTCGACTTCAACCATCCAAGAGCGGGAACCGAGTTCCCGTCGATAACAGTTGCCCCTAACTCGGAGGATGGGGCTTGCCCCGGCGTCTGAGTTCAAATTGTCGTTCTCCCTTCAGCATCCTTTTGGGAGCGTTCTGGAGGCGGTCTTTGCTATAGCGAGTTTAGGGTGCTCCTTCCGAGTTCCGTACTCGCGTAGCAATCTGCCTCGAGTCGTGCTCTCCAGGGACTTCCGGGCCCGTTTCGCTAAGGGTGGAACCACCTTTTAGGCTTCTGGCAACCAAGCATCAGATCGTTTGCTATTCTATGGTCAGGAATGCGCCACGTATGTGTTTGGCGGTTACCAAGGCATCGTGGGTCCTTCTGGCTTCGTCGGGCCTTAAATACCCCTTCAGGCCCCTTCTTCTCGTCCTTTTCCCCAGCTTTGAAGATCTCTTCACATTCTGCTTTCTCTGCCGCTTCCATCAGAGCTTTTCGTCTGTGTCTGCTTCTTCGTCTGTTTGCGCCTCGGTCTCCCGCCTTCCCTTTCGCCTTTTGAACCAGTAATCCTCATTCTCTTTATTTTATGCTTTTATGATTTGTTTCTGCTGTGATTTTCCTTTTTTCTCTACTTTTTTCTCTTTCCTCGATTCTTTTTCCCTTTTTCTGCGACTGTTGGGGGTGGTTCTAGGGTAGTTTCAGCCCCTCTTTTTGGCTGACCTAGAGGCAGCGCCGCCCCCTTGTAGTTGGGGACCACCCTTAGTTTTTCACTTTTTCCCCCCTTCTATTTCAAAATTCTCGCGCTTAAATTTTTAGGTATTTCCCATGGTGGTTCCCTTGTAGGACTCGATGGAGACTAAGATCGTGACTCCGGACTCATTGGCTAGCGACCTCGTGGCCCATTTCTCTTCCGAGGTGACCGGGGTTCGGAGCATCATGAATGAGAGAATATTGGAGCGCTACGGGGAGTCTCCGATATTCTCCGACGCCAAACTCGTGGGCCGTCATGAGATCGAGCTTCCTGGGAGGGAGGAAAGAATCTGTGGAAGGCCCGAGGAGGGGGGAGGACTTCTTATGGATGTACAACACGGTTCTGTCGCGCCTTAAGGTTCCTCTTCCATTCTCCGACTTTGAGGTGGCTATTTTCAATAGGATGAATGTGGCACCTTCCCAGCTACATCCGAACTCCTAGGCCCTTCTCTGGGGTTTCGAGCTTGTATGCGGTTTTTGGGGATTCCCCTGTCTCAACGGGTATTCTTTTCCCTGTTTATGCTGATGACTTACCAGGGGAAAGACAAAAAATCGGCTATGGCGTCCCTCCGAGCTGTGGTTAATAGGAAGTGTTTTGAGACGTATGAGGACTCCTACCACAACTTCAAGACTCAGTACTTTAAGGTGAAAGCCAAGCTGGGCTTCTCTCCTTTCTTTTTATCTGCGGAGGGTACTCCACTGTTCCCCTTATACTGGCAAACTTCCTATGCCTCCTCCACTTACCGTTCTCGGAACTTGACTCCGGGGGAGGCCTCAATCGTAAATTTCTTTGTTGAGACTTGTGGCAAGAAGCCCGATTTCTTGAATTTAAGACTTCTTATCGATGTTCCTGCTAACGACGCCAAGTCCTATATAGGTTTTTCCGATCTCCTATGTCTTCCTTTGTTTTCTACTTTTGCCACGTCCTGTATTAATGTGTGTTGATTTTTCTTTTGCAGAGATGTCTTCCAAGAAGAACATGGCGCTGCTCCGCTCTCTAATGAAGTCGGCATCGTCCGCCGAGGAGCCTTCTGGGATAGAAGCAGGCCTCGACCCCGTGGAGCGCAGTTCTTCCAGCATTTCGGGGAAGAAGCGCAAGGCGTCCGAGGATCCCAAGGCGGAGGCCCAGGATCCCCCTCTCGAGGTTACTGAGGTCGCTGCCGCTGCCAGCACCCGATCTTGGTGGGGTTTTCCCTCTCTCTCCCTCCTTGCCCCCAACTTCCGTTTAAAGGAGTTTATGTCCGGCATTTGTAACGTTGCTTTCCGCTGACATGTTCGTCAGCGAGATCCTTCCGAGTACCTTTCTCGACTTCAAGAGGATCTGGTCAAGGCTGCTGGCTTCCTTTATTATTACGAGGAAGTTATTGCTGAGGCTCCCACCCTCCGAAGCCGTGCCGAGGCCCTGGAGTTCGAGAAGGCGGCTTTGGAGAAGAAGCTTGCGGATAGGGAGAAGGAGCTAGGGAAGGAGATTTCTGACCTCCGAGAGAAGGTAGGCGTTTTAGAATAAGAGAAGAAGTCCTGGGGGGTAGATAAGGACAAGCTTGCTGCTGCCAAGACCAAGTTGGATAGCATGCTAGCCGAGTCTGAGGATGAGCAGGCTAGAGTTGTCAAGGCCTGGCAGGCGAGCTCCAAAGAGATCTTTGAGAACATGCTGGCGCAAGTTTGGGTTCTCATGGGTCCTAAGGTGGACTTGTCTCCTATAGGGATTTTCCGGCACATTGTTGACGGGCACATAGAGGACATCCCCAAGGAAGACGAGGATGCTTAGCCTTAGCTTTTATTTTTTTGCTTTTTGTAAGTCCCCTCGGGGCCCCTCATTGTACCTCCTTTCATTAATGGAATGAAATTTTACCTTGCCTTATTTAGTTTTACTTGTTTAGTTTCAATGCCTTTGTTTAGTTTTGATTCCTTGGTTGATCTTGGAACATATTTTGGGTTTATAAAAGGAGTTCAACTATTATGCAAACTAATTGGATTGGATTCATGAGTTCGGGGCTCCCGCCTTGGGTTTGGGTATGCTGTTGCCACATTAGAGAGCCAGGTTAGGTATTGAACTTCCCGGATGAAGCCAGCGGCTAGCAATTCGTCTGTTTGTCTGATTACCTCTTGCTCCTTGCCTGGGGCCATCTTTCTCCTTTTCTGTGCAACAGGCTTTGAGCCGAGATACACTGATAGCTGGTGACACATGGTGCTCGGATTGACCCCGGGCATCTCGGAGGCAGTCCATGCGAATATATAGGAGTTAACTCGGAGAAAACTTATCAACTCGGCTTTTACTGTAGAGGGGAGTCCTTTGCTTAACCGGGTGGTCTGCCCTTGTTGCTCTCCAATTTGAACCTCCTCGAGTTCTCCTTCAGGTTCTGGGTGGTTACCGTTGTTATGGTTCCGCATATCGAGGTCAATGACGGTGATCTTCCATGCTTCTTCGGGGTTGCTCCTGATATCTAGACTTGCGTTATAACATCTTCTTGCCACTTCCTGGCTCCCTACTACAGAGACTATGCGGCCGATGTTGGTGTAGAACTTCATTACGAGGTGAACCGTCGAGACAATGGCTCTGATCTTGTTTATTGTTGGCCGTCCCATTATTACGTTATATGATGATGGTTTTCTCAAGACCAGGAAATCGACTAGGATAGATTTGGCAGATGGATGCTTGCCCACTGTGGTGTGTAGGGTCACGTACCCGTCTAGTCGTACCCTCTCCCCTGCGAACCCGATCAGATCCTCGGGATACGCCTTGAGATCGGCATCACCTAGACCCAACTTGTTGAAGGCATTCCGGAAGAGGATGTCCGTAGAGCTGCCTTGGTCCACTAATACCCTTCTGATTTCAGCGTTGTGCGCCACGATGGATATGACCATAGGGTCGTCGTGCCCGGTTATTATCCTGGGGTTGTCTTCTTTCGAGAAGGAGATAGGCTAGAGGTGCTGTGCTTTAGTGCTTTGGCTTAGTCCTTCGATTCTCATGACTTCTTTTAGGGCTCTCTTTCTGAAAGTTTTGGAGATACCTCCCCCAGCGAAGCCTCCTGCGATGGTGTTAATTGTGTATAGCACTGGCTCCGCTCTGGCCTCCCGTCAGGGCTCGGGGCCTTGGACTTGACACCCTAGCCCTCGGGGACGGTCTTCGTTTCCTGGGGCTTCTTTGGGAAGCTATGAACTTGGCAAGCTTCTCTTATCAGCTCTTCAATCGCGTCTCTCATATCTCGGCAGTCTTCGGTACGGTGGCCGTGGCTACGATGGTACTCACAATAAGTGGACTTGTCCATGCTTGGGGTTTCTTTGAGGGGCGCGGGGTGTGGTAGAAGGGCTCCCGTGGCGTTGACTTCTCGGAACACCTGGGCCAGCAAAACTCAGAGGGGGGTGTAGTCTAGGAAGCGACCTCCCTTTGAGACTCGGGGGTCCTTCCGCAACTGCTCGTCTTTTCTCGGATTGGCTCTCTGGGGGTCATACCTATCCGCGAGCCTCAACGCTTCCTCTAAATTGATGTATTTTTCTGCCTTGCTTTGCAATTCCTCCAGGGTTCTTGGCTCCTTCTTGGCTAACGATCGCTGGAAATCCCTGGCCTCAATCCTCCAACTAGGGTTATGAGGGCTGTTTGCGGTGTGAGGTCTCTGATCTTGAGTGCTTCTTGGTTGAACCGTTCCAAATAGTCCTTTAAGGGCTCGCCCGGTAGCTGACGGAAACCGAGGAGGCTTGTTACAGATTTGACCTTTGTGCGGCTGGTGGTGAATTGGGTCAGGAAGCGGGAGCTGAGGTCGGAGAACTTGTGAATCAACCCTGGGGGGAGTTGGTTGAACCATGTTAGGGTGGACTTTTGAAGTGTGAGAGGAAAAACTTTACATCGAATGGGGTCCGCTGTTCCGTCAAGGAGCATCCTTGTCCGGAATACATCCAGGTGCTCTTGGGGATCGGTAGTCCCATCGTATTGCTTGATGTCTGTAGGTGGTCAGAATGTGGCCGGGACCGGATATCTCATGATCACGTCATCCTGAGGCATCTCCAAATCGTCGCTAGTTTCGGGAGTCACCACGCTTTCAGCCTTGTTCCGGCGGTTGATCGGGCGGCCGAAACTATGCAAGTTTGAAGTTGTGGGGAGTGAGGTTGGGATCCGTCGATCGCCGTACCCAAGGGTGGTATTCTGTCCGTCGGGATCGTGGGAATCCCCCCTAGGTCTTCATGGGTTGGGTACCGTTCCCACTGGGACTGGTTTTCTTGTGCTTCTTGAAGCTTTTCTTTGAGCTCCCGGATCCTCTCTTCTCGTTTTCTCAGCCTTCTCTCCATCTCCTCGACCGGGACATAGTCACGACGGCGCCTTTCCTCATGTCTTATCATTCGCTCCAGTTCTTGCTCAAGACTCGCCATTCTTGCTCCCTGGTCTTGTAACAAGCCCATGATCTGTTGATAAGGAAGGTTGCTATCTTCAGGGATCTGTATGGTGGACACAAGGCGGGCTTTGCTGGGCTGGCCTTCTGGTTCACGATGGGCTTTCCCCGGTCTCTGCCCGGACCCTCCGGTAGCAGAGCCGGAGGCTGATGCCGTGAGGCCGTCCTGTGGCTGGGATGATGGGGGGGCTGAGAGGGCCACTCTTGACCCTTGAAGCCCCTCGCCTTCCCTTATGACAATGCCGGTTGTTTTTGTCCTAGCCATTCCGGCGCCAGGCGAAGTTGGGTTAGCGTTCGCTTGTGGTAGGGATCGGTATTTGTGGGCTCGTGTATAGCGGTGGGAGTGGGTCCCCGGCAACAGCGCCAATGTTACCTCTGAATAAGGCAACCTTGGTTTCCGGGGTTGATTGTGGTGGTCGACTCCTAGCTCCGACGGCGGGGTGCCTGCAAAAAGCACTCCGACACCCAAGTCAGTAACTGTGGATTACTGTAGAAGGTGGTAAAGATAGCATGCCTTGTATCGTCCCTTCTGCATGTTCTTATATTCGTTCATTTCTCCTGCGTGGTGTTCTTACGGCTGAGGTGTACAATACGGATGGCATCCCAATCGACTCAATGACCTGGATAGTATGGCGGAATACGAATCGTCCCTACACCCGTACGGTACGGAAGTAGTTTACCAGCTCGGATATTTTTCCTCGGAAGAACGTGGTCGGACATTGATCCGTCCTTCTTTCGAGGTGGCGGGGTGATTCTGCCAGTTCGCAGTCTTCCTGCTCCGTCCGAATCCCCGTCCCTGGATTCAATGGGGCTGGACCTTATGATTGCGGGCAGCCTGGTCGCGGTCCGTTCTCGTTCCGACTTCAACTATCCAAGAACGGGAACCGAGTTCCCGTCGGTAACAGATGGCAATGGCAGAAAATAGAAAATTACCAACTGTAGTTATCCGTTGGTAATAAAAGCAATAAATAAAATGGATTGCGCATCAGTAATTTCGTTGGTACGTAACAACAAAATTAAATGGAGAAAATAGAAAATTAGCGCCTGCAGTCACCATTGGGAATATTAAAAATATACCTATCATTAGTGATCCCATCGGTAATGGACACGCGCCATACGACAGGAATTGGCACCACACTTTCTCAACGGGTGTACCGAGTATGGGAAATTAATTTTTCTTAAGCCGTCAATAAAAAGTGTGCGCCATGTGGCACTAGTTGGAACCACATATTCCTAACTCTATTATTGACGAGATGTGAAATAAATTCCATTTGCCCGAAATTTGATCAAAACACCTGTTTCCCATCGAAATACCCGTCGATATTACTGACTGCATGGTGATCTGTCTTTAACTGGCACCTGTATCTCACATATTTCATTTTCTCTTAAAACCAAACAAGTTGAACCACAAACACCCCAAATTGTGATACTAAGCAATGTCAGTGGTTTATGTATAAACAAAATATATGACCTCCACCCCTTCAAACAGGGATCATCAACTTCACACTTTACTTTGGACAAAATAGTTTCACTTTCCTTTCTCTTAAAATAATTTAAGTTTTTGAGCAACTTTATAATTTTATTTTGCTAACAATAATTACTACAATTTTTCTTGTACTCAATTAATATATACTTTTTACTATCTCTCCTCTTCAAAATTATTAAAATTTCAAATAGTACCGTTATTTGTTAAACGATATTCTCTTTTCCTATTTTTCTCTTGCCTAACTATTATGCGGGTGATTAAAAATATAAGCAATATTATTGTTATCACCAAAAAATTAGGGAGTTGGAACATGGGTAGTTAGCACGTACACCTATTGGAAGAGAGCAGTTTGTGTCAAGAAATCTCATTCATAAATTTAAGTGTACATGGGTTAATCATGGCAAAAGGGAATGATTAACATTTCAACTCCTGTAGCCACGTGGGTTGGAAATTGAGAGATTAAATTAGATGCAATTTTATGGTATTTAAAGTAACATATAAGGTTAGTGTGCACCAGCCATGAGAAAGAGGCAATTATTGCAATTGTGGGAAGCGTATGTGTAAGATGGAAAAGAAGCAGTTATTGCATATTGGCTACATGTTGAAATGGTAACAATGGGGAATGACCATGTGCTATGCAAACTAGCCATGAAGCATTATAAATCAGCCGCGGTGTAGTTACAAACAGTTGCGGGCAATTTTACTTTAAATTAAACGTGTTTGAAAGTTCAAAACTATCTCTTGGACATTATTTCTATTTAAAGGCTGAAGTTGGCAAAAAAAGAGATCGCGGGATCAACACAACTCAACTTTACATTTTATTTTTCATTTTACTTTTCTTTTCCTTTTCTTTTTAGCTTAGTTTAGGTGTGGTTTTCATCTCTAAATTTTATTGTGATGCTTTGACATGAATATTGTTGTAATTATTCTTGTTCATTAATGAAATACAATTTCCATTCCACATATTACCTTTGTCCAAAACTTGTTTTTATAAAATAGTTGGATAACCCATAAACCAAGGGGTAGATTTCCCTTCTTGGTGTAATCGCCTACTATTCTTGGGATCAAAAAGTTAGTTTGTGTTATTGGCTTTGTTTATTTTAATAGATTTAGCCGAACCCCAAAAATTCACGACAAACAATTATTAAGTGGATAGATATATTTTAAAATTAATTCAAGAAAAGGTTATTGTATAAAGTGCTTAAGCACCTTTCATTATAAAATTTTAATACGTGTATGAAGCCAAATTCAGGATAACTAACACGTCGAAAACAAACAAAAAGATAACTAATTTCATAATATATTATAAAACGAATTAAAATGAACAAAAGATTGTGTTTCTGTGATGTATGGGAAACGTTGGATAAGTGTTGAATTTCTGCAATGAAGCCTACTTTGTGAATTTCTAGATCAAGCTTGTTAAGACCTCATAACACCAACCAAAAATAAATAAATAAATAAAGCGCAAAACAAACTATAAAAGAACTTATGTGTCATTTGGTTTGTATAAAGTAAAAAAGAAAAGACATGATTATTATTGTTAATATTGTTGCCGATAGTAGTTGACGATAGTACCATATTAAATGCTTATTGCAAAATAAATTTAAAGTAAATATTCACGTTGCTTCCACACCTTATATTTATAAATCACTTCAATACTCCAGGCATATTTGGTTAAAAGATAAAAATATAGATAAAAATAATATGAATAAACTTGATATATTATTTACATATGAAGCATCTTTGTAATTTTTAACTCCACTTTTACCTTCAACCAACTACAATTGAAATATGAGTCCAATTAATCCAGTATTTGCAAGTCACTTCAATACATGATTGAGCAATAAATTCCATCATAACGATGTTAACAAAAATAAATTCATGTTACAATATCTAATTATACTTATTTCCTTGCAACTTAATTGATAGCAACAAAGTAAAATGCAACCTTATCATCAACATATCAATTAATGTTACACATCAACGAAAATGTCATAACATTATAACTGAGATAGGGTTAAGGTAATCACGCATGCAACTTAAAAGAGCTAAAATGCATTTACTCCGTAAATGTATTGATGACTAGCATATGATGGGGTACTCGGATGAAAAGTATGGACCGAAATAACTTTTCCCTATAAACGCGCAGCGTCTCATTCTGAAATGGAGCTTAACCACTGACTACTAGCTACTCAATGGGTCGCAATGAAAAATGATTTGCACGTACGAAAATAAAGGAATAACAAAGTATCACTAGCCTCGACTACAGAACTGTAAATCACAGCAAAAATAATATATTTGACCATATGAACAACAATGGAGAATGATGCACACAAATGAAACTCAACCCTTTTTTTTTTCCCTTTTCCCCCACTTTTTTTTTTTATTAATCTTCCTCAGGTAATACTTCCTGAAAAAAAGCAGATAAGTGATTGTCACAAAACAAAAAGAACAAAAATAGGTCCAACCTACCCACACACTTCACTTCAACTGAATGGATAATTCTCAGATATTTCCATCACATCCTTCTCATCTCCATTCTAGTAAAATCAACGCCCTCCTCATATGTAGCTTCAACAGCCAAAGACGAAAATAGACATTTTTAAACTTCATCTACGCCTACTTAGTCATCTAGATATCCAAATATCCATTCCATGCATAGAAGGGAATTCCAAAATAAGCCGGACGTCTCCTTCCTTTGATAATTTTTTATAATTTTTTTCCACCAGACATTAGGACTCTGATGCAACCATAGTCTGCTACCATCTTAAAAAATGAACTAAGTAGTACCCAAGCTGCCTTCTGGCTTAGATTCTGTTCTGACATAGGTGAGACCCCGAGTAGCAGGTGCAGAAACACTGCCCGTATTCAAAGATGTACTGTTATCAGATTGACTACCCTGAGCATCCCGCTTCCATTGCAAGCTCCTGGCACCCAGTTTAATTGGGGGACGAGGCCTAAATGCACCAGAAACACCTCTTGGGAAAGGAAGTCTGGAAAACCTAGCAGAAGGAAATGGAGATCCCCTGATACGTGGCCATACCATGCTTGAATATGGTTCTTGATGTGCAGCACTTTTCTTAACAACCTGACAATCAGTAAATAGCTAAACAATTAGTTCACGCACCTCGTCTTTAGCTTGAAAACTACAAAAATTGCCTACACATAACATGCATTATCACCCGACATTTTCTCATCAAGCCAGCAAAGTTGACTTATCCTGACATGATTTATATCTAAAACTGAAATTATCAAACCCAAGGTACTACTACAAAAGACTAGAACAGTACACTAACCCAGTTATCAAACCGACAAAAAGTTCATTATCTGCAGAGGCTATATGCATCCCAAATATATTAATAGTGACTATAAAAATTATCATCCATATAATGCAATAGAATTGAAGGGAGAAAAATGCCCGAAGAAAACTAAATAAATTGTGGAAAAAGCCTCTACATGACTGCAGTGGAAAGCTGTGATCAATACCTTGAGAATGCGTGACAAGTAAGAAGTGCCGTCCAGAGATAAAGCATTCTCTGCAGCTTCTTTACGCATGAACTCAACATAAGCTGCCCTGCTCAAGTAATTGTGGATCAATATAAAGTCACAAACAAAATGTACTTGTCCTGAACATATAATGAGAAAAACAAACTTCAGAAACATCTTACCCTTTTGGCTGCCCTGTTGCTGCATCTGTAACTATAACCACTTTTAAAATTTCCCCAAATTTATTAAAGTGCCGAGAGAGGCCATCTTTGGTAGCAGCAAAATGAACCTGTGATAACCAATGCAAAACAATTTCAGAAATCAAACAAATCCTGGCTACCACCTGACCCCTCCCTCACCAAGAACAAAGGAGTAAGGAGCTATTACATTGCTAACAAAAATGGTTCTGGAATCAGCATCATCTGAAGGACGACCAGAAGCACTTAAACCTGAAAACATTAGATGCAACCAATCATACACCTGATAAATCTCCTATCTTTCAAATGTAATTAACGAAAGGTAGGATACATAGCAAAATGGGTAACTCATATGTAACGAGGTTATTTTAATAAGGTAAGAGGAGCAAATTTTGGCCATTAAACCAGATATAAATGGTACAGATTAAAAGTTATTTAAAGGTCACGTAATCACTTTAAAAAATACATGAATTTATATTTTAATTTTGACCATTAATTTAAAATCTAATGGTCAAGATATGCTTTTCTTAACTACTTGCTATGCTTCCTCTCTCTCTCTCTCTACAGATATATATATAATTGTTACGTGTCTCATGAAAGCAAGAATTTCCACTAAAGAAGATTTAGAACATACCTGAAGTAGATAACTGTGCCTTATTAGACTCTTTCTGAACATCTGGAGTCAGGTTTACCTGTCAAATGTCACAATATCAATAAAAAAGATATATAACCAAATGCTTTTAAGCATGATATATTTATTAACAGCAACTCAATGTCGCAGAATGTATGTGTCAACAACTCACATTGCCATTACTAACTTTCCGGGTGCTGGCATTCTCTTGCACCAGTCGCGAGCCAGTCCTGGGAGCTCCTGTTTCACTGTCTAAAGCCTTATGACCATCTAATTCTGAAATCTCCCGTGATTCCTGAAAATGTGGTGGCTTCCAAGTATTTACATTAACAGAAATATTTACTATCTTATGAGAAGCATTAGGTGCAGCAGCAGCTTGCTCCTGCTCTCTATTCCGTTTTAGATGCAAACCGTCATCAGCATTTTTGGCTACACTATACTGCACCATCAATGAATCATCGCTCCTGTTTCCACCTGAGGTGCCAATATGAGAAGCTCTAGTCATCCTATGATCCATGGCGTCAACATCATGAAACCCTTCATTATCTGAAGTATAATCAGAAGGAAAACCAGTCTCATGTTCCATCATTGCCACATTTGACTGCCCATTGTAATCAGAACTTTGAAAATACAGTGATTGATTTTGTTCCTGGTGTTGGTAATTATCTTCAAGTTGGCTGTTATCATCTGATGATGGGTTCATATCACGACCGAGTCGATCAAATACACTGCGACAGGATTTGTATTTTATCACGTCTTCAGCAGCTTCCGCCACAGCCTTAATCACTGGTGCCATTGGATTTGTAACCCTGGAAGCAGGCTGTACCCGCTGAGGACGTTCTACCAAAGATGAATCACCAGAGGATGTAGAAACTACAGAACGAAGACGTTTCAAGGATGGCTCCACTGACGCCCCCAAACTGGATTGCCTAGAAGTAGCCACTGCATCTCGCACTGCAAACTGAAGCAGCCGTCGAGGAGCAGCAATATTTACTTGAGAGAGTGCATCCCTCTGTCAAAGGTAGTCATTAGATGTTTGAAGGCAAAAGATCAAGATGTACTTTGTTTCACAAAAACAATATGCAGACATAGAGAGCAAACTAAGGTTAACAAGGGAAACACACATTGTTATAATTACATCTGCATTAAGGATATCACATGGATATCATGCCGTCACACGGTCAGGAAAAGAAGCATATGAAATTCATGATGAGGGAGTGGACATAAGAAAGGAGAGCTTGGATTGAAACAAAATTCAAAAGCAATTTAAGAAAATAAAAAGACCAGAGTGTTGATAGTAAGTTAAAACAAAATAATTAAATCAACTGCAATTGCAAACATAATCAGGAAAATATTTTAGCAGTTCAAACCTTTGTCCTCTGTTGTTCATCAGCTCGGCCCCTTTTCCTCCGAACTGGAGATTTAGGAGACGGTGACGTTGAAAGTCGATTAAGCCTAGGCCGGGGTTTTTCCTCAACATTAGTGGTGTCAACAACATAGCTTTGAATGGGAGGTGGTTCACCTTCAACCCTGACCAATCCTTTCCAATCTTTGTTATGTCGATTTCTAGATAACTTATCAGACTTTTCTCTTTCTGACTCTCCAGCTTGGACCTCTGATACAAGCTTTTTCTTGGGAGCTTCATTCTGCAATTCTTTAGGATGTACATACAAATCTAAATTCAAATCCAGATGATCCCACAGCCTGTTAACAAGATACAAATACAAACAATAATTGGTGTAAATACTATATTTATTGCAATTAAATTGATCTTGAACTTATCCATCAAATAGAGATTGAGTGAAATTACCAGGATACAAAAGAATCACTGTCATCCCCCAAAAAAACATTCAGCTCATTCCTTGCTTCTTCTTTCCGCCTACCATTCCTCAATAACACAATAACATATTCCTGCCAATACGTGAGAACTTCAGTTTACTCAATAAGGTCAAATTCTTCCAATGAAAATTTTCAGACTTCGTATTAGTTGCCTTTATCAACACCATATCAACTACTAAAATTTTAAAAAGAAAAATACCATTCTACTCATTCAACTAAAATGAATGAATGAATAATAATAATAATCATAATCATAATAATGGATTACAGAAAATGAAGAAATTCCAAACACACAAAACAGCCTAGAGGACCTTCAACTCTAAATTACACATCATAACTCAAGTCAGCATCTATACAATAACAACAATCAAGACTTATTCCACTGGGTGGGGTCTGATAAAAACCATAATTAAAAAAATCCATTTAGAGTAAGTCATTTCTAATGGATTCTAAAATTCTCCACAATCTTCCTCTAATTCATTTAATCTAGCTACCTTCCATTTGATATGCTTTTCTGCAAGGACTGGACCAGAGGTAATAGGAATTTCTGAAAATAGGTGCATTTCCCTGACAATTTTTTAATACAAGTGAGGAAGAGTTAGAGCTCCTATAGTCTAGGACTGCCTTACAAATGACAAAAGACACTAACTAGTGAGTTATTCTTTATAGTCAACTAACTGACTACCTATCTCACTAACTAATGGGATCCTAACGTTTTCTCACCAGAGGCACCACCGATCTTTTCCTCACATGAAAACACTACCCATGGTGAGTTACAGTCATCTCCTGATCAGGTGCTACTCCAACTTTATATCAACTATATTTGTTCTAATCATATCTTTTCCTGTATGTCCATTCAACTCATTATTTGCTCTCGTTGGCACTGCTCTGCAAAATTTCACTATCTGATAAAATTTATGTTTGAGTTGAGAGGCACCATAAGATTATCGACACACATTCTAATAAGACGCATTAAAAAATATATATTATCTCATTCCATAATTTCATGCCATTCCATACTCAGATCCCCTAAGTTGGGGCACTACCAAAAATACCAACAGAAATCCAAATAATGGTCCAAAACCAAGTTGAATCCAACCTGATCACCCATGCTATGACCACTACAGTTCCCAAGCTGGACATTAGTTCATCTTCATTCTTACACTTTTCTTTTTATGTAAAACTAAACAAAAATCAAGTACCATCATCGAGAGTGTGAGACAAGAAAAAGCAAAGGCCTCTCCTTGAGTGCAAAGCATTTCAGTACCTTCTAGAAGGAAAAAAAATTAAATGACAACTAATGCTTAATTTATATAATATATTCCACTGAGTTTTCGGAAGTATTTCCAAAATTAATTTCTGCTTATGCCTAAATATTTTTATTTCACTTAATTTAGGCTGTATATTCACAAATCCTTATTTTCATGAGGCCATATCTGGGACAAAATAGTTTAGCATAAAATTACATATAATTTTCAAAATAGAAGCATGTGAAGCTTGTTGAGCATTGCATAATTACAGTCTATAAGTTCAGGCCCATTCTACATGATACATAAGGAGGCACCAGCCAAGCATATGTGCATGCAGAAGCCCAACAAATACAATATGTGCAACAAGGTTTCAAATACCAAAAGCAATTAGCTCACATAATGCATCAGATTTATCACAGTACACCCATCGCCTTCAATTCTATTGCCAAAAGTGACCTTCACTTTTAATCCAATAACTTACCCCATGGCCAATACACTCATCTAAATATCTCCACTTCACACTACACATTCCATAAGTTGTAAAAACCCCATCCCCTCTACTCACATTCTAGGGGGAACTTTCGACATAAACCCTTCTCCCATCATTCAACTGAATTCATACCACAAAACGAATATCCAGGAACTGCAACAATTGACTAATCAAAGAGAAAATCATAGGAAATTTCAGCAGCCAACACATCAATTAACACACAACCACAATTTCTGAAAAAACCAGCCTCGGACTTTGATCCCAAAAGGACAAAAATTCTACAATCTAGATAAAAAAAAAAAAAAAAAAGCGCACAGCACATTATTCACCACTCATTTATAGACGGTGCCGTTTTAGGGTCGTACCACAAGAGTGTCATCGGTGTAATCCCCCATGAACTCCTTGAGCTTCTCGCTCACACTCTCCCGCAGCTTTGCCACACCGTCGGCAGTGAAATTCGCCTTGAACACCCGATCGCCTTCCCGATCGACGCTTCCCATCTCAAATCCCGAGAACAAAAGAACACAGCACACAAAGAAGAAAGGAACAAAAAACCCTAACGGATGCGTCTCTCTCTCGCTCACTGTATCCGCCAAAATCGCGATGCTCTAAAAACCCTAACAAACTCTATCGCGCGAATAAATCAGAAACCTGGGAGAGTCCAGTGAGGAATCGGCGGAGGATAAGAGAAGAGAAAGGAGGATGTGGTATCGGAATTTTCTCGGGAAAGTGAGGGGAAATTTTTGCTCAGTCACGGGAAAACCCTCCCGCAGAGAGCGAAAGAATGCGGGAGATAGAGAGAGAAGGAAGAGGAATGGGATTAGCTGGGAAGACAACGCAATATATACTCTCTTAGTCGGTTAGAGCAGTGGTACCCGTACCACCAGGATGGCGCAAAGAGAACGAGAAAACGGGGTTTGTCTGTTGCTGAGGTGGTGGTACTGGTAGCAGTTGTGTGTCCAGTGTGGGTTATGTGGGTATTGCCTTCTTGTTAATGCACATTTACTACTTTCAATTTATTTTCTTCCTTTTTTTGTTTAGTAAGACTTTCAATTTAAAATAATCACACTATCTATGCATCCAAAAAAAATCACATTTTTAGATGAATTTCATTTAAATGAATTGTCAGCATATTAATTTAAAATAATTTACACAAATATTTAATTATATATCATTATTAGCAATATGGAGTATGAAAAGATATATCTGGTGAAGACTAGATAAGTTTTGATAGATAAGGAAAAAAGGCCAAAAGAAGCACATTATTGGGTGATTATATTGTTTTATACTAATAGTATATTAAAATTACCAATTGAAGCTTAAGCACAAAAACAATTTAAGAAAAGTTGTGAATATAAAGTAGCAAAATACATGAACGTGCAAATTTGCAAATAGACATTATAGAAACAGGAGACTCAAAGGTTTATTTCTTTGACAGAGTGATAGATACAAAGTGCTTATAACATAAAAATATACAAAACAATTTAGAGATGATGTGAGCTTTTGGGAGATTTAGAGAGAGAGAGAGAGAGAGATCTTCATTCTTAACCCCATATCTTCTTCTTGAGATGAAAGCCCTTCTTATAGTCTTGAAGAAAAAAGGATTCAAGTAGAATTATTGAAGCCTTTTGTTGTTTGGTAGCATTATTGAATGCTTTTCCTGTAACCTTTTTGGCTTTAGAGGTGTCAGCAATATTATTGAATTCTTTTACTATAGTCTTTTTGACTTTAGAACTGTCAGCAACATTATTAAACTCTTTTTCTGTAATCTTTTTTACTTTAGGAGTGTCGACAACATTATTGAGGGTTTTTTGTGAACCGAATTTTGGCACGTAGTGTGAGCTTTTCTTGAGACTTGTCTTCCTTTTGCTAAAGCTTTTGTAAAAGAAGCTTAATGCCATCTTTACGTTGCAACTATTGATAGAGTAAGATCCTAGTAATTTGATTTTGAAAATTCAATCCCAAAACAACTATCTTCGTTAAGTGGGGTATAGCTTTCTGAACACGCCACATCTTCATTATCTTCTTGCTTGATGGTTTTTACACGCTTATCCATTGCTTTCAGAAATCTGAAGAGCAAATCTTGAGGTGAACATGTCGAAACTAATTTGGCCATTATTTGAGATTTTTTTGCTAAAAACTTAGTTGCTTTTTGATCCTATTGAACTTCTTTTAAGTATTTTGTATTGGCAATATTTCTAAATCAATCTTCAAGTTTTTCTTCCAAAGCATACTTTAAATCATACTTTTCCCACCATTTGTTCTAATTGCATTGAATAACTATTTCAATTTTATCATATTGTCTCCTTGAACAGCATAATTATAATCCCAAACAAATATCCAGTTGACAAGTTTATCCTATTTTCTTCCACTTTCAGGCCTTCTCACCTCTGGAATCTTCGTACCAGACCTCAAGGTGATTACAGTGACATTTCCCCAAGGATTTGGCACTGTTTGATAGGGAAGCTGTCACGGTCCGATTTGGATCGTAACTGGCATACAAGGAATCTCGTTCCCACATAAGCCTCGTGATCACTAAGACATACTATATACATATTTTTATAAAAGAAATCCATTTCTAATTATCCATATTAACTTGTAATGGTAATCATTTGTAAATAACTCATTTCATACGTTATCTATAAAACTGTAGCTAAGATACAAAATAATACTGAGTTGCTTTATTACAAAAGAACCATGAATACTATATCATTTTAATTACAAAATAAATCATGGAAATCAAAATGCAACATGTAAATATGTGGTCCGGTGTTACAGCTCGATTTGGAAACATGACCGGCACATGAGGAATCTCACCCCCATGTAAGCCTTGTGACTTCTAAGTTCTCTCTATACGCATATAATAATAATAATAAATCCATGTTCAAGTAATATAAAAACATCTCTGATATAAATCTCTAGCTCTTTGAAATCAAATTTCAATTAAATAATTTCACAATTCAACTCTAAATCTGTCTCTGTAATGCAAATATAACAAGTTGCTCTATACAAAGTAAACCACGAAAACTACAATCAAGAAATACAATATAATCATGGTATATAAAACATGCAATATCTCTATAGTCTGAGATCCTACCCACAATGTACACTAAAACACTCTATCTATAAACAAAATGTAGAAGACACTTCACTCCAAAGTGAAGCTCACCAACTGGAGACCTCTACTGTTGGGGAGGAGGTGGCTAAGAGGAACCCGTACCAGCCAATGTATCTGTAATGGAAAAAGAAAGAGGGATGAGTTTCATCTAAAACTCACCCATAAGCAAGCCCTCACCCATAACCTTCTCATGGGACAATAACAAGATGTAAATATACATATACATACACACACACACACACATATATATATAAAATCATAAAACTTAACCATGCAAATTTCTTTGAAATCATTTCCACACATATACATAATAGCTCTTAGTCAAATATTCTCTCAAAAACATCAATAACTTCTGACAACATAAATAGCAGTACTCTAGCAAAGAAACAGAAATCTCGGCTATGCACAAACATATGACATAACAATAATCTCTGGTTATATATGTCAACCATGTCATAACAATAAATCTCTAATCTCTAGGATCCCTCAAGAATCCAAATTGGACACCTAATTAAGTTCCATTCTCTGCTCTATGAGATTGTCCTCTCAAGCTAACTTGGCACCAAAGTTGACGATTATCATTCAGTCGTTAACTCGATGTCTGTTTCTCCATAGCTATTGTCTAGTCTCTAAATCATAAAATACTTATTTTCTTTAAATTTCTATGCTAAGCTCTTCTCTGAATTTAAATCTCTATCATATACTTATACTCTACTCTTGAAACAATCATAATTATTCATAAATATCTAAATCAAAACATATTCATACTTAGGGTGAAGGAATTGGGATTTTGAGGAGAAAATCCAAAGAGAAGGGTTTTATAGGGGTTAGGGGTTCCAGTAAGTTTGAACAATGCCATTTTCACACTGTTCACGCTCCAAGAGGACCGCTATAGCAGTTAGGGCATGCTCGCGCCCCCCATATTGCTCACTTACAACCATTATAGCTCCTCAAACCACAAAATCCCTAAACTCATGCACTATAATCGTTATAACAGTCCTGGACCACTATAGCGATCATTGTTCACCCAACTTCTGTATTTTTCTGTCATTTTGACATCTGGATTGTCTCAATACTCATTCATTTTATTCTTCATTAACATTAAAACATAAATGTAAATAAGGAAATACCCCTCATTTCGATTCAAATAAAATATAAAAAGAATCAAAATTCCAACAAATCAAAATCCAAATTGAGTTCTAGTTCAAATTCGGGAATTTTTAAGATTTTATAAGCTTAGAGGCTGACAACAAAATGTGTAAAGATTTCATAAAATTCATTAAAAATTGCTCTTTAACTTAATTTCCTTCTAGGAACAATTACCGGGACTTTTGATCCAAAGAATGTGGTTTTATCATATAGCCCTCTAAGAACGTCTAGGATCTAGACTTGGCAAAATTCAAGACCTAGAGCAACAAATAAGGATAACTGGCACCCTTCCTAATAAAAAAAAAATCTAACCTTTTTATTTAAAATTGGGGTGTCACACTCTTCCCCCCTCAAAAAGATTTGGTTCCTAAATCTTAAAACATACCTTGAAAGGAGAAAAGATGTAGATATTGGGTCCTCATGGCTTTTTTAGTTTCCCAAGTGGCTTCCTTGCCAAAGTGGTTCCTTCAGATGACTTTTACTGAGGTCATTTCCTTTGAGCGAAGCTTCTTGACATGCCTATCCATGATGGCGACTGGTTCTTCCTCATATGCCAAGCTCTTATCAACTTGGACAACTTGCAGTGCAAGCACGTGTGACTAATCTAGCACGTACTCCCTGAGTATATTGACATAAAATACTTGATGTACAACTATTAGGCTGGGAGGTAGTGTCAATCTATAGGCCACTGCTCCAACTCTCTCTAATATCTCAAACGGGTCAATATAGCGAGGACTTAACTTTTCTCACTTACTGAATCTCACTACCCCTTTCAAGGGCTATACTTGTAGGAACACGTGGTCACTCATTGCAAACTCCAAATCTCGATGCAGGTTGTCAGCATAGGACTTCTACCTGAATGTAGCTACCAATAGTTGTTCTCTGATTAGCTGGACCTTCTCTAGAGTCTCTTGAACTAGATTTGGGCCTAGGACCTTAGCTTCCTCGAGCTCAAACCATCTAATGGGAGATCTGTAGCTTCTCCCATACAAAGCTTCAAACGTTGCCATCTGGATGCTAGCTTGATAATTATTGTTATAAGATAACTCTATCAGTGGCAAGTGGTCACACCAACTCCCACCAAAGTCTAATACGCAAGCTCTGAGCATATCCTCTAAAATCTATATCGTCCTCTCTGACTAGCTATCTGTCTGTGGATGAAAAGCTAAGGTTAAGTCCACTCGAGTCTTGAGAGCTTCTTGAAATGTGCTCTAGAATCGAGAAGTGACTGGGATTCTTTATTTGATATGATTGACACGGGCACACCAGGAAGCTTGACAATCTCATCTATGTAGACCTAGGCATATCGAGCTGCAATAAAGGTCGTCTTCACTGGTAGGAAGTGAATTGTCTTGGTCATTCTATCTACTATCACCTATACGGAATCGAAACCTATAGTGGTCTGAGGTAACCTGACTACAAAGTCCATGGTTATCCTCTCCCACTTCCACTCTAGAATCTCCATCTATTGTAGCAAGCTCGTAAGCCTTTGGTGTTCAGCCTTAACTTGCTGACATACCAAACACCTTGCCATGAAGTCACTAATGTCCCTCTTCATGCCTTCCCACCAGTATAGTTGTCTGAGATCTTGATATATCTTGGCTAAATAAGGGTGAATAAAGTATGCTGAACTATGAGACTTTTCCATCACTCTTCTCTTTAATTCACCCACATCAAGTACACATAAATGGTTACTAACATGTAACATACCCTCCACATCTACTGAAAACCTGAAGTTTTGTCCTCTGTGCACATCCTCTATAAGCTTAACCAACTTGGGATATTCCCCCTACTGTCCTTTAATCTACTCCACTGTGATTGTCTGGGCCCTAATGTGAGTAAGAAAGGCTCCAAAACATCAAGCTGAAACTGGAGTCCTTGTAACTCTAGCTTATGGAGTTCCTCTATCAACTGTTGCCTCAAAGGTGCTATGTGGGCCAAACTACCCATAAACTTCCGACCTAAAGTATCGGCTACAACATTAGCCTTGCCTGGATGATAAGATATAGTGCAATCATAATTTTTCAACAATTCTAGCCATCGGTGTTGCTTAAGATTCAGATCCTTCTGTTGGAAGATATACTTCAAACTCTTATGATCTATGAAGATCTCACATGTCTCTCCATACATGTAGTGCCTCCAAATCTTTAATGCAAAGACCATTATTGCCATATTTAAATCATGAGTAGGGTAGTTTTGCTCATGCTTCTTCAACTACCATGAGTCGTAAGCTACAACTCAGTCATGTTACATCAGGATACAGCTAAGTCTAACTCTCTAAGCATCACAGAATATCGAAAAACCACTTGTACCTGAAGGCAAAATAAGAACAAGAGCCGTGGTCAAACAGGTCCTGACCTTCTAGAAACTTTCCTCAAAAGCATCCAACAATTGAAACTTAATACCCTTCTGGGTCAACTTGGTCAACGGCGTCATTATCCTCGAGAAATCCTTAACAAACCTCTGATAGTACCCTACCAAACCCAGGAAACTACGAATCTCTGACATTGTAGAGGGCCTTAGCCACTACTGAATTGCCTCAATTTTCTTTGAGTCAACTAGGATACCATCCTTAGATATTATATATCCAAGGAACACCACTTGATCAAACCAAAACTCACACTTGGAGAATTTGGCATATAACTAATTCTCTCTTCGAGCCTGCAAGACGATCCTAAGGTGGTCCATCGTGAACTGCGCCCCTCATAGACTGATCTAAAATGTGGATAAGTGCCCTTGGGGCCTTGGTATACCAAGGTTAATGAAACAACTGCCGTTAACTCATAGCTCTGTTATCTCAGTAATTCCCTATCTATAATCCATGCTAAAGTCATAAAAGGAAAGCTCTATGATTCTAAGTTCAACTTTCCTCATTTCTCATAAACAAACATAATGCTTTGTGTTTTATATAATCAAACGTAACAAAGTCTCATTTTTATTATCAACTCAAAATCATAAATCATTTAAGGAAATCATAGTTCAAATATGGTCTCATGCATTTATTTTAACAACAGTTTCATGAGAGCTAGTAAATACATTTTCTATTTCTCACAAATGCACATAAAAATTTGCTTATGCCAAATCTCAAGAATAAATCCTTAAAACACATCATAATACTAAGAAAATAACCATATGATGACCAAAATAGGGTCATGTGATCAAACATACTTACCTAGAGGGGTAGAACATGAGGTACTAACACCAAGAGAGCATCGGGGAGGAGGGATGCCACCAATGTCTACCATTACAACCGTAAACTCAAGATCAATCTATGGGTATCTCTAACAATCTCTAAATAAGTATAAATCCATTTTAAGAACATTGGAGGAGCACCCCTACTTGACAAAAATAAAAGAACAATGACACCTAAATCAAGAACATAAAAGAATGGGAAGGAATGACGCATAATCTATCAACATTAACTCACCTTGAAGGTTAAGAGAAGTAGATCTAAGTGGGGTTTAGAGTGAAAGAAGGGGATGAGAGATTGTGAAAGGTAGATAAAGCAGGTAAGGGTCACTTAACTAAAATGGCATCATTTTGAACTGCTTACTTTCCAGGGGCACCACTATAGCGGTTTAAGACTACTATAGTGGTCAAGGAGCCTTAACTGCCACAACCGCACAACAAGGGATCATTGTAGTGGTCAGTAGAATGCCAAATGCTTCCCAAAACCCCTTTGTGACCACTATAGTGGTCCTAAACTGTTATAGCGGTGACAGTTAAACATGGTTATGCACTTTTGGGTCATTTTGGTATCCAAGGCCTTCCCAGTGACATGAGTGGATCCCAGGGGACCCTGAGGCTGTACAGAACTTGTCTACTAACACATGTACACTAGGTATTATAGATCCTTAGCTGGTATTGACACTATCATCTAGACCTTTTGATGAGTGAATGATATAGAGCTTACTCAGCCTTTTTACTTTCTTTTAATGAATTTTGAGTAGTACCCTACCTAGACTACACGGTTCTTGCATGAACTAAGGTAAAGGTTTGACTTAGTTATTTACATTATTTATTCGTCAATGCATAGTACAATTGTATTATTTTGCCATTTTATTATGACAAATTAGTTACATTTAAACTTTGTGTCATAGAGGAAAAAGTGGTTCATTTTTTTTCATAAGTGTAGGCTCATATTTAATATTATATATACACCTCTAAGATCAAGCAGAATTAACAAGTAACAACTACTCACTATAAGGTTATGACTTAAGTATAACTTTATGGTAGGGAGGGTGTTACAGGGAGCCCAAAATGGGGTTTATAAAATGAGTGGGGTGTCTTAGTAAAACTGTGTCGTTTTGGTACTGTGCTGTTGAACAGAGGTTGTCGCCCACCTCCCCAAATCAGAAATTTATTTCAATGCTAAGTTGCACAAAAAATGTAGTCAAGGGCACAATCTAGGTCGTCTCTCAAAGATGCTACAATACTTAGTAAGGAAATTAGGGATTTTGAAAAGTTAAATTAAAGCAATTGAAATTAAAAGTTAATAGCAACAGCGAAGAAAGCACTAGTGTAAGGTATTCTTAAGATTGGAATTGATTATCATTGACCAAATATTGAATCCATGAATGGCTATTAGTAATTAATTACTGGAAATTCTACTAGTGATCAATCGATCCCTAGAATCTAACCAATGAAAATAACCAATAAACGAGATCTCAATTTAATTGGAAATTACAGTGATTTAAGGTACCAATTGCTATAGTCTAACCGCCAATCAGATGTTTAATTCTAATGTTCTCCCTTAAACATAAACGAGTAGATCTATCAATTTATGCCCAAACGGTTTCCTCGAACAACAATTGCCAATTTGGTTATTCCAGTAAAAACTATAGCAATCACCACAATAATTATAAGAATAGAAACCGAATAACAATGAGAAAACTAATGCATTCAATATAAACAAAGAGTCTCAAAACTCATCATAATCCATCCGGAAATCCCTACACTATTAAGAAGATATACTCCTCTATTTCTGGAGGATTATAACAATGAAAGTAAAAGGGAACTTGAAAATAATAGCAATAATTCTTGCCACAATCTCCAAAACAAAGCACCTTCACCAATGGAATCCTTAAGAGAGAGAATAATAGCAACCTAAAGTGTGCAGCCTAAAGTGAGTAAAAACCTAGGATAAAAGTCTGTGTTAATCCCTTGAATTGCTATCTAAAATAGACCAAAGTGGGGCCCAAAAATTGATTAATTTAGTGTTAAAACACCATCACATGAGCATTGCAGTGCTAAATGAGCACTACAGTACTCAATAGTGAGCTACGCTGATAAAAATCATTTTTCGGGTGCTATTGACCATTGCAGCACTGGATAGAAACCGACGTCTTCACGTATTTGGTCAATTTTGACCCTTTAAATATCTGAATTTGCCTTGGCACTAAAAATAGCGATTGTAACCCTTTGAATAAGATTTCTAAATCCACCAAAATCACCTCAATCGGGCATCTGTAGCTCTAGATATTGCAAAAATACCAACTGGAGATCAAGTTGGACAGCATTAGAACATCAACAACTTTTAATCTTACAGCTCGATTTTCACCAAGATGCTCTTATAACTGGGTTTTGAGCTAAGCATGAAAGTTTTATAGGACTTCTTGAGCTTTCTAGAACATCTTTATTTGTCTAAATCTAATCCTTGTAGAGAGAGAAATAGATTTTCCATTACAATACTTCTTGCAAATGTGCTCAAATGAGCTCAAGAACTCTTCTATTTTGTTCCCAAATTGATTGCAATTACAAGCTCCATGCAGAGAGTTCCCAATCTTGTTCTTGAAATTTGACATTTGATCCAAAGCTCCTATGCACAAAACCATACTCAAAGAGATAAGTCAAACTCAACAGGGTGTAACTACAAATTATTGCCAAAATCAAAGCAAAAGCCAATTATTCTACTAAAATCACATAATAAGGAATAAATCGAAATCCTAATTAATTGCATCAACAACACAGTAAAAGTTATACAAAAAGCAAAGGTTGCTAGCAAGATAAATGGCATAAATGCCCCTTATCAGCTATCCTCACTGTAGCTAGCCAACTGAAGACCACCTCACTGCAGCAAGCATTTCTCGCTGCAGCGAGCTTGACTGATATAAAGTATGCAGCTTAATTTGCCTTTTCACAATAGCAAACCATGCTCGCTGTAATGAGCCTATTTTGTAGAATTTTGTAGACTTCAATTGCAACACCAATTTCCACATTTAGGGCTTTCTCGACAATACAGGTAGGTCTCTTGGGACCCTAAGGCTATATGGAACTCGTCTAGGGACATGTGTACTCGAGGTATTACATACTCCCCCATTAAAATAGATTTGGTCCTAAAATCTAAAACATACCTTGAGGATGGAAAAGAGACAGATAATTGATCCTTATGGCTTATTTGGCTTCTTAAGTGGCTTCCTCGCTGGAGTTATTCCTCCAAATAACCTTCACCAAGGCCACTTCCTTTAAGTGAAGCTTCTTGATCTACCTATCCATGATGGCTAGTAGTTCTTCCTCGTATGACAAGCTCTTATTAACTTGGACCATTTGTGTCGTGAGCAATTGAAACTAATTAGACATGTACTTTCTAAGCATACTAGCATGAAAGACTGGATGTATCGTTGATAAACTGGGAAACAGTGCCAATTTGTAGGCTACTGCTCCATCTCTCTCTAATATCTCAAACGGGCTGATATAGCAAGGACTAAACTTTCCCCGATTACCGAACCTTAACACCCCTTTCATAGTTGATACCCGCAGAAACACATGGTCACCTACTGCAAACTCTAACTCTCTATGCTAGTTGTCAGCAAATATTTCTTCCTAGGCTGAGCTACTAGTAACCATTCTCTAATTAGCTAGACCTACTCCAAAGTCTCTTGTATTAAGTCTGGGCCTAGGGCCTTAGCTTCCCTTAGCTCAAACCATCTAATGGGAAATCTATAGCATCTTTTGTATAATGTTTCAAACAATGCCATCTGGATGCTAGCCTGATAACTTTTATTATATGAGAACTCTATCTATGGCAAGCGATCACACCAACTCCTATCGAAATCCAACATGCAAGCTCTAAGTATATCCTTTAAAGTCTGGATTGTCCTTTTCGATTGGCCATCTGTCTATAGATGAAAAGCTGTGGTCAAGTCCACATGAGTCCCAAGAGCTTCTTAGAATGCTCTCCAAAATCGTGAGGTAAACTGGGACCCTCTGTCTGATATGATAGATACTAGCACGCCATGGAATCTAACAATCTCATCTATGTAGAGCTGGGCATACTAAGCTGTACTGAAGGTCATATCCACTAATAGGAAGTGGGTCAACTTAGTCATATGGTCCATGATCACCCATATGGAGTTAAAACCATTACCGGTCCGAGGGAACTCGACTACAAAGTGCATAGTTATTTTTTCCCACTTCCACTCTAGGATCTCTATCTGCTGCAGCAAGCCCGCAGGCTTTTAGAGCTCAGCCTTGACATGTTGACACACCAAACACCATCCTACAAAGTCACCAATGTCTTTCTGCATGCCCTCCCACTAGTATAGATGTTTGAGATCTTAATATATCTTACTTGAGCTGGCGTGTATGAAGTATGGTGCAATGTAGGACTCTTCCATCACTTTTTTTTAGCTCACCCACATCGGATACACATAATTGGTCACCAAAGTACAACACACTCTCCTTATTAACTGAAAAATCATGATTCTCTCCTCGATACACATCCTCCATGGGCTTATCTAGCTTGGGGTCTTCCTTCTACTGTGTCTTAATCTACTCTATGATGGAGGTGATTGCCTACCTCCTCAAAGTAGAAGTTATTTTATACTAAGTTGCATCAAGAAAATGTAGTAAAAAGGCACAACCTAGGTCGTCTATCAACGAGGCTTTATCACTTAGTTAGGAGAAACTGGGGGTTTTGAGAATGAAATTAAAGCTATTGAATTTAAATGCTAATAGTAATGATAAAGAGGCATTAGTGTATGGTATTCTTAGAATTGGAATTAATTATCATTGACCAAATATTGGATCCATTAGTGGCTATTAGTAATTAATTACTGGCAATTCTACTATTGATCAATCGATCCCCAGAATTTGACTAATGCAAATAACCAATAAACGATATATCAATTTATTCAGAAATTACAGTGATTTAAGGTACCAATTGTTGTAGCCTAACTTCCAATCGGAAGTTTAATTCTAATGTTCTCCCTCAAATGTAAACTAATAGGTCCATCGATTTATACCCAAACAGTTTCCCTAAATGACGACAACCAATTCAGTTATTCTAATAAAAATTATAGCAATTGCCACAATAATTGTCAGAATAGAAATTGTAGAACATTGAGAAAATTAATGCATTCAATATAAAAAGATATCTCAAACATCATCCCAATCCATCAGAAACTATTACACTAGTAAGAAAATCTACTTCTCCATCATTGGAGAATTACAACAGTGAAAATAAATGGAACCTAAAAATAATAGCAACAATCCTTGCTACACTCTCAAAGACAAAGCACCTTCACTAATAGAATCCCTACGAAAGAGAAGAATAGAGAAGATGAAGAGAGATATAGAAATAGAAACCTAGCAACCAAAAATCTGAGTTAAAAACTAGGGTAAACAACTATGTAAACCCTTTATATACTACTTTCTAAGATAGCCCAAAGTAGGGCCCAAAAATAGATAAGTGATCTATAATCCAACTGTCATTCTCCAGGTAGGTTAAAAATCAATGATTATTGTTCTGCTATAATTCTTGTTGTTGCGGCCTTGCTCCGTTTTGCTCTAAGCTCCTTTTGGAGGGTTTCCAGCCTTGCTTTTGACATTTTGCACTTGATCGAAAGCTCCTATGGATAAAACCATACTCAAAGAGACAAGTTAAATGTGACAAGCTATAATTCAATAATTATCTTGAAATCAGTGCAATGATCAATGATTCTATCAAAAATACACAATATTTCCATCAATAACCTCAATTAAACTCATGTAAAAAGCTAAGGTTTAGTAGCAAGATAAGTGGCATAAATGCCCTTTATCATTCCATTTGGGTTGACTTGGCCTTAATGTGAGCAATAAAGGCTCATGAATCATCCATGCCAAACTGAACTACCAAAACCTCCAACTTATGGATATCCTTTATCAACAACTGTCTAACGAGTACTGTGTAGGCCAAGCTACCCATAGACTTTTTGCTCAAAGCGTCAGCTAAATCATTGGCCTTGCCTGGATGAAAGGAGCTCATGCAGTCATAGTCCTTAAGCAACCCTAGCCATCGACACTGCCTGAGATTCAGATCTTTCTGCTGGAAGATGTACTTTAAATTCTTGTGGTTCATGAAGATTTTGCATGTTTCACCATACAGATAGTGCCTATGCTTCAAGGCAAAGGCCACTGTTGCCATTTTTAAGCCATGTGTCAGGTAGTTCTATTCATGCCTCTTAAGCTACCTAGAAGCATATTCCACCACTTAGCCATGCTGCATAAGGACACAGTCAAGTCCCATTCTCAAGGCATCGTAGTACACTGAGAAACTACCCGTGCATGAAGGTAACACCAATATTGGAGTTGTGGTCAAACAAGTCTTGAGTTTCTGAAAACTCTACTTACGTATGTCCGACCACTGGAACTTAACACCTTTCTGAGTTTGTCTGATCAATGACGTCGTTATCCTCAAGAAATCTTTAACGAACCTCTGATAGTAACCAGCTAAACCCAAAAGATTATAGATCTCTGACACTGTAGAAGGCCTTGGCCACTGCTAAACCACTTCAACTTTCCTTGGGTCCACTAGAATGCCATCCTTGGACACTATATGCCCAAGAAACACCACCTAATCAAGGCAAAACTCGCACTTTGAGAATTTGGTATAAAGTTGATTCTTTCTCAAAGTCTGCAAGACAATCGTCAAGTGCTACTCATGCTCTTCCTCGCTCCTAAAGTACACTAGGATGTCATCTATGAAGACAATCACAAGTGATCTAAGAATGGCTTGAAGACCCTATTCATCATGTCCCTGAAAGTTGTAAGGGCATTGATCAACCCAAAGAACATAATTAGGAATTTATAATATCCATAGCGTGCCCTAAAGGCCATCTTGGGTACATCATCACCCTTAATCCTTAATTAATAGTAGTCGGATTGCAGCTCAATCTTGGAGGAACATCTAGCCTTGTGAAGCTGATCAAACAAACCATTCTTACAATGGGGTATCGGTTCTTAACTGTCACCTTATTCAACTGCCGATAGTTTATGTACATCCTTATAAACCATTCCTTCTTCTTTACAAATAGAATCGGAGCACCCCAAGGTGAGATACTTGGCTGGATGAAGCCCTTGTCAAGCAACTTCAGCAACTTCTCCTTTAACTTTTTAACTTTACTGAAGCCATCCGATATAAGGGTATGGAGATAAGCCTCACTCTGAGCTCAAGCTCTATCCCGAACTCCACCTTTATGTCGAATGGCATCCTAATTAACTCCTCTCAGAATTTGGGAACTCACCAACCACTAGAACTAAATCTAAACTTGGCACTTATATATCCACGTCTCTAATCAAGGCTAGAAACCCATAGCTTCCCTTATCCATAAGTCTCATGGTACTCATTGCCGAGATCAAACTGGTAGAAACGAAATAACTAGTACCCGTGAACACTTGGAACTTGCCTCCAAGAACGTCAACCTTCACTATCATACTATGGTAATCCTCCATAGCACGGCACGAAGCTAGCCAGTCCATGCCGAAAATAACGTCAAAATCAGACATGTCCAAAACATGAAGATTTGCTAGTGTTGCCATGTCTCTGACCTTGACTTCGTATTCCTTATAAATTGACTGAACATAGGGGGTTCTCCGGAAGGTACCCCAACAAATAAAGGCTCCTCTAAACTAGTAGGGGACCTCCTAAATTGCATAGCAAGGAATAGGGACACATAAGAACGTGTAGACCCCGTGTTGATCAAACACAACGCCTCAAAAGAGAAAACGGTCATGGTACCTGCTATAACTGCATTAGATGCTGCCATGTCATGCTAAAAAGACGGGATTGCCCTGTACTGCCCTGGCCTCTAATGCCTAATTTTCTACCACCATGACTTTTGCCCCTAAGGCCTTTACTTATAACTCCTTTTCCTGCTGAGACCATAGAGCCCTCATGAGTAGCTAACTTATATGATGGTTTTGGAGTTGTGGGGTTCGCAGACCCTTGCTTGGAAGCTCTCCCTGACATGGGGCAATCTCTCCTAAAATGGCCCTACTAGTAAATAATAAAGCATGTTGTCGACCCTCAGATACACTGGCCCAGGTGCTTCTTCCTACATGCCTAACAATATGGGTGAGTGTGCCCAGAACTCTACCAACTAGGCTGAATGCCTCCCTTGCTCTAACTATAGGAAGACGTAGGCCAAGTCTGTGTAAGCTAGAGGATATGCTCAGGGCTTATGTGTCAGGAATTGGTGTAACCATTTACCACTAATAGAGTTTGCTTATAATAGATGGCACCCTTTGAAGCCTTGTATGGCAGACACTGCAGATCTCCTGTTAGGTAGTTTGAGCTTGGGGAAGCTAAAACCCTAGGCCCAGACCTAGTCCAAGAAACTTTAGAAAAAGTTTGATTGATCAAGCAAAAGTTATTAGTAGCTCAGTCCAAGCAAAAAGCTTATGCTGACAACCGATGATGAGAGCTAGAGTTCATTGGGTGATCACGTATTTCTGAGAGTGTTGCCTATGAAAGAAGTGGTGAGGTCTAGTAAACAGGGAAAGTTAAGTCCCCTTTATATCAGACTATTTGAGATTTTAGAGAGAATGGGAGCAATAGCTTACATATTAGCATTACTTCCCAATTTGTCAGCCATCCATCCTATTTTTCATGTTAGCATACTCATAAAATATATTCCAAACTAATCTCATGTACTCACCCCATAGACAGTCCTGATTGATGAGAATTTGTCTTATGAGAAGGTGCTAGTTGCCATAGTAGACATACAGATTAAGAAGCTTCGTTCAAAGGATATGCCTTCTATGAAAGTAATTTGGAGAAACCACACTGGCAAGAAAGCCACATGGGAAGTTGAAGATACCATGAGAGTGAAATATCCATATCTCTTCCCTCATTCAAGTACGTCTTTAGATTTGGGGACCAAATCTTTTAAGAAGGGGGGAGTATGTAATACCCTAAGTTAAATAAAAAGGTTAGAAATTTTTTTTTCGAACCTGGAAGGGTTGTCAGCCACTCTTACCTGTCATTTCGGGTCCAAAATTTCACTAAGTTTGGACTCTACATGTCCTTGGAGGGCTATATGATATAATCATATTTTTGAGACCAAAAGTCTCGGTAATTGTTCCCAAGAAGAAAATAAGATAAAGGACGATTTTTAATGAATTTTACCAAGCCTTTAACCCTTTCGTTGATAGCCCCCAAGTTTGAAAAATCGTAAGAATTCCCAAATTTGAACAAAAACTTAAAATTTTGATTTTGATTTGTTGAGATTTTGATTTTTTTAATATTTTATTTGAATCCAATGGGGGGTATTTCCTTGAATGTAAATAAACCGCCCTAGCAATCATATGACTACCCAGGCAGTCAATAGAAAGTAAGACAAAGCAGCAGCTAAGGAGGTGACCGTTTGTGAACAGGCGATAAACAGAACGTTAAAAACCCCTATTTCGGGGTCTAGAATCTTCATTCACCCCAAACACACCCCAAACTCAAAGAAACTCTGTTTTTCACCCCAAATTCACTCCCAAACTCCATTTCCTCTATTTTCTCTTGAAATCAACTTTAATCTTTTACTTCTAAGGCTTTAAGATATGTTATTCTAGTGATTTTGCTTCTATTCCGTCCATTTTTCTTTGTGTTTGGGGGTTGGCATGAGGTTTCTCATACCTCTCAAGGAGGTGGAGTCTTTTCAACATATTAGAGTTAGATTTGAGTTATATAGAGGTTTTAGCAATTAATCTAAAATTTTATTGCTTCATTGATAGATACAGGAGCCGCTCCTACTTTCCAGAACTCTGTCGGTGCTATTCCTGTGTCTGTTGTCACTCTAGGTGAGTGGGTTCATATCTGTAACTTCTATGTCAGTCATTATATCTATTTTCACCTAAAACATGAAAATATATGATTTTAGACTTTATTTTGTGAACTATTAAGATTTTTGTGAAATATTATGCTATGAACTATTGGTTTAATAAGAAAAGGTGTTTCCTTGAAAACTAGGGGACATCCCCTATTAAAGCTAAGTATTATATGGTTGCACTGTGAATTTAGTTGATTAGAGTTGATTTTATGATTATATGGTTCTGATACTACATGTTGGTGTGTGTGTGTATATATATAAAGAGAGAAAATTGTGAACCCTAGGATAAGAGACTTTATGAATGACAGAGGAAAGAATAAGATTCCTAGCTAAGCTGGTAGTAACTATAGAGAAACATGTTGTGTGTTAACGGTAGTTAATCCGTTGACCTTGGTACCAAGTAGCTCAAGGCCAGAGATTACAAAGTATTTAATTGCCATACTAGGGACGACGATATTTTGTTTCTCTATTAGGGTACTGTTAGGTCGGATTATAGAAAGCCAGGACTTGTGATTTGATTACAGTTATGAAATGTTTTGATACTTTATTACTATTACTATGATTCTGGTGTGGTGCGTCTTCTCTTGGTGTCCCATGAAAGGGTTCTAGGTAGGGACTCACTCACTGAGTTTTAGATACAAAACTCATCCCTATGTTTCTTTTCACATTTTACAAATATTGTAGCTACTAAGGGTACTTCTACACCGTCTCCATCCCACCAGTGTTAGATTTTAGTTGTTGAACTCATTAGGTGAGGTGTCTGGCATTTTACTCTAGATGTGCTCCACCAATGTAATGCAAGCAGGATCTTGAACTGTAAAGTGCTGTTACATTTTGCATAGTCTTGTAAATTCATATATTATTTGGACTGTATAATCTAAATTTCCCACATACTCTTTATATGTAAAGGATTCTATGCGTATTTTGTGATATTATGATTAGCCTTTGAAAGTTACTAAGACATTTTGGTTTTACAAATATGGTTTTCATGAGCAAGTGATTGTTTGTAAAAAAAGAAAACCTATTTTATGTATTTTTCATAATTCAAATAGGCATGTAGAAACGATGCAGGTCACGAGGCTTACATGACAATGAGGTTTCTTACGTGCCGGTCATGTGCCGAAGAAGGGCCGTGATAATAACAGGGTTAGTAAAGAACGTGTATAAAATGAATCTGATCCTCTCACATTTGTAAACTGAAAAGGCTTTATTATCATATAAGGATGAATATAAAACAATATCAACCAACCTAACAATCTATTTTCATTTAACACCACTACAAGTACCAATCATGCATTGATACACTTTAATTAACAACATGAAAAAATATGCACTTTATATCAATATACCTTTGCTTATAGGATTGCCACTATATGTTTCATAAGGGCATTCCCTAATAAAACCAAAATGAATATACACCAAGGAAATTGAAAGATGCTATAAGAAAGGACCTGAAAGCAAAGAAAAACAAGAAAGGTAATCCCAAAAGCAAATTGAATCTTAAAAGCTCAATAATGATGAAAAGTAAATAATAACTATATGATCAACAATAGTAAATAAAGTGCAAAACTCTTGACTAAATCAGGATAATATAAATAGTTCACCCTTGTTTACAATTAAATTAGAAGCATTCATAAACTAACATCAAGAAGCATGATTTGGTCTCGGCTTTATTTGCATTATCTGCTTCAAACTATATAGAGGAAAGGGTCACAAAGTGTGTGAATCACATTCTTGACCATGAATAGTGGAAAAATATGTATCAGAAAATATGTAAAAGAATACAAATAAATATATTCCATTTGATGAACACAGGATTCACATATTTTTCCAGGGTGAAAGTTCTTCAACATAAGTCATGAAGAGTTAAAACACAAAACAAATGCTGAAGAAAATCATTTTCCTGATCTTATGTCACCCTTCTAATAAAATTCTTTTCCATTCATAGAAATTCATGAAACATGATAGATATCAACACGTCGACAAAATTCTTTTTCATTCATAGATGCATAATTTTTTTTAAAGAACATAATAAATAATAAAATGTAAGCCAAATGACTCAAGCTAAGCATGACAGCTATCAATGTCTATGCTATCACTCACCACTTATTTGCTCTAGTATGTTTACTTGGAACAAAAGAGGGATCTTTTCCACCATCCTTTCTAGAAGTTATCCTTCTTGAGATAAAGCTTTTCTAACAGTGTAAGACACTATCTGTGAGCTAATAGAAGTTGAACTCATGACCTTGAATTAAAGTTGAAACATGTTCTGTATGCTCCTAAGACAAAATGAAACAATCAAAGCACAACACATACAAACCAAACATAACATTACTTACACAACTAAATGAATTCAATGAACAATTGTGTTAGCCACCTTGAAAGAAACTCTCTTAAACTATACTAAAGAAAAAAGAAACTCACCTTATAATAACTCGGCATTTCACCAGTTTTGATAGTTGTGTGAATGGCATGCTTCCCTGCAGAGCTTAGCCTTCTGAGTGCCATTGTCCTCCTGTACCTTTCATCCCCAACAACATTTCTGCCTCCTGATTTTATATTTGTACAACATACTCAAATAAATAAATAAATAATCAATTAAATGATAAAATAAAATTCCTTCTTCCTCATGATTTTTGCTTGGCACAGCAAAAATCATAGCATCGTGCTCACAAATAAAATCATAGTCCATCAAGTCAAACATAAAAGAAAAAAAAATCAGCAACCCATTAGTGAAAAACTTCAAAAAAATCAAAACTTGCAATATAATTATAATATGAAATTCAATTGGGTGTTAGAAAGCATCATGGAAAACTGAATCTCAGTCCAATAATAGAATTATTTATAACCAAACTGCATAAATATTCTAAGCACCTGTGAACTTATCAACATACCTCATTTCCCACTTTTTCAAGCCTTAGGGGACTATTTAAACCATCTTTGGGTATATCATCAAAAGCAACAGTTATTGATGAGTCCTGTTAGTAATTGTATCAAACCAATATGCCAAAGTGATGTCAAATGCCAAGGCCACTCATGTATAGATAACAGTATGGGCAATTGTTTTTTTTTCATGTCACAAATTGAATCAATAAGAAGCTTAAGAGTTACCTTTAATCTATAAACCACATCTTGTTCAAGAGCAGGAGAACCTAAGTCAGCCTTGTTGAGTTTTAAAACAATAGCATCATGAGTACTAAACTGCAAAAAGAAGACTTCATTACCTCCTGAAAGTATATCAACATGGATCGATTACATAAAAAATAATTTAAAGAGGGAGAAACACAAACAATAAATTAATATAACACTAAGTCACTAACTACTAAAAGGCATCATTTCATTAAATTTGAGTAAAAGATTTAACATATGACATGACATTGATAAAAGAAGTTCAATCCTTTACCTTGTGTATAGGAAGAACATCTCCTTTTGTAGACTGGAATTTGATCAGTCATTTTCCCATAAGCCCTATCTATATTCAGAATACAAGAGGGAAGAAAGGCGCATTATAAGAATACCATAAGAATTGAAGCTCCTTTACTCATCAGTCAAATCTCAAATAGCATAAGAAAACCAACTATAAACTAAGTTAGTTTTTTTCGAAAATAAGATAAACATAAAGTTCCACTTCCTTTTTCATTTTTCATGAAATATACACAAAAGGGGATATAACATCATAAAATAAGTAATGAAGTGAAAAGCAAGTAACCTGGACATCTAGACACTTCAACTTGAGGATTGTGGAACCCCTCTTGTGAGTAGTATCCAAATTCCTGAATGATCCTGTGGCTGTTCTGCAATGGCGTGTGCGTAGTGCCAGCGAGGGCGATGGTGATGTTTCATGGCAGCGACTATAGTGGTGGGATCTCTGGCAGTAGTTGTGCAAGGGCTGATCAGCGAGGTAGGGGGCGTGGCAGCCCAGGGTTGGCTGTGGTGACGTCGAGGTCTTCTCCCCTTTTATTTCTTCTTCTGGATCTATTTTTCCATGGCTATTGCTGGATGAATAATGGTGGTTTTATGGGTTCCTAGTGAAGGGTTTAGGTGCTTTTGCTTTTGTATTTTGATTTGAGTATTTATGTGTTTATGATGATAGAGTTTGGGGCTAGGATAGGATGGTAATGGTGATGGCGATGGGATGGCAACCGGCAACCCACCAAAACTGGTGGCGCCACCAGGTAGTGGCCATTGGAGAAGTAGAGGGAGAGAAGGGTGAGGCTCACATAATAGAATAGTTGAGAACCGTGGCCAGTTCTTTACTCATAGAATTTGAAAATGAAGTTTTTTTGTTAGCATGTATGTAGGAGCGCTCAGAAGATACAAGTGAAATATAAAAAAATATGAAAAAAATCACAATCAAGGATTGAGTGAAGGATTAAAAATGAAGCACTCTACGTGGAGAAAAAGGCAAATCTAGCGTTTCCCCAAATATAGCCTTCGGGGATGTATGCTTATCAATACCTAAGTACCTATCTTCTCTTATATTTTTCCCAAACATATATATTAATTAATATTTCACGTTCTCTTTCCTTTCATATTTTCCTCCAAATTTAAAAGCTTCATTAAGCTTATCCAAGTATGCTAGTATTTTATTAAATAGAGTTTGACTACATTCCCTATTAAAATATTCCTATAAATCTCAATAATATCTTGAAAACTTAAAAAGTGAGTAATATTTATTTTATTTAATATATAAAAAAACTTATAGGAATATTTGGAAAGAAAATTTAGAATTAATCTATTAAATACGGATGGAACCATGTTTGAGCTTATCTAAGTACAAGAAGTCTGATGCCAAGGTCATGAGTATAGCTAAAGTGATATATTCGTGCTTGATTAAGCTATCTAGGCTCAACCAACGTAGTTGAATATGTTTGACTTTATCAGTTGGCTAAGATTCAATATAAAAGTTGGACTACTCATCACAATTTAAATTGTTGGTCAAGTTAGTCTTTGTTAATATTTTCAAATGATTTGTTGGGCAAATCAATTCTCAATGATTTGTAAAATGGATATTTTTTTAAGGGATCAATTTATTTGATATTATTTTTAACAGGGATAAATTAAAAGTTTACTCTAAAAATTTTACACTATATTTATTTTTAATTTAACAAAATATATCATAACATGAATTTATTAAATAATTTAAGAATTAATTTGGTGTCAAAACCATAAAAACACTTCTTATTACCACACAGAGATATATATATATATATATATAGGGATGGTGATGTCACAAGTTTGCTTTCTCCTTCCTCCTTTGATCGTTGTGCGAGTTGGGATAGGTGGTGGGTACCTGCAAACACTCCACCAAGAGTATTAGTAGTGGTATGAGATAGTGTAAACTCCAAAACCCTTTAGAAAGTATAAGCTTCATTGTTTTGAATGACAATAAAGCCAATTTAAAGAAAATATCTTGAAGAATGACTAATGGCTATCTTGAGTTTCTTGACAAAGCATAACAGGTTAATCCGGTTTGTATCACATGGACTTAAGGTAAGATTAATATTTTACTTTGCATGTGTAAGCATGTTTTATCTCATGGGAAGAGATTAAGCCAAACAGAAGGTGAATATTATGTCAAACAAAGAACGTGTATACAGATTAAGACATAATACAGACTTAAAGTAGGAATAATATTTCACTTTGTATGCACAAGCATGATTTATCTCATAGGAAGAGATTAAGTTAAAAGGAAAGTGTTATTTCAAGCAAAGTACATATTCATGTTCACTGACTAAAGGCATTAAAACATACTTGAATCGAGAATAATTTCATTACACATGAGAAATCATGTTTATCTCAAGGGAACAAATTAAGCTTAAAAAAGTGAATATTATCTCATGCAAAGAAAGTCTAAATGCCTAAGGACTGAAGCAGATCAAGTTAAGATCAAGAAACCAAGGAAAGGATCTTCAGAAAGTAGCACGAGACATCAGAAAGTACACTCAAGATGAAGAAATCAAATCATGTCCAAGAGCAACGTGTTACTCAGTCATCAATCACTACAATTGCAAAGAAATCATCATCAAATAGCTAAGATTGAAGATTGGAAAATGAAGAAATATAAAAGAGATTGATTACGCCGTGAAAAAGCTCACTTAACTGTGGAGCACAGAACACTAAGGAAAATTTGAATTTCAAAATTCAAATCTTGAATCAAACCCAGTGTCATAACTGGCACGTCATCTTTTCTGCCTAATTGATTCATGATCCTACCTTCTAGAAGGAAGAGTTCAGAAACTATGGTTAGAAAGTAAAAGGAAAATGAGGACATCAGAAACCTCTAAAATACAATGGCTTTTGTAACCGATGTGACAAGTTTGTCAGCCTACCTCTCTAGAGTAATGTTCCAAGACACAACTGATGATCTACATGTGTCACTTGGAGATCGGACCAAAGGAACGATAATGAAGAAGGACCTATATAAATGGAGATGCCATATATGAATGCCGATTAGAGAGTTGAAGACATAAGAGTAGAAACTCTGAAAAAACCTCTCCACACTTCCTGTGTTGTTCATCATAATATGTAATCAATCATCTTGAAGTGTAAAAATCTTTTTTCCTTATTCTATAATGATTTGTATACTCTTCTCATGAAGAGATGTGAGAAAGAAGTCACTCATGTTTCCTAGGCCTGTATTAACAAATATTCTTAAGGAAACATAGGTGTAGGTTAGTTTGAGTGGCAACCTAAACACATAACCTTTGTACCCTTGATCTGTTAGTGATCAGTGTGAGACATAGCTTGGAAAGGCTAAGGTAAAACTACTTGCAGTGTAATAGCAGAGGTATTTACTTATTACGGGTTAGCTTAAAGAGGCTGGTTCAAGATTACTTACAACGTGGTAGTAGAAGTTGTCTGCAGGTCACGGTTTCAGCTCGGAAAGGCTGGTACAGAACTACTCGGTTTAGCTTGAAGAGACTAGTACAGAACTACTCGGTTAAGTCACAGTTGGGGTTGTCCATTTTGCATTGTGAGAGCTTGGGAAGGGTATTGTAAAGACTATCTCTTTACTTTCTCAGGTTGAGAAAATTATTGTTAATGAAATCTTAATATGTGTTGAGTACTAGATGTAGGCCGGTTGGCCGAACCAGTATAAAAATTCTTGTGTTCATTCTTTCTTCCCTAATCTTTTAATTTCTCTACTATGTGATTATACCAAATATAAATCAAGTGTTATCAACATAGTATTATTTTTCAGTCTTCAAAAATCTTCTTTCCTAAATCACTAATCTTCTTTCCGCTGCACTTCAAGCCAAATGTTTGATAGTATCCTTCATTAAAAGTTTCAGATTTAGAAGATAACTTTAAAAAGCACGATTCAACCCCCTTCTCATGCACTCTTTTACCAACAGATAACAGTTTGTGTCTGGATTTGAATGCGTACCTGAGGAGTTGTTAGATAACCTTAAGTATGAGATCCAAATGCCCATTATACTAATTCCATAAGCCTAGATACACCCAAAATTATTTCAAATCTATCTTTAGAAAATATGTTGGCAAATTATCTTTACATGTTCAACATAGGTAAAAAATATTTTTATGTATATAAGGATATAATCATAGAGAGCATAGAATCTTTCAAGAATATGTAACAAGAAATAATCAAATATGATCCTAATCGGACCTTAAGTTTAAATCATTGTAAATAATATTTCTTAATATTAATAAATATTTAATCAAGTCAAGTATTCATTGTCCAATGTCCATAATCCAAGGTCCATAGTCCAAGATCCTTAATTCAAGATTCTTAATTAGTTCGAGTCCAAATATGATCATAAATTATCTTGGTCAAGTCGAAGTGAGTCTTAATGATTTATAATAGTCCAAATAATGTCTATAAAGTCATAAGTCCATAACAAAGGTCTTGATTAAATTAAATAGACTTTAGTGTCTTTTTATATCATATTAATCTTAATGGTCCCAAGAGAAATACAACACATAAACCAAGCTAAATATTACATGTTCAAAGGTTTAGAATCCATTCATTATAGTGAATTAGATAAGGCACTTTTCATGAATAAAAATGTTTCACAATCAAATATATAATGAGATCAAAACTACATCACCTTAAAACTTCATAACTTGTGGACAAAGCTTTGTCAAACAAAATATACATGGTTTAATATATTAAAACAACTTCATAAAATATTTGAAGAAAGCATAATCAAAATTTAAAATCATCTTAAAACACAATTTTCAACCATATAAGTAAACAAATAAATATGCATCATATACACATAAATTAAGTATTTTATGGCACCATCTTTACATTATTCAAAGATATTAAAGACAATAAACATAAGCTTTGAATATCACATAGTATAACATCATACAAGAAAATTATGCATGAAGCTTAGAAGTGAAAGAAAATCTCTGCTTGTTCTTGGAGCTTTAGAAACTTTGCTACACCAAGGCTAGACTAGCAACTTCTTCAACTTCTCTAACCCTTTTCTAAGGGCTAAGATTCATGTATAAAGGCTGGAAAGTGTTGATGGTAGATGGTGATAAGAAGAGATGATCATTTGAGAGTGTTTTGGTAGAATTTTGTAAGTGTTTTTTGTATGAAAATGAAGTAAATGAAGAGAAATGATGGCTACACATTTTTTTTTATAGTTTTTGGCCAGAAGAATGAAGTGTGGAATTGTGTTTAGAGGTGTGCTACTTATAAAAAAAGTCTAGGATTAAAATATTATTAATTTTATAATTTATTTGTCATATTTAGTTAGTTTCATTAGCAAAATATTAAAACTAATACTAAATAATTTAATAAATTTTTAATTATCACTTAAAGACATACTAAAATGTTAATGACATGATTTAAAGATATTTAGTAAATTTTAATATATTTAATAATGAATTATTCAAAATAAGGCAAAATTACTTAAACTAATCAATCTTAATTAAGCTAATTAATTAGTAAATGACTTAATTTATTTTTAAATATCTTCATTAGATTATTAGAGATATAATACAAGGATTCACGAAATTTATATAATTTTTTTAAATTATTTGCATTTTTTTTTGTATTTTAATTATTACTAGTGTTATTAGGAATTAATTAATTAATAATTTATTTAAATATTTTTATATTATTCTTATCTTTGCAGCCTCTAGGTCTGAATTTTATCTCTATTAAAGTTGTGGTTGGTGACAAGTTGTTTTAAATGATTAATATAAGAAAATGACAAATTTTGTATATTAAACATATACTAGGTAATTAATAAAATATTCATCTAAAAAAATTATATTTCCTTGATATATTATCATTAATATGTTTTTACCTTATTTACATGATATCTATAATTTTTTATGAATTTTCATAATATTTATTATTTTTAATATATTTTTACCTTAATTAGGTATATTTTAATTTAATTAAAATAATTAATTATCTATAATAAAATATTTTTTTTTACAGCAGCCCATGTTAATTTTTTAAGCTGTCCAATATGATAAGGGGACAAGATCACCATGTTTGAAATTTTAGTCAAAGTTTGGTAGGTTTTTTGAAAATTTGTGATATGAAAGTTTGACAATTTAATTCATTTTTCAAATATTTTTTTCTTTTTATTCCAAGTGGCTAATCTAGGTGTTGATTAACTTATATGAGATTATTAGATAGATTAATCAAGGTATAGGAAAATTATCTTAAAGCTTAAGTGATTATTTAAGCTTTAATTAAATTAAAATTAATTAATTAATTATCAAAAAATGATTTTTAACACTATCCATGGTCTAATGAAGAGTCCCATTTCGTGATCCTCTTTGTCTAATATTATAAGTTAGATAAAAAAATTTTAATGTGACCTAGAGTTGTTTTTTAGGATTTTTTCGGTATTTCTTTTATACCCTAGGTTAGGTTATTTTTGTGTAATTATACTAATATTATAAAAATTTACTTAATATTGATATTCATCATCAAAATTATGTTTAAATTATATTTATAATTTTTCATCATAATTTTTGACACTCCTTAAGCTTTTCTAAGATTTATGTAGGCTTTTTCTGTAATTAATTATGTTATATGCTTTTTTTTTTCTATTATTTGGTGGTATTTTCTAATTTTAATAAAATCCAAAGGAATAATTAAATATTTTACATTTTGATGCTAAATCTTGTATATTTTAATTTAGACATTTTTTTATGACTATCTCTAAATATATCTCTAAATATTTCAATTCATAAAGCAGTAGGGGATGTTACAAATGGTATCAGAGCCTGCACCTCTCCCAATACGGTGTGGTTCGAGGACGAACTAAGTGGAAGCTGGTGGGCATGTAATGTCCGGGGACGAGAGCGAGAAGTGATCGCCGGTGCAAAGGAAGGCACGAACAAGGAGCAGCTCCTCACAAGGCCCTCAAAGTGGAGGGGTACATAAATAAACCGATTACACACCCGAATGAGAGGGATCCTAAGACTATACAGGTCTGGAACTATACAGTTGAGGAGGGCTTATATGAATTGATTTGTACTACCTATACCAATAAGATGCATTTTCTTTTTGGTAGCCCAAACTAAAAGAACTCCACAGTTAAGCGTGCTTGACTTGGAGCAATTTTGGGATGGGTGACCTCTTGGGAAGCATGTGAGTGAGGACAAAGCATGCTGAAAAGACCCGTGTTGGTTTGTGGGGACAGTCGTCAATTCATAAAGCAGCAGAGGATGTTACATTTGAGGGTGCAGATTTTTGAAAATGGGAAGGGGGAACCTAATCTAGGGTTTTAAAATGGGCCAAAAATGAAACAGCATCATTTTCGATTACTATTTAGGCTCCAGGGGGACTGCTATAGCAGTCAGGGTGCATTGCTTCTCTGTGTACTTTGCACTTATAACCACTATAAGCGGTCCTGGACCCCTATAGCAATCTAGCTGCTTCTCGTGCGCAAACTGATACACTCATGACCGCTATAACGGTATTGGACCACTATAGTGGTCTACAGACCACCCCAAAATGTGACTTTTACACATTGTGGTTGCTATACCGGTCCTGGATTGCTATAGCTGTGACAGTTCACCAGCTTCTGAAATCTTTTTGTACCTAGGGGATCATAATCTTCACCCAGTGAAGCCGCCGGCTATGGTGTGTATGGTCTTGGTTATTACCAACTTTTCTGCTTGGTTGTTATCTTGGAGCTCATTAGCCTCCTGCCTTCGATTTCTATTTCTTTTTTCCTCTCTCCGACTTGGGGACTGTCTCCTCATCCCAAGGCTCCTTTGAATGGCCATATATTTAGCTAGTTTTTCCATCCTTTATCAATTCCTCCACTGCATTACGGAGGTCCCTGCAATCCTCCGTCTTTTGATCGAAGCTTCCATGGAAATCACAAAACTCCGACTTGTTAGTGTTTGCCATTTCTATGATAGGTCTTGGTCTTTTGAGGCGTTCCGTGTTCTATATCCCCTTGTATATTTCGCTCAAGGACACGTTCAATGGGGTGTAGCCAATAAACCACCCCCATGTAAGAGCTTATTTTCTTGGAGGTCCCTCCTCCCTTCTGGGATTGCTTCTTCTTTTCTAGCCTCGCTCCTCTTCCGACTTGGCTGACATCACCTCTTCCGTATTAATTTACTTCTCCACTTTTCGTTGCAATTCCTCTATGCTTTTGGGCTCCATTTTTTAGAGTGACTGGGCAAAGGCTTCCGATCTGAGTCCTTGAATAAAGGCCACTAGCGCTGTCTGTGGTTCCAAGGTTTCTATTTCCAAGGTGGCCTTGTTGATCGATCCACATATACTCAAAGCCTTTCGTCTTCCCCTTGTTTGAACCCCATGAGACTGGTTACCGACTTAGGCCTTCTTCGACTGACAGAGAATTGAGCCAAGAACTTGTTGGCCAGTTTGGAGAATCTGTGAATGGAGCACGGGGGAAGTCGGTTAAACCACTTAAAGGCCGATTTCTCCAAGGTGACAGGGAATGTCCTGCATCGTATGGGATTCGACCTCCCATCTAGATACATGTGTGAATGGAAGAAATCCATATGGTTCTAAGGGTCCGTTGTGCCATCATAAAGCTTGATATCACTTAGAGGCTTGAAACCAGAAAGAAGAACGCACCTCATAATTTATTCGGAAAAGGGGGAGATTATATCCTCATCTAACCTACCGTTGTCCTCCCTAACATGTGCATATCTCCGGGATCCCTCATTGTTATGACAGGCACGGGAGCTCTCTTCAGTGCTTCGGCTTCGTCTACTAACACTAAGATTGCATTCTTGGTGTCTTCGGGACCCATCCATTCCCCTATGATCCCTATTCCACCTCCTCTGAGATAATAGGGAATCACGGCAATGTTGCTTGGGGCGAGAGGACCTATGCGAATGCTCGGCTTCTTCTAAGGCTTTGAAGTGTTCCTCCAACCTTCTTGCTCTTTTTTCCTCTTGTTAGAGTCATGCTTCCACTTCCCGAGACCTTTCTCCCTCGCGAGCCAAATGATCATCATCTCTTTTCCTCTAGAACTCGTTCTCCAGAGCTTGCACGTGGATAGCCTGATCGCGCATCATGTGGAAAATGTCTGTCATCACGAGGTCCAGTGGCGGAGCTCCTACACGAGACGCTCTCGAAGCCCTGCTCAGTTCTTTTGTCACGACCCGATTTGGGAGCGTGACCGGTACGTGAGGAATCTCATCCCCACGTAAGCCTTCTGGGTGACTTATCTCTCTAAATGCATAAAATAATGTAATATCATACTTAAAATGAAATTTTCTTACAAATCTATATCATTTTCTCTATTTAAAATATAATACTCAATTTCATAAACTGAAAATATTCAATAAGTTAATCTCTGAAAAACTCTTATTCAAATCAGCTGATCTAAAATTTCATAACTGCCTCAACATATAAGTCTCTAATTACAATTTACATTTCATTTACATGCTCAATAGATGAAAATACTAAAATATATCCGACTACATGCGTGGATAAGATCCTGCCTGCACATCTACTGGAGCACTCTACGCTAACAACACCCTAAGTAAGCCTTACTCCAAAGTAAGACTCACCTATAGGAGAAACTGCATCTACCAATCTGGGCTGAAACTGGAATTGTACCTGCAACTATAAGAGGGAGGGAGAGGGGTGAGTCAACGGACTCAGTGAGTGAGCTCTCGCCCATCACCCACATGGGACAACCAAGAATATAATATAATATATATGCAGCAATTACAAATCATTTGATATTCATGTTCATAGCTATATATAGAGAAGACATCTCTTTAATTATAAATTCGTAAAAACATCTCTAAATTCTTACTATAATGAGAAATCATTTTCCATACATTTATATAGTAATTCTTAAATCAAATATTCTCTGAAAACATAATTAACAGTATACTAATTAGAGAAACAAGGTTTCCATCTTTGGTACTGGGATTCGGCCTAAGCCCTCAAGTACCCTCAAGGCTTTGCTCCTACTGGGATTCGGCCTAAGCCCCCACGCAAAATTCAAGGTTTTGTTCCTACCGGGATTTGGCCTAAGCCCCCACGTAGAACTCAAGGTTTTGCTTCAGTGGGTGCCAAACACGGGCTCTACCACACTGAATGCATCTACTATGCTCCACCAGTGCCAGACACGGGCTCTATTGGGGATCTAATGTGGACACCTAAATAGGTTTCGTTTTCTGTATATGCTGTCGTGGCTGTTTATCATTTAGCATTTATGTAATTAACTGAAAATAGATAAAATAAAAATACTGAAATTTCATAGCTAAAGGGTGGGTACTCCGTCCCTGGTGGACGAGAGCCCCTAAATCCTAGTACTCTGAGAGTTCTGGACTCATATAACTCTAGCAATCTGACTTTAGCATAACTGTAGCTACGAAAATCAAGCCCAAGGGTTCACCACTTGTAGGCATTCTGATTTCAAGCCCACAGAATATGTATCTGACAGTTGCTAAGAATCATACTGAATTCCGTACCTCTTAGTACCATAAAACTAAAGTTTTTAAATCCATTTCTTAACTAACATATTTTCAAAACTTAATAACTTTGTTATTATACTTCAAAATAAAAGAGTTCATACTCACAAAATCTCTAGAACCAAAATATACATTTCTATTCATCAAATTAAATCATACTCTATCAAACATTCTTCCAATATATATACATACATCAACTTAATACTCTAAAATCATGTTTATAAATCTCAATGCCTGAATCAATAGCATATCATAAACTCTTAATACATATCTAATAATATATTAACTATTAAATCATATACTCCTGCAAAATTTGCAACTTTCTAAATCATGCATTATTCCAAAAATCACTTTATTAGCAAATAAAACATTTTCATAACACACAGCATATCAATCATGGTCCAATGGTTTTCTAAATTTTATTTTCATGCTTCTATCATAAATCATAATTTTTCTAAGTTGACATATTCATGTAAAATCATAATATACACTTGATCCTGTTTCTAATTTCATATTTATCAAACCTAATGCAAGAACATATTGACATAATGTGGAAACTAAGGAGATGGGGTCAAACCCACTCACCTGGAGGGGGAGGAAGAGGTGGCGTCAACTCCAACTGAGCTCTGGGGAGCAGGGAGGGTACCAACGTCAACTATTATAACCATAAAAACTCATTAACGATCTATGGGTAACTCTAGATTTTCATAAACTAATTCTAATAACATTGGGGGAGCACCCCCACTTGACAACAATTAGAGAAAACAACAACCCAACTCATAGAATATGAAAGGAATGAGACAAAGAGACCAAAATCTATCAAGAAATACATACCTTGATGATTTAGGGGAGCAAAACTTGAGTGAGATTTGAGAAAAAGAGAGAAATGGGAGGAGGAGGGTTTCTGGTTCGTCAAGAATGAGGGAGGAAGGAGTCTGATGGCCTTTTAAAGGTCAAGAAATGAAACGGTGTCGTTTTTGTACTAATTGGGCTCTTGGGGGACTGCTATAGCGGTATATGACCGCTATAGCAGTCAAGCCACATTCTGCCCCCGTCCCGCTTATGTTACTGTGCACTTATGACCGCTATAGCGGTCTCCAGAGGCCAAAAAGCATTGTAGCCATTGCTGTGACCGCTATAGCGGTGACAGTAAACTCAAATTTGCAGAATTTTTGTTGTCATGATATCTGGTTCCCTCTATTCTCACCCACTTATTTCCATTTCTTATTCTAAGTTAAATCATTTACTTTAAAACATAAATGTAAATAAGAAAATACCTCCCATTTGGATTCAAATAAAATATCTAAAAATTCAAAACTCCAACCAATCAAAATCTCATTTTTGAGTTCGAGTTCAAATTCTGGAATTCTGGCTATTTTCAAAACTTGGAGGCTAAAAACGAAACATCTAACAGCCTCCTAAAATTCGTTAAAAATCACTCTTCAACTTGTTTTTTTCTCTAAGGAACAATTACCGGGACTTTTGATCCCAAGATTGTGGCTCTAACATATAGCCCTCCAAGGAGGTATAGGGCTCCAGACTTAGCGAAGACCCAGACCCAGCAACAGCAGTAGGTCTCGGGTGACCTTAAGGTCATACGAAACTCATCTACCGACACGTATACACCAGGTATTACATCTTTGTTCCGTTCCTAAAGTTTTGGCTAGAGTGGTGGTGGCTGCTACTCAACCAATTGCATTTTTGGTCTTTGCACAATGGAGCATACTCATTGTTGTATCTCCGAGCCATGGCTATCCATTTGGAATGCTGATTCAGACGATGCGATCCAGCCACCTTGGGACGTTGGGTTTCAAGCAGCTCCCCCGCGGGGAAGAGATCTGCTTATGGTCTTGGTTCTGGCCATAGTTCTCCTGGAATAAACTTGAGGGAAAGGATGAACCGCAATTGTGTCCACAGCAACGACGCTAATGTATGGAAGTAGTATGGTAGGAGGTTATCTGCGGATGGTGATGTTAAGAGTTCATTTTCTCCTTCCTCCTTTGATCGTTGTATGAGTTGGGATGCGTGGTTGCTACCTGCAAACACTCCACCGAGGGTATCAATAGTGGTATGAGGTAGCGGTTTGTGTTTGGATTTGAATGCGTACTTGAGGAGTTGTTAGATACCCTTAAGGATGAGATCCAAATGCCTATTATTATTTCCCCCTGTTTCGAGAACGTGGTTAATGGGTTTGTGCATGGATCGTGTCAGCAAATTGTGGGACACGTGGCTTTTGGCTAAATGAGGTCGACCTACATCCCACTCCCTTATAAGCTCGGAATTCGTAGACGTGAGAGTGCGGCCGGCCTTTAGCTTGCCAATCTCAAGCCCTTGTATAGATTGATTAGGCTTCATGTTGTCTGCCCTTGATTCAGGGTTATTGTTGTAGGAGACACCAAGCCGAATAATTCAAATTATCCTACTTACGGTTTTAGGGCCCACCCAAATCTTGCGTTATTGTAATGGGCCATGATCTTGCATTCACATTTGTTACTACATTGTTAAACAATTATTTGACATTTGTTACTACATTGTTAAACAATTATTTGACTTTTGTTATTACAGGTTTAAAAATCATAGCAACGAAAATATATGACTAATTAATTAAGTATAAAGAAAATTGCATCCCTTGAATTATAGATTATATGTATTTTACCCCAAATATTTTACAAATGTACAAATATGATTGACCCCTTATTGGTTTTCAAATGAGCATTTTAGCTTTTTAATTAATTTTTTTTCTTATTGTTAATGAAAAATATATATGCTATATCCTCTCAAACTTTAGGCCAAATACAACCCAATATCCTAAATCTATATTTATATAATAATACTAATAATTTAGACTTATTTCAAAGAAAGTTTTGTCATGTGGCATTTATTGAGAAATGCCCCACCATTTTCTCACATTTCTAATTAAAGAAAATTTTTAAATTTTTATTTGCATTGTAATTATTATTTATTTTTTCTAATTATACTTTCATCTCTCTCCTATTAACACATACTCTACATTGAATATTATGTAAGTTATCAATTCCACAATTTTTAAACATTATAATATTACAAGTCTTAAAATAGTATAATTGAAAATTTTAATTGCTTATATTTGGCACTGCAATGAAAATTATTATAACATTAAAATGTCATAATATTATTAATAAAAAATAAAATTAAATTGAAAAGAATAAAAAAAACACATTCAAATGTTTTAAGGAAAAAGTCATCTTTGCATAAATATAATTATCAAAACCCACAACAAAAAAATAAAATAAAAATTTAAAATTCATTCCTTAACTTAACTGTTGAAAAATATTCCTTCTTGTATTTATTGGTGTTCATTTTTCATAATTAATTTTTATATGCATATTATCTCTTAAATCAATGCATATTTTCTCTTAAATCACCCTCTTTCTTAAAAAGTTATATCAATAATCTATTTTTCAATTCTTCCTCTTTTCTGAAAAGTTTCTAACTTCAAAGAGCTTTTGAAAATTATAAAAAAAATGAAGATAAACCATCTATCTATCCACCCCACTACGCCATATTTGAACTTTTATAACTTAAACATTCCAAATTATCGATTCTATAAACTTTTTCATATAAATTTTTTAGAAAGAAGACTTCTATTTTTTAATATTAAATATTTTAAAAAATTAATTCCAAAATTTACTCTTTTTTGATAATGATACTAAAATTTTTTATTAAATTTTTTTAAAAAATTAAATAATTACATTACCTTTTTAATTGAAAATAATTATGCAATTGATGCACTACTCCAATAATTGAGATGACATAAATTAGAATTATTTATATTTTTTTATAATCATAACACATTAATTATAAAAATATATTTTAAAATTGTTATTTTAAATTATAAAAGAATGTATAAAGAAAGGTGTAATTGAAATCACATAAATTAAATTTATTCATTATTTTTTATTAATTAGGAAATATATTTTTATATTTTTATAAAATATTTTAATTTTCTAAAATGATGTGATTGGTTTGGGATGACCAAAAAACTCATTGAAGCGGGTACCTTCGGGAATTATCCGCAATAGGGATAGGAATGAGGATAGGTTTAGTCTTCATGGGGACAAGACAAAATCCCTATTTAGTTAACTAGACATGGATGGGGAATTAAGTTCTTGCAACCCACAAATTCCCCATTTACATAAATAATTTAAATATCCACTAATAGATATAAAGAAAATCTTGACACATCCTCATTTTTTAATTATCTTGATTGAATTTGTATTATGTGTGTATTTTCATTTTTAATTTAGCTCATATAGTATTAGTAGTATTTCTTATTATGAATATTTATCTTTTGAATCTCAAAATATTTTTAAAATTTCTCTTTCTCTCTTTCTAATTTTTTTCAATAAACTTGCAAATTCCCATGAGGGTTCAAAACCTGCGAGGAATGAGGAATAAGGAACCATAATGGGAACGAGGATAAGCATGAGAGACAAAATTCTAAACAGGGATGAGAATATGTCCCCTCTCTCATGAATATCCATTGTTATCCCTATAAATGACTTATGATATGGTAAAAATATCTACTTACTCTTTCTTATTATTCAACAATTACATCTTTCAAAACATATAAGATTTTCATAAAATAAGCTTTTTATTGTTAGTCAAAACTCATCTATTGAGTTTTTTTAACCTTATAAACATGATATTCAAAATAAGATACAAAATAGAATGACACATTTATATTTTATTTATTTATTTAATTATTTAGCCATTAACTTATTTTTAAAATAATTTTATATATTCAATTTTCTATAAGAGATATTTAAATAAATTATTATTTATTTTTAATAATGATCAATAAAATATTTTTATTATCACTTTGTGTATGACACAGGTCAAATAATTAGTCAACAAATAATGTGCAACTTGATACCCTAAATTGTTTTTAAAATGTTTTTTTTTTCAGTAATAGATGAAAAATAATAAAATAATCAATTTGCACTAAAAACATTAAATGGACAATTTATACGCTTTTAAAGTCAAAGTAAAATATGCAAAACCTATCATTTAAAAGATAAAAAAGCAATCTTCATATGAACATTCATGGGTATATGAAAAGAGAAATGTTATTTGATTTATATTTTATAGGATACCGTATCGATACATTCACATTTATTATTAGATAGAGTGTGGAACTCAAAGTAAGTGGGTTTCATATCCAATTCAATAATAAATATAAATGTATCAATATAATATCCCCTAAAACCTGAATTAAAATAATATTATCCTATTTGAAATGGCAAAAGTATCTGAATGAAATGAGTATACCTACGAGATTATTCTTGATATAAACCTACCAAAGAAAAAGGTTAAAAAACAATCCTAATCAAGGCAGTTCAGCTCAACTCACCAAGTTGAACGTGAATATCATGGAGCAATAAAGCAAAAAGATCCCATTTGATTTTCAACATGCACTGACATAAACACGTCACAAACCCGTGAGACAAGAAAGAAAGTGGCCGTCACAGAGAGAGAGAGAGAGACAGAGAGAGAGAGAGGCAACTTGAGCGGACAGAGGGGAAAGGAAAAAAGGAAAAGACCCACATCACATGGGACAAATAGGTAATTGCAGCCGCCACGAAGTGAAAAAGAATTAAAAAATAAAAAAACCAACAATAACAACACCACCACTTGTTTGAGACGCGTCTCCATGAGGCCCCATATTCCATTACCGACCTTAACACAAACACCCCAACATAACAACACGGCACACGACACAATCAATTACAAATCCCCTCATTCCTCTCTCTAACTTTCCGTAGTTCCTCCTTCTTTTCCATCGTTCCGCTTAATTCGAAATTCTCTCTATCTCTCTCTCTAATTTCCCAAATCCCGTAACCCTCCATGGCTCAGAAAACAGAGAAGAAAGAAGAGACAGAGTTCAAGGTCCCCGAAACCATCCCCACCAAAACCATCGTCGTCCCCTGCGTCAACAACTGCGGCCTCACCGCCACCGCCGCCAACAACATGTGCCCGAATTGCTTCGCCGCAGCAACCACCTCCTCCTCCGCCGGAACCTCGCCTCAGCCTTCGAGATCCGCCCACCCTAGGAAGCGGCCGTTCCCGGAGGAGGAAAATCCTTCGGTGGCTGCGGCGGCGGTGGCGCGTGAGGATCCTTCACCGCAGCACTACGAGGCGGCACCGTCGGAGGCGAAGCGAGCGGTGAACCGGTGCTCCGGGTGCCGGCGGCGTGTCGGACTCACGGGGTTCCGGTGCCGGTGTGGCGAGCTGTTCTGCGTGGAGCACCGGTACTCCGACCGCCACGACTGCAGCTTCGATTATAAGGCCGCCGGGAGGGAAGCTATCGCCAGAGAGAATCCGGTGATCCGTGCCCCGAAGATCGTCAAGGTCTGAAACCCGGATCCGAACAGCGAAAAGAAAACGAATCGCAAAGAGATCGTTATGCGACAGACACGACAAAAAGGAAAAGGAAACGTCGGTGACCCGTTTACCCGGTCGCGTTCGGGTAGCACCTATAGAAGGGAAACGGAACGATAGGAGATGCAGAAGACAGTCCCTTTTTTTATTTTTAATTTTTCCTAGAGAGAGCGTGCTAGAGAGTTTAGGGATAGAGAGAGAGAGAGAGAGAGAGAGATTGTTGTCAGAAAAATCAAGAATTGTTCTGTGTTTTCGATCAAGCCTTTGATCAATTTCAATTTTTTTTTATCTTCTGATTTTTATGGTTGTTTCTTTTTTTTTTCTGGGTTTGAAATTATAAATTATTGTGATTTACGATAGTTTTAAGATACCCGCATGTAATTCTTCTGATTTTTTTTTTGTTTTTTTAGCCTTGTTTTGTGAATTATGTCTGTGGGCGATGTGGATGATTCTTGCTTCTGGGAAATGGAAGGGTTGACGGAAGAGATTGAAGGGGATGGGGGTGCAATTTGGGGTCGTGATGTGGGGTATTTCCGTCATTTAGCGTGCAAGTTGAAAGTGGAATTTTCGATAATTGGGATGACTGAGGCTGCGTGGGGCTACCTTGATTTGACATGGGACGATATATTTAGGACGATGTCGTGAATTCGTGCGCGAGATATCGCCATTTTTTGCTTGTGCGACAGGGACTGGAACCTTTTAGGACCCAATGGCGAATCGCCAGGTGGTCGCCGCATAAAGGTCCATGACGTGAGACCCGCGAGTGGAACATTTTCGTTTTCTAATAAAAATTATTAATTAATTCTAGATTTTCTTTGTGCGATGATATATATATATATATATATATTCCTGCGGATATGGAAAGCGTTTGTCAAATGCCAATTCCATTCTGATTCGATTTGATTTCATCTTGTGTTTGGGAAATCAGTGGAATGTGGAAAATCAGGGGAAAAAAAAAGTCCGAGTATTTAAAATAAAGGTGTATTTTGAGGTGAATTAGAGAACCAAAAAGCTTTTCAGCCACCGTTACTCAGACTGCCGTGGATGCAATATAAAAGACTGATTTATTGTGAGAGGCAAGGGAATAAAATCAGAGTTGTATAAATGATTGAGATTAAAGTATAAAGTCATTAGAGTTTCTTAAATGAGTATTTAAATGTTATTATTCTTTCTATTAACACTACCATTTTTTCCTTTTTATTAGTCTCTTACACCACCTCTATGGTATGTAGAACCAGAGGTGTATTAAAGCCCATAATTTTTTGAAGCCATTGATCAAAGGTGAATCAAAGGTATATTGAAACCTTTAAAATCATCTTCATCGTCATACCTAAACTCTTCACCATAAAATTTTTTAAACCTTATTCAACAACTTTCCACCCACAAAGGAGGGACCACGTTCGATTGACAAATAATAATCAACATCACACACCATTAACCTCATCTAGAATATACAGAGAAGGAGAAAGCTTATCTCACCTCACGTGTCTAACCCTTAACAAATTCTTCAAATCCTAATATCTTTGTAGATTTCTCCCTAGCAATTATGTGTTGAAAAATTCTTTATATCTTACTGGAGTCGATTAACCTATGCATCAATTAGGGCTTTAGAAGGAATAGCATTTAGATTTATGAGTGAAATTGAAATCCAAAAGGGTTAGGGCTTTTGAGAGAACTAATGACATTAGGTTTGTGAGTGAAATTGTAATCAAAAGTGAGTGATTGAGGCTTAAGGTTTGTGAGTGAAATCACGAAGGGGTGAGAATCTAATTCTTGGAGTTTAGGGTGAAATCATGTTCAGGATATGTTTTGGATGGAATTTTGTGTTTTGGGACTTTGGGGGAATCCAATGGACTAGGGTACAATGATGTTTACTAATGACGATGGCTAGGATGACGCTGGAAGATAATAGTGCTATGTCATCTACTTAATGAGCCATATCATGCACTTTATTAGAGAGATTTGACAAAAAAAAAAAAAAAAAACTAACTTGTTTGGTGTTTTAAATGGTTATAGATTATTTTCTTAGTTTTTTCTTTTTCATTTTGTCCGGAATTAGTTTGTTCAATGGTGAAAAATGGTGAAATTGATAATAGCATCAATTGCATAAGTGTAATAGCTCAAAGTTTCTATTAAGTTTGAGTCTTTAGGAATCTCCTTGTGTGCTTTATTCTTGAATACTTTGAATTGTTTTGGTCCAAATATGTTTTTTTAAATAATAATAATAAGGTGATAGGCTACAAACTGTAATAACTCAAGTACATGTGTCCATATACAAGTTTGGTACAGCCTTAGAATCCCTCGGAATCCACTAGTGTTGCCAAGAAGGCACCAGAAGCAAGATTGTCCTAAAAGTGCCGTGACTAATGTTACTGTCACAGGACCACTATAGCGGTCACAGGGTGAGGGCTGGCATATTTGGTGGTTCTGCCAACTACTATACGGTGCCCCTAATGACAGCACGGTGCAGAACGACATCGTTCTACTTACAGGACCCCCACCCTATTTAGACCCTCCTCCACTCCTGAAAAACCCTATTTCTCCAAAAACCCTCACCCAAATCTCTCTTCCAAACCTTTCCATTCTTAACTTCACTTAGATCCATCCTCTCCCAAGCATCAAGGTATGCATTTGTTGATAGATTATGTCTTCTTTCTTCCCATTCTTTCATTTTCTTATGTTGTGGGTTATCTTTTCTCTCATTATTGTCAAGTGGGGGTGCTCCCCAATGTTATTAGAGTTAATTTAGGGTAATCTAGAAGTATGTAACGACCTAACTTGCGAACGTAATTGACACGTGAGGAATCTTATCCCCACATAAACCTATTGGGTGACGTGTTTCTCTAAATGCATAATTTATCATAGTATAATACTTAAAATATGATTTTTTGAAAACATATACATAACTGTTTCTGATAGTGAAACTAAATACATAATCTGAAAAGAATACATGGCTTGGATCCTGCCTGCACATCTACTGGAGCACTCTACTCTAACATAATCTTACTTAAGGCCTTACTGCAAAGTAAGACTCACCACTGGGAATGATTGCGTCTATGGAACAGGAATTTAAACCACCTCTAAACCTACAACTATTAGAGGAAGGGAGAGGCGTAAGTCAACAGATTCAATGAGCGAGCTCTCACCCATCACCCACATGGGACAACCAATGAATATAATACAGTATACATGCAGCAAATATAAATCATTTAATATCTACATACATAGTTGTATAGCAAAACATTTTTCATTTCATATATTCATAAACACGCATTTATAAACTCCTAATCAATCATGAAATCATTTAATTAAGGGTGCGGTAGAGCATCGAGAAATAGTATACTGAACATAATAATAATAATAATAATAATAATAATAATAATAATAAAACTATAAAATTATAAACTATAAAGTGTTACTCAATCCCTGGTGAACAAGAGCTTCTGTTTGTAATCTTAATGGTCCCTAGCGAACCATGTCCTTGACGAACTAATCTAAAGTAGAATAAAGTTGCCCCTGACTAGCCTTGATATACTAAGGTTAACGGAATAACTGTCATTAACTCACAATCTATCTCTTTATCTCTACCGACTAAACTAGTTTAACGAAATCCATGACAAAAGGGTGGGTGCTCAGTCCGTGGAGAACAAGAGCCCCTAACTGAAATCTTAAAACTCTTAAATTCTTAGCACTCTGAGAGTTTTGGACTCATATAACTCTAAAACTCTGATTTTAGCCTAATTGTGGCTGTGAAAATCAAGCCCAAAGGTTCACCACTTGTAGGCATTCCGATTTCAAGCCCACAGAATATATATCTGGCGATTGCTATGAATCATACTGAATTCCATACTTCTTTGTACCATAAGCTAAATTTCTAAATTCGTATGTTAAGCTAACATATTCTCATATACTTGATAAATATAAAATCACGGCTCAAAACAATGGGGTTCAAAATCATAAAACTTGGAAATCATGTAACATATTTATTCATAAAGCTGAGTCGTATTCTTGTTTCATATTTCTTCAACATATATAAATATATTATTGAATATTCTAAAACATAGTTTGAAATCTTAAAACTTGAAATCATAGTGATATCAAGGAAATCCGTAAAAACAATGTCGATAAAATAGTCATCTTGCTACAATACATATTTTCTTAATAAATCATTTCTCAAACATATAAAACATCTTCTATAACTCACAACATAGCAATCATGGTCCCATGGTTTTCTAAAACTTATCTTTATGCTATCATCGTAAATCATAATTTTTCTAGCTTGACCTTATCATGTAAAATCATAATTTATACTTTTTCTCATCTCAAATTCCATATTTCACAATTAAAATTTAAAAAATATACTCATAATGAAGAAACTAAGGTTATGAAATCAAATCTACTCACCGTTTAGAGCCAGGAGTATGTGGGCACCACTAATTTGACCTTGAGAGCTTGGAATGACACCAACAATTACCATAGAGCAACCATAAACTCTAGATTAGACTCTAACAACCTCTAGATAACTCAAATATAACTCTAACAATGTTGGAGGCACCCTCACTTGACAATAATGGAGAACAATAACTATGCAAACCTAAGAACATGAAATGGAGAGGAAGGGGATGACAAAAATCCATAAAATTCTTACCTTTGATCTTGAAAGGACAAGGAATGGAGTGGGATTGAGAGAGAAGGGTTGGGAGAGGGTTTGGAAAGAAGGGTTTTCGATTTTGGGAGCAAAAATCCCGAGCTTGGGGTATAAATAGGGGTGGGAGAATAACTTAAGTGAAACGGTGTAGTTTTGCACTATTTATGCCAAATGGGCACCACTATATCGGTCTAGCCAAATTCCTATGTAGCTCGATCCACTTATGACCACTATAGCGGTTCTCAGAATGCTGAAATGAAATCCTATGACTACTATTTTAAGTTAATGTCCTCATTTATTTTACTCTTCATTAACTTTAAAATATAAATGTAAATAAGGAAATACCCCCTATTTGGATTCAAATAAAATATCAAAAAAATCAAAACCGCAACCAATCAAAATCCAACTTTTGAGTTCTAGTTAAAATTTGGGAATTCTTACAATTTTTTAAACTTGTGGGGTAAAAACAAAATGTCTAGAGGTTTCCTAAAATTCGTTAAAAATTACTCTTTAACTTATTTTCCTTTAGAGAGCAATTACCGAGACTTTTGATCCCAAGAATGTGGCTCTATCATATAGTCCTCCAAGCAGATGTATGCTCCAGACTTAGCGAAATCTTGGACCCGACAATGTGTGTGGGTCCCAGGGAACCTTGAGGCCGTATAGAACTTATCTACTAATACAATGATGGCACCTAACTTGTTTTCCTTTAACCCCTAGTGAGTTTTCATTTGTTTACTTTCCCCTTTTGTTTCCATGTCGTCTTTAGACGAGATAGCAAGGCCAGGATGAAGGAGCTTCGTGAGGCAAGAATTGGTGGTAGCGCACGCTAGAGGATTTTCGTCACTCTTTTTATTGATTTATAATTTTATTCTATTCTCCTCTGGCATGTAGACCATTGATTATGTTATTTTGAGCTTACTTCTTTGACTTGAAATTCTATTTTATGGAAGACTATATTTGAGACTAGGCCTTATAACCGGCACTTATTTAGGCTACTTATGATCATGTTGGATAATATTAGGTGTGGTTGTCCTCCATGGACCCAGCTTCTCTTATGACATATTAGTGCCTCATTATATTATGATGTGATGACTTGTGACATTAAATACTTAGTATGTCCAAGACTTGTTCCTCCGTGTGTTTACTATTATGAGAATGTAGTTTGCTCAACAGGTTGTATTAGTTTAGATTATGTGCGAATGAATGAGGCGCTTTGCAATTTAAGTTTTCAAAAACAGATTATGCTCTATTTTTTTATTAGAAGTGTTTTTAGTTAAACTAAATGAATAAAATAAAAATATAAGAAATCTAATAATTGACCAATTATGACGTACACATAATAGATTAATAATTATGGTATTATACTCGTAACGGGTCTCCATTCCCCATCCCCATAAGGATTCGGACCCCTATGGATATTCGTGGATTCATTAAAATAAAAAAAAATATAAAGTAGATAGCTTAAAAGAATACTCTGAAACCTCAATAGAAATACATAAATATTCATAATAACAAATATTACCAATGCAACATAATCCAAATTTAAAAAGAAAATGCATATATCATTGCAAATTCAATAAAAGAAAAGTGAGAAATAAAGATATATTAAGGTTTTCTTGATATATGTTTATAATGTGAGTGAGCATTTAAGTGATTTTACATAAATAGAGATTTGATATGTCTCCACATAATGGAGCCTAATCTCCTATACGTGCTCCATTTAGTAAATAGGGATTGTACTCTCATCCCATGGAGACCAAATTTATCGCAATCCCCTTCCCTATTTCCACTTTGGATAATCCCACATATCGTGGATTTATCTCATAGAAGAGAAAACCCAACAGGATTGGCCAGTCTGACCGATTCAATCGGGAACTGGTCACCTAACCAGTCCGGTTAACTTCCAAAAATCGGGGGAAGTCAAAACCAGTCAAAACCGGGAAAAAATTGGGAAAACCAACGAACCGAACCGATTGGACCTATTCGGAGCCTTTGATTTTTTTTTTGTTTCAAAGATTAAATACTGATATCTTATGACAGTAACAAAGCAAAAATGAAGAAAATAAAACTAAAGAATGACACTAACAAATATTGTTGGATTATCCTTCTTCTCTCTCTGTCATTCATAGGCTGATCACCATAAACCTCGTTGGTTACCAACAAATATTATTTTCAAATATTTTTGTGACCGTGTTGTGAGGCTGACATTAGAGAAATTTTATATAGATTATGTTTATTTTTATACACCTATGAATGAATATTATATATATATTTATGTTGATTATGTTAATGTTAATTATTTAATATATTTTTTATATTCTAATTAATCATATATCTATATTTAAATATATATTTTATTATATTCCGATTAAACTCAAATTCAACTGGTTATATCTTTAAACTTTTAAATTAGTACCTTAAATTGTTCGAGTTTCTCTTGCTTGATTTATCTCTTGCCATCCCTCCGTCCCCCACAACCAAATAAATAAATAAACAAAACAATCCATTCTAATCGTCGCCTTAATCCTAATCTAACACGATTTTGACCAAGGAAGATTTTCGGAAAACCAAACCCAGCCCATCACCCCCCCCCCCTCTCTCTCCCCCTCCCTCCCAGAAAAGAACAAAAAACAACCAACCAAAAAAAAAAATCCATTCTGATCCAAACGACAATTCTCAATTTCTCAGACACTCTCAGCTGTCAATCTGAAACCCTGTGAAGCGCCGCGCCGAAGTCGCTGCCGCCTCCCCTTCACTCGCTGTCGCTGCTGCGCGCCCCCTCAGCCCAGCATCCTCCTTCATCTCCAACGTTGTCGCAACCGTCACAGTTCGAATCGTGACCATCATAATTTTTTTTATTATTTTTCTGATCCACTCGTCGTAAGAAAGAAATGGGGAAACGCACCATTTATGCGTGGGTAGTAGCAGTTATTTGCTTCCTAGTGCTGATGATCGTTACCCCAGCCATTCCTCAGTCCCAAGAATACCATGATTTCGCCGACCAGCGCACCTTCTTTGGTAAACCCTTTCTATCTAAAATTCTTGTTCAATTCTCTATTGAGCTAATTTTCTTGATGCACGCTGAGTTCCTTTCAACTGGTTCACCTCAAAAACTGAACTTGGTGTGTGCTAGATCAGATTTTTAGATGAACTGATGTGAACTGGGTGGAAAATTTCTCAATTTAAACTGTTTGTGGTAAAATTTGGAAATCAAGTTTTTATTTTTTCTATTTTCAGGTGTACCTAATGCACTTAATGTGATATCAAATTTCCCATTTCTGGTTATTGGCCTAATTGGACTTATACTTTGTCATCATGGAAATTACTTTAAGCTCAGGTACTGTATTTTTTGCGAGTGTGACAATCAATTTATTGCTGCTTGCATAAAAGAAAATCCGTTTATTGATGATATGAATGTGTGCCGAAAAGCTTGCAAGGTGAACTATGGGGTTGGACATGTTTCTTTGTTGGTGTGGGTGCAGTTGCTGTTGGATCTTCATACTATCATCTCAAGCCCGACGATGCACGCCTTGTGTGGGATAGGTTGCCCGTGAGTTCTTTTTATAGAAGTTGATTTTAGTCATTAATGAAGTCCATTATAACGAGTGAAGATTCATTTTGGTTTTTTGAAACTGACGTATGCTTTGCTTTAATTCATGAAATTAAGAAATTAACAATTTAGTCTTTGAGATTGGAAAAAAAGTTATTCAACTCAGTTTTTGTCCTTGCTAACATCACTTTGGGGACTAACTTGAATAAGTTTTTGTAATTACCAGGACTAAATCATTAATTTCTTAATTTCAAAGACTAAAGTGATGCACGTATACAACTTTAGGGATCAAATGAATATTTACTCTTCCAGTTGCAGATTTCACCGTCCTTTTTTCCCTGGTTTTTATATGTCAATTTTTTTATTCCCAAACTGTTCTATTGTTACAGATGACTGTTGCTTTTACATCAATCATGGCCATATTTGTCATTGAGAGGATCGATGAGTGGAAGGGAATGATTTCAATTATACCTCTAGTTTTGGCGGGTATAGTAAGCATTGTATATTGGAGGCAAGCCTACTGCTTTGGTCTTTTATTTGCAACAGTTCACTTGCTTATCCCATATATTATCAGAACTCTGGTCTTTGATGAAGGACCTGGATTTGTTTTTTGTTTCCCATGTTTGTCTTAATTCCCTCTTAAGTAACTGCAATTAAAGACATTTGACAAACTAATTGCCAATCCTGCAAATATATGTCCCACATATAGTTACAAGATTCATTGTGGGAATTTGAGGGACAAAATCATGGAATAGTTTACATCATGCCAAAAGCTAGACTGATCATTTTTTCATGTCATTATTCTTTCTGTTATTTTCATTTGAGGCTAACTTTGAAGTATTTGATGAGTCAGCTAAGCATTTTTAACTTCAACTCTTGAGATAATTGCTATCGTTGTCTGTATGCTTCAGGTTCTTTGATGACCTCCGTCCATATGCTGTGGTTCAATTTGTACCATGTGTTGCCATTCCTCTCATGGCTATCTTGTTGCCTCCAATGTACACACATTCAACGTACTGGCTCTGGGCTGCAGGTTTGGATTTGTGTTATGCATAATAATGCCTTCAAGTTTATTTTATCAGCAACCATGCTTAGATTTTAAATAAATTTTTTCCAGGGTTTTATCTTCTAGCTAAGGTGCTGGAGGCTACTGATAAGGTGATCTATGAATGGACTCATCATATTGTCAGTGGTCACACACTTAAGCATTTGTCTGCAGCAATGGTTCCTGTCTTCTTGACACTCATGCTTGCAAAGAGGAATGTTGATGCAGAGAGGTATATGCATTTGTGCAAAGTTAAACTTCTTATAATTAATGGATTTAATGTTTTGGGAATTTGAATTGAGTGCATGAATACAGCTCCTAATTGTGGGAACATGTGACATAGTCATACAAAATTAGTTGGCATTAGGCTTAGGTCCTACGTGTATGTGCTTTTAAAATTGTCTCAGTATATGGCTGATGGGATTCATAATATCAAAGTAAGTTTAGTAAACTTTAAGAGACGAATCTTGTTTCTGAATGTATCTTATTGTTTCTCTGTTGACTATCTTGATTATAAACACTATCATGGAGTTCTGTTATATATTCATTTAGTCCTTATTATTGCATTTGATTACAAACTATGTTCACTTTTGCTGGTAAATATGTTCTGATTGTTTTCATATCCTTATAATTATTTTTCCTTTACTAAGATATAACTAACATGTTAGATTTCATATTATTATGCTTCATTTTGAATTATTAGCCAAACAATTAGAGCTAAAAGGATTAGGCATGCACCTTGGTTTAGGACCTCCACTTGGTCAACTCAGTAAACTGCTATATTCACCCATGATTTTTCATTAATGAAGAACTTATACATCCTTTTCAGCTGTTTATTTTGATGTTGTCTGATTGGTGTGATCTTCATGCAGGCAAACTTTATTTGAAACCTGGAGAGTTTCCTGGTCGAAGTTCAAACGGGGCAACACCAACGTTGAGAACTACACTTTCTCTTACTCAAATGTGCAGGCTGAGGAGCCACAGTAAAGTCTGTTTGCTTTTTCTACAGAACAAAACTGAAAGGCTTGGACTGGATGATAGAATGCTGTTGATACACTTGATTATCGACCAAATATAAAACAAACCATGTCAAGAACAACTTAATTTCAGTAGGTTGTAAAGCTGAAACAAAGTTTTATACTTGCATCCCATAGCGTGTCGTTGGTAAATATGGTGTTAACATAGATTGGATGCAAGTATAATTTTTTACAAGGTATGTCAAAATTATACTCTACCAAATTTCATATAACAATTACTGTAATTACCAATTGGCCTATACTATAGTTTGTATAGTTCATGATCTTTGTCGCAGTGAGGACCATTTAAAATTCTTTCTCAACGTTGTCTTTGTTCGGTAATGGTATTTGCGCACCTGCTTCTAACTCTCGAGTGCTTGTCCCCATAAATCGTTCCATCCATCTTAATGATATGTTAGACTAAAGTTGTATGGATATCAGGATATTTCTTGATCTCTTGCAGTTCTCTACAAAAGGAATTGGAGGTGACCCGAAGTCAATATTAGAGAAAAAAAAAACCAGTTATACGAAAACAGAGAATGATAATGCATAAAAAAAGGTAAATTACACCCACCTTCCCTGAAATTTACTGAAATGGAACAAATATTCTTTCTATTTGTTCACTTGACATTTAACTTCTCTCATCTAAATAAAAACAAATGGAGCTAATCATTGTTAATAGAAAAAGTAAATTTACTTTATACCCTTTGGTAACTTATCAATAGATATATCTTATTAGATTTTGGTCAATGGGTGATGAGTTAACTCGGCTAGTCAATGTCAGAGCTCGTCCAAGAGGAAATATAGCTTGACTGGAGGAGGCAAAGGTCGGCTAACAGTTGGTGGAGACCAAGAGGCATGGAGGTTGGCAACAAAGCTCAACCACAAGTTGATGAGGTCAACTAGATATGGCAATTAAGATTGGCCAAGAGAAGGGTGGAGCTTGGAGGATGGCAACGAACTATCAAGGATGCATAGGAGGATATTATGGTCTTTCAAAATTATTACGATCCTAATATTTACATTTATGTCATTAAAACATCACTAACAGTTACTGTTATCAGGGGAGGTTAGTGTAGGTATTTACAAATCTCAAGGATTTGTGCTGTAAAGTTTGAAAATAGAGGGGGTATTTATTATATTTTAGCAAACTTTAAGGGAGATGAGTGTAATTTACCCATAAAGAAAAGAAATTATCACTCAACAAATGAGCATTTCAATTGTCAATCATATTTACATTTGTTTTTGGTAAAAGGAAACTTATATTTGTTTGGAGGGATTGCCACTCTCATGTGTCTGTATTCACTTATTATTAATTGCTCTTATATGTAGTATTTCTAAAATGCCCCTTAAAATTGTTTTAATAGTTAGCTTTGTTTTAATTTTCACTTTCTGATGGTGTTGGATATAGATCAAGTAGAAGATATAAAGCAAATTGACAGTGCTGGATAATTGGCTACTGCATTGCTACTTTAATCACTTCCCAATTACTACAATCGAAGATCAACCTTGACATAATTACACCATTTCCATAAAAATGACTTTTTACGTGAAAAATGAAATTCGAAAGCATATGTATAATATCGAATTCAAGTTAACATAGGTAAAAAAAAAAAATCAAGTTAACATTATTATTATTATTATTATTATTATTTGCATAAAAATAAGGGGGTTGTTTATGCAACATCTTATTTGTTGACCAGCCATCTTGAATTGTTTATGAAAAAAAGAGGGCAAATGAGGGTAGCTATTGTTTACAAGAAAAACTTGCATTTTTATTTTCAGCACCCGTAGCCAACACTTACGGTTATTTCTATTCAAACATAGCAAAGAAAATGTTTTTTTTGGAATTGTAAATAAAAATACTTTTAATTATATTTGTAAATGAAATTAATGTTGTTATCTATGACAATTGCTCTTAAATAGCTTATTATGCATCATCGTTGTGACTTTTGAGTTTTTATTTGTTTTAGTTGATGCTTTAATTTATTTCGATAGGATTTAATAATTGTCACTATAATTTTCTATTTACTTGCTTGTTGCAGAGCAATCATTGATTAGGAATGACGAACTTATACGCTTTTTCGTATCAATTTTTTTTTGGGGTCCTGACAAGGGCCTACTCTCTTCTCTTTTTTCCTACTCAATATTCTCTTTTGTTTTACACAATTACCATTTCTTTCAAAATTCAAACTAATGATGCAAAGCCAAACTGATGGAATTGGGAAGAAAAGAAAGATTGACGGTTTATATATAGAGATATATATGTTTCAATCCTTTTAGAAAAATCTTGCGCTAGACGATATTTTTTACTACTCAAATTGTGCGATATTTTATTTTCCAAATATTTTATTTTTCTCTAATTTTCGTTTTGTCCAAGATTGTGTTTTATAAATATTTTATTGTTCTTTTGACAAAATCTCGCCTTGTGCAAGTTTTTAGTTTAATTTTTTTTCCAATTTGTGCAAGATTTTTAAAAATCATATTATTGTGATTTTCACACATGCCATATTATTGTACATCTAACACTTAGAATTGTCTGTAAAAAAATGATATATAAAATATAATATTTTATACAATATTACACCAAATATTGTATAATAGTAAAAGTTTATTAGTCCTTATATTATCAAGCTCTATTATATCAAATCTTATACTATCAGTTCTTATCTTATTAGGCGTATCAAATGGACTCTAAGAAACATATGACTGGTTACACTTATGACGTGGAGATTAGCTCACAGACTAAACCACTAATCCCTATCTCCACATGAGGACATGTGGCAAACACTTGTCTCTTTCCCTATTTCCACTCTCACCCTCATTTCTATCCTCATCCTACCCCTGCCCGTTCTGATCTCCTCCATGCTCCCTTTCACTTGCAACTTTTTTTTTTTCTATGTTTATCTTTTTGCATATTTTGAATCTTGAAAAAACCTACACATGAAACCTTTCTAAAATCATACACGTACAATTCAATTACTACTTCTTGAAAGCAACAAAAGAACAAGATCCATCTTAACCTTCAATTTGTTTTCTTCTCATTGCCAAAAAAACAATCACAAAGAATTGATTTTGACTTATGATTATTTTCCCACAAACTAGCCTAAAATATTTATAATTCTCGCTATGATTTTCTATCGCATCACCCTCAAAACTCGAATCTCTCTGTTTTCTTCTTACAACCTTTTGAGACACCGTTTGTTGTTGCCATTATCCTCATTATTCTTATAAAGCTCTTTCATAAAAAAAAAATTCCACTATTCTTTTCAGCTCACAATTTGTAAGGTTATTTGATTTTATTTTTTTTTTAGTGTAATTTTGTGCATTTCTATGGTCAATGTTAAAGTGAGTCCATGCCTAGTTAGCTGGTAAATGCCTTATTACTTGTTTGATGGTAGAAAGATTCTTACTATTCTTTTTTTGTCTTTGTCAAATCTTGTAGCTTCCCACTTTTGTAACACTACGATTTTTCTTACTGTGAAAAAATGACCAAAATGCCCCTAAGGTTATTGTTGCATGAGAATTGAGTAGGGCCAATCTAGGCTATCCTTAATAGAGTATTTTAATATTAGAATAAGGTTATATGAGGTTTAGATAGCAATTTGTACGAGAATTGCAATCTCTGATTTTTCCCATGTGCAAATGAATAAAATACCCCTAATGTCATTTTTGCCCGAAAATCAAGGATGGCCGGCTATCCTCAAGGGGTTAATTTAATGTTTGAAGAGGACTAGATTTGTTATGGATGATGATAGAGGTGAAAATCTCAATTCCTGGTTTTTCTTGTGCGCAAAATTACCAAAATACTCTTGAGGTAATTTAACGCGAGATTAAATGACAACTGAGCCCAGTTATCACCTGGGAGTTAGAAATGTTAATTACAAGGGATGTATGATATTCGGAAAAGTCCAGTGGTCCCGGGGAGAAACTGTCGTAATTACCAACGTCATTCGGTAAATTATGATGGTTATTAAAAAACTGCCACAATCGCCCTGTATAACTGCCATAATTCACGTGAACTGTGGCGGTTGAGTTATGGTGGTTTCAAACCGCCGCAATTAGTAAAATATTTTTAAAATAAGTTACGGCGGTTTGGAGCCGCCGCAATTTGCAATGAAATATTTTTAAAAAGTTTTAAAACTATTTATTACAACAATTTTAAACCACCATAATTGCAACACCAATTTTTTTTTAAAAAAAAGTTACAATAATCATGCAAAATAAAAGAAAGAACAAATAAAAGAATGATAAGTTATAATAAAATATTTAGCATCACATATTTAGCTCATATATTTTCTCTCAAATTGGGAGTAGATTAGATAGTAGTGATCCTCAAAAGATATGCTGCAGGAACATTTTCAAGGAATATCATGTCTAATAATACTCTAGTAACTAGAAAGTCTCAATTAGTGAAGATTTCGTGTAAGCGAGATCAATGGAGAGGCAAGGTAGTCAATATCCAGAAAAATAAATAAATAAATAAATACCTAAGCCACACCTTCACTAAAACCATACCCAACTTTCATCTTTTGAACAGCATCAAGCAAAGCATTTGCAAATTTCTCGTATATACCTTCAGAAAGAAGCTTTATCGAATAAAGAAATGCAATATGTCTTACAAAAAACAGTGTATCTAAATGCATATTTGCATATTGGTTTGAGTCAGAAGCATCAACAATAGTACAATAATACTAATAATTGGAGCAAGATCTCTTCTAAGAATGATAGTGCAACTTCCCTTGATCCCTTATATGCTATTCTCTTATACTCATTTAAAAAATTTCTATGTTTTAAAACACAATATTCCATCTCACAATTATGAGATCAAAACTAAACAAGAAACTATATATTGAAACTACAATCAATAAATCACCCTAATGATTACGGTGATGCAAGGTTACAAAATGCTATGCAAGAATCTTGCAAAAACTTCTAAAGTCATCTTGAAAATATGAATTATGCAAGGCACTTTACATAAACCAGCTAGTATGTGACTCATTCCCAAGACCTACACCAGTTGGAAGAAGAGAACTTAATGCAAAGAGATCAGCATTCAACAACAACAAAGTATTGAATCTCTAACATGTATTCATCAATTGGAAATTATAAACATGCTTTTGCCAAACGAAGAGTTAGGAGGTAGCACATCAAATAAATGAATTAAAATGATATTATCGATAATTGACTATCCTTTTAATCTAACCTTCTCGCACAAGAATTCGATTTGCACAAACACATGTTTGCCCACTATTACGGAACTTTGCTGCAAGTTGCAGTTTAGGGGAAAAAGCAAAATACAAGCATATAGCAGTAGTTAACCCCAAACTTAAAGCTTCTATAAAACTTTATCATTTTATTCATATCTTAGTTGTTACCATCCCATGCTTAAATTGGCAATTGATTCCTGAATAGAATAAGTGGATAGAAACCAAAATCTACAAAATCTTCAAAATTAGCCACTCGATGTGAACAAATAATCTTCTAAATTGTTAAAATTAAACTGGAGAGGTTAAAGCCTCAAAGTTCACGGGGTTTGGTGCATTGGGTTAGAGAGAGGGGGAGGGATGGAGCACAATATTGGGGTCAGCAAATTTCCAACATATAATTAATCATAAACTAAGATAATTTTTCAGGAAAAAATCTACAAATTGGATACAAAGGATATCAAATGATTGTGAAATGTTATAACTTCAACTCAATGAAAAATAAAAGAATTGGAAAATAAAAGCATTAGAACTAATTCTACATTACTTCTAGTACATTTTTTATTTTCAAACACATAAAGATAAGGCAAAAAGCAAGATCAAACAATAATTAGAATGACATAAGAGGAAGATAATGGTGACAAAATCCTACCATACATCCAAGCTTGAGGCAAAAATTGAACTTAAAAAAGGACATCCACCACTCAAAACCTCCCCAGCACCAGCAGCTTCAAGACGAAGCTTAGAAAAGAGGGAGGCCACCTTCTCCTCTTCATCCTCTGCTCACGATGCTGCTTCCAAGTACTCCAAACAAGATAAAAACCCAGCATCAAATCCAATTGCCGCCAAAACCTAAGATGCACAAAACTGAGCAACTCATTCACTCCTAAAACACCAAGAAGCAGCCAAATTCAAAACAAAACAAAACAAACAAACTAGCAAAGGAGAACATGATATGTTTTTAACTGTTAAACCTATACACATAAACTAATAACCTAAACAAGAGAACTTCTCTCCAATAAAATTCCATAAACAGTTTACATCATATTCCCAAATTCAATTTCAATCTTCCTAAAGTGAAGGCTCTACCTAATCCCACAATTTATCTAATCTACAGCCAATAAAAAAAATAGAGGAAACATAAATCAATTATTAATTAATTAAACCACTAAACAGTGAAACAAAAAGAAACCCCAACCTTTAAGATACCAAGAACTCGGGAGACATCCTCCCTCATGAGCTTCTTCATAAGATCCGTGTAGTACATCAAGGGGCGCTTGGGGTCGAGAGGAGAGGGATGAGTGCCGTTGAGGAGGCGAATAATGACCTCCTGGGCGCACTACTTGGCGAGCTCGATGCTGGAGGTGATGGGAGCACAAAGCAGAGGTGTCGCGGAGCAGGGACGGTGGCCTCGCTAGAGTAAGGGCGGCAGCGTCGCGGAGCAAGGGTGGCGACATCATAAAGCAGAGGTAGCGGCGTCACGGAGGGCGAACAGTAGACGAGAGAGAACAGACTGATCGGCGGCCTTTAGGAGAGAAGATGAGATGGGGAGAATGTGAAGGGAAAGTGAGGGTTGAGAGTATCCCTAATCCCCCTTATTGTTTTTTAGTTTTAACTTTTTCTTTAAAGGTTGAAATGGCAACCGCCATTATACACTCTTCAACCGCCATTTTTCCACTAAAATTGTGGCAGTTAATAAAACTGCCTTAATTGACGTATATTATGGCGGCTCCACAGAATCGTCGTAATTTAACCGCCATAATTTACCCATTTTTTTATAGTGTAGGCAATATTAAGCTCTAATTAAAGATAAATTAATTGTATTTATTAATCTTGAGTCAAAATAATTATTTGAGGTTAATTAAAGCCTAAGATTGCTTAGAGAAATTTAAATCACATTCTTAATCAAAGATGTATCAAGAAACCAAAAAGTAAAAAGTAAAGACAAAAACATTTTCTCTCTCTTTCTTTTCCTAAAAATTAGGAACTATGTTGGTGTTTGAAATCAAGTTAATCAAGTTTAACTCAACTAAGTATGTAAGACCACTCCTTAAACATATCTTAAAAGCCTTAAACACATGGTTACTAACCCAAATACCTAATTACCAATCCCTAACCCTTTGCCTAATCAAATATGTCTCTAATCCAAGTCTTAATACACATGAAACATAAAAAATTTCCCCCCAAAATTGTCCTACATGGCAACAAACTCCCTCCCCCAATTCTCTCTCATAGTTTGACTTTTAACACTCACAAAAGCTCTCATTCTTACCATTCACTTTTTTGGCCAAAACTTGCCAACCAAGTTGTGTCAGAAAAAGAGTCTTGTTCTCTCTAACCTAAAGCTCTCTTCTTCCTCCTCTCCTTCATCTTCAAGAACCTTCATTCTTAACCTCCATCCAAGCTCTCTACCTCAAACCAACACATCTCTACAATATATCAACTCTTAAACACCTAACTTTTCCATTCCCAAACACAAAAACACAAGACAAATCCTCCCTCCATTTTATTCTCCCTTGGCCAAAATCATCCTTGGCTTCGAGAGATGATTTTTCTTCTCTTTTCTTCATAAAAGATCAAGCTTTCACTTTTGCAAACAAGAAAACACTTTTGGCAGGGATTTTATTTTGTGTTCTTTCTCTTTTCTTTTTTTAGTTTTGAGATTTAGATGATGGCCAAGACCATAGCTTGATGATGAGGGTTCTTGATGGTGGTTGTGAAGCCATCATGTATTTGACCTCTAAAGCTCAAAGCTTGATTTTTGGTTTCAAAAGAATATAAAAAATAGAATGCTTGTTAGTTTTCTTTGGTTGTTTCATTTTGAGCTTAATAGTGAGTCCAATAAATGAGGTTCTTGGAACCATGGTATTGAGGGACTCTAAAGCCCACTTCCATTTTGTTAAGATTGATTAGGGTTAGGAGTTTCATCCTTTAAAATCTTGAGTTTTGAACTTAATAAGATATAAAAATGGACTTGCATTCATGTTTATGTTTCAAGTTTTTGCATTTTATGTTTAAATTCCAAGTCTTGCATATCATGTTTAAATTTCAAGTTATCACCATAAATCTTAAAGACTTAAAAATTGACTTGCATTTTCATGTTTAAATTCTAAGTCTTGCATATCATGTTTAAATTTTAAGTTATCACCTAAATCTTAAAGACTTAAAAATGAACTTGCATTCTCATATTTATATTTCAAGTCTTGCACATCATATTTATATTTCTAAGTCATCACCTTATAATGATAAAGATTAAAAATGAGGTTGCATGGCATGTTTATGATTCTAGTCATCACCTAGATCTCTAAAGCTCAAGACTTGTCCGTTGTATCTTAAATGAAAATTTTGATCATGGACATATTCATGTGTATATTTTGGCCATATAATGAGGTTGGACTTGGAATGGGTTTTAATTTCTTTTAAGATTTAAATCTTGTGTCTTGATTGTAGAAAGAAATTTTGAAAGAATTGTGTCACGACCCGATTTGTCCATGTGACCGGTATGTGAGGAATCTAATCCCCACGTAAGTCTCGTGACCTGTGTATTACTCTATATGCATATTTAAACAGGAAAATCTATTTAAAACATAATTTCATTTCTACATACAAATCACCTATCTTTTGTAAGTAAGAATATTATAACTGAAATCTCATAATCCATATCTAAAGTCTGAAATCATAGTATCACCCATACTCAACACACACACACACACACACATACATATATCAAGATAGTCTTATCTAATTTGTTAAAAAAAATGAAATCTTTTAAATACAAACTATAACACGATCAAAAATGTAAAATGCAAAGTAATCTTTATATGAATCAGGACTCCTGCCTACAATGACACTAGAGCACTCTAAACTAAATCAAGAATGTTTTACTCAAGTGAAGCTCACCAACTGACTCTCTATTGCTACTGGGAAGTAGAAGGCTGGGAAAAATCTGCATCAACTGCTGTATCTGTAAATAGGGAAAAGGAGAGAGGTGAGTTTTGTGCAAAACTCAGTGAGTGAATTCCCACTTGTAATCCCTCTTCATAGGACATCAAAGAAGAAATGCATGAAATCATACCAACGTCAATAATACTCAAAGGTCATACATAATCAAGTATGCATATGTATGATATACATAGTTTCAATTTACCATATCATAAAACAGTTTTCTCAATTTACTTTCATACTTGAAATCATATAAGCTCATAATATAGTCGCTCACAGAGAAACAGTAATGTCTTATCTGAAATGTCATAACAATAGGTCTGTCTGATCTAAGGTTTGTCTGATCTATGGGTTTCTTAAGAACCTGAATTGGGCACCTAACTGGGTCCTAGTTTCTTATACGTGAGATGGCTTTTATGGCAACTTGCTACTAAAGTTAACAATCATGCAGCCATTAACTTGCTGTATGTTTCTCTAAAACTATTGTCTAAACTAGTCTATTCATAACCCAAGCAAGTCTGAATCTTTTTTAAGTCTCTAAGCACTCTGAGAGCACTGAATCCCTGTAACTCTAACAGTTTGACTTTAGCATAACTGTGACTATGGAATCATACATGGTGATTTCAAGTCCACAGAATATGTATCCACCAACTGTTCTAAGTCAGACGAAGATTCATGCCATGTAATCATTTTATGTCTGAATTTCTAGATTATTTCTCATTAACAGTAACTTGTAGTACTCTATGAGTTCTAAATTCACCCGATTCTAACAGTTTGATCTTAGTATAATTGTGACTATGGAAGTATGTCCAAGGGATCACCCTTTATAGACATATGTGATTCCATACCTCCATAGAGTATGTAGTCGTCAACTATTCTGAATCTCGTGAGAATTCAAGCTCGGAAACCCTCGTTATATCTTAGTTTCTAAACAATTTCTCAAAAATATTCTTTCGTAAGCTTGAAAATTTTAAAATGATTATAGCATTCCTTAAAATCTCAAAGTTCTCCAGTAATTACTGGCATAATCCATATCTAACATAAAAACAAACATTTCAACAATCATAAATCTCTAATAATCACAATTAAAACCAACTCTAATCAGAATCATTTTATCAATAATGGTCCCATGAGTTTTCTAACACAAAGTTCATGCTAGTTTAAAAACCACAGTTTCATATTTCAACAGAAATCTCAAACCTTGCATCACAATTTCTAAAAGGCATACTTTAAGTCATAATTTCATGAAAATAACTCTAATGTACAACATAAAGATCACAAGTGTGAACCCACTCATCTGGTGGAGTGGACAATGAAAAGTTAATACCAACAGGACACCTAGAAACAGGATTAACAACAGTATCTAATATAAAATCAATAGAACTCTAAATCAACTTCTAAAATCTCTACATACCACAAATCTAACTCTAACAAGGATAATAGTACATCATGGCATGGAAACCATGAAGAACACAAGATTTTACCCAAATCATGAAAAATTGAAGGAGAAAGGAAGTAAACAATGATCTAAACATACCTTAGGTCCTTTAGAAGAAAGGAAAATGGAGCTTAAATAGTGAAAAAGTGTAGAAAGGAGGTGGAGGGGTGTGTTTTGCGTGTGTGAATGCTTTGGACCCTGAAATAGGGGTTTTTAATGAACTGTTGTCCATTTGGGCGGTAAATGACCACTGGGGCGGTCCTCTCCTCAGCCGTCGCACCGCTTTAGTCTTTGCTGACCACCTGGGCGATCATATGACTGCTGGGGCGATCTCATTTATTTACATTTATTAATTTTAAATCAATGCATTAATTTTAAAACACAAATGTAAATAAAGAAATACCCCCCATTTGAATTCAAATAAAATATCAGAAAAATTAAAATCCTTACGAATCAGAATCCAATTTTTGGGTTTTAGTTCAAACTTGGGAATTCTCTCGGTTTTATAAACTTATGGGTTAAAAATAGTGTTTAAAGGTTTCAAAAAATTATTAAAAATCACTTTTTAACTCATTTTCCTCTTGGGAACAATTACTAGGACTTTTGATCCCCAGAAAGTGGTTCCATTATATAGCCCTCCAAGGGCGTGTAGGGTCCAAACTTAATGAAATTCAGAATCCAGAATGACAGATAAGGGTAACTGGCACCCTTCCAAGTTTGAAATTTTTTTTCCTAACCCTTTTTTCTTTTTTTTTTAAAAATAGGGTATTACAAATTGGAAACTCAAAAGGTAACAAAAATATGATTTTAATGTACAAAAAATTATTAATAAAATTTTAATTTTTGCCTTTGCTTTAAAGGTTGTTATTTAATTTTTCAAAAGGATAAAATGGTTTCAAGTGGTTTCTATGTCTTAGACTAATTTTTGAGAAAAATTAGTAACTAGAAAGGATAAAAAAATGTGATTTTTCAAAGCTTTTAGAAATTGAAATTGTGGCTATTGTTTGACATTATTTAATTCTGTGAGGTATTGTTTGGCACTGTTCATATGTGTAAAAACTACTAATAATTGTTGTGAAAATTGTTTTTAGCATTTTAGAAAAAATAGTAACTAGAAACAATTAATTTTCAAAGCTCTTAAGAATTGATATTTATGGCTATTGTTTGATATTATCTAATATTGTAGGGTAATATTTGGCACTATTCTTAAGTGTAACAATTACTAATAATTGTTGTTAAAATTATTTTTAGATTCTTAGAAAAAGCTGGTAATTAGAAAGGGTCAAAAATGTAATTTCTAAAGCTCTTGAAACTAATTTTTTTAACACTGCCTAGCACTATAGAGTATTTTTTGGTACTGTTCAAGAGTTTAAAAATTAGTGAAAATTATTGTAAAAATTATTTTTGGTCTCTTAGGTACCTAAAAGGATAATTACAGGTGTTAAGTTTGACCGTTTTGCAAAATGTGAAAAATTGTATTTTGAACCTATCATTATGAAATTTTGCTTGAATGAGTTTAATTATATCTAATAATGATTTTGAATGTGTTCATGTATTTAAAATATCATTTATAGTGTTCATAACAAGTTTTAGAAACATTGGCACTTACTGTGTGTCAAGAATATGAAGCATTGCACTTTGACTCCTAAAATCTAATAAAATTTGGCCAATGGCCCAAAATGATTTTATGATGAATTTAAATAATTTTGAAGTGTCATGGGTCTCTTGAAAGTATAAATTAATTTTTGAGGATCATTAGTTTGAGAAAATGTGTTGAAAGGGAAATTTACACTTTGACTCACAAACTTTTCGAAATTTGCAATTTTGACCCCTGTTTGGGGCTAAAGTGTAATTATCAATAATTTGATGATATTAATGTAAATGATATCTTATGAAGGCCATGTTCATGTGATTTAGTTGAAAATTATATGACTTGAAATAATTATGTAAAATTATGAATTGATGACTATGCATGCTTGATTCTTGAATTATGCAAGTGATAATCTCTAGTATGTTGTATATATCCTATTGAGCATAGCATATGCATTAGCTGAGTCCGGTCCTTAATTTCCGACATATTGGGTAGGAGCACGTTTACTTTTCAATAAGATGTTGATGATAATATGCTTATGGATATATGCGAAGAATGTGATGCATGCTTATGTGATTAATTACATGATGAATTGTTGCATGTTGTGATTATGAATGAATGATTGAGATGCATAATTGTTATGTTTTGTTGCATGAAGAAAATTTGGGGAAGCTCCATTTCCAGTCATTATGCTATCAGATTTTCACTAAATTTGTGGACTTAGAGAAATTCCAAATTTCATGAGCATGAAATTTTAAGTGATAAGTCATGATGATAGCTATGATCATATGCTCGTGTTTGCATCTCTAAATTTACATGCTAAGATTAAAGGGGACATAAGACACATGGAAATGATCCTTTAGACTCCAGAAATTAATGGTTATGAAAGGTGATCCAATAAGGGAATTCTTCAGACTCCAGAAATTAATGGTTATGGGAGGTGACCCAAAGAGGTGATTCTTTAGACTCCAAGAACTAATAGTCATGAAAGGTGATCCTATGCTCCTTATCCCGCACTTTGGGAGTCAGGAATTTTCTTATCAAGAGGATAAGTGTATATTAGTGACGACCAGTTTAGGTATGAGCTCATAACCTAGAACTCTCAAGAGGAGAGAGTATTAGGGTGGCCTTTAGAAGAAAACAAGAAAGTTAAGTCATCTAAGAAAGTAAAGAGGAAAGATTATGTTATGACGGTTTATGTTCTCTATGCCATGTTGATTTATTATGATTTTTGTGATATGTTGCATATGGCATTGACATGCATTTATAATGAGGTATGATGTATTCATGACATTAAGAACCATGCTAAAAGACACAGATCTCAGCTAATGGCTTTAAAACTAAATAAATAAACCTTATTTATGTCCACTGTTTTTATAATGAAACCCGAGATTCTTGGGGACGATGATGATGACACGTGTATGGAGATGGAAAACCCTACTATGATCCTTGTATAAGTTTCTCACTTCCTTTCTTTCTTTATTTCCATCTTTCTCTTCAGACAAAGATGATAACAATGTCCATGGACCTCCTTGAGATGCTTGCATGGGAGTTGCACTATGGTTTAGATCAGAGTGGCATAGCGAAAGTGGAGATATAGTCCTTCCTGTTTGCAGCCCTTAGGAGTTGTTTCGTCTTTGTGCATTCTCGTAACTTAGTTGCTGGTAGACATTCATCCATGAAGGGTTTAGCCAAGTCATAGTTATGCTTAATTTTTGAATTATTGTATGCTCAACCTCTATAGGCGGGCTTGGTATATTTGTGATGGTATTATACTTGTGGAGTACTTCTATACTATTATTGTTAGACATGATGATTAAAGTCAATGTTATGCTATGATGGTGTTCTCAGTTTATATCGTGCTCTGCTGTGATTTACATGCATGCTATGTGATGGATAGTTAAGAATACATTGATGAGATGTGCTATTATCATGTATTATATGATGAACACTTATACACTATATTTTATATGCGAACGGCTCATAGTTTGATCTTTCAATTAAAAAAATGGTTATATTTTCCATAGACTTATTTTCAAAGTTTAAAATCAAGCAAAGTTCTGAGACAAAAGAGTAACAACTAATGATTAACCATTATGCGTTATAGGCATATTGTGTTGAAAGTTAGGGTGTTACAACTTTGGTGCTAGAAACATTAACCTTCCCAGTCAATTTTCTCACCTTTCAAATGAGAATGTTTCTACCAAAGTAAAAGACCAAATCACCCTTAACCCAAAACCATCATAATTGCCATTGGTGCACTGTTGTCTTCACCAAACCATCATTATTGATGCCAAATCATTACCGCTAATGTTGGATCATTGTTATCGATGTTGGCCCACTGCCTTTACCAGACCACTAGCGTTGTGAGTCTACATACCGTTGTTGTTAATGGACCATCATTTCCATCATCAAACCACTACTGTTGGACCACTGGCAGCGATGGTGGACCACTGTCATAAGTTGCTAGATCACCGCCACTATTGTCCTCGAACCACCAACATCGATAATGGACCATTGTCACCGATCTCCAGACCATCGCGGCTATCATTGGACCACATTGTTATTGGTCGATAGACCTTGGCCCCTATATGCCAAACTCTAGCATCACTACCATTTTATTAAGGTTATTTTTAGAAATTATACCCAATATTCCAAGGAATGTTACTCTTAACCAAACACATAATTCCCATGTATAATTTACGAGATTCCTAAGATTTCTATCTATGCACTGAAATATTTTGCCTCATAATATGATTCCTAAGAGTACCCATGAATGAAATATCAATATGTTCATTGAACCCTTTAAGCCTTTTGGGGGTGAAGGTGGGTGGGGTTGGTGGAATGTCATGAACTAACTAGTTGTGACCAATACATATGAGATATTGTTGCTCATGCAAAGTATAAGGGAAAGCATGCTAATGTTGTGTGCAAAATAACATTATGTGAATTGGTATATTTAATTCAATCAGATTTATGTCCGCCCCTCCATCGGCCTACACACTTTGACCATGAAAAAATGCTCGTGCCACAACTTCTTCACTAGCCATGTCTTCATGCTTTATCTTTTTCACATCTTTGGTTGGACTCCACAAAAACATATTTAAGCTTGATTAAAATTAGGAATTGATTTGATTTGAAATGATTGGATTTGCAAGATAAATCTTATGTTTGAAATAATTGAACAAAATACAATTTGATGATTTTATGTTTAAAATACAATAGATAATACTTGAAATGATTAAAATAAGAATTGAATTTATTTGACATGTATTTAAAATTTGAAATCAAGTCATTCACCAAAAGAAAAAAGTTTTAAAATCAAATCAATTCCCATAAAATCTTATCAAATTTGAAAGGATTTTAAAAATTGAAAAACCATATCTAATAAATTTTACAAAGGAAAATCACTTCTTATCTTTTTAAAATCCAAAGACAAAAATTAATTTACCAATCAAATCATTTTAAAAGTTTTTTGTTTCCATAGGCTTTTTTTTTTTGAAAAAAAAAAAATCACCATTTTATTATGGGAGTCATTCATATGGATTACTAGATTAAGGTTACATTTGGGTAAAAAATTTATTTAAGCACTTATATAAAATTGACCTTTGAAAAGTAGCTTATGAATATGTTATTTATATTCAAGTACATAATAGTAAAATTGCTTGTTTTTAGTGTTTTGTAAGAAACTAGATATTTTAATTTATAAAAAAAACTAAAAATAACTTTTAGAGAAGTAATAAGTTATTTAACGAAATATAACGAAAAATAAAAATGTGACTTTTGACTATCAAAAGGTTTTAAAAAGTGATAAATTACTTACCAAACCCTAATGATATGTTTGTGAGTTTGGATCTTAGAGGGAAAGGGAGGGGAGTGAAGGACTTGTAGTGTAAAATTATATTACAAGTCCTCCATTTCCCTCCCTTCCTCTTCAAAATCCAATCTCACAAACATACCCTTAGGGTATCTTTGGATTGGTGGAGCATGATGAAACAGAATAGAGCGAAATATAATGGAGTGGAGCATAGTGGAATAATTAGTCTGCTATATTATTTGAGCAACTAGTGTTCCATCATATTCCTCCTAATTGGAGAGGAAGAGATTTGTGAAGAGTTGATAGAATTAGATGAAATGAAGTCTATCTATCTGCACTCCATTACATTCAAATCTTACAAATCCAAATAATGAAACAACTTAAAATCCCACTTTGTTTTGCCAAATTCCAACAATCTAAATATTCCCTAAGAAATTTTTTCCTCCAAGAGGTATTTTCACTGCCCAATCTCCGAATCATATTTCTTGGCAATAGCCTGTCCTCACTTCCATTCACTCAATTTTTATTTAATTTGGTTGTAATGCCCTTCATTCCATGGTAGTTAAAATACTGTTTGTTGTCATGTTTAATTTTAATAAATAAACCTCAATGTTATCAACTTTTTAAAATATTTTTCAATATGTTGTTATATTTGTTTGTGAATTTTTTCTTGTTTTTCACTTTGTAAAAAATTTAAATTTTTGCTTATTCTTTCATATCACATATTAAATTTAGGGGTAATTACAGCAACCTCCCCTAAAATTCTTTGATATTACACTTACCCCCCTCTAGTTTAAAATATTACACACATCTCCCTTAAATGATTATAAAAAGTCTATTTTACCCTTATAATTAACATTCTCTCCCTCAAATTTTTTCTTCCCAAATCCCTAATCCTCTCTCTCCACTCGCAGAACTCACCCTCTAACAAACAGATTTGATGCCTCCCACTCTTCATTCCTCGATTGCAATTCCAGTTCCATGCAATTTGTTGCTTTGCAATCCAACAATAGTAGCAAATAACTATCAATCTCTATGGATACCCACAACAACAACAACGATGGGGTTCCACTTGCCATCACCAACAGGTTGGGGTCCGACCCGAATCCCACTGCGAAGGCGGAGATGCTCGAGTATGAAAAGCTTGAGACTTTGAGGTGCACAATTGAGGAAGGTGCAGGTGTGCTTAAAGCTTTCCGTTCAGCCGCCATCGTTACTCCATTGCACCACCACCGTCTTCGCCGCTCATGGCTTTTGGCATCATGCTCATAACCACGCCCACCAACAGAGTACTAAGCTAAAACCTTTGGTCCCCCTCAGCCCGTGCTGCTCACCGCCATGGTCGCAGCCATCGAGCTTCGCGTCCTTTCAATTTGAATCCTTTTCATTTCTTTTAATTAGTTTTTCGATTTTTTTTTTTTGCTTTTTGTATTGTAATGAGGAAGGTGATATGTGGCTGTTAGTGTTGCATTGAAGGGTGAAAATTGAAGTGAGTTATGTGCCGCTGTGTTTTGAAGGAAGATGGGGGCAGTGGCAGTGCTGATGGGGGAGATGGAGGGAAGGAAGAAATAAAAAGGGTAATCTTGGAATTTTGAAAAGTTATTTAGAAATAAGGGAGGTAAATGTAGATATTAAAAACTAGAAGGGGGTAAGTATAATATTGAAGAACCTCAAAGGAGGTCTATGTAATTACCGTTTAAATTTAAATTCTCATATTAAAATAAAAATAAAATTATGCTTTAAAATGATAACTCCATATTAAAAACAAATATATAACTCGATTAAATATGTAAATTGAGAAAAAAAACCAGTGAACCATCGATCGCATATCTATATAGATTGAAAAAACATATAAATGATGAAGAGATATATAAATTAATATATATAACTAATGATATTTAGATTAACTGTCATTGATCTTATATGTATTTTAAGAAACATATATTTAGGAAGAGATCAAATGTATAACTAACTTGTATTAATTTTTAATATGTACCTAATATGTATTTTGTTACCATATATTTCTAATAAATAAATTTAAATTAAGAGATTAATGCCGCAAATATTTGTATAATATGTTTATTTAATGGTAGTCTAAATTATGTAAGCATATTATATGGTTGAATATTGAATATTTTTTGGTAGTGGTTGAACATTGAGTATGTATATACAGATTTACATCCAACATATAAAATTTATTTTCATTTCTCATGAGCTCTATGTACAATATCATAATAAAAAAGAATAAAATATTATATGTTGTATAAAATATAAAAATATTGTTATACTAAAAAGAGATCATATGGAGTTATCATTTTAAGATATAATTATAGTTTTATTTTAATGTTAGAAATTAAATTATATATATATATATATATATATATATATATATATATATATATATATATATATATATATATATATATATATATAGTAACAGAATGATAAAAATTGAAAATTTTTTATAAAATAAAAAATCACAAAAATAAATGTAACAATACATTACAAAATATTTTAAAAGTTAAAAATATTGAGATATATTAAAATTAAAAGTAAAAATAAATAATATTTTAATTATCAAAGAGAATAAAAGGGCATTATAGGCAAATTAAACAAAAAATTGAATAAGTGAGAGCGACAATGAACAAATAAGAGTGACAATAACTATTTCCTAGAAAAATTGATTCCCTAAGTGTACAATAGATTTCTGGGTTTTTAGCCTTTTCTATTGGGATGAAAATTTTATTAAATTGTGTTATCTGTACGCATGAGATGTAGGACATTGTATCGATTCACATTTTATCTACTATTGGAGGGTTCACATCCCATTCAATACCAGTTGTGAGTTGATATGGTGTTCTATATTATATTAGTGTAAATAATATTTTTCTAATTTATTCTTTATTAGGGTTTAACACTGCAATAAGAGACACACAATTTGAGGAGAAAGAAGAGCGGAAGAAGAAAAGTGAGAATGGGAAGGAAAAACGGGGGAAGGTCACTGCAAGAAATTCTCCGCCGCCGATTGCAGTCGTGCAAGACCAGCCACTCCACCGTCGACGAAATCGTCAGTCACCTCCGTTCCACATACCCCGATTACCAACGCACCAAGCACCAAACACTCACCAGCTTCGTTCACCAGGCTCTCCAGTCACGTGCCAACCACGTGCCCAAGAGCACTCCCACCACGCGCAAGCACCACAATGACGACGGCGACGACGACGACGACGAAGAAGATGAAGAAGAGGATCGAAGTGCGTCCCGCAAGAGACGGAAGAGAGTCGACGAGAGCGAAGAGAGGTTGCAGAAGATGGAGGCTTCACACCTCCAAAGAAGAAGAATGAAGCTGAGCGGTGAGGCTTTGGGTTCTCCAACGACGTCGTCTGCATCCAGTTCGAGCGCGTCGGAGGAGAGTGTTTCGACGTCGGAGGACGCGGTTTACGGGGAGAACTTCGAGCCGGCGATCGATTTGATGAAGACGATGCTGCGGAATTCGTATACTTCTGGAACAAAGAATAATTCAAAGAAGGAACAGGTTGTGGATGAAAACAATGTTGAAGTGGAGGTTGCGAATAGTAGTAAGGCCACTAACGTGGTAGGTATTGTGAATGTAGGAGAGGGGAAATCGGCGAGTAATAAGTTGAATTCGAAGGGTTCAGTTTCGAATGGTAACGGTGGTGGTGGTGGTGGTGGCGGCGAGGTGAAGAGGGACGAGGGGCCGAGGTTCAGTGATTTGGGTGGGATGAGGGATGTTTTGGAGGAGCTGAAGATGGATGTGATTGTGCCGTTGTTCCATCCACAGCTCCCGAGGCATTTGGGAGTGACGCCCATGGCTGGGATCTTGCTGCATGGGCCACCAGGGTGTGGGAAGACCAAGCTCGCTCATGCTATTGCCAATGAAACTGGCCTTCCATTCTATCAGATTTCAGCAACTGAGCTTGTTTCTGGAGTCTCAGGTATTAACTTGATAATGGACCTGCTTTGATAATGATGTGATTATGTTACTTGCATTCATAATACATGATACATCGTGGTGACTCACATATCATTCATCATTTGATGGCATGTGGATCCCATCCAAGTAAAGTCCATACCTCATCCAATGGTGGATGAGATGTTAGTCGACATTGTGAGTACAAATGACATTTTTCAAGTTAAGATTTCAATCTTGTCACTCTTTGATTAGTGTTAGGGTGTGTATGTGTGTATTTTTGAAGGGGAAGAAGGGAGGGGTTGTGAGCATCTTCAAACCCCTTCCCTTCCCCACCATAATAAAACTCACAAACACACCCTTAATGCACATAACCTTTGATGGATATTGGAGTTTTAAAGTTAGTTCTTATGACAAATTAGAACTGGAGTGTCAGGTATTTGATAATGACGTTCCTAAAGTTTAATTTTTGTCATTCTTTGGCTGATTAGTGTTAATGTACTTAACCTTTGATCAGAATTGGAGTTTTAGATTTGTTATTATGACAAATTAGAACGGGAGTCTCTGGTATTTGATAATAATGTGCTTAAACTTGTGGTGGTTTCATTTCTGTTGCTCTTTGATTGAGTCCTAAAGAACCTAGACATGGTTTATGGTAGGACACTATGGTGTCTTTCGATGCATGTAACTGACTGCACCTAGTGAGACAAACCTCTATTGTTGTTTTTGGATTAGCCCTAAAGTACTTAACCTGTTATGAAAAATGGGGTTTTGAATTTGTTCTGATGACAAATTAGCAACTTTGCTTCATCTACTTCTCTTTGGACCTTTTTTCTTTTGATGATTTTTTTTTAGGTGCATCTGAAGAGAATATTAGAGAGCTTTTCTCTAAGGCATACAGGACTGCTCCATCGATTGTCTTTATTGATGAGATTGATGCAATTGCTTCAAAAAGGGAGAATTTACAGCGAGAGATGGAGAAAAGAATCGTAACACAGTTAATGACTTGCATGGATCAATCAACCAGGCTTATGCAACCTGCTGATGATTCAGGAAATTCTGATGTTCGTCCGGGCTATGTTCTTGTAATTGGAGCTACGAATAGACCCGATGCTCTTGACCCTGCCTTGAGAAGGCCTGGGCGGTTTGATCGCGAGATTGTTGTTGGTATTCCTGATGAATCTGCAAGGGAGGAGATCCTTTCCGTGCTTACCTGCAACCTTAGACTCGAGGGTTCATTTGATCTTAAAAAGATAGCCAGGTCTACGCCAGGATTCGTTGGTGCTGATTTGACAGCACTGGCTAACAAGGCTGGCAATCTTGCAATAAAGAGAATTATTGATGAAAGAAGATGTAAACTATCTCAAGATGGGCAAAATGAAGAATGGTGGAGGGAACCTTGGTTGCCTGAAGAGATTGATAAGCTTGCCATCAAAATGTCTGATTTTGAGGTGCTCTAGATTTGTTCTTTTTTTGGTTTATCTTTTCATATTATTATTACATTTTTTCCCCCATAATCTCCTTAGGCTTCATCTAGATTTGTGTTGCATGCTGTCACTTCTATTTGTTAATACCTATTTACGATCCTTTGATTAAGAAGATATTGTGTCTTCTACCTTTTCTTCTCTCTAATACTAGTTTTTCATCTATAATAAAAATGTTATTGTTACAAAGTTACAACTCTTGTATTCCTAGGTTTTTGTTGAACATTTATATTTGTAAAAAGATGATCATTATATTTACTGAATATGTATGCAGGATGCAGTCAAAATGGTGCAACCTTCATCAAGAAGAGAAGGGTTCTCTACCATTCCTGATGTAAAATGGGAAGATGTTGGTGGGCTTGATCTTTTAAGACAGGAGTTTGAACACAATATATTGGGTCGTATAAAATATCCTGATATGTATGAGGTAATTTTTAGACAGTACACTTTTTGGTTATGCCTCAGTATCATCTAGAGAAATCTTACAATCTGTTTAAATGTATTCTATTCACTATTCAAAAGTCTATGAACATAATGAATTGAAATTTTTTATTTTTTTTTCTTTCCTTTCCATGAAAAAGATTATGGCAAGTTATCTTTAGCATGCTGATTAGTGCTTGGATATATTTTTTTCAGAGATTTGGGGTGGATCTTGAGACAGGATTTTTGCTTTATGGACCTCCAGGTTGTGGTAAAACACTAATTGCCAAAGCTCTTGCCAATGAGGCAGGAGCTAATTTCATACATATTAAGGTCTGTCTAAATACACCATCACTATTTTGGTTTTGGTTTATAGGATGTTCCTCTATTTTGTAGAAACCATTGTTTCAATTATTTAAATTGCTTTTATTGAATTGTTAGGGGCCTGAACTTTTAAATAAATATGTTGGAGAAAGTGAGCTGGCAGTTCGAACATTGTTTAGTCGTGCAAGGACATGTTCACCTTGTATACTCTTTTTTGATGAGGTTTGTGGCTCTCTCTTTTCAAGAACGTTGATTAACTTAAATATTCTGTCTTGGCATAATCAATTGATTTAAATAAGTTTCAATTCTTTCTCGGCATAATCAATGGAATGAATGTATAGTTTAAGGAACTGTTATGCACTAACCGTGCTTATATGCAATGATCATTTTATGTGTGTTTTGACGAGTTATTAGTTTCTATTTGAATAGAGTTTCAACAAGAGGGGAGGGAGATAGATGTTGGTTTAAAAGAAACTGAAACAAACACTCTCATAAAACATGGCTACACAACAATAGGAAGAGGTTTTCAATTCATGAATAATTCATGATTTGATGCATAAAAAATATGATCCATTTACATTACACCTCAGCCTTTTATAAGAAAAGTATAACTAATAAAATAATACAATGAACGTAGTAGTTAAGGAACAAGGCTTTGGTGGTGGAGATGCAAGTTGATATAGGTAGTGCTAGTGGATAGTAGAGGTCACTCTTTTTGGTCAAGTTGCAGATGCAGTTACGGCTGTAAATGTATAGATGAGTCATCAACTTGCAAGATGGTCCTTATTCTTCATCAAACTTTAGTATTGACTATTCAAACAACGGCAAGTTGAGTTGTAATTTGATCTTGAACTCCAACTTTTGACAGCTACTAACAGATGAAACAACTGAGCAAATTATCTTTTTATTGTTCCATTTCATCTTGAATATTTCCAGTTGATATTTCTGTTGACAAAGTTGCCAACATTAATACTCCTTCTTGGCATGCCTATTTTCTTCCAAAGAGAATCAAAATTTCCTTTTGACAAAGCTCTTATCAATAAATCTGCTAATTGATCTTCTGAGGAGCAATGAACTAAAATCACTTCGCCAGCTTGTTGAATTTATCTAATAAAGTGAGATTTGATGTGATGTGTTCAGTTTACCCATGGAACACTGGGTTTTTTGAAAGAAATTGAAACTCGCTCATAAGACATGGCTATACAACAATAGGAAGGAAGAGGTTTCCAATTTACTAATACTTCATGAGTTGATGAATAAAAAAATGATCCATTTACATTACATCTCATAGCCTTTTATAGGCAAAGCATAACTTATAAAATAATATAATACAATGAACTTAGTTGTTGAGAAACAAGGCTTTGGCAGTGGAGATGCAAGTTGATGTAGGTAGTGCTAGTGTATTGTAGAAGTCACTCTTTTTGGTCTAGTTGCAGATGCATTTTTTTGGTCTAGTTGCATATGCATTGTCGGTGGTAAATGTGTAGCACAATAATGGATCAGAGTCATCAACTTGTATGGCAGTGCTTATTCTTCATGAAACTTCAGTATTGACTATTCAAACAGCAGCAACTTGAGTTGCAGTTTGATCTTGAACTCAAACTTCTGACAGCTAGTAATAGACATGAAACAACTTACCATGAGCTATAAAATTATCTTTTTGATCAACCATTTCATCTTGAAACTTTTCTAGTTGATATTTTTTTTGAAGTTGCCAACATTAATTGTTTCTTACTCAATGAACAAGTTATATGTAAGGCTTGTGTGCTTATCTGTTGTTGATTTCCATGACTTACAAAGCGCTCACTTGTGTACTCAAGAGTGCCAAATTTTTTGTGGGAAGGTATAACTAGTTTCAATTTCTTTCTAATTTGTTTTTGGCCATTTTTAATAATCTTCAGGTGGATGCTTTGACAACTAACCGTGGTAAAGAAGGTGGATGGGTTGTTGAACGACTATTGGACCAGGTCAAACAATTACTAGTCGTCGTATAAAAAATTCTTATACTGACATTATACTCTGATATTGTCATGGTTAAAATGACACGATTTTTTGCAATTGCAGTTACTTGTTGAGTTAGATGGTTCGGAGCAGCGGCGAGGTGTTTTTGTCATTGGTGCTACTAATAGGTTTAATTCTGTTCACTATCTCTAGTTAGTTATTTATCTTCCCATCACATTGTAATACTCCCGTTAATTGCTCATTTTGCAGGCCTGACGTGATGGATCCTGCTCTCCTACGTCCTGGTAGGTTTGGTAAACCTCTTTATGTTCCTCTGCCAAGTGCTGAAGAGCGAGTTTTGATATTGAAAGCACTTGCAAGGAAAAAGCCTGTTGATGCCAGTGTGGACTTAAGTGCCATAGCGCGAATGGAAGCTTGTGAAAATCTAAGTGGCGCTGACCTTGCTGCATTGGTTTGTCTCTACATTATCTTTTTGTTGCTTGTTTCACCCCTTTATCAGACGTGCATGTTATTTCTTATTTGCATCGACGTATTGATGTTTGATTGTAAGAAGGGGAAGTAAATTTGGGGGGGGTTTTTGACTTTTCTTGATTATACAGATGAATGAAGCAGCAATGACTGCTCTTCGTCAGGCACTATCATCGTCTAGTGAGACATGGACGATCAAGATGAGTCATTTTGAGGTAGCTCTGAGTAAGGTCTCGCCATCTGTGTCAGACAAGGTATGACTCACCTTACTATTCTTCTTCCTCACGGTAAAATCTGATACCTCATCGTAAAGAAACTGACGCTGGAAATTGTTTCGTTGTTTGGTTCAGCAAAATCGATTCTATCAGCATTTGTCAGAGAGCTTTAATGGAAAGATGCTAAGGTAGAGACAGCATAGAAAGTGATGGAGTAAGCCGGTCAAGAAGATGCAAGAGGCCATGGCACCACCCATTATGCCTATGCCTATCCACCCAATGCGGGTTTTGCTTGGAAAGAGGGATTTGAATATGAAGCTCTCATAGCCATGGCACTCAGGCAAAAAAGTAGCCTTCACTTGTTTGATTGATTATTGTGCAATTATAAGTGTGTCATTGGTTGGGGATGTTTTCAATGCAAAGTTTTGTTTTTTGAGGTCTACTGGTAGAGCGTTCTGGCTTGAAATGAAAAGTGTATGAATTCAATTCTGGGCTTAGATAAAGAATCTATGTCAAAATGATTATTGTTGCCTTAGTGGTGACTTGATGATATAAAAATTAATAATTTGATTATTTGATTATTTTATTGTTAGATATTTAATTTTTGCATTTACAACAGATAATTTGCAGGAAAACATTTATATTTATACGCTAAAGTAAAAACTTTAATTGAAGTTAATAAAATTAATTTGTGTATAGTAATTATTATGAATATATATGATTGTATTAAACAATTTTTTCACTAATTATTTCTATGAAGATATCTATTTTACTTAGCAATATCTAATTTTTTTTTAATATTACAACCTTTTGATTGAGTTAATTTTTACATTCGTTTTGATTATAAGATGTCCAAAAATACTTTGCAATTCAATATATATTGCTTCAGATCAAAATTTTTATCATAAGTAATTTGATTTTTTTTATATTATATATTAATAATGAATAATAATTTATTTTATTTTTATAAAATATTTTTTTCTTAGGCATCATGAAATTTATTTTTAAATTTTAATTATCTTAATCTTAATATTTTCAAATTTTAATTAATGTTATAATTATTGCTAAATTGATTTATAATTATTATGATAATATATCATATTAAGGGTCACATTGATTTTGAAAACTTACTGAACTTGAACTAGATGATTAAACAAAAACTTGGATTCAATTAGTCAATTTAACTGAGAATTAGACTGAATCAGCCAATCAAACCGATTAAACCAAGACCTGGACCTAACCAAATAGGATATTGATCCAACTGGTGAAAAATTAATAGCGGTTGAATCAGTACCACTTTGCACGATTGACCTTCTTCCTTTAAAAAGAGGGTTAAATATATTTTTTTGTGCCTAGAAAATAATTGAGTTTTGGTTTTGGTCCATTTATTTTTTATTTTGGTCCAAAAATTTCTAAAGATGTTTAAGTTTTACCCCAACTGTTAATTTATATGGAAATTTTGCAGATATAAATTAAAAAAGATAGTAATCTTCATACATGTCTTGTTTTGTATGAAACTCGAAAAATATCCTTTTTTTTTTTTTTATACATAAGTCGTACCAGCATACTAGTAATCTTCAAATACCAAGTTTTTCTTCAGACCAGTTCAAACGTGAATTACTAAGTGCTTCAAATGAGTGCCATGGCAAAAAACTATTATATTTTAGTTCACTATAATGGGTGAGGTTTTAAATATTGTAGAGGGAGTCACTTTTACTAGTATTTAGTCGATCTGCGTTGTTGTTCGTCTAACCATCAATTTTTCGCAATTGCAAAGGAGTATATTACAGCAGTAGGCCAAGAAAATAACATACAGATTACCGAGATGTTGTACAGGTTGCCTATAGCAATAGGACAGGGCTTGATCAAGTATACAAGTTTTCGAATCAGCAGTGACAACGATCTGAGTATGATGTTCATTTTCAAGGCCGATTTCTTGAGATTTGTAATATGGAGATATTCACTACTATGCAAGAAAGTCAATTTAGTCTGGAGGTTCCAATCCTTATCAATTAGTTGCTAGGGCCTCTTGTCCCCCAAACAGTGAGCCTACCATAAATAACTCTGAAGGCCAAAGAGAAAATGCTGTAGCTATGGTGGCAAGTCCAAGCTTTGCACAACTTCCTAAACCATTGGAGCAAGGTGAGCCTATTGCGGGTTTTGATTATTCAAATTTCATTGAGCATGGTGAAGATGTGGAAGAAGAGAAATTTGACGGCCTGCACACAATGATAGCGATTAAGGATCTGATAAGGAGGTAGAGGAAAGCAATCAGAACGAACCTTTGATGTCACAGTCCTTATCGCAGTCACAGTCCCAAGGTCAGCCTAATCACTATTCAACACTGAATGTGGATGCAATGAATCCAAGTAGTGTTGGAAGTGGGCCTGTTGGAAATGTTGATTTGGATGGAAGAAGAGAGCTAGAAGTCGGACAATTGTTCAGGGACAAGGAAGCTGTATTATTTACAACAAAGAATTACAACATTCGAAGATCAGCTAAGTATAAAGTTTATAAGTTAGATAACATAAAATACCACGATAAATGTGTGAAGTTTAGCAGCGGGTGCAATTAGAGTATTCGTGTTACTTATCGTCGAAGAATGCAAATGTGGGAAGTTCGAAGGTATAATGGACCTCACACGTGTATTTGATTCGGTTCTGCAAGGCCATCGACAATTGGATAGTGATGTTATCTGTGCTAGTATATTGTCAATGGTGGAAAAAGATCCAACGGTATCTATTAAAGTACTGCAATGGGCTGTAGAGTCAAGGTTTAAATTCAAGCCAAAGTATATGAAGGTATGGTATGCAAAACAGAAGGCAATTGCAAAACTTTATGGTGACTGGGAAGCTTCCTACAAAGAGCTTCCGATATGGCTTCTTGGTCTACAGTCTTATATGCCAGGTACTGTTGTATTTTTTACTAATATTATTATATTTCAAAGCAATTATTATTATTATTGTTGTTGTTGTTGTTGTTATTGTTGTTGTTATTATTATTATTATAAGGTTAATAAATATGTTGATTTGAGTAAGTTTATATATTATGTTTCGCTGATTTGACTGAGTCCACTATTATTATTATTACTACTATCTTTCATTTTTCAGTAGTCTTAATCAAATAAAAATTAGTTCTATTAAATATGAAAGCAAATAAAAATTAGAAATATTTAAATGTTATGTGAATTTATTTGTTTATTTTTTTCAACAGGTACAGTAGTCCATCTAGTGGCTCAACCATACTATGTGGGTAATATTGTTGATCAAAATCGTGTGATGTTCCACTGATTGTTTTGGACATTCCCTCAATGCATAGAGGCGTTCAAATATTGCAAGCCTTTTATTTCAATTGATGGTACACATTTGTACGGTAAGTATAGTGGAACACTGTTGATGGCGATTACCTAAGATGGTAACTCCAACATACTGCCTGTTGCATTTGCCCTGGTTTGGTGGCTGCTAGATGGCTGAGTCTGTTTACTACTGTGATGACCACCACCATCGTCATCATCATCATAGTAGTCATAGTCTTGAGCCTCCTTATCATCAATATCCTCATCTGCATCCCCCGGATACTGGCGCTTACTGGCATAGGTCCCAACTTGAAGCCGACTAGCTGCACCTATCTTATCAGGGACATCATATGGATATGTGATCATCGGAGTTGTAGGTGCTGTGGCGGGGACATCACCTGGCAAATCAACCACTGCACGATCAAGGGGGACCCCTGATAAAAACCTGTGTGCAAATGCCGAGTACCACTGGAAGTACTCAGGTGATGGCCGAGTGTCACCAACTGTGTAAACCTCAGTACGCCACTAAATACGATGATCCCATAACTCATGATACACCTAAAAGTGATCAGGCCTCCATCGTGCTCGACCTTGCACCCCACGCCCATCACTATCGTGAAGCCTGTCAATGTTCATCACATGACATGCTATGCATTGGGCTCCACCAAATTGAGGGAGAACACGATCTGGAGTATGCCATTCAATAATGTCAAAGCATATGAGAGGGGATACAGAGGTTTAGACACCAATGTTACCATAGACAAAGCCAGGTGTAATCGTCGTTAAAGCTGAGTGATTATATGGCCTCCATTAAATTGCATTGATAAATAAAACTGAATTAGTATACTAGCAAACCCATTAAATTGATAGTTAAATACAATAAATTATACATTGCTTACCCACTCAATACTATTGGTGTCAAGCTGAGCCCTAAACGCCACTGTCACGACCCAATTTAATCACGTGACCGGCACGTGAGAAATCCTATTTTCATATAAGCCTCGTGACCTGAATTGCTCTATATGCATAGTTAATCATGAAATTATTCAAAATACATTTTCATTTTCTACATACAAATCACCTGTTTATCAAATCATACAAGTCTATATTGAAATTTCATAACTCAAACTTTACTGTCTGTGAATCATAATACAAAACATATCTGTGTAAAGCTACTCTGATTTGAAATATTCATAAATGCTGAACTATTCGATACAACCTCAAATAATATTATAATATGCAAAAATATAAACATGCTCTATTGTCTGGGACCCTGCCTGCATTTATACTAGAGCACTCTAGATAGGACTATAAGCACTTCACTCAAGTGAAGCTCACCATATGAACTCTAATGCTGGTGGGGATGATGATTGAGAACACTCTGCCACAATTGTTCTATCTGTGAAAAAGGAGAAAGGAGAGGGGTGAGTTTTGTAAATAAAACTCAGTGAGTGAATCCTCACCTGAAACCCCCTTTCATGGGACAAGAGAAAGAATACATAATGCACAAAAATCATAACAACATTAATAATATAAGAAAATATCTCACATAACCAAGTATAAATATATTTCTAGAAGTCCTGTATCATCATCATGTTATAACTTAAAACAATTTCTCTGAATTTATTTTCATACCTGAAATCGTACAAACAATACAATATAGTAGCTCCTAGAGAAACAGTAATCTCTGCTCTGGTTACGCACAGTGTCTGTGACGTAACAAAACTCTGAATATAAATCTCTGGTCATATCTAGGCGTTACGTATCGCCGTCCCCAGTGTGACAATCAATCTATGAATATAATTACTCTGAATATCTCTGGCCCGGGCTACTTGGTACTAAGGTAAACGGATTTACTGCCATTAACACACAACCTGTTTCTCTATAGTTACCTTCTAAACTAACCAAATAAATCAATTAAAACTAAAACCTTTAAATCTTTTTAATTCTCTAAGAGCTCTGAATCTATCTGATTTTGACAGTTTGACCTTAGCATAACTGTGACTATGAATCATGTCCAAGGGATCACCCTTTGTAGACAATTATGATTTCAACAGCTCACAGAATATGTAGCCGCCAACTGTTCTGAATCTCATGAAAATTCTAGCTCTAAAATCCCTTTTTATCTGAGTTTCTAAATCAATTCTCAATAACATCCTTTCATAAGTTTATAAATTCTAAAATCATAGTAACATTCTTCAGAAGCTCATAGTTCTCTATCAATCATTTACATAATCCATGTTCAATATCAAACAAACATCTTAATGATCATAAATCTTTGATAATCACAGTTTAAACCAACTCTAAATAGAATCATATTATCAACATTGGTCCCATGAGTTTTCTAAAATATAGTTCATGCTATTTAGAAAACCATAATTTCATAAATCAATATAAATCTCAAATCTTTATATAGTAATATCTAAAATCAAACAATAAATCGTATTTTCATGAAAATAATCTCTAATGCAGAACATAGAGATCACAGATGAAAACCCACTCACCTGGAGGGGTGAACAGTGAACAACTAACACCAACAGTACCAACAGGACTCTTAGAAGTAGAACTGACAGTGATATCTGACATAAAGGCAACAGAACTCTAAATTAACCTCTAATTCCTCTCAATATCCAAGAATCCATCTCTAATATACTAGAAGACTTCTCCTCTTTGAGAAGCATGGAAAATCACCCTAATAACAAGAGGGAAATGGAGAAAGGAGAGCAAAACTAAGAGAACAACATACCTTAAAGCCTTAGGAACAAAATATTGGAGTTAGAAATGAGAGAAGTAGGAGAAAATAGAGTTTTTGGGGTGAGAATCACGTTTTCGGAGAGAGAGAGCTCGGGGTTGGGGGTGAAAATGGTGTTTTGGATGAAATGAAGGTTCTGGATCTCGAACAGGGGTTTTTAAGTCATCTGTCGACTGCTACAACGCTAAAAGCATTGCAGCACTCACCAGAGAGCATCTCTCGCATCGCCTTACTATTCTGTTGACCGCTGCAGCGCTAAGAGTGTTGCAACGCTCACCAGAGAGCATAGAAATTCACTTCCACTATTCTGCTGAGCGCTGCAGCGCTCACCAGAATGGATTTTCACCTTCCAAGATAGTTTCTCACTCCTCAGAATAGTCTCTATAGTCTCCTCATCTCTAAAACTCACTTATTACATTTCTTAATTAAAGTTAAATCGAAATAAATAATTTAACTTTTAAACATAAATGTAAATAAGGGAATACCCCCCATTTGGATTCAAATAAAATGTTTAAAAAATCAAAATCCAACCCAATCAAAAGCTAAATGTTGGGTTTTAGTTCAAATCCAGAAATTTTCACGGTTTTATAAACTCATTGGCTAAAAACGAAGCGTTTAAAAGTTTCAAAAAATTCCTTAAAAATCACTCTTTAACTCAGTTTTCTCTAGGGAACAATTACCGGGATATGTGGTCCCAAGAATGTGAGTCTATCATATGGCACTCCAAGGAGGTGTAGGGCCCAGACTTAGCAAAAATTTCAAGACTCGGAGTGACAGATAACCGTAATTGACAACCTTTTAGCCCGAAAAATATTCTAACTCTTTTATTTAAAATTTAGGATATTACAACCACCAATTAATCTTTGTGTGTATCAGAAGTACATTTGAAGCCCTGCCAACTAAAAAAAATTGTCAATCATTGTAATGCCATCAGAAACACCATCATCTTTGACATATATACATATAAAAGCATAAATTTTTATAGACATTTACCTTGCTGCTAGTGGAAACCTTAGTGGAAATTGACTAGAAGGTTGCATACTATGCATTCTATACCAACCCCAAGACTGTAAAAGAGCTTGACAACCATCAATCTCAACCACTTTATACTTGCAAGCATGACATAATGCACAATACAAGAAAGCCAACGCTGTAGATCCCCAACCTTCCCACAATGGTGCAAGTCACTTAGAAACGGTAGCCATTTAAGATGAACTTTAGAGCCTGACTTGTCTACAAAAAAAAAAAAGCCACCAAGCACCTGCATGATATATGCCTGAGTATAGCGCAAAAATATCTCCTGATCAGCATTTTCTGGCAGCTGTTTGAAATTTGCACTAAACCATGAAAGGTTCACACTGTTCCCTTTCATGCTCCCCTACCCGGGACAACTCCAAACACATCTTGGCACAATGCCATGATATCGTGGTCGTGAAATCTCATCCACTCATCCATTCATCCACTAACAGCTAGGCCGTTTACATGTAGTCCTAATTGGAATGCCACATCTTCAAGTGTTATTGTGCACTTCCCATATGGAAAATGAAATGTGTGTGTTTCAAGGCACTATCGCTCAACAAGTGCACTGACAAATGCCCTATCATAATTATAGCACACTCCTTGTGATAAGTGCCAGAAACCTACAATTTCCAAGTAAGGTTGCAGCCATGGATTAGGTGGCTTAATTGTTGTCGATTTACGTCTAGTACGGAGGACTCGAGTGAGTTGTATCAAATCAAATACCTAACATTAAACCACTAAATTATAAAAAAATATAAATTACACAATAAATTAAATTAAACTAAATACTACACCAACCATTAAGCCAAAAAATTAATTTAAAACAATGAATTATACAAAAAAGTACAAACAAAATTAAATTAACCAAACTCAAAACCCTAATTCACGAGACAAAATAAACTTACATTAAACTGAAATTAAACTAAAAATGATAAATTATACTAAATTAAAAAAATAAATTATATAAAAAATTTACATTGATTTACTCGATCCACAAAACAACAATAATAAACTAACATCACTAAATCTAAGCTAAACTAACTAAACAAACTAATTAACTTAACAAAATATAATTATACTAAACCACACTAAATTGAAATTAAAATTAAACTAAATTAAAGAAAAAAATTAATTACATAAAAAATTTACATCAATTTACTCAATCCATAGAACAACAATAATAAACTACCAACACTAAATCTAACCTAAACTAACCAAACAAACCAATTAACTTAATAAAATATAATTATTCTACACTACACTAAACTGAAATTAAAATTAAACTAAATTGAAAAAATAAATTACACTAAAAATATAAATAAATTCAGCTAAATAAATTACCACCACTAAATTTAAACTAAAATAACCAAACAAACTAAATTAACTTCATAAAATCAAAATCAAGTTATACTAAACTACAATAAAACAATAATAATAAATTTCACAAAAAAAAATTAAACTATTCTTTTTATTGAAAAGGATATCTACACTGATTTCACTAAATTGTCTAACTAACTACACCAAACAAGTTATAAACTAAAGCATAGAATATCTAACTAACACAAAATGGAAACAAAATAACTAAACATAAATTATTATAAAATAAAAATAAAACAAATTAAACAAGTTAACATAAAAAAAATTATCAGTTCCTCCAATCTTCCTACAATATGCCCGTCATTATCATAGCAGGTGAGATTTCGTTGCTCCATCACTATTTTTTTTGGATTTTTTTTTTCTTTCTGAAATGCACTTCTCCAACTCTGACTACACAGCTCCTTTCCTCTCTTGGGCCACTCCTGCTTTCAAAATGTATTCTTGGGCAATTTATGGAAGGATGGGTGACTTATATAGAAGAGAGGAAAGTAGCCGTTTATAGCCATTGCATATAAGTCGTAGTAGGCTGGGTCGAATTGCACTGCATAAGTTGCACTAGCGTGGCTTGACTTACACAATACATAAGTCGCTAAAGCCTGGTGCATCTTATGTATTGCGTAAGTCGGGCTAGGCTGGTGCGACTTATGTAGTGCAATTCGACCTATCCTGGTACGACTTATATGTTGTGCACATGTTTAAATCATTCAAAATATTATATGACTTATGTTCCAAATTTAAATCGCACTAACCTGGTACTACTTATGTATAAAAAAAGGACATTTTTCGAGTTTCATCCAAAAGGAGACATATATGAAGATTGCTATTTTTTTATTTTATATTTGAAAATTTCCTAATTTATATATGTCAAATGATAAGTTGACTAGTAAAAAATTATGTTATCAAATGTTATATGGAACCTATTAGTCATACATGACATATCATATTTATTTGTGTCAAACTCTATTGTAAAATAAGTTATTAGGACCAATATGATTTATTATATTAGGTCTAATAAGTTATTTGATGAAAATTTTGACACATAGGATTATGATATGTCACATATGACTATTGGCTACTTTATGATATTGGGTAATGTGGCTTTTCATTAGCCATCTTAGTGTTTGTCAGTGATAGAAAAATTATGGGGACTAAAGCTAAATAGTTTAGGAAATATTTGGACCAAAACTAAATGAAAAAAAATTAGGGCCTAAAATTTGAACTCACATGTTTTTCAGGGACTAAAAATACATTTAAGAAAAACAAGAAAAATTTTTATTCTAGAAAAGTAAAACATCATAATGTTATTGGTTATTGGGTTATTGTCAACACTTATTGCCGGTTGACAACACTAGCAAAAAAAAAAAAATCACAAATCAATATGCAACGCTTGGGCTTGGGCTTTCACGTAGAGAGCATTTCTGCCACTTCATTAAAATGAGCACAAATGATTAGGATCTGAGAGTTGAGTTCGTGACTTTCCATGATCACGAGTTTAATTCCTGCCTATTATTAAATCCTTAACTGGTGGATAATCCTTTATAGGAAGATCCCCTACCGCTCAGAGGCGGTGTCAATGAGTCCTCTGGGTTGTCTTGAGCTGGGCTAGTTTGGTGGGGTAGTGTGATTGTTATAAGCACCACCTCAACCCGCTAGTATTGGGGTTACCTTTCCTTACAGACATTTTTTAAGACAAAAAAAAAAAAAAAAAAAAAGAGAGCACTGGCTTCCAATTTGTGGAGTACTTAGCATGTTTGGAAAACCATTTGCACCCTTTATAAAAGACATTGAAAGTCTAAAATTGATTTTGCATATTGTCTATCTCGTTTGGTTTTAAGTTGGAATGAAATCTCAAAATTGATTTTGACTCCAAAATCAATTATAGTAAAGGTGAAAAATTATTATTTCTAGTTTTTGAATCTTTTTTCTTTACTCAAAATCACTTGTCAGATAAAACTAATGCTAAATATAAATAATTTTACCTTAAAATCAATTATAAAATCAAGTTTAGGAAATTCACTTCTATCCGAACCCAATTCTATAAATGTAAAACCAAACACACTAAAATTTCATTCTAGACCGGGATTGACCAAACCATGGTTAATGGCATCAAGATTGGTGCAATTTCATTCTAGTTGCTTTCCTTTTTCTAAATGTGCATATACTCTTGCTTTGGTTAGCAAGTGTATTCTACATGAAAATAAGAAAGACGGTAAAAAAATCTCAGTTAAATCACTAAAAAAGATCGTCTAACTGCGGATTGCTTTTGCTTATCTGAATGCATGTTATGTCCCTTATGGCGTTAGGAATTGAATACGGAATAGGAAGTGGGTACTTTAATTTAAATTTTCAAGTCTAGGGTAACCATAGAGTTGAAGTTATAATTCTACAATTCAATTTCACAAAATTCATAAATAACTAAAATGAATCATTCTCAACTCTTAATTTATAACATATGAATTGCCAATTCCAAACTTATGCAAATATTTATCTTCTCCTTAAATTCTAAATGATTCTTTTACTTTCTCATTTGTTTTTCAATAATTATATTGCAATTCTTTAGTAATTCCAAATATAAAATTTAAGATTATATGTCAATTTCAATCATTTTAGAATTAGAATTGAAAACAAAATTTCACATTATAATTTCAATACCAACATCCAAACATACCCTTATCGTTAATATGTTTTAAAACAGTGCTAATAGACAACTATACTTAATGGTCAGAAATCAATTTTCAAACACACATGGCAGTAGAAAACCTATAAAATAAAGGTGATTTCTATGGAACAGGCACAAATATAGAGACACACCAAACTCAAAAAATTACAGGACACAAACACTATATATATATAATTTTTTATTATTTTGTTGTATGATTTTTTTTGTCTTTTTTTGTCTGAATTTTTTTTATTGTCGTGTTTGTATAATTTTTTTTTATCTAATTAATTATTCTTTTTTTCTGTGATCTACTGAAGAATTTTCAAAATAAAATGACCTAACAGCACATGTCCAACTAAATAACTAGGGTTGATTTTGGGCTCATGTTGGTATTAAAAATTTGAAAAAAAATAAAGAAACTAACTCAAGCGTGTTTGCGGTGAGTTCGAGCTGAAAAAAACTATTTTTTTTAATTAGATGCGCACGGACTTATGTCCAACAAGTGTCATGTGGGTGTTAGTGTCCGATACGTGTCTGGCACACGGACACACTACCAAGTTATTGTGTTCATGCTACTTAGCTATGGAACCTTCCTAAAATAAAGGGTACTAAACCCTATCTTAGTTGACCCAATATGATTTAGCCACATATCATATTTTGTCCAACCCAGCATCCATTTGTTAGGATTTTCAATTTTACTTAGAGATCTAAATATTTTTGTTTGTTTATATTTTAACCTAAAATATCATAGTCCTCATTCCCTTCCGGAAGCTCTTCAATCCCTTCATGCTCCTTCTTTGTTCACTCTCCTTCCTCTTCTTTAGACAACAATATCATTGGCTTCCACAACATCCTCCTCTACGCAAACAAGCTTCTCCATTTCCTTGGCTATTTTCTTTTTGGCCTTGGCATACAGAATAACTTGGGACTGATCTCGCTTTCTAATTGCCATTTGAGCTGTAGAGGACTACTCTTCTTTCAGGGTCAGGATGGATGTCTAGAACATTCATGTTGATGTCAACGAAGAAGACAAAGACTTCTAGAAGCTTCTCGACATAGAGGGCTGGCAGTGGAGGGACTCTTGGGTTTGAGGGAGCTAGAGCAAGGGTTGGGATGGAAAGCCTGGGAAATCCGAGAAAGAAGGGAGACAAGGAGGTGAGATATGTTTTGAAGAGAATGAGGTGATCGACAATTAGATTTCAAGTTCTACGATTGGATTTCCTTAACTCCAACTTTGAGGACTGGGATAAGGGTAATTAGAATTGGGTCTAAACTATAACCAAATAAAAATAATTGGGTCTATATTTCAAGTTCTACATTAGTAAATGAATGTTGTGTTGGACAAAATCAAACACATGGCTAAATCATATTGAGCCACATATGATGGGGTTTAGTACCCTTTGTTTTAGAAAGGGTTCCCAAGAAACAAGTGATTTCTATCATGCCCGACCCAATTTTAAGGGTATTTTACCCGAGCTAACGAGGCGACTGATGATTGGACAATTTTAAGAAATGGGCCCACACTAGTCACAATTTTCCTTAATCATGGTCTCACCCCTCTAGACTCTTGAGTTTCTGCTAATGACCCCATACTTGTCCAACTTTATACGTTTACAGAATACCAGAATACTCATTATACACTACACTAACACTAATAGTAACATACACTCAGCTTGATACCAGTAATTCACCATTCTACATTTGTCATCCTTTTCCCCTAAATCCCCAAAGGTGAATATTGAAAACCTTATCTTTGAGATGGTGCCCAAAATCAACATCAACCCTGATCCACTGTTCCTCTCCTTCGCATCCTACTAACATCAGTCCAAGCTTGGGGTGGCATTGTCTCTGGCTAAACCCCATTCGAAGTCGTGACTTGAACTTGTCATCTCATAGTGGTCCCTTTTAGGTATTGTTGATTAAGTTTTTATGCTATTAATATGACCAATCAGAGATATTGTGAAGCTCTATGCGTGTGTAAGTTGTCATTGGTGTTGTCAATGGTGTATGAAATTATAGTTTTTGGGCATGGTACAATGCAATTATTTTCATTCAGATATGTGTGGAATGGTGGTAAAGTAAAGGTTGTTGTTATTCTTTCCTACAGTTAGTGGGTGTGAATAATAGGATTAACTATGTGGGCTGGTCAAAGGATAGCACCACCCTCTTCTATTGAAATGAAAATATCCTGAGCACCTTTTCTAAGTAGACCATTTTCCTTTTTGTATCAAGTATGGCTTTTCACGTCAAATTTGGTATGTAAGATTAATTTATCTTCTAGAAATTGTAAAAAAGAAAAGAAAACCCAATGAATCGAATTCTAAGATGGTATGTTTTGGATCTTATTTGCTAGGGATCATGAACAACACTCGCCTTTTGATTATATCCTTTTTAGCCCATTGACAATGAGATTTCAAACTCTAGGATTTGTTTTATTTTGGCTAATTTAAAGTTAGCTTATCATGCTATCAAGAGAAAAAGTCATCTTGCATTTGGTGATTCATTCGTAATTTTTATTTTGGCAGTGAAGAGTAACAAATGCTTCGGTTGTTGTCTCAATAAGTCTCTATTCTTGAAATAACAAATATTTTAATTACTAGAACTTGATCGCACTTTCTGGAAGAACTTCAAATTGTGAAGGACTTATGATATTCCTTGAACCTGATGCCTTTTTTTATGCTATGGCTTTTTGGAACTAACAAATGCTTTTTAAGGCATGGTACGATTGATTGACATCTCCATTTTATTGTGATTCTTTTGGATCCTTTACTTTGGTGGCATGTTGTTTGCTTTGAGAAATAGACTTTGCCATGCCTGTTTTTTACTGATTTAGTTTGGTGAGTGAAGGCTTTGTTGTTATTTGTTTGTTTAGTTTGGAGAAAATGTTTTTTATACTTCACTTATACTCAAAGTTACAGTGTGAATATTTGTTATTGACAAATTGTGGTTTTGAATGTCGTGATAAGGTTCCAATTCATTTTTGTATAGTTTTTAGAATATCCTATCAAGTAAAAAATAGACACATCATTATTTGGTAAAATATAATTAAGTTGTTATTATTCCAATTATTATGCAGAAGTAGACCTCTTTATAAGGATTACAACTTGGATAAAAAGTTCAACCTGACATGAATGTTGATGGATTGGATTGATGAAACTTCTACTGTCAACCTGAATGTCAATGTAGAGTTTGTTGGTTTTGAAGTTTTCCCATGTTAGAAGATCTGAGTGTATGTGTTAGTTTAAAATGTTCAACACCTTGGGTTGCATTACTTGGAAACCAGTAGTAGGTTTCAGATGAGAAAATGTCTTCCTCTCTTTATGCATATTGATTTTACTACCCTTGTATTGTATAAATGGCAGTTACCTTTGCATGGACCAACAAGTACACCCTTTATAAATTAACCTTAGACCAACTTGACCATCTTGTGTGTAAACATTGTGAATTGGTTCAAACCCTGCTCTATTATTGCACCTGCATAATACTAACAGTTCTCCATTTCAAAAATTTGAGTGATTAGTTAGCAACAAACATGATTTCAAATTTAGCTATACTACACCTAGTTAATGGTTATAAATTTTACAATGTCTTTTTATCAGAAAAAATTGTTGCACTTAGTTAGTAGCTGCACTTGCATGTGAATAAATTACTGCATGTTCACATCAATAGTGTTCTACTGCACCTCGGTGTGAATAAATTAATTTTTTTTGGTCGAGACATAAGCAAAACAGAGGTAATTGGGAATGCAACTAAATCTAACAAAAAAATATTTGTAACAAATTGGGCTTTGGTAGTAAAATTAGGTCCTTTTTCCTGTCTGGGGCTAGGCCTTTTGTTAAAATTTTCTTTGATTTTTAATAATGTAATGGCTGACCTAAAGAAAAAAAAATGTAATTGGGCCTTTAATATGCGACAACAAGTTTGTAAGCAAAAGACACTGTCTCGTATGAAATCAAGCCTACCTATGTTGCTATAGGCATTGTTGTTTGGGCATTAAGTGTGTTGCTCTGAGCCAATCAATCTAATTGTAATAAGATGTTGGGCTTTTGTCAATTCAATAGTTTTGATTAAAAAAAAAAAACAATAGCAAAAGACAACATATCTTACTGATCCTAAAAAATTTTAATTAAATTGAAAAAATCAAAATAAAAACTAAAATTTAATAATTTTAAGAGTCTAATTTTAATATATTGGTGGTGTAACACTTTTTTATATAATCATTCAATTATATATCATCATATTAACAAAACATATTTGTCTCCCACTTAATTACTTTAAAAGTCATGCACATGTAACACTTTTTTATATAATCATTCAATTATATATTATCATATTAACAAAAGATATTAGACTCCCACTTAATTACTTTAAAAGTCATGCACATGAAATAATTTAATTGAACAATAGCATAAAAAAGAATTTTCATTTTCGGTGTACCAAAATTAAATATAAATTTTATTATAACATTGATTAAATAAAATTATATATTTTATAAGATCTTTAAATGATATACAACATAAATCTACAACAAACATTTATAAAGATCAAATAATTTCTAATAAAAATTTAAATCAATGAAATATTTTTTCATAAAAAAATTAATTTGAACATCTTATAATAAAACATTGTAATAAATAAAAAAATTGATAATAAATATAGATCCATACTTAAATTGATAATAAGTATAGGTTGAATTTCTATGCCAAGATCGAATGTCAAGAGTTCTCATGTTAAACTTCCTCTTGGGAATCAAATGATTGGAATGAGTTTTTGTCATATGAGTTTCGTCTTGGTACTTTCATAAGGAAGATTCCAAGACATAGGGATTGAGCTATGTAGGGTTGCAATGTGACTTGGATGCTCCAATTTTTAATGAATACAAAGTTTCATGAGGTAACTTCATTAAGAGTAAAGATTTAGATGTGCCTTGCCAATCCAATGAAATCAAAAATCGAATGTCTTATGGCATGAGACATCCTTTATAGGGTGTCTTTAGCTTTGATTATTTCTAGATGCAGTCCTGGTGTTTTGAATGTTATCAAATCAATCCTCAAAAAATGACTTTGTAAAGGCTAATGATTTATCAAGTGTTGTGATGCACAAAAATATAGCATAATTGGGAAAGATGGCTTAATTCGATAAAAATTTCTATTCTACGTAATTCTTTGGAGTTTGATCGTATACCAGTCACTTTGATAAAGTAGAAATTCTCAATTGAGATAAAAAAGAAGCCATATCAAAAATAAAATGCTGATCCATTTGGTTTTTCAATGAACATCAAAATGATAATTCAATACATCAAAAGGATCGTTCAAAGCATCATAAGAATGATGACATCATAAAGACATGTTTCTGATGAGCCTTTAGAAGATTCTAAAATTCCAAATATTCGAAGGCGGTACACTTGTGTTTTGAGATTTGATATTAGTATCAATAGATTAAATCATTAGTGAACCATCTTAAGGTGTGAAGACCAAGTCATCCTCTACAATAGGTTCCAAACATCTGACGAAGGCACACTGGCATTTTATATATTTCTATGAATATATATTTTATTATATGTCGATCATATTATGATTGAACCTCCAGTTGAATTGGTTGAACTTCTAAACTGGTGCCTCATTTGGTTTGATAAGAACCTTAGTATAGCTTGACTAGTCACTAGTAATTATAATAACTAATAATCTATATTCTATAATTTAGGGTTTTCTGGTGGGCCCTAGTTTTAGAGGGAATTTTCCCTCTATTCTTTTCACCTATATATTGGTGAATTTTTGGAAGGGGAAAACTTTTTTGTATGATTTTTCTTCTTAATGTTTTTGGGGGAAAAAAAACCTTTCACGCATTCACTAAACAAAAATATGGCTGAGAAATTAAAGAATTTTTCATTTATTGTTTTAAAAAATACTTTACAATTTTTTATTTTATGCTTTCATTTTTCAAAAAATTCACCCAACATTTAGTTGTCTTTTAAAATTGTTTACATTATTTGACATTGGAAATTCTATCATACGACTTAGATAGATTGTTATAAATATTTGACTATGGATCAAGATAGTTAAATTAACTGTAACGCCCCGATTTTTCAACCAAAGTGAAAATGACCAAAATGCCCCTAAGGTCACTTTCAGCCCGGAATTCGAGGAAAGCCGATCCGGCAGTGCTCGAAGGGCAAACTCAATGTTTAAAGGGAATTAAATGACCTGTGTATCTTTCCGGGATCAAAAATCTCATTTTTTTGAGTTTTCGGGTCAAAATGACCAAAACACCCCTGCGGTGTTTTACCCGTTTACAAGTGCCAGATGAACCCGAAACTTCTCCAGATGGTTTTAAAAGGCGTTTTTATGTAGACTATGACTTTAGTTTTGGTCCCGGAGGTCCCGGGCGAAATTAGTGCAAAATTACGGTTTTGCCCCTAGTTTCGTGTTTTTACGCTTAATCGCGTGATTAGGCTAACCTAAGCAATATTAGGCTCTAATTGAAGGTTAATTAATTTCCTTAATTAATCTTGAGTCAAAATAATTTATTAAAGTTGATTAGAACCTAAAAGTGCTTAATTACAACTTAAAATCATATTTTAATTTCAAGACTCCTAGTCATGGAATCTTGAATAGTGTTTTCTCTTTCCAATTCCTTAAATCATGGAATTGTGTTACACATTGTTTATTCATAAATGAGTTTTTAATTCTCTAATGATGTATGAGCACTCCTAATCTTGTCATAAAATCCTTAAAACACATTCTTAGTTACCTAAATTTAAGCTTAATGATTCCTAACCTTGTACCTAAGCTAATACACTTTTAGACCTACCATTAACACCCAATTAGATGATCAAAACTCACCTCCCCCATGTTGTCCCTGGTCTGGCCGAAACCTCCAAGCCCCCATATGCATCACATGTTCAATTTTTCAACACTCCAAGGTCATACCTCAAGTCACATATACCATATCTTGTCATAACCTTCAATCAAGCTTGAATTTCCACATGAATAAATAATTAAAACAATCCATTTTTCCCATTTATTTGTGGCTGGAAAAGTTCCAGCCATGACAAGTTTCTAGAAGCTTAATTTCATCAAAAATTGATAGGAAATTCACTCACATCAAGCCATACTTTGCATCATAGCTTCCATACTTCAAACCATGCTTGAATGACCTTATGTAAGAGATATTTTCCTCTCCCTTTTTCCCCTTAATGTTACGGCCAAGGCTTCCCTTAGTGAGCCCATGATTTTGTTTTTCTATAAATAGGATGCTTGTGATAGCTTAGTTGCACCTTGAAACATTTGCTAAGTTTAGAATTCTAGAGTTATCTTGCTAGTTCTTTTCTTTTCTCTCAAAGTTCCAAGAGTTCTTTCTCTTCATCTTCATCCTCTCTTCACATTATCACCTCACCACTTCAATCCACCATATCATAACCTTAGATCATCATCAAATCTCTTAAACACTAAACCTCAAACACAAGCTTCCTCAAAACACATCTCCTTTCCTTTTCCTTCTCTTTGGCCAAAGCCATCACACCACCTTAGGAGGAGTTGCTCTTCTCATTTTCCTTTTCAAAGTTCAATCTTTCATCTTCATCACTTGGTAGGGATTTGCTTTTCAAACTTGTTTTTCTTGTAGAAGAGTTTTTCTCTAGCTTTCTCTTGGATTTCTTTTGAAACTTTTCTTTGGTTCTTTTCTTCCTTCTCATTTCGGCCATGAGGCCATGTTTATGAGCATGATAGCTTGATGATGAGAGTTTCTAGATGATGACCTTGTGTTCATCTCAAAGAAACCTCTAAGGCTTGAGTTTTTCTTTTCCTTTAACTTTATATATATGATACTTAACTCACATGGTTTTTTAACTTAAGAAAATTAATCTCAGGATTTCTAAAAGCCCAAGCCTACCCTTGTCAACCTTAAAGTTGGCCGGCACGTTCTAGAGATTTTTCACTAGATAGGGGTTTTGGGTACTTAATAAAGAACTTGACTTAGTTTCAATCTCTTTTCCTTTTTGTAAGGTTTTCGGTTTTGGTTCCTTGATCTTTGAGATTTTGTTTTGTTTTGTTTTGAAAGTTGATTTACTTGAGCTTGGTGATGAAGTCCAAGAACCTCATAGTTCCTTTGAGAACTTGGTTCAAGAACTCTAAAGCTCTCTTTGTAATGAGATATGTGTTGGGTTGTTATCTTGTTAAAGTCTTGAATGAGCTCTAGCTAACCATAAAATGAACCTTGCATCATGTTTACTTTTATGCCTTGCACATCATGTTTATTTTCCTTGCTATCACTAAGTACCAAGATAATAAAGGAACTTGCATTATCATGTTTATATTTCAAGCTATGCATTATCATGTTTACATTTCAAGTTCTCACCTAAATATCAAAGATAATAATATGATGCATCTCATATTTATTTTATGCTCTCACTTTACTTTCTAATAAAAGCTAAAACAAGTGCATAAGCATGTTTATCTTTATGCCATCACTTTAATGAACCTAGAGCTCAAAGACTTGCCCATTGTTGTCTCAAACAAAGGTCTAAAATAGTTATTTTCCATAGTTGAGATTTCGGCCCTAAGAGGTTTTAAGTTTTCCAAGTGTTAAAAATGTGTTTCATAAATTCTCTAAGCTTATACGAGTATAAGGAATATGTGGAACTAAGTTTTATGAATTTAGAAACTCTTGAGATGAAAATGATTTAGCTACTGTCTTCTCAAGTATTTTTATGATTTTAAAGGATAAAAGTGTTTATAAATGAGTTTTGAAAGTTCTAAAAAGGTTTCAAGAGAAACTAGTATTCTATGTGCTATAAAAATTGTGTTCTATGCCTTTTATGGAGATGCACATTTCGGTTCTGCCTTGCCATTTATTGCCACTGTATGTGCTGTTTTAATGATGATAATATGCTTATGTTTGAGTAAAAATAATGCTAAGACTCATATGTGAAAGATAGGATATGTTAGAAACTAGAAAAGAATTAATTTGAGAGTTTTACATCCCTTAATTATTGAATTTTCTGGATTCTGTCCAGCAAGGATTAGATTTGATAATCATGGTTTTAAATTAGTTTAAATATGTAGGAATGACTCATAATTGGTTTAGGACTTGATCTTGATGCCTTAGGAGCAAGCTAGACTTAGAAAGAGTCATTGTTGTGACTCCTAGGAACCCGTAAAGTTAGGATTATAAATTTTGCATCCTTGAGGTTTAGAAATGTTCTTGATCATAGTGTGAGGTGAGAAATACTTAGTTATAACCTCATAGGCACCCAAGAGATTAGGTTTGATGATTAATAACTTAGAACATGAGCTAAGGACCTTAAGGGTCAATGCATAAGATATTAAAAAGTCTTGAGTTTTTATGATGCTTAATTTACGTAAGTATGATATAGGATACATGAGCTTTATCTGTGATGAGTTTGATGTGTATGCTATAAAGAAGTTTTTACATGATTAGAATGATTATGTGATGATATATGTGCTATGAAGGAGTTTTATATGAATGCGTGACAACGTGATGATGTATATACTATGAAGAAGTTTTATATGATGATATGCTATACCTCATAAGAAATGTTGTATGTCCTATATGTTTTCATGGCAAAAGAAAATTTGAGGAAATTCGGTCTAAAGCCGTCATGCTACCGAATTTCCATCAAATTTGAGGAACTTAGAAAAAGGTCTTTTTGAAAATCATGAGAACTTAAATGTGACACAACACTGAGATGCCTTCTTGGGTGACACCGGTTTAGCCGAGCACCCCCAAGAAAACAAATCCGTGAGGGTATTGACACAGAGCTTGCCAAAGCGGACAATACTACTATGCACCAGTTGCTAGTAGAGCGTTTCAAAGAGGAAATGACCCTAAGAGGTGATCCTTAATGTGCCCCCTAGCCCATACTTTAAGTCGGGATTATGTATGTTACGCTTATCATAGGATAAGTAAGAGCTAGTGACGACTAGTTAAGGTATGAGCTCATAACCTAGAGATGTTTTAGGGTGGCCCCATGAGATAAAAGTTAAATTTTAAAATGTCACATGTGCTATGAAAAGCCAAGAAAAGTTATTATGAGATTTATACCTGTCACCTTATGTCACTGTTACAATGTTTCTTAGTTATTCTATTGATTGGTACCTTTATGATGCATTCATGTCTTAGTATATTCCATGCTTAGTCATAAGACGCATTGTAAAATATGACGGACCTTGGATAACTAATACTTTAGAAAACTAACTTAAAAGGAGTTTATATGCATTCACACCTTTTTAGAAATAAAACCCAAGGTCCCTGAGGATGTGATGACGTCACTTAGTTAGGGATTGCCCTACTGAGAATTCTTTTAGAAGATTCTCATTCCCTCTCTCTTTTCTTCAGTCATATCTTCAGATGGCAACTTTCGTACTCTTCATCGACACCCCGACATGGGAGCTGTGCCATGACCCAACACTTGGGTCATACCATTTTGATGGTCGCTGCATAGTCAGAGTATTCATGTTTATGGGATGACCCTTCGTACACCTAGTATAGAGCTACCGCTTCACCCCGACTGCCCCCTACCATCATAACACGATTTTCGAGCGAGTTAGACCACGCGATGAGCAGATCCTCCGCATGCAGCCCGAGGCGTCAGCCATATGTGACTACCCGGAGTATGTACCCCGGACTCAGTATTCGGAGACGAATCCATCAGAGGACCCGCTCTCGCACATGTACTGTTGGAGTTCCAGCCCCACTCCCCCATCGATGAGAGCCGGGAGTGAGGAGACGGTGGTTCAGCCGAGGTTGGCTCGTAGGCCATCCATGTGCCCTCGCCGCGGTGGACACACTCCGATGATCCGCACGACCACTCCCGCCGAGATCCACTAGTGGATCGATTCCACCCCTCAGTACTCAGACCAACAGGAGTAGGTGCATAGGATGGGTAGTAGCTAGTGTACACACGCCACATAGTTGAGGACAAACCTTCTTTTGTATATGAGGTTGTCTACTCTAGATGCACATGGGTATGGGTGTTGCTTTTATGATTTCCTTGTATTTACTTTTCAGTTGTATTCCGTTCTTCTATGTACCGAATAGTCTTGCCTTTTGGTAGGCACATTATCTATATATATATTCAGTTGATGTATCCATGTTATTATGTGTTTTATTATGATTTGCTCATATGACTTGTATGAATTCTCGTTCAAAGGATCATGCGTGGCTCTCACTTTGGTTTTAATTCCAAAAAGAAAACTTTTACCCATATTTCCGCTAAGTATTTTCAAAGTAAAGAATGAGACCAAGAGGTAATATTCTAAGGATTAACCTAAATACATACTAGTAGTATTAGGTTAAGATTTAGGGTGTTACATTATGGTATCAGAGCAGTTCGATTCTCATGAAGCCTAAGGATTGGACTGATTATGCTTTATAAGCATAAAATGATAGTTATGTCATGTGTTAAGCTTGCTAGAGATAAGCTATAGGATAGGCATACATGACCTCTGTTGTTGCATGTGCCATGGTAACTAGCTCATTTCACATGAAATGTTGAGCCTGATCAACTCAGTGTTTTATTGTCTGATGTGTTTAGGAACCAATGCCACCGCGACGACAGTCTAGAGCTACGACCGAAGATAACCAAGATAATACGACTGCTGCTACTGTCCGTCGTATGGCGCCAGCCATGGAGAGGATGTTTGACCGTATGAATCAACAAGAGCCTGCTGCTCCTACTCCCCCTGCTGCTGAGGTGGTCGAGCAAGCCCGCTTTGGTGAGTTTCGCAAGGTGAACCCACCAGTGTTCAGAGGGGCCCTGGACCCCGACAAAGCTGACGAATGGATTAAGGATATGGAGAAAATCTACTCCGTGGTTGCCTGCTCGGAGGAGCAGAAGGTTACTTTTGCTGCCTTCATGCTGAAATCTAACGCCGAGTTCTGGTGGGCTAGCACCCGAAGACTGTTGGAAGCTGCTGGAACCTTCATTGATTGGGAGCTATTCAAGACTTACTTCTATGAGAAGTATTTCCCGGAGTCTGTAAGAAACGCGAAGGACATCGAGTTCATGCAGTTGACCCAGGGAGGGTCTACTGTAGCTCAATACACCGCCAAATTTGAGGAACTCATCAAGTTTTCACAAGTTTTCCAAGGGAACCCCGACGAAGTATGGAAATGCGTAAAGTATGAGGCAGGCCTCAAAGCAAAGTTGAACTTCGCCGTTGCCCACATGGAGATCAGAGATTCCCCAACACTGGTCAACAAATTCCGGATTCTGGAGGAAGGTCAGAAGAAGCTCAGCCTCGCAAGAACGGAGAGGAACAAGGGGTTAGGACCACAAGCCCCGAGGTTTAAGCCGCAACATCCAAACCAGTCAAGGAGCCACTAAGCCCCCTACAACAACAACCTTTTCAAGTCACAACCTCAGCACCAACCGCAAAGGAATCCCAACAACCCACAATTCAAACCAAACCAAAGGCCGCCATTCAGATACAACGGCCAAAGGAGTAACAACAATCACCAAGGAGGGTCTGGAGGATCGCGAAATGGCAACAACCACCAAGGGAGTGCCAGCGAGACCAAAAACAAAGCGTATCAAGGAACCCCCGCTGCCTCTTCTGGATCTATGTCGACTCCCGAATGCCCACAATGCGGGAAAAATCACGGGAATCGCCCATGCTTAGCCGGTCAGAACGTGTGCTTCAAGTGTGGCAAGCCTGGCCACTATGCAAAGGACTGCGCCAGCAAAGGGACACTAAACCAGGACCCCCAACCACAACACCGAGGAAGAGTCTTTACCCTTAATGCAGAAGATACCAAGAAGTCCAACGATCTCATTGAAGGTATGTGCGAAGTAAACGGTAAACCCTTAACTGTACTATATGACTCTGGTGCTACTCATTCTTTCATTTCACTTGCTAGTGTCGAGTCCTTAAATCTAAGAGTCTCTAAACTTCCCTTTGATCTTATTGTTTCTACTCCTACAAATCGCCCTATTAATACCTGCAAATGTTGCTTAAACTGCCATCTTGTCGTAGAAAATAGGTCATTTATCATAGATTTAATTTGCTTACCCCTTAAAGACATAGGTATCATCCTAGGCATGGATTGGCTTCACGCCAACCGTGTACTGTTAGATTGTGGAACCAAAACTGTCATTTTTCCTTCTCCTCCTAAACCCATTAGTCAACCCATTAGGTTGTACCTAAACTCCATAGAGGTCTTCTGTAGTGGGGAGAAAACTATGGGATATGTTCTCCTAGCCGCCTGCGATGTAGACTTTGAGCAGAACCTAGGTGAGATACCTGTGGTAAGAGACTATCTCGAGGTATTTCCGGACGAAATACCCGAGTTCCCTCCCGAGAGAGAAGTTGAATTCTCCATAGAATTGGTTCCGGGAACAGGACCAATCTCTATAGCCCCGTATAGGATGTCACCCTTGGAGCTAGCAGAACTAAAAACTCAGTTGGAAGAGCTGTTGGAGAAAAGTTTTATAAGGCCGAGTGCTTGACCTTGAGGTGCTCCGGTGTTATTTGTGAAAAAGAAGGACGGAAGTATGAGAATGTGTATAAATTATAGGCAGTTAAACCAAGTGACCATAAAGAATAAGTACCCGTTACCTAGGATTAATGATCTTATGAACCAGTTGAAAGGAGCTGTAGTATTTTCTAAGATCGATTTGAGGTCTGCTTATCATCAGATTAGGGTTAGAGATTCGGACATTCCTAAAATCATCTTTTGAACTCGGTACGGACACTTTGAGTTCAAGGTGATGTTGTTCGGATTGACGAATGCTCCCGCAGTTTTTATGGACTACATGAATAGGATCTTTCGACCCTATTTAGATCAATTCGTGGTTGTGTTCATAGATGATATTCTCATCTATTCGAAGACCCACGAGGAGCATGAGCATCATTTGAGGCTGGTTTTAGAGGTACTAAAAGAGAAGAAGTTATATGTGAAGCTTTCTAAGTGTGAATTTTGGTTAGAAGAGGTAAAGTTCTTAGGACATGTTGTGTCAAAAGGTGGCATAGCTGTCGACCCAAGTAAGATAGAAGTTGTGATGAATTGGGATAGACCAACCTCTGTAACTGAGATTAGAAGCTTTTTGGGTTTAGCTGGATATTACCATAGGTTTATTAAAGGATTTTCTCAGTTAGCCCTACTTTTAACCAAGCTCACTAGAAAGAATGCCCCGTTTGAGTGGAGCCCCGAATGTGAAAAGAGTTTCCTAGAGCTTAGGGAAAAGCTCACCTCAACCCCGGTTTTGGTCTTACCTGACCCCAATGTACCCTTCGAGGTATATTGCGATGCTTTTGGCAAGGGTTTAGGTTGTGTGTTGATGTAGAATAGGCAAGTGGTAGCCTATGCGTCCAGACAACTCAAGCCTCACGAGGTAACCTACCCCACCCACGACCTAGAGTTAGCAGCCATCGTGTTCGCCCTCAAGATGTGGAGACACCATTTGTATGGTGTAAGGTTTGAAGTTTTCTCCGATCATAAGAGTCTCAAGCATCTCTTTGATCAAAAGGAGTTAAATATGAGGCAGAGGAGATGGATGGAATTCCTCAAAGATTACGATTTCGGCTTAAGTTACCACCCCGGCAAGGCTAATGTAGTCGCCGACGCCTTGAGCCGAAACTCGTTACGTCTGTCGAGTATGATGGTTAATGAAGTTGGGTTAATAGAGCAGCTTAGGGATATGAATCTGGGGATGTCAATAACAGAGAATGGCATCATGATGAGTCATCTCACGATGACCAGTGGATTTAAGCAAAGGATCATGCTTGCCCAAAGAGAAAATGAGGACTTTATGGAAACAGTAGAGGCAATTAAGGCCGGTAAATTGAAAGATTTTGAGCAAGGCCCCGACTAGTTGTGGAGGTTTGAGGGGCGAATCTGTGTGCCACAAGATGGCGACCTCCGAGAGAAGATCTTGGAGGAGGCTCATAAGAGTCACTTTGTCATTCATCCTGGTACTACCAAGATGCATCAGGACTTGAAAAGGATGTTTTGGTGGCCCGGATTAAAGAAGGATGTGGTCGCCTGGGTGAGTAAGTGTTTGGTCTGTCAAAAGGTTAAGATCGAACACCAAAAGCCTTCTAGCATGTTGCAACCCCTGTCAATCCTCGAGTGGAAGTGGGAGAGTATATCAATGGATTTCGTGACAGGATTGCCAAGGACCCAAGCTGGCCATGATGTCGTATGGGTAATAGTGGATCGACTAACCAAGTCGGCTCACTTTCTACCTATTCGAGTCACGTACTCATTGGATAGATTGGCTCAGCTTTACATCCAAGAGATAGTAAAGTTACATGGAGTGCCATCGACGATAATCTCGGATCGAGATCCACGATTTACGTCACGTTTCTGGGGAGCCTTTCAAAAGGGGTTTGGTTCGAAGTTGTGCTTGAGCACAGCTTACCATCCTCAAACAGATGGCCAATCTGAGAGGACTATCCAAACCCTAGAGGACATGTTGAGAGCCTGTGTCTTAGACCAGAAAGGAAGTTGGGATAAGTACATGCCATTGATCGAGTTTGCGTATAACAACAGTTATCACGCGAGTATCAGTATGGCACCTTACAAAGCGTTATATAGAAGAAAGTGCCAATCGCCCTTGTGTTGGTACGAACCCGGAGAACAAAGTGTCTTAGGACCTGATATAGTGAGGGAAATGACGGAGCAAATCAAAAGGATCAGGGATAGGATCCTAACCGCTCAAAGTCGACAGAAAAGCTACGCGGACAAAAGGCGTAAGCCCTTGGAGTTCCAAGAAGGAGAACATGTATTTCTAAGAATCACCCAATTTCTACTACAGGAATAGGGAGAGCCATGAAAGTTAAAAAGTTGAGTCCCCGATTTCTCGGCCCTTTTGAAATTCTTCAGAGAATCGGATCTGTAGCCTACAAAATAGCCCTACCACCCAATCTGTCAAACCTTCATGATGTCTTTCACATCTCTCAGTTATGTAAATATGAGTCCGACCCTAGCCATGTCCTAGAACCAGAGCATGTACAGTTGAGGGAGGACCTCACTTTCAATCTACCGCCTACGAGAGTAATGGATCACGGAGTCAAGCAGTTAAAGAACAAGTCTGTTCCTTTGGTGAAAGTGGTGTGGGGACGAGACAAGTCGGAAGAATATACGTGGGAACTAGAGTCAGAGATGAAGTCAAAATATCCAGAGCTTTTCTAAGGTAACGAATTTCAAGGACGAAATTCTTTTTAAGGAGGCGAGTAATGTAACGCCCCCATTTTTCTGCTAGAGTGAAAATGACCAAAATGCTCCTAAGGTCATTTTTCAGCCCGGAATTCGAGGAAAGCCGATTCGGCAGTGCTCGAAGGGCAAACTCAATGTTTAAAGGGAATTAGATGACCTGTGTATCTTTCCGGGATCAAAAATCTCGTTTTTTTGAGTTTTCGGGTCAAAATTACCAAAACGCCCCTGCGGTGTTTTACCCGTTTACAAGTGCCAGATGAACCCGAAACTTCTCCAGATGGTTTTAAAAGGCGTTTTTATGTAGACTATGACTTTAGTTTTGGTCCCGGAGGTCTCAGGCGAAATTAGTGCAAAATTACGGTTTTGCCCCTAGTTTCGTGTTTTTACGCTTAATCGCGTGATTAGGCAAACCTAAGCAATATTAGGCTCTAATTGAAGGTTAATTAATTTCCTTAATTAATCTTGAGTCAAAATAATTTATTAAAGTTGATTAGAACCTAAAAGTGCTTAATTACAACTTAAAATCATATTTTAATTTCAAGACTCCTAGTCATGGAATCTTGAATAGTGTTTTCTCTTTCCAATTCCTTAAATCATGGAATTGTGTTACACATTGTTTATTCATAAATGAGTTTTTAATTCTCTAATGATGTATGAGCACTCCTAATCTTGTCATAAAATCCTTAAAACACATTCTTAGTTACCTAAACTTAAGCTTAATGATTCCTAACCTTGTACCTAAGCTAATACACTTTTAAACCTACCATTAACACCCAAATAGATGATGAAAACTCACCTCCCCCATGATGTCCCTGGTCTGGCCGAAACCTCCAAGCCCCCATATGCATCACATGTTCAATTTTTCAACACTCCAAGGCCATACCTCAAGTCACATATACCATACCTTGTCATAACATTCAATCAAGCTTGAATTTCCACATGAATAAATAATTAAAACAATCCATTTTTCCTATTTATTTGTGGCTGGAAAAGTTCCAGCCATGACAAGTTTCTAGAAGCTTAATTTCATAAAAAATTGATAGGAAATTCACTCATATCAAGCCATACTTTGCATCATAGCTTCCATACTTCAAACCATGCTTGAATGGCCTTGTGTAAGAGATATTTTCCTCTCCCTTTTTCCCCTCAATGCTACGGCCAAGGCTTCCCTTAGTGAACCCATGGTTTTGTTTTTCTATAAATAGGATGCTTGTGATAACTTAGTTGCACCTTGAAGCATTTGCTAAGTTTAGAATTCTAGAGTTATCTTGCCAGTTCTTTTCTTTTCTCTCAAAGTTCCAAGAGTTCTTTCTCTTCATCTTCATCCTCTCTTCACATTATCACCTCACCACTTCAATCCACTATATCATAACCTTAGATCATCATCAAATCTCTTAAACACTAAACCTCAAACACAAGCTTCCTCAAAACACATCTCCTTTCCTTTTCCTTCTCTTTGGCCAAAGCCATCACACCACCTTAGGAGGAGTTGCTCTTCTCATTTTCCTTTTCAAAGTTCAATCTTTCATCTTCATCACTTGGTAGGGATTTGCTTTTCAAACTTGTTTTTCTTGTAGAAGAGTTTTTCTCTAGCTTTCTCTTGGATTTCTTTTGAAATTTTTCTTTGGTTCTTTTCTTCCTTCTCATTTCGGCCATGAGGCCATGTTTATTAGCATGATAGCTTGATGATGAGAGTTTCTAGATGATGACCTTGTGTTCATCTCAAAGAAACCTCTAAGGCTTGAGTTTTTCTTTTCCTTTAACTTTATATATATGATACTTAACTCACATGATTTTTCAACTTAAGAAAATTAATCTAAGGATTTCTAAAAGCCCAAGCCTACCCTTGTCAACCTTAAAGTTGGCCGGCATGTTCTAGAGATTTTTCTCTAGATAGGCGTTTTGGATACTTAATAAAGAACTTGACTTAGTTTCAATCTCTTTTCCTTTTTGTAAGGTTTTCAGTTTTGGTTCCTTGATCTTTGAGATTTTGTTTTGTTTTGTTTTGAAAGTTGATTTACTTGAGCTTGGTGATGAAGTCCAAGAACCTCATAGTTCCTTTGAGAACTTGGTTCAAGAACTCTAAAGCTCTCTTTGTAATGAGATATGTGTTGGGTTGTTATCTTGTTAAAGTCTTGAATGAGCTCTAGCTAACCATAAAATGAACCTTGCATCATGTTTACTTTTATGCCTTGCACATCATGTTTATTTTCCTTGCTATCACTAAGTACCAAGATAATAAAGGAACTTGCATTATCATGTTTATATTTCAAGCTATGCATTATCATGTTTACATTTCAAGTTCTCACCTAAATATCAAAGATAATAATATGATGCATCTCATATTTATTTTATGCTCTCACTTTACTTTCTAATAAAAGCTAAAACAAGTGCATAAGTATGTTTATCTTTATGCCATCACTTTAATGAACCTAGAGCTCAAAGACTTGCCCATTGTTGTCTCAAACAAAGGTCTAAAATAGTTATTTTCCATAGTTGAGATTTCGGCCCTAAGAGGTTTTAAGTTTTCCAAGTGTTAAAAATGTGTTTCATAAATTCTCTAAGCTTATATGAGTATAAGGAATATGTAGAATTAAGTTTTATGAATTTAGAAACTCTTGAGATGAAAATGATTTAGCTACTGGCCTCTCAAGTATTTTTATGATTTTAAAGGATAAAAGTGTTTATAAATGAGTTTTGAAAGTTCTAAAAAGGTTCCAAGAGAAACTAGTATTCTATGTGCTATAAAAATTGTGTTCTATGCCTTTTATGGAGATACATATTTCGGTTCTGCCTTGCCATTTATTGCCACTGTATGTGCTGTTTTAATGATGATAATATGCTTATGTTTGAGTAAAAATAATGCTAAGACTCATATGTGAAAGATAAGATAGGTTAGAAACTAGAAAAGAATTAATTTGAGAGTTTTAGATCCCTTAATTATTGAATTTTCTGGATTCTGTCCAGCAAGGATTAGATTTGATAATCATGGTTTTAAATTAGTTTAAATGTGTAGGAATGACTCATAATTGGTTTAGGACTTGAACTTGATGCCTTAGGAACTTAGAAAGGGTCATTGTTGTGACTCCTAGGAACCCGTAAAGTTAGGATTATAAATTCTGCATCCTTGAGGTTTAGAGATGTTCTTGATCATAGTGTGAGGTGAGAAATACTTAGTTATAACCTCATAGGTACCCAAGAGATTAGGTTTGATGATTAATAACTTAGAACATGAGCTAAGGACCTTAAGGGTCAATGCGTAAGACATTAAAAAGTCTTGAGTTTTTATGATGCTTAATTTACGTAAGTATGATATAGGATACATGAGCTTTATCTATGATGAGTTTGATGTATATGCTACAAAGAAGTTTTTACATGATTAGAATGATTATGTGATGATGTATGTGCTATGAAGGAGTTTTATATGAATGCGTGATAACGTGATGATGTATATACTATGAAGAAGTTTTATATGATGATATGCTATACCTCATAAGAAATGTTGTATGTCCTATATGTTTTCATGGCATAAGAAAATTTGAGGAAATTCGGTCTACAGCCGTCATGCTGCCAAATTCCCATCAAATTTGAGGAACTTAGAAAAAGGTCTTTTTGAAAATCATGAGAACTTAAATGTGACACAACACTGAGACGCCTTCTTGGGTGACACCGGTTTAACCGAGCACCCCCAAGAAAACAAATCCGTGAGGATATTGACACAGAGCTTGCCAAAGCGGACAATACTACTATGCACCAGTTGCTAGTAGAGCGTTTCAAAGAGGAAATGACCCTAAGAGGTGATCCTTAATGTGCCCCCTAGCCCGTACTTTAAGTCGGGATTATGTATGTTACGCTTATCATAGGATAAGTAAGAGCTAATGACGACTAGTTAAGGTATGAGCTCATAACCTAGAGATGTTTTAGAGTGGCCCCATGAGATAAAAGTTAAAGTTTAAAATGTCACATGTGCTATGAAAAGCCAAGAAAAGTTATTGAGATTTATACCTGTCACCTTATGCCACTGTTACAATGTTTCTTAGTTATTCTATTGATTGGTACCTTTATGATGCATTCATGTCTTAGTATATTCCATGCTTAGTCATAAGACGCATTGTAAAAAATGACGGACCTTGGATAACTAATGCTTTAGAAAACTAACTTAAAAGGAGTTTATATGCATACACACCTTTTTAGAAATAAAACCCTAGGTCCCTGAGGATGTGATGACGTCACTTAGTTAGGGATTGCCCTACTGAGAATTCTTTTAGAAGATTCTCATTCCCTCTCTCTTTTCTTCCATCATATCTTCAGATGGTGACTTTCATACTCTTCATCGACACCCCGACGTGGGAGCTGTGCCATGACCCAACACTCGGGTCATACCATTTTGAGGGTCGCTGCACAGTCAGAGTATTCATGTTTATGGGATGACCCTTCGCATACCCAGTACGGAGCTACCGCTTCACCCCGACTGCCCCCTACCATCATAACACGATTTTTGAGCGAGCTAGACTACGCGATGAGCAAATCCTCCGCATGCAGCCCTAGGCGTCAGCCGTATGTGACTACCTGGAGTACGTGCCCCGGACTCAGTATTCGAAGACGGATCCATCAGAGGACCCGCCCTCGCACATGTACAGTTGGAGCTCCAGCCCCACTCCCCCACCGATGAGAGCCGGGAGTGAGGAGACGGTGGTTCAGCCGAGGTTGGTTCGTAGGCTATCCGTGTGCCCTCGCCGCGGTGGACATGCTCCGATGATCCGCACGACCACTCCCGCCGAGATCCCCTAGTGGATCGATTCCACCCCTCAGTACTCGGACCAGCAGGAGTAAATGTATAGGATGGGTAGTAGCTAGTGCACACACGCCACATAGTTGAGGACAAACCTTCTTTTGTATGTGAGGTTGTCTACTCTAGGTGTACATGGGTATGGGTGTTGCTTTTATGATTTCCTTGTATTTACTTTTCAGTTGTATTCTGTTCTTCTATGTACCGAATAGTCCTGCCTTTTGGTAGGCACATTATCTATATATATATTCAGTTGATGTATCCATGTTATTATGTGTTTTATTATGACTTGCTCATATGACTTGTATGAATTCCCGTTCAAAGGATCATGTGTGGCTCTCACTTTGGTTTTAATTCCAAAAAGAAAAATTTTACCCATATTTCCACTAAGTATTTTCGAAGTAAAGAATGAGACCAAGAGGTAATATTCTAAGGATTAACCTAAATACATACTAGTAGTATTAGGTTAAGATCTAGGGTGTTACATTAACAATGCTTTAATTCTTTTCTTATTTTGTTAAGTTCATAGTTTAGTAGGTTTATCACAAATTTATTTCTGTAAAAAAATGATTTCTTTTGCAAAATTAATATTTCTTACAGGTTGATTTAGTTAATTGAATTTGGATTATGTAAATTTTATCAAAACTTTTGTCGATTCAACGAAGAGTTCATATTACGAGAAAGAGATGATCTTTTAGTGATTCAACAAAGAGTTTATCATATTGATGGGCATTTAGCTTATGATAAGAGTTTGGTTATGGTTTTATGGCTTTATATATGATTTTGTGCTTTTATTTTGTGCAGTTCACCATTTTTGAAAACTTGAAATCGATATCTTTTTCTTCATTTGTGATTTGTGCATTGTTAAATGATTATAATAGACATTTCTAAAAGATATATTATTTTTATAATTTATTGCATTAAAATTTTGGACATTATAAGGATCTATATTTTCTTTATGAGAATGTGGGTTTTTGTAATTTTGTATTGTTTTCTTACAAATTTAACTATTCAAAATGGATGTGGATCGAAAATTATTACAATTTGTAATATAACCTATATTATGTTCCCTCAAGATATTATATCAATTTTAATTCTCATAAAAATTAAAATATTGTGACAATTAAATTCTTATAGACTAATTAGTTTGATATTTATTATATTCAAAACTGATAACACAAACAAAGTAACAAAAAACTAAATAATTTGATAATTATTTATTTATTTACTAAACCAAATGATAACCAATTTTTTGAAATTTATCATTAAACTTAACTCTATTTTTCAACAATAATTTAATTGAAATAAGTCTTTGATACTTATTTATTTATTGATATTAGTAATAATATTTAAACCACATGTACTATTTTCTTAAAAATAATATATTTGAAAGTAGTGATCCTATGGTCAAATGATAGCCACTCATTAATAATAGATATTGTTACCAATTATACAATCATGAGTACACTAAATGAATTGCCATGATAATGAGAATTGATAAAATATATAAATAACAAATAAATGTTATGCATCAATTTATTTATAATTTATAAAATTTAATATCTATATAATAAACTCACCTAAAAGATAAATCCCATTCATAAAACAAGCACTAAATCTAGTTATATATATTTTTAATATATATATATATTTCATTTAAAAATTTAAAATTGCCATTTTCCCTCCTTTGATTTTCTCAAATTTTCCTTCCTTTGTCTTTAGTAAGTCGCGTAGTCCCACCCCTTTTTATTTCTCTCAAATTTTAGAAGCACTCCCTTCCCCAAAATTACAACTGAGAAGCCTTGGTCTTCATTTGTAGAGGCTCTATTTCTTTCCTTCGATTTCCAAGTTTCATAGTCACACAACTCACCGTCGTTTATCTTGCCGAACTGGCAAGCCTGAAGGAGTAATTTCTGGCATTCGTGGTGGCTTGGTTAGAGATATTGGTGGAAGCTCCAAGGTTTGAGCTCTGGGAGATCCTTGTCTCTCATGTTTCCATTTTTTATCAAACTAGCTACCCCTCTTTTTTTTCATAACAATTTCACTGTTCTCTTTATGGATTTGTATGCAGAGAAGCAACATCATTTTCGTGAGTGTTGCAAGAGATAATTCATCTGAAATTAATAAAAAGAAGAAAAAAGAGTCGAGTGTTGATGGCTGCCTCCATCTGCAAGGGCTCATGCCGATTACTACATAAAGCTTGATTGGAAAAAGTGGTAACTCATCCTTTTCTCCCTATTATTTTCTCTTTCTCTCATATCTCCTTTCCTTTGAAAATGTGTTTTTGAAAAAAGAAATATTTTCAAGGAAAATTATGAAGAAAAAAAACAATGTTGTGATAGAAACATAAGCAAGGAAAGATAGGAAGTAAAGTCTTAGATATAAAGAGAATGTACAATTGCGTTTAAGGATTAGGGATAGTATTTTTGTTTATTATATCTTATGCTTTCCGAAATTTCAATTCAAATTATTTTGATTATGTTGAATCCTTGAGGATTTGATTGTTTTGGAGGGTTGTTAGAGAGACTATAAAAGAGTAAAGATACTTTTATCAGGGATAGGTTCTGTCAAGAGTTTTAACTTTGTTTTTCCAAGTTTCTTCTTATCCATTACCTTGTTCGGTTGAGACAAAGTAGGATAACGAAGTAGTAGAAAGACAAAATGAGGGTTTGGTGCAGAATGGATATGGTACAAGATGACCATGGCTGTGTCTCATAGTCATATGCATGGCATCACTCTAAGAAAACAGATGAATCTTTTCCTTTCCTTGTTTGTCTGATACAAGGATGCGATGACAGTGGCAACAAGCAACATTGCATTGTTGTACAAGATGGAAAAAGATGGATGGGAAGGGACTATGGACCAAGGAGGAAGAGAAATAGTGTGTGCCTGAAATTGTTGTCTAAACTATTAAAAAATATGGGGGGGACAAATTTGTTTTTTAAATTTGAAAAATTTTATATTAGTTATCTTGTCAAATTGTTGTCTAAACTATTAACAAAAATATCCACATGTTTTGTTTATTTCCTTACACATATTAGTAATTTTCATAGTGGATTTTAACTTATGTTATTCCTCTGTTTGTGTAGAACAAATAACAACTTAAAATTAATTTTTTTTTTTTTGCAGAGAATTATGGTGAAAGAGAAGATCAAAAAAAGAATATCTAAATGATTTTGTTTAGAGGAGTGTGGCAAGTTAAGACCCACCATAAAAATTTACAATACACATAAACAAATTAAAAGTGCAAGTAAACTAACATGACACAGCTTGAATGACAATTTTACAGATGGACTAATTTGTTCTCATTTGTGAAATTTGAGAGACTAGTATAAAATTTTCCAAATTCAAGAGGCTAAGATGGGGTTTTAGTCTTTGATTTATTTTGTCACTATTTTATAATTAATGTATTTAATTTATTTGTCATAAAAGTTTCTTTATGTTAAATAAACATTTATTATTCTTAGTTAAGCTAGTATTCTAATGCCAAATTATTTGAACAATTAAAAAGATGAACAATTATGCTAGCTATTATCATTTTTTAAAATTTCAGGTGAACAATGGAAGACGAATTAGACTTACTCAAGATTTGGTTTTAAGTTCATACAACAGATAGAAGGAAAAAGCCATAACAGACACATTTTCTAACTTGTTGAGGCATAATGAAAAAAAATCTAGCTGAAACCTAGTTACTTTTTAATCAATGATTTGGAAGTTTCACACTGTCATTGCATATTTTCTTTTAGTTATGTCATGAAATAGATATTTGGTTCATTTTATTTCTTTATAGGTTGAACATGTATTAAGCTTATATTTTGTATGATACCAGTAAACTTTGTAATATGAAATGTGGTAGAAACCAAAGGGAAGTTACTTCATGAAATTGAGATTGATTGTACTTCTTCAAATCTCAATACTAGACCTCTTTATAAGCTCTTTTCATTGCTCTAATTTTGCATAGTCTAAGGCTTTGAGCTGCATAGTGTCATATTAGTGAACATATTTCTTTCCATGTGTTGCTCAGGATGTCATCTTACAAATTGAAATTGGATGTGATATTTAAGATTCAATTTTCATTGTTTGAATAATTATAAGTTTAATATGTTATAAAAATTGAATGTACCCCATTGTCTCAGGATTCCAAGTCTCACATCATATAAGATAATAGAAGTGAAATTCTAAGTTCTGCCATTATATGAGGTAATGAGAATATATAAGTTAAAACTTTAAAATAATAACTTAAAAAATTATGTGTTAATACTAAAATTGAAATTAAATTTGAGTAGTATACCTAGAAAAATAGATAATAATGATCAAATTTGTTTAATAACACCTCTGCATTGTCTATCTTTGTGGTGTAAACATTGCACAAGGGCTTATGCCGTTGTGATGCTCTCTAGCTATGAAGAAACAGTTCTTTATCTATCCTTAAAAGGAAAGGAAATGGAACAAGTTAGATTCATATAACATTTAAGGGCAAGTTCATTCTGATCTCCAAATTCAATTCCCCTACAACCAACCCAATATTAGCTTTAGCATCTTATTCTACAAGAATGCCACACCTTCGTGTATACCTAGTCTAGTTTAGTTAAAAGCTAGTTTAGTCTAAACCCAAGACACCACAAATCTATTGTTGGACCAATATCAAATAACAAGTAACAATATTCATCCAATACCACATCTCTTACCAATAACAAATTCTTATTATTAACACAAGCACAATCATACATTCCTTAAAGCCAATAGAGTGGCATTGTAGTCATGTCATGTCTCTTCTACAAGGACAACATAGCAAAGAACAAAAAAAATGCTCCATTAAAATTCAACAATCTGTTTTCCATTAAAAAACCCAAAATAAAAAAAATATAAATGTAAACCTTATAAACGCCTTCCATCAATACCTCCTGGGGTATCAATCCACAAACCGACTTGAAGGGCACTTATATGCCATGTGAACACGACTTTCATAGTTGTGATAAATCAAGGGCCCCATGCAACCCTTATTCATGTGAGAGATGTGACCAAATTGCTCGCAGTTCTTGCGTACAACATCCTCGTAACCACTACATACACCTCTTCCTACAGTTGTCTTATCCTTTCTCATTTGTACATTTAGATGCAATGCGGTCCAGCTTATAATAATTGTTGCACAACCTTAAGTGCCTTGAAGACATTGGAGAAGTTGTTCACTCTCTACCATGATGCCCAACTTTACCACATGAATGGAAAATGCCTTAATTTGGACAGTTGCTAGCCCACATGGCCATAATCTTTACAATTTTGGAGCAGCGATTGTTATGCGATTAGAAGCATTGTGCCTGATCAAACATGTAAAATCTGAATCATAAAAGCTAGCCACTCAAGTCATAACATTAGCAGATAACATACATTAACATCTCTAAATTAACATCTCTGAATTCAACATTAATGTCCTTGTTACTTGAAGACCTTTGATTTGGAAATTGTCAAAATAACCCACATTTCAAACTAAAACAGCTGGTTAAATCATATAGAAATTCTTAATGATGACATTATTGGCATGAACTTACTCCCTGCTAATAGAGATTCTTGAGATGAAATATAACTAGAGTTTATTCATGCTAATTGACACATCCAAATACAAAAATAGTATCCAACATCTAACCAGACCTGATGTTCAAATATTTATAAAATTTTGCTTAATGAAAAACTTAATTTATGAGAATAAAAATTCAATTATGATCATTTTTCACACTGACAAGCAGCTTTGCCTATTCTCTAGCTATTTCTACAGCATCAAATGAACAACTAGAATTAACCCACAATTAAAGTAAAACAAAATAAGTCATCAGAAATAATATTGTTGCTTGCTACGCGGATAGAACTTTACATCCAGCACTATTATTTGGGAATACATAGATTGTATCAATTCCCACTACAAGAAAACGAGTTTCCAATGGATTTTACTGACGGATTTTTTCCATTGGTATTACCAATGGATTTATCGACGGAAAATGAGAAATTTAAAAAACCAAAAAACTTTTTTTTTGTGTTAGTCATTATCGACGGACTTTTTGACAGAAAATATGTCGGTAACACTTCGCGCCAATTTTACAAAATATGGCGCGCAAATTACCAACGAAATTTTCCATCAATAATAATTATGTACTATGTTTTAATTCAGAAATTTATATTATCGACGGATTTTTCCGTCAAAAAGATTTAAATTTTTTTGAGGCTATTTTAACCGACGGAAAAATCCGTTGGTAATTTTCTTCAATTTTTTTTATTGCCATAATAATGTTACCGACGGATTTTAATATTAGGAAAAATAGTTAAAAACTATTATCGACACATTTTTACTACAGAAAAATCTGTCGATAATTGGTGAAAATTCAAACTGGCGCTCTTTAATTATTACCGATGGATTGTTCCCATTGGTAATTCAAAAATCCATCAGTAATTCATTATTGATATATAGCCACTCATCATTTTTTATCCATCCAAGAGACACACTCTTTCTCGTCCACTCTCTTTCTCCTCTCATGAGCCGACCCCGATCACGACCGCTGTGCCTGGATTGACGATCGCCACCAAGCAACCCCCAATGATTGTGCTCGACCCCCCAACCTACGATCCTCATCGCCCACGCCCGCACCCAACCCCTGCCAACTCGCAACCCCCACCACAACGCCCGCTCACCAGTCCATTCCGCACGGTCTGCGCTCTGCCCTAGCCCACCCTACTCCCCTCAACTCGCGGGTGGTAGTCCGCTGCGCACCAATCCGCTCCCCCCAGCCCACGCTGCTGCCGTCCGCAGCCCTGGCTCATGCACCACTACCCGAGAAGGAGAAGCTGCGCCATTACTAGAGCAAGCCTTCCGCGTCAGTTTCTCTCGTCGTTTCTCTTTATCTCTGTTGTGGGTGCTCTCTTCGCCACCATGTCAAGTAAGAACGTCCCCTCTCCATTCTCAAGGTAATAATCCATTCTCCATTCCTTCTGTAAACTTTACTACTAGTAAAATTATTTATAAAATTAAACAGTGAATTCTTTTTCTTTGTATAGAAAACACTTTCTCTTTATCTATATATCATGATTGATCATTAGTATTTCTTTTGAAATTATTAATTTAAGTAATTGATTCTATTACAAAACGTCAAATCTGGTTGGAGTGTTTCTTTGGCGGGGCATATTATTCTTTTGTTTCTCTTAAGGTAAGTAATTGTTTCTTCTCCTTATTTAGTTGTATTGTTGTTAGGATAGAGACTTATGATTTCTAAGATAGTGTTGTAGGAAATTGGGATTGCATGACTAGGGGGAAGGGCATAAAGGTCCTTCTCCTACTTGTTTGCATTGTTTGCTGTGGAGATTGATTATGTATGCGGAGATTGCAAGATATGCATATTGTGATGTAATAAGGAGGTATGCTCTAGAATGGTTTTAGGATCTTTAAATGTTTGTTTGAGTATTGTGAATTTTATTTGACTGGATTGATATATGTATATATTCAAATTAATTTTTTGGGATGCCTTAGTTTTAGGGGAGGTTCTATCGAAATTTTTTTTTTAATTTAAAGAGTAGAATCTTAATTTAAAAGGGGGTGTTGTCGACATTTTGTTAACTTAAAAAACGTAAACTATTTACTTAAAAGACTTTCACTTTTAGAAGATGGTTTGTTGTGAGATATTTATAATTAAATAAAATTTTAATTTGGGAAACTTTAAATGAATTTGTTAGGTTAAATTACACATTCAAGAACCATAAGTTTCGCAAACAGACTATGGATGTATGACAGGGTGCACCCCAATCGAGGGGGAATCAAACCGGAATTTTACGCGAAAGTTGAAGATTTTGTAAGGGTGGCTTGTTAGACAATACAATTTATGAATGAGCAAAAAGTTAGACGTCTCTGTGCTAGGTGCAAATGTAGGAAATATTTTGATGTGGACACCATTAGGTATCACCTGTATAAGGATGGTTTTATGGTGGATTATTGGGTTTGGACTATGTATGGGGAAGTTGCCACACAAAATTTTGAACATGCTAGTGTTGAAAATACATAGTATGTTAGAGGTAGTTCAAGTAGAGTTAATATTGGTGAGCATGTCATGGAAAATATTAATTAGGAGGATAACTCTAGACGATATAAGGAAATGATTTATGATGCAATTGGTCCTCAAAATCATACAGATTATGAACCTTTTGTCGAGGCTCCTAAGGCTGAGGCTGAGAAATTTTTCTCTATATTGGAGGGTGTAAAGGCCCCACTATGGGAAAGGTGTGTACATTCAGAGTTGTCTCTAGCGGTCAGGATGTTAGCTATAAAATCAGAAGCTAACCAAAGTTAAAATTCATTTGACCAGTAGGCAACGTTGATGAGTGAGATTAGTCCACAACCCAATTCTATTCCAAAGGATTTTTATCAGGCCAATAGATTAGTTTCAAAACTCGGGCTGAAATCAAAAAAAATTGATTGTTGTTTGAAGGGATGCATGTTGTACTACAAAGATGATGCATACCTAACTCAATGTAAATTTTGTGAAAGCCCTAGGTTCAAACCAAAAAGATATGGAAATGGAAGATATAAGGATGTTCCCAATAAAAGAATATACTATTTGCCTCTAATTCCAAGGTAAAAGAGGTTGTATGCTTCAAAGAGTTTTGTACCTCTCATGAAATGGCACTTTGAGAATAAGAGAAACGAAGGTGTCATGACCCACCCTTCCCATAGTGAAGCCTGGAAACACATTGACCAAACTTATCCTGATTTTGTTGTGGATCCTAAGAATGTTAGGTTGGGACTTTGTGCAGACAGATTTACTCTGAATAATCAATTTAGTAAACCCTATTTGTGCTGGCCTGTGGTTGTTACACCTTACAGTCTACCTCCTGAAATGTGCATGAAAGATCCTTACATGTTTCTAACTTGTATAATCTTTGGCCCTAATAATCCTAAAGCCAAGATTGATGTTTATCTCTAACCATTGACTAATGAGCTTAAAGAGTTATGGTATTCAGGCGTACAAACTTATAATATTTTCACGAAACAAAATTTTTACTAAGGGCATCATTGATGTGGACTATCAATGATTTTCCAGCCTATGGAATGTTGTCAGGTTGGATGACGTAGGAAAATTTGGCATGTCTAATTTGTATGGAGGATAAAAAAGCATTTACATTGAAACATGGTAAAAAAAACTCTTGGTTTGACTATCATTGAAGGTTTTTGGACCTTAATCATGAATTTAGGGGTAAGAAGGACGCGTTTAAAAAGAAGACGGTTGAATGTGATGAGCCTCCTATGAGGCTAAGTGGTAACCAGGTTTGGCACAGAGTTAGAGACTTTCTAAAGATAACTGAACTAGGTAAATCCATACAATTTCCAGGATATGGAATAGTGGACCAAACAAAGTATATTTTGGGAGCTGCCTTATTAGGGGGATAATCTAGTTCGTCATTGTATTGATGTAATGCATGTAGAAAAAAATGTGTGATAACATCATAAACACCATGATGGACACCGATAAGACTAAGGACAATGTTAAAGCAAGGAAAGATTTGGCAGATTATTGTCAGAGACCTGAGTTAAGTTTATAGAAGTTGGTAGATGGCCGTGTGTGTAAGCCAAAGGCGAGTTACATAGTAAACTCTGTGCAGAAACAATCTATGTGTAGGTGGATGCAAAAGTTGAGGATGCCTGATGGTTATGCCTCAAACTTTGGTAGATGCGCCAATGTTGCACAAAGACAATTTTTTGGCATGAAGAGTCATGATTGTCATGTATTCATAGAGTGTTTACTTCCTATTCGTTTAGAGAATTGCCTCTCTCTATTTGGAAGCCATTGACTAAGTTGAGTCAATATTTTAGAGACCTATGCTCGTTTACTCTGAGGGTTGAAGATCTCTTAATTATGGAGAGGAACATCCCTATAATTCTTTGCAAATTAAAGAGAATATTTCCTCCCGATTTCTTTGATTCCATGGAATACTTGCTTGTACACTTAGCATACGAAGCACAGGTTGGTTGGATATGTGAGGCATATATCTCTAAGGAGACACCTTTCTTTTGTTCTTTTTACTTTGAGCCGCATGCTCAGTCCAAACGAACAAGGGTTGGTTGGAATAATGATGGATGTGAAAATTCAGTTCAATATATGTTGTCTGTATTTAATTAGCCAGGACGTGCTGTTGGAAAATCCAAACCACATTGGCTATTAGAGAGAGAGAAAAATGATGCGCATTTGCATACCTTAATCAACTGTGATGAAGTGCAACCATTTAAAACGCCGGATGGTTTAGTCATTATTTTAAACATTTTTTATTGCTCTTGTTAAATTTATATTTTTACTTACTAATGTTGTCAATGTTCACTCAAAATGCAGGCTAATGAGTTGAAGAGGCCACCCATGCAGAGTGAGTTGTTCAGAAAGACTCACACACACAAGATAGCCAAGACATAGGTCGATACTCGCTCAGAGAATGTTTGGGTATATATGTTGAGCACTTATTGTTTGTATATATATTTAATTTATTACATCATATATTTGGTAGATGTTTAATCAATTTTATTTTCTTATAGCATGCTTATGAGCATTGCTATCAGGAGGCTACGACCGAGTGGGAGCAGAGGATTGTAGCTGATGAGGAGTGCCCACCAATTATTAAGGACCAGCTATGGCAAGAGGTAGTTGGTGGTCCTTACAAGAACTGCATCTACGACATAGGATCATTTTATGCTAGTAGTTTGTCCTCTGCCTTTGTCATCGAGGTATCTGCAGGCACTGGGTCTACTGCCAAAGATGATAAGGTCCGCGAGCAAGTTCACTTATTCAACGTGGAACTTCATCGTATGCAAGAGAAGGATGCAGAGAGATAGCGCCAATTCCAGGAGATGCAAAAGAAGATGGAGGACAAGGAAAAGGCCTTGGAGACAAAAATAAAAAAGCAAATGAAGGAGAAGAAGATGAGATTAAGAAGGTAGATGAAGAAGGAGATGGTGTCTTTGTGGAAGAAGATGCAGCCAGGCTCCTCTGTACTGCCCGACACCGATGATGATGATGGTGATGGTGACGATGATGCTGATGGTGACGGTGATGATGATGCTGTTAACTTCTCCTGACTTCATTTATTTATTTTTCTTTATTTGGTTGTGGTTGAACTATTTAAATTTATGTTTTGTAGCCTTTCTGACATTTTTATCTATTTTACATTTGGGACTTAAATTTATTACGTTTAGTATTTATTAATTATCTTATAAATTTTTTTATTAAGTATATTTACATATTTATAATTAGCTTTACATTAAATATAGGCTTGCAAATATTCAGGAAATATTCAACTTATTGAAAAATTTATCCAAAAAAAGATATTATCGACGGATTTTTCCATCGATAATATAAAAATGTAAATTTTAGTTACCGAAAAAATTTTCTGCCGGTAAAATAAACAATACGAATTTAAAAATGAAAATATTACTGACAGATGAAAATATTACCGACGGATTTTTCCGTCGGTAAAATAATAAAAAAAAAACTAAAACTACCAACAAATTTTTCCATCGATAAAATAACAAAAAAAAATTAAAATGCAAAAATTATCGATGGACTTTTTTGCTTGTAAAATTAAAAAAAAAAAAATAAAGTTACCGACGGACTTTTCTGTTGGTAAAAAAAAATTAGAAATTTTTATTCAAAAATTTTTCTGTCGATAATTTGTAAAAATCCATCAGTAAATATCAAATCCTAACGAATTTGCTGACAAATTCTTCCAGCTCATTACCAACGGATTTGTTTTTAAAAAATCCGTCGGTCACAGTTATCGACGGATTTTTTTTTACGGTAATAGTTACTGACTACGTTATTTCCATTTGACAAAATCCGTCTATAATTCCATCGGTAACAAAAAAAAATTCGTTAGTAACTTCTTAAAATCTGTCGGTAACTGCATTATTTTTTGTAGTGTCCTTGGGGGCCGAAAGGAAGCTCCCATCACCAAAATCTTGAACATCATCCCTAACAATGCCAGTATCACTCAGTTCCTCAGCAATCTCCTCAGCCTCCTCCGAGTCTGAATAACACCTAGCAACTGGCAAGTAGAAGAGCCATGTTTAATGATAGTCGAAATCAAAAATAGAAAGCAGCAATCTATGTATGTATATCAAAACATGCTTCACAAGCTATTAGTTAGCTAGCTCCTAATTCTAAAAATGAAAAGAAAAAGACAATCAATTAAACATAGCACTAACTAAATATTCACAGTGATAAGGAAGGTTTTTTTTTTCTCTTCAATTTCTACATCTATCCAAGTACCAAATGATTATGATTATTGGATGATAAAGAAAAATCTAAAGTGCTCTTAAAAGGAATAAAAGACGCTAACAAATTGATTATTATACTCATAAAAGAGAATGTGTATACATATTCCTCAAAGATTTCAATCTAGATCAAAACACATTCCAAAACACAGTTATCTTTCTTTTTCTCAAATAAAAAAGTGTAAAAGTGATATATTGATAACATATTACATAACAAACAAATTCGATTCTCACCTATAAAGAAATGCACAACTTGCAGACATGCAGAAAAACTAAACTGGAAGAGATCCTATACGTTTTAGTTACACTCTATCGGTAAGAAATCAAGCCATATTAGTGTTTAATCTCAATGAGTAATGACAACTAAACATATAAACTAACGATAGCTAAGAGAAACTCTGTTTCTACGTGGAAGTAAGTCAATAAACTTGTGATTGAAAAGATAAATAAAAAAATGTATAAATGAATAAATCTACCTTAGGTCCATTCCAGGCACACTAAGGTCAGTTGAAGCCAGAAGATACTAGCATATATATATAGTTTCAAAAGTAAAAAAAAAATACATTCCTTCAACCTTAAAATGTTCGTTAAGATTAAAAATGTAATTTGGGACTAAAATATGAACTCAAAATGTTCATTAAGATTAAAAAAGTAAGAACCACTGAAGAAATTAATTTATGTAAGGCTTGTAGTTTGCCATTTTTTTTCTAGCATTAATTTCTACAAATGTTGAAGAAAATTAGAATTGACCCACAACAATACACTATCAACAATACCTAAAAGACACCACGGTGAGATGACCAGTTTGAGTCACAACTTCGAATGGGGTTCGGCCAGAGATGATGCAACCCCAATCCTGGACCAGTGCTAGTGGGATGCAGAGGAGAGGAACAGTGGATTGGGGTTGATGTTGATTTAGTGGATTGGGGTTGATGTTGATTTTGGGCACTGTATCAAAGATAGGGTTTTCATTATTCACCTTTGGGGATTTGGGGGGAAAATATGACAAATGTAGAACGGTGAATTATTTGTATCAAGCTAAGTGTATGTCACTGTTAGTGTATTGTATTGTACAATGAGTATTCTGTAATCGTATAAAATTGGACAAGTATGAGGTCACTAGTAGAAATTTAAAAGTTTAGAGAGGTGAGACCGTCATTAAGGAAAACTGTGACTAGTGTGGGCCTGTTTCTTGAAATTATCTAGTCACCTGTCACCACGTTAGCTCGGGTAAAATGCCCTTAAAATTGGTCACGCATCGTAGCAATCACCATGTTATCTTATATGATGTGAGACTTGGAATCCTGAGACGATGGGGTACATTCAATTTTTATAACATATTAAACTTATAATTATTCAAACAATAAAAATTGAATCTTAAATATCACACCCAATTTCAATTTGTAAGATGACATCCTAAGCAACACATGGAAAGAAATATGTTCACTAATAGGACACTATGATAGCTCAAAGCCTTAGACTATGCAAAATTACAGCAATGACGAGAGCTTATAAAGAGGTCTAGTATTGAGATTTGAAGAAGTGAAATCAATCTCAATTTCATGAGGTAACTTCCCTTTGGTTTCTACCACATTTCATATTACAAAGTTTACTGGTATCATACAAAATATAAGCTTAATACATGTTCAACCTATAAAGAAATAAAATGAACCAAATAACTATTTCATGACATAACTAAAAGAAAATATGCAATGAATGTGTGAAACTTCCAAATCGTTGATTAAAAAGTAACTAGGTTTCAGCTAGATTTTTTTTCATTATGCCTCAACAAGTTAGAAAATGCTTCTATTATGGCTTTTTCCTTCTTGTTGTTGTATGAACTTAAAACCAAATCTTGAGCAACACTAATTTTTCTTCCATTGTTCACCTGAAATTTTAAAAAATGATAATAGTTAGCATAATTGTACAGCTTTTTAATTGTTCAAATAATTTGGCATTAGAATACTAGCTTAACTAAGAATAATAAATGTTTATTTAACATAAAGAAACTTTTATGAAAAATAAATTAAATATATTAATTAAAAAATAGTGACAAAATAAATCAAAGACTAAAACCCCATCTTAACCCTTTGGATTTGGAAAATTTTATACTAGTATCTCAAATTTCACAAATGAGGACAAATTAGTCCATCTGAAAAATTCTCATTCAAGATGTGTCATGTTAGTTTACTTGCACTTTTAATTTGTTTACATGTATTGTTAATTTTTATGGTGGGTCCTAACTTGCCACACTCCTCTAAATAAAATCATTTAGATTTTCTTCTTCGTCTTCTCTCTCACCATAATTCTCTACCAAAAAAAAAATTAATTTTAAGTTTTTATTTGTTCTGCACAAATAGAGGAATAAGACAAGTTAAAATCTACTATAAAAATTAATAGTATACATAAACAAATTAACAAAGCACGTGGACATTTTTGTTAATAGTTTAGACAACAATTTGACGAGATGGCTAATATGAAAATTTTCAAACTTAAAAAACAAATTTGTCCCTCCACATTTTTTAACATTTTAGGCAACAATTTCACGCACACACTATTTCTCTTCCTCCTTGGTCCATAATCCTTTCCCATCCATCTCTTTCCATCTGGTACAACAATGCAATGTTGCCTGTCGCCACTATCATCGCATTCTTGTATCAGACAAACAAGGAAAGGAAAAGATTCCTCTATTTTTTTAGAGTGACACCATGCATAAGACTATGAGACACAGCCATGGTCATCTTATACCATATCCATTCTGCACCAAACCCTCACTTTGTCTTTTTGCTACTTTGTTATCCAACTTTGTCTCAACCGAACAAGGTAATGGGTAAGAAAGAAACTTGGAAAAAACAAAGTCAAAACTCTTGAAAGAACCTATCTCTGATAAAAGTATCTTTACTCTTTTATATTCTCTCTAACAACCCTCCAAAACAATCAAATCCTCAAGGATTCAACGTAATCAAAATAATTTGAATTAAGATTCTGATAAAGCATAAGATATATGAAACAAAAATACCATCCATAATCCTTAAATGCAGTTGCACATTCCCTTTATATTTAAGACTTTACTTCCTATCTTTCTTTGCTTATGTTTCTATCATAACATTGTTTTTTTTTTTTCATAATTTTCCTTGAAAATATTTCTTTTTTTAAAAACACATTTGCAAGAGAAAGGAGGTCAGAGAGAAAGAGAAAATAATAGGGAGAAGAGGATGAGTTACCACTTTTTCCAATCAAGCTTTATGTGGTAATTGGCACGAGCCCTTGCAGATGGAGGTAGCCATCAACACTCGACTCTTCTTTCTTCTTCTTATTAATTTAAGATGAATTATCTCTCGCAACACTCACGAAAATGATGTTCCTTCTCTGCATACAAATCCAGAAAGAGAAAAGTGAAATTGTTATGACAAAATAGAAGGGCAATTTGATTGAAAATGGAAACATGAGAGACAAGGATCTCCCAAAGCTCAAACCTTGGAGCCTCCACCAATATCTCTAACCAAGCCACCACGAACCCTAGAAATTACTCCTTCAGGCTTGTCGGTTTAGCAAGATAAACGGCGGTGAGTTATGTGACTACAAAACTTGGAAATCGAAGGAAAGAAACAGAGCCTCTACAAATGAAGACTAAGGCTTCTTGGTTGTAATTTTGGGGAAGGTAGTGCTTCTAAAATTTGAAAGAAATAAAACGGCGCGGGAACGTGGGAACTACTAAAGAAAAAGGGGGCAAAATTTGAGAAAAACGAAGGAGGGAAAATGGCAATTTTTAATTTTTAAATGAAAAATATACAGATTAAAAATATATAAAACTAGACTAATGCTTGTTTTATGAATGGGATTTATCATTTAGGTGAGTTTATTATATAGATATTAAATTTTATAAATTATAAATAAATTGATGTATAACATTATTTGTTATTTATATATTTTATCAATTCTCATTATCATGGAAATTCATTTAGTATACTCATGATTGTATAATTGGTAACAATATCTATTATTAATGAGTGGCTATCATTTTAGTATACTCATGATTATTTAATTGGTAATAATATCTATTATTAATGAGTGGCTATCATTTGACCATATGATCACTACTTTCAAATATATTATTTTTAAGAAAATAGTACATGTGGTTCAAATATTATTACTAATATCAATAAATTAAATAAGGATCAAAGACTTATTTCAATTAAATTATTAGTGAAAAATATAGTTAAGTTTAATGATAAATTTTAAAAAATTGGTTATCATTTGGTCTAGTAAACAAATAATTAATTATCAAATTATTTAGTTTTTAGTTAATTTGTTTGTGTTATCAGTTTTGAATATAAGAAATATCAAACTAATTAGTCTATAAAAATTTAATCATCACAATATTTTAATTTTATGAGAATCAAAATTGATATAAAATCTTGAGGGAACATAATATAGGTTATATAACAAATTGTAATCGTTTTTTATCCACGTCCATTTTGTATAGTTAAATTTGTAAGAAAACAATACAAAATTATAAAAACACACATTCTCATAAAAAAAAAAAGATCCTTATAATGTCCAAAATATTAATGCAATAAATTATAAAAATAATATATCTTTTAGAAATGTCTATTATAATCATTTAACGATGCACAAATGCCAAATAAAGAAAAAGATATTGATTTCAAGTTTTCAAAAATGGTGAACTGCACAAAATCATATATAAAGCCATAAAACCATAACCAAACTTTTATCATAAGCTAAATGCCCATCAATATGATAAACTCTTTGTTGAATCACTAAAAGATCATCTCTTTCTCGTAATATGAACTCTTGATTGAATCGGCAAAAGTTTTGATAAAATTTACATAATCCAAATTCAATTAACTAAATCAACCTATAAGAAAAATTAATTTTGCAAAAGAAATCATTTTTTTATAGAAATAAATTTGTGATAAACCTACTAAACTATGAACTTGACAAAATAAGAAAAGAATTAAAGCATTGTTAATTTAACTATCTTGATCCATAGTCTAATATTTATAACAATCTACCTAAGTCATATGATAGAATTCTAATGTCAAATAATGTAAACAATTTTAAAAAACAACTAAGTGTTGGGTGAATTTTTTGAAAAATGAAAGCATAAAATAAAAAAATGTAAAGTATATTTTAAAACAATAAATGAAAAATTCTTTAATTTCTTAGCCATATTTTTGTTTAATGAATGAGTGAAAGGTTTTTTTCCCCCAAAACATTAAGAAGGAAAATTATATAAAAAAAAAAAACTTCCCCTTCCAAAACTTCACCAATATATAGGTGAAAAGAATGGAGGGAAGATTCCCTCTAAAAGTAGAGCCCACCAAAAACCTTAAATTATAGAATATAGATTATTAATTATTATAATTACTAGTGACTAGTCAAGTTGTACTAAGGTTCTTATCAAACCAAATGAGGTACCAGTTTAGAAGTTCAACCAATTCAACCAGAGGTTTAATTAAAATATGATCGACATATAATAAAATACATATTCTTAGAAATATATAAAATGCCAATGTACCCTCTTCAGATGTTTAGAACTTATTGTAGAGGATGATTTGGTCTTCATACCTTGAGATGGTTCACTGATGATTTAATCTATTGATACTAATATCAAATCTCAAACATAAGTGTACCCTCTTCATTTATTTGGAGTTTTAGAATCTTCTAGAGGTTCATTAGAAACATGTCTTTATGATGTTATCATTCTTATGATGCTTTGAACGATCTTTTTGATGAATTGAATTATCATTTTGATGTTCATTGAACAACCTACTGGATCAACATTTTATTTTTGATATGGCTTATTTCTTATCTCAATTGAGAATTTCTACTTTGTCAAAGTGACTGGTATACGATCAAACTCGAACGAATTATGTAGAAGATAAATTTTATCGAATTAAGCCATCTTTCCCATTTATTCTATATTTTTGTACATCACAACACTTGATAAATCATTAGCCTTTACAAAGTCATTTTTTGAGGATTGATTTGATAGCATTCAAAACACCAGGATTACATTTAGAAATTAATCAGAGCTACAGACTTAACTTGTAAAGGATGTTGGAACTTGCATTAGTATCCCATAACATCTTATAAAGTTATTCACATTTCCTATTTTCTTGAAGTCTTTTAAGTATTCTCTGATTTGAGCGTTAGAAACGTTCTAGTTACACCCGTGTCCACTTGTTTTTAATAAAGATCATGCCATGAGACATCCGATTTCTGATTTCATTAGATTGGCAAGGCACATCTAAATCTTTACTCCTAATGAAGTTATCTCATGAAACTTTGTATTCATTAAAAATTGGAGCATCCAAGTCACATTACAACCCTACATGGCTCAATCCCTATGTCTTGGAATATTCCTTATGAAAGTACCAAGACGAAACTCAGATGACAAAAATTCATTCCAATAATTTGATTCCCAAGAGGAAGTTTAACATGAGAGCTCTTGACATTCGATCGTGGCATAGAAACCTTTACTTATTATCAATTTAAGTATGGATCTATATTTATTATCAATTTTTTTATATTTATTACAATGTTTTATTATAGGATGTTCAAATTAATTTTTTTATAAAAAAATATTTGATTGATTTAAATTTTTATTAGAAATTATTTTATCTTTATAAATGTTTGTTGTAGATTTATGTTGTATATTATTTAAAGATCTTATAAAATATATAATTTTATTTAATCAATTTTATAATAAAATTTATATTTAATTTTGGTACACCGACAATGAAAATTCTTTTTTACGCTATTATTCAATTAAATTATTTTATGTGCATGACTTTTAAAGTAATTAAGTGAGAGTCAAATATGTTTTGTTAATATGATAATATATAATTGAATTATTATATAAAAAAGTGTTACATGTGCATGACTTTTAAAGTAATTAAGTGGGAGTCAAATATGTTTTGTTAATATGATGATGTATAATTGAATGGTTATATAAAAAAGTGTTACACCACCAATGTATTAAAATTAGACTCTTAATATTATTAAATTTTATTTTTTATTTTGATTTTTTCAATTTAATTAAATTTTTTTAGGATCAATAAGATATGTTGTCTTTTGCTATTGTTTCTTTTATCAAAACTATTGAATTGACAAAAGCCCAACGTCTGATTACAATAAGATTGATTGGCTCGGAGCAACACATTTAATGCCCAAACAACAATGCCCACAGCAACATAGTTAGGCTTGATTTCATACAAGACAGTGTCTTTTGCTTACAAAGTTGTTGTTGCATAGTAAAGGGCCAATTACATTTTCTTTCTTTAGGTTAGCCATTACATGATTAAAAATCAAAGAAAGTTTTAACAAAAGCCCTAGCCCAGATAGGAAAAAGGACCTAATTTTACTACCAAAGCCTAGTTTGTTACAAATATTTTTTTTGTTAGATGTAGTTCCATTCCCACTTACCTAAGTTTTGCTTATATGTCTCGACCAAAGATAAAATTAATTTGTTCACAGCGAGGTGCAGTAGAACACTATTGATGAGAACATGCAGTAATTTATTCACATGCAAGTGCAGCTACTAACTAGGTGCAACAATTTTTTCTCATAAAAAGACATTGTAAAATTTAGAACCATTAAATAGGTGCAGTAGAGCTAAATTTGAAATCATGTTTGTTGCTAACTAATCACTCAAACTTTTGAAATGGAGAACTGTTAGTATTATGCAAGTGCAATAATAGAGCAGGGTTTGAACCAATTCACAATGTTTACATACAAGATGGTCAGGTTGGTCTCAGGTTTATTTATAAAGGGTGTACTTGTTGGTCCACGCAAAGGTAATTGCCATTTATACAATACAAGGGTAGTAAAATCAATATGCATAAGGAGAAGAAGACATCTTCTCATCTAAAACCTACTCCTGGTTTCCATGTAATGCAACCCAAGGTGTTGAAAGTTTTAAACTAACCCATACACTCAAATCTTCTAACGTGGGAAAACTTCAAAACCAACAAACTCTGCATTGACATTCAGGTTGACAATAGAAATTTCATCGTTCCAATCCATCGGCATTCATGTCAAGCTGAACTTTTTATCCAAGTTGTAATCCTTATAAAGAGGTTTGCTTCTGCATAATAATTGGAGTATTAACAACTTAATTATATTTTACCAAATAATGATGTGTCTATTTTTGACTTGATAGGATATTCTAAATACTGTACATAAATGAATTGGAACCTTATCACAACATTCAAAACCACAACTTGTCAATAACAAATATTCACTTTGTAACTTTGAGAATAAGTGAAGTATCAAAAATATTTTCTCCAAACTAAACAAACAAATATCAACAAAGCCTTCACTCACCAAACTAAATTAGTAAAAACAGACATGGCAAAGTCTATTTCTCAAAGCAAACAACATGCCACCAAAGTAAAGGATCCAAAAGAATCACATTAAAATGGAGATGTCAATCAATCGTACCATGCCTTAAAAAGCACTTGTTAGTTCCAAAAATCCATAGCATAAAAAAGGCATAAGGTTTAAGGAATATCAGAAGTCCTTCACAATTTGTAGTTCTTCCATAAAGTGGGATCAAGTTCTAGTAATTAAAATATTTGTTATTTCAAGAATAGAGACTTATTGAGACAACAACCAATACATTTGTTACTCTTCACTGCCAAAATAAAAATTGTGACTGAATCACTAAATGCAAGATGACTTTTTCTCTTGATAGCATGATAAACTGACTTTAAATTAGCCAAAACAAAACAAATCCTAGAGTTGGAAGTCAATTTATTAGTGAGCTAAAAAGCATATAATCAAAAGGTTAGTGTTGTTCATGATCCCTAACAAATAAGATCCAAAACATACTATCTCAGAATTCGATTCATTGGTTTTCCTTTTCTTTTTTACAATTTCTAGAAGATAAATTAATCTTATATACCAAATTTGACGTGAAGAGCCATACTTGATACAAAAAGGAAGATGGTCTACTTAGAAGAGGTGCTTAGGATATTTTCATTTCAATACAAGATGGTGGTGTTGTCCTTTGACCAGCCCACATAGTTAATCCTATTATTCACACCCATTGACTATAGGAAAGAATAACATCAACCTTTACTTTACCACCATTCCACACATATCTGAATGAAAATAATTGCATTGTACCATGCCTGAAAACTATAACACACCTTTTCATACACCATTGACAACACTAACGACAAATTACACACACATAGATCTTCGCAATATCTTTGATTGGTCATATTAATAGCATAAAAATCGAATCAACAATAACTAAAAGGCACCACTGTGAGATGACAAGTTTGAGTCATGACTTCAAATGGGGTTCGGCCAGAGATGATGCCACCCCAAGCTTGGACTGATGTTGGTGGGATACGGAGGAGAGGAACAATGGATTGGGGTTGATGTTGATTTTGGCCATTGTATCAAGGATAAGGTTTTCAATATTCACCTTTGGGGATTTCGGGGAAAATAATGACAAACGTAGAACGGTGAATTATTGATATCAAATTGAGTGTACGTTACTGTTAGTGTTAGTGTAGTGTATAATGAGTATTCTATAAACGTATAAAGTTGGGCAAGTATGGGTTCATTAGCAGAAACTTAAGAGTCTAGAGGGGTGAGACTGTGATTAAGGAAAATTGTGACTAGTGTGGGCCCATTTCTTAAAATTGTCCAATCACCAGTCGCCACGTTAGCTCGGGGAAAATGCCCTTAAAATTGGGTCAAGCATAGTAGAAATCAACCTAGAAATAACCTGAAGAAAGTAGGAAAGAGTATAACATGGTGACTTATGACTATACATAGAATGCCATGTGAGTCAATAATAGATGTCATAGAGAGAGTCTCAAGATGCTGAAGGAAGATGGCGTCTCAAGCATGGCATTATATAGATTTGGGGATATTTCATCTTCCTTCTCCATGGTATGAGTGTGCTATTTTTGGACGCAAAGGAAAAGCAGAGAACGGAGACAAGGTTTGGCACATTGCCTTTGGACGTGGATTCAAGTGTACAGTGCGGTCTAATATTAATCAAGATGTAAGGAATGCATGGTTGGATAGAATCGATTTGCATCAAGTTGAGATGCATGTGGTTTTTTTTTTTTCGGTGATCAGCTGTGGTTGGGTTTCAAAAGCATGTTAGCTCTACAATTTGTGTATGAGCTTGTAATTATAATTGTTAGGATAAGGCCCCAGGAAGTTAGAGATCTCAAGGTAAGCGAGCTTGTCTAGCTTAGAGCTGCCCCACTAAAAGCCAACAAAAAATGAGACTGGTAGGGTTGGTCTACCAAAGTAAAACGAGCTAAAATAATAAGCTAAACCCATTTTTGGATGGACCGGTGAGTTAGAGGGCCAACCCACGGAAAAAAAAAAAATTGTTTTAACTTCTTTTAGAGAAACTTCAAAGAAAAAATAATAAATTTTTATTTTGATATATCAATGAGATTATATTCCTAATTTCTTTTAAAATAAATAAATTACATATATAATATACACATAAAAACCAGTTAGATACATTTTTAGATGATTCCAACAATTGTATACTTAACAAATTATAAGAAATCCTCACAAAAGTTTTTAATATGATAATCTTCAAAGCATTTGAACGAACCCAAAGAGAAAAAAGTGTGCAAGTATATACAATTGTCTTCGTTGTATTCTTTTTTAAATATATACAAAATTTTTTAATATGATAAACTTTTTATGAATACATAATTTGACTTCTTTTTTAAAAATTTAAACAACGGAGCCTTGAGCCAAGCCCACCCTATCTCGCCTAAGTTTGTAGGTTTGGCGAGCTGGAATTTCTAAATGTGTTCAACAATTCAGCTTAACTCGCTAAAAAATGTGGTTTTGGCATATTGGCTCGGCAGGCTTGGCCCTTTTTTACATCTCTACTGAAGGGAAAAAATTGAAAAGAAATTTTTGTAAATAAATTATATCCATAAATTTACACATAAATTCAACTAAGCATTCTTTTAATAAAAAAGATTTCTATGCCTTCTGATAGATATTCATATTCGATTGTGAGTCCTTGAAGTAAAAGGAAGGAGATTTTTTTATACTTATAATTTTGTCATTAGCAATAATAATATGTATTTCACATGTTTCTTTTATCACTTAAGTGACCAATGATTAATAGTGTCATGACTTGATTTGAAAATGTGATCGGCACGTGAGGAATCCTATCCCCACGTAAGCCTTGTGACCTATGAGTCTCTCTATATGCATATAATAATAGTAAATCCATTTTCAAAGTAATATAAAACATCCCTGATATAAATCTCTAGCTCTTGGAAAATCAAATCATAAATAATTTCACATAATTAGTTTCAAAATCAAACTCGAAGTTTGTCTCTATAATCCGAAATATATCAAGTTGCTCTATGCAAGATAACCATGAGGACTATAATAAAGTGAATTCAAAATAATCATGATAAATAATGCAAATCTATCTCTATGGTCCAGGACCCTGCTCGTAATGTACACTGGAGCACTTTATTCTTTATACAAAATGCGAAGGATACTTCACTCTGAAATGAAGCTCACCAATTGACAACTGAATCTGTAATGGAAAAAGGGTGAGGGTGAGTTTAATAAAAAACTCAGTGAGTAGACCCTAACCCACAACCCTCTTATGGGACAACAACAAAGATATACCTACATATAAAATTATTAAAACTGGTTAATGCATTAATAACTCTGAATTATATCATATATGTAAACATAATGGCTCTAAAATTCATATTCTCTGGAAAACATAACAACAGTATACTACTAGAGAAATAGGAATATTTGGTTACACATTTGATATCAATAAATCTATATATTCTTTCGTTATGCATGTCAACTATGACATAACAAATTCTCTGCTTTATGATTCTTCTAGAATCTAAATTGGACATCTAACTAGGTTCCATTTTGTGCTCTGTGAGATTGTCCCTAAGGACAACTTGGTACCAAAGTTAACGATCAGGGGTTCAACAGTTAACATACTGTCTATTTCTCTATAGCTATCATCTAGTCTCTAGTTCATAAATACTAATTTCAATTCTGTAATCCCTATGCCATACTTTGCTCTGAATTCAATCTCTATTATAGAAAATATAATACTCTGGATATCATCATGGAAGTCATAAATTCTCTAAATAATCATAATCATACTCTAGCTTTTCATAAAATCATTTTAGCAATAATGGTTCCATGAGTTTGCATTAAAACATCTCTTTCATACTCTTTTGAAAATCATAATTTTCATAAACTTGGTAAAATCAACTATAATCTCTAATATTTTGAAATAGTTTCTAAAATCATGAAATCATGCCACATTATAAGGAAAATAGCTATCATTATCAACATAAGGATCATAGGATTTGAACCCACTCACCTGGAGAGGAGGAATGACTGGTGTCAACACCAACAAAGCTCTAGGGAGGATGGATGGCACCAATATCTGCCATTGAAACCACAAACTCTAGATTAAACTCTACTAATCTCTAGAAAGCTCTAATCTAACTCTAATAACATTGGGGAAGCACCTCCCCACTTGACAACAATGGAGAAAAAAAATAACCCATTACATGGAGGAAGAACATGGAGTATACTAACATAAACAAAAAAAAAATCACTTTCCTTGGATCTTGGAGGAAGAGGATTTGAAGTTGGATTGAGAAAGAAAGATTGCAAGAGGGTTTGGAGATGAAGACTTTCATATTAGAGGCGAAAAGCCCGAGTTTGGGGTGTTTTAAAGGGATATGGGCTCTTTAAGTGAAACTACGTCATTTCTAGTACTGTTCTGAGATTGGGCCGGCTCGCTGTAGTGAGGTTGTTCTACATAATTCAACAGCAACAGTATCGTAACTACAACCCTTGGCCATTCATGCCTTCGAGGCCTTCCCGACTACTCAAGTGGGTCCTAGGGAATCCCTAAGGCCATACAGAAACTCATCTACTAACAATTAAACATCAGGTATTACATACTCCCTTCTTAAAAGAGAATTGGTCCCTAAAGCTTAAAACATACCCAAAAGAGGGAAAAGATGCGGATGCTTGATTCTCAAGGCTTCTTCGGTTTCCCAAGTGGCTTCATCACTGGATTAGTTCCTCCAAATGACTTTCATTGATGCAACTTTCTTTGAGCGAAGCATCTTGATCTACCTATCCACAATGGTAAGTGGTTCCTTTTCATACGACAAGCTCTTATTCACTTGAACCGTTTACAGGGTGAGCATATGAGACTGATCGGGCATATACTTTTTGAGCATACTGACATGAAAGACTGGATGGATCTCTGATAAACTGGGAGGCAGTGTCTGCTCCTACTCTCCCTAGGATATTAAACGAGTTGATATAGCATGGATTCAACTTCCCTCGCTTGTTGAACCTTACTACTCCCTCCATGGAAGACACCTTCATAAACACATGATCACCCTCTATGCTAGTTATCAGCATAAGATTTCTATTTAGACAAAGTTACCAACAACTATTCTCTGATCAGCTGGACCTTGTCTAGAGTCTCTTGTACTAGATTTGGGCCAAGATTCTTAGCTTCCCTAAGCTCAAACCATCCAATGGGAGATTTGCAACGTCTCCTATACAATGCCTCGAACGGTGCCATATGGATGCTAGCTTGATAACTGCTGTTATAAGAGAACTCTATTAGTGGCAAGTGGTTACACCAACTCCTACCGAAAGTCTAATATGCAAGCTCTGAGCATATCCTCTAACGTCTAGATCTTCCTCTCTGACTAGCCATCTATCTATGGATGAAAAGCTGTGCTTGAGTCAATCCAAGTCCCTAGAACTTCTTGAAATACTCTCCAGAACTGAGAAGTGAACTGGGACCCTCTATCTGATATGATTGGCACTGACATGCCATGAAGTATGCCAATCTCATCTATGTATAGCTAGGCATACTGAGCTGCATTGAAGGTTGTCTTCACTAGTAAGAAGTGAGTTGACTTGGTATTTGGTCCACAAGGCACTCCATATGCACAATACATTCTTAAAGCACCAATAATTTCATTCTACATGTGCAAACATGATTGTGTCTCATGAAAAGAGATAAAGACTAAATGGAAGTGAATATTATAATATGAAATAAACATATGTGTGTCTAACAAATTGAAGAAGTCATTTGAAAACAAGAAACCAAGGCTGGGATCTTCAAAAAGTAGAATGAGACTTCAGAAAGTACACATGGAATGAAGATATCAAGCAAGCTTTGAAGCAAGGATGTTCTACAACCTTTAGTCATCATCATCACAACTATTTTAATCATATACTACTCTGACTAAAGACCAAAAGATCATTCACTCATTAAGGAACTGATACCGTACTTCAGAATGTACACCTTACATCAAAACGCTACACTTCCCTGAAAAAGGAGGGAAAATTTAAAATTCAAATTTGAAGTCAAAACCAGTTACAGACTGGCACGTAATCTCTTTATTATTCAAGTGGCCTCAATGAACTCAAGAGGGGGTGAATTGAGTTCTCAAAATTTTTCTTGAAATTTCACACTCTAATTTCTTTTTCAATAAGATATAAGAAATTTTCTTGAAACTTAATTTAATAGATGAGAATGTAAGAGATATAAAGATCTAATTATATAGATGAACAAGACATTGAAAAGTAAACTTGCAATAACTTAAAGAGATAAGGGAAGAAAGAATGCAAACTCGGTTTGTACTGGTTCGGTCACTTCTTGTTGTCTACATTTAGTTCCCCCAAGCAACCCACTTGAGAGTTGTACTAGCTTTGATATCTTTACAACCAAAGAGCACTCTTACACCTTGGGATCCCTTATCATTTATGTTAGAGTTTCTTAAGAACCAAGAGATATCATACTCTTGTTCTAATAAGGGATACCTCACCCTTTACATAATCTTAAAGAAAAAAACAAAAATTCACTATTTGACTAGAGGAAATATTACAAATTGAAGTCCAATAAGGTTTTCTCAAGAGTAAGTGTATTTAGCCAAGTATTGAACAAAACGCTTGATTAATGAGAATGATTGTTAAAATGATCTTTGCAATATGTTTTTTTGCATTAAAAAGTGTTAAATGATATGTTTTTATAAACAAAAATTCATGTAGACTGTTGGGAATTGATCCCAAAAGATGTGTCTCTTCAAAACACATCCATTTGCACATTTCTAGGCCTATTAATCGATTACATGAACTGATAATTGATTACACAGTTCAAATTTTGAAAACTGATAATGGTCAAGTTGCTTGTAATCGATTACAATTATGAAAGTTTAGATTCTGGGCATATAAACAGCTTGGTAATCGATTACTTGATGTGATAATCGAGTATAACGATTCCATAAATTGAAAAATTAAAGTTTCAACATACTTTAATTCACTCTTTCATTCTAAAAACACTTTTAACCATCATTCAAAACATTTCCTTTATAAACAAACCCATGTTTTCACAAATTAAATCCAAACTTCAAGTAAAAACAATTGAATCATTCCAAATCAAATTTTCCTTAGAATCAAATTCATTTTATATTTTCCAAAATGGATCTTAGTGAAAAGAAACTTTAATTAACTTAACAATGGTTAAGTAATCTTATTAAATAAAACCTTTTAACAAAGTGATCTAAGTCCTAATTATTCTAACCATTTGACTTGATCATTTGACTTGTTCATCTTCAAGAAACTTCCATGCTATTTTGCTTCCATTTTTTATCATTTGATTTTTGGCATCATCAAAACCTATAACATAACATTCACACTTTTCTGCATATTTGGTCAACTAATCCAGCTTCTATAAGGAAAAGTTTAGAAACCATGTTCAGAAAGTAAAAAGTAGTTTTTAGAAACTTCAACTATATAACGGGTTTTGCAAAAGCTCTGACACCAGACAAGCTACTCTTCTAGATTACATTTCCACGAACAAATAGATGATCAACACGTCTCACTTAGACAACAGATCGAGGGCAACAGTCACAAAAGGAGACCATTTATAAATAGACATATTGAGCTTTCAAAGAGAACAACTTGACAATCACATAAGTGTTGAAACGCTGCAAAACATTTTCCTCATTTTTTTCCTGCGAAGTTCATACTTCTTGTACTCAGTCTTTTTTTTAAAAAAAAAAAAATCTTTTTTCTACATTCTTAAATAGTTTATATATTCTCCTAAGGAAGAAACGTTAGAAAGAAGTAATTAAAGCTATCTAAAGGTTTTCACTGTATATTTTAAGGAAACTTGAGTGTAGGTTAGTTTGAGTTACAAACCTAAACACAAACCATTGCATCCTCGATCCAGTAGTGATCAATGTGAGATAGCTTGGAGAGGTTATAGTAAAACTACTTGTAACACGATAGTAAGGTGTTCTTGTTGGTCACGGTTTAGCTTGGAGAGGCTGGTCAAAGACTACTCGGTGTTAGCTTAGAAAGGCAAGAACAAGACTACTTAGGGTTCAGCTTGAAGAGGCTAGTCAATAACTACTTGGTTGGTGATAGCAGGGGTTGTCTACTGATCACTGGTTATAGCTTAGGAAGGCTACTGTAAAGACTATCTAGTGTTTTCTTTTTCAGGTTGAGAAAGGTTAGTGGAACTTAATAGTTGCTAAGAACTGGATGTGAGCAAGTTTGGCCAACCCAGTATAAAACATCTGTGTAGTATCTTCTTCTTCCTTATCCTTTTACTTTTGCTGTTCAGTTTGAATAACTTAGTATATGTTTAAAGTTGATCTTTTTAGCTTAATTGTTACTGACACTATTCTTTAGAAAGTTACTTTCTGAAATACCTAACACTATTTCCACTGTAATTCAAGCTCAACGGTTGATAGTATTTTGTTCAAAGTTTCAGTTGCTAAAAGGTAAATAAAAGTGAAATATGATTCAGCCCCCTTCTCGTGTGCTTTTCTACCTACATATTGTACCATGCTCCACTAGGGTTGATTGGGCCCTAATGTGAGCATGAAAGGCTCCGAACTCCTCTAGTCCAAACTGGACTCCCTCTACCTCTGGCTCATGGATTTCCTTGATCAACTACCACTTCAAGGGTGCTATGTGGGCCAAACTGCCCATAGACTTCCTACTCAACACATCAGCTACAACATTAGCCTTACCAGAATGATAAGGTATGGTGCAATCATAGTGCTTGAACAACTATAGTCATTGGCAGTGCCTGAGATTCAAATCCTTTTGTTGGAAGATGTACTTCAAACTCTTGTGATCTGGGAAGATCTCACATATCTCTCCATACAGATAGTGCCTACAAATCTTCAACCATTTCTAAATCATGTATAGGGTAGTTTTGCTCATACTTCTTAAGTTGTTGTAAGACATAAGCTACAACTAGGCCATGCTGCATCAGGACATAGCCAAGTCCAACTCTAGAAGCAATATAGAATATCGAAAACCCACCTCTGTGGTTAAACAAGTCTTGAGCCTTTAGAAACTCCCTTCACAAGCATCCGACTACTGAAACTTTACCCCTTTCTGAGTCAACTTGGTCAGCGGTGCTGCTATTCTTGAGAAGTCCTTAACAAACTTTTGATAGTAACCCACCAAACCTAAGAAACTCCGGATCTTTGAAACTATGGAAGGCCTTAGCCATTACTAAACCATTTCAACTTTCTTCGGGTGAACCACGATGCCATTCTTAGACAATATATGTCCAAGGAATGCCACTTGATCGAGCCAAAACTCACACTTAGAGAATTTAGCATACAGCTAGTTTTCCCCTAGGGCCTGCAAGACGATCCTAAGGTGGTGCCCTTCGCTCCTAGAATAATCCACCAGGATGTCATCAATGAAAACAATCACAACGTGATCCAAGAACGGTCTCAAAACCCTGTTCATCAGGTCCACAATAGCTATAAAAGCATTGGTTAATCCAAAAGACATCACCAAGAACTCATAATGTCCATAACGGGTCCTAAAAGCCATCTTGGACACATCCTCGCCCTTGATATTCAATTAATGATAACCCAATTAAAGGTCAATATTTGAAAAACATCTAGCCTATTAGAGTTGATCAAACAGGTCATCAATATGTGGCAAGTGGTATCAGTTCTTGACAGTAACCTTGTTCAGCAGCTGTTAATCAATGCAAATCCTCATAGACCCATTCTTTTTCTTCACAAACAACAACAGAGCACCCCAGGGTAAGGTACTCAGTCGGATGAACCCTTTGTCCAATAACTCTTACAACAACTCTTTCAACTCTGTGAGTGTGAACAATCGGTACCCTTAAACTCTTAAAGCTCAACTCTAGGAACACTAAAATTTATAGACTTACTATAGCAGTCCACCATGGTATGGCACGAAGCTAGCCAGTCCACACCCAAGATGATGTTGAAATCTAACATATTTTCCACATGAAGATTCGCAAGTTTCTCCATATCCCTAACCTTAATTTCACACTATCTATAAACTAATTGAACCAATATGGGTTCTCCCAAAGGTATCCCCACAAGAAAAGGCTTCTCTAAGGTAGAAACAAGTCTCTCGAACCATGTTACAAAGGATGGGGAAACATAAGAATGTGTAGACTCAGGGGTCTATCAATGTAAAAGCCTCAAAGGAGAAAACTCTGATGATACCTGTCACTACATCAGTTGATGCTGTTGCATCTTGACGGGTAAAAGCAAACAAATGAGGCTGTCTCCTACTACTCTCACCTCTACCTCTATGACCCAAACCTCTGCCTCAAGGGTCCCTGCCCCTAGCTAGAGTAGTCAAACCACCCTAAGTCGCCAACTAATAAGACTGAGCTAAAGTTGTCAAGTTCGCTGACCCCTAATTGGATGCTCCTTAGTAGAACAGACACCTTGCACGCTTGTGGCCCTATTGGCCACAGCCATAACAAGCAAATAGGCCAATCATGCACTACCTGGTATGTCTCCTTCCGCAAGTTTGACACATGTATAGACTCCGAATTGATGGTTGACCATTGTGCTGACTGCCCTCTCTACTCTGACTCTGAGAAGCAGCATGCCTAGTTGGGGCGGGCTCTAAGAAGGTGGCCCTGCCCGACTAGGACCACTGCTGGCCTTGCTAGCTAGATCCTCTACTCATACCAGCTCTTCCAGAAAAGTGGCCACGTGTCTTGGCCTTCTTGCTCGACTCTGAATCCATTCTCCTTTCAGCAAAAACAACCTCTAACCTGATCGCTATGTCCACTACTTGGGCATAATCCATGATCCCCCACGTATTGCTAAAGACTCAAGAACACTGTCCTTGGGCAAACTTTGGACAAATTGTAATGCCTCTGAAGGAACTCGTCATACCAGATCCCCGCCTAACCTCCTAGCTGGAAGCTAGCCAATTCTGTTGCTCTCTCAAAAGAGCAATAGATGACTTTTGTGATCTTCTCTACCTCTCGAAGGAATGCTTGAGGATCTTCCATCATGAGACACCCTTGGAAGGTGGGTAGATCCATCCTCTTGAAGTGCTCTAATGCTAAGTCATCCAGATCTCTAACTGGCTGCTAAACCGGGGGTGGCTATAACCCGACTTCGGCCTATCCAACCAACACTCCTGAGAGGGTGGCCAGAGCCTACTCTAAGACTCTGAAACGAGCATTGGAGCTAGAAGAACTGCCGCTATGGTGGCAGTGTGAAGAAGGATGACGTAGGGGAGGCATACTGAATCTGAAAGAACAGGAATGTAAGGGATAAAACACAAATCTCTAAAGGAAGACAAGACTCTATCTGAACCTAGACTATTCCTAAAGGCCTTAAGTAACACTCTGTTAATGTAAATGGGCACACTTCCATTTACATAAACATTGTGCTACTTGTGGACACTTGCTCCATTGACATGCAAGGAAACCTATGCTCTTATACCACTTTTTCATGACTTGATTTGGGAACATGATCGGCACGTGAGGAATCCAGTCTCCATGTAAGTCTCGTGATCTCTTAGTCTCTCTATATGCATATAATAATAGTAACATAAAACATCTCTGATATAAATCTCTAATTCTTGCAAAATCAAATCATCATAAATAATTTCAAATAATTAGTTTCAAAATCAAACTCTAAATCTATTTCTATAATACAAAATATAACGAGCTGCTCTATACAAGATAACCATGAGGATTATAATCAGGTAAATAAAAAATTATCATGATAAACAATGCAAATCCATCTCTATGGTCCGAGACCCTGCCCACAGTGTACACTGGAGCACTCTATTCTTTATACAAAATGCAAAGGATACTTCACTCCGAAGTGAAGCTCACCAACTGACAATGTGTATTGCTAAGGAGGAGATGGATAAGAAGGACCTGCAACAACTGAGTCTGTAATGGAAAAGGGGAGAGGGGTGAGTTTCATCTAACACTTAGTGAGTAGACCCTCACCCATAACCTTTTCATGGGACAACAATAAAGATATATGTACATATAACATCATTAAAACTGGTTAATGCATTAATAACTCCAAATCATATCATATATATAAACATAATGGCTCTAAATTCATATTCTTCGAAAAACATAACAATAGTATACTACTAGAGAAATAGGAATATTAGATTACACATTTCATATCAATATATCTATATATTCTCTGGTTATGAATGTCAACCATGACATAACAAATTCTTTGCTCTATGATTCCTTTAGAATCTAAATTGGACACCTAACTAGGTTCCGTTCTTTGCTCTGTGAAATTGTCTCTAAGGACAACTTGGTACCAAGGTTAACAATTGGCAGTTCAGTCGTTAACTCACTATCTGTTTCTCTATAGCTACCATCTAGTCTCTAGCTCATAAATACTAATTTCAATTCTTTAATCTCTATACCATACTTTGCTTTGAATGCAATCTCTATTATATAAGATATAATACTCTGGATATCATCATGGAAGTTATAAATTATCTAAATAATCATAATCATAATCTAGCTTTTCATAAAATTATTTTGGCAATAATGGTCCCATGAGTTTGCTTTAAAACATCTCTTTCACGCTCTTTTGAAAATCATAATTTTCACGAACTTGGTAAAATCAACCATAATCTCTAATATCTTGAAATAATCTCTAAAATTATGAAATCATGCCACATTATAAGGAAAATAGGTATCATGATCAGCATAAGGATAGGATTTGAACCCATTCACCTGGAGGGGAGGAAGGAGTAGTGTCAACACCAACGGAGCTCCAAGAAGAAAAGATGGCACCAATATCTGCCATTGAACCTACAAACTCTAGATAAAACTCTAACAATCTCTAGAGAGCTCTAATCTAACTCTAACAACATTGGGGGAGCACCCCCTACTTGACAACAATGGAGAAAAACAATAACCCATTACATGGGGAAGGAAGAAAATGGAATAAACAAACATAAAGCAATAACAATCACTTACCTTCGATCTTGGAGGAATAGGATTTGATGTTGGATTGAGAGAGAAAGATTGGGAGAGTGTTTGGAGATGAAGGGTTTCAAATTGGGGTGGCAAGCTCGAGTTTGGGGTGTTTTAAAGGGGTAAAGGGCTCTTTAAGTGAAACTATGTCATTTCTAGTACTATTTTGAGATCAGCCTCGTTTGCTATAGTGAGCCTCAAGATGCAGCCACTAGCTACAGCGAGCCTTCTTACTCGTCTTCTTGTTGCAGTGAGGCTGTTCTGCAGAATTTTGCAATAATAGTAGCCTAACTGCATCCTTTGGCCATCCATGCCTTTGGGGCCTTCCCGGCTACTCGAGTGGGTCTCGAGGAACCCAAGGCCATACAGAAACTCTTCTACTGACACATGTACATTAGGTATTACAAATAGTCGAATGAATATTTATTTGGTTATTAAAATTGCATGCGTGCTTCATTTTAATTTATGAAATTAAGAAATTATCAATTTATTTCTTCAAATTACAAAAAGCGAATTAGTCATTTCGCCAATTCGAATTCGTCCACAAACATTATTCTATAAACTAATTTAGTTTTTTTTTTCACAATTTTGGGAATTGAATTGATAATTTCTTAATATTTGACATTGAAATGGAGCACCCATGCAATTTAAAGCACAATAATGAACCTTTCCTCGTTAAGAGATGCAAACGGGTTAGTTTGGATTGGATTTGAAAGGAAAAATGAATTTTAATAAATCACTTTTTAATTAGTTCAGATTGCTTTGAATTCATGATTTTATTTTGCAAAATCCAAAACAAACCAATCCGATCAACTTTGGGTTTGTTCGGATGGGTTCATTGGATTTACCCATTTTTTTCCTTCAATTTTTAACCTAAAAATTTAATAAAATACTCTAAATTGTAAAATATCAAAATTTTATATAAATAAATTATCATATGTTAAGATGCCATATTCTATTATGGTATAAGTTTACAATGATAATGATATGGCTTTCATTTGGGTATCAAATTGCATATTAATTATAGTAAATGGTAAATGGATAATGAACAATGAATGGGAGTAAATGGATTTCGGGTTAGTAATCTGTAACAACAAAAACAACAACAATAATAATATTAAGAAGATTGGTTCAAATTAGATTTCAGGTTGGAGGATGTAAAGCTAATAACCGAACCTATATGCGATTGGTTCCTATTGGATCCGAACCAATTGACCCAATGGCCCAATCCGAATCGGATCATTCTAATCGGATTGGTTTGAATTCATAGAGTTCATTGGGTTAGTTCGATCCGCTTACAAGGGTCACCCATATAATTTTTAATAAATGTCGGTGAATTGTTGCAACACTTTAACAAATGAAGTGTGTCTCTGTTGGTAATTGACTTTGAATTTTATAGGAAAAATTACACCAATCTCCAGTAACATTAGTTAATATTATGTTTGTCTCATTTTGAATTTTAAAACTATACTTACCTCTCTTAGTTCCAGCAAGTAATTTCTTAAATCTCAAAATTACCCTTAACTATTCATCTCCTTTCTCCTTCCTTCTTCGTCTTCCAAGATTACATAAGAATAATTCATTCCAAACAACATAATCTAGCTTCTGCCAACTACATAGTCAATTTCATTGACCAAACTCAATTTTTAAAATAATCTCCCCAGCTCAGGTGAGGCTACAATTGACAACGAAATTAACAAGTCTTCACAATTTGATTGAAACCATGAATGTCACTACAAACCACTTCGTTTATTCAAATAAAGTTGGACAACACAATGAGAGCCTACAAACCACTTCTTTTACTCAAATAAGCTTGGACAACACAATGAGAAGCGAGGAGGTTTAGGCGATACCAAAAGTCTTTTAGCAATGGCTCTATTAGTTGGTTGGGGGATTGGGAGGGTGTTTTAGGGTTGATACACGTGTTTTTTTATTTATATTTTTTCCTTGTTTGGGGTGCTAGAGATTTGGGGGTTTACAAAAAATAAGTGGCTTTCGAGATAAATTACATATAATATAAACTAGTGTAGTATCTCATGCGATGCACGGGTATGATAACTACATTTCATGCATAATGATGGATATGATTTGAGTGATATCAATAATGATAATATTTTATAAACATGTACTTCAATATTGTATTACATTGCAGTTGTGGTTTAAAATTGTGGATAACATAAATTGAAAATAGTTCTTTTTCCAAAGTAAACATAAATTATAAAAAAAAAAATGAAAGATCACCAAATAAAAGGAAAATATGATTGAACATGACAAATGAAAATCAAGAAGCTCCCATTGCATTTGAATGATTAAAAAGCAAAAGAAAAATGTTAATTAACGTTGAATGAATATAAAATTGAGAAAATATGTGTAATGAACATTGCATATATAAGGTGACATGCTATGTAAATGCATGGATGATTAGTGCTTACCATATGAAGCAATGTTTTCAAATATTTCTCTATAAACCATGTTCATGATAATGCGATTAAGTTATATTTTTATTTGCTTAGAATATTTTGATTTTTCCTATAAAATAAAACATATACAAACATCAATTATTAATTTTAATTTAATGAATTTAAATTTTTATGCATTGGCAGTGTGAATATTTTTTAGATAATCATCTAATTATGTATTGTTACATAAGTCATAATAGTTAACTTCACATACACTACTTGAAAAATCATTAAAATGAAAGATTTTGAATGGTGGATGATTATGTAAAATGATTTTACATTATTAGTTCATTAGAATTAAACTTTAATTTACTATTTTCACTCTATCTGTGTATTTACCTTAGTTTTTATATTGCAAAATATTTGTCCATTGCTTATATTAAGAAGCATTAAATTTTTTATTTTCAATATTATCCCCAATGTAATTAATAGTGTTTATTTTTCAACAATATTGTAATAATATAAATTTATATTTTAATAAGAATAATATAATCCACTTATACATCTGTTTACTATTCTTAAGATATATTTGTTATTTTCTTAATGTATGTGCTTTTTTTTATTTTTGAACATATAGAGTGAAAAAAAGGGTGTATATATTAATAATAATTTCTTATAAATGTACTATTATCTTATTAGAATATAAAAAAATATTATTATTACAAAACATAGATCAATAAATGAATTAATTCAAATTGAATTTAAGTTGTTAGTAATTGTAAGATAATATTTTTATTTTATGAAAATTTTAAGATAATTGTTAAACATACAATAACTATTATAAGAAACATTTATGAATATATATAAATTATTTGTTAAAATTTATTTTCCAAATTGTTTTTTATACTCTTCTATCCACATGCGTTTTATATTTACCATGACTTATCATGCCTAATGGCTTTATTTCTTTTGAGCTATTGATTTATTTGAAGCCTCACTTTGAGCTTTGAGCTTTATTTCTCTTGAGGCATTCATTTATCATAAATTATACTTTACCCATTGATAAACAAAATGTAATATTCATTTAGTCATTTTTCATTTAAGAAAATTGCACTCAGAATTCTTTGGCATTATAAAAAGTCTTGATGGTTAAAAAATTACATTTCCCAATTGTCTACAAAGACAAATAAAAGAAGGACAAAGATACAAACTTATATTTAATGACTACTCAAATAGTTAGAGGCATCTGTAAAAAAGCAAACAATGGGAGAATAATAACGTCATGGATGCAAGGAATTGGCATTCTTCCATATCGACAAAAGTAAAATGGCGAAAGGCAAACCTTCAAATTACTATCTTATAAGCCCTTTCTCCCTAGGAGTGTTGAAGCTAAAGAAGATTAAGGATATGATTCTTCTTGAGATGTCAAAGAACTTTTAAAATGCGATGAAGAGACTACATCTAGTCTGCTACAACGAAACTTAGAAAAAAGGAAGATATAAAATGTGAATATACTAATTGATGCCGTGTCATGACCCGATTTGGGAACGTGACCGACGCGTGAGGAATCTCATCCCCACATAAGTCTTGTGACCTCTGAGTCCTCTCTAAATCTACCTATGTGATACAAAATATATGAGTTCTCTCTATACAAAATATCCATGAAGACTATAATCATGTAAATACAAAAAGATCATGATAAATCAATGTAAATCTATCTCTATGGTCCAGGATCCTGCCCGCAATGTATACTGGAGCACTCTATCTCTAACCAAAAAGCAAAAGACACTTCACTCTAAAGTAAAGCTCACCAATTGAAAAATCTCTACTCCTAGGGAGGAGGTAGCTGAGAGGGACCCGTAGTAGCTAAAGTATCTATAATGAAAAAGGGAGATGGGTGAGTTTCATCTAAAACTCAATGAGTGAATTCTCACCTATAACCCCTTTTATAGACAACAACTAAGATGCATAAAAATCATAATATTACTAATAATCAATGACAATAACAATAATAAAACAAATTCTAAAACTATTATAGTAATCCCATATATATGTAAACTCCAGAACCCTTCAGAAAGTATAAGCTAAAATGTTTTGATTGATAACAAAGCCAGTTTAAAGAAAATACTTTGAAGAATGACTAATAGCTACCTTAAGTTTCTTGACATAGCATAACAGGTTAATCCAATTTGTATCACATGGACTTAAAGCAAAATTAATATTTACTTTGCATGTGTAAACATGTTTTATCTCATGAGAAGAGATTAAGTTAAATAGAAAGTGAATATTACATCAAGCAAAGAATGCATATACAGATTAAAGCACAATTCAAACTTAGAGCAAGAATAATGTTTCACTTTGCATGCGCAAGCATGATTTATCTCATGTGAAGAGATTAAGTTGAAAAGCAAGTGAATGTTATTTCAAGCAAAAGAACATATTCAAGTTTACGGACCAAAGGCATAGAAGCAGACTCGAATCAGGAATAATTTCACTACACATGAGAAATCATGTTTATCTCAAGAGAGGAGATGAAGCTTAAAAAGGTGAATATTATCGCGTGGAAAGCAAGTATAAATGCCTGAGGACTGAAGCGGTTCATTCAAGAAACCAAGGAGGGGGTCTTCAGAAAGTAGCACCGGACATCAGAAAGTACACCCAAGATGAAGAAATCAATTCATGTCCAAGAGAAACATGTTACTCAGTCATCAATCAATACAATCGCAAAGAAATCATCATCAAAGGATCAAGATTGAAGACTGGAAGATCAAAAAAAAAATTAAATAGATTGATTACCCTATCAGAAAGCTCACTTTACTGTAGAGCACAAAATGCTAAGGAAAATGAAAGGAAAATTTGAATTTCAAAATTCAAATCTCGAATCAAACCTAGTGTTACAATTGGTATGTCATCTCTTTTGCCTAGTTGATTCATGATCATATCTTCTAGAAGGAGGAGTTCAGAAACTATGGTCAGAAAGTAAAAAGAAAAAATAAGGATATCAAAAACCTTTATAATACAACGGTTTCTGCAACCGATGTGACAAGTCTGTTAGCCTACCTCTCTAGAGTAACGTTCCAAGACATAACTGATGATCTACATGTGTCACTTGGAGATCTGATCAAAGGCAATGATCATGAAGATGAACCTGTATAAATAGAGATGCCATACATAAATGCAAATGAGAAAGTTGAAGATATTTGAGCAGAAATGCTGGAAAAATCTCTCTACACTTCCTGTGTTGTTCATCATATTATGTAATCAATCATCTTGAAGTGTAAAAACCTTCTTTCTTTATTCTGTAATTATTTATATGCTCTTTTCATGAAGAGATATGAGAAAGGAGTTGCTCATATTTCCCAGGTATGTATTAGCAAATATTCTTAAGGAAACATGAATGTAGGTTAGTTTTAGTGGCAACCCAAACACATAACCTTTGTAACCTTGATACGGTAGTGATTAGTGCGAGACATAGCTTGGAGAGGCTAAGGTAAAACTACTTGCAATGGGATAGTAAAGGTATTTGCTTATTATGGTTCAGCTTGGAGAGGCTGATTCAAGACTACTTACAACATGGCAGTAGAAGCTGTCTGCAGGTCATAGTTCGGCTTGGAGAGGCTAGTACAAAACTACTCAGCTAAGTCACAGTTGGGGTTGACCACTGCGCAAGTTAGAGCTTAGGAAGGCTATTTTAAAGACTATTTTTTTTACTTTCTTAGGTTGAGAAAGTTGTTGTTAATGAAATCTCAACGTGTGTTGATTACTGGATGTAGGCAGGTTGGTCGAGCCAGTATAAAAATACTTGTGTTCATTTCTTTCCTCCTTAACCTTTTTATTTTTCATGTTATGCACTTTAAGTCAATTATTAATCAAGTATTGTTAAAATTCATAACTATTATCATGCGTCAGAAACCTTCTTTCTGAAACATCTAACCATTATTCCGCTGCACTTCAAGCTTAATGCTTGATTGTATATTGTATGTTGATGTTTCAGATTTAAAAAGAAGAAATTAGAAAGCATGATTCAATCCCCTTTCTTGTGCACTATTTTACCAACAATATAAACACATAAAACAAAGCTCTAAAATCCTCTGAGTCACAGTCAATAATACTCTGAACTTAATAAACACACATAAGAATAATAATAATAATAACTGTTTGTAAATATCTCTATTCTCTATAAGCAACTCACTAGGTCCAGATTTGCTATATTCTCTAGAAGCTTTGCCTCCATGGCTGTTTATTTTTATTGCCTCCGTGGTAGTTTAATACCATTGCCTCTATGGCTGTTTAATGTTATTAGCTACATGGCCGTTTAACGCTATTACCTCCATAGCTGTTTAATATTATTGCCTCCATTGCCGTTTATTAAATCTTATCATACATAACTCAACAGAAATAAATAAAATTAATAACAATAAAATTTCATAACTAAAGGGGTACCCAGTCCTTCGTGAACGTGAGCCCCTAAATTCTTAGCACTTTGAGAGTTCTAGATTCATATAACTATAACAATCTGACTTTAGCATAATCGTGACTATGAAAATCAAGCTCAAGGGATCACCCGCTTGTAGGCATTCTGATTTCAAGCCCACAAAATATGTATCTGACAATTGCTATGAATCATATTGAATTTCGTACCTCTGGGTGCCATAAATTGTAGTTCTCAATTTAAATTTCAACATATATAATCATAACACTGCTTTGGCTACAACATCTCTAACATATATAATCATAACCCTGCTTTGGCTACGTATAAAAATCATTTAAGCAACAATGGTCCCATGAGTTTTTGAAAATATAGTTTTATGCTCTTTGAAAACCACAATCTCATCAACTAAAAAAAATCATTGCCAATCTCTAATTCTTTCTAAAATAGCCTCAAATCATACATTCATGATATCTAAAAATCATGATTTCATAAACTTAACATAATTAACAACTATCTAAAATCTCTTTGAAATATGCTTTAACATTATATGTTATGCCACAATATGCAGAAAATAACTCTAATGACAAAAAATAAAGGTCATAGGATTGAACTCACTCACTTGGAGAAGGAGACTAAGAGGGAACAACTCCGGTAGAGCTCCAAGGAGGATGGATGGCACCAATGTCTATCATTTCAACTATTAAACTCATGAATACTCTATGGGTATCTCTAGATTACTCTAACACAACTCTAACAACATTGGGGGAGTACCTCCACTTGACAATAATGAGGGAAACAACAAAGCCCATACTCTAGAACATATAGTAGAGAGGCAGAAAATGACAAAAACTAACAAAACCCTTACCTTTGATCTTGGAGGATAAAGATTTGATGATAGATGGAAGAGGAAGAGAGAAATGAAGGAGGAAGGAAGAGTTTTTAGGTTCTAGAATAAAGGAGCCCGATTTGGGGGTTTCAAAGGGGAAAGGGATCCCATTTATTAAAACTGTATCATTTTGTACTGTGCTAGCATCTGCTCGCTGCAGCAAACCTAGAGGACAACCACTCACTATAGCGAATATATCTCGCTACAGCGATCCTCCTGGCCAATCAGCTCGCTACAACGAACATAACTCGCTGTAGTGAGGTTGTTCTGTAGAATTATGCAACAACATTACTTACATTTCTTAATTCTAAGTTAATATTCTCATTTATTTTACTCTTCATGAACTTTAAAACATAAATGTAAATAAAAAAATATCCCCCATTTGGATTCAATAAAATACTAAAACAATCAAAACCCTAACCAATCAAAATCCAATTCTTGAGTTCCAGTTCAAATTTGGGAATTCTTACAATTTTCTAAACTTGTGGGCTAAAAATGAAACGTATAAAGGTTTCCTAAACTTCATTAAAAATCACTTTTTAATTTGTTTTCCTTTGGAGACAATTACCAGTACTTTTGATCCCAAGAAAATAGCTCTATCATATAGCCCTCCGAGGAGGTGTAGGCTCTAAACTTAGTGAAATCTCAAACCCGGCAACATGGGTGGGTCTCGGGGTCCTTGAGGCCATACATAGCTTATCTACTGACACGTGTACACCGAGTATTACATGTCGACAATGCAGTATTGTCGTGAAACCATGAGGTTCATACAGCATATGTTAGATGAATGTAAAAATTGGCTTTTACTTAAAAGAAAATAAAAACTTATTTTATTTTATTTTATTTATTTATTTCGTAAGTGAAGAATCAACCCCAAGCATGGAAGAGAAAACCGAACTGGTTAGTCGATCCAATTAAGCTCCAAAATTCGGGAAAATTCAAAATTGGTCAAGAATCGGTCAAAACTAGCAAAATCGGCAAACCAGACTGGTTAGATCGGTTTGAAATTTTTTTTTTTTTTTGGGAAAACTTAAATACTAATATTTTATGGTAGCCATAGAACAAAAATGAAAAAAATGGAACCGAAGAAGGGAACTAACAAAGATTGTTAGGTTGTTCTTCTTCTCTCTCTATCATTCGCAGGCTGCTCACTATAGACCTCGCTGGTCATAGACAAATATTATTTTTAAATGCTTTGTGGCCATGCTGTAAGACTGAGATTAGAGAAACTTTATATGAACTATGTTATTTTTATAAACCTATGAATATCTCACGACCCGACTTGGGCATGTAAGAAATCTCATTCCCATGTAAGCCTCGTGACCTGTATTATTTCTACGTGCATATTTGAATTATGAAAAATCCATACAATAGGTGTTTTTCTACATACAAATCACCTGCTCTTGAAACCATATTTATAAAACCAAAACATTTAGTGACTTTCAATCATAGTATCATAAAATACGCATAGAGTCATTTACATACAAAGAGGTTATGGAAAACATAGTCCTTTACACATAAAAAGTCAGTGGAAAGATATAGGTTATATAGTCCAAATAATATCCAAATATACAAGACCATGGAAAATGTAACCATGCCCTACAGTCTGAGATCCTGCCTGCATTATACTGTAGCACATCTAGAGCAAAATATAGGACATCTCACCTAATGGGCTCAGCAACTGAAATCTAACGCTACTAGGAAAAAGATGGAGTAGAAGTACCCTCAGCAGCTATAGTATCTGTAAAATATGAAATGAACATATGGGTGAGTTTTGTAACGAAAACTTAGTAAGTGAGCCCCCATCTGGAACCCCCTTCATAGGGCACCAAGAGAAGGTACACGACACCAGAATAATAGTGATAGTAATAACAGTATCAAGCATTTCATAATTATAATCAAGTTTTCAAATCTTGGCTTCTATCACCTGACCTAACAGTATTCTAATAGAGAAACAGTAGTCTTTGTTCTGGTTACGTACAATGTCTATAACATAACAAACTTTGAATATAAATGTCTAGTCATATTTGGGCGTTACGTATTGTCAACCTCAATATGATAATAAATCTATGAATAATAACTCTGAATATTTCTGACCTTAGGCTACTTGGTACCAAGGTTAACGGATTAACTGCTGTTAACATACAGCCTATTTCTCTCTAGTTACTGCCAGCTCAACTAAAACCTCATTCTCTTCTCTATCATTCCCAAAGTCTTCTATCCTAGAGTTCAAAATCTCTTTTTATATAATAGTATACAGTATCAAAGTCATATAATCATAAAACCAGCTTTAAATGATTAAATTTGCAATGCAACTATACAAAAACTCATCCTTAATGATAGGTGTCCCATGGTTTTCAAGAAAACACATTTTCTTATTAAACCAATAGTTCATAACACAATATTTCACAGAAATCACAGTAGTTCACAATATAAACTCTAAAATCATATATGCTCTCATGTTTTAAGTGAAAATAGATATAATGATTAACATAGAAGTTACAGATGTGAACCCACTCACTTGGAGTGGCAGTAGACACAGGAATATCACCAGCAGAGTTTTAGGAGGTGAGAACAGCACCAATATTTATCAATGAAGTAATAGAATTCTAGATTAATTGCTAAAACCTCTATATAACTCAAATCTAATTCTAATAAGTTGAAAGAACTCTACGTCCTTGAAAGGTAGGGAAAACTTCATGCTAACCCCCAAAAACAAAGAAAAATGGAAGGAATACAAGCAAAATCACTAGAATAACATACCTTGAAGCCTTAAAAGTAAAAGATTGAAGTTGATTTCAAGAGAAAATGGAAGAAATAGAGTTTGGGAGTGAATTTGGGGTGGAGAGCTGAGTTCCTTTGAGTTTTGGGGTGTGTTTTGAGTGAATGAAGATCCTGGACCCCAAAATAGGGGTTTTTAATGCTTTGACGACCGCCTGGGCAGTCTCCTGTCCAACTGTTGCACCGACTTACTTTCTGTTTACTGCCTGGGTGGTCATATGACCGCTGGGGTGGTCTCAGTTACTTACATTTATTTCCTATTAACTTTAAAATATAAATGTAAATAAGGAAATACCCCTCCATTTGGACTCAAATAAAATATCAGAAAAATCAAAATCCTAACAGATCAAAATCTAAATTTTGGGTTTTAGTTCAAATTCGGGAATTCTTACGATTTTTCAAACTTGGAGGCTATCAATGGAATGGTTAAAGACTTGGTAAAATTCATTAAAAATTGTCCTTCAACTAATTTTGTTCTTGAGAACAATTACCGGGACTTTTGGTCCAAAAAATATAACTCTATTATATAGCCCTCCAATAACGTGTAGGGTCCAAACTTAATGAAATTTTGGATTCGAAATAATATGTAAGGGTGACTGACAACCCTTCCTAGTTTGAAAAGATTTTTTCCAACCTTTTTATTTAACCTAGGATATTATAGAAAATATATATATATTCTGATTGAATCCCGGTTGAACTAGTTGGACCTCTAAACCTTTGAACTAGTACCTTGACCAGTTCAATACCTGGTTCGATTTTCTCTTCCTTGACCCCAAGTGGGATAAATTACAGAGTCAAAAAATCTACAAACAAACAAAAAGCATAACATAAATTACAATTTCATTCTCCCTATTCTACTATCATATCCACCAAGTGCATCACAATACATTCACTACACTACTTTCTGCTCCACCTAAATTCGCAATATGTGCATCAATCTTTGTGTTAAAGCAATCAAATTCAGTCCATATTCCATGTTGCGACCACAATACTATGAATGTACACCGAAAAGAAACCACACCAATTATCTTGGTCAACCTAGTAGCTCCTCATGCATGGAAGAAAACCATTCTCTGCCTTAATAGATAACACTACTCCTGTAGCATATTGATCTAGACCTGCCTTTGTTTCATTGTATGACAGTAAACCAGAAATATAACAAAATGTAAAGATTGTTTTAAATACAAAGCACCACCTACTTGGCAAAATTACCAGCCAACAAATGAGCATTTCACTTATGCACACCTCCTTCCTCATAGAGAATTTTAATCAATAAATGTGCCTTAGCCAATGCAATCCTGACCCCATATGCATTCTTTTTAAGGAGCTTCTCGAATATTGACATCTTGTAATCTTCACCAAATCAAATTTCAAACTCACAAAATTTGCCATTATGCAGATCTTAAAAGCATCCGCCAAAACTTCAATAAAATCTCTACAAAACAATATTAGGACACACAAACACCCCATTTACACATCCATATCAACACACATGCAAACTTACACCACATTCCAACACAAACAACAGTCTAATATTCTCACTCACACTAAAGTGATTACCTCACACTCACATTAAAAAGGTTTATGGGGCATATACATTGTTCAATTTCAAGTTTGTACGTCATGACATAAATCATTGGCTAAAGACTCTTTTTTTTTTTCATAGTTATTTAAGACTGAACTAACCAAAAAAAGGGAAGGTCAGTGTAAAACAAATTAGAACAAACAAAAATCCTAACCATGGATATGTTAATATGCTAAGCACATGGGGTTTATAATAATCATCCCCTTAATTACTGCTACTGTTAGGTATCCCTAAAAAAAAAACACTCTCCTAATAATCATATGAAATAACCATAGCTCACATAATGAAAGCTGAATAATAACTACATGAGATTCACCTTAGCACCAGAAACAACACCCTATTATCATAACTGTGAACACATTATCATCCTCCAAGCGAACTCATCCAAGCAATTCATGCATTATATAAGAAAGTAATATATAGAACTTATTTGTGATCAAACTAACAAAATATATTTGTATGGAGTTTAGGATATCCGGAGCATAGATGCTAAAATTATCACAATCACCAAGTCCATGCCTCTCTCTCTCTCTCTCTCTCTCACACACACACACACACACACACACACATATGGAGTTTAGGACATCCTTCATGTTCCCTTTGTTTTAGCCAAATAGGAGAGCATGTACATATGCCTTCTCAAAGTATATGGTCATCCAAAAAGATGTTTATATTCAATTTTGATTTGTTTTTAGCTTCCCTTTCTAGTTATAGGTTCACTGTAATAATGTTATAATTTTAAAATATGCAAAACTATCACATTTGCTTGTTGTGCACCTCTTTGCATATATATATTATATTTAATAGGTATAGAAGGAACCCATGAATTAGTTGTTAGCATAGTATCGATGTGAAGAGAGATACCTGAGAACAGAAACTCGAGTCATACTTGATTTAATAGATTTTGAACCACCACCAGAACATGAGAACAACAAACACATGATAAATAAAGAAATAATGCACACGTTTTTAGATATCAAGAAAAAAAAATTAAAGGTTTATTATTCTATTAAATGAAGTGCATCAACAATGACAAAGCAATCTCAAAGAATACAAATAGCAGATTATGACTACTCATCTCACTTAAAAGGCTAGCACAACCACAAGTCAATCATAAACATGGCAATGATTTTTTTTTTTTAAATGGAAGGGCTCAAGCTTAACTAAGCAGGGATTGAGCGCAAAAACAAACACATAGTTCATAGTTACCAAACACAACAAGACAAAACCCAATAATAATCAGCTAACCAAGTGTTTGGCCATCACAAAAACCAAGAAAACAGACAAAACCAAAAAAAACAAAAAGCATAAACAACAAAAGATAAAGAAATAAAAGTAAAAACAATGCTAATTTAACTTATTATGATTTCGTAGTGATTTGCACTAACTTTGGCTTTTGAATCTTATTCTCATCACAAACTAAAACAATGCAAAAGTTATGGAGGCATATGAGTAACAAAAAGATGTGAATCAGATCGCATTCACAAATATTACAAAATATGAAGTTTGGTAGGATAAAGGAAGTAAAAGTTGTACTATCCGTAACAAAGATTAAACTAAATGTTAAATGAAGGGAATAGGTTGTACCAATAATGTTTACTACCAACATTGGATACAATCCAGGTTCCTTCCTCTATCTTATCTGTCCATTCTAGCCTTAGATAGCTCTCGTGCTCCATTTCATGATCCTAAACCAACGGAACAAATAAGACCATGTGAGGGTGTAGACAAAAAATTAAAACATTAATATATCAATTATATAAATTAGAATCATAATAAAAAATAAAAAAGATAAGATAAAACTTATAAAATCATCCATTAAAACCATCTCAGTCTTACATATGCTTTTGAGGCTGTCAAAGCTTGGCAAATACCAACTGTCTCATGCATCAAACCTTAATCCTCCATCACTCCCTCATAGAAGCTGAACATGATAGTAGAATTAAATCACAAAATAGTCAGTATAGTATGGGTAACAAAAAAAAGAAAGAAAGAGAAATCTATTAATATATAGTAATAAGGAACGATAAACATGAATAAAAGGGGTTTGGGTTAAGAAAATATGAGAAAAATTCACCTAATATAACTTACCTCCACGTCTCCTTCCTTAGCCCCACAATGCTCCTCTGCCACTCCCACCCTCATCATCATAGTGCCTCTTCCACCATCGCAGTCACAACAACCCCCTTCGTTATGCACGCCAATAGGAGCCTCTACCCCAGTCACCATGCAGTAGCACAATCATCAGTACTGTGAAGTCGCAACCCCCTTGAAGCCCCTATAAATCGTCACCAAGCCACATTCCCATCGCGCTGCTCCTCTACCATCACCGTGTCTACTACCATCAGGATCGCCAGCGACAGCTCCATGGTCTGCCATAACCATCTCTTTCTTCCTTCAACGCCATGGTCACAAAATCCAATCTTCCTCTCCAGTGTGTGTGTGTGTGTGTGTGTGTGTGTGTGTTGGTGAAAGAACGGAGAGAAGTTGAAAGAAGGAAAAGGGAAATGAGAGAATAAGAGAATGAAATGAGGCAAAACATGGGGCTATGTTTATAGAAAATTGGCCAGTGGTTTTTTTTTTTTCATTTATCTTGCTAAATAAGTTTTGGGAAATCTTCTCTAGTAAGCATTTTGTTTCATTGGTCAAATGAAATGGTGATAGACAATGGAAAGAGGTGACAAATACTAGGAGTATGAAAGGTGAATGATCTCAAGGGTAATTGTTTGATGGGATATGGAGGTTGCATTTAATGGTCGAAACAAATATATATATAAGAATAATCATTATTTAAATTAATAAGTATAATTGTATTATATATTATACAAAAATCATATTATTATTAAATTAATTTTTTATCCTAATGCAAAAAACAGGAATGGTAAGAGAAATATGGGAAGAGAGGTATATACACTGATAGGTCAAAGAAATGGTAGTCATGTCCATGCATTAATGAGACATTGATAATTTTTTTATTGAAAATCGAAAGATACAGTAATTGTGAGATAAAAATAGAAATATTAATTGATTAATATATATCAACAAAACAAGGAAAAATAATTTATATATGGTATTTGTATAGGTGATTTACACTAATATGATAAAATGGATAAATTTACTTGTATATGGTGTTTTAGAATCCGCCATTGGCGGATTCAATAAAAAATTATTATTTTGATGGATTCTGAGTCTGACTTTGATGGCGTAATTTTATTTTAATATTATTTTATTGAATCCGCCAATGGCGGATTCAATAAAATAATATTTTTTACACTGAATTCGATGCGAATTCAATACACAAATATTTTTTTTATTGAACTCGCCTTTGGCAGATTCAGTGTTGAATCCGCCTTTGGCGGATTCTATACTGAAAACACCATATTGTGAGAAATTTTTTCAAAACACCATATTGATGTAAATACACCACTCAAAAACCATATGTGAAAAAAAGACCCAGTTGGAAAAATAATTTATATATGGTATTTGTATAGGTGATTTACACTAATATGATAAAATGGATAAATTTACTTGTATATGGTGTTTTAGAATCCGCCATTGGCGGATTCAATAAAAAATTATTATTTTGATGGATTTTGAGTCTGACTTTGATGGCGTAATTTTATTTTAATATTATTTTATTGAATCCACCAATGGCAGATTCAATAAAATAATATTTTTTACACTGAATTCGATGCAAATTCAGTACACAAATATTTTTTTTATTGAACCCGCCTTTGGCGGATTCAATGTTGAATCCGCCTTTGGCGGATTCTATACTGAAAACACCATATTGTGAGAAATTTTTTCAAAACACCATATTGATGTAAATACACCACTCAAAAACCATATGTGAAAAAAAGACCCACAAAACAATCGCTGTGTCAATATCAATATATATTAAATATTAATGAATATTAGTGGGCCAATGTTCTATAAGTGATGGTTTTGAGGGAAAATCAAACTCACCACAATTTGACACCTTATAAATTTCACTAACCCATTGATTCTCTTTTAGAATAGTATATATGATATATGATATGATATATGATTAGATGAATAATTAAAAACTAAAAAGTCTTTTTACATTACTTTTAATCTTTGAAATTTAAAGTGAAGAGATATTATTGTAATAGAATAAAATAAATCAAGAAAGGTGAATATCGATTTAAAATTTAGAAGAGCATAATTATGGTATTAATAAAATTTGGAGCAATTGGTGTAATTTGCCCAATTTCTTTAATGGAAAAATTCAAATGGTAGCTCCAGCCCATGAAACTTGTACGAAACTAAGATGTTAAGGTGGTTCCATGCGAAACTCATAAGTCGCATGTTACTATCACCACATCCACCAAAGCCTCTAACGTTCGAACTATCATTCCCTCCTCTGTTGCGTTCTTCCCCCACGTGTCGTTCCCTTCTCTCTGAAACCTCTCTTCAATTCCATGCAATTTCTTCACCTCGTGACCCTCTTCTATCTTCTCTAATCCTTGCTCTGAAATCTTCATCCTCTGTCTCTTGCTGCAGGGTCATTCACGCTCGTGTGATAAAGTCTCTGGATTTTAGAGATGGGTTTATCGGTGATCAACTTGTATCATGTTATCTCAGCATAGGTTCCACCCATGATGCAGAGAAGCTGTTCGTTGAAATGCCAAACAAGGATTTCGTGTCCTGGAATTCTTTGGTTTCTGGGTTTTCTAAAAGGGGACAGCTTGGCAAGTGCATGAGTGTGTTCTCTGAGATAAAATCTGAGTTTGCATTGGGATTAAATGAGTTCACGTTCATATCTGTTATCTCGGCTTGCACTTCTGCGAAAGCCAAGGATGAAGGCCGGTATCTTCATTGTTGTGCAGCAAAATTGGGTATGGTGTTTGAGGTGAAGGTTGTTAATGCTCTCATTAATATGTATGGAAAGTTTGGTTGTGTTGACTCTGCTTTCAGGTTGTTTCGGGCTATGCCGGAACAGAATGTGGTATCATGGAATTCAGTGGTGGCTGTTTGCGGCCAAAATGGAATCCCTAATGAAGCTATAAGATATTTTAACAGGATGAGGGCGAATGGACTGTTCCCTGATGAGGCCACAATGGTGGCTTTGCTTCAATCCTGTGAAAATTTGCCTTTACGAAGATTGGTAGAAGCCTTGCATGGTTTAATCTTCAGTTGCGGTCTTAATGAAAATTTAACAATTGTGACCACCCTTTTGAACTTGTACTCTAAATTAGGAAGATTGGATGCTTCTCAAAAGGTCTATGGTGAGATATGTAAGCCTGATAAAGTTGCGTGGACTGCGATGATTGCAGGCTTTGCCATGCATGGGCGAGGGAAAGAAGCAATAAATTTCTTTGAAAGGACTGTACGGGAAGGTATGGAACCTGATCATGTTACTTTTACTCATTTGTTGAGTGCTTGCAGCCATGCAGGGCTTGTCGAGGAAGGAAAGTACTTCTTCCAAATCATGTCTGATGTTTATGGAGTTCAACCCCGACTGGATCATTATTCATGCATGGTTGATGTTCTTGGCCGCTGCGGTCGACTCAGTGATGCTCATGAGCTGATCAAGCACATGCCATTTGAACCAAATTCTGCTGTGTGGGGTGCCCTTCTTGGTGCTTGTAGGGTTTATGGTAACATTGATCTGGGGAAGGAAGCAGCAAAGAATTTGATTGCGTTAGATGCTTCAGACCCTAGAAACTATATTATGCTTTCCAACATATATTCTGCTGCAGGTTGGTGGAGTGATGCATCAAAAGTGAGGGCCTTAATGAAGACTAATGTTCAAACTAGAAATCCTGGATGCAGTTTTATTGAGCATGGGAATAAAGTCCACTGCTTTGTGGTCGATGATCATTCCCACCCTGATTCAGCAAAAATACACAAGAAGCTGGAGGAACTTGTAAGAAAAATTCATGAGGTTGGTTTTGTGTCTGAAACAGATTCCATTCTTCATGATGTTGATGAGGAGGTCAAAACAACTATGATCAACAAGCATAGTGAGAAGATAGCTCTTGCATATGGACTTTTGGTTACTACCACTGATACGCCATTAGTTATAATAAAGAATCTTAGAATATGCCGTGATTGCCACAACACTGCAAAATTTGTCTCGCTAATAGAGAAGCGTGTTGTCATTATCCGAGATTCAAAGAGATTTCATCATTTTTCAGATGGATTGTGTTCTTGCGGGGATTACTGGTAGTGGTCTCTTTTAAGTTTGGCATCACCCAAATGACATTGTCATGAGAGCCCTTGCAGTACGAAACTTGATAACTCGATTTTTGGTGAGCTAAAAACTTGATAACTCTATATCATCATCAGCACACTTGTATACATAATATATTCAGTTCTTCATTCAAACCTAAATGAGCCCCCTATTGTAGGTTACATGGCAAACAAATTCTTGAAATGTTTTAGATCAAATCGAAGTTTCTATTTGTTAAATTATAAATTAAAACAATTGGATTAATCGACATGCTCCCCTTAAGTATATTGCTTTTCCATGTCTGTGTATTGACCTGCTTTTAGTATAATGTTACTGTTTTAGATTCCTATTTACCTTTGATGTCTCTCAACTAAGACCATAGGGAACAAAAAAAAAAAACTGAAATATCAACATTTCCCTGTGTCATCAAAAATATTATGTAAAGGGGGATTTCTATTTGTAACTAATCCATGGAAATTCTCATTCTATTTTTACTCTCTAACCAAACACTTTCACTACTACACTTAAAACTACTTAATAACTTCTAATACTATTTTTTAATTCTTAAAATCCTCACTTGAAAAATAGGACAAGAATATGTGATAAAAATAATTAAATTAATTAATTTAAAAATTTTAATATTTTTATAGTTAAATTATCTTTCATTTAGATTTTAATTTTTGAGCAAATGACTATTTTTATCCTAACATTTTCAATTTGACACCACTTTATTCCAACAAAATTTTTGACATTAATTTGGTCTAACATTTTTAATTTTGACATCAATTTGTTCCTAGCAAATTTTTTGACATTAATTTGATCCTAATATTTTTTATTTAACATCAATTTAGTCATTTTTTTTAAAAGTTGAAACCCAACAAAATGACTTGATGTTAAAATTAAAAATGCTAGGACTAAAATGATATAAATTTTGTTAAGACCAAATTGAAATCAAATTGAAAATATTAGAACAAAAGAGGGTGTTTACTCTTAAATTTTTAAAAGAATGTGCCTAGCAATCCACTAGTAGTATACAGACTGTTAAGCTCAACTCAGTCTCCTTCAAAACTTGTGAACATATCTAATGTGTTACAGAATCTCAGTTTTGTAGTTTCAGACTTTTAAAGACACGAGATAATGAACCCGGCAGCATATTGAAGCATTAACGAAAGCGTGGAGGTCTGTTCTTTTTTTTTCCCCCTTCCTCCAGTACATTCTTTTTCCTCTTTTTATTAGACTATAAAGCATTCATCAGAGAAAATGACTTGTAGTTGAAAATGTATGGCAGATAGTATAGGTCTGAATCGTATAAATGGTGAAAAGAAAATTTCTTTGAGAGATCTGTGGTAACCAACAAGGTGCTGTTGGGCATGTAGTAAATTTAGCTTGAATTAATGAATAGGAAAAGAGAAAGATTATTAGAAAAGTGGATGCACCAGTTTATAAAAGAGTAGTATTATTTATACTCACATAATGTGGGACACCATGTCAACACAGTTTTATTTACCAATGAATGAGATGTGGGTTCAAAACTAAGTGGAATCTATACCTCATTTAAAGGTAGATAGGAGTGTGTTGGCATGGTGCCCCACAAATGGTGAGTATAAATAACATTTCTCTTTATAAAATACCATATGAATAGACTGAACTGATTAAGAGTTACTGAGTTAACTTCGGATATTTAGTTAAACTTTAGTCGTCTTTGGTATAGAGGATTACCTAACAGATTTAGTCGGAAGCTTGCCCACATCTTTTTTCTTGATTAACCTCCTGTTTCCCAACTATGTGATTACAGTTAATAGTATTTGACATGCAGGTAGTATGAAATATTATATTTTTAGAAGCTCAATTTTCATTAAGAATGCGAAAGACAGAAGTAGCTGTTTGCTGTTGAACAGTGCATATCCAGAATTATCTTTTATAACTGTCTTTGCTTCTGCTAGTAGTAGATTGCATACACTAACTCATCAATTATCAGATCTTTCTAAATAGTACTTGTTAGAATTTTTAAATATTTGTAATTAGGATAATTACATTTGTAATTAGAGAAATCATATATTTATAAATGTCCTGTATTTATTGCATAGTATCTACATATTTCATTCTACATTATGTAGTTGAGACACACAGATTATGAAGTCTTTCTCTCTTTCTCTAGATCTCAACATGGTATCTACAGCTTAAGAGAGAATGAAAAACTTAAATTGTGCTGTCAAGGGACCCACTATTCTCTGGTGAAATTTTTCCCGGCCAACCGAGTCCTCCTTCCAGTTGCCGGCTCCCTTTTTTTCTACTGTGTCATCAATTCCAGCAGCTCAAACCCTAAGTCGGCTGCCTTTCTCCACCATCAGCAAGTTTTTCTAGCGACAGTTTCGATCGCCAACCCCACAACTAGGACCGCCTTCTCCCCGTCCCTGTTAACCGCACACACAACTGGCATGCAATGCGCCTCCATGCGCACTCTCTTTCCTCTGCAACACTAGCACTCACGGTCGCCTGTGATGGCACATTTGTGAGGTATCCGGCTGCGTCACACACTGCCGAACACGTGCTGGTCCCCTTTTTCCAAATTTGCCATTGGCTTCATGTTCCATGTACTGTGTAAGCGTCAGATTTTTGTTATTTTGATTCTGCCTTTGGTAGGTCTTGACGGCTAGGTTGTAGGGGTTTGTCAAGTAAGCTAGCTTATGCTACCTTCATTTGGTGCTTTTGTCCATAGTTTTTAAAACTGACTCGGACCGGCCGGTTTGACCGGAAAATCGGTGAACCGGTCATGAAACTTGTCCGAGTCATTGTTTGGATCGTTTTTGTATCAAAACCGGTGCAACCCGGTTAGACTCGGCCAAGTTTGGATTAAAACTGGTGACTCGGCCGGTTGAACTGGATCGAGTCGACTTAGTTTTTTTTTTTTAGCTTGTTTGCTTTTTTTTTCTTTTTTGGGCTAAATGATGTCTTTTTTTAAGCCTTAAAAAATAATATTTTAATTTGAGTTTTAGAAAAATGCAATAAATTTGTTTATATTGTCATGACTTGTGAGTTTGTGATGTAAAACTTTGTGAGTTTACTTGTGCAATTATATTTTGAACTTGTTAATTGTGATTTGTGATTGTGAAATGAAAACAATATTTAGGAATTTATGTTATTTAATTATTTTTTATATTTGGAGCCCTTAAAAAATGTCAAATTATTAATTAATTGTTATTTTATTATATTTTATTTAATTTTTTATATAGTTTTATATAAATCCGGTTCGACCAATGACCCACCGGTTTAACCAGTGACCCAGTAATCCGGTACCTCAACCGAGTCGATCACGGGTCCGAGTTTTAAAACTATGCTTTTGTCTTCTAAAATAGGGGAACCCTTGACTTCGTTGTATTGCTATTGCAAAAGAATCCTTTTCTGTGCTGTTGACTTTTTACCATTCTATTGCTGCTGGTGGTGATTCTATAAGACAGCAAATGCTGGCACTGTCTGATAAGCTAGAAGTTTTCTTGTTGATCAATATTGTTATGTTGCTATGATTGCCTAAGACGGTTGAACGATCCAAACTGGGAGGAAGGATGCGTGATTGTGGTTCAATGCCCCAACAAGGCTTTTTTTGCGGTGTTTGTATTGTCACAGGAGTTTAGGGAGTCTTGTTTGTTTTGTTTGCAGTCACGTTTGATCATTTTCGTTATTGATGATTGTTTGTAGTCCTTATGGATAATCTGATTCACTCTCCTCCATTTTGGTTGGCTGAGTCTATAGTTACAAAATATAAATAGTGGAATTGAAAATCTTTTATTTAGTTTGTTAGTTGAATTATTGGTGATTATCTAGTAGTGATTATTGTATTTAATTTAGAGATCTCAGTCAATTATGAGTTAACCACCTCAATTAAGATTTAGGCTTTGCTTGGCAAAGGAAAAAAATTGAGTGGAAAGAAATTGAATGAAAAGAAATTGGATGAATTTTTATTTTCCACTGATGTGTTTGGTTGAAAAGAGAATGGAAGAAAAGAAAGTAAAGGAATGATTATTTTCTTTTGTTTGTTTGGATTGAAAAATGAAAGGATAAAAAAAATAAAGAAACCAAATGATATTTTTACCCTTACATCATTATAATTAATATCAAATACAAAAGTTAACTATTTTTAATTTAATAAATTTAAAATAATAATCACCAATTAAATCAAACCTCAAATAACAAAAATCATACATATTTAAATAACTCTCAAACTTTTTATTTTTAAAATACAAACAACAAAACTCAAATAACAGAATTAAACACATTTAAGTAACTCACTTTTTTTTTTTGGCTTTTTATGTTTCAATCTTTTGAAATATGAATATCTAAACTCGATTTAAATTTTTAATTAATATCAAATAGAAATGTCAACTATTTTAATTTAACAAGTCTAAAATAAAAGTCTAATATAAATAAAATAATTTATTAAAATCTATCATTTACATGTCTTTTTTTTTATAGTGCGTTAGTTTTAAAAATTTAGTATTTTATTTTATTTTATTTTATCATGGAGACAAACAGCTCCTTCATGGAGATGGAGAAGGTGGGGTCCTGTGAGGTTTGGACGCTTGCCTCCATTATTAGGCCAGGTTCACACCAAGGATACCACAGTACAGGTTGTATTAGGGGTATTGATGGAAATGTAAAAATTACAACTTCTTCTCCCAATTTCCGTCCATATGTGGGTGAAAAAATTTTTGAGTAGGTCTCACACCACTTTTTACTGTTTAGATATTCTCTCCTCAATTTTCATCCCAACCAAACGATAGAAATTTTAGTCCCTCCCTCCAATTTCCTTCCTTCCTCTCAAATTCCTCCCAACCAAACGCACTGTTAATGCATGCAGGCTTAGTGGCCTATATTTGATGTAATGTAATTTTTTATAGATTTTTTTGGGTTGGTTTTTTCAATCATTGATTTTTATTCCTTTTAAATTATATTGTATTTCTCATTCGATTCAATTTGCATTTAAGATCATTGAGAGATACTTTTACATCTAAACATATTTATTGAGAAGCACTTTTTTTTCCCACTAGTACGTATCCTCCTAGCAGAGACAAATTCTATTCAAACCCTTAAGGTCTTATAGAAGATAGAGCTCTCCCAACACTAATTATTCAAACCCTTGAATTGAAAAGTGATTTTTCATATTCTCAAATGTAATTAACCAATGCTATAATATATGTAAAATAATGTTCGGTGTATAATAAATGTACAAAAAGTATATAATACACACTTTATTATCATTGTATGTAATGAGTGAGTGGAGCGAATGAGGACCACACATTACATCCAATAATAATAAGATGTGTATTTATTTTGCAATTTTACTATATACTAAATATTATTCAATTCAAAATCACTCTTCAAGCTAAGATGGACACCCTAACGGCATGAGCTGCATTAATGAATCCTTGTCCATTTCTCACCTAAGCATGGATTCCTTCCGTCAAGGGCTATACTGTTATTCACGTGAACGCAGATGCATCTGCTCCCCTCATCTTTTGCCCATTTTTACTTTAGCTTTTCAGTACTACTAGTTAGAATTTAGAACATATATTGTCATCGACTTTAGAAGAGGTCTATGGGGAGAATTGAATTGGTTAAGACCACATATCCAGCAAGTAGGTCATGTTGACATGTACGAGAGAGCATGTGATTCTAGTCATTTTAAACATCAAAATGCAGTGTAAACCGCAAATTGAAAAAAGAGGACCTTAAGTAAGGTAATAGCCCACTGTCTGATGCACCGATCAAAGTATATTGCATCACACAGAGGAGGTTTAGCCACATTTATGGCCAAATATATTCAAAAGTTTGGTAAATAAATTTAATCACACTTGTTTTTTTAATATAGTTAAATATCCGACGTGTGGTGTACCATACTTTACTCGGTGTATCACAGCTCGGTTACAAGTAACTAGGCAAAATAGTGCTGGCAGATAAAAAATAATAAACATCAGGGACTAGCATAAGTGAGGGTGGTTGCAATAGCTTACACAAGATCTGATCATCATATGTGTGGATAAGCCAGTGCTCAATAAGTGAGCGAATTAAAACTGCAGGATCATCCACATGCAGAGAGGGGGCCACACTGAAACTGTGGGGGGTCCGTGCCACATTTTTGCTAGGAAATGAGTGGGCCGAAGTTATGGCATGTCCGTAGTAGAAGGGCATGCATGGTGTTAAAATATTATTATTGGTGGTGGATTTTATTATTTTAACACTCCAAATTCTCAAACACCTAAACACTCTACTCACAAAATATATAAGTTCTATCACTTACTTTTTCTTTCCATTTATTTTCTCTCCTATCATTTCTCTCACACTCACATGGGCACATATAGGTATCTATATACTTGATGGTGCATATACCTCTTTGTACTACTGAGACAGTGATTAATATCTGCTTTTTGTGCTCTGAGTTACGCGGATTTGAATAGTATAGTAAATACTAAAGACTTGGCTCATAGTTATTGCATATGGGAAGAGATGAGCCACGGTAGCATGTGCCCCCCAAGTGTTAGTTGCGCTGTATTCTAGTGCCTTTTGTCTCACTTTTTCCCTTCCTCCATTGTCAGGGACCAAGAATGGCAAATCAGTGAGACAGCAATAGATACATCCCTCCAGTAGATACTTATTAATGCCCTTCTCAATACAATCTAATTTAATCCAAGTTTGGTTTCGCATCCCAGAAAGTTTATTGTCGCATCCAAGTTTGCGGTCGCAGATTCGGTTGCGGCCGTGGCAACGTGATTTTCTTTTCTTTTTGTTGCACAAAATGTAAAAATAAGAGAAGTACAATAAATATAATATCAAAATAAACAAGTCTCAAACATATTTGACACAAAATTGTGTCTCTAACAACATATTAAATACAAACTTATCATGTTTTTAGAAAGATACAATAAAATTAGAATTTCTAAAAGGAACTCAATATCTTGCAATTGTATCTAGTCACTAATTGGCTCATACAATGAACAGACTACACCACAATTTTAGAGAGATCATTTCACTACAAAACAAAATATAATAATAAATCATAATTAAAATATTAATATTTTAAGAGAATCGATATTTTTCTTCACATATAAATATAATTGAATGAAAATATTAGTAAAATTAAAAAATAAAATAAATTTAAATAATTTAGTGAATCTCTTTATATTTATATATATATAGAAAAGTGTAGAAGATTAGATATATATATATATATAACTATATTATATATTGATATATTCAAATGGAAAAATCCACTCTCCTACACTTTTCTATTCTTTTCTCTTCTTCTTCACCTCCTGGAGTTGGAAGTACAACACCCACACTACTCTTCTTCTTCTTGTAATCTCATGGAAGAATAACATCCCAAATCCCCAGCGTGACATCTTTATACCAACCTCTCTTAAGCCCTCAATCTTTCCATTTTCATTTATCAAAATCAAATAACCACAACCTTCCTCAACTCCCCTCAGGTAAAAAATAACCATAGATTTACACTTATTTGCAAAAAAAAAAAAAAATCCAAAAATGAAAAAGGCAAAGAACATAGAGAGCTTGCTCCTCTTGGTGCTTGGCTTTCAAGGATTGCAATTGCAAAGTCTTAGGTCTTCTTTGAGAGTACAACCATGGAGAAGATGAAGAGAGCAAATAGAGAGGTAGAGTTTCTGAACGTGTTAAAGTTATATTTTAGATCTCAATCTACCATTAAAAAATAATTGAGTTTTGTCTTGATTTGTTGATAATTGATGGGGGAGTCGTTTCTTTTTCTCTTTTGATCTGTGAACATTGAAGAATCTTTTCTTCGAAAAATAATAAAAGGGACAAAAACTGATGTACTAGAAGGTTAGCATAAACAAAACAGGGGACATTTGCTTTGATGCATTCTGTTGCGGCCAAAATGCCGTTACATTGTGGTTTTTTGTGTGATTTAAGTTCACACCGCGATTATCATGCAATGTTGTTGTAGGCACTGTTGTAACCATAATATTGCAGCATGCGATGCGGTCCACAATTTAGAACACTAGTTTATCTTATTGTTGAAGTTTAAGCATGTAAAACAATAGAAATATGGGCCGGAGATCTCAGCCTAACCTTAGAGAACTTGGACAATAGTTCCACATATCGGCCTCATGGCATTATGATCCCCTGGACATCCTCCCTCGATTTCATGGAGGATCTCCTATTACCCTACTATACCTTTCGTATTAGATCATATCTCATTAATACGAAGTATATCTAATATCGACTAAATCCTTAAAATATCTCCCCTATTCAAGGAAGATTATTTCCTGATTTAAAATAAGGTCACCTTTAACTATAAAAGGGGGCGTTAAGCCCCCAAGATAACACACTCAATTCTATCACTCTTACATACCTTAGCACTCTACGTCTTGCTCATCCGCTGGCTTGAGCGTCAAAGTGTCCTTGCAGGTATCCTAGCCCTCACTTTAAGTCACCTGCAGCCTCACCTCCCCTTTAGGTAAGAATATTGACATCCACCGTGGGGCTAGCAAACATGCCTCCCCACAACTCCAACACCAACACCAGGCTGACGTCACTTGCCAAAACAACCACACCATATGCAAACTCTAGGAAGATAATTAGCGCATGGTCAACCATATTTGCAAAGGAGACCCCAAGGGCTATCGCCTCGAAGGTGAGGTCGATAATGGAAACATGGAACCCAGCAGTTGTTGGTTCGATAATGACAAATTGTCCTACTCTCGATGTATCATATACAATGCTAAACTCAATGACCGATCTACAATAATCCACTACGGCCCTTTCTCAGACGAGCTACTGACCTTCTCGTACACCTAAAGCTATCGACCTCCTTATGCTTTTACAATGGGATAGGGGATCCCTAGTCCTTCATCACAATGTTCAGGTCCATGATGCTCATCAATAGAGCAACCGACCAAATCCTCTGCTTGACTATTCCTTCCTTCCTGGAATAATCATCCATTCTTTGGTTCTCTTCTTTCCCCCCAAATTCAATCCACCACTTCGAAAAGCTAACCAAAGCTTTCATCAACCGATCTATTTTGTTTAAAATATACATGAAGACCTCAATTCATTAGAGCACATCAGACAAGGCCCCAATGAATCCCTAAGGGGTTATTTGATAAGAATAAATGGAGAGGCGTTACAAATCCCATACCTCAACTCGACAGTCAAACTCCACTAGATAATAATGAGCTTACGCTCCAGCCCTTTCAAAAAATTGGCTATTCACAGACCTTGGACAATGCAAGAGCTTTGCAAACAAGCAATCAGTTACATTAATAATGAAGAACTTCACATCACCAAGAAGAACAATCCCAAACTCTAACTAGAAGACAAAAGGGGATAGATCAAGAAAAAAGAAAAGAAGAGACGAGCCCAAGTATACCGAACCAAGGCTTAATAACTATACCCTACTTAACACCCGACTTGGCAACATCTTGAAAGTGATCTAAACAACTAAACTTCTCAAAGTCCTACAGGGCAATCCTCGAGCTACCCCTAAAGGCACAAATAAGAACAAGAAATATGACTACCATAATACCTTTGACCACTCAATCGAAGAGTGCTGGGACCTAAAGAAACAAATCGAGCGCCTTATCCACGATGATACCTCAAGTAGTTTGTCTAGAAAAAGAGGAGGCGAAGATGAGAAAGAAAAGACAAGCATCGTAGATCCTCGTCTTCTTCCAACAGGGAAACCCTACCTCGGCGAGCAAAATTTGAGTAGAGAGAAGGCAAAAATTCAAGGGGCCATTGACCACATTGTTGGAGGATTCGCTGAAGGAGGAGAAACAAGCTTGGCTAGGAAGATGTCACTGCAGGCCATCATGTCACTGCAGGCCATCATGTCACTGCTAATCGATGAATTCTAAGAAGGGAAACTCCTAGCTCCAGAGGCTAGCGGCGTCAATGGTGTCGAAGAAGTCTTTGATCTCCCGAGCTCCAACTAGTGCGAACAGAGAGAGGGGAGTAGTCTCTAATCTAACCTCCATTATAGCCTTCTTCTAAGCTCGCAAAAGGTTGAGGTCAATTGGGGTCCTAGAAGTCGCCCTGCCCTAGGGACACTGGCGGAACTTGGCCAGTACCAACAACACCCCTCTTCTTCGACACATAAGTGGCCAAATCTTTTGGGGCAAGCTTAGGAGCCATCTCGGCTACAAAATAAAAATACACAAGAGGAAATCATCAAACATCAAGAAGAAACCAAGAACAAAGAGAGAAAATTCAATAACTACCTATATGATTAAGGACTTTTTGAGTGTTATACCATCACTCCAATAGAACAACACAGGCTAAGGAAGAGCTCAAACTTACACGCCTCTAGGTAGTTGATCACTACTTGGTTCTCCAAGGGAAGGGAGTTGTACTCTACCCTCAAAATTTGATGAGGGTTAGGTTGTCAATACATGGGAAACCTCTCCAACCCACACTTATCTAAGAAGAAAGGAAACTCAAACTCAACTAATCTCAACTTCAAAAACTTGTCCTTAAATCTCTTAAAATTGGAAGTCAGCAAGGCTAACGATTTCTTCCTAGGGACATTATTAAATGACACTCGGCTCTCTTTATCTACCCTTTTAACTTGAAAGAAATAAAAAACCACTCCAACAATAGATTCGTGGCCAAGCATCTTGAATAGGTTCTCAAAAACTTGGATAAAGGCCCAACTATTAGGATGCAATTGAAAAGAGGTCACATTCACCTTATTTAGGCACCCCTCCTCAAATCGGGTGAAAAGCACCCTCACATCTATCTTCTCAAAGAATTCTACATACATATAAATATAATCCCTCTCATTATCCTTTGACTTGCAGTGACACACTCTATCCTCAGAACTATAAGAAATACACTCTATTTTCTTCTCCCTGCATGACGAGACTAAATAACACTCCCTAAACCTACAGATGGCTTCACCGTCATCAAACAGAAAGGCCACCTCCCTAACCTCAGCACTAACCCAGCCATAAAGGTCATATTCTACCTCAACCACCACAGCCTTTCCTTTCTTAGAGGTAGACACACCTTTTCTTTTAGCCATAGATAAAAACCTAAACAATGCAAATAGGAGAATGGCTCAAGAAGATAAAACAGACCCACAACAAAGGAAAAGCAATAGAAGAAGCAAAATCACCTATGCTAGGGTTCCAGTAAAATTATATCAAAATGAAAGATGAAGACAAGAAAAATCAAACTCATTGATTGGAAATTGAGGAGATTGAAGTCTGGGGGACGAAATCAAAGCTTACGTAAGCACAAGCGAAGAAAAAATGCAAGACCAATGAAGAAGAAAGTTGCAAAAATGAGTTCTAAATACCTTCTTTAACCAAACCAAGCTCATGCAATGGCTAAAAATGCTTCCCTTTGCTTAGTAATAGATCTGAGATGTTCATTTCATCTAATGGCAATGGGCTAATTACTTTAATCATATGGCTTACATGGAACCCACGATCTCCACTTAATGAGATGTGGTTGCCCACCATTCAAAATGCGACACATGTCACAACACGCCCCCATAACCGTCACTATGATAACTGAAAGGGCACACTAAGCTGTGCATAATAAGTTGACTTGATCAAGCTTGGCACGAAGTCCTTGACCCAAAAACCTTGGCAATGGTACCTCTACATAAGGTACTCGGCCTTCAACCAAGCTTAGAAGCTATGTATTGGACTAAAAATATGGGTTAGAGACCTTGGCCCAATCTTGGAGAACTCGAGCATGGGCTCCACAGATCAACCTTGTGGCATTGCGATCCCCTAGAGATCCTCCCCCGATTAGTAAAAGATATATCCTAAATCAGCTACAGGATCCCCTATTATGTTTCCATATCTCCTATTACTTCACTATATCTTATATATTAGATCATATCTCCATTAATATAAAATATATTTAATATCGACTAAATCTTTGGAATATCTCTCCTATTCGGGGAAAATTATTTCCTGATTTAGCATGAGATCATCTCTCAGTTTAAAAGGGGTCTTCATGCCCCCCGCAACACACTCAATTCTATCATTCTTACATATTTTATATTACTACTCTACGTCTCACTCATCCACTGACTTGATCCTCAAAGTGTCCTTGCAGATACTTTACTCCTCACTTACATGGATACTGGAATTACTTGCCGCCTCACCTACCATTTTAGGTAAGAAAAATCATCAAATTAAATCACACACTTCAAGCTTCAGAAGCAACAAATTATACACTTACAAGTTGATTAAGCATCGTATTTCAAACTTGAAGTCACTGATTAAGCCGTTTACATACTTCCAAGTTATTTAATGAACCCGATTGTTCTATTACGCACTTCCCAGCTTTATATTTTTATTTTCATATTCAAATTTCAATACCATATGCAGATATTTATAACAGAAGTACAACAATACAAATAAAATCCTCAAGTGGTCCTCACCTATCCACTTCCTGATTACTTCTTTTTAAACTAAAAATTTACTCGATCTACATTAATTTCTCTCAAAAATGCCACAAAATCTTTTCTGGTTGCATTACAAAAAAAAAAAAATAGTTTGAAATAAGCAAACCAAAAGTGATACTAAATTACAAGTGGATCCTCTCAATTTAGTGTTGGACATGATGGTGTACATATATCATCATATACTAACTGAGAACTGCTATTCGACTAGAAATTTTGACACTGGATCTGTCATACTAAAATGGCTTAGCTAAGGTTGTAAGTTATTTAAAATTCTAATTGCATATCATTTCCCAATTTACTAACTTTTTCCACTAACTAAAGCGAAAAACACACAAAATAGTGCAATGCCTTCTTTTTATACGTTTACCAATATTTTCCTTTTGCTATGCCCAACTGACTAACTCAGAATATAAGTTATCGCTGTCCAGAGTTTTAGAAATGGATTAAAGAGGTAAAACAGTACCTTAATCCTTGGGTTCGTGAGCTTGTGAGGAAATAGTGAGAAAATAGCAGAGTTGGGAACTCCCTCCTATATGACTCGAGTAGAGAACGGGTAATGCTAGCCCTTGGAGGTGGTGATGGATGAATGGAAGCGTTTCCTTTTCCCTTTGTGCTAGGATGCCATTTCAGTGTCTCTCCTCTACTGGTTCACTCTCGGCTTTACAGTATGAGGGCATCTTTCTGGATGCCCTGTACTGGTTCTGGGTGTCACTATGAAGGGGGTAATCTATGAGTGTTGTTCTATTTACAGAGGGGTAAGCCTTATACATGAGTTACAGGTTGGTTCTTGTGTTCTTGTGGTTGTCTGAATATGTTGTTATTGTCATGAGAGAATGAGTGGCTCTTGGGGGTGTCGGTCAATGTGAGGAGAAAGGGAACTTCGTGCATCAGTTACAGGGAGGTTGTGCTATGGATGGGTTTCCCGTTTCTTGTCTTAGAACAGGGATGTTTTTAGGGTCCTTTTCATGTATGGCTATCGATGAGCATTACCGAGAACGGAGGTTCAAGATTCTGTCTCGACTGTTCAAGTAAGAAAAGAGGTTACAGGCGATGTTGCTATGTGTTCTCGTTATTGTCTCTAAAGGATGGATTACAGGTTTCTGAGGTCAATCAATCTTGTTTTATGGCGTTGGGAGTGAGCTCCTTTTTAAGGTGAGGTTGCGTGTGTGTTCACGGCCTCATGTCTCACAGCTTTGGGAACACACCTAAAGGGTCTCCATCACTGGCTAGCTGTTGATGGAACAGTGGCGTGAATAGCACGTGAACAGTGAATGCACAGTACGCGGAATGGCATGAAAAGGTGACAAGTGTTTAGCAAGACAAGATGGCACCTTTTTAGTAGATGAGCTAATGTAGCTTTTGGTGGATAGCTCCCTAAAGGCTTCAGTTGTACAGGTTAGGGTGCATACTATATTTGGGTCATTTTGTGACATAGTGTGTCATTTTGTGACATAGTGTAGTTAAGGGAAGTTTGGTTACTTACCATAAATGGACTCTCTCTCTCTCTCTCTCTCTCTCTCTCTCTCTCTCTCCCTCCCTCTATGCTGGACACAGCATCTTTACCAGCGGACTGAGAGAAAGGCTTCTTCACATCTCTTTGGGCTGCCCCTCATGGGCCCAAATTTGTGGGCAGGGGTAACAATACCCCAAAGCCTACCAAACCACAGTAAAGTTAGTTCCCTAGATCCTAATATCAATCCTTCAAGGTTACACCGTAATGGACTTCATCCCGTATACCCATCACCTTGAGAGGCTCATATTAGGATCTATTTTCTTTATCACTATCATTATGATTAATTATCCATTAATCATACTTTAAACTGATTTATGAAAAAGGATCAGGAACATAAGTTCTCACTAAATAAATTCTATTCTAATTCTTTGTTCTTAATTAAAATTTTAGAAGACATTAAAATATAATTGTTATTCGTAACCAAAACACCTAAATAGTTTAAGGAATTCACATAAAACACCAAGTATTGCAACAACAAAATATTTCAAAATGGTTTCCAAAACTTGATGAGAGGGAAGACCTTCATGGGCCGGGACCTATATTCGGAGTGGCGACGCTCATGGCTTTGCCCTAAGTTTGCAACTCACGGTCTAAATTCCTTTAATTTTGTTTATTGAGGGTCAAGATCTAAATAGTTCTATCTAGAGCGAGAATGCAGAGCTTGGCAGTGTTGCTTCCACTAGAATAACCAAAGGCAGAGCTGCCGTGGGTTGTGTCAAAATGATATTTGCGTTGAAGCATGGGAGGGCTTGTGCTCGGTTAATAGTGTGCTAAGATGTTGATTGGACAACTATGTGAAGGATTGTCCTAAGAGTACATGTAATCACACTTTGTGGGACATCGAGATATAGATTTCAAATTAAGTGGTGTTCACACCCTATTTAATGAAAGTTAAAAGTATGTCGGCAAAATATTTTATAAATAATTAGTATAAATAATATTTCTCTTGTATTTATTTTGAAATAAAAAAAAATGATGACATATTAATGTCGGTTATAATGCCACATGGATTGATTTATTGTGCTAGCTGTCTACAGTTTATCGCATTGCCTCCATTCCCTGCACCTTTGGAATAACTGAATCAGTATATACGGCATCACACACCCACCTAGTAGAAATTTAGAATGAAAAGTGATAACGACCGCCAAGAACGGAAACAAATCGCAAACTTAAATTAATGTGTAAAACGGCAACAACGAAATCATTATCCAAATCTTTTACATTATCTAACAGTAGTGAAGCTCACATGCACCACAGGAATATTCAAAACTAGCTTGACCGTTGCTCACTTAAAAGTTAAAACAAGAATTCCTTCCTTCAAAGCCTTATGCTATTCACGTGCAAGCAGATGCACATGCATGTCCCCCTCCCACCACATCTTTTTGTCTATTTCATCTTTAGCACTAAAACATTACTATATTACATCACTTAACGAAAAATTATTACATAAAAGTTCACACTTTGGCTTCATTATAGCTTGTTTAAGAATCATGAACAAATGAGATACTTATTTCGAATCTCGGGTCACCCACACCCATCGCTATTATTCACTAACAAGTCTTCAACGGGTTTCCACACAAACAATCGTTGTTACTAAACGACGAAGCTTCAAGGTGATCAAACGGTGACCCCATTGGAATGGATCCGCATAAGTGGTTGTGGCTAAGATCCAAATGCCCAATATACTTGGCCGATGATAACGAACCGGGTACCCGACCCTTCAAGTTATTATAGGACAAATCTAGAGCCATGAAATATGACTTTGACCCGAAAACATCGGGTATGGTGCCCTCAAACCCGTTTCGGCTCAGGTTCAAGATACCCATGCCCGGTTTACTCAACAAAGTCGGAGGGATTTGACCCGAAAGTAAGTTGCTATCCAAATTCAGCGTAGAAAGAACCGGCATTTGCCCTAAACTGGCCGGAATTGCACCGCTAAGCCGGTTCATGGACAAATCCAAGTCCGCCAGCCGGTAAATATTTGAAATTGAAACAGGAATTGAACCACTGAGTTGATTTCGGCTTAGCAACGCCCGGCTCATCATGACAAGTTTTCCAAAATCGTTGGGAAGCTTGCCGGTGAGCCGGTTGTTGCTGAGGTCAAGGTGCTTAAGAGAGGCGAGGTTGACTATCGAGGCTGGAACCTGGCCCGCAATTGCATTGTCGGCGAGGTTGAGGACCGTCAGCCTCTGCAATTTTCCAACGTCGGCCGGGATCTCGCCGGAGATTCTGTTTCCGATGAGGTCGAGGATGCGGAGGTTGGAGAGGGAGGTTATGCAGGCGGGGATCTCGCCGGAGATGCCCTTCCAGTCGGCGACGACTAGGGTGGTGAGGTGGTCGAGCTTGCAGATCTCCGGCGAGATTTTTCCCGTCATGTAGCCTGAGCGGCCGGCCTTCTCGAAGATAGGGTCCTCCGACTCGCCGCGGAGGTTGACGTCGGACACGCGGCTGGTGGTGGCGTCGCAGCTGACGCCGTACCAGTTCAGGCAGCAGTTGTCGCCGGACCACGTTTTGAAGATGCCGAGGTTGGGCTCGCTCAGCGCCGCCTTGACGGCTAGTAGCGCCGCCCTGTCCGACGGCGGACAGCCGTCAACGAAGGCGGTTGCAGCGACGAGAATGACGGTTGCTAAGAACAGAAACGGAGAAGCCATTGGTAAGAGTATGGGTTTCTCTCTCTGAAATGTATAGAGCGAGAGTGTGCCTGTGATGTACTGTAAATATATATATATTTTTTCGGTGTTGGTTTGTGTGAGATATTGTATGGTTTATATTTATATACGTGTTGAGTGACGAAAATGCCCCTAGCATGAATATCATACAGTTGGTTTTAGGTACGGTTGGCATGCGAGTGGATCACTCTTTTTGCACATGCTATTGCCGGTTCATTATTTTGTTATTGGAGTGGGTTTAAACTTTAAGCTTTATCTCTTGTTTGTTATAAATTTATGTATTTTTTCTGAAATTAATTTTATCAATTATTACATGATTTTTACGCAATTATATCGTGCCTATTAAGCCACAAGTTCTTTTTTTAGGTATTAATGCAAATAATTTTACTTGTACATATCCAATTTTATACTATATAGATCTTCTTATAATGATATATGGTGCAGATATTGAAAGGAATACCATTTATTATCCCTTTGAATCTATGAAAATGATTTTGTTTCAAATTCATAGCAAAGACCGGACCAAAAATAGAACAACAGTATAGATGTGCGTAGTACGTGATACGAGTGAAAAAGAGAGGTGAAATGTAAATATATGCTAGAACATATTGTAAAAAGAAAAGTAAATCAATTATTTACAATTGAAATTTATAAGTGAGGCTTTTATAAATGTGATTTCCAAAATAAGTTTTTTATTTTACAAATATTATTGAATATTTTGCTATTTAATAATAAGCGTCTATTATTTAGAGGCCCAAATATGAATTCATTTTCGAACTTTTTTTAGTCATAGTAAAATTTATGAAAAGCTTATAAAATTAGTAGTGGAAGAGGACATGTAAATCTCAATCGTTTTTTCTTGGCAACTTGCACGGTTATAGTGCTGTTGGACATGGTAAAGAGTATTAGGGCACAGAGCTATTGTACAAAATTAAGCAGTCCAAAGCCACTGAACAAACAAGGTAAAATTACCTTTTCATTCTAATTTCTGATGAACTTCAGTGTGTGTGGGGTGTCATGTGTATGTGTGTTTTTTTTTCATTAAAAAAAGCAATTTTATTAGAAGATAAGAGAATACACAAAATATAAATGATATTTGCACACCACTACATTTATACCATACACTTTTGTCACACTAAAGTATAAAAAAGAGTATACTAAGGGTATGAGATACAGAAAGGAAAAATAAAGAGAGAGAAAAGAAGAAGCTTCTCTCACCCACCTTTGCTCCAAAAACTTCCATTCTTTCACTGTGTCTCATTTCTCTCTCTCACCTCTTCACAAAGGTTGCATTTGGTAACAAGGACGGGGGACAAGGACAAAAATACATGGATAATAAAGACAGAGACACAAAAAATATTATCTCTGTGTCATGTTTGGTTATAGAGATGAAGATAGATATTGACTTTTTGTTGACCACCGCCGATTGGCCGTTGACCGGTGTTGACCACTACTGCCAGTTGTTGACCATTGCCAGTCGGCGGTGGCCAGTGGTTGACCAATGGCCTGACCACCATTGGAAATTTGTGTCCGGTGTCATGTCCCTCCTACTTTTTGGAGGGATAGAAATACATGAAATATTTATCTCTGGAATTTTCCGTCCCCGTACCCCATCTCTTTTACCAAACAGCATACAGGACAGACTGTCCATGTATTTGTATCCCCATCCCCTTTACCAAACACTACCAAAGAGAACAATTGTGTCCCCATCCCCTTTACCAAACACTACCAAAGAGAACAATCTCCCATAGCTCAACTTTCTTCGTCATTGCTCGTAATAAGAAGAAGAATGAGAATTAAGCTCTATTGGCAGTACACAAAACTAATTATCTTCACACGTGAAGGCTTAGCTCATTTTATTCTTCATATGTTTCACTTCTTTTCAGAATGATTTTCTTTTAAAGAATCTTTTCAACAACAAAACAAACTGATAATAATGTCTTTGTTAGAAGTTTAGATTTGCTATTATTATTAAAAACTGGACTTAATTAGAAAGTTGTAAATACATATTACGAACTTGTAAATCACTATTAAAATCTTGTAAATCTGTGTTATACATGAATGATTATTTTTCTATTTTTTAAGCGATAAAATAATCTGAGAATATCCTCAATTTTTATAAACCAGTACAGAAACCCACATAAAAAATTGTAAAGCAACAGATTGAATTCTCACTCATAACCCCCTTCATGGGATATTACATATACTTCCTCAGAGAGGAAACCATTTAGAAATGCAGACTTAATATCTATTTGGTAAATAGTGAATCCCATAAAGACAACAAAAGTAAGAAGCATTCTTTTGGCTTCCAACCTAGCTACTGGTGCAAAGGTTTTATTATAATCTTGTTGATTATAACTTTGTGCAACCAATATTGCTTTATTCCTGATGACTTTGCTAGCTTCATCTAGTTTGTTTTTGAACACCTATTTGGTTTCAATGATGGTTTTTTCCTTAGGTTTTTCCACAAGAGTCTAGACTTTACTTTTCTCAAACTAATCCAATTCTTCTTGCATAACCTCTATCCAACTTTGATCACTCAAAACTTCTTCAATACATGCAAGTTCAATAGTGGAGATGAAAGCATATTTTGACGTATTTCTTAGGGAAGATCTGGTTTTTACTCCCTTAGAAATATCTCCAAGGACTTTATTTTGAGAAATTGCCTTAAGATCATAATCTCTTTTATAGTTTCTGTACCTATGAGATCCTTCAACTTCTTCTTCACCTTTAAGTTGCTTTTCTTCATGTTCAGAGTTACTACTTTCTAATGACTTTGGTGTTTTGAGCAAATTTTCTGAAGAATTGACGTTTAGCTGGAGCCTACTTTCTGAAAGTGGAGCTTTTGTCTACTTACTTCTGAGTTTTCTTTGAGACTCATTTTCTTAAGAACTTCTTCCAGTTCATCAAGGTCATCATCAAAGTCTTTCTTGAGCTCTTTGAATCTGATATGAATTGTCTCTTCAACACATAGCGTTCTTTTATTGTATACCCTGTAAGCTTTAGAGACAGAAGAATATCCTGGGAAAATACCATCATCAAACTTAGGATCAAACTTTGCAAGTTTGTCCCTGGTGTTAAGTATAAAACATGATGAGCCAAAGACATGAAAGTATAAAATGTTGGATTTTCTACCCTTCCATAGCTCATAAGGAGTCTTTTTGAGGATTGGTCTTAGAAAGATTCTATTTTTAATATAACAAGACGTGTTCATAGCCTCTGCCCAAAGTTAAACCACTTTCTAAAAGTATTGTTCTAGCCATCTCCTACAAGTTTCTATTTTTTCTTTCAGCAATCCCATTTTGTTGGGGAGTTCTAGGTATAGGAAACTCATGAAGGATGCCATGTTTTTCACAAAACTCGTCAAAGATGTGATTTTCAAATTCTCATTCATGATCAGATCTGATGGAGATAATTTGAGAATTCGTTTCAATATAAATATGTTTTGTAAAATTTTGAGTCTTTTAACCACTTCATCCATAATGACAAGACAGTATCTCTTTCCAGCAAGGCTAGCAGTCTTGGTTGGACTAAAAAGATCCATATGTAAAAGTTTCAGTAGTTTAGTGGTTGATACCACATATTTGCTATGGAAAGAAGCTTTGGTTTGCTTACCTTTTTAACTGAAATCAAAAGTTGAATCCTTGTCAACTTTGATTTTTGATAGGCCTTTAACTAGCTCATTTTGAGGTAGCTCAGAAATAAGCTTCATATGAGTACGTCCAGACTTCTTATGCCATAACCATTTTTCGTCTGTGAAGGATGCTAGACATTTTATATCTTGATTTATAAGGTCATCCAAGAATAACACATACGTGTTATCATGCCTCTTGCTAGCTAATATGACTTGTCTTAAGAGGGGATTAACTATCTTACAAGCATGAGCATTAAAAATAACATTAAAACCTTGATCACAGAACTGGCTTATACTTAACAAGTTGTGAGACAGACCATCAACAAACAATACATCAGAGATTTGGTGAGAATCATTCTTACTAACACTTCCAATGCCTATGACTTTGGCTTTACCTCTATTAGCAAATTTTATTGATCCTGAGTTCTTTAGGCACAGATTTTGGAACCATCTTCTGGATCTGAATATGTGTCTAGAGCAGCCACTGTCCATGTACTACTTGTTGTCAGGTTCCATGTGTGTTCTCAGGAACACCTGCAACAAACATATTTTTCAATTTAGGTACCTAGACTTTCTTGGGTCCTTTTGGGTTAGTTGTGTAAGAGAAAGGTTTTCCAACCCATTTGATTGACTTATTTCTCATGAAGCAATTATAAGGTGGACGTTACCTTTTGTAACAGAAAGTGCAAGAGACTTTGTCTTTAATACCTTTTGGCCAAGTTGTCTTTCCTTTCTCATCCTCCACTTTTTCAAACCCTAACCCAGTTTTTTGAAAATATGGTCTTTGACCACCAAGCATTAGCTCAAGATTTTTTTGAGCCATTTACCATTTTTTTTTCTAGGTCAGATTTTAGAGGCTTTGATATTTTCCCCAATTCAGAAATAATTTTTTTTTCTTATTATTTTTAGAGACTTCAGTTTCTAGAGCATTGAACTTAGTTTAGAAACTTCATTTTTTTTTCTCAATTCTTCTTTCTCATTCCTTAGTTTCTCAACTTCTGAATTTGCCATTTGAAGCTCTAAACAACCTTTTGATGTTTTCTTTCTAAGTTGAGATAATGATAAGAAACTATTTGAGAATTTTCAAGTAGTTCTTCATATAGGGCCATTACTTCATCATGAGAGAGATTGGAGTCAGAGTTATTTACCTCAGATTCATCTTTTGAAGCTTAGTCAGTGAAACATAGGTTGGCTACATCTTCTTGCTAATCTTGGTTTTTTTATCCTTTCCTTTCTTCATTAGAGTCACTCTACGTTGCCAACATCTATTTCTTTTTATTGGAGAACTTCTTCTGCAGACCCTTAAGTTTGGGACATTCTGGTCTAAAGTGTCACTTTTCTCCACAGTTAAAGCAAGTGATACTCTCTAGCTTCACTTTGCCTTTTTCGTCCTTTTTTAGGTTAATGTCTCTTCTTTTTAGCTTGCCTTTCCAGGCTCTAGACATCTTTCTTACTAACATGGAGATCTCATCTCCATCATAATCTTCAGAGTCATCATCAAATTCATCCTCATCATCAGAGGTTTCAGCAACTTTCATTGCTTTTCCTTTACTTGGCTTCTGATGAGATGACTTCAGGCCATGGACTTGTTCTTTTTCATGGATTCACCATGTATTTCTACTAGCACTGTCTCATGGGTTTTAAGTGACCCAATGAGTGCGTCTAAGCCAAAGGTTTGAAGGTCTTTGGCTTCAATAATGGCTATTACTTTGGGCAGCCACTTAGCAAGGAGACTTCTTAAGATATTTCTAACTAACTCAGAGTTACAATATCTTTTTCCAAGATGTTTTACCTAGTTTATGATATGCATAAACCTTGTGGTCATGTCATCAATATTTTCTTGATCTGTCATTTTAAGCATTTCATATTGATGGACTAACATATTGATCTTTGCCTACTTAACTTGATAAGTTCTTTTGTGCAGCATGAGCAGTTTGTCCCGTATATCCTTTGTTGTGTCACAAGCAATGATTTTATCATATTCTACTTTACTTAGTGCACAGGTAAGTAGATTTTTAGCTTTGGCATTCAATTAAACTCTAGCCTTATGTTGCTCTATCTATCTGCTCATGGGAACTTCTCTTGATGTAGAGGGTGCATCATCCGTTCCAGGAATCTCTTCGATTAGAACATAGTAACCTACTTGGATTATTTCCATCAAGTCAAGACTTGTGTATTTTATAAACAGCTCCATGCAGCCTCTCTAGTAGGCATAGTCCCTACCATCAAAGAATGGTGGCCTATTGATGAAGTGTGCTTCTGTTTTATGAATATTCTGTGTCATTTGTTCTTCGGATTTTTGTCCTTTGCAATCATTAGAATGCTCAACTCCTTAGAGGCTAAGCTCTGATGTCACTTGTAGGTATAAAAATGCACGAGAAAGGGAGGTTAAATCATGCTTTTCTTTTCTAAATCTTTTTTAAATTGAAACTTGAAACAAAAACTATAAAGCGTGAAGCTTGTAGTGCAGTGAAAATTCAGAAAGTGACTTTCTGACTTAAAGCATTAATAGTAAATTAACTAAAATAATAAACTTTAACACACACACACACACACATATATATATTATGAAGTTGAACAATAAAAGTAAAGAGATAAAGGATAAGAAGATATTGCACAGGAATTTTATACTGATTCGGCCAACACATGCCTACATTCAGTTCTTAACAACGACTGAATTTCACTAACCTTTTTCAACTTGAGAAAGAAAAACTGGATAGTCTTTACAATAGCCTTCCCAAGCTCGCTTCTGTGACAAGTAGACAACTCCTACTGTCTGTCACGACCCGATTTGGATCATAACCGGCACGTGAGGATTCCCGTCCCCACATAAGCCTTGTAATCACTGTGTTGTACTATATGCACATTTTATTAATAAAATCTACTTTAAATTGTAAATTAAATCTCATCTTGAACTCATAATAAACCTGAATAATCCTTCCTCATAAATAAAATCTAAAACTATAGTTGTGGTATATTTTAAACTGAGTTGCTCATTTACAAAATATATCATGAATGCTAAATCATTTTAATACAAAAGAATCATGGTGTGCATGTCATGACTCGATTTAGGCACATGACCGGCACGTGAGAAATTCGATCCCACGTAAGCCTTGTGACCTGGATTCCTATTAATGCACAACATATTCCAAAATAATTTAATCATAAAATCCTTTTCATAACTAGAAATTCCTTGCCTTTAAAACATATAGCTAGTATTCTTCAAACTGTAGTCTCGTATTCCTTGCTTTGAAGTCTATTTTCATAATATTAACAAGTATCATAAAAGTTTATAATATACATAATTTCTATGGTAAAGTCTTACAATACAGTTTAGCAAAACATTTTATATGCAAACTACAACATGCTCTAGGTCTGGGATCCTGCCTGCAACTTCACTGGAGCACACTACACCCATGAACATCATGCTCACCTCTGGAAATCGATAGCTGGGAGGTATCTTCAGCAACTACGATGTCTATAAAAATAGGAGAAGAATAGAGGGGTGAGTTTTGTAACCAAAACTCAGTGAGTGAATCCCTACCTGAAATCCCCCATCATGGGACATCAAAGGAACAATGCACGAGATCATAACAACATTATAACAATTTTACAACATTTCATATGTACATATATATAATCGAATAAACAATTTCAAAAACAAGATCAATAATACTCTAATAGAAAACAGGAGTTTCTGATCACACCTGATATTTAGATGTACATATGTATACTCAATTCGTCATGTCACTACTTCAATAACTAGATTCTCAATTTACTTTCATACCTAAAATCATATAAGCTCATCTTGCAATAACTACTAAAAGAACAATAGTCTCTGTCTCTGTTTTGTTTTGTGAATGCTCAGTTGCTCGTGAATAACGTCCCTCATGGATGAAGTTCAATGGTTTCACATGGTTTCATGGTTTTCTTGTAAGTTGTGTCCCTCGTGGACAGAGTTTCATGGTTTCTCTGAGTAAATTGCCCCTCGTGGGCCTTTCATGGTTTCTCATAAGTTTGTAAACTCTCTAAACCTTCTAAGAGCCTTGAATCTCTCTAACTCTGATAGATTGACCTTAGCATAGCTGTGGTAATGAAATCCTGTCCAAGCCATCATTAGCAATGGACATTGTGGTTTCAATCCACAGGATATGTAGCCGCCAGCTATCATGAGACATGTGAGGATTCGTGCTCTAGAATGTTTAGGTTCAAAACATGTCCTGCAGGGTGGGATAGACTCCGAGCACCTCTGCAGATTATTGTTCTTTATGGGCCTCGTGCCCTCAAGGTTTTGCTTTTCTCCTGGACCAACTCCGATGGGGGAAATGCATCTTTTCTGCTTTACAAGCTGTGAATCTACCTGATTCCAACAGTCTGACCTTAGCATAACTGTAGCTTTGGAATCATGTCCAAGGGATCACCCTTTGTAGACATTTACAATTCCAACAGCTCACAGAATATGTAGCCGTCAATTGTTCTGAATCTCATAAAGATTCAAGCTCTAAAACTGTTTTTATTTATTTTTCTAAAACACAATTCAAACTATCAAGTTTTCATACTAAAACTCTCAATGTCACATTTCCAAACAACTAAGTTCACAATCACAATTCCATCATCTTCTCTACATTGTTTATCTAGTATAAAACTACTTCCTATACATAAATTAGTTCCAAAATCCAACAAAGCAATCATAAAGGTCTCTAACCATTACACATAATGTCAATTCTATCTAACAATAGTACCACAAACATGGTCCCATGAGTTTTCTCAAAAATAGGTTTCATGCTCTAAAATCCACAGTTCTAAACATATAATCAACAGTAATCTCAATCCTTTTTGCAGAAATCTCTAAAATCAAACATATCTTTATGAAAATAACTCTAATGCAGAACATAAAGATCACAAGTGCGAACCTACTCACCTGGAGGGGTAAGATGCACAGACACAGCACCAACAGGACACTAAGCACTAAGCGCTCACCAGAGAGCATAAAAATTCACTTCCACTGCCTTGCATTTGCAGTAGCTCACCAGAATGGATTTTCACTCTCCAGAATAGTTTCTCCCTCCTCATAATAGTCTCTATAGTCTCCCTCTCTCTAACACTCACTTATTACATTTCTTAATTAAAGTTGAAATAAATTATTTAACTTTTAAACATAAATATAAATAAGGGAATACCCCCTATTTGGATTCTTATAAAATGTTTAAAAAATCAAAATCCAAACCAATCAAAATCTAACTTTTGGGTTTTAGTTCAAATCCAAAAATTTCCACGGTTTTATAAACTTAGACGTCAGAAATAGGGCATTTAAAGGTTTCAAAAAATTCTTTAAAAGTCACTATTTATCTCAGTTTTCTCTAAGGAACAATTACCGAGACTTTTGGTCCCAAGAATATTGCTATATTATATGGCTCTCCAATGAGAAGTAGGGTCCAGACTTAGCAAAATTCAAGACTCGAACTGACAGATAAGGGTGATCGACACCCTTCCTGATTCGAAAAATTCTCCTAATCTTTCTATTTAAAATTTGGGGTATTACGTGCAAAATAAAATAAATGCATGGCCCGTGACCCTGCCCGCAATGTAAACTGGAGCACTCTATCTCTAACCAAAAGCAAAGGCACTTCACTCTGAAGTGAAGCTCACCAACTGGAAACCTCTACTGCTAGGGAGGAGGTGGCTGAGAGGGATCCACAACAGCTAAAGTATTTGTAATGGAAAAAGGAAGAGGGGTGAGTTTTATCTAAAACTCAGTGAGTGAATTCTCACCTGTAACCCCTTTCATGGGACAACAACCAAGATGCATAAAAATCTTAATATTACTAATAATAATTAACAATAATAATAATAAAACAAATTCTAAAATTATTTCTAGTAATCCCATATATAAATATATAAAACAAAGCTCTAGACTCCTCTGAGCCACAATCAATAATACTCTGAACTTGATAAACATATATAAGAATAATATTAATAACTGCTTGTAATTATCTCTATTCTCTATGGGCACCTCACTAGGTCCTGATTAGTTATGTTCTCTAGAAGCGCTGCCTTCATGGCCATTAATAAAGGGTATACCTCCATGACTGTTTAATACTATTGTCTCAATGGTCGTCATTAAATCTTATCATGCATAACTCAGCAAAATTAAATAAAATCAAATTTTCTAAAAGTGGGTGCTCTGTCCCTTGCAAACGCAAGTCTCTAAATTCTTAGTACTCTAAGAGTTCTCGGTTCATATAACTCTAACAATCTAACTTTAGCATAATTGTCGCTATGAAAATCGAGTCCAAGGGATCACCACTTGTAGGCATCACGATTTCAAGCACACAGAATATGTATCTGGCAGTTGCTATGAATTATATTGAATTTCATACCTCTGGGGTACCATAAACTGTAGTTCTCAATTTAAATCTCAAGCTAACATAAGTCTTTATATACATAATAAATCTAAAACCATAGCTCAAAACACTTCGAAATCGTAGCATAATAGCTCTGAAGCAAAGTAACATATTTATTAAAAAACTAATCATACTTGCTCTATATATTTATTTTCTCTAAATACTCTGTGCTAAGCACTTCTCTAATTTACACTCTCTAACATATAATTATACTACTTTTAAAATCATAACATAAGTCATGAAATATCTAACATATATAATCATAAGCTTGCTTTGGCTACTTATAAAGAAAATCACTTTTAGCAATAATGGTTCCATGAGTTTCTGAAAATACAGTTCATGCTCTTTGAAGATCACAATCTCATCAACTTAACACGATTGTTACAAATGTCCAATCCTTTCTAAAATAGTCTCAAATCATTCATTTGATGATATCGCAAAATCATAATTAACATCTAGCTAAAATCTCTTTGAAATATGCTCTAACATTATAAGTTATGCCACAATATGCGGAAAATAACTCTAATGACCAAAAATAAAGGCCACGAGATTGAACCCACTCACCTGGAGGGGGAGGAAAAGATGACATCAACACCAACTGAGCTCCAATTAGTCGAGAGGGCACCAATGTTGACTATAACCATTATAAAACTCAAGATCAAACTCTATTAACCTCTAAATAACTCTAATCTAGCTCTAACAACATTGGGGGAACACCCCATTCCCCTACTTGACAACAATGAGAAAAATAACAAACCTAACTCAAGATTATGAAGGAATGGAGAGAATAGGAACAAAATTTAATAACATTACATACCTTTAAAGCTTGGATGATGAGGATTTGAGTATGATGAGAGAAAGAGAGAAAATGAGGGTTTGGGGGAGAGGAGTTTCTGGTTTCTATCCCCAAATCCCAAGCTTGAAGGGTTTTTATAAAATAGGGGAAGGGTCTATGAGTGAAATAACGCATTTTGGCACTGTATACGTTTCAAGGGGACCACTATAGTAGTCAGGCCGCATTTCACCTCCACCACTGTGAACTTATGATCGCTATAGCCGTTTCTAGAACATCCAAATGCTCAAGATCCATGCTAGGACTGCTATAACAGTGACAATTCTCAGCTTTTGCAGAATTTCTATCATTCTAGCACATGGGCTTCTCCATATTCATTTATTTACATTTATTAATTTTAAGTTAATGTATGAGAACATTAACTTTAAAACATAAATGTAAATAAGGAAATACCTCCCATTTGGATTCAAATAAAATATCTAGAATATCAAAACTCTATCCAAACAAAATCTAAATTTTGAGTTCAAGTTCAAATTCCAGAATTTTGACGATTTTCTAAACTTAGGGGCTTAAAATGAAATATCTAGAGGTTTCCTAAAATTCGTTAAAAATCACTCTTCAATTTATTTCCCTTTAGAGAGCAATTACCATGACTTTTGATCTTAAAAAAGTGGCTCTAACATATAGCCCTCCAAGGAGGTGTAGGGCTCCAGACCTAGTGAAAACTCAGACCCGGCAACATGGGTAGGTTCCGGGGACCCTAGGACCATGCAGAACTTATCCACTGATACATGTACATTAGGTATTACACTGTCACACACCAAGTAGTTCTTTACTTGCCTCTTCAAGCTGAAACTGAGTAGTTTTTAACAAGCCTTTCAAACCTAAACCATGAGCAACAAGAACACCTTTGTTGTCATGTTGCAAGTAATTTTGTCATAGCCTCTTTAAGCCATTTCACACCGATCACTACTGGATCAAGGATATAGAGGTTTAATGTCTGGGTTGCCACTCAAACTGACCTATACTCAAGTTTCTTTACAAATATACAATGAATAATCATGAGATAACTTGAGTAACTTCTTTCTAATGATTCTTCCTAAGAAGAATGTATGAACAATCTAAGAACTTAGAAAGAAGATTGTTATCAACAAAGGAACTGATTACAATAAGTAATAAACTTCACAAAATAGGTGAGGAAAAGATTTGTAGCATTTTAGCTCTTGTAAGTGTCAAGTGTCTTTTTTGAGTTTTTCTTGAAAGCTCAACATCTCTATTTATAGATGGTCTCCCTTTGTGACCATTGCCCTTAATTTGTTGTCCAAGTGACTCGTGTTGATCACCTGTTTGTGTCTTCGAAATGTAATCTAGAGGAGTAACTTGTCTGGTGTCAAAGCCTTTTAGCAGAAGCTGTTGATAGGTTGGGCTTTCTGATGTCCTCTAGAAACTACTTTTCTACTTTTTTATCATGGTTTCCAAACTCCTTCTTTTAGAAGCTGAAGTGGTTGTCCGAAAGGGCTGAAGAGATGACGTGCCAGTCTGAAACTGGGTTTGACTTAACTTAGAATTTCAAAATTCAAATTTTCCCTCCCTTTTAGTGAAGTGAACTTTCTGATGTGCACTGTCAATTTCTTGATAGAAATTTGGTCTTCTAATCTTCAATCTAATTTTTATGATAATAAATGAATTGCGATTATGATGATTGAAGACTTTGTAACGTGTTGCTTTCAAATTTTGTGTGATATCTTTATTCTTGTTGTACTTTCTGATGTCTCGTGCTATTTTCTGAAAACCTTTGCCTCGGTTTCTTGTTATTGAATTGATTTACTTCATTCCTTGATGCATATAAGTGTACTTTACTCAATATAATGTTCACTTTGTTTAAGCTTAGTCTCTTAATATGAGATAAAACATATTTGCATATATAAAATGAAATTATTCTCACCCAAATTTGTGTTTATGCATTTTGGAAATACCTATTATGCTTAGTCAAGAACCTCAAGTAGACATTAGTCGTTCTTTAAAATATTATCTTTAAATTACTTTTGTTGAGGGTTTCTGGAGCTTACATAAAGTATTATCATTTTTTTGTTACCTACTCATTTTCTAGTTCAAATTCTTGAAAACAGTTACAGTGGAAGACACTTTTGAATAAAAACTAATTTTTTCTCTTCTTTATTTTATATCTTTATGGGATGTTTCTTACATGGTTTTTGTTCACATGGTCTTTGTAATGGACCTTGTCATATTATAATTAAAAAATTATTAAAATGAAGTAGTTTTTTTAATCTCATCCATCTGAAATCAAACAAATGGCTTGGATGAGATTTTAAATAAAATTTTATTCAATATAAAAATTAATTTAATAATAATTTAAAGAATATATAATCAATTCAACAATAATTAAATTATATTTAATTTGAATTTTCTATTTTTACCTCTGTCTCAATGCCTCTTTTTCGCTCCCCCGTCCTCATTTAAATGGCTTCTCTGACTACAAGCTTCTTGGCAAAGGAAGCCATGGCTGTTTGCAAAGTTGTTCTTCGATGATATAAACATATTTTAACAACAAACAACATATCCTTCATTGAATAAAAGTTATTGGAACATAAAATGAGAAGAATGATTTCAATTCACTCAACATTAGCAAAAGAGAAGTCTAGGTATATATACAATGCCTTAACCAACTCATAACAAAATTGATCATTCTAGTCTAATTAAGTGACCCATTAACCATAGCTAATACATTAGCTTATCCTAGTAAAAGTTCCTTCAATTGAGTTTGGTAGCTGCAATTTGAAAATAACAAGCCTCGTATACTGCAGCATTCAAGGTAAGATGAAGACATTTTGATTCTACAAATTTGGGACTTGGTTGCATGTACTTATAGATGGGTGAAATAATAAACACAAACATAGACAACGGCAGTGTTCCTTCATCCTTCCTATCAATACCATAACAGCAACACACCCATGGATTTGATGAAGGAATGATGGCGGATAATGTACATTTTATTTAAACAATTTCTAGACTAAAATAATATTATATTATATTAGTATTGAAACTCGTGCAATGCATGAGTATATAATGAAAAAAACTCTATGTTATGAAAAAGTAATTATATGAACCAATGCAAAATTATGAGTCACTAGAATATTGATGATTATTTTTAGCTCTCTCCCACTTGTACTGTCATCAATTTGCTGCATTGTGTGAAAACAATCTTAGTCAATTTTCAATTTGAAAATGTTAAACACAAATAGTGCTATTCCAATATAATTTAAAATAAAAATGCTTTAATTATGAAAAAAGGGATTCAAATTTTTAAAAACATATTAGAAGAAATAATAAGTTAAATAATAAATAATAATATTGATCCAAACAAAATATATAAATATAAATAGAAATTGAATTTAAAGAATATTATTATCATAATAATTGTGAACTCTTAATATAACTAGAAAAATCAATAATGCTCAAAAGGATTGTATTTGAATAATTATTTGTGTAAATAAACAATATTTTCAATCATTTAGTTTTTCCATCATCAGTTTCAATTATCAAGATGATATCAATTTTCACATATACCATCGTGATTCTCTAGGAATATTTTAATATTGTGCAATTTAGCTTGACCGTGTCATTGATTAGTTAAAATGACTTTTTGGTATTATTTAATTTTGAGAACAACAAATAAATCCATTATATGATATATAACATAAATGTTTCGATAATGAATAAGAATAATTTTTTATTTATTATTGATTTGTAGCTGTTTCTTTTGCAATTCTAATTGATTGTCAAATACATTTTGTTAGTGAAATCAAAATATTCAAAATAGAAGTATAGCATTTTGATGAAATATCTATAAATTTACATAGTCAAACAAACCCTTTCTTAATCACAATAAAAAGAAGAATAGTACCTAGACTAAATATTCATGGTCCCATTGAAAAAAAGCATAAAATTTACGAAATCTAGAGTATATTCTTTCAAGTCAAGATATTCACTTCACATATCTCAGCCTTTATTATTGATTAATAAAGGATAAATTACCAATATTTCAGACATCTTAACCTTCATCATTTCACATGCCTAGATCATGGATACAATGAAGAATATCTATTTTGGCCCATGTTGCAGCCGCTGCCACCCCTTCCTCCCCCCCCCCCCCCCAATGTTCCGTAATTGATCCCACATCGTTTCACACTAGCTATCTTGATCCTCCTTCTCACTAATAGATCTCTAAATAGGGTTGACTTTGAAATCCATTAGTCCATGTTCTTCTAGAAGAAAAGAAAAAGAAAAACTACCAAAATCGATATAAATAGGGGTGGGAACAGGCCATGCTAGGTTATGCTTGACTTGTAATAGACTAGGCTTGTATCATAAATATTGGGCTTGAGCCTGTTCTGTTTATAAGCCTGGCCTGGCCTGGAGCCTATATAGAAGGCCTACTTTTTTCTCCAAAAAAAAAACTACTGCTAAAATATACTTAGTTTCAAACAAATCTGACTTAAATCAATACCATAAATCACACCTAAAACATAACAAATCTAAACCAAAATCCTAACAATCAACACCACATATTGTAGCAAAAAAAAAATAATCTTGATTTAATCATCTAAAAATAACAACAATTAAACTTAGAAACATAAAAAAAAATTTAAAAAATAAATATTGGAATAAATTAGAAATGTAACTACTCATGACACAGGGTTTTAGCATAGAGCTTTTCTGTAATACCCTAGGATAAAAAAAAAAAAAAATTGGGAGACCGCCCAGGCGATCATCAGAGTGATAAAAACCCCTATTTCGGGTTCCAGACCATTCCATACATTTCTCCACCCTCCCCCTCTGTAGAGAAACGCAACTTTCAACCCCAAATTGGGTTCTCCCACCATTTTACACCTTCCAAGCTCCATTTCTCTCAATTCTAGCTTCAATCTTTCGTTCCTAAGGCTTTAAGGTACGTTATTCTCTTATTATTGCTCTCCTTTCTCCCTTTTCTCTAGGTTTTTGGGTTGATTTTCTAAGCTTCTCAAGGGGGAGAGGTTTTCTACCATCTTAGAGATGGATTCTTGAATATTCAAAGGTTTTAGAAGGTGATTTAGCATTCTATGGTTTCTATATCAGATTCTGCTGTCAATTCTGCTTCCTAGTGGGCTGTTGTTGTTAGTTCCTCACTGTTCACCCCTCCAGGTGAATGGGTTCACATCTGTTATCCTTATGTTCTGCATTAGAGTTATTTTCATGAAAAATATGATTTACTGCTTGATTTTAGAGAAATACTGTATAAGGATTTGAAGTTACTGTTGGATTATATGTTTTGGAACTGTTGATTTGAAAGCATGAAACATGTTTTTCATAAAACTCATGGGACCATTATTGTTAAACTGGTCTTAGATAGAAATTATAATATATATGTATTGTTAAAGACTTTCATGATTGGTTGAATGGATTCTGGTATTGGTTTATGCGTATGATATAGTTATAAACTTAGAAGAGATATTTAGAGAAGAATATGGAATTGTGAATTGGGAACTTGGTTGTTTTTGTTGATTGGTGATTTGTGTAATTGTTAAGGACTTTTATGATTGTTTGGATTAATTCTGGAATTAGTTTGTGTACATGATATGGTTTTATACTAGACATGAGGTTTAGAGAAGAGAATGGATTTATGATTGCAAAGGTAGTTATTTTGAAATATGATGTTGAGATTCCTATTTATGTAAAGTTTGATGATTGAGATATGTTTAGAGAATTAAACAAAAACAGTGTTAGAGCTTGAATCTTCATGAGATTCAGAACAGTTGATGGATACATATTCTGAGGATATATGAATCACGAATGTCTACAAAAAAGGGTAATCCCTTAGGCATGATTTCACAGCCATAGTTATGCTAAAGTTAGATTGTTAGAGTTGTGAACTCATAACAACTGCTAGCTAAATATTATATGGCTTGAAATCACAGTGCCTTTAAGTTAGTGACCTCTTAGACATGATGTCATAGCCACAGTTATGCTAAGGTCAGATTGTTAGAATCAGATAGGTTCAGAGCTCACAAGAGAAAATGGCCCACGAAGGGAAAATTTACGCTGAGAAACCATCAAATAATGAGAAACCACGAAGCGAGAAACATGAAACTTAGCCCACGAGGGACAATTTATTCAAAGAAAACACGAAACTATGTCCACGAGGGACATAACTTACAATAAACAATGAAACTACATGAGACCATTAGACATTAGTCCACGAGGGACTTGATTAACAAGAAACTGAGCATGCACGAAATGACACAGAGATAGAGATTATTATTTTTTTAGTAGTTATTATGTGAGAAGCCAATGGGTTTTCATATATGAAAATGAATTGATGAAATTTCTTTGAGTTTGGAGGATGATGACTAGTATATATGTATATACCTATGCTTTATTTGATTATGTAAATCTTTGAATATTATTATTGTTAATGTTATTATGATTTCATGCATTAGTTCCTTGGTGTCCCATGATAGGGGGCTATGGTAAGGGCTCACTCACTGAGTTTTGGTTACAAAACTCACCCCTCTATTCTTCTCCTATTTTTACAGATACCATAGTTGCTGAGGGCATTTCCAACAGTATTAGATTCAAGAGGTGAGCATGATGTCCATGGGTTTAGTGTTCTCCAGTGTAAATGCAGGTAGGATCCCGAACCTAGAGCATGTTGTAAATTGCATTTGATACATTATAGTCACATTTGTTTGTATATAAGGACTTGGACAATCAGATAAGTGTATGTTGACTTATGTAGATAAATGATTTCAAGAGTTAAACTTGAAAGAATTGTTATAAGATTTCAGAGGTAATTATTGTGACTTTAGATAATATGTGATTGATTTGCAGAAAATATAATGATTGAAATAGACTTTATGAACAGAGCATGCATGTAGAGATGATCAGCAAGTCCCAAGGCTTATGTGGGAGTGAAACTTTTCACGTACCGATCATGTGCCCAGGTCGGGTCGTGACAGAGTGGTATCAGAGCATTAGGTTCCCCTGCATATCACTGGAGCAAGTGTCCACAGGAGGTGCATCGTTTATGTAAATAAAAACGCGCCTATTTGCATTAACAAAGCACTGCTTGAGGCCTTTAGGATGGTCAGTTATGTCTAGGTCCAGAGATAGAGTTCTGCCTTGTGTTATGATCAGTACTTCTTACCTTATATGTTCATGTATTTCAGTGGATTCAATATGCCCCCTCTTCATCATTTTGCTTCACGTCACCACCGCAGCAGCTGTTCTTCCAATTCTAATAGCCGCCTTAGAGCTTTGGAACAAGCTCTGGGCATACTTTCTGAGGTACTAGCTAGACAGACAAAGATTGGATTACAGTCACCCCTAGTACAACCTTCAGTTAGAGACTCTAATGATTCAGCCTTAGAGCGTTTCCGTAGAATGGATTCGCCCACTTTCCAGGGGCGTTTGACTATAGAGGATCCTCAAGCATTCCTCTGAGAGATAGAAAAGATTACCAGAGTGATCCATTGTTCTTCTGAGAGAGCAACAGAGTTAGCTGGCTTCTAGTTAAGAGGCCAGGCAGGGATTTGGTATGATGAGTTCTTATAGAGGTATAGTGATTCAGACCCACCTACTTGGGAGGAATTTAGAGTGGCTTTTCTACGTAGATTTTTGCCAAAAAGCCTGGGAGCTCAGATGGTAGAGGAGTTTTTGAGACTCCGCATGATCCCCAGGATGACTGTGGCCGAATATGATGAGAAATTTACATACTTAGCACAAGCAGCTACAAGCTTGCTACCATCAAAAAAAGAGAAAGTTAGGTAGTTCGTTCAAGGACTGCCTAAGAATATGTTCCTTAGCCTCCAACCTCACGTGGCTACTATGGATTATGCACAGATGGTTGATACAACCATCAGGTTAGAAACAGGTTTAGCAGAGAGAAGAGTTGCTTCGAAGTCTAGCAAGAAAGTTGGGACTTATAGTATATTTCCGGGAGGAGCTAGTATTAGGGGAAAGCATGGTCAGCAGGGCCAACAGTAAGCCTAATAAGGTAGGATTACCTTTTTAGACCCCATTCTAGTACGACCTGTAGCTTCTAGTCAGAGTAGAGGAAGCAGTCAACATTCTAGCTAAGCATCAGTTCAGAGCTTAGAACACCCCTATCCAAATTACTTTATGTGCAGAAAAAGACACCTAGGTCAATGCATGCGAGGTTCTACAACATGCTATACTTGTGGCCAGCAAGGTCATTTCAAGAGAGATTGCCCTTTGCTTGGGGAAGTTTCCAGCCAAGAGTTAGCAAATCTTTCCACATTAAGGGAAGCTGGAGATAGAAGTCGGAATGGCATAGGCCAGAACAGTAGGGGACAGTCCCATCTTTTCTATGATATATCAGGACGCAGCAGTGCCTAATACAGTCATATCAGGTACCATTATAATTACTATTTTAAGTCTTCGAATTTGATAAAGCGGAGCTGAGTTTAGAGTCAATTCTAGTAATATGTGATTTTTCATACATGTCCCCCGCGGTATTATACCTCATTATACTTTTAATTACAACAGTTTAGATTTGGGGACCAAATCTTTTTAAGGGGGGAGTATGTAATACCCTAGGATAAAAAAAAAATTTGGGAGACCGCCCAGGCGATCATCAAAAAGTAAGTCGGTGGGGGAACTTCACTGGAAATCACCCAGGCGGTTATCAGAGTGATAAAAACCCCCATTTCGAGTTCCAGACCATTCCATACATTTCTCCACCCTCCCCCTCTACAGAGAAACACAACTTTCACTCCCAAACTGGGTTCTCCCACCATTTTACACCTTCCAAACTCCATTTCTCTCAATTCTAGCTTCAATCTTTTGTTCCTAAGGCTTTAAGGTATGTTATTATCTTAGTATTACTCTTCTTTCTCCCTTTTCTCTGGGTTTTTAGGTTGATTTTCTAAGCTTCTCAAAGGGAGAGGTTTTCTACCATCTTAGAGATGGATTCTTGAATATTCAAAGGTTTTAGACGGTGATTTAGCATTCTATGGTTTCTATATCAGATTCTGTTGTCAGTTCTGCTTCCTAGTGGGCTGTAGTTGTTAGTTCCTCACTGTTCACCCTTCCAGGTGAATGGGTTCACATCTGTTATACTTATGTTCTACATCAGAGTTATTTTCATGAAAAATATGATTTACTACTTGATTTTAGAGAAATACTGTATAAGGATTTGAAGTTACTGTTAGATTATATGTTTTGGAACTGTTGATTTGAAAGCATGAAACATGTTTTTCATAAAACTCATGGACCATTATTGTTGAATTGGTCATAGATAGAAATGATAATATATATGTATTGTTAAAGACTTTCATGATTGGTTGAATGGATTTTGGTACTGGTTTATGCGTATGATATAGTTATAAACTTAGAAGAGATATTTAGAGAAGAAGATGGAATTGTGAATTGGGAACTTGGTTGTTTGTGTTGATTGGTGATTTGTGTAATTGTTAAGGACTTTTATGACTATTTGGATTGATTCTGGAATTAGTTTATGTACATGATATGGTTTTATACTAGACACAAGTTTTAGAGAAGAGAATGCATTTATGATTGCAAAGGTAGTTATTTTGAAATGTGATGTTGAGATTCCTATTTATGTAAAGTTTGATGATTGAGATATGTTTAGAGAATTAAACAAAAATAGTTTTAGAGCTTGAATCTTCAAGAAATTTAGAACAGTTGACGGATACATATTCTGAAGATATATGAATCATGAATGTCTGCAAAAAAGGGTAACCCTTTAGGCATGATTTCACAACCATAGTTATGCTAAAGTCAGATTGTTAGAGTTGTGAACTCATAACAACTGCCAGCTACATATTCTATGGCTTGAAATCATAGTGCCTTTAAGTTGGTGACCCCTTAGACATGATGTCATAGCCACAGTTATGCTAAGATCAGACTGTTAGAATCAGATAGATTCAAAACTCACAAGAGAAAATGGCCCATAAGGGGCAAATTTTCACTAAGAAACCATCAAACAATGAGAAACCACGAAACGAGAAACATGAAACTTAGCCCACGAGGGGCAATTCAGAGACTTAGTCCACGAGGGACACAACTTAGAAGAAACAATGAAACTACATGAGACCATTAGACATTAGTCCACGAGGGACTTGATTAACAAGAAACTGAGAATGCATGAAATGACACAGAGATAGAGATTCTTGTTTTTTTAGTAGTTATTATGTGAAAAGCCAATGGGTTTTTTGATATGAAAATGAATTGATGAAATTTCTTTTAGTTTGGAGGATGATGACTAGTATATATATATATACCTATGCTTTATTTGATTATGTAAATCTTTGAATATTATTATTGTTAATGTTATTATGATTTCATGCATTAGTTCCTTGGTATCCCATGATAGGGGGTTTCAGGTGAGGGCTCACTCACTGAGTTTTGGTTACAAAACTCACCCCTCTATTCTTCTCCAATTTTTACAGATACCGTAGTTGCTAAGGGCATTTCTAGCAGTATTAGATTCAAGAGGTGAGCATGATGTTCATGGGCTTAGTGTGCTCTAGTGTAGATACAGGCAAGATGCTGGACCTAAAGCATGTTGTGAATTACATTTGATACATTATAGTCACATTTGTTTGTATATAAGGACTTGGACAATCAGATAAGTGTATGTTGACTTATGTATATAAATGATTTCAAGAGTTAAACTTGAAAGAATTGTTATAAGATTTCATAGGTAATTATTGTGATTTTAGAGAATATGTGATTGATTTGCAAAAAATATAATGATTTAAATAGACTTTATGAACAGAGCATGCATGTAGAGACGATCAGCAGGTCCTAAGGCTTACGTGGGAACGAAACTTCTCACGTGCTCGTCACGTGCCCAGGTTAGGTCGTGACATTTTCATGGCACAATGATGAGCCAATGTGGATGCTGACAACAAGATCTGTTCATGGCGTTGGCTAGAAGTGTTGGTGTGGTGTGAGGGTGGCAAGATCTGTTCATTGAACCAGGTTCTAAGAGTAAGGATCAAACTCTACACTTTGAAGGAAGTACCAGTAGACCATTGGAAGGATCTGGAAATGGGTCTTGATTCTGGAAGTGTTCCTTTCACCTTGAGGAATCTGGATTTAGATCTGCTTACCTTTCAAGCTGCTATTGTGTGATCTGCAATGGAGCTTCACACAGTAGAGCTTCAAGTGGCTGTGACCTGCGACTATGTGAATATAGGGAAGAGTTCACAGGCACACGTGCTTCATGCTTGCGACGCTGTACCACGGTGCGGTGAGGCTATGGGAATGAGGACAGATCGACGACGGTGTTGCTGGTGGGGTGGCTACGTGAAGCTCTGATAGCCGCAGCTGGGTATGGAGGATTCGCCTCTTGGGGTGGCAGCTGTGTTGTAGCCTTGTGGGGGTGGTGACTAGTGAGACCATGAGAGATGGAGAGATACTTTTAGGGTTTGTAAAGTTATAGTGTGTGTTATGACTTGTGAGTTTTGAATAAGATTCAATCTTAATATGTGTCTCGTGAATGCTGAATACTAATTTTAAAATTATTTTATTTAATTTGTTTAATTTTGAAAATTAATAAAAATATATTAGTTGAGTTATATATTAATAAACAAGTAAGATAAATGTAGTGGTTTATGTTTTTATAAAAAGCTTAAGACCAAGGTTCGATTCCTCTATGCCCTATTTGTGATTTTACATATATATATATATATAACCAGGCTAGCCTACCAGGCCTAACATGCTTCATAGAGAGGCTAGGCCTGGCCTCTTTACCTAAATAGCCTTTTTAAAAAGCTTGAACCTGGCTTAGTTACTAAACAAACTAGGCCAGGCCAAGCTGCAGGCCTCTGGTAGGCCACCTGTCATGTTCCCACCCCTAGATATAAATGAAAAATTAAATGAGGATGGTTTTTAGATTTGTGAGAAAATGATGAATATATTGAATAATGAAAAGTGAGTTTTGTTATAAGAATATCGATATTTTATAGTAGTGTATCACTCAAAATAATTCATTAGAGGAAATAATCAAGCCAAAAAAACATTTATATTATTAATGAAAAAATCATTAACTTACTATGATATGTTATTAGTAATAAGATTCTTCATAAATTAAAACATGTACATTATGATACATATTCTATTACTAATAACTAATTATTATTATCGTGCTACTATCTACATTCAATTTGATATTATTTTTTAAATTTATAGATTTGAGACAAATTGGATGCATTATATTCAAATTTTTGTTTGATTACAATATTATTGTTAATTGTTAGTTTACATTGTTTTCAAATTTTTGTTTGATCAAAATTTAATATTTAAGATCAAAGAAATGATTTTGGTTAGTATTTTGCACTCTATTTACACCATATCCTCAAATTGCACACATTAAATTTACACTTTTGATTTTATCTACTAAAATGACATCACAGTCACATTTTATATTAGAATATCTATCATGGTTGATTAATTTATAAGACGCATTTATGACTATGACTAATAAAACCTCTTATTATATATTATAATTTTAATATTTAAGGTTGGAGTTGATTTGGCTAATAACAATCACAATTAATATCACAATCTGTAATATATCCCCTTATTATATAATTTGACTGGTTTTATCTAATTATAATTTGATTGAATGATGAAGAAGAGAACATTGTTTGTTATCTAATATTTTGTCATAAATCATTTTTTATTTTATTTACTGAAATCACATCACAATCACAATTATCTTACTATACATACAATTTGAGCAGCACTTTTGATTAAAAATTCTATCCATTTGTCATTGCAAATAGATGAAAAAAAATGTCATGCAACTCTTATCTTATTATATGTATTATTATAATTTGATATATCTAGAAATCATAATAGAAATCATAATTTATATTATAATATGTACAATTTATTAATTTGTATGGAAGTATTTGTGATTAATTTAATAATTAATTTATAGTAACCAAAATTAGGATATTATACTGATATCTAAAATTTAAGTTTATTTATAACCATGTAATATTATTTTCTTAATTGATGAATCAAAAAATGACTTAAAATTAGAATACAACTTATTCTCATTATACTTAATATCAACAAAATATCAATTAATTTTATAAAGCCATTAATTACCAAATTACAAATAATTTTGTCTATTTATCATTGTTAAGAAAACCATATCGGACCGGCCGGTCCGACCGGGTTAACTGGGCCTGGTCGGTCCGATTGAGTAGTCGAAACCAGAGGATGTCAGAACCAGTCAAGAACCGGGGAAAACTGGCGAACCGGACCGGTTCAAAGCTTTTGATTCTTTTTTCTTTTTTGGGTTTCAAAGCTTAAATACTGATATTTTATGACAGTCACAAAGTAAAAATAAAAAAAAATGGGTTATGTTTATTATATATATGAAAAAAATGAAAAAAAATACTGATATCCGCAGACTGCTTACCATAAAACTCACTAGTCACCAATAACTATTGTTTTCAAATACTTTTATAACCATGTTGTGAGGCTGAAACTAGATAAATTTTACATGTATTATGTTTATTTTTATAAACCTATGAATATTTATTTTTTTTGTGTGTTGATTATATTAATGTTAATGATTTAATATTTTTTTTATATTTTAATTAATCATACGTATATATTTATATATATTTTTTATTATATTTCGGTTGAACCCCGGTTGAACAGGCGAACCTCTAAACCTTTGAACCAGTACCTTGACCAATTCAATACCCAGTCCAATTTTCTTAACATTGCTATTTATCAATGTAAAAAGCTGAGAAAAATTTTCAAATCCACTATCATGTATTATATAGTATAATTGATAATAGATAATAGATTGTGTAGAATCATGTGATATTATTTTCTTAATCGATGAACCAGAGACCAATTTAAAATAAGAATACATTTGATTCTCATTATACTTAATATCAATGAAATATCAAGTAATTATATTGAGTCATTAATTACCAAATTACCAATAATTTTGTCTATTTGTTAATGCAAAAAAGTAGGAACAAATTTCAGAGCCTCTATCCTACTATTATATACAATAATAGATGATCTCGTGACTATAATTTTTAGCACTATATATACCTCATATAGGCTATAACATTCTTTAAAAATCTTTTATGCTCTTGTGACCCTTGCTTGCCTACTAGTTTGCAACTCCACAATGTCTTGAGTTTGACACAGGATACTAAGCCCAACCTTACTAGAGAAGTGACTAAGAATGAGGCAGTTCATGGACCCTTATAAGGCCTCGAGGCCAGACAGCTTCCAACCAGTGTTTTTTAAATCTCATTGGAATACTGTGTGGGAGCTATTTAGAGATGCTTTCCTGATTAGTAAAATCGAATAACCCTGATTGGCTAAGACTTTGGTTGTCTTGATCCCTAAGGTAAAGCCCCCTATGAGGTTCAAGGAGTTTTGACTCATCAATCTTTGCAATATCATGGTTGAAGTTATCACTGAGATTTTAGTTAACAGGATCCCTTCAATCTTTCATCCATTGTTGGCCCCTTTCATACTAGGAAGTGATACACCACATGCATAGATCCAAGAATAAAATAGGTTCACTTCTATTTAAGATTAGCTTAGAAATAGCCGACAATTGAGTGAATTAGGAGTTCTTACATATTACTCCAAGTGAGTTTGGGTTTTGCTAGGACATTTCTCAACTAATTCTGGATTGCATATCAGAATCATCCTTCTCACTTTTGTGGAATGGAAATAATTTGTTGAAGTTCTAACCTACCAGGGGGTGGTGGCAGGGGGACCCCCTTTCCTTTACTTCTTTATTCTGTGTATGGATAAACTGGTGTTGCTTTTTACTGAGAAGGTGCATATAGGTATCGGATCTTGTAGGTAGAAAAGCCCACGAGAATGGGGGTTGAATCGTGCTTTGGTTTTTCTTTCCTTTTTTATTTCTGAAAAACTTAAACAATACACTATCATATGTTTAACTTGAAGTGCAACGGAAACATCATGAGATACTTCAGAAAGTAACTTTTTGAACTACAACAATTATGATAAAAATGCGTAATAGATAGTTATTCAAAAAACACAATATAATAGGCACAATGCAATGAGTATAAAGGAGTTAAGGGAGAAAAAGATATTGCACAAATGTTTTTATACTAGTTTGACCAACCTACTTACATCCAGTTCTCAACCACTATTGAGTTCCACTAAAAACCTTTGTCAACACGAGAAAGTTGGATAGTCTTTATCCAAGCTCTTACCAGTGACCTGTAGCTCACTCTACTGTCACAACTAAGTAGTCTTTGACCAACCTCTTCAAGCTAACATAGTGACTAGTAATTCACTCTTACTATCACAACCTGAATAATCTTTCATTAGCCTTTCCAAGCTAACCCTGTGACTAGTATATCACTCCTACTATCACATTACAAGTATTATTTGCTAAGCCCCTCCAAGTTAACTCACATCGATCACTAACGAATCGGGGTTACAAAGGTTTGTGTTTAGGTTTAACACTCAAACTAACTAACACTCAAGTATTTGTAAAATATACAATGATAGACCTGGAAACCTTGAATAACTTATTTCTATGATTCTTTCTCGGAAGAACGTATGATTTACTAAGAACGTAGAAGGAATGTTTTTACAAACAGGAAACTAATTACAAGAAGTAATGAACTTTACAAAAGATGAGGATGAATTTTCTTAGCGTTTCAACACTCTTGATCACAAGTCTCTCTTCATTATAAGCACAATATCTCTATTTATAGATGATTTGTAACACCCTAATAGAACCCCACTGTGCTTAAGTTCACATTTGGATTCTATTAGTTGTCACTTATGCCTTGCATTTATTTTCTTTTGAAATTAACTTAGAAAAATAGGTGGAAGTTTTTTTTTCTTTAAATAAATTAATTTTTTTGAAAACTTAAGCCTGTAACGAGAAGTGAAATACATAGCGCTTTTATAGATAATAATCAAGTTACATTGCGCACTTAATTAAATAAGCGGAATAAGAGACTAAGTGTAGAACTATTATCACATAAACTAGAATATAATCACTTAATACATAAGTCACAACAGGGCATATATCACACTGATAAGTTATTACAAATAACAATATAAGTTCTACTATTACTAATTGTTTCTCACAAACTATAATGTAACTAAAGCTCGGAATGCTCCTACTTGAAAGGTTTGAAATCTTCACGCGCTACCTCCTTCCTCAGCTACAGCTTCATTGCTTTAGGTGGACACGTCTGTCTGCAGTAACGACATAACGGAAAAATGTAAGAGTGAGAAATACATGATTTCTCAAGAGGGAGTTCCTACTTGTACTAAAAGTGTCATCGTTGTCGTCCTAGTCACTTCGAGTTTATTATAAAAAGGTGAACAGGTAAGGATTCAATTATCAAACTTTCACAAACGTGATTAGCCGAAGTGCAGTTACTTTTAAACTAATCTTGAACATTAGCGTAAATATCCATTCAAGATTTCATCAAGCATACATATAAGCATATCATGTAAAACCACTAATAAGCAATAATCATTTAGGAGCTGCATGCATTTCATGATTACTCATCCTCAACATTCACTTGTTTAGTGACCATCATCTTTCATTTATTTCATCAACATATTTCTTAATTACTCACGGGATGAATGCATCAATGCCTTAGACCACCCTAAAGGGTAATGAGCTCATACCGTGGCCGTCGCCACAACCCTTTGGTTTTCTTTCCGTTGCCATGATCTCAGCAGTTTAGGGGGTTTAAGCCGTGAGTTTAGCTCAAGTCCACTTTTCCAGACTATCATTGCTACTTTTTCAGGTTTTACTTTTATTCTCACTGAGTGAAATCATCAATACCTTAATCCTCAAAGAGGATTAAGTAGTAAGTTGGTCTATTTATTATTTCATTTGAAACATGAATGTATGCACATTAATAAATCATGGCACAGTTAATCATTTTATCATTATCATTTTATATCTCATCAATACATTCACATTTCTATATATCATTTCATGTAACATAGACAATATCATGTAAATCTCATAGTAAACATTCTCATAGATAATTCATATTAAGCAACCTAAGTTATCAAGTTAGGTCTCTAGTGTTTCTAATAGGTTATGGATATCTTGGTATTATCTTTTTCTCTTAGTCTTCTTTGTACTCTTAGTATTTCCATTAATACATTAATACCCTTTAAGATATTTTTAGAGGTTCTATAAATATTTTTATTATGACTTTTATATATATCTCCTGAAGATTATTATTCTACTTAAATCCTTAAAATTGTCTCTTTACAAGACTTGAATCTTTTATTTAGAGTTCTGACATCTTTTAGAATAAAATTTGTAGCACTAACATCTTAGATTAGTGTAAATCAACTGTAAATTGTGCATAGTAGGATTTCCAGGAAAGAGAGGTGGGTTACAATGGACACGCTTAAATACCAAGTCTTTCCTTAGCCAGAACTTTTCCAAATTGCACTCTCACAGTATCACGCTACCTTCAAGACTTTCTCAGCACACTGTTCCGAACATATATCTCTCATTCTGTATTTTCATGGTGTAAAAATTTATGCATAGCATACATAAGTGTGTTTGTAGATGTGTTAGCGTTTCCACAAAGTTGAAATCAGTCCATTTGCATTTTTCTAGAGTGAGTTACACCTATTTTACTACTACAAGGTCAGATTAAGAGTTTCAGTCTTAGGCTTTACTTTAAAAATTTATATCTTGGGCTAGGAAACTCCGTTTTAGGTGATTCTTTTTGGAGAGTGTTCTACAATGAGTCTAGTTTATAATAAAAATATTTTCATTTCGAGATTCTTCATATTTTATGAACACTAATTTTCGAAGTAACTATTGCCAGAAATAACTAGAAATTCCAGCACCTGCCATGTTCATGTCTTAAGTTATCTTTATTAACTCAAGTTTGACATACAATCTTTTAAGTTATATTTGAGTTTGATAACATCATAAAAGTACTCATAGCAGAATAAAATAGGTTGTGTTTTCTAAAAATATAATTATTCAAAACTTTTGATAATAACTCAAGTTTAAGGCATTCTATCCATGAGCAAAGTTAGAAGCCAACAATACTTGAACAAATAAAGAAGAAACTCCTACCTCTTGTGTAGGGTCTAAAAAAGGGTCCTTCTCTTCTTCCTTAAGCTTTGAACAAGAGTCTTTGGAGTGAATGACCCTCCTTGAATCTTGGCTCTAGAACTTGAGTGCTTAAGAAAATATTTCTCACTAGAGTTAAAGATTGTAACTCTTGTGAGGGCTAGTGAAACTTTGGACTTAGGATTTAAGTGTTTGGATGAAGTTTAGAGGATCAAGAGAAGTTTAAGAAGAATGATAGAATAAGAAAGAAAGAACACTTAGGGAGTTTCTGAATTAAAGAGAGTTTGAGGAGTATTTATAGTGGAAAGATTAGAGAAAAAACAAAAGAAGGAAAGCACTTGGAGCATGATTTATGGAAACATATTGGCTGAATTTTGGGATAAAAATGCTCCTTGTTTTGTGCAAACATGTTGGATGAAAATGCTCATGTTTTGTGCAAACATGTTTCCATGTTTTATGCAAACATGTTGGATGAAAATGCTCCATGTTTTATGCAAAGATGTTAGTGGAGATTTTCTAACCTTTAGTGTATGTATGTTATTCAGAAATGTGCATGATGTATGTGGTTAAATTATTGTGTTATCATCTTAATCCAATGGCTTAGATTCATTCTTGTCTAAAGACAAGTCTAGGGATTTGTGCAAATGGCATTGTAGTAATTTCTTTAACTAAGACAAGGATATTTTTGTAATTAGACAATGATAGTGGTATTCTTGTAATTCCATTCATAGAGTAAGGGTATCTTTGTCATTTAATAAGGCAAGGGTAGTTTGGTAATTTCCTTTACATAGCAAGGGCATTTTCGTAATTTCCACTAAGTGATGGTATTTTCGTAATTCTTTGCATTTTTCTCTAGATATACTTAAGTAGTCTATTTGTTGTGTTTCATAACATTTGTCCAACTTCTCTTGGTTTTGCTATCGCTAATTAATATTTATCTTAGTTATAAATTTGGGGATGTTACATTTCTCCCCTTCTTATTAAAAATTTTGCCTCAAAATTTGATACCTGTGAATAGGTTCGGAAATTCTTTTCGCATATCTTCCTCGAGCTCCCATGTGTGCTCTTCCATTCCATCTTGTCCCCAGGCTACTCGGACCAGAGATACAGATTTGTTTCTCAGCTGCTTGATGCCATGATCCACAATCCTCATCGGTGGTAATTCAAAAGTTAAGTCATCTTTTAATTGTATAGTTTCTGGCTCAAACACATGACTGGGGTCTGACTGATACTTTCTCAATTGGGACACATGAAAAACATTGTGTAGGTTAGACAAATTTGGAGGTAATGCAATTTCGTAGGTGGAGGGACCTACCTTTTTGAGGATTTGGAAGGGTTCTAAGAATCTAGGGCTTAGTTTTTTGACTTTCATTGCATGACCTGTACCTGTGGTAGGAGTAATTCACAAGAATATGTGTTTTCCTTCTTGAAATTCGAGAGGTTTCCTTCTCTTGTCAAAGATAGCTCTTGCCTACTCGAGCAAAGGTGAGGATTCTTTCCCTAATTCTCCTTATTTGTTTGGTTGTATCTTCTACCAAATCAGGGCCCAAAATACTTTGCTCTCCCGGGTCACACCAACAAAGTGGTGATTGACACTTTCTACCATACAAAGCCTCATAGGGTGCCATCCCAATGCTAGTGTGGTAACTATTATTATATGCAAACTCAATCAATGGAAGCTGTTTGTCCCAACTTTTTGGCTGGACTAAGACACATGCTCTTAGCATATCCTCAAGGGTTTGAATTGTTCTTTCTGATTGTCCATCAGTTTGAGGGTGATAGGCAGTGCTTAGACACAACCTTGAACCAAACGCCTTTTGCAAAGCTCCCCAAAATCTTGAGGTGAACCTTGGATCCCTATCTCGAGACAATGGTTTTGGGTACTCCATGGAGCCTTATTATCTCTTGGATGTATATTGAGCTAACTTTTCCAAAGGGTAATTTGCTCGAATGGGTAAAAAGTGAGCAGATTTGGTCAATCTATCCACAATTACCCATATAGAGTCATGTCCGGTAGGCGTTCTTGGCAATCCCATCACGAAATCCATGGATATTCCTTCCCACTTCCATTCAGGGATTTCGAGAGATTGCAGCACTCCAGAGGGTTTTTGATGCTCTATCTTCACTTTTTGGCATACCAAACATTTTTGCACTATATTTGCTATATCTGCTTTCATCTTTGGCCACTAGAACATCGTTTTTAGGTCATGGTACATCTTGGTTATACCGGGGTGTACACTAAATTGACTCTTGTGGGCTTCTTCCAAAATGCTAGCTCTCAATCCTTTTTTTGCAGGTACACAGATTCTCCCTTGGTATCTCCACACTCCTTCCTTATCCTGGACAAACTCTTTCAACTTTCCTGCTTCGACAAGGGTTAAGGTTCTAAGGAAATCCTCATGTTCCCTTTGGGCTTGAATTATTTGATCTTTAAAGCTACTGGTTACACTTAGTTGGCTTAACTGAATTTGTTCTGAAGTCCCCCTATATCCTAAGTTGAGGTTCCTAAAATCTTCTATCAGCTCATTTTCTTTCACCATGAGCCAAGCGACATGCAAGGACTTACGACTCAAAGCGTCTGCTACCACATTTGCCTTTCCTGGGTGGTAGTTCAACCCAAAGTCATAGTCCTTGAGAAACTCCATCCAATGCCTTTGTCTCATATTGAGTTCCTTTTGGTTGAAGAGGTATTTCATACTTTTATGGTCAGAAAAGACTTCAAACCTTACACCATAAAGATGATGTCTCCAGATTTTTAAGGCAAAGACAATAGCCGCTAGCTCTAAGTCATGGGTTGGGTAATTAACTTCATGGGGTTTGAGCTGTCTAGAGGCATAGGCTACTACATTCCTATTTTGCATCAAAACACATCCTAGTCCTCTTCCCGAGGCATCACAATACACCTCAAATTTTTCTTTTGGGTCAGGTAGGATTAGGATAGGGGTAGTGGTCAACTTCTTCTTTAGTTCTTGGAAACTTTCTTCACATTCTGGGCTCCATATAAAAGCTGAATTTTTCCTTGTTAGCTTGGTGAGGGGTAAGGTAATTTGGGAAAAACCTCTAATGAACCTTCGGTAGTAACCGGCTAGCCCTAGAAAACTCCTAATCTCCTTCACAGTGGTAGGGGTTTCCCATTGTTGCACCGCTTCTATCTTACTTGGGTCTACTGCTATTCCCCCATGTGACACTACATGACCTAAGAACTTAACTTCCTTCATCCAAAATTCACACTTGGACAACTTTGTATAAAGTTTCTTGTTCCTCAACACCTCCAACACCACTCGTAAGTGTTCTTCGTGCTCTTCTTTAGTTCTAGAGTAAACTAGAATGTCATCGATGAACACTATTACAAACTTGTCCAAGTATGGTCTAAATATCCTATTCATGTAGTCCATAAACACTGCCAGTGCATTGGTTAACCCAAACGACATCACATTAAACTCATAATGTCCATATCTAGTCCTAAAGGCTGTCTTTGATATGTCCTCATCCTTCACTCGAATCTGGTGGTATCCTGATCGCAGATCTATCTTGGAAAACACTTGGGCTCCTCTTAATTAGTCCATGAGGTCATCTATTCTAGGCAAAGGGTATTTATTTTTTATAGTCACTTTGTTTAGCTGCCTATAATCCACACATAATCGCATACTCCCATCCTTCTTCTTGACAAACAAAGACTGGGCTCCCCATGGTGAAGCACTGGGCCTAATGAATTTCTTCTGTAGTAGTTCCTCTAATTGCTTCTTCAACTCTGTTAACTCGGCCAATGGCATCCTATAAGGAGCTATAGATATAGGTCCTGTTCCTGGTACCAAATCTATAGAAAACTCAATCTCCCTTTTTGGAGGAAATTCAGGTATGTCATCAGGAAAAACATCTGAGAATTCCTTTACTACAAGGATCTTTTCTAGAGCTTGCTCCACTTCTTTCTCACTTGTCATTAGGAAGACATATCCTCGCTTTTCATTCCTACTATCCCCCATGATAATGGAGTTTAGGTATAGTCGTACCTTTCTATCAAGTTTAGAGGGATTGGGTAAAGATGGTTTGGGAAGAAATACTAGTGACTTATTTGCATAATGTAGTAACACACGGTTAGCCGAAAGCCAATCCATGCCCAAGATTACATCAAAACCAGACAAGGGTAAGCAAACTAAATCATGATGAAAAATCCTATCAGCTACCTCAAATTCACAATGTAGGCAGGCTCGATCAGTTCTAACAGTATTTATAGTGGGTGTAGAGACAACTAAGATGATTTTTAAGTCAGATATATACAACCTCAACTTATTAGCACAATCATATGAAATGAATGAATGTGTTACGCCAGAATCAGACAATACAATTAAGGGTTTTCCATTAATTATACACTTACCTTGAATCAGATCATCGGATTCTGAGGGCATCTCAGCAGTGATAGCAAACACGCGTCCCTGTGCCTTAGGCTTAACTGTAGAGGACTGATTGAACTTTAGGCACTCTCTAGAATAGTGTCCTGCCTGTCCACCCCGATAACAAACATTCTTACCAAATCTGCATTCCCCTCCATGTATCTTTCCACAAGTGGCACAAGGGGGTCTAGTCATAGGTTCAGGGACAGCAGCCATCCTAGGTCGATTAACAGCTTGTGTCCTAGGTTGATTCATCATAGGGTGTTGGGGTTGTTTCCCTTTAAATCCACCTCCTTGGTAGGGTTTCTTGTGGGGGGGTGGGAACCCTCGGTGACCTTGTTGAGCAGACCTCTTCCTATTCTCTTCAACTCGGTGGGCAACTAGCTGGCGATTGCAACTCTCAGCCACTTAGCTTTTGCTGACTAAAGATGCATAGTCAGTGACCTCCAGTGGAGCCACAGATGCCAAAATGTCTAGCCTCAAACCACTCTCATATTTCATGCATTTCCAAGCCTCGTTGGGATCCCTTTGGTAGCTAGTTGAGTGTTTGATCAGTTCTTCAAACTTAGCTGTGTACTCAGTCACACTTTGATTTCCCTGTGTCAGCAACAGAAATTCTACTTCCTTTGCCTTCTTAACCGGATCTGGAAAATATTTCTTATGGAACGTAGCATAGAAAACCTCCCACGTAATCTGTATGTCAGCACTTTCGAGCAAGCCCTTTGCACCCTTCCACCACAAGGCAGCCTCTCCTTTCAGCATATAAGTAGAGAATGCCACCTTTTGTTCATCAGAGCATTCTACCACTGAGAAAACCTTCTCCATCTCTTGAATCCATTCGTCAGCTATTTCGGGGTTAGTTGTCCCTTTGAATTCTGGAGGTCCAGCCCTCTTGAATTCTGAGAATTTTCCATGTTCTTGGTTCCCAACTGATTCCTCTGACCTCCTATTCATCCGCTTCCATCATCCTTGCTTGTGCTTGCATAGCCCTAGCCATCTCCTGGAGTGCATTTGCTAGTTCATCACGATTACCTCCATCGCGTGCCCCATGCGTATGTCTGTTTGCTGCCATTAGTTCCTAGACACACCAAACAACAGTTATCGAGTTGATCAGGCTCAATACTATAGCTAAGCATGGTAGCAACTATGGCAGTATCACAAGACGATCATGCATTTCTAAATCCTATATCCCATCATACAGATAAGATTAATAGCATGATATCATAGACAGAAGCATAGTCAGTCCATTCCTCAGGCTTTAATAGGATAAACTGCTCTGATACCATAATGTAACACCCTAATAGAACCCCACTGTGCTTAAGTTTACATTTGGATTCTATTAGTTGTCATTTATGCCTTGCATTTATTTTCTTTTGAAATTAACATAGAAAAATAGGTGGAAGTTTTTTTTTTCTTTAAATAAATTAATTTTTTTGAAAACTTAAGCCTGTAACGAGAAGTGAAATACATAGCGCTTTTATAGATAATAATCAAGTTACATTGCGCACTTAATTAAATAAGCGGAATAAGAGACTAAGTGTAGAACTATTATCACATAAACTGGAATATAATCACTTAATACATAAGTCACAACAGGGCATATATCACACTGATAAGTTATTACAAATAACAATATAAGTTCTACTATTACTAATTGTTTCTCACAAACTATAATGTAACTAAAGCTCGGAATGCTCCTACTTGAAAGGTTTGAAATCTTCACGCGCTACCTCCTTCCTCAGCTACAGCTTCGTTGCTTTACGTGGACACGTCTGTCTCTGGTAACGACAACGAAAAATAAACATAGGAGTGAGAAATACATGATTTCTCAGTAGGAGTTCCTACTTGTACTAAAAGTGTCATCGTTGTCGTCCCAGTCACTTCGAGTTTATTATAGAAAAGTGAACAGCTAAGGATACAATTATCAAACTTTCACAAACGTGATTAGCCAAAGTGTAGTTACTTTTAAACTAATCTTGAACATTAGCAGAAATATCCATTCAGTATTTCATCAAGTATACATATAAGCATATCATGTAAAACCACTAATAAGCAATAATCATTTAGGAGCTGCATGCATTTCATGATTACTCATCCTCAACATTCACTTGTTTAGTGATCATCATCTTTCATTTATTTCATCAACATATTTCTTAATTACTCACGGGATGAATGCATCAATGCCTTAGACCACCCTAAAGGGTAATGAGCTCATACCGTGGCCGTCGCCACAACCTTTTGGTTTTCTTTCCGTTGCCATGATCTCAACGGTTTAGGGGGTTAAGCCGTGAGTTTAGCTCAAGTCCACTTTTCCAGACTATCATTGCTACTTTTTCAGGTTTTACTTTTATTCTTACCGAGTGAAATCATCAATACCTTAATCCTCAAAGAGGATTAAGCAGTAAGTTGGTCTATTTATTATTTCATTTGAAACATGAATGTATGCACATTAATAAATCATGGCACAATTAATCATTTTATCATTATCATTTTATATCTCATCAATACATTCACATTTCTATATATCATTTCATGTAACATAGACAATATCATGTAAATCTCATAGTAAACATTCTCATAGATAATTCATATTAAGCAACCTAAGTTATCAAGTTAGGTCTCTAGTGTTTCTAATAGGTTATGGATATCTTGGTATTATCTTTTTCTCTTAGTCTTCTTTGTACTCTTAGTATTTCCATTAATACATTAATACCCTTTAAGATATTTTTAGAGGTTCTATAAATATTTTTATTATGACTTTTATATATATCTCCTGAAGATTATTATTCTACTTAAATCCTTAAAATTGTCTCTTTACAAGACTTGAATCTTTTATTTAGAGTTCTGACATCTTTTAGAATAAAATTTGTAGCACTAACATCTTAGATTAGTGTAAATCAACTGTAAATTATGCATAGTAGGATTTCCAGGAAAGAGAGGTGGGTCACAATGGACACGCTTAAATACCAAGTCTTTCCTTAGCCAGAACCTTTCCAAATTGCACTCTCACAGTATCACGCTACCTTTAAGACTTTCTCAGCACACTGTTCCGAACATATATCTCTCATTCTGTATTTTTGTGGTGTAAAACTTTATGCGTAGCATACATAAGTGTGTTTGTAGATGTGTTAGTGTTTCCACAAAGTTAAAATCAGTCCATTTGTATTTTTCTAGAGTGAGTTACACCTATTTTACTACTACAAGGTCAGATTAAGAGTTTCAGTCTTAGGCTCTACTTTAAAAATTTATATCTTGGGCTAGGAAACTCCGTTTTAGGTGATTCTTTTTGGAGAATGTTCTACAATGAGTCTAGTTTATAATAAAAATATTTTCATTTCGAGATTCTTCATATTTTATGAACACTAATTTTTGAAATAACTATTGCCAGAAATAACTAGAAATTCCAGCACCTGCCATGTTCATGTCTTAAGTTATCTTTATTAACTCAAGTTTGACATACAATCTTTCAAGTTATATTTGAGTTTGATAACATCATAAAAGTACTCATAGCAGAATAAAACAGGTTGTGTTTTCTAAAAATATAATTATTCAAAACTTTTGACAATAACTCAAGTTTGAGGCATTCTATCCATGAGCAAAGTTAGAAGCCAACAATACTTGAACAAATAAAGAAGAAACTCCTACCTCTTGTGTAGGATCTAAAAAAGGGTCATTCTCTTCTTCCTTAAGCTTTGAACAAGAGTCTTTAGAGTGGATGACCCTCCTTGAATCTTGGCTCTAGAACTTGAGTGCTTAAGAAAATATTTCTCACTAGAGTTAAAGATTGTAACTCTTGTGAGGGCTAGTGAAAGTTTGGACTTAGGATTTAATTGTTTGGATGAAGTTTAGAGGATCAAGAGAAGTCTAAGAAGAATGATAGAATAAGAAAGAAAGAACACTTAGGGAGTTTCTGAATTGAAGAGAGTTTGAGGAGTATTTATAGTGGAAAGATTAGAGAAAAAACAAAAGAAGGAAAGCACTTGGAGCATGATTTATGGAAACATGTTGGCTGAATTTTGGGATAAAAATGCTCCTTGTTTTGTGCAAACATGTTGGATGAAAATGCTCCATGTTTTGTGCAAACATGTTTCCATGTTTTGTACAAACATGTTTCCATGTTTTATGCAAACATGTTGGATGAAAATGCTCCATGTTTTGTGCAAAGATGTTAGTGGAGATTTTCTAACCTTTAGTGCATGTATGTGATTCAGAAATGTGTATGATGTATGTGGTTAAATTATTGTGTTATCATCTTAATCCAATGGCTTAGATTCATTCTTGTCTAAAGACAAGTCTAGGGATTTGTGCAAATGGCATTGTAGTAATTTCTTTAACTAAGACAAAGATATTTTTGTAAATAGACAATGATAGTGGTATTCTTGTAATTCCATTCATAGAGTAAGGGTATCTTTTGCATTTAATAAGGCAAGGGTAGTTTGGTAATTTCCTTTACATAGCAAGGATATTTTCGTAATTTCCACTAAGTGATGGCATTTTCGTAATTCTTTGCATTTTTCTCTAGACATACTTAAGTAATCTATTTGTTGTGTTTCATAACATTTGTCCAGATTCTCTTGGTTTTGCTATCGCTAATTAATATTTATCTTAGTTATAAATTTGGCGATGTTACATGATCTGCCTTTATTATCATTGCCCTTGATCTTTTGTCCAAGTGACACGTGTTAATCATCTATTTGTGTCTTGAAAATGCAATCTAGATGAAGAATTCGTCATCTATCAGAGCTGTTGCAGAAGCCATTGTGAAATAGAGGTTTTTTATGTCACTTTCATAAACTAATTTTTACTTTCTGAACTTTTCCTTCTAGAAGTTGGAGTGTTTAACAAAATTGGTAGAAGAGATGTCATGTCAGTCTATGAGTAGGTTTGACTATAAATTTGAATTTCAAACTTCCCTTTTTTTTTTGCAAAGTGTTCTGTTTCACTGTGAAGTGAACTTTTTGAATTGTGGTATTAGTTCTTAATATGTCTTCGACCCCTATAGCGATAATAAGTTTACCTGGGAAGGTTCTCGAGGTCTCTCAACCGCTATAGCGGTCATAGCGGTGCCCCTCGATACCAAAACAGTGCGAAATGACATGGTTTCGCTTAATGAGCTCCCTACCCCTATAAATACCCCTTCCACTTGTGTTCTTCCCTCATTTCCGAAATCTCTAAGCCCCAAATCACTCTCAATCCCACTCAATCTTACCTCGTTCAAGCTTCAAGGTAAGAGATCTATGCTAGTTTATGTCATCTTTCTTTCCTCCATTCCATGTTCTTAAGTTTGGGCTATTGTTGTTCTCCATTGTTCTCAAGTGAGGGTGCTCCTCTAATATTATTAGAGTTATTTTAGAGTTGTCTAGAGATTAATTGAGACTAATCATGGGTATATGTTGCTCTATGGCAGTTGTTAGTGTTATTTCAAGCTCTTAAAGTCAAATTAGTGGTACCCACATGCTCCCGATCCCAAATGATGAGTGGGTTCAAACTTATGACCTTATTTTTAGTCATTATCAATATATTTATGCATTATGATTGTTAAGCATGAATTTAGAAACGAAAATATGATAGAGGTGTGATTCACAAGTGATGCCAAGTTAGCAAAAATTGTGACTTACAATGATTGCATGAAAGAAATGCATTTTAGAAAATCATGGGACCATGGTTGGATTGTTGCATTCCATGAAAAATGTTTTATATGTTTTTGAAGATATTTCTTGGAAAATACATGATTTAGCCAATTCACTAAAGTTTTTGAATGTGCATTAATGGATTATGGATATTTCTATGTTTTCAAGACTTGAGATTTTAGAATATGCTTTTATAGTATCAAGTTAAGTTATTTTGGAAAAGGTTGGACAGAGTATGATTTGGCTTTTGAGCACATATGTTATTATGATTTCAGAGTTTTTATAATTATGAACCATTTTATTTTGAAGTGAGATATTAAAGTTATCAAGGTATGAAAATATGCTAGTTTGACATATGAACTTAGAACTTCAAGTTCATGGTACAAAGAAGTATGGAATTCAATATGATTCATAGTAATTGCTAGATACATATGTCGTAGGCTTGAAATCGAAATGCCTATAAGTTAGTGATCCCTTGTGCATGATTTCACAGTCACGGTTATGCTAAAATTAGATTGTTAGAGTTTTATGAGTCCAGAACTCTTAGAGTACTAAGAGTTTTTAGATCTAAACGGATTTTGTTCAAACTAATTTAGATGGTAGTGATAAAAAAAAAAATAGATAGTTAGTTAACGGCTGTAAAAGATCATTAACCCTGGTAACAAGTTGTCTGCTAGAGGACAATATCAACCCAAAAATAAGAGAAAACGAGACCTAGTTAGGTACCTACAGCTTGTCCACTAAGGACGCGATTCGCCAGGGACCGTTAAGGTTTTAGACAGAAGCTCTTGTTCACCAGGAACTAAGCATTGCTTTTCAGTTGATAGAAACAGTTATTATATTTATGTATACATTTATCATGTTTAGCAAATACTGTTTCTCAAGGTCTACTGCACCTTAGTTAAAAAGATGTCATAGTTGATTATGAATTTAGAAATGCTTGTCTATGAACCTATGGAATGAAAAATGTTTTCCTAATTAGCTATGTATGTAAATATCAAATGGTTTATGATTGTTGCATGTACATTGCATTATGTATATTCTTGGTTGTCCTATGTAGGTGATGGGTGAAAATCCACTCACTGAGTCTGTTGACTCACCCTTCTCCCTTGCTCTCATAGTTGTAAGTACAAATATTGTTTCACTTCTAATTCAGTAGACACAGTTATTCCCAGTGGTGAGATTTACTTTGCAGTAAGCCTTAGATTACAATTATGTTAGAGTAGAGTGCTCTAGTAGATGTGTAGGTAGGATCTGAGCCACACATATTTTGAGATATTTTAGTTATTTTCAAAGTTTATGTATTTACCAATGCATTTTTAGAGTTCAAGGTTATATTTGAAATATAAACCATGGTTAAATATTCATGTAACTAGCTAGAGATGTGTTTACGATTTAGTTTTCAAGTGTCAAGTAGATTTTTAGATTAAACATTAATATTATGTGATGAAACAGTTTATGATTTCATGATCAAAGGATTTTGATTAAAATGTTTTTAAAGCTTGAATATTAATTACTTTCAGTTTTATGGATTTAAATATTATATTTTAAATAGAGAAATGGTTGTTGATTTAAAAGAAAATCATACTTTTAGTATTATATTATGATAAATTATACATTTAGAGAGTCATGTCACTTAGAAAGCTTATATGGGGCTAAGATTCCTCATATGCCAGTCACGTTCCCAGATTGAGTCATGACAAATGCTATAAAATTCTATAGAAAGCAGCTTATTATAATGAGAATTCCATGCTATAGCGAGTAGATCAGCCAAGTTTGTTATCTTGAGCAGACCAGAGCATATGTGGACTCAGACTCTCAATAGTGAGCCCAGCTTGCTATAGTAAGCATTCCGGTAGTGGCTGAGTCTATCAATAAGTTAGGTTTTTCATCATGGAGCCCTAGTTTTGACACTTTTAATGATGTAATATATATTCTCCACTTATCAGAACTTGAGAAGACAACCTTGGGCTGGCTCCTTTTCACTTTTCACACAATCTCTCTTTACTCTCTCTAGATTTTTTTTTCCTAACTTATACCTCTATTTTGTATTCCAATTTCAATTCTAGTTTGATCTTTTAGAGAAATTTTATTATTTTGGTTGTAATCCTCCATCCATGAAGGAATAGTTTTTCTACCTAGTGCAAAGATTTAGAAGGATCAAAAGATTATGTTTTGAGACTCCAATATTTTAATGCAATTTACGGTTTTTCTTTCCAATATTTCTTTTGCTTATCTCTCTTAAATGTTTTTGTGTCAATTGAACAATTATAGTTGTAAGAGTCAACATTGATTATGCATTTGTTTGTGGTCATGAATGTTATGCATAGATTAAGGGTTCCAATTGGGCATAATTTAATTTATAGTTTAAAGTTGGTTTAATTGGTAAAGGAAATTGGAATTAATTCGAATAGAGATTAGGCCATTGTAATTGACATTTAAGTTGGCATAAGCATATAGGAGTTGATATCATGATTTCCTCGTGTTTATTTTAGCCGAACTCTTGGCTAATTATGCGATTGTGTGATTGCCAAATAAAATTGCATCATTGGTTGTGTGATTGCATGACTAGTGAAAATAACTGCCTCCATGGATTATCCTTTGAGTTACTGATGCTATAATCCTTGATTTGCAGAGGAACTCCTTGTATACGTAAGTTGTTTAATTGAATTTTGTTTCAATATTTTATTAATCTTTGGCAAATAAAATCCCCCCAATTTCCAATTGGCTACTAAATAATTCCTTGAGAGACAACCTGAGTTGTGTCCTCTATTGCATTTTTTGTGCAACTTGACATTATATAATTGTAATTGCTTATAGGTAGAGACATCCTTTATCAACTACCTAGCACTATATATAATCACTCCTTTCTAATTCTATCAGCTTGAAACTTTCTTCAGGTTCCTCAGTATATTGTAGGCTGTGGCAACACACTCCTAGTAATGCATGATTGCGCAATGAATGGGTAGTTGCTTATACCTATATTTTAACCATTAAAAATATTTTATAAAATAATATTAAATTTTGTATAGATTGTTAGTACTTCAAAAATCCAAGAAAGGTTTACAATTTATTTATATACATGAAATAATATTTTCTAAAGTCATATGTGGCCATTGTTTGTAAATTGTTTGTCGGGATGTATATTTTTGCTTAATAAGAATTCCAAAAAACATGTTTATTATTTATTGGCATGATAGAACTCAGTTAGGTATTAGAAAACAATGAGATAGTTAGTATTGCTTACGATTATTATTATTATTTAATTGTTAGCATAAGATCAATTGTCAAAATAGTAAGGAGAAGTATTAGAATTATTGCTATTATTATTTAGTTAAATTATTATGTGTTTATGTTATGGATAGTGGCCAAAACAATCAGAATGGTATTAGTAATTCAAGATTTATGTAACAATTGGAGATAAAAGTTATGAGTTAATGGTAAAATAATCGTTAATCTTTGTATACCTGTTATTTGCCAAGGACAATCACCTTTACTATTACTCGCCAGGGACCAATATTATTACCACCCAAGGGCTAGCATTTATATACCTCCTAAGGATTGAAACCATAATTTTTAGACTTGGACCGATGATCAGCTCGGTCTAGGCACCAGGTCACTGGTTCAACCAGTAGATTACTAGTCAAACTAGTTGAATCAGATTTATACAAAAAAAAATATAAAACATAAAAATTTAAATAAAATATAATAAAATGACAACTAATTAACAAATAGATACTCTTTAAGTAGTCCAAATATAAAAACACAAATAAATAATATAAATTCCTAAATATTGTTCACATTTTACAATTATTAATCACAATTGATAAGTTCAAAACATAATTACACAAGTAAACTCATAAAGTTTTACATCACAAACTCACAAATCCTTATAATACAAACAAAGTTATTGCATTTTCTATAAGTCAAATTAGAATTGTTTTTAAAAAAGATTTGAAAAAAAAAAGGCATCATTTAGTAAAAACAAAGCAAAAAAGGCCACTTTTCAAAAAGACCAAGAAATTATAGTTACTGGAAAGTTCGTCTGCTCATCTTCAACTAGTCCAAGAAATTTCAAAGCCTTTACTTTCTTAGTCCACTGCATAATTTTTTTAAAACTTGCCAAAAGGAATTAAGTAGATATCAAGCTAGGTTACCAAATTTCCCCTTAAAAAATATAACATAAAGACCAAATGAACCACAAATCAAGTGAAAAGAACACTATCAAAAAAAAAAAAAAAACTACCAAGGCAACACAATTTTTTTCCAAATCTCACATGTGAACTTACAAAATGATAGACTCATAACCCAAGGGAAGTTAAATAATAATAGAAAAAAAAAAGACCTGCACTTTCTGTTTCTGCTCAAAAGTAGCTATGGAAAGTGCTTAGAAGGTGCCTCCCAATTGAAATAAATGACTTTGAAATCAAGCTCATTAATCTTCTCAACTCTACATTATCTTCTCTTGTTCTTTTCCATTTCCCTTCACGTTCTTGGAGAAGTTGCAACCTTATTCTCAGTAACTACAGAAAATGGACCATTGGCACTAAATCCCTCAAATTATTGTTTTCTTGTTCTTCCATAAGAGCTTTGTCATGGTACACAGAGAATTGAGAACACAAATACAACAGGGAGGACAAGGTAAAGTTGAGAGAGTTTGGGGGTGAAGGAGGAAGAAAGATCATTTGGGAGTCGAATTCTTCATTTTTTTTTATTTTTTTTTTGGATTGGTGGTCGAATTCTTGAGAGATAGCAACAACGGAGAGAGTAGAGTTAGGAATGGAAGATAGAGGAGTTCTTTTTATTTATATATATTTTTAATTTTTTTAATGTCCTTTCCCTACCTTGTACCCTTATTATGACAGTGCATGATAAGTTTCTCCTTGTCCGTACCGTATGCGTCCCATAGTACGTCACATGGGTGCATTACAATAACATTTTTCTTTCATTCCATAATACCTGGCAGGCTATTAAGATTACTTGTGGGTACAAAACAGTGTTCATACAATCTGTACAAAATCAAATGTTAAAGAAAGAGATGAGTTTTTTGTGTGGGACTGGTGTTTATGTGGGGTTACTCTTTGAAGTCCAACCTTCCACTTCACTAAAATCGAATCTGTGACAAACATTTTCCATCTCAACAAACCACAGACACCTTTGGTTAGATGGTAAAAATGAAGAGAAAATTTTCATAGATGAGTTTTATAAGTAAAATTACACGAGGCCCTTCCATAAAAAAATTTATTTTCTCCATGAAAGTTCCCATCTCATTTTTATCCCTAAACCAAAACATATATATTACTGCAGTCAGGAGGTGACAACACAGTTAAATATAAGTGAATTCCATGGAGTGATCTACCTATGTTAAAAAAATTATGAACTTCATTATATGATCAAGCAAAAATGTCTTCAGCAATAAATGATTCCTCAGTATCAATACAGCTTTCTGAAGGTATCAGAAGTTGCTCGTAGTTTAGTTGTCTGGAAGCTTCGTACAATGCTATGCCAACACTCACAGATAGATTCAAACATCTGACGTAAGTTTCAACCATTGGGATTCGGATAGTGCCCCCACCAAATGGTTCAGTTTTGCAATCTAGCAAGGCTTCAGGTGGCAGGCCACTGGTTTCGGAACCAAATAAAAGATAATCACCTTTTCTGTAGGAAAATTCCTACAAGGTAAGAGCCAAACGATAATTATTGCTCTATGCTAATTCTGCATACGTATAGTTCTGCTTTGGAAGCAAAGGCATAGAAAAGTTCTGTTTTGGAAGCAAGGGCATAAACGTTTTAATACAAAATAAGTGTTCATTTTCAAAACTTCCGTTTTCATAATTATATGTCGTTTTAGAAAATTTACAGTATCAATTTTTTGTATCTCATTCTATCCCTTATTAAATGAATAATTGGGAAGACTATCAAGTAAGAGAGAATAAACTGGATTAAAAGATAAGGGTAATTTGTTAAAGGACTTTTCTAACCAGTGCAGGATACCCAAACTATCAAATTTCAAAACTGTTTAATGGGTCTCACAATGAAAACATAAAAATTCATCATCCCGATATCAATTTTTCCTTTTCTGATTCCTTAACTAGTGTCAATCCTTTGTAAAATACTCCCTCCATTGCATCTCAACAATCTAACTTTTTTTAAAATTTGTTACGCTTCATCTGTACAGTTATCAAATCAAGGCAGTATTAATTTTTGTTTACCAACTATGCCCTTATTATAATTAAGTGTATCTTATCTACTTTTGTTTTTTCAAGAGCATAATCATATTAAATAGAGGCAATCTTGTCAATTAACACATTTTTACACTATTATCAATATTTATTTGTTGCTTTCTTAATATGCGTTTGGGACAATTGAAATACAATGGAGGGAATACACTTAAATTACTCTAACATTGAGGCATATTTAATATCCTCCTCAATTCCTGTGTGTATTTAAAAATGGACACTTATTAGAGAATGGAGCTAATGCGCAACAGGGCAGCCATTAATAACAATTTTGGGAACCTTCTCTAACATAAGCTTATAGACTAAACCAAGTAAAAAATCTTGAATTCTTTTTTCACCAACATATTTGTTGCAACCTACAGTATGCTTACTTTTTTATGGTAGAAATGTTTAACTATAATAATATTCATATGGTAATAAATACTATCTTCACCATACAACATCAAAACTTTTTCTATTCGAAATTCAGGTCAGCATTGGTCTACTCCCAATCATCCGTTATCTCTCTTTTTAAACTACACAGTAAACAGTGATCTTTTTTCTCATGTTTCTTGTTAGTTGCATATTAGAGAGGTGCCTACTACAAAGGGTCAAATTTCCAGCAGTGTTTTATGAGTATATCACTTGTTTCTTCGGTGACCTCGTTGCCTCTCTAAAGTTCTGATGCAATAGAAGTGAAACAGAAAATTTTTATTTTGAATGAATATAGGGACCAACACAAACCCAGTGTCATGACATAAAAGACAGGTTAATCATCAGCCATCAATTGAGCAATATACTACCATTAAAGGAACTATGTTATTAACGTTATGGTGGAAAACTCACAGAATGAACTTTTGTTCCCCTCTTTGTAAATGCTAGCAGCCGCTTTTCGCCCTCCTGTTCATGTTGGCATGTGCAGTCAAAGGAAGAACATGGTTCAGGATTCTGGAATTTATCTTTGGGAATGAAATGATAATTACCTGTTGCCTGAAATAGTCACGAAATGCTGCCCAAGAATCATGAACTTTAACAACTACATACCTGATATTTTGCGTTAATAGTGGAAAACAGATAAAAAGCAATAATGCAATTATGTCAATAATAGACCTGCTGAAAGTTGAAACTGCTAGATGTGGTAACTTTGAAATGCAACACCCTTTACCTAGCCAAAACAAAATCAAGAGGAGGCGAGAAACACAAAAATCAAGGCAGAACTAGATTTAAAATAAACACTCAGCAATTGCAGACTGCCCTGCATAATACTAGATTTTGTTCACTTTTTCTAGAATATCATGAGAGATGCAACTGAGAATAAATGTTTGTAAATATGAAGAAGTAAATGTCCATGGATACGGCCAGTAATCCAATCCAGCACGCTTTAGTTTGGTATCATCCACCTGAAATCCTAATGGCTGAAAAGATACAGAAACACAAAGGCTGTCATTAATATTTTGCAACAAAACATGAAAACAGAAGACAATCTTATCATCAAATCTGAAAAATGATTAGAATCAGAAAAGCAAAACTCACCCCAACTAAGTGTAGTCCAACAGCTGATGCCGCACACGTTCTAGCAATGCACCCAGTGTTTCCAGGAATCTACCAAAGACAATATAAAATTATAAATCCCACAATCACCTTCAGAAATTGAGATATAAACCAGCATCCACTTAAATAAAAATGCATGAGCATTTCAAGTTATGCAAGGATTCGAGAAACAACACTTGTCTGAGTAACGGATCCTCAATTAATGCAACTACTACTAGCATGTTTAGCTTTCTGCTTGGAAACCACCTGAACCATGGTTTGGGGAAAAGTTTTTCTCACGTAGCTTTTACCCAAACCATGGTTTGAGGTTTTCAAATGAGAAAAGGTGAGTGGACGCAAAAGAGAAGTTTGTTATGCTGAGTAGGAGAAACAGTACCGAGTTTGAGATTCTGAAAGATTTAGAGAATTTTTTCTTTTTGGGAGGGGAGAGAGAGGGGGGGGGGGGTTTATATGCGTGAAGGGTGGTGGAGAGGGAGTTAGCTAACTGGTGAGTAATGTTACTTAGGAGGGTAAAGGGATCCTTCACGCCCAGGCTTGGTTCTCTGTTGCTTTTCTTTTCAATTTCTGCATTTTATACCTGTTATACACATTGTTACAGCTGCTGAAACTGATTTTCCTCATTAGATTATAAGTTTCTTACGTAATATTCAGTTCTTGTGTTTCTTGGCTTGGGTACAATTCTTACATATATTTATATCATTACTTTCAAATATGTCAGCCATTCTTTTAAATAGGAGACATTTGATGATTGGATTAAGAAAGTTATCATGGAAATCATGTAAACCAATCATTCTTGAAGTATGAAAGTGATGACTTTTGAGAGTCCGTTTGAATAGTACAACTTATGACTTTTTTCAACTTTCTAGGAGTCAAAAGTCATATTTTTATTTTTTGTCCTGTTTGGTTAAATAATTTAATACTTCTCTAAAGTTATTCTTAGTAATTTTTCAGAAGTTATAATATCTAACTTCTTAGAAGCACTTTCTAAAGCAATAAAAACAAATACTTTTATCATTATGTATTTGAATATAAAATAACTTGTTCATATTACTTTTGTATAAGTGCTTAAATAAGTTATTCACCCAAACAGGATCTGAGTTTGAGATGTAAATTTCTTATTTAAAAAAAAAAAAAGAAGAAGAAATATAAGGTATGCAATGAAAGCAAGAAATCTTTTTAACACTCATATCAACAAAAAACATGATCCAATTTCTTTTGCATGTAAATAATTGTAAAGAAAACATATTTGTGTATACCATCAACAAAAGTTCCTCACTCATCTAATCATCTTGCATCCATTCAATACCAGCCCCCAACTTCAGACGTCCCTAATTAATATATATGACATCATTCTTAAGATCGTATACATTCAGCAATCTACAAAATCTAATTATTGAGATATTCATAACTTTGGCCCAATAATAGTCAAGTTCCAACTTTTCCCCAGCACAATTATATCCTCCACCTGGATTCAAAGTTCCCCTTTTGCTCGGTGTAGATTGATTCACACTCACAACTAGAGTAGAACAGTAAAGTTTGCTACACAAATTCACTAGAATGTACTATTAACTGATCAAGTGACCCGACACAATTGACACCTAATTCAACCTTCCTCCTTTGAGTATTCGGTTGTGCTTGTCATTGCTATATATTTATTGTTGAAGCTTCTCCAATTCACTTCAATGGTTAAATAAAATCTCCTTTGCTCAAAAGAAATGGACTGATTGAGTACCAAATACTAGCAAAGTTTGCTCTAAAGTCCATACTTAACAGCTTGCATTTCCATGATAAAGCAACCGCCAATAAGAGTTGTCTTTGAGTTTTCGTATAAAAGAATTATGGGTTTATTTCAAAGCTTCATTAGCTATTGAATTATCAAAATTAACAGAAAGGGAAAACTGAAAACAGCAAAAACAATACCAAATTATTAAGAAACCAAAATTCAAAACAAATATATATATATATATAGTTTAATCTCACACTCACTGCTTAAAAAGTCATATAAATGAGACCATTTGATTTGACGATGCGATAGTGTAAAAAGTTTTATACTGTTAAGTGCACAAAAATTAAGTGTATATACATATCAGTTTTAAATATCAATTTTAAATGAATGTTACCTGAGGGGACACCAGCACAACCTGTAGAACCTTGGAACGTGATGGTTCATTCACTGCCTCTCCCACACCACGAGGCAAAGTTCCTTCCTTGCTTGTCTCAACTGCCCCATTCCCATCTGCAACACGTAATATGTAAACACCAACAACAAAATTGGACTCATTCAAATGACAAAAAGCAGAAAAAGAGTGCCCAGCAAACTGAAATTAACGAATATGCACAGAAAGGGAGAGAGAGAGAGAGAGAGATGAGAGATTACTGAGAGAGAATAGTGGGGAGTGGCGGGGTGAAGAAACTGAGAGAAAAGGTGAGATGCGTTTGAAGTGGAGCAAGCTGAATGGACGGAAAAGGGAAACTTTTGGTCGGAAATGAAAAGGGGATGGGATGTTGAGGGATTTAAGGACAGTGATGTCCATTAGTAACACCACCCTCACCCCTCTCTGCTTTGCTGATCTCTCTGTTTGCTCTGTACTCTAGCCTATACCTTTAAAATCTCCCTTGCAAGCAAGGTATGTTATGTGTGCCTTTGTTTCATATTGAAAATAAGGGTCTGATTATAAAATTTAAATTTTTTATGTAAATGATAAAGTTAAAAATTGATTCGTTTTTTAAAGCTATGCTTTTTAATTTAAAAAACAAGTTGAAATTTGATTTTTTTTTTTTTGACACTTTGATTATTTTAAAAGAATTGTTTAAATATATAAAATTGATTTTCAGATGAAAAATGCGATTTTAACCCAAAAAAAGTGATTACAAAATTTATTTTATATATAAATAAAAAATTGGAAATTATTATTTAAAAAAATACTCTTTTTAAGCTTCTAAAAGCACTAAACTAAGTTTTTTTTCTAAAAAAATATGATTATTTTTAAAAAAATTCAAATATATGAAAAATAATAATTTTTTGGGCCAAAAAATTTTACAAAGATGTAATCTTAAACAAATGTTATATTATTGAATAACCTTTTATTGGTGTATTTTTTTTAAAACCTACTATTATATTAGAAGTTCACATCATATAGATAATATTTACAAAATTTCAAATCAATCTAAAATCATTTGGTATAGTTTTAAAGTATATCAAAACTAACATAATATATATGATTAAAATGAATAAAAATAAGACCCACATGATTCCATTGATATTGATGTCCATTTTTTTATGAAATTTGGCAAAAATGATCTTTATGATAGGCAATTGTAATTCAACGATTGAATCAATAAAAAAATTATTTTATAGAAAATTATAAGTTGTGTAGCCGTACTTATAATTACACTAGTATAACTTTTTGTATTTATATATAAGAGATGTACCACATGAGAATTGATTTTTTAGGTGAGAAATGAGAAACAATATCTCTTACTTCAATTAAAACTTGATGGCTAATATTATAACCCAATTTTAAAATGATCAGATGACCTCCCGGCCATTATCCACCCTGCTTCTTTATTTATTTATTTATTTATTTTGAATGACTCTCCCAGTTATAAGTTATGTTATTTGTACTTATCATATATAAGAAACTATATCAACTCACATCTCATCTACTATTGGATGAGGTGTAGACCTCATTCAAATTGGATCTACATCCAATCTACCAGTAGATGAGATGTGAGTCGACATGATGCCCCATTATATCAAAAAATGTCGATTTTCTTTGCTCATGCCCACTCGGGCAAACAACTCAACCCCCAATGTCTTTGATTCTGCCCCCTGATCTAACATCCCATATCTAATTTGAAAAGTTAGGTTTATGAGATTCGATCCACATCCAATCTACGAGTAGATGAGATGTGAGTTGACATGATGTCCCATTATATTAAAAAATGTCGATTTTCTTTGCCCATGCCCACTCGGGCACACAACTCAATCCCCAATGTCTTTGATTTTGTACCCTGATCTCACATCCCCCATCTAACTTGCAAAGTTGCTACGTGCTTAATGCTTCAAAGGTTCATAGAGAAGTCGATCAAACTTGTCTTTTGTTTTCTAATAAGTGATCAAAGTATTTTTTGATGTTTTTGGGAAAAAGTTTTGAGTTCTTGTCCCAAATAAAGTGTCATCTATGTGAGAACAATTCTTAGGAGACTTTTGGTTGCCAAACGAAAACGAGAATTTTGGGGGATAAGGGGGAGTGGTTTATTTAGGGCAGGAATAATATCCTAGGTTCAAAAAATCGGACTGGACTAGCCGGTTGGATCGATTGAATTAGGAACCAGCCTACTGTCTGGTCCGAGCTGACCCTTAAAACTGGCACATGCATTTTCTGATTATTAGTTGTGACACATGCATTTTATAATTATTTTTGTAACATAGTAGTAAGGTGGAAGGTTACATATGAATGGAAGATCAACACGATGTAGATTTTATCTTTCTGCTTGCCTTCCTTGTTCCATTAGGAAAGGGTGGGGTACCTACAAGCACTCTACCTAGGGGTCAGCATGAGCTTGAGGTTATTGGAGTATGTGTTTGATAAAACATACCTTTTTTTCTATTTTGAATCTACCTTTAAATAGGGAGTATAATGGTCCACTACCAACCTTTATTTCAAAGGTTAGGTAATGGACTTGGTGGACATGCCCATGTCACAATAATCCTGAGTTTGCATAGGTTGCCTATCTTTTGAAGTTGGAGCCCATACATGTGTGGCCTATGTGGTGCTTGCAAGAGTAGGATCCGATTTTAGGCCAACTTTTGGGCCTTTCTTGAATGCATTATTAGGCCCATTTGATCTGGTAGATATTTCAGGTTCTAGAATGACATCTTCTACCTAAAATTCCGTCATTTGGTGCTAAATTGTTTTTCGATGGTGTGGATTAGCTTTAAGCAACCTAGTTCGAGGTTGGTAAACAGCATTTTCCACTAAAATTTTGTCCTCTTACTCTAGGATTCATTCATCAATAACCACTTCAGGCTTTGAGTTGGAGTCACCACCTACCCTTTACGTGGCTTGAGGGTTATGTCTTTTCTCTACTCTCCATTGCATCAGACGTCGCTTCGCTTCCTTTGAGAATGACACATGTACTTTGGGCATGCATTTTGAGATTTGTATTAGATTATCTTAGAGGGAATAACCACTTTGGGCTCCAAGTTGGAGTCACCACATACCTTTTGCGTGGTTGGAGGGTTATGTCTTTTCTCTTTTCTCCATTGCATCAAACGTTGCTTCATTTCCTTTGAGAATGACACATGTCCTATAGGCGCACATTTTGAGATTCGTAATAGATTATCTTAGAGGGAATTAGTATGCCCTCATTATAAGGTGTGAAAAGTCTGTTATACCCCTTTCCCATAGCGCTTTGTATTCGCGACTCTTCTCCTTTCATCCTTGTTACATAATCCAATGTTTTGTTTCTTCTTTTTCATCCTCTGCTTTGTGGTTTCTATCACTGCAGATCCAAGAGCAATATACATCCTTAGCATTGGGTGATTCATATTCATCTCCATTTTAGTTATTTTCTTCCTTCTCCTGGTTTTCATTCTTTTTAGTCTAGTTAAATGCTATATTGGTTGGGCATCTCTATTGGTCTTTCTCTTATTTTTCTGTGCACAACGGTTTTCCCTCCTTCTATCGTGCCCATAGGCTTTGCCGACAATGCCACTATGGCTTATTTAGACTAAGACATGCCTTTTCTTTCCTTCCACCACTACCATAAAGTGGAATGTTCGCATTCCGTATGTAAATTTTTGTTTGTTGCTTGGGTGGCTGCTAGCATTGCCAAAAACCTTAGTTTAGGACAGGAAAAGCTACCATAGGGCCTTTATCTTTTCTTGCTTTTTCTTGACCTAAATTTCTGATCTTAGATATATGGTGGTTTCCCAATTGTAGGTAATGGGAATGCATGACCAAGTCAAGATCCTTAGAGTTCTCTAGCCTTCAAGCACGATGGCTAGTGACTACTCGCATCATTTCTCTGATAAGTTTCTTGGAATTCTTTCCTTGGTGGACAAAGCTTACCTTTCACTTTTCTGAAGTGAAAATCGGATCTACATGGTTTCTAAAGGCAAACCTAAGTACTCGCTTGAAATCCCAGGTTCCAATGAGAGGGTTTGCAATCATCCTGGTGACGATGATTTACAGTACATGTGGAAGTATGATATCCTTTTTGTGAAATTGGGTGTTCGGATTCCATTCTTCAACTTTCAAATTTCCATACTTCGCGACATCAATGTTGGCCCCTTATAATTGCATTTGAATAACTGGGTGATGATTCGTGGTTTTCAAATTGTTTGGTGCTTCCTTAAGATTCATCCACTACCTTGGGTTTTCCCTTATTTATTCATTTTCACTAAGCCTTCTAGTGGTTCTTGGATTTCTTTTTGGGATCACATAAACAAAAACGTTTTTGAATCCTATGAGGAATCCCTTCACAATTTTAAGGAGTTCTATTTCAAAGTTCAAGAGGTCCTGCATCACCAACCCTTCTTCATCGATCAAGCTACAAGCTTTGAATTTCATTACTTTTGGACCTTTGCCCCTTATTTCCTAAAATATTCGAAGGCTTGATAGGTCCTACTAGGTATTCCATTGTCAAATTTTTTCTGAAGTCTTGGAGGTCGAATCCACCTAGCCTTAAGAAGATTTTTCAATCTACTACTGAGGCCATTCAAGCCTATCTTGGTTTATTTCTGACCATGTTATACTTTAAAGCTTTGTCACATTTGTGCTGATGTACTCATATTTTGTTCATAGGTAACATGGCCTCGCATGATTGTAAGAAGGCTCTTTCAGCTAAGGTAGTAAAGAAAACTACTGAGGAGATGATTACCATTTCTAAGAGCCAAAGCCTTGCTACCTTGAGTTCTTCTACTTTTTCCTCTACCGACTCCAAGCAGCCTAAGCTAAAAAAGAGCAAGCTGGAGAGTATTGTTTCCTAAGAAGAGAAGAAGTCCTTTGTATCGAGGATGCACCTCATCCCCATATGTTGAGGTAGTTGGCTCAGACACTAAGGTAGGGAAAGAAGCTTGGTAAAAGAAAGGGAGAAGCGACCTGCTATATTTTTCAAGCATTTTCCTTTCTCTAAGTTCATAAATAAGAAGATCTTTACGAAGGGCACCCAAAACTAGCTTTCAAGCTCCGTTGTCTAAAATCGTAGGCCTCTTTCATTGTAGTGAGGATCTTTCTTTTGAGCTAGTGACCTCCAAGAAAGTGATATAAGATCTCCAGTCAAAACTCGAGGCCAAGAATTAAGGATGTAATATCCCGAAATTGGATGCCTTTAGGAAGGATATGCCTATACTTAGAAAGGGCTGGATAAAGCTTAAAAGATATTTAAATGCTTTAAAAAATATATAAAATAAAAGGTTATATATAAAATAAATAAATCAAAAGAATGAATAAATATAAATCCTTTTTTAAAAAAATTTATGTGAAATACCAAACCATGTAATATCTACATTTTTCAAAAGAAAAATATCAATCCCAAAAGGAGAAAATAAAATATATAAAATTTATCATAATGTTGTGCATCAATCTTTTTTCCATGTCAATGTCTAGTTTTTATTTGAATTTGATATTTAATCTTTTTACATAATATGATATTCAGTTTGTGTTATGGTATTTTTTTTTCTTAAACTTTGAAAATATTATCTTCAATATTGTTTATAATTATCGTTGATATTTATATTTGTATCAGTATTATATATTATATATTATATATTTTGTTGGAATTACAAAAGATGAAATATACTATATTTCCCTTTTCACATATGTTCTTAGAAATTGATTTTAGTATAATTGCTAATGTTACGTTAAAATTTATTTAGATATCTACCATTTATATTTATGGTGTAAATTTCAATAAGGATTTGAGAATATATATATATGGAATATTTTACAAGTATAACTTTCATAACAATAATATTTATTTAAAGATATTAGATATTATTTATATTTAACATGTATTATGAATATGATTTGTTACATATTAGAGAGAATTATTAGATATTTTTAGGAAGTTATTAATTATTAGAATTGAGTGCAAAATTTGTTTATCATGTAAATTATTCTTATTGTTGTTGTTCTTGTTGCTGCTGTCATTGTTGTTATGATGATTATTATTATTATTATGTCAAAGGATAAACAAGTACATAATGTGAATAAGATATGTGTTATTTGTTTTAAAAGCTTCATTAGTTTTTTATTTCAATATATATACAGATATATCCGTGATACCAAAAGATAATTAAGAGATATGTCATGATAATTTGAATTTGAATTATCCAAGTAGTTACAAAATATATAATTAGATTTAGTCTAGCTATTATCCTTATCACATTGTTATCTATATCACATAATTTGTTAGAATATATCTATAAAAGACCTTTAACATAATCATATCATTATGTTGTCAAGTATAACACATGTTTAGTATTTTGCAAATATTTTGAGTTGTAGATATCCGATTGACGTGATTTTTGTGGCATTAGAAAGCTAACACAATTATCTAACAGTGCTATTTCTAGCCTTGAGGCCAAATTCTAACCGCAGTGTAAGTTAAATGATTATGAAATGTTAAAACGAAAAATAAAAAGAGAAAAACGAAAAAGAGAAATAAAATAAAGAAAATAAAATTTGTTACAAATATCCTTCATCTCTTGCTATATATTTGACATGTTATGTTCCTCCCAAAAGAAATTTAAGAACCCTAGCCGCCTAAGGATTTTTCCCTAGAGAGAAAGATGTAATTTCTCTCAATCCTCTTCGATTAATCTCTTCCAGTAGGTGCTCTCACCCCTATCCTTATATGGTTATGAGATTATTATGGTGTAGTTTTCTCTTCTCATTCAATTCCAAGTTATTCTTGATTCTTATCTATAACTCCATGGCAGTTAGGAGTGCCATTCCAATTCTTCAGTATCATATAGGCAGTGGTCAGGCACTCCCGACAACGAATGGTGAGTGGGTTTAAGCTCATAACCATACTTTTAGTCATAATTAATATTTTTCTAGCATTGTATAAATTGTTTATGAAATTTTAGAAAGACTTATGCCACATACATGTCTTTTACAGATTAAGCCAATTTTAAGAAAAATTATTATTTTTCACCGTTATCATAAAAACCTTATTTTAGAAAACTCATGGGACCATATTTGATACCTTGCATGTTATAGAATATCTTTTTATCAATTTATGAAATTATGGGACCTTAGTTTAATGTTTCCAGCAGAAATAATGATTATCATGTTTTTCAGACTATTGATTTCCTATAAAGATTTTAGAACATCAGACATGATTTATTAAAAGTGTTGAATAAAGTATGATTCATAACAATTATCAGATACATACTCTGTTGTCTTCTAAAATCACTATGTCTACAAGTTGGTGATTCCTTGGGCATGATTTTAGAACCTCAGTTATGCTAAAGTCATATTGTTAGAATATAACAATTGTTAGATACATACTCTGTTGGCTTTTGGAATCATTATGTCTACAAGCTGGTGATCCCTTGGGCATGATTTTAGAACCTCAATTATTCTAAAGTCAGATTGTTAGAATTATATGAATTCAGAGCTTTCAGATTTATTCAGTTTAATTACAAGTTGTTTTTTTTTATAATTATTGATAAACAGATCAGTGAGTTAACGGTTGCAAGATTGATAGTTAACCTTGGTACCAAGTAGCCCATCAGAGGACTAGCTCATCCACAGTAAAGAACCTAGTGAGGTGTCCATTATGGGATCTAGTTAGGTGCCTATCAGATTAGCCATTGACTCAGATTCAGCTATTCAACTTAGATATTTATGTACAGAATAATTCTTGTTTCTCTACTAGTTATTGTCATGATTTCAGATAAATTGTTTTTCAGTTAAGTTATATGTATCTAAATATACAAAGTGTTTTATAGGAACTGCATGTATATATTATGTATTTTGTTGTTATCTCATGTGGGTTGTGAGTGGAGGCTTGCTCACTGAGTTTTGATGAACCCATCCCTCATTTTTCCTCCCCTTTACAGTTACAATTGCAGATGAAGTTATTATTCAGGCTCAGTCACAGTAGCTTTGCAATTGTTCTATTGGTGAGCTTCACTTTGTAGTGAAGTTTAAATTAAGATCGTGTTATAATAGAGTGCTCTAGTAGTGTGCAGACAAGGTCCTCGGACATCATATAGCTTGTATGATTATTCTAAAGTTATGTTATTTTATCATAATTATATTTTATGTAATTTCTTCAAGGAAAACAATTTAAGATTATTTATTTTAGTTATAGATTTTGGAACATTTAGATTAATTAAATATTTTATTAGTAGAGTTTTCAAGAAATTTTGAGGAATTTATTTATTTATTTAATTTTTTATAATTTATTATGAGCATTAATTTAGTAATTTAATATGCATGATTTCATGAAATAAATTCTAGAAGGCTTTCATAAGGGATAATATCTCTTATGTGCCGGTCACGATTTTTGGGTCGTGACAAAGGAGCAATTAGAAAATATTAGGGAGCCTATGAACAACTAAGTTGGTGAGAACAAAGATCTTCATACTTTGGCTAAGAAAGCTAAGAAGAAGTTGGACGAGCTAAAACTGAAGGTCACCACACTAGAAAATGAAAAAGATTCTCTTACTTCCTCTATGACTTCCTTCTAATAGACAAACAAGCAGCTCAACCTGGAGAATACTGAGCATAAAGAGAACGCAATCAAGATTGTCACCAACTAGGAGAAAAGTTCCCTAGAGATTTTCTAGAATACTTTGGTCAAGTGAAGATCTTGTGCCCTGACACAGATTTCTCCAAGGTAGGCTTATTCTAGGTTATGGAGGATAAGAAAATTATTGATAAGATTGACTAGCTTGCTTGGCCCTACATGGCCATTTTAGATAGCTTAATTATGTTCTTTTGTTCTGACCTTTCAAGGTCATAAGTTTGTAAATATTATGCACAATTTACATTTTGTTCTATAATCATTTTGCTGTTGTGTGTCTTATTTTGTCTTGTACGACCATATCTTTACGAAAATGTTTGATTGTGCTCTTTAGCCTCTAGTTTTAAATAATTTATGCCTGGTTTTATGAGTTTAACCTAATGGATTAATTTTCCTCTTAGGTTTAAAATGAGCGAGTTTAAATTATCTACGGGGTTACGACCTTCAATCTTAACTAACATGTACCTACGTTTACGAGTTTAACCTAATGGATCAATTTTCCTCTTATCTACGGGGTTATGACCTCGGATCTTAAATACCTTGTATATGATTTTACGAGTGTAACCTAATGGATTAATTTTCCTCTTAGGTTTAAAATGAGCGAGTTTAAATTATCTATGGGGTTGTGACCTGTGATCTTAAATAACTTGTACCCAATTTTATGAGTTTAATCTAATGGACTAATTTTCCTCTTAGGTTTAGAATGAGCAAGTTTAATTATCTACAAGGTTATGACCTTTGATCGTATATAATTTATACCTGCTTTTATTATTTATCCTAATGGATTAATTTTCATCTTAAGTTTAAAATTAGCAAACTTAAATTATCTTACGACTACTGATCTTAAATAATTTATACCTGGTTATAACATGAGCTTATCTATTCCACTTGGATTTTTAATTTTAATAGGTTAGCATAAGCAGTTGTCGAAGCTATAGATAGTAATTAATAGTTGTTGAAAATGCACTTTTCATTATACTAAATTTCAAACAGGATGACTTTTTGACCAAATGGACGTACACGTATGATTCAGCCTCATTAAAACCTACTCAAAACAACCCAGTGGGAAAAAATGGAGGTAGGAAAAAGAGTACCTGATCTTAGCATGATTTATACAATAAGCTCGTTTATACATAATATCTCCAGAGGTTGGTAGCATTCTACGACCTCGGGATTTCTTTTCCATCTACTATAACGAGCTTGTATGTTCCTTTTCCTACTATCTAAGAAACTCTACAAGGTCCTTCCCAACTTGCTACTAGCTTTCCTTGTCCTGAGGTAGGTGGTCCAATGTTAGTAAGTTAGAGGATAAGGTCTCCTTTGTTGAAGTGCCTTGGGACCAGCCTCCATTCTCTAACCTACATTTACATTTTCTAAGTGGGCTAGTTTACAAGGGCTTGATTGCCCTATTTCAATTAGGATAGTAGCATCAATCTTGTAAACTAGTCTAAAGGGCATTTCTTATGTTAAAGAGTAGGAAGTGATTCGGTGAGCCTAAAGGACATTGCCAAGCTCGTTTGCCCATGCTCTTTTTGCTTATTGTAGCATTTTCTTTAAACATTGGAGAATGACCTTGTTTGCTACCTCAACTTTCCTATAAGCTTGTAGGTGTTTAACCAAGGTGAAGTGCAGGGAGTCAGATCCTCCAAAGATTTTCTAAAATTTTGACTTGTAAATTGGGTTTGGTTGTCCGTTATGATGGACTTCGGAATACCAAATCGTGATATTCTTCTTCCTCGATCCACTTCATGAAGTAATCTACTACTATGATGGGGTACTTGACTTGTCCCGAGCTAGTAAGAATGGCCTAAGAAGGTCAATGCCCTAATTGTCAAAAGGTCGTGAGCCTATAATTGTTGTCATTTCTTAAACAGGTGCCCTGTGAAAGTAAGAGTGTTCTTGGCATTTTTGGCAGGTCTCTACAAATTATGCTGCTTTCTTTATCAATGAAAGCCAATAGTATCCATCTCATAAGACTTTTAATGCTAGGGCCCGACCTCAGGGTAATTCCCTACAATTCCCTCTTGCACTTCTTGGAGGAGGTAGTCCATTTATTATTTATCAGGCTCTTTAAGAATGGCTAGGAGATGCCTTTCTTGTATAGGTGGCCATTGATAATTGTGTAGTATGAGGTATGATGTGAAACTGTTCTTACTTCTTTGGGTTTGTTGGGTAAGGTCCTAAGTTTCAGGTACTTGAGAATACCGACTACCCAACTCGAGGACTGGGTGATAGGTCCGACTTCTTTTGCTTCTGTGACACTAGGTTGCCTAAGAGTTTCTAGAATAAGGCTCTTGTTGTTTCCTCTGTACTTGGTGTTGGCTAACTTAGATGGTGTCAGCTCCGAAGTTCTCATCTTGTGGGATGTACTTGATTCTGACCTTCATAAAGTTGAAGCATAGTTTCTTGACTTTCTCTAAATAGTGGCACATCATAGAATCTTGGGCAAGATAAGTGTCCTTTATATGAGAACTAACAATTTGAGAATCATTGTAGACACAAATTCTTTTATTCCAATATCCCTTGCCAGATTCATCCCTACTATGATTGCTTCATACTCGACTTGATTATTGGAGGTTGTGAAGTCGAAATTGATTGACATTGCCTCCTAGGCTTCATCATTTCTTTCTAATAACACCTATGTGCCACTACATCAAAGATTGGAAGAACTGTCTATGTACAAGGTCCAGGTTTTTGAGTTCTCTATCTCATCATCTATGAAGTCAGCCAGTAATTGTGCTTTGTGGTTGTTCTTGACTCATACCAGATATCAAATTTGGAAAACTCTATCGACTAGGTAATAATGCTGCCCGCAAGATCAGGCTTCTGCAGAACTTGTCAGATAGGCTAGTCAATTAGTACCAGGATGGGATGAATTTGAAAATATTGTCTAAGTCTCCATGCCAGTATTAAACAAAAAGCAACATGTTTTTCAGATTTTGGTATTTCAGTTCGGATCCCTATAAGACTTTGCTAGTAAAATAAATCAACGTTTGTGTTCAGGCCTTTTCTCTTATAACAGTAGCCCCTAAGGCAACTTCTCCTACTAATAGGTATAGGATGAGCACCTTGTTGATCTCCAATTTAGTCAATGTTGGAGGTGTGAAAAATTGTTGCTTGAAGGCTTGAAAAGCCTGCTCACACTGCTCCATCCATTTATAGTTTTTTCCTTTTTTTAATAATTCAAACAAGGGTAAGGACTTCCGAGTTGTTAGTGACAAGAACCTTAAAAGTAAGGCTAACCTTCCTGTAAGCTTCTGTACTTATTTTACACAAGTTGAGCTCTTCATTTCCATCATGGCTCTGCACTTTTCTCAGTTGGCTTCAATGCCTTGATTGGTAAGCATGAATTCGAGGAACTTTCCTGTGTTTACCACAAAGGCACACTTGGCTGGGTTTAATCTTATTTGATGACTTCAGATGCAATCAAAGATCTCTTCAGGGTTGATGATCAAATTTCCTGCTTCCATTGTCTATATAATTGTCTATATAAGCATGTCATCTATATAGACTTCCATTTTGTTTCTGAGGTACGAGCCGAACCCTGCTCATCAATCTCTAATAAGTGGACCTAGTGTTTTTCAATCTAAATGGCATCACCTTGTAGCAATAGATGGCCATGGGTGTGATAAATGTGTGTTTTTCTTCATCTTTCAGCTTCGTTGGTATCTAATTATAGCCCAAATAAACATCCATGAAGTTAAGGAATTTGAAACCAAAAGCCTATCAACAAACCAGTGAATGCTTGTTAATGGGTATAGATCTTTTGGTAAAGATTTATTCAAGTTGGTGTGGTCCACACATGTACGGAGTTTTTTGATGACTTAGGGGACTAACACGATCTTTGATAGCTAGGTCGAATAGAAGACTTCCTTGATAGCAACTCGAAGGTTTGTTCCCTTACAACTTTTCCTTTTTCCTCTAACATCCTTCTTTGCCTTTGAGCTACTGGCCTAGAGCTAAGGTAAACTGACAAGTGGTGGCTCATGACTTCTAGCTTTATTCCTAGCATATCATATCCAGGTCCATCATCATCACATCTTGTGCTCCTTTATTTTCATTATTCTCCTTCTTACTTTTGACTTCCAAGCTAGCATTGTAACAGTGCCTTGCCACTGCCTGGTTGCCTGTTACAATGATCACCTCCCCATCTTTGGAAGGAAACTTCATTACTAAATGTGAGGTCAAAAATACTGCTTAATCTTGGATGCCTCTACCGAGGGCTCTCCTAAGAATGAGTTGTTACACTTTTGCTTCCTTTTCACAATCCCTTGGCACCAGGCTTTTTCCAAATAGTTTTCTGCCTTGGTCTTAACATTTTGGGCTTTATTCAAAGCTCCTATATACAAAAGCCATACTTAAAGAGACAGGTTAAATTCAATAGACTCTAATTCAATAATTATTTCTATAACTTCTGTCATATCTGAGCGCACTCCATATCGCCGTCCCTACTGTGAGTGTAACACTCGGCATGCAGATATTATCTGCTTTGGGGCCTAAGCGGGTGCCCTCACGAATTTCCTCTTCCCCACTCTCGAGGGGAAAATGCGTCTGCATGGGGGAGGTATATACAATCTTATAAAGCATGCTTCACTCCCCTCCCCAACCGATGTGGGACTAGTTCCAACCCTCCTAGGGCCCAGCATCCTCACTGGCTAGCACACCGATATTGAGATTGGCTCTGATACCACATGTACCATCCCTAGTGTGAGTTCTGTAACACTTGGCATACAAATATTGTCCGCTTTAGGAGCAAATTCGTGAGGGGCATCCAGTTAGGTCCTAAAGCGAACAATATATGTATGTCGGGTATTACATTCATATTGGGAACGGCGATACATAGTGTGTTCAGATATGATAGATGTCAAAATCAGTTGTCATGTCATAACTTAGATTGTAACTAGTGTTGTGTATCTTTGGAACTCTGCTCCTGCAAAATAAGAAAATAGAGAAACAAAAAACAAAACAAAAAAAAAAAATGTTTGTTAGGCCTGAGGCGTGAGTGCACTGTCCTTAAGGATTATTCCACACAAGATGCAAATCCTCCAGGATACAAAGAGGCCTTTTCCTGGTAGTAACCAGGAACTCAAGAACATCAATGGAAATATCTTCTGATGTATAACCCAAGCAATGAAAAATAGAATAGTCTCTCAATTGAAAAACTCAAGATATCACTTTTTGGTTCCTTTTTTTTATGGTAAAAGTTTCTCACGTTTCTTGCAAAAAACAAAACTATGATATGAAGCTCAAATAGTACTAGTCATGTACAAAGAACGGAAAGCAAAAAACGTGTTAACGTTCATATATTAATGTGCAATTAAAACTTATTTCATTAAAAGGAAATCAATGAATAATCAACACATGACTTATAAGAAAATATATCAAGACATTACGGAGTATGATTTTTGACACAATGACAACAATTAATCAGAATAGTATCTATTTTATTTAATGACAAGATTTTATTTACAGGCTGTAACACTTGAAAATCAAATCAAATAAAAGCTTTCAATGCAAAAACAAATAAATAAATAAATAAATAATTGAATAATTAAATATATAACCTTTTGAAATATATATAATTTTTTCAAAATACAACAATCTCCCACCTATTTCAAAAGGTTTTCATTTAAATTATATTGGGTTATACTTGGGTGAAAATGCTTCAAATCTGGTGTCTTTTGGACTATGAACCAGACCTAGATAGAAAGGACTTTAAATTACAATGTATTGGTGAAGTTTTGTCTACTTCTATGAACCAAACATTTTTAGTGTAACTTAGAATTCTCTCTGATCACATTTACACCCTCAAAACATATCACCATCGTTGTTAACGCTATTTTGCACTTTTTCGGCCATGTGCGTGCCTGGTTATTCATGAGTGCTCTAGAGACTTAGCCACAATCTCATAGGAGCGGCTCCACTCCTACACTCATATAGGTGATTTTCATCAAGTGTATACTGCACTTTATACTCCACCCATAAGGGCTATGAAAATCATTAAAAGCGTTTAGCTTACCCTCACATAAATGCAATCTAGCACAACTCATATTTCTCACATCATAGGAAAGGACACATAATGTGCTAGCAACAATTAACAAGTGACTTGTTATTACCCATATGAACCTTCTCCCTGGGATCTCCATTCACAAAGGTTGGGTTCCCGTCATTGTTAATTTTCAAATTGGCTTAAGTCCCATTCCCCTCGATGTGGCAATTATAAAATTCCTTCCAAGAGGCTTAGTCAGAGGATCTGCAAGATTCACTTCTGACTTCACATAATCTATTGAGATAATTCCATCTTTTAGCAGCTGCTTTATCACTTCATATCTCAGCCTTATGTGCCTGCTTTTACAATTATATGCCTTATTATTTGCAATAGCTATTGCCGCTTTATTATCACAGTGTACAGACACAGGAGGCATTGGCTTTATTCCTAAAGGAATATTACTCAAAAAGTTTTTTAACCACTCATTTCAGGCTTTGTTCCAGAGCAATAAACTCGATTCCATGGTGGACTTCACAATAATTGTTTGCTTAGTCAGATTTCCAAATGACACCACCTCCCAAAATAAACACATAACCACTAGTGGATTTAACCTCATCTGAATCTGAGATCCAGTTAGCATCACTATATCCTTCTAATACAACGGGATATCCACTATACTCAATACCATAATTTATGGTACCTTTCAAATATTTCATCAATCTAGCCAATGCGGCCCAATGATCATTGTTTGGGTTATGTGTATATCTACTTAATCTACATACAAAGATATGCTATGTCAAATGAGTAAAATTCATCAAATGCATCAAACTCCCAATAATTTGTGCATACTCAGATTGGGCAATGGGTTCACCCTTGTTTTTCTTTAATTGAGTGTTAGCATCATAAGGGGTATTCACATATTTGACATCAAAATGTCCAAACTTTTTCAAAATTTTTTCAACATATTGATCTTGTGATAATATTATACTATCACACTTCCTTATGACTCTAACACCCAAAATAATATTTGCTTCACCCATGTCTTTCATATCAAATTTTGATGCAAGAAAATTTTTGGTTTCAATTATAACTTCAAGAGTAGTGCCAAAAATAAGCATATCATCAACATATAAGCAAATAATTACACATTCACCATTTATCAGTTTAGTATACACACACTTATCTACTTCAATAGTAGAAAATCCGTCAGTGATTAATGTTTGATCAAATTTCTCATGCCATTGTTTTGGTGCTTGCTTTAGCCCATATAAAGACTTAATGAGTTTGCATACTTTATTCTCTTGACCGAGTTCTACACACCCCTCAAGTTGTACCATATAAATTTCCTCTTCTAAATCTTCATTTAAAAAAGATGCTTTAATATCCATCTGATGAATAACTAATTTATGAATTGATGCTAAAGCAATTAAAACTCTTATTGACGAAATTCTTGTCACTAGAGCAAAAGTATCAAAATAATCTATATTTTGCTTTTGAGTATATCCTTTAGCCACTAATCTAGCTTTGTACTTTTCTATTGTTTCATCTGGGTTATATTTTCTTTTAAAAATCCATTTACAACCTATAGGTTTTGCTCCTAGAGGTAAATCTACTAAAACCCAAGTGTTGCATTTTTTAATTGAATCAATTTCATATTTAATTACTTCTTTTCAAAGAAGTGCATTGGAAGAACTTATTGCTTTAGAAAAGGTTAACGGATCATTTCCTACAAGATATGTGTAAAAATCATTCCCAAAAGAGATTTCTTTTCTTTGCCATTTACTTCTTCTTAAACCTTCACTTGCATTATCATTAATATTTTGTGAAGAATTTTCATTGATATGTTTGTATTTTTGAGTCAAAGATTTTTAGGAACAATTTTTTATTTTAAAGGGAAAATATGTTCAAAACATTCTGCATTTTTTTGTTTCAATTATAGAGTTATGATTAAGAACATCACTTTTTAAAACCAAAAATCTATAAGCAACACTATGTTCAGCATATCCTATAAATAAACAATCAGATGTTTTTGATCCTATTTTTCTTTTCTTGGGATCTGCTAACATGACTTTGGCCAAACATCCCCATACTTTTAAATATTTTAAATTTGGCTTATACCCTTTCCACAATTCATATGGTGTTTTATTTGTTTTCTTATAGGGAATTCTATTTTGCAAATGACATGCAGATAATAAAGCTTCACCCCAAAGATTTTGTGTGCATTAGAACTAACCAAAGAGCATTCATCATTTCTTTTAAAGTTCTATTTTTTCTTTCAACACTCCATTAGACTCGGGAGAATATGGTGGAGTTATTTCATGTATTATTCCTTCTTTTTCACAAAAATCATTAAACAAAATATATTCTCCTCCTCTATCTGATCTTATTTTTTTAATTTTCTTATTTAATTGATTTTCTACTTCGGTTTTATATATAAGAAACATGTCAAAAGCTTCATCCTTATTTTTAATTAAATATACTTTAGTATATCTAGAAAAATCATCTATGAATGTTACATAATATTTTTTACCTCCTCTTGTAATGGTTTGTTTTAAATCTCCCAAATCAGAGTGAATTAATTCCAAGAGTCCAGTTTCTCTGTATATAGATGGACATGATTTTTTGGTTAATTTTGTTTCAATACATATTTCACACTTTTCTAAGCATGAACCAGAAAAACTAGAAATTAATCCTAAACCTTGCATTTTTTTAATATAAGGTACACTAACATGTCCTAACCTTGCATGCCATACATTCATAGAATCAAGCATATAAGCAGAAGAACATGCATTTTCATTCACAACATAGGAAACATTTAATACAAATAAACCACTATTGTAATAACCTTTTCCCACAACAACTCCACATTTTGAGAGAACAACTTCATCATTTTCAAAAATAACATTGATACTAGCTTTAGCCAATATGGATACAGATATCAAATTATAACACATTTCGGGTACATAAAGAACATCATTTAACGAGAGCATTTTTCCAGAAGTGAGTTTTAAATTCACTATTCCTTTACCAAGAACTGTAACTTTTTTAGAGTTGCCAATATGCACAACTTCTTCTCCTTTTCCCACAATATTGTAAGAGGTAAAAACATTTCTGTTTGCACAAACATGTCTAGTAGTCCCAGAATCTACCACCTAACATTTTTCTTCCATCACTAAATTAGTTTTAGAAACAACCAGTATTGTATCATGTCTATAATTTTTAGAAGTATAATACTTCATTGCTCACAGTAGCCATATTCAACAATCTCGCAAATTTTTTATTTTGCTTGAGCTCTTCCACTTTCTCGTGAGTGCATAACCATGCTTCATCATTAACAATGGGAAGCTGGTCCAAAACAGAGAGATCAACTAATTTAAGTGCCTCAAAGTTGTCATATGTCTCCTCCATAGGAAGAACTCCTACACAGTGAAAGACAAAAATCCAAGAATATAAATATAACAATACTTCTCAGTAAATAATACAAGATGTGAATAAAATTAAAAGATTAATCCTTAAGATTGTTGTGTATCTTTGGAACTCTGCTCCTGCAAAATAAGAAAATAGAGAAACAAAAAACAAAACAAAAAAAAAAAATGTTTGTTAGGCCTGAGGCGTGCAGTGCACTGTCCTTAAGGATTATTCACACAAGACAGTAAATCCTCCAGATACGAGCTCTTGGTAGTAACCAGGAACTCAAGAACATCAATGGAAATATCTTCTGATGTATAACCCAAGCAATGAAAAATAGAATAGTCTCTCAATTGAAAAACTCAAGATATCACTTTTTGGTTCCTTTTTTTTATGGTAAAAGTTTCTCACGTTTCTTGCAAAAAACAAAACTATGATATGAAACTCAAATAGTACTAGTCATGTACAGTAACGGTGGAAAGCAAAAAACGTGTTAACGTTCATATATTAATGTGCAATTAAAACTTATTTCATTAAAAGGAAATCAATGAATAATCAACACATGACTTATAAGAAAATATATCAAGACATTACGGAGTATGATTTTTGACACAATGACAACAATTAATCAGAATAGTATCTATTTTATTTAATGACAAGATTTTATTTACAGGCTGTAACACTTGAAAATCAAATCAAATAAAAGCTTTCAATGCAAAAACAAATAAATAAATAAATAAATAATTGAATAATTAAATATATAACCTTTTGAAATATATATAATTTTTTCAAAATACAACAACTAGCACGTGAGGAACCTAGTCCCCATGTAAGCCTCAAGATCGTCGAGTCGTACTATATGCATATATTTATTATAAAATCCATTTTGAAGTACATTTTAAGTTGCCATTTCAATTGATAGCAATGACTTTGAATAAATCATTTCATAAATTAAACTAAAGCTATAACTGCAATATAAGGTACGTTGAGTTGCTCAATTACAAAGGAGACATGAAAGCTATATCATTTTAAATATAAACAGAATCATGAGAAATAAAAGAAAGTTATATCATGCATGGTCTAGGACCCTGCTCATACTATCACTAGAGCATTTTATACCAAAACAAAACACTTCATGGCAACGTGAAACTCACCTAACTGAAAGCTAGGGCTGCAAAGGAGGATCCGACGCTTCAACTAAATTTGTGAGTAAAAAAGGGAAAGAGGTGAGTTTTGTCATAAAACTCAGTGAATGGATCCTCACCAAAAATCATATATGGGAAATGAAGGAACATAATAATAATAATAATGCAACAGTTATAAATCATTTCAATTATAATACATAATAGCTATAAAATCTTTAATGTGCCAAATCATCTCTATCCCTCAAGAAATTACAAAAAAGATCAAACTATTCATAAATTGTAAAGTGGTGCTTAGTTCCTCGCAAACAAGAGCACCTAGTTAAGATCTTAATAGTCCCTTATGAACCACGTCTCTTATGGACTTGTGAACAGCATAGTTTGTCCGGATCTTCTTGCCAATAAAAAATAAAAATAACAAAACAAAAAAAAATTTCTTTCAATTAGCATCAAATCTTTTTAAATTAGTTTAGTTAGCATCAAATCTTTTTAAATCTTTTCAATCAAATCTTTCTAACATTTGTTCTCCTTTTAAAAAAAACTTATTTGACATTTATTAATTGTTTATAACCTGATTTATTTTGTTAATTAGCTTGATTTTATTTCTCTAATTAGTGTTAATAGCATCAAATGAAACATTTTGTAATTAATTACATTAAGGTAAAATAATGTGTATAAATAGTCATTGTTAGCAGTGAAAAAGAGGAGAATCGCAGAACTAAACAGAACAGGGGGCTGGGACGCAAGGTTCATCTCTGTTTGAGTCATCCTACAATGTTTCTTTTGCAGCCTTCATCCTCCACCTAAACCCATCTCTATTATCCTTTTCCCCTCATCATAGCATGACCATCCAAACCACCGCCACCCACCATCACCATATCCTCCTTCTTGAACCATTACCATTGAACCCTACCATTATCTCCTTCACCATAGCCACCATTCTCCGGCTTTCTCATTGCAACTCATCCACCACACTCCTGTTATATCTTTTTCTTGTTCTTGGTATTAGATTTTTTATTCTCTTATTTTTTTCTTTAAAAAAAATAGTTTACTTCAAATAGATTGTTCACGTTCCTTTCTTTGGCTTTTCTAAATATTTTTTTGTCATCTTAGTGATTAGTTTTAGGTACTTAAACTTAAGTGTATCTTTTTGGAACTAAATTACATTTTCTTTTATTTTTTTAATTTTTTTGTATTGTTTTTATTTTCTAAACTGAGTGTGTTCTACTTTAGTCTGAGAGTGTGCCAATGTTTTTTTTGGTCAATGGTATGTCTGGTTTAGGTATATAAGGTTTTGGACCTCATTTTTTTTTTATTTAGTTTAGTACTAAAAAATGAATCCTAATTCTATAGTGTGTGCAAGTCATCTTTTTATTCTTTGCTATAAAAAAAAAAAAAACAAGTAACGCGTCCTTTTTATTAAACTAACTCTTTTATAGTTCTTTTTTCATTAGTTTTTTTGTTAAGCCTTGGATTTAAAAATAAAAATTATAATTTTGTGATGAAATACGTTTGGAAATATCTTTTTGCTTTTTATTCGTGCAATGATCAATAGTTGTGACTGAGTGGCTGGTGCTTTCTTCATCACTGTTGAATTGTAAGGGTTTACTGAGTAGCCTAGTCTACCTTGAATCCTGTGCAAAAATGGATTATATCTCTTTTAAAACTATATTTTTTGGATAAATTTTTTTTTTAAAATAAAATTAACTCAACACACACTTATTTTTTATAGAACGATGTGGCTTTGAATTCCTCATTGCACCAGAGCATATGTCAGCGTAGCAATAACTATCAAGTCAAAATTAATTTTTCTTTAAATTGTGTTCTCTTTTTATTTAATTTAATTTAATTTAATTTAATTTTATTCTTGTATAATTATTATGATTTGTGGGGGAAAATAAATATTATTAAATTTATAATTAATTTGCATAATGAGCTCTAAGATAACCGTATTTATATGGATGCATTAGGGATGCAGTGGGATAAAGTTTCCACCCTTCCCTAATCATAATTAGACTATCGAACCTCAAAGTCTCTTTCATAAAAGACTAGTTTGTAAATTAAAAGGTTTTCCAATTTTAGCTAGAATTAAAATTGGTGGCAACTCCCTTTTTTCAATTGTCATTCTTGTTGCGGCGCCCTCCGGGGATATTGTGATAGTTTGGTGACTCCACTAGGGACATTCAGAGAGTCAAGCCTATTTGAGTGAATTACGCGAATAATTATAACTTTATAATATTTATTTTTTTCCTTCCAAATTTTTTTTACTTTTCTTTTTCTTTTTCATCTTAATTGTAATACAATCCTTAGGATAGATGACTTTGTGTGTGTGTGTGTGTGTGTGTGTGTTTGGGCTATGTTCTGCAGGAATGTGTATAATATTTAGGGTCAAAGGTTGGTATGCTCCTCACACACTATCACATTCACGCCACTTTACCCACCTTTTGGCTCTACACCCGAGTTTGTGCAACCTAAGGATTAGGAGGGGTCCTGACATTGTCACTGAGGGGCTTCATGCCCACTTGGCATTTGGTGGGACACCACTCAAATTGTTACTAGTCTCATGGATCGATCATACTAAGAGGGTTCATCCCTTCTTGTGGTCCTTTTATGAACTAGGTCTCTATCTTATGGATAGGGGCAATCTAGAGACCATGGCCTTTAGATGTCTAGACCCGTTCAAATAACTATGCACTAATAGATTGAATCTAGTGACCACCTAATTAAGGTTTAGACCTTAAGAAAATCCACCCCTAGGATTAACCTTCTTTAGGACACAAGAGCGTCCATCTATCTCTTTCTCTTACATAATTTGCATACAAAAATAATCTTGCATGACTTATTCATTGCAAAAAAAAGAAAAAAAAGAAAAAAAAAACTCATCTTGCATTGCATTAAAAATCATCTTGCATGACTCATCCATTGCATATATATAAAAAAAAATTCATCTTGAATTGCATAAAAAATCATTTTGCATACAAAATTCATCATGCATAGCTCATCCATTGCATACAAAAATTTCTTCATGGTCCATTGATTACATGCACAAAAATCATCTTTTCATTTCATTACATGCATAAAAAAAAAAAGAGAACTTTTCTTTTAATGCATGACTCATTCATTGCATCTACTTAAAAAAAAAAAACTTCAATTTTTGTACATTTTTTTTTCTTTTCCTCATGCATACTTCACTCATGCTTCTCTCATATATGACATACACTAATCATGCTCCCTTCATGCATACATGGTGTTCAAAAAAAGAAAAAAGAAAAAATAAGCTAGTTTGCCTGCCTCAGATGAGGTGCCTAGTATTTTTGCTATGAAGGTTGGCTTTGTTGTTGAGAATTGCCGCCCAACCTCAAATTAGGGTGATCCTTCTAGCTGGGGTTGTATGTGTTCCCAAATGGTAACTAGCTTGACTGATTCAGAGGTTGACTTACGAAGGGGTTCATTGCTTCTACCCCAATGGTTGAGTCTTCTTGTAATGCTGGGCAGATATATGTATGATAATCATTGGATGTACAAATGCCACGGACCTTGGGAACCACTAGATTTCTTGCCAAGTTAGTTATCAATTGCTTCAAGAACCTAGAAAGTGAATGTAAGGTTTGGGTCAACACTAGATTTTTTGGTTGGCTAACCTTATGAAGGCCCTTTGCAGTTGCTGCCATCCTAGAACCAAATGCTGAAAATTTGCAGCCATATTCTCCAAAAGAGCACCGACCTCTACTAGTGTCTTATGCAGCATTAATCATATATCTATCAATAGGCACAAGACATTCATAAAAGTACTGGAGGAGAAGCTGCTCTAGGATCTGATAGTTAGGGCAGCTTGTACAGAGGAGCTTGAACCACTCCCAATACCCATGTAGAGTCTCATCAGATTAGTGGATCGCATTGATGTCCTTCTAGACAGCTGCAACTCGGGAAATGGGGAAATATTGATATAGAATGACTTTCTTCATCCCTATCCAATTTTTTATGATGCCATCCAATAGGTTGAAGAACCAATTTTCTGTAGCATCCTCTAAAGAAAAGGGGAATGCTCTCAGTTTAACATTATCCACCTCTACCTTATTGGGTCTCATGCCAAAGCACACCATATGTAGCTTCTTCAAGTGCTGGTGTGGGCCTTTCTAGACAGCTGTGAAACTTAGGTAAAGCATGAACTATGCACTCCTTTAACTCAAAATGAGTGTCAAGCTTAGGGTATGTAATTGCCAAGGGTTGTTAAGCAAAATTAGGAGTAGTGACCTCCCTAAATGTCCTATTGCGATATCCCACATTTCATGTGTCACCTAAAACACTAAACAAAGTATCATAAAGCTCAAACAATTCTGCTTGTTGACACTTTGCCTGTTTGATCCACCTTAAAGTTTTCTCAATTTCAGAATTAAAAGGTATTAAATTGCCCACAGACAAGGAACAGTTCATACAAGGAAACAAATAAAAAAATAAAAAAAGAAAAATAAAATAAAAAATAAAACAGTATAATGACCAACTAAGATCCAATGTCTCCCCGGTAATGGTGCTAAATAAATGTACCAAAGGGCACAACCTATGTCTCTTTCAAGGAGGCTTTATCACTTAGTTAGAAAATTTGAGGGTTTTTAAGAAATAAATTAAAGCAATTGAAATAAATTGGAATTAAGCAATAATAAAAGGCACTAGGGCAAGGTATTCTTAGGATTGGAATTAATTATCATTGACCAAATATTGACTCCATTAGTAGCTATTAGTAATTAATTACTAGCAATTCTAATAGTGATCAATCGACTTATAGAATTTAACCAATGTAAATGACTAATAAACGAGATCTCAATTTAATTAGAAATTGCATTGATTTAAGGAATCAATTGTTATAGCCTAACTGCCAATCGGAAGGTTAATTATAATGTTTTTCCTCAAACATAAATTAATGGATTCATCAATTTATGCCTAAAAGGTTTCCCTAATTGACGATCATCAATTTAGTTATTCCAATAAAAATTATGACAATCTTAGTAACAATTATAAGAATAGAAACTATAGAACATTAAAAAAACTAATGCATTCCGTATAAATAGAGCGTCTCAAACATAATTCCAATCCATCCGGAAATCCTTACACTAGTAAGAAAATCTACTCCTCTATCCCTGAAAGATTACAATAATGAAAATAAAATAGTACCTAAAAACAATAGCTAGGATCCTTGCCACAATCCCCAAGAACAACTCAATTCCTCTACTGAAATCCCTAGAGAAAGAGAGTAGAGAAGAAGATGTAAAGAGATGTAGAGAAAGAATTTGAGAGAGAAACTCAGCAGCCTAAACTCTGCAACCAAAACTAAAACTAAAACTAGGATCAAAGTCTGAGTTATTCCTATAAATGCTATCTAAAATGGGCCAAAGTTGGGCCCAAAATAGATTAATGATCTATAATCACCCTATCGCATGAGCGATGTAGCACTAAATGAGCACTATAGTGCTCAACAGAATGTTGAGCTCCAGCTTAATCTTGGATGCCTCTGTCAAGCGCTGCAGTGCTCACCCGTGAGTGAGCTGTTATGCTTTTGATTCCTTTTTCAATCCCTTGGCTCTATACTCCTTCCAAATAGTTTTCCAGCCTTGTTATTGACATCTTGCACTTTATCCAAAGCTCCTGCATACAAAAGCCATACTCAAAGAGATAGGTTAAACATAATAAGCTCTAATTCAATAATTATTCCAATGTCAATGTAATTGTCAATGATCTTATAAAAAATGCACAATGAGGCATAAGTCAAAATCCTAATTAATCACATTAATAATGCATTTAAACTCATGCAAAAAGCTAATAACTTGAAGTAAGATAAGTGGCATAAATACCGCTTATCAGATACTTGCAAGCACTCCACCTAGGGGATCAATATGAGCTTGAGGTTATTGGAGTAAGTATATGAATAAAACTTACATTTTTCCTTTTTAAATCATCCATTAAATAGGGAGTATAATGTTCCATTACCACTATATCTTTATTTCGAAGGTTGGGTAGTGGACTTGATGGATGTGCCCATGTCACGGTGATCATGGGTTTGCACGGCCACCCATCCTTTGAGGCCAGAGCCCAGATATGTATGGCCTATGTAATGCTCACAATAGTGGGCTCTAATTTTTGGCCAACTTTTTGGCTTTTCTTAAACACATTATTGGGCCCATGTTTTGGGCTCATGAACTTGGGTCGTAACAATTTTAAAATAGTTTGGAAAGATTAGTGTGTAATTTCTTTTTGAAACAAAAATCGTGAACAATTGATATAAACACATAATCTAAAATTGTGCGAAGGTTGAAAAATAGAAATACTAATAATGAATTTCATTAATCATAGTAGTAAAAAAGGACAACTTTATGTTGGAGTTGCAAGACATAGTAAAAGGGAAATAGGAGCCGTTATGCATTAGTAATGCTAGACACATCACACACAAAGTTCCCAGTTCTCCACAAGATTATAAAACCCTTTTGAAAGATCCTCTTCAGGGTCATACTCCCCTAGAATGTATTCCAGCATAAGCTCCTTGAGCACAACATGGGCCTTTTAAATCCAAATATCTCCAAATGAATGGCTAGGAACAATAACTTGATGCAATACGAAAATAGCAAATTGTCTATCAAATAAACATATGCCTTGATAGTTGCCTTTGTTATGATAACACAGGATTAAGAACAATATTGAAATCGAAATCATAACATATCCATGTATGTTACTATACTTGCTATCTTCCTCTTGAGACTATACAAAAACAAAATTGGAAGTGAGAAATAAATATTTTAATATGCTTGTTTGATTAAAACTTTTACTTTGTGGAAGCCCTTTTCTTCGTATGTCTTTAATATGGCTTAGCTTTAGGTATATATATATATATATATTCTAAAAAGATATACTAATAATCTTACAATAAAGTAATAGAGAAGATAATAATTAATGTCCATGGTGATGAGAATAGTGGATTTTTTGTTTTCAATCTAATTAGCTTCCTTTTTTTTTCTCAAAACTTTCCTCCAAAAAATAATAAAGACAAATGTAATGAGTTTAGTTCCTATCTTTGATTTATTCACTAAAGGGTATAGAGATAGAAACCATTCACAAAACTTTTGGGTCAAAGCCCACTAAAGTGTACATAGAGAGAATTGGGCCTCAAGCCTTTAATACATATGGATCTATAAGGGACATCGCATTCTCCTATAAGATGCAACTTTTACTTGTAGGGCTTACCCTTAATTTGTAGGCATACCTCGTAGGACATATCCTTAAATTAAAAAAATTATCTTTCTAAGCTCATAATAATTTAAATATTCTTATTTTAGCATTTAGAAATTCATTTTGGAAACCATAAAAACTTGGGATGTTACATTCTTTTCTTGCCATGCTTTCAATTAATAGGGTTAGGTAGTATTACGCCTATTGTGCAAAGGCTTAAGTTTTGAATAAATGTTTTAAAGAAAAAAGTTACCTATATTTTCTTTATGAATTATTTTGAAAAGCATAATCTCTAAGACCAAAATATAATGGCTAAAGGTTAATCTTAACATAACTTGAGTGTAGGGGTTAAAATTTAGAATGTTATAGAAACTTGTTACATATAGTTCAATTATAAATGGCATAAAGGAAATATGTGATAAGATAAAAATTGTGCAGTAAATTATTTTTCATTTTACCTTTTCAGATTTTTGTGAATTGGTTTTTATTTGATTTTTAGGGTTTTGAGATTTAGTGACCTTGATTCTCAATTGGAGCTGAGACTGACATTTTTTCAATTTGTATGATGTGGATGACATCGGTAGATTTTTTTTTGTTGGATCAAAGATATTAATGAAATAACAATTGACATTGGTTTCATGCTCTTGGATTGATCGAATTTTATTTATTTATTTTTTAGGTCGAAGACACTTAGAGAATAAGCTTGCTAATTAGGCCTCAGGCTAGGCCAGGCCTTTGAACAGGCAATATTTGTGCCTGAAAAATAACATGTAACAAGTTATGGGCTAGGCTCTGGATAAGAAATCACAAGATAGGCCTGCCCTATTAAGGTGAAAGCCTTCCTCGGTATGGCCTGACCTATCATGTTTCCACCCCTACCTAATGCAAATCAAGAACAAATGAAATCATTAATGTGCAATTTTTATTGTTTATTTTTCAAAGACTATGTTTACTTTTGGATTGATTTCTAAGTTGAAATGTTTATGTTTGACTGCTTTATGTTGAAATGAATGTGTTTTATTTCATAGAAACATACATTTTTAGTTATTATAGGTTGAAATGGAGGTGTTTCAATTCTAAAATAAAAAAATTATCTATTTTATAAAAAAATTGAAAATTTGATGTATTTATTAATTCATTTATTTACTTATTCCCAAAAATCTTAGAGAGCTAATTAATACATACATATATATATATATATATATATATATATATATATATATATATATGTGTGTGTGTGTGTGTGTGTGTGTGTGTGTTGGTTTATGTACCCTTGACTGATGATGACAAAACACTTAAGGTAATTATGTTAATAAAATTAAAATAAATTAATCTTGCTGAACCTTCTGATAATTGTGATTAGCATTTTAGTTTTATCTTTTGAACTCTGTTGACATATGTTGATGGCATCTGTTGACATGTTTGTGAGAGAGTCAATATATCTAGCTGGCAGCACTAGCATGTTTGTGCTAAGAGCAGAAAAAGGAAAAAGGGTGCAGTATGGAGTTTGCCGAGAATGGCAAACTCTGAGTCCAGTGATACATTTCTTGCTGGACTAACCAATATTTGTGTGCTGCCTCATCAAAAAAGCTGAAAAAGAAATGTGTCAAGACTTCTCAACAAAGCTTAACGTCCATTTCCCTTTCCATCACATTTCTGGTCTATGCAAGGATCAAAGGCAAAAAGTAGAAGCAGCATTCTTCATCAGAAAGGAAGAATCATTTCAGAATGCATGTGATCAAGTCTCCAAGCCTTCCAACGATTAAAACAACACTCACCCTCCTATAATGGTGAGCTTGAAAGACATCAAAGATAAGAGGAACAATCAGAAACCAAGTGCCATATTGCTGCAATATTCAGATTTGAAAATCAGAGACATAAGCATCTTCCTCTGCCTCTCTCAGTTTGCTGCATCTGTTTTTATTTTATTTTGAGAGAAGTTCTATTAGAAGCTGTTTGTATTGAAAGATATATATTTTGTGAAAGAAACAACAACTTTTAGATCAAACATTGTTACTGTTTATCTTGTGAAGGTAAATTGGTTGATTGAGCTTGGAGAGACTCATTGAAAAGACTACTTGGATTGAGCTTAGAGAGGCTCATTGAAAAGACTACTTTGGTAAAGCTTGGAAAGGCTTGGATAAAAAAACACTCACTGTTTGTACTGGTTGTACAAGGATTTTAGTGGATACACTCACCTGGAGGGTGTGGATTGGATGTAAATTCTAAGATTGAGAACCGAACCAGTATAAAATCTCTGGTCTTAAGTTTTTCTTCTTAATCTCTTTAAATATCTGTTAATCACTTACTGTTTTGAGAAAAACTTAAACATATTTCTTTAACCAAACGTTTTACATTCAAAGTTTTGTATCACTATCTTGGTTTTTTTCATTTTATCAAAATACAAATCACAAAGTTGTTATCAAGATTCTAAAAGAGCTTTGTTGAAAATGTATTTGTTCTTCTTTATTTTCACAAAGATCTGAATTAAGCAAATTAGTCACGAGCTTAAGCTTTTCCTAAACCAGCAGGTCTTTCTATTTCAATTGTGAAAAATCTCCTGAGATAACAGGAGACATTTGACTAAGAGTGTGTTAAGTATGCAGGAAAATTTTTAGGAGTACTTAATTTAACCCCCTCTTCTTAAATACTCTGATACCATAAATTAGTATCAGAGCTAAGGCTTTAGAGGGACAAGTTTAACAGCTTGGAGAAAAGATTCAAAGGACCTATGATGGTTAACTCCATTCCCTACACACTCATTGAAGGACAATCTACAACTCGTCCTCCTTTTTCAATGGAGTAAACTACTCTTATTAGAAGGAAAGGATAAGGATATTTATCTAATCTACGGACTATGATCTCTGGAAAATCATCACAAGAGGAACCGAAATTCCTATGACAACAAATCAAGATAGCCAAAGAGTTCCTAAGACCGATGAGGAGTGGACACCTGAAGAGAAAAAGAAAATGAAGATGAGTGCTAAAACTGCCAACCTCCTGCACTGTGCTATAAGTTTTGAAAAATATAGAAAAGTTTCAAGATGCAGAAGTGCCAAAGAAATATGGGAGAAATTACAAGTCACACATGAAAGAACTAAGCAAATCAAGCAAACAAAAACTGATATGCTAATGAGAGATTATGAACTCTTTAGCATGAAAGATGAAGAAAACATTGATGAAATGTTTGAAAGATTTGCTATCATTATCAATGGACTTGATGTGATGGGAAAATGCTTTGAGGTTGAGGAACTTGTGAGAAAAATATTGAGAAGTCTCACCCCTCCATGGCTCTTGAAAACTACAGCAATCCAAGGGGGTAGAGACATCAGCACTTTAACATATGATAAACTCAGAGGCAATTTGATTGCTTTTGAAACCACTCATCTCAAGAATGAAAAGAAGAAAAAGGGGCTGGCATTAAAATCCAAAGTTGAAGAAGATTCTGACTTTGATGAAGAAATAGATGAAGATGATGAGTTCAGTCTGTTTGTAAAAAGAATGATGAAGCTTTGGAAGAAGAGAGGCAAAGGAAAGAAAATTTTCACCAAGAAAGAAATAGGTTAAACCAGCAGAAGAGATGGCAAATGTCATCATTGTAAGTAGCCTGGACACTTTAAGAATGAATGTCCTTTGCTTAATAAAAGGGACAAGTAGAAGAAAGTGAAAAGAAAAGGATTGCTATCCACATGGGAAGATGATGATAGCAGCTCCAGTAGTGATGATGATGATGATCAAGCCAACCTTTGCCTCATGGAAAATGAGGATGACAATAAGGTAGAATTTTCTGACTTAACAACTAATGAACTACATGTTATTATTGATGATCTTTTAGTTAACTCCAAAAATATTCTCTCAAAGTATACTAGCATAAAGAAGGAAAAAGAGCTTATTGAAGTTGAAAACTCTTTCTTAAAAGCTGAAATTGAAGCTCTAAAGAAATGCTATGAGCAGTCATGTGATAACAACCTCAAATATGAAAATATTTTACTTAAACAAAAGGTTAAATCACTAACTGTTGACTTAAGTAAGTTTGTCCAAGGTACCAAGAACTTAGAAAACTTACTAGGACAGCAAAGATGTGCCATAAACAAAGTTGGTTTGGGTTTCTATGAAAATGATCAAAATCGTTTTTGCAAAAACCTCTTTGGAAATCAAAATGGTGCATCCACTAGTTATGCTACTCCCAAAAGAAAAACTTATATGAAACATTTTGTTAGAGCATCAAAAATAGAAAATAAAGTCTCTTTGCCTAAAGTATGCTATAGTTGCAACCAAAAGGGGCATTCCTCAAATGAATGCTTCATTTGGTGGAGAAATGATGGAAAAAGGTTATTGCCTATACTTGTGGAAAGAAATGCTGAAGGATAATATAGAAATGAATCAAAGCATAAGCCACTTAAACAAGTATAGGTACGTAAAAATGTTGATTGATCTAGAAATCACCTCCAACAACCAAAGAAAGTAAGGGGTTATGGTATATTGATAGCGGAAGTTCAAGACACATGACAGGAGATTCTGCCATGTTCATGAGCCTTAAGAATAAAAAAGGAGGAAGTGTCACTTTTGGAGATAACAAAAAAGGAAAGATCATTGGTATAGGCAAAGTTGGTAAAAATTCTTCTAATACTATTGATCATGTTTACCTTGTTGATAGCTTAAAGCATAGCTTAATAAGTGTTAGTCAACTATGTGATGATGGTTATCGTGTTATCTTTGATAAAAATGAATGCATAGTTGTTGAAAAATACACTAACCACATACTTTTCACTGACCAAAGGCATGGAAATATCTATGGTATTACCATGAATGATCTTAAAGCACAAGATGTAAATTGTTTTGCTTCTTTTGAAAATGACAAATGGATATGGCACAAAAGATTAGGACATACAAGCATGTATCAAATATCCAAATTACTCAAAAAGGACTTGATTAGAGGCATTCCAAAAATAAAATTTGAAAAAGATTTAGTTTGTGACACTTGTCAAAAAGGGAAGCAAACTAAAACATCTTTTAACTCTAAGGATGCTGTCTCTACTTCAAAGCCATTAGAACTTTTACATCTTGACCTTTTCGGGCCAACTCAAACACAAAGTTTGGGTGGAAAAAAGTATGGCATGGTTATTGTTGATGACTGCTCTAGATTTGGTTGGGTCTATTCCTAGCTCATACAGATGAAGCATTTAATCTCTTTGAAAAGTTTTGTAAAATGGTTCAAAATGAAAAGGGAACAACAATTATTTCGATTAGAAGTGATCATGAAAAAGAATTTGACAACCATCATTTTGAATCCTTTTGCAATAAGCGTGGAATAGCTCATAACTTCTCTTGTCCTAGCACTCCTCAACAAAATGGGGTTGTTGAAAGAAGAAATAGGTCCCTACAAGAGATGGCTAAAGCTATGCTTTGTGAAAATGATTCACCAAAGTTCTTATAGGCTGAAGCTATAAACACAGCATGCTACATTTTGAATAGAACTATCATAAGATCAGTTTTGAAGAAAACCCCTTATGAGTTACGGAATGGAATTAAACCAACTCTACACTATTTTCACATTTTTGGATGCAAATGTTATGTTTTGAATAACAAAGAAAATCTAGGAAAGTTTGATGGGAAGACTTATGATAGTATATTTGTTGGTTATTCCATTAGAAGTAAAGCATATAGAGTTCTCATCAATAACGCTAGAATTGTGGAAGAAACCATGCATGTTGTGTTCTCTGAATCTAACCCTGTCACTATAGTAGAAAGTCTAGAAAATGAAAATTCTGAGACTACACAAATAGAAAACATAGGTATAGAACTTGAAATGACAAACTCAGATGAATCATTACAAAGATCTCCTATCATAGCTGGAGACATTTCAGCTGCAGAACCTGAACCTGAGACAGAAGTAGACACTAAAGAGCAACAAACAATCTTAAAGAAAAACATCCTAAGAGAATGGAGATCCTCCAACAATTATCCACACAAATTCATCATTGGATAACCTTCTTAAGGAAGATTGACAAGATCATCACTCAAGCAAAATCACTTAGCACTTGTTTTTGAAATTGAACCAAGCTGCATTGATAAGGCATTAAGTGATGAAGCTTGGATTGAAGCAATGAAAGAAGAACTTCAACAATTTGATAAAAATGAAGTTTGGAAGCTTATTCCCAAACCTGAATCAACATCAATTATTGGAACTAAATGGGTCTTTAGAAACAAACTTGATGAACAAGGTAACATCATTCGAAACAAGGTTAGATTGGTTGCTCAAGGATACAACCAATAAGAAGGTATAGACTTTGATGAGACTTATGCATCAGTAGGCAAGAATGGAAGCTATTCACATGCTACTAGCATTTGCATCTCACAAAGGTGTCAAACTTTTTCAAATGGATGTCAAAAGTGCATTTTTAAATAAGGTGATTAAAGAAGAGGTTTATGTCAAACAACCCCCTAGTTTTGAAGATAAAACATATCATCATTATGTGCTTAAGCTGTCAAAAGCATTATATGGCTTAAAACAAGCTCCAAGAGCTTGGAATGAAAGACAAAGCAAATTTCTTGAGGATAATAAATTTCAAAGAGGAAAGGTTGATACAACTCTCTTCATTAAAAGCCAAAATGAAGATATTTTATTAGTTCAAATTTATGTGGATGATATTATTTTTGGCTCAACTAACAATCTCTTATGTGAAGAATTCTCAAAACTCATGGCTCATGAATTTGATATGAGTATGCTAGGTGAGCTAACATTTTTCTTTGGTCTACAAATAAAGCAAACATCAAAAGGAATATTTCTCAACCAAGAGAAATACGCCAAGGAGCTGCTGAAAAAGTTCAAAATGAACAATGCTAAACTTATGGCAAGCCCAATGCATCCATCTTTGAAAATAGATAAAGATGAAGATGGAAAAGATGTGGATGAAACCATGTATAGTGGCATGATTGGATCCCTAACGTATCTAACATCATCAAGACCAAACATTGTATTTAGTGTTGGTCTATGCTCTCGGTTCCAATCTTGTCCAAAAGAATCACATCTTGTAGCTGTGAAAAGAATCCTTAGATATCTTCTTAGAACATTCTCACTTGGTTTATGGTATCCTAAAACTAACTCTTTCACTCTTAAAGGCTTTTGTGATGCAGATTTTGCAAGTGATAGAATAGATAGGAAGAGCACAAGTGGCTCCTTTACTTTTTTTGGAGAATCTCTTGTATCATGGAGCAGCAAAAAGCAAAACACTGTGGCTCTTTCCACTGCAAAGGCAGAGTATATGGCTGCATCAAGCTGTTGCACACAACTCATCTGGATGAAGCATCAATTGCTTGACTACAATTTTGAGTTTGATAATATTCCTTTATTTTGTGATAATATTAGTGCCATTAACTTGTCTAAAAACCCTGTTTTGCATTCTAGAACTAAGCACATAGAAATCAAACATCATTTATTAGAGAACATGTATAAAATGGAAATATTGAAGTGAAGTTTGTTGGATCTGATGATCATTTAACTGATATATGTACAAAACCTCGTTTGGAAGAAAGATTTGTTTTATTAAGAGATAAGATTGGCATGATTAGCTACTCCATAGTGTGATTATTTGCATCATTATATTATTCATATGCAATCAAAATGTTTTCAGTTTGACACTGAGTCCATGAGAAAAATGAGATAAGCTAGCATGTCTCCTGGGATAAGAGGAGATTTTCAAACTGATCATTGTCTTGGGCTTAAATGATATTATTGGAGCTTCAATACTTGGACTTAGACTTTGAATCATGATTTGGGCCAGCCACATCAACATTTATGGTGTAAACTCTAAACAAAAGAAGGAAAGAATCTTGGGCTTTCATCTTTCTGATTTATATTCAGGGCCCAATGATTTATATCAATTCAAGGAAGGAAATTCGAACTAATTTCAGCATATTTGGGCTATACCTCCTTGACCCATGACTAAAGAATTTTTTTTAAAATCTACGCTTAAAGCTTGAGCTATTGTTCTTAGGCCACACCACCACACCTTATTCAGGACCCATCACCATAACCCAAACCTCTTTTAACTCTAATTCATTTTCTATTTCAACCCTTCACATCCTAGATATCTACAACTGTCACAATCACTATTTTCACAGCAATGATATTTCAAATCAATCACCGCCTTTTTCCCTTTCCCATAACCCCTATTAATTTTCCACTATCATGATCACTCCTTCCTACTATTCATCAACCACCTTCTTTCTTTCTCTCTGAAACAAAACCCCGTTTCATATCCCCTGTTTCTCTATAAATTTCTCATCTCTCTTACACCCTTTCTTTCTTGATCTCTATAATGACATCACTTCATTTTCTTCTTTCCCTCTTTCAAAATTGTTAAACCTCTCTAAAACATCTTTGTCTTTCATTGCTCTTTTCTATATACAATTCTATTGCTCACACACACACACACAACCTCCTATCCTTTCTCTGTCATGCCCCGAGTCAAAACCACAGCAAACAAACAACCCCCATCTGAAAGGCTTAAGCAAAAGTTGGCAGCAAAGCAAGAAATGGCACGAACAAAGGCTTCAATCATGAAAGACAAGGAGCAGACAGAAGTGATCTCCTCAGATGAGGAGATGATGGAAGAAGTAGTGGGAAAAGGGCGAGCAAGGAAAACTAAGGAAAGTTCTTTGTCTTAAAAGGCCAAAGGAAAGGGACTCGGCTCAAAAAGTGGTAAGACTCATTATCTTCCTGAAATGCACTTTGTGTCTGACGCTCGCTACGGTTTCTATGTTAACTCTATTGCCGAGAGGCCAATCACCCTTACTTTTCGTGTTGATTTAAATAGTTTTAAGGAAAAAGGTCTTGACTTCTTCTATATTTTTTAAAGATGTGGTTAGCTCCCTCTGTTTGATGTTCATGAAAATGTTTTTCCAGACCTTGTTAAAATCTTTTATTCCAACATGAATTGGTTTGATGTAGAAGGAGCCATTGTCTCTCATGTTAAGGGACAAAGGATTTTAATAAGTCTTAAGACTATAGAAATTGTTCTGAACGTTTCAAACAAAGGAAAGAAACTGTTTTGTTTGACTAAATGGGTTGAAAACCAAGAGGAGTTGGTGATCTCCTACTACAAAGTCATGGTCAGTATCTGTGACAACATCCATGAGTTAAGGAAAAATAAGCCTAGTCATGCTGCCCTAGGCCATACCTGGGCCTAACTTCATCGCATTATCTCCCACTGCATTTTTTCCTAGAAATGGCAGTTTTGAAAAAGTTTCTTTTATGGACACTCTGATTCTGTATTGTCTTATTTTTAACTAGCCTATGAACTTCGGCTATATGATGACCAAGGCCATGTATGAGATTGCTGTAACTGCTAGAGATACTTCCTTGCCATATGCTATGTTTTTTACCTATTTTTTCAAGCATTTTAAAGTGAATTTGGAAAATGAAGCCTCTGAGCCCGTGAACCGCATCCTCCTGGGAAGGAGACAACCTCAAGAAAAAGCTACTGACCCCTCTGGCAAAGGCAAAGCAAAGAAGACTGCTGATGATGACAGTGATGAAGAGTTTCAACCCTCTGTCCGCACCTCCTATCACTACAAGGAAGCCTTCAAGCAACCAAAAGCATTCACATTGAAGGACATTATCAAGGAGCTTGTCACTGAGCTCATCTCATTCACTAAGATACAATGGTTCATGCTCTCATCAATCTCAATAGAGCATAATTCGTTCGCACGCAGCGTGTAAGAGGCCTCCGATAAATGGAGGATGATTGAGTCTCATCTAAGACAAGTGCCCTTTGATGATGAGCATGCCCTTGATGATGAGGAGGACATATTCTTGGACCCATGATGATATCTCTGGCCTTATCTTATGATTCTCCTGGACTTTAGTTACCTTCTTTGAACAATTGTCTTTGATTTCCGCACCATGCTTCTGCACTATAACTCTTAGACATTTCTATTAGCTGCTAGGCCTATGCACTTTGGACAATTATTTATGATCATATCTATTATGTCTATCTGCCTAGTATTTTGCTTGGTCATGTGTTTTATTTTCTATGTAGATGCCTCCTAGCTTCCCCCCTTTATGTCAAAAGAGGGAGTGATGAAAATAGGACAAGATGAAAAGAAAAATCAAAAGAAAAACAAAAGAAGGACAAGACAGGAGACATGAGACAAGAAGGTAATAATAATATATAAAAACAAAAGAGGAAAGTGACTTTAAAAATCAAGCATCTCTGAGGTAACTCTTTTCTTAAAATTATTGCCTATTGAATTTTTTTCAATACTCTGATACACTATTACTTTATTATAATTTGATGTCCTGACAATAGTCTGATATAATTGCTACTTTGTATATACTGATATATATATATTGATACATTGCAATTGTATTGATGCTCTAATACATTGCTTGTTCTGATATGTATTGAAAAATGTTGTGTATGAATGATAGTTTTTCCACTACTCTGATGTATAATTCATGGATCACAAGATTGCTTTGATACGCACACTGCACAGTGAAATATTTTATGCATTTGCCTTGATAATATGAAACATTGTTTGCATTGCTAATTCTGAAATTTGTATGTATACGTGTGCCTTGCTTGAGGTGTTAATACAAGTCATTGATTGCTTAACATGCTACTTGAACTGAATGGACTTGTATTATTCCTAATTGTGTGCTACATGACTTCCCTCCTTGTGCTTGACTGCATGTCTGTGTAGCCTTATACTGTATCTTTCTTTCTTCTGAAAGAAGGAGATCAGGTTTGAGGTAAAATTTCCAATATTCATGCATTTCAATTCTTCAAGTGAAGAAATTGAAAATCTATTCTATTCAAAGTAAAAATCCCTTATAAGCTTCTGTACTTCAAGAAAATGAAATTGCAAAGCTTAAATGGGAAATATGTGCATACATTGAGGGGGAGCATATCTGTAGGGGTAGCAATTTTTTTTTAATGAAACTTTATTATCTTTTGCTCTTTTCCTATTTATGTGTGTTTGTCATGAAGGGGGAGATTGTTGGTTTATGTGTCCTTGACTGATGATGACAAAACACCTTAAGGTAATTATGTTAATAAAATTAAAATAAATTAATCTTGCTGAACCTTCTAATAATTGTGATTAGCATTTCAGTCTTATCTTTTGAACTCTGTTGACATATGTTGGTGGACATGTTTGTGAGAGAGTCAATATATCTAGCTGGCAGCACTAGCATATTTGTGCTAAGAACAAAAAAAGGAAAAAGGGTGCAGTATGGAGTTTGCCGAGAATGGCAAACGTTGAGTCTAGTGATACATTGCTTGCTGGAGTAACCAATATTTGTGTGCTGCCTCATCAGAAAAGCTGAAAAAGAAATGTGTCAAGACTTCTCAACAAAGCTTAACATTCATTTCCCTTTCCACCACATTTCTGGTCTGTGCAAGGATCAAAGGCAAAAAGCAAAAGCAGCATTCTTCATCAAAAGGGAAGAACTATTTCAGAATGCATGTGATCAAGTCTCCAAGCTTCCCAACGGTCAAAACAACACTCATCCTCCTATAAAGGTAAGCTTGGAAGACATCAGAGATAAGAGGAACAATTAGAAACCAAGTGCCATACTGTTGTAATATTCAAATTTGAAAATTAGAGACATAAGCATCTTCTTCTTCCTCTCTCAGGTTGCTCATCTGTTTTTATTTTATTTTGAGAGAAGTTCTATTAGAAGCTGTTGTATTGAGATATATATATTTTGTGAGAGAAACAACAACTTTTAAATCAAACACTATTGGTTGATTGAGCTTGGAGAGGCTCATTGAAAAGACTACTTGGGTTGAGCTTGGAGAGGCTCATTGAAAAGACTACTTGGGTAGAGTTTGGACAGGCTTGGATAAAAGAACACTCACTGTTTGTACTAGTTGTACAAGGATTTTAGTGGATACACTCACTTGGAGGGTGAGGACTGGATGTAGGTTCTAAGATTGAGAAACCAGTATAAAATCTCTGGTCTTGAGTTTCTCTTCTTAATCTCTTTAAATATCTGTTAATCACTTGCTGTTTTGAGAAAAACTTAAACATATTTCTTTAACCAAACATTTTACATTCAAAGTTTTGTATCACTGTCTTGGTTCTTTCATTTTATCAAAATACAAATCACAAAGTTGTTATCAAGATTCTAAAAGAGCTTTGTTGAAAGTGTTGTTCTTTTTTATTTTCGCAAAGATTTGAATTAAGCAAATTAGTCACGAGCTTCAGCTTTTCCTCAACCAGCAAGTCTTTTTGTTTCAGTTGCGAAAAATCTCCTGAGATAACAAGAGACATTTGACTAAAAGTGTGTTGAGTGTGTAGCAAAGTTTTTAGGAGTACTTAATTCAACCCCCCTTCTTAAGTACTCTAATACCATCAATATATATATATATGAAAATCAGATAGAAAATATATTCGAAGTTATTGCAGTTATGGATCACACATTCAAATAATGGAAATAGAATTGAATTTAGAATTCTAATTTTTTATTCTAATAGTTTGTAAGAGCCAAACAAAAGATTTAGGATTTTCATTTAATTCAGTTATGTCATAATTGGAATTGAATTCAAAATTTTGGACTCAATTTCAAGTCCACACACCAAACGAAATTGTGATTTCCATTATGCAACCAAATTTATTGGTTGAAAGTGTTTCATACTTCCATTCATAATTTTAAATTCGAGCCAAATAATATCCTTCTTGAAAATTTTGAAAGGATCGTGGCACTGGAAAAAGTGCTGAGGCTCCTGCTGATGTGGTTGAGAACTTAGACAAAGAGGAATACACTCATGGAAACAATGAACATATAGATAACACAATTGGTTTAAGTGATGATGACATTCAAGATGTCACTCAATCAATGTTTGTGAATCAAGCTAAGAGCAAGGCCAAAATTACCCATGGTGAAGGTCATCGAGTGAGAAAGAGGTCAAGAGGGGAAAATGCATTAGCCAATAGCATGGATAGGGGAAAATGCATTAGCCAATAGCATGGATAGGTATACTGATAAGCTTGTAGATGTTGTTGGTAAATCTGTTGATAGGATGAGTGACATGGCCGAAAGTGTCAAGTCTATGACAGAAGGTGTGAAGGTTGTGAACGAGTTTTATGATGATTCAAGGACTATTGCAGATAAATTGATGAAAATGGAAGATCTCACATTGACAGAGCGCTACAAAGCAAGCCGTCTGCTTATGCATGACCTTCCATTGGTGCATTTATTTTGGGGGTTTCAAGGTGAACATAGAGTTCAATTTTTGAAGAATTTGCTTCAAGACAATTAGTTTGAAGGATATATTTCATGATCACTACTGATAACAGGATTTGAAAAATTGAAAGAGAGTTAGATACAATAGACTGCTAGTTACAGTACTTGATAGTAATTTGATAGTATTTGCTATTGAAACCTGATGTTATTTTGTGTTTGGTTGTATTTATTGTTATTACTAAATAACATTTACTTATTATGAAATTACGTGCATACTTGAGCTAATTTCAAGTTATATGATGCAAAAAATTTATGTGGATAGGTTAATTCTTTCTAATGATATTGGCTAACCAGGTTTCAAAGGAATTAGTTTGTGCAATTCCATGAATGGAATAAGAACATAGCTTTCTTTGCTATGAGCCAATTTAAGCTAAAAGGTGGAAAAGATGGTAGTATATGATGGAGTATGATTTTAATGTCATTGTATATAAATTGAAAATAAAGTCCATAGAAAGCTTTTAATTTCTATGATCAACTTATAGTTATATTATGAAAAAAAATTCGTTTAAAAGAAACAATTAAAAGAAACGTAAGTCAATTTACATGAAGTGATGTTTTTGGATTCCAATTTTTCATAAATTAATATAACATTTAAGAAATGTGTGATTATATTAAATTTTATGTAAAGGGTATTTTTGTCAAAATATAATCTTTTATCCTATATAGTGCATCACTGAACACATGATTGTATTATTTTATACAATACATTGTTTTATACAATGTTACTCTAAACACTGTATAGTATTAAAATTCTATCAAACTTTATCCTATTAGGCATACCAAACGTCCCCTTATATTTTTGGTGACCTAGGACAACAGATAAACTTTTTTACCCCTTAGTTGAGAAAAATACATATACCTAAAATGACTTTTCATTGGTTAAACCCAAACTGAATGGATAAAGTCATAAATGATCTCAAATTCTCGAATAAAATTGTTTTTGATAAGACGATCCACCTGAGTTTTTTTTATATTTTTGGTCAAAGACGATCCACCTGATAAAAGAAATGAAAAGCAAGAAAAAAAAATGAGAAGAGCTTTGTGTTTTTTAATACATAAAATAGAAGGCCCAAGCCCAGAACTATAAAGGTTCCGAATTATTGCTCATCATCTTCTCTACACGGCTACACCATTTCACGTGTTTCTCTCTCATAAAAGTGCAGAGCCGCCTCTCAGCCACTGCTTCTCTCCTTTGTCCCTCTCTGTCCACTCCAAAACCTCAAAGCCTTCTCTGACCAAAATCTTCTAAAGCCCCTTTTTTATTTTTATTTTTATTTTTTTCCTCTTTTTCTCTATGCTTTTTCTCATCTAATCCGCACTTCGCTAGCAATTGGTTCAATCCCTGGTAATAAAACTTCTGCAACAAAATTCTGTTTTTTTCAGTGTCTTGTTTATGAAAATGGAATGTTAAGAATGTCGAAATTTTGAAACTTGGCTTTGTTTTTTATGGTTTTGTCTTTTGGGGTTTTGTGTGGACTCAGCAGCTAGATAGTGCTATTGGCAGTTTTATTTTGTTTTTATTCTTATTTGATGGTTCTGTCATTTGGTTTTGTGGGAATCAGCAGTTTGGAGAGTGCTCGTTGTTGCTGTTACTTAGACCTTCCAGAATTTCTTCTACTTTGTTGATGGCTTAACTTGATTGTTTATTTCCAGAATTTTGTTCTACTTTGTTTATTTCTGTTGCCTCTTTGGTGAATTATGTGATAAGAGTTGTGTCGCTGTGTTTCTTTCTTTCCGGTTTTTATTGAAGCTTTCATGGTATATATGGGACTTTACGTGATTGTTAGAAATGGTGGTTGACATTGACATTTTTAATGTGTCAAGATTACCCTCTTCTGTATGTTCTTTACATTACTAGTTGTTGGTTTACTGACGTGGTTGTATGAATCCTAGAAGAAGAAAATGGCTGGGAAATCTAACAAGGCAAAGAGCAGAAAAGGGTCGAATAATGCGGCCAGTTCTTCCAATTATTCAGAACCATCGGCCCAATCTGGTGTTCCTGCCAAGGATAATGTGGAAGTAGCTTCAGAATCTGCAAAAGCTGATGCAGCTGAAGTTCCAGCTGCCGGTGATTCAACTAGTGCCGACCCTGAGGTAAAGCAGCATGAAACAGGAAATGAAGGGGAACAAGAAAAGCAAGGTGAATCTGGTTAGAGAAGTACTTTTGATGTGTTTCGCTTGAAAGGCTGCATATTCATTTGCAGTGGCGTTTTAGTAGTGAGGTAGTTAATGGAAAGAGGTGCCAAAAAGTACACGCCTTTCTAAAGTCATTAGGCCATTATAGGGAAAGAAAACAGTAAAGCATGTGACTATTTTGCATTTATTTTCCGTGTAAATTAGTTACTCAGGCATACAATTCACAGTAAATTTTTTTTTTCTCAATAATAGAAGCACATTTTAAGATTACAATGTTCAATTTACAAAACTCTAACTGCTTGCTGATGAAATACTCAAAGACCATCAAGTAATTTACCTCCTTTAGCATCACAGTTAGCAAGTTAGATCACTGAACTTTCAGGGATCTTATTTTACTCTTATCTATAAGGAGGTAAAAGCTTGCTTGGCATGAAGCGCAATGGCGCATCTAAGTTGCAAAAGATAGGTTGACTCCTTTGCATTAGGCGCACCTTTTGATGCCTTTGACTACACTTGATAGTAACTAGTGACAGATCTTTTTTTTTTTTTTTTTTCCTGGTAATAGAGAGGCTAGTGACGGATCTTTGGTTTACTACTTTTTGTCTTTTACTGTTTTAAAAGATTTCTACTTGTTCTACTTGAAGACAATACAGTTCTGCTTTTAGTGTATCTTTTTGTGTGTCAGAAAGTCCCATAACTGCTTCCTAATGCCCAAAGTAGATTGAATGCTCTTAGTGCTCATTTAGGTGTCCTGTGTCCATTACTTTAGATGCATGATGCTGTTTCATGCTTCAGTGAAGAGGCTGCTCAAAGCTTCTTTTGCCTTTGATAAAACCGAAACTAAGAATTAATGACCAAATGCTCCTCATGAAATTTGTGAAATTTACCTACCTTGTCCTATTATCATTTGTAATTAAAACTTAGTTTCAATAGAGTTATTTCAATATCATTGTTCTTAGCAGAATGCAATTTTTCCTATTAATACCTGATCAACAATTTCCAACAAAGCAAGACAGTAACACCAGCATGGGTCACTCTAAATTCTGAAAATTGTGGGACACAGACTATGTCTCTGTGCACGGATGCGTGTTATGGAAGATATGAGAGGAAAAAGGATTCATAGTTGGCAAGTTGATACATAAAAGCTTCAACATTTATAACATCTTGATATAAGTCATATGTGCCAAGTTTAGATCCAAGCCAAACTTACGGGGGTTTCCATTCTCAGATACTTGTCAGTGTGATACAAGAGTTGTGTCAGATGTGATCCATGCATGGCACCAAACAGGGTATCTGTTCCTTTTAGGAAATTTTTCTAGCAAAATTATTTCCAAACATAACCTGATTATTTAAATCCAAACATCAAAACCCATTCATGAGAATTTGAGTCTTTCTGAAATTTAGAATCTAACAGCAATTCTAAACACATGGTGATTCAGTTTTGTAAATATGGTTGCTCTTTAGTTGCAAAGAGAAATAAAATTAGTAATTCTATAATTTTAGGTGGTATGTTTATTCTTGCCAAACTTCAATTCATGGATGTCAATAGTGGCATATCAGGACAAGAACCGTATCTGAATGTTTGTAGTGGAGAGCTTTACTGTTTTGGCTTGGAGTGTTCATAAAATAGCTACCGTAACCATAACGTGCCCTTTTATATAGGGAGCCAATTTTCCAATTCAAATTGTTAGCCCATTGCAAATCACTTTAACAGTGCATTGCACACATCAGCTATCTGTTTCCTAGTGTTTATTTGTTTATTGGTCACTGACTCGTTTGTGTTTGGAAAAATACTACTTTATATTTTTTTACCATTAGGCTCCTAATATTTCAGCTAGTCCTTATCTTTTTTTCTTCCCTAGTATTTCCTGTACTTTTTTTTAATTCTCTTCATTCACTCCCTGGATACTATTTTTTTTCTTCCTATGGTTTAAAATATAAAACTGGTAAGATTATTAATTATATGGATTTTACAAATTTTCTTCTTGTGCTTATATAAGACAAGACAAGTTTGCCATACCTTTGTGATTGAAGAATTTGTTTTCCCAGTTATTTGGTGATTTTTTTCGTCCTATGCATGATTTTATATAATTTATTGCCTTAATTATTTTTTTATAGTCTTCAATTAAAATAACGGCAGTTTTTAAAAAAATGGCAATTTTGTCAAACTGTTCTCTTTCTTGTTGGTGACAGATTTGATAGAACTTCAACTTCACTCCATAACTAATATCCTTCCTAACTTGATCGCAGGTGATCTTCACCTTTACCCAGTTACCGTCAAAACACAAACTGGGGAGAAGCTTGAGCTCCAGGTGAGTTAGTTTCATCAAGAAGCTGTTGGTTGTTGCTATTTCACACTGAGTGCAACTGTGGAATCAAGATACTCCTAGATAATTTTGTCAGAGATCTGATTATTTCAATGCATTTATATTGATATGAAATTTGTCTGAGTCTACATTCAGAACATTGGAACTATTTATCGTATAAACTTTACATCTATCAAAAGCATCTTCTGAGTTGTTTAATTGGTTCACAGTTAAATCCAGGAGACTCTGTTATGGATATAAGACAGTTTCTTCTTGATGCTTCAGAGACGTGTTTTATTACATGCTATGACTTACTGCTGCACACTAAAGATGGGTCCACCCATCAACTGGAAGATTATAATGAAATTTCTGAGGTGGCTGATATTACTGCTGGTGGTTGCTCCTTGGAAATGGTTCCTGGTATATTAATGAACTTTTTGTCTTTTTCTCTTTCAGCATTAAGATTTTTGGACATTGTTGCATTATAATATGAAATATTGTCTTTTCAGCATTGTATGATGATAGATCCATAAGGGCCCATGTTCACAGAACTAGAGAGTTGCTTTCCCTTGCTAATGTCCATGCTTCACTATCCACATCACTGGCTCTACAGAATGATATAGCACAAGACAAAGTTGCAAATTCAGGAGGTAATATAGTTAGTTCTCTTTCCCTTTATTGGATTTTGGTTTATTAATTTGTTGATTTGTGCTAGCTGGTTACACGTCTGCGTATGCATTTCCTAAATTTTCAGATACCTTGAAACCCGAGGTTCCTGAGCTTGATGGACTTGGTTATATGGAGGATGTCTCTGGTTCATTGGGTAATTTACTATCATCCCCATTGAAGGATATTAAATGTGTAGAGAGCATAGTATTTTCATCCTTCAATCCTCCTCCAAACTATAGAAGGTAACTTGAGAAAATCCTCTCTCCAGTTAATATCATTTTATTCCTTCATTTACTTTATATCTTTTCAACAAGGCTGTTATGCGGTGAGCAGGCTTGTTGGAGATTTGATTTATTTGGATGTGATAACTCTTGAGGGGAATAAATTTTGTATTACTGGGAATACAAAATTGTTTTATGTCAACTCAAGCACAGCAAACACACTTGACCCAAGGCCAAGTAAAGCTACTTTTGAAGCAACAACTCTTGTTGTTCTCTTACAAAAGATCAGTCCTAAGTTCAAAAAAGGTATTTAAGTTTAATCTAATTTCTTTAGGATTAAATTTCTCAAAAATTTTGCCTTGGCAACCAAAACTTATTCTCCTTTATACAATTTTGAAGCTTTCCGTGAAATACTGGAGGGTAGAGCTGCTGCCCATCCTTTTGAAAATGTGCAGTCTTTGTTGCCACCTAATTCATGGCTTGGGTCATATCCTATTCCTGGTAAGCTCAGCCTCTGGCAGTCCATTTCATCTGTAGCATCTTTTCAATTCTTTGTATTGTTGTAGTATTTACTGCTCCTGGATTTGGATAATAGGGTTGCTTTTCCATTGGTGATAGGTGATATACTTCCCTTATCTGTTGTCTGAGAGAGAAAATTGTTAATTGAAAATCTATCTTTTGGCATATAAAATTTGGTCTAGTTAGTTTTAATGTACTTTTTATCACTTTGTCAAAGGCAAGCAATTTCTTGAGCTAGTTGTGGCTTGTGATGCTATTACTAGATATTTGCTTGATGAATAAAATTTGAAAGCTTTTTTGTTTGATAATAGTTTGAAGACAAAGGATAATGCCCCTGGAAATTTTGCAAACCTGATTGCTGTTGGTATTATTACCATTATGCTATCCCAGTTGAATTTTGATAAATAGTAGTTCTTTCATCTGAGAGGTGTTCTGACTCATGTTTTATGGTTTGATAATATCTGACGTGATAAATGGTTGCTAAAAGCTACGCTTTTATCCTATTCTGGTGGCTTTTGTAAGGGTCCTACTCTGTAACTCATTATGCATTTGAAACTTTATTAATGAAGGGTGATTGAAAACCTCAGCTTGCTTTGTGTTGTGATATTAATTGATACTGATGTATTCCCTTATATGATTTGGAATAAACTTTACAATAGCATGAAATTTTCAAGCTAATTTGCGTTTTAAATAATCTTCTTGTCAAGCAATAATTGAAAGATTTTTGCAGTGTTTTTATACTTCTTATTTGTTTTATTTGTACACATCCTCTTGTAGTACTGAGCTAGCTGTAAATGGGAATCTCAGGCTGGCTTATTATATATTTTCTTTGTTGCCAGACCACAGACGTGATGCAGCTAGGGCTGAGAATGCCTTGACTCTTCTATATGGCAGTGAGCCAATTGGTATGCAAAGAGACTGGAATGAGGAGCTGCAATCTTGTCGAGAATTTCCTCATACAACTCCGCAGGAGAGGTACTCGTTATTTCTCTGATTTGTAAATTGATATCTTTGGAAGTATGCTTGTTCTTATGTTTGTATGTTGATATGACATAAAACCACTTATTATCTCTTCTTCTTGGCTGTTTTCCCAATACTGCAGGATTTTACGGGACAGGGCACTTTATAAAGTGACATCAGACTTTGTTGATGCAGCTATTAATGGTGCTACTGGAGTGATAAGTGGCTGCATTCCACCGATAAACCCAACCGATCCAGAATGCTTTCACATGTTAGTGGATCTTTTAACTGTTCTAAAGCTGCATTGTTTTGCCAAAGATATTATTGATTTTCTTTAATTTTTTGTTTTTCCTGCACTCATATTTTAAGATTTAAAGATGTTGAAATGTGTGCTCAAGTAGAAGTTGCATGTTACATTTTTCTTCTTTGAGGGGCAGAGGCCTTCCGTGGCCCATGATTTTGCCTTAACTTGTTCATGGTATGCCTGTCTCAGCTCCCACACATGGCAGATTGTTTTGGCAAAGTTATGTTAAACTTGTTGAAATTGTTGGTACTTGGAAACTATTTGGCTCATCAGTGTAATTTTTCAACAGGTATGTGCACAACAATATATTCTTCAGTTTTGCTGTTGATGCTGACCTTGAGAAGCTGTCAAAGAAACGTGTGAATGCTAGTTCGAAAGCATGTTGCACAGGCACTCTGCAAAGTTCTTCTGACAAATCTTCTTATAGTCCACTTCATGGAGAAAGTCATGTTCCCAATGGGGGGAAGGATGATGGTTCAAGTTCAGAAGCACTTGTTAATGGCACTGAAGTAACTACAGATGTTTCTTCTGATGCTCAGTTGGCTGAGAATGAGCAGGCAACATATGCTTCTGCAAATAATGATTTGAAAGGCACCAAGGCTTACCAGGAAGCTGATGTCCCTGGACTCTATAATCTTGCTATGGCTATAATTGATTACAGGGGTCATAGAGTGGTTGCTCAGGTGTGTACTGAAGCTCAAAATCACCTATATTGATATATTACGTTGTCAAAGTGGCTGCAAACATGGCAAGAAATTTCAGTTTCTTATTTTTTATTAGCTTATAGGACAATCGTATTGTTTCTTCACTTATTTTTTCATATGAACTCGTTAAAATTTTCAGCAACAAGTAAACCTTGTTTCACTAGGTGGGGTCAGCTACATGGATCAGACAATGTCATAATATTCTGTTATGAATCATGTTTACATATGTATATATGAATTCATTAATTTATATTCATATGAATATATGCATATATTTTCAATATCTTGTTTAAAGTGCCCACCCTATGCTGTTTCATAATGTACTGTTACCTGTTGCAGCACAGATGTCTGTGATGTGCCAATATGATTGCTGTTAATAATGATTGATTGAATATGTAGGCTAGAAACTTCTAAAGTGAATGCCTTTTGATAGCAAGTGAACTAAGGGCATTGGTTAAGAAGCATTTATTAAATGGTCCTAATTACTTAAAGTAGTAAGTATTAATTGTTTTCCGAGTCCTGGTATACTACATGCCTCACTTTTCATTTAATACTTCCTTTTTCTTTTCTTACCCTTGCCTTAAGCACACCTAGGTAGTAAATTTCATATTAAATTGTTTATGTTGTCCACTGGATATGTTTAATAGATTTTATACTTCAAATTTGGTTCATTGTTTTGGTTTGAAACTCATGAATCCTTGTTCACAATATAAAATTGATATTATGATTTTTAATTGTATATTGTGCTGCAGAGCGTCTTGCCAGGCATTCTTCAAGGGGACAAGTCAGATTCTCTCTTGTATGGCTCTGTTGACAATGGAAAGAAAATTTGTTGGAGTGAAGATTTTCACTCTAAGGTAAGGAAGGAGGTGGAAGTTAATTTAATTCAATGAGGTTGTCAGATTTGAGCTTTACTGATACTATGTTGGTGACCATCATACCTATCCTGTGGGTAACATTTAATTATAAGCTATTTTGTTATTAGTGGAAAACAACTGTTTTAAATTGCATTTCCTTTAAATTGTAGCAATACACTCATTTAGCTTGTGTTCCCTATCAGATGTTTTCCTTTATTTTTTTTTGCTCCTGAGCTTTTCTTATGTCAGGTGTCAGAGGCAGCCAAACGCCTTCATTTGAAGGAGCACTCAGTCCTTGATGGATCTGGAAATGTTTTCAAATTAGCTGCACCAGTGGAATGCAAGGGCATTGTTGGTGGTGATGACCGGTAGTTACTTGAGTTATTTTGTTATTTTTACAGTCTATGTACCCTGTTGGTGACCGACCTCCTTTCTGAGGATTAGCCAGTGCATTTATAGGATAGGCATGGTTTTACACTGAAAAGTTTGATTTGAACATTGCTGATATATTATATTTATTTTATTTTATCTCTTTTCCAACTATTTTTGTTTGTTTTTTATTATTGAAGAATGTTACTGAACTCTACTAGACTGGAAGTTATCTGTTACAGTGGTCAGGTTCAGTTATCTTGATTATTGTGCTACTTTATGCACTGATGCTCTTCTCATTTTGTAAATTTTGTAAACAAATCAGGCATTATCTCCTGGATTTGTTGAGAGTAACTCCTCGGGATGCAAACTATACTGGACCTGGTTCTCGATTTTGTATCTTGAGACCAGAATTAATTGCTGCCTTTTGCCAGGTAACTGCAGTACTTGACAACAATACCTGGGATTTTCTTTGTATATTCTGTTTGACTTTGACACAGCTGGCACTTTGTGGCAATAGGCCCAGGCAGCAGAGACCTCAAAATCTAAGGAGACAAATTCTCAAGAGGAAGATAACTTGGCAGTGGATTCCCAAAAAGCCGCTGATGCTGACAAGCTAGTAAGCGTTACTACTGCATAAGATATGATATGGTTGTGATTGACTGACTTGTATCTGTCTAACACCAATTCTTTCCCCATCCCTTCCTGTATTTATTTCTGTTTTAGTTCGATATGAAATTGAAAGTTTCTAGGGGTATCCATGCATTAGGACTTGTAAGCACATCATCTCCTACTATATTCTGAAAAGAAGCTGGTTATTTCAACTTCTAGTAGTAGTATCACGTTGTTGCTTGTACATCTATTTGAATACAACTGCGTCATGGTCAGACACTTTCTCTTTCTTGATTTTGTTGGTCTAAAAGGATAGTAAATGTGCTTGACAACTTCATTCTTCAGTTGATGAGTGGATTGTGTTTCTAGCATGAAGGTTGAAGGGTTACTGCTAGAATGGAAGAGCAGAATCATTAATTAGAGGATTCTTGTTTGCTCTCATTTTCATTTTTTAAAAAATGGCTATTGTAACAGTATGATCCCTTTTCCTTTGCATTTGAAGAAAAATTGTTTGTTGACCCCAAAAAAGAGAATCGAAAAACTGATTGTGTTTTGTATGCTTGATTGGTTGTCTGGCTGAACTATCTGAAACATGGGAAGTAATAATATTCTTAGTTGAATTAAGGATTTTTAAGACTTGTGGGAATTGAGGATTTTTTTCATGCTGATTATATACAATGTAACATGTTTGAAGTGTGGTTATGTGCTTTGATTTCTTTCGGCAGGATGTAACAAAAGAGGAGAAATCTGGGGATGTCAAAGAAATTACTTCTGCATCTGATGAAGCCTCTGATCGTTATGAGGAAATTGTTTTCAATCCTAATGCCTTCACTGAATTCAAATTGGCTGGGAGTCCAGAGGTTTTTTGAAATCCCATTTTGCCTTTATCTGCACCTAATTATATACTTTTCCTTTCTCTCTTGGTCTATTGATCAGTTCTGTCTGCCTGATTACATCCCCATGCTCTGTATGTGTACTTTCTCTTTGGGAAAAAAAAATGAAAAAAAAAAAATGCCCCTTAGCATTAACTATTTATTGGTGTATTTGATATTCACCAGGAAATAGCAGCTGATGAAGAAAATGTGAGGAAAGTTAGTCGATATCTCACTGATGTTGTGCTTCCTAAGTTTATACAAGACCTAAGCACACTTGAAGTCTCACCTATGGATGGCCAGACATTAACAGAAGCACTCCATGCTCATGGAATTAATGTTCGCTACATTGGCAAGGTAAATATCATGTATTTGCTGCAACAATTTCTTTTGGTTGTTGCTCCAGTTAATTAGGTGCCATTCCTCTTTGGTGGTTTTCCTGATATTTGTTTACTTGTTTCTGTGAAAGGTGGCTGGAGGTACTAAACATCTGCCTCATCTATGGGATCTTTGTAATAATGAAATTGTTGTGAGATCTGCTAAGCATGTTATCAAGGTAATGAAATCCGAGTTCAGCATTTCATTTACCTGTTGTTCCTTTAGTTAGATTTTAAAAGTCACAAATGCTCTTTGATCTACTAATTCACATTGAACTGAGAAGTGTGGTGCATTTGAATCAGTGATGAGGGGAGATCTCCAGTATATCTGGATATATGTTCATCTGTGTATTTGTATTAGTTTTGAGTGCTTGAGAGTTTCTGATCATTGTTCAAAGCTCCAAAGTATTCCCTAAATGATTGTCTTTTTGGGATCATAAAATATTTGTGTAATTACCACTTGTTGGTTGCCAAGGGTGGCCTGTTCTAAATTGCACAATTTTTCTAGTGTCTGCGCATATCACTTATTCATGCTCTAACCAATAAATGGCTTCTCTTGTTGTTGATATCTTGGATCATACAGGGGATGATTGATATTTTGAAATTTACATTTCCTCTTAATCTACTTGCACTGAATATAAAAATGATCTTTAAGATTGTGCTTCTGATATTGTGTCTTTTTGGTTTTGTTCTAATCATGAACTGGTTGCAGGACTTGTTGAGAGACACAGAGGATCATGATCTTGCACTGGCAGTATCTCACTTCTTGAACTGCCTATTTGGAAATTGTCAAGCTCCTGGTGGAAAAGTAAATGTTAATAGTGCACAGTCCAAAGCTCCTAAAAAGGCATGTCTAGTATGGTCGACTTTCAAGATAACTGCAACTAAATTTTCCAAATTTGATGGTTGTTCGGTGCCACACTGCCATGATCCCTTGAATTAATCTCTAAACTCTGCTTTCTGTCCTTGGGCTTTTCAAGCCACGTTTAATTTCTTGTCAAATCTTATAATCTGGAGAGTTCCAGTGAATTAGTTTATAATCCATACTTTTTTATTTGCAGGAACATGCTGGACATCGGTCTCCAGGAAAGCATTCCAAAGGGCAAGCACGATGGAAAGGCAGGGCATCTTTGAGAAAGAGTCAACCTTTGTATATGAATATGAGCTCTGAAGCTCTTTGGTCAGACATTCGAGAATTTACAATGGTCAAATATGAGGTACCAACTACCAACTGTTGCCTAACCTGACTATTACTTTTGGACCTCAACAATGGATTACTACCATGGTTGCTTCCAATCTGTTTGAAGTACATATTAGGGATGTTGGTATGCATGTCCTTGTGGGGTTTGCTCTGTAGATCTATATTGCATTTTAACCATATGGAATCAAGACATCCTTGTCTTAGTGCCATGAAATTGGACATCTGTGCTCATATTGTGTTTCTTTCTTTGTTACTACATCTCTCTCTCTCTCTCTCTGTTACTGGACATTTGAACTTCAAATTAATTTGTCACAGTTTGAGTTGCCAGAGGATGCAAGGTCACGTGTAAAGAAAGTTTCTGTTGTACGTAATCTCTATCAGAAGGTAAGTACAAGATCATTCATACTTCATTCAATTCATTATTTTGATCTCTCCGGCTTTTCTTATGTTGTGCAATGCATGCTTGCTATTGTGATTCAATTATTTTTGTAGTGAATGATCTTGTTATGGTAAATTGGTAATACTTATGAATAGTTGTTGAAAGGATCTTGATGCTATCCACTATTACCTTTGATGTTGAATAGTACTTTCTATAATTTTTGCCACTCAAATCTTAATCCTGTTGAGTGTATTTCAGCATGCTTGAATTGGTTTTCAGGTTGGTATAACCATTGCAGCCCATAAATATGATCTTAATTCTACAACACCCTTCCAAGCATCAGATGTCTTGGATCTCCGTCCAGTGGTCAAGCATTCAGTTCCTGCCTGTTCAGAAGCCAAGGAACTTGTGGAAACTGGAAAGCTTCAATTGGCTGAGGTATTCACCATGCTTCAAATTGTTTCTAAGTACTTTTTGAGCCACAAAGTGGGCTAGTGGTGAAGGGGTTTTGAGTAGTTGGTAGTAGGTCATAGCTTTAAACCTATGCTTCTATTGCCAAAAAAGAGAATGAACACATCTTTACTGTTTGCAAACCACTTAATTTTGGCATCTGTTGCTTCTTTGTTATTTTTTTGTTTGAAAATGTTAAAGCTGTGATTATGTTTATTGGGTGAAGTTGTCTTAAGGTGAACAACAATGCAAATATTTTGATACTAGTGGATATCTTCTTGAGGTTCCACCCTCATGAGTTAAAGTAATTAAGCTATCTAAATGGCATTCTTTAAGTGTCTTCTTTACTGTAATATAAATTTAAGGGGTTCAGTTTTTTTTTTTGGGGAGTTTTCCTGAAAGATGCTAATGTGTAATATTTTCTCTGATGCAGGGCATGCTCAGTGAAGCCTACACCTCATTTTCAGAGGCATTCTCAATTTTACAACAGGCATGAAATTTGGCATTGTTTTATCTCTTGGAACTCTTTTTTTTCTTTTGTGCATAAAATAATTGATGTTCAATGGGCTGCAGGTTACTGGCCCTATGCATCGGGAGGTTGCTAACTGCTGTCGGTATGTCAATATTTATTTCATTCATATTGGCATTCTCCTATAAGTTTTTTTTTTCCTGTACCTAACGTTCGTCGTGCCTTGCCACATTAGGCTCGAGGTAATAGATGATTAGATGTGATAACTTTGAAAGGAACTTGATGCTGCTAGTAAGATTTTATTGCCAACAACTCCTCTATTTGCTGCTCTCAGTGAGAAACGGATGCCTAGGAAGCCATCAATCCAAAAGAGAAATAGAAAACAGAGAATATAAAGAAAACATACATGGCTCATTCGAGAGAGCTGTAACCTCCCTCCCAAAACCTCAATCAATAACTGCCTACTTCTCTCATTTTCCTCACAACATCTTGATTTTTACTTTAGCATACTGGTCCGTTGCTGTTTAGGCAAGGTGGTTATAGCCCAAATCCCTCTTCTGCCTCTCACTCATATTTTCCACGAGGTTTTTTATAGGGGTGCCTAACATGTTATTTTAGTTTTGTTGCCTTATAAAGTTGAAGATTTATAGCCAACTTTTGGGTCTTTTGTTATAAAGTTATCAATTTTTTTTTTTTTTGGGATGTATTTGCATGCTGTGTTTTTAATCTCAAATTAAATATTGAATTTCAGGTATCTTGCCATGGTTTTGTATCATGCTGGAGACATGGCTGGGGCTATTATGCAACAACATAAGGAGCTAATTATAAATGAACGTTGCCTTGGTTTAGATCATCCTGACACTGCTCACAGGCATTCCCTTCTCTATTGATTTCCTCAATTCATCTCCATAATATTCTTGGGTTTCTGTTTCCTAAATTCTTTCATATTTGTATAACAATACTCCATAGATTGATAAATTTATGGCAAGCCAAATTGGAATGATACAATGGCCAAAACAGTGAAAATTGGGAATTACAAAAAGAAAAATTGAGATTTATGTATGGTTTTAAAAACTAGACTGGACCAGGAACTAGACTGGTCAAATTTCTAAAATTTGAAGTTAAAAAGCCTGTGCCATTACTGGTTTTGAACCATTCCAATAAGTAATAGTTATTCACTTTTATTTCTTCGTTGAGCCCCTCTTCTTAAAAGAATCAATGTTTTTTTATAATGTATTTAATCTGTTTTAGACTTCTCTTCGGCTCTCTCTAGTTTTCCTTTCCCTGATTGATGAATTTTGATCACTTGTCAACTCTATATTTTATGTTGTTTTTTCATTTTATGGTTATAGTGTAGTTTTGTGTACTTTATGGTGTTGGGCCTTTTTTCATTTCTTGTGCATCATGAAGCTGTTTGTTCATTTTAGATTCTCATTTCAATTTTTATCTTTTTTTGTGCCTATGATTTTATATATATGTAGTTAGCATGTAATGTCTTTTCACATATTGTCTGATTTTACGGAGTATACACATATGTAAAGAAAGCTGCTTTGAACCTTTTTCGGCCTTGAACCTCTCACCTTATGGGTTAAAGGAGTGGTCCAGTAAAATATTATGGTATAGAACGTCTTGTGATCTGTAATGTTGTCATTGCAGTTATGGCAATATGGCTCTGTTCTACCATGGACTTAACCAGACAGAACTTGCCCTTCGCCATATGTCCCGTGCTTTGCTCTTATTAAGTTTGTCATCAGGGCCAGATCATCCTGATGTTGCGGCTACTTTTATCAATGTTGCAATGATGTATCAGGACATAGGAAAGATGAACACGGCTCTTCGGTATTTGCAAGAGGCATTAAAGAAAAATGAAAGGCTTCTTGGTGAGGAACATATTCAAACTGCTGTTTGCTATCATGCCCTTGCCATTGCATTTAATTGTATGGGCGCTTTCAAGCTCTCGCACCAGGTATGTATGGCAAAATTGTTTTCTATTAGCAGCAAAAGGTGGTTGGCTGATTTGGGAATTTGGTTTGACAGCATGAGAAGAGAACATATGATATACTTGTCAAACAACTTGGTGAGGATGATTCAAGGACACGAGACTCTCAGAACTGGATGAACACATTTAAGATGCGTGAGCTGCAGGTATTTGACCATTCCCCTTGGCTAATGTAATTATTCATTCCCCTTCAGCATCACTTTACTGGCAGTACTTAACTAAATATTTGTTTCTTGAGAATGGCATGGGGAGAAATTATGACTAGAGGAATTAAGACATAACCTCTCAGAAAATTAGGGTGCAAACACTGCTGGAGGGAGGAAAGAGAGATGAGGAGGGTATTTTTTTCACCCCTTGATGGAGGGAGGTAGAGAGAGAGAGAGAGAGCACGGGGTGCCGCCCCGGGGGGGATGATAGAGAGAGACTACCATAGGGAATGGCAATAAAATAGGTGAATGGAAAAGTGGTAGATGGAAAATTGAATCAAGAGGGGGAGGAGAAAGCTTTGGTGGGTTGAGGCTTTTTGTTTTCAACAAGGTTGATAGTCATGTCATTGTGCACATTTTGTTTTAAACTTTTTGGATAAGGACAATATTGTACAACACATCGATCCTCTATCCCATATTTTGTGGGTGTATGGCATTTCCAGGCTGGTTGAATCACCTAGTGATTTAGGTCTCAATCACATGGTAGACTTCTTTTCTTTTTTCTTTTTTTTTTTAATCCTGTAAACTGTAAATGACACTGCAGTCTGCAAGTAAAACCAACTTTCATTCTAGTCATGCATGATTCACTTGTCACAACTTGCTTTGGTAGATGAATGCTCAAAAGCAAAAGGGTCAAGCTCTGAATGCGGCTTCAGCTCAGAAGGCTATCGATATCTTGAAGGTACCTTGTGTTCCTTTGATATAGCATGGATTATTTTCAGACTGTCTATAGCCAATCCAAGGTAGTATTCTTCATAAAGAACAATGACAGTAGCTGTAAACAAAGTGTATTGAATATTTTGGTCAAAGCTTCTCTTCTATTTCAATGGTTGTGTACCGATGAGAAAACACTGACAATAGCTGTTAAAAAGTGTATTGAGGTTTTTGGTCAAAGCTTCTCTTCTATTTCATTGGTTGTGCATTGAGAGAAAATGCTGAGAGTAGCTGTAAAAAAAGTGCAGTGGAGTTTTTCAGTCAAACTTCTCTATTTCACTGGTTGTATACTGAGAGAGAACAATGATGGTAGCTGTAAACAAGGTGTATCGAGTCTGGAATATATTGGTCAAAGATTTTCTTCTATTTCATTGGTTTTTCATTTTTGGTTAGTCTTAAAGTTTTGATTTATTGATTTGCTTCTATAATGTTCAACGTTTGTCCATTCTACTCTAACACTCCGGAGGTTGGCAACAATTTCTAGGCGCATACCGTCTTAGAATTTTTATTTCCTTGAGAAAAAAGGGCCACATCCTGAGGCTTATACCTTCTATAGGTTTACAACATTATACTCTTTCTTCTGTGGGTGTAACTTCTACTGACAATTGGGATTATAATGGCAGGCACATCCTGATTTGATACATGCATTCCAAGCTGCTGCAGTTGCTGGAGGATCTGGGAGTTCAGCCTCATCTGCAAACAAATCCCTCAATGCTGCAATAATGGGGGAGGCTCTCCCCAGAGGAAGGGGAATTGACGAAAGGGCTGCGCGTGCAGCTGCTGAAGTCAGGAAGAAGGCTGCAGCAAGGGGTCTGTTGGTACGTCCACACGGTGTACCAGTACAAGCCATGCCACCCCTTACCCAACTCCTGAACATCATAAATTCAGGTATGACTCCAGATGCTGGGGGCAATGGAAACGCAGATGGAGCAAAGAAGGAAGCAAATGATCTTCCTTCCACTGATCTGACTGATGCCCGAAAAGGCCAATCAACGTCCGAGCAAGAACAGGCTCCCGTCGGATTGGGCAAGGGGTTATCATCACTGGATGCTAAGAAACAAAAATCAAAACCAAAGGCTGGGGCTTGAAATTTTGTAACATCTAAGCTCTGGCTTGTTGGCAATGCTAGATTTATTTGAAACCACAAATTCTTTTTGAGATGGTTGGATAGACCAGATACCCTGCTCAGCTATTGACGAGTACTGAATCACAGTTTAGAAGTTTTTTTTTCCTCTTCTGCCCTTTCCTGGTAGATTCGGTAGATGTTAGACATTCAGAGTGAATGGAGGTGAGGTGATTGTGATATGAGCACAATATTTTTTCACCTATCATTTATAATCTTCCAGTAAACTATATTTGGAGATATAGGGTAGTAACTGTTCCATTTTGATAAAAGTTCCTTGTATCTGTAACTAATTTTATTGCCAGTGAAGTGAGGCAAATTCAATGCATAATGCAAACTTGAAGAATCTATTGCTGCAGCTGGTGGATGACACTAATATAGGAAGAGCCTTGCAATATGGCTTGAGACTAAAAGCATGAAACATGCAATTGGGCAATATTACTGAAATTACTGGTAGTCCGATAAAATTGAAAATGAAATAAATTAGAGTGACATACCAAATAAGAGATAAATAATTAGGTTTGCATAAAAAAGAATCATACATTGTGTGAAGTTAGTTTTCCTTGGGATGATCCTGATTACTAACTAGTTATGACCGTCCACATAATTATAGAGTTAAGCTCAAATTAATTTGTGTGACCCGGCTAAAGAGAAGGAAAAAAAAGAAGAAGTACAATTTGATTAAAGACCAAGTACAAAGGCAAAAAAAAAAATAACCGTGTATTAAAACACTTTTAACTTTATGTCAAAATATTCTTTGAAAGGCATCTTGAACGTTTGTGCGTTTGGATATTATTAACCTGGCAATGAGTCAAAATGGGAGGCGAAATTTTGGCAACATAGATGTGACTCAAATTCCTCATTTTTTGTTACTTCATAGACCATAAGATTTGAGCCATTATTCTAAGCTGCATATTTATGGAAAGCAGACACATCTTAGTTACTGGTTTCAAAATAAATGATTTTTGAACGGCCAATAGTCTGGATTCCATGCTGACACCCATATTGCACATATACTAGAACAAATATCTGGCATGAGATTATATGAAAATAAGATATAAATCAAATAAAAATATATAAAATATAATTAAGTATATCTAAAATTTGGTACAAATACATTGAGTATTTTAAAGTATCTGTACATCATTGACTAGCTTCCAATCTACCACCCTTGATGTCTGTGTGGGCCTCAATTGAAGCAATAAGTTTTTTGTTTTCCACCCTTGGATTTGGGTGGGTCTCAATAGACACCTCACCTGGAGGTTCAAATATCAGCACTCCTAGTTTCAATTTTACATTCCAATACCATTCACTCTGACATTACAAACAATGACTTCTGCTAACACATGATAGCAAATTATGATCCTTAAATCAAGCTACAAAGGAAAAGAAATCAGGGGGAAAATTAATCATAGAAGTGAGGAGATTCAACTGGACCAAAACTCACACTACAAAGACATAAGCATTATTTTATATAATTACAATTGCCAACTATGGCACATTCATTAAAGCTAAACAAAAAAGAACTCCTTTCTTTGGCTATCTACAAAGTAATTAAATCTGGCATAAGGTCAAGAGTATTGCTTCTGATTACTTGTACATTTGCACCTTGCCCTAACATCTGTGAGTATCTGCATGAGGTGAAAGAAATTTGGTTAGAAAAATATAGACTTTGGTGCAGTTTAATGACTTCATTTTTCTTTAGATATTTATAGGGAATCCTTATGCATCTTTAGTACCTTAACCTGATCCTGCAGGTCTTTAATGTGCTCAACTGCCAAATCCAACATATCTGCTGTGCTTGTTTGCTGCCAAGAGGGAAGCATCAAGTTATCAAACTGCATATGAAGTTTCGATCAACATCGATGTGCTACTACGAGAGTTGAATTACCTTGTCTGATTTTGGGAAAAGGCCTTGCAATTTCTTGATTCGTTCACTAATCCGTGTTCTTCTTACCTGACATTTGTGTATAACAGAACACATATGAAGCAGTTCAATCACTGTCCAACTAGTATTTTGGAATGACTGGTAACAAATAAGTTGAGGCTACATAGGATTATAGTTGTTAGTTGTCACAGAATTTTACCCTCTCTGCAATGCTTCTAGGGTGAGTGGCGAAGCCTCTCTTGGCTCGAACTTTACAAGGAACAGTTCCTTGAAGTTGAAGAAACTTCTCAATGGATGCCATCTTAGTAGAGGAACTAGGCAGACTCAAATGATGAGTCAAACCAAGATTTTGAGAGCAAAAGTCTGAATCCTGAAATAAACAATTAGCAGTGATCAACAATTTTTCAAAAAGTTCTAATGGTTAAAATAAATTCACAAGCTTTCTGCTGCACCTGAGGCTCCAAGGCATTTGAAGTGGAAAACATGATTTCATCTTCACTTGCTTTTTTTTGGGAATTGAATGCAGAACTGTCCCAGAATTCATTGGTGAAGCTAGGGACATAACATTTAGTGCTGCCATGGTCATTTACCAGGTTCCTACTCTGGTCACTATTTCTTTCTATGCTTTCGTTTTCATTTTCGGCAATCTGTGGCAGCCGTTTCAAGCAAGAGGATGGCCTAGGTGGGAAGGAAAGAGCTCCATTCAACCCACTAGTTGATGTAGTAGCTTGTCCATTTGAGACCTCACTGGCTCCGAAGCTTCCTACCTCTCTCAGTGCTGCAAGACCTGAAAATAATAGAAGTATTCATAATGCCAAATCAAATGTGATCATCATTATTGTCAATTGCGCACAAGCACAAGTGTACACACACGATACAATTCGGAGACCCCAAATTTTAGTACTTCTATAGCAATTGAGTTGCTTAATATGTCAACTCTGCAGGAAAAATGTGAACCATCACATAATACGGACAAGTAACTCCCAATTTCTTCATTTTATTGGCAATACTCCAGAAAAGGGGATCTCATGTTCTCATTTGGTTTAATGCTAACTAACTTGCAAGGTGCAGTTAATTCTGAATAGTAGTTTAACATTTACATAAATCTAGGAACAGGCATGACCTTATAGCCAGTGATATTCATTTATCTGGCGTTAGTTTTGAGAAGGATTTCATACAGAAAAAAAAAAATGCTTCTACTTTAAGGGTATGTTTGGTTGGGAAGTAAAAATGGGAATAAATTTTTCATGGATGGGGTTCATGTGTAATTATACATAGCACTCATCCATGAAAATTTACATCCTATTTTTTAACCCCTAACCAAACATTACCTAAGCCATAACTCACACTTATGAGAAAAGGTTAACAACCATATGAAGAAAACTTGTATAAAATGAATTTCTATAGTTACTAGCAAGTAAGAGAAAATGCATACCATTTTCATTGGAGGAAAAAAAACCAGGTGGGGAGCTCTTTTGCCTGATGAGATTGGAGCAACTCCTAACACCCATTTTAGATTGAATGGAGTTGGCTGAAGTGTTGGCGTTCACCACACCAAAAGAGCCATCAAAAGCATTGGCAGCATGACCTGAAGAACCATTTGTCAAGCCTTGAATCTGCTGAGACTGGTAAATTAACTGTGTCCCATAAGAGTAACCATTCTGCTGTTTCCCTTCTTCTTCCTGCTTCACATGCTTGCCACCAAACTCTTCTTGCACATGTTCAGTATTGCTCCATCCATTGTTGGATGATATCAGCTTTGACAACATGGTCTCCATTTCTGAGCTTGTGGATGGAACATAATACCGAGGATCATCATCATTTCTGAAAGCTACCTCATTGACACAACCGCCACCTGTGTTGTTGTCAACAAGGCTTTCCAGGAATGAGCTTGGAGCAGAACGGTACCTCGATAAACCAGAATTTTGCTGGTGACACTGTTGTAATTGATGTTGATGGCCAATGGTTGGATCCATTTCTTGGCTTTTCATTAGCACCCCATCTGAGTACTTTAGAGCAGGACTATACATGACACTCATCTTGTTTTTACCTGAAAATCAAAAGTAAAAAATCATATTTTATATTTCCATTTCTTGAGCTAGTAAACCGAATTTTCAAGAAAATTCAAACATGGTAGTATCGTATACTAATATTAAAATTACCTTGGTAACTATGATAACCTCAAAAAAAGTTATGCTAAGAAACTTTTGGAGGGAAATTCAACCAAGATCTTCAACACAATTTCAAGGGCCAATATCTGGAAAGAGCTAAAAAAAGAAGTTATTACACAGTACAATGACAATTGACACACACAATTTTAGCTCAGAAATCTTTCTTGAACTCAGTTCCTACTGCAATCAGAGCAGTTTTGGGGAGTAGAAAGCTCAGAAAATCTTGCAAGTCTATAAAGGGCATACATGTAACTCGAAAGGTCTGCGCATTCAGGTCCTTCAGCTTCACAAGTCTGCTTCTGACCCCAAACTATAACACAGAAACATATGAGAGACAAGAGGAAGAAAAGATAAGAGTTTGTTGGGGAGGAAAGCTAAGATTGTTGTCGTCTTGTCCTGCCCTTGTGAGTTGTGACATATTTATGCAGTCTCTTGTTCACTAATCACCCTCATGTTTCCACTTTATAACAATCATACCTTGATGACAGAATGTGGTCCTTCGAAACCATTTTAATTTTTTTTCCATCCTCTTGCCGCTGACCACTAAAATCCTTGAACTAGAAATTGTCAAACTTTTAAAATCAGGTTCTAGGCATCCAAATTTTATCATAATCGATTTTTCTGTGCTTTACGCTATGATGAGATTAATTTTGAAATACACTCAGTGTATATAAAGCAATTTTACATGGTTAATTTTTTAACAAAATTACAATCTTATGCTATGATATGCATTTTGATGTGCTTATTATGCTATAATAAGATTAATTTTGATATACATTTAGTATAAAATAATTTTACACTGTAATTTTATACTATTATTATTATTTTTAGCCTTTTAGAGTATTTTCTCATCCAGTAGGTAAGATGATATTATCTTATAATTCAATGATATATGTCAATTTATAAGATTTTTTAAGTAATTTTTTTTCACATTAATAATATATTAAATTAAATTATAATATAATTAGGCTATGTAATTCATAAATTAAAGCAGAAAAAGATGCCATGTGAGCACACGTTTAGTAGAGAATAATTCGAAGTGGATAAGGGATGGCTTGGCTTATGGACCAAGCGACCCTTGTATGGATTTGGTGGTGAATGTGATGCGGGGAATAAAATCAATAAATGTACGGGTAGTATTCTTTGGTTGCAGGAAGGGACACTTTTTACCTTATAATAATCTTCAGGTTCATGCGTTATCTCCTGAAGGATTCTATTATTTTAATTTGAAAATCATCCTTTTCCACAAGAATTAATTTATGGTTAAAAGGTACCTTTTGGGAAGTTTAGTCATCCGTAGCGCTGTAATTTTTATTTGTTTGTAGTGGCTAGCTGAAAAGATATCATTCTATGGATTTTGGAATAACGATGTTTGGATTTTGTTGATAAAAGAAAAAAGAATCGGAAAAAAGAAAAAAAAGACTTCATTGAACATCTTAGTCTATGCTAAATATAAAAGGGTATATTATTCTTAGGATGGAAAAAAAAACATAAAGGACCCTCAAAATATTCTTTTCTCTTCTTATTTTTGAGTTTTCTGCAAACGACTAAGTTCTTTTATATTTTGGAGAATACAATGCGGTGATACGACTACGATTCTATGAAGCGATTAAGAATGACAGTACATCTCCTGAGAGTGGAAAAATTTACAAGTTGTACCCATCTATGGATATTTTAAACAGATATGCTATTTTAACACCCGGTTTGGGTGTCGTGTATAGACACCGTAGAGCATTGTAGAGGACTCATGTGTGGGGTTTAAAATTTGGGTCCACCATAGTGAAACCTAGAATGAAAAAACTTGCTCCCCAAATTAGTTTCCCTCCCTCTCAACAAACACTTCCCCCGTTCCTCTTCTTCCCCCTCCCGTCCACCCTCCTCCCTCACTTCATCCTTGAAACTGCTCACACCTTCTCCTACCTCTAGCCCAAACATCTCCTTATTATTTATTGGTGAAGCCCCAGTCTGCTTCCCCCACCATCGGTTCCAACCTCCTCCGCGCTCCAACCTCATCGGTGCATAACTTTAATTCTCCTCCCCTACCACCGGCTCGAATCCTTGGCGTCCCATCCTTCAAAACCCCTAATCTGCTTTCCCCAACACTGGTTCGAACCATCCTTGGCATCCCACCTTCACAACCGCTAGTTAGCTTCCCTCACCACCGGTTCCATCCTCGTCCTTGAACAGAAATCCACCCCTCCTTGTGGGTTTGTGACTATCAAGTGGGTTTTCATCTCGCTATTTTTTTTCCGCTTTATGTTCATTGCTTATGGGTTTGTTGCTAGATTTGTGTTGGTCTTGGTTTTAAGTGTGCTTGTCTTGTGTGATTGATGTATTTTTATCAATAATGGTCTAGCTTGTCCGATTGAAAACATAGATGTATGAATTGCAATCAAGAAATTCTGTTCTGTGTATGAAGACTCATAACCATGACATTGTCATCATTGAACCACATGAAAAGCCTTATTGTTGTTTAGAATATGTTGATACTTAATATAAATTAATTAAGCATAAACCTTTTATTTTTTGTTCAATATGATAAGCTTGTAATCAGGGGACTCTGGCATATCCTATGACCAAAAATGGTTATTAGGCTGGTTTGGTGCCATGGTTCAAGATGGTTTCCTCACCTGTGAACTGATTTGGATAGACTACCAAGGTCTTAAGAAAGCTAATGCAACTCATATAAACTCAAATTCTATTCAGGAATTCCTAGAGAAGAACTACAAGGAAACTTCTGTTGAAGAAACTGTAAAATTGGCAATCCGAGCACTGCTTGAAGTGAGTTCATTTGTTCTTTTGGTGTTTGTGGAAGCAAACTTGAACTTATTATTTATCTTGGCTCTTTGCTGTGACATTTCAAATTCTTACTTCTTGCAAATGCTTAAGGACATAGGCATTCTTGTTATCTGCTCTTTGAATTTGTTTGTCTTGTAATGCTCTCAATGGCTTGGGGGATGTTTAAGGGTTTCTTCAATTCCATGTGTTTGCAAATTAATGAGTTGAAAGAAACCTTTACATAAGTAAGCAGTTGGTTACAAATTAGAAGGAACTTTTGATAAATCACTTGTATATAAGACTGAACTGTTACATATTTATCTACTTAACTGGGATAGTCAATATGATGACTTTTCTTACTAGTTTAGATTGGTGTTAAGTAGTTATCTTTATACATTTGAGATCTTTTATTTTATTTTATTTTTCTGATTCTAGATATTGATAGAGTTTCCTGTTAAATATGGTCATAAATAATAGTTAATATAGTACATCAAACTTGGTAAATAATACAGGCATATATCTATATTTTTTTAGAAGAAATACCTCTGCATAAGATTAAAGCACAAATCTTATGCACCGATTTATATAGACATATACTTGTGTTTCAATACAAGATTCAAGCCCAACTTTCAATATACATTTTATGATATTCCTAGCTTTCAAGTTTCAAGTCTTGGTTAATTGATAGATGTTCTTGCAAACTATGTGGCACATTCTTTTGCATGATCATTATATTTTTGGAGCTGAACCCTATGAATATGCTTCACTTTTGACTTTTGCTTGTTGGCATATGAAATAAGGTCTTTGAGAGAAGAGGCAAGAAATATTGAAGTTGCTGTGATGACTAAGGACCATGGCCTGCGTCAACCGAAGCGAGCTAAAATTGATGCCATTGCAGTTGAGATTGAAGCTAAGATAGCAGCTACTGAGGTTGCAAAGAAAACCCTTATAAGGAGACATGAGTTGTTTTCTTTTTATTTTGTTTGTATTATGCGGGCATTGTTCTTATCTAGGTGTTATTTTGCTTGTGGTTCATAAACTCTGTCTCTTACTGTTACAAGATGAATGCCTTTGTTTGAAGTTAAATCCTGGTCTATAGGTATAACATTCTTTTAATTGGTGAATTTGTGTGGCGTAACATAACTATTAGCTCAAGGTTCACTTTTTCTTAAGCATTGACATTACTGTACAATTTGTGTTCATGTTTTGTGGTTTAAAACTTACTCGTTAGCTTTAAAATTTGAGTTAAAATCTACATTTTCTGTTTTGTTTCATAATTCCCCTTATTAGAAGTCATAGTTGTTGGCCTTTTTCCTTTTTTTTTTTATCTCAATATTCCATTCATTTTAATTCATTAATTACAGTAATGTAAGTTCAAATTGTTGATCAATCAGTTTCTGTGCGGACCAGAAAAGGTGCAAAGGGGGAAATTCTGAATATAATTAAATTAAATTTATATAAAATCATACATACAATTAACTAATAAAATTTCTCCTGCTAATTTTTTCCCAAGGCAAAAAAACGCTATGTGAAAATGTATCCCATAAATTTTAAAATTAAATATGTAGGAAACATCCCTTTCATACTCAAGTTCCATTTTGTATGAATTACTATCGCATTTTAGCAAAACTTAGTAGAATTATTAGTCTTTCAAAATAATTACCAGCTTCTTTTATGCAAATTACTAGTGGGTTGTCCATATTACTAGTGTTAGCCAGTCCAATTGAAGGGATTTTCTATTCATTTTAGCACTAGTGTCATTTTCAACTTGTTGGTATATATCCCAAAAAAGCTAAAAGGCTAACGAAACCTTTAGTTAAGTTGAGTATCACTTTTGAGAGTGGGTAAAAAATTCGTTGCAAAGACCTATAGGATTACCAGCCTTCTCCAGAATTTACCAGCATCTTGTAAATAAATTACTAGCTTTTTGTAAAAATTACCAGCGTTGGCCAGTCTAATTGAAGAGATATTCTACTCATTTAGTTGTTGGTATCAGTGAAGATTTTTTAGCCAATCCTCTATGTCTTACTCAACTTAAATAAAGGTTTCCCTAGCCTGTTGGCCTTTTTTGAGACCTATACCAACAACTAACAAAATGACACTAGTGGTAAAATGAGTATAATTTCCCTCAAATTGGATTGACCAACGCTGGTAAAATCAATAACACACTGGTAATTTTATTGACAGGTGCTGGTAATTATTGAGAAACGCTGGTAATTGTGCAAGTCTGTCCAAAAATGTTTTACTCACTCTCATAAGCGATACTCAACTTAATCAAAGGTTTCCTAGATTGTTGGCCTTTTTTGGGACCTATACCAACAAATAACAAATGACGCTAGTGCTAAAATGAGTAGAACTTCCCTTGAATTGGACTACCCAATGCTGGTAAATTGGATAATACGCTGGTAATAAAGTTAAAAGGTGCTGGTAATTATTTGGAAACGCAGGTAATCTTGCAGCTCATTACAAAATTGGTTATCCACTTTCATAAGTGATACTCAGCTTGGATTGTTTCAGCGCTGGTAATTTGGCATATTTTACTAGTAATACTTATAAAAAAGCTGGTAATTGTGTGAAAAAGCTAGTATTCCTGTAGATGTCTTCAAAAAATTTTCTTCCCAATCCCATGAGTATTGCTCAACTTAATTAAAGTTTTCCACATAATGTATCTCTTTTTTGGGACCAAGACCAACAAAGAAAAATGATACTAGTGTTAAAATAACTAGAATTCCCCTTAATTAGACTGTCGAGCGCTAGTAATATGACATATTCTGCTAGTAACACCCTTTGAAAACGCTAGTAATTCTCTAAAAATGCTAGTATCCTGCACGTGTCTTCAATAAAATTTTCCCCAATCCCATGAGTATTGCTCAACTTAATTAAAATAATCTATAACATTTATATTTTCTTTTGGGACCAATACCAACAAAGAAAAATGACACTAGTGGTAAAATGATTAGAATTCCCCTTAATTGAACTGCCAGTGCTAGTAATTTGACATATTCTACTAGTAATTCCTTTTGAAAATGCTAGTAATTATATGAAAATGCTAATAACCCAATGGGTGTCTTCAAAATTCTTTTCTCCAATCCCATAAGTATTGCTCATTCTGAAAATGTTGGTAATTCTATGAAAAAGCTAGTAATCGTACAAATCTCTTCGAATTTTTTTTTTCAATCCAATAATTCTTACTCAAGTTACTTGGAGTGTTCCATAGCCTCTAGCTTTTTTTTATTTGGGACCAATGCGTCTTCAAAAAATGAAATTAATACTAAAATGATTAGAATTTCCATTGAATTGAATTGAATTGCTATTGCTAGTAATTTGGCATAATATACTAGTAATTAATTAAAAAATGCTGATAATTATGTGAAAAAGCTAGTAATCGTACAGGTCTCTTCACAATTTCATTCCCAATCCCATAAGTCTCACTCAACTTAATTAAAGTCTTCCATAGCCTATATTCCTTTTTTGGGACTAATACCAACAAATAAAAATGACACTAGTGCCATTTGGCACATATATGCTAACAAAAAATATGTCAACTAAGAATTTTATTCTATGTCTTCAGTGTCCACCCTCGGGCAGCAAGCGCTTCATGAAAGAATAGCTGTATCAGCAGTGTCATTAAGGGGCGGATAGCTCCAACTTTCTGAAATCTAAAATTTTAAAGAAACATACCCATTAAAACTTAGGTGTTCAAATGTCGACAATGCAAGATATATATCACAAATTCACATGAAACATCATTCTGCATATTAATTTTAATCATTGTATTAGATTAGTAGAATGCTAACTTACATCTTCGGAACCTGTAAAAGGCCTAACAACTCCTCTTTCTCTCAATGATTTGTGGAATTCTGTAAACTTCCATCTGCAACGCTCAGCTCCTATAACATAAATAGGCTTCCTATGGAGGAATAAAATTGATTTCTTAATAAAACAGAGTATCAGAAATTAAAATACATGTATCAAGAGATATCAACTAAAATTAATCAAATCAAATAAATACTTTTGACAAGCTTTCCCAGTGCTACAAGCTTCACTAATCATGCTAAAGGAATCTCCTGTGACAACAAATGCATCAGCCCAAGCTAGATGCCCCATATATGAGTTTGGTTCTGAAAATTGTGAGTTACTATCATAGATTAACCACTTACTATCTGTTAAAACAAATTTCAAAGGTTTGAATAATAACCTAACCTAAACCTTTCCGGAGTCTTTACCCTGTCCATCCCAAATATAAACTTTTTTATTATTCCCAAGTTCGTTCACTATAATATTGGATGGTTGTTTCAAAGGTAAAAAAAGTGGGGGAAAGTGCAACAGAGATGAAATTATTTCTTAGTGGCAGTCATCTAAGAAACTCCCATATAGGACTAACCTTTTCCAGAGTCTTGTCTGAAAAGGATATTCTCACGCTCCCGCAACTAACAAGAAAATAGGTTGTTAAATGCTTTGCAAGGTCAACACTATATCGACAGTTTCCTGTATCAATCATGGAAATTAAGAAAACTAATACATGTTTTTTACTATTGCAGTTAAAAAACTTAAATCCTCATCATTGCAGCCTTTTGATAGCTAGACCATAAAGATACTAGTTCCAGCACAACGATAGTAGTTTCAGCACCATAAAGATTGATCTCCAATCAAGATGTTGGAATTTAACAATGAGCAAATTGGATATGTACAATAGCCAAAATAAATAAGCAAGTATAATGAAAATTACTAGTTGGTCCTCCAATGTTGACTACGAGCAAGGGTCTTGGAACATTTTCAAACACATCATGCCATGTAATGGCAGCACTATGGAGTGAAGCAAAATTTGTTTGATGAAGTGCTCCCATGATAAGAACTTGAATTTAAATTACCACATATTCAATCCTCATCAACAGACAGTAGTAACTTATAGTTTCAAAGCTATCACTATTCCATAGTTTCAAAGCTCAAACCATTTCAACAAAAACAATCAACACCTTAACACCAACATTCCTATCACCTATAGTAACTTACCTATCACTTCAAATTGAGGGTACACAATGTAACCATCTCCACTGCACTCTCTAATCTTCCTTGTGACTTTAGCTTTTGTTCTTAGCAAATCTCCCTGATCCCATTTTCCATGTTGGTCTATAGCAGCTTCAATAACAAAAGAACAAAGAGACTCCTTTTAATACCAAAAGCATAAGAACAAGAATTAAAATTCAGAAACCGTGAATATTAGAAGAATAAAGACCTAGCATAGCTAAAAAGACATCGATACTACCCATCACAACAAACATTCCAATTCAATGAATTAATTTATCTTTTAAAAATAAAAATAGATAAAACTGTAATTCAACATGCAGGAAACACAGAGCTAGTTGTTACAAATTTCTGACCTAATAAAATGTTGATCCAAAACAAGGTAAGATTAAAATAAAGAGGTAACCAAAAAAAAAAACACACACACACACACACACACACACACGAACCTGAGAGACCCTTACTCTTTCCCTGAGCCCAAGGGAGGGAGACCGAGAGCTTGAGGGACAGACAAGGGAGCTCGAACTTGACCATTCTTCAGCGACCTTCAGAGAATGGGTTCCAAGAAAAGAGGTGCTATTGATAGAGGGGAACATGGGTTTTTAGAGGGAGTGTGGGTTTGACAGTAAGAGCTTGACCTTGAGAACGAATTTGAAAGGGAGATTGAGCTTGAGGGAAAATGGGTTCAAGTGATTGCCGCGCAAGTGGGTTTGAGAGGGTGGCTCGAGGGTGAGCCCAGGTGGTTTGAGAGGTTGGCATGGGCGGTTTCAGAGGGAGGGTGAGGGCAAGCGGTTTTCAGAGGGCGGTGCAAGCAATTTCAGAGGGTGGCGCGAGGGTTTGGGCAAGTGATTTCAGGTTTTGGGTGGCAAAGGGTGAGGGCAAGTTTGAGAGGGTTGGGAGGGGGGCATGGAATGCTTTCAGATGGGGGAAAGTGAAATGAAAATTAAGTTTTGGGATGATTCACTATGGTGTGCTCTTCTTAATTTCTCTATGTGTGCACCCTTGATTTCTGCTACAGTAATATACGGTGTCCGCGTATGAGACACCCAACCCAGGTGTTAAGATAGCAAAACTGTATTTTAAAGGGGAAAATGTCAACCTATAAAAGTATGGAATTTCGTTTTCTTCAAGTCTATGGGTGGTGTAATTGCTCGTCTTCAGAATGCAGATCATAGTGTCCAACTTTGAATTTTATGAAAAGTACGTAAAGAAAATAAAATAATAAATGACAAGTAAAGGGCAGAAATATTTGATATTTGAAAAATTCTAAGAAGTATTTAATCTCTTCTTTTCTAAATAATTAAAATAAATGATAAATATAATATTTTCTATAACATATTTTAAAGTATATGTTAATAAAAACCCCTGAACTTTTTTTAAGTATGTGTTAAAAAAAAAAAACCCTCAACTTTATACAAATTAGATGTAAATCCGTTCACAACTGAAACAATCAACTTAACATAAATCAAACGATAGTGTGGGTGTTTATTGTGGTCTTTCAAATTAAGGAATTAATGATTTAGTACTTAAAATTAACAAATTAATTACTTAATCTCTAAAATTATAAAATATAGTTTAGGTTAGTTCCTGAAATGATTTAGATTAGTTATGAGGTACACATCACAAAAATTAATGTGAATCGCGTTTTTCAATTTTCAAGACTAGATCATTAACTTCTTAATTTTAAACATTAGAGTGAAATGGATACACAACGTTAGCCATCAAAATAAATTTTCACTAAAACAATTTATTCATTTTATTGAAATATTCAACATGAGGATAATAGTTAGTGGAACGCATTTAATTTAATTACTCAAGTAATGAAACTCGAACTGTGAGAAATAATAATAAGGCAATTGAGAACGCTCCCACTAATGAAAAAGAGATGTGCTGAAAATTAAAGAAGTCAATAAATTACGAATGACCATCATGAGAGATTATTGATATGATGCAACTAGCTAGATATAATGAAAAGGATATGGAAGATGTTTATATACTTGAATAGTTGATTCGGTATGTTCTAATTAAAACAAAAAAAGAAAAATAGTTGATCGGTGTGAAACAATAAAAAATAAAAAGGTTACACACGAGGTAATTTTACAAGAACCAAACTTCTTATAAATTACTAAAAAAAAAGAGATGTGGATGAGGAAACGGAGAAGCAAAGAAAATATCTGAAACTATCCTATCCGCATGCTTCCTAGGAGACTTCGTTTTTCCTTCATTCTTTATCTGCAAATGGACATTCCCCTATTAAAATAATAAAACATGCAAATTATGTCATGACTCAGAAGCCACAAATTCAGTTAGGACAATTAGATTCACAGCATTGGTTCAATGAAATAAGGAAAACAAGACAAACAACTGAGTCTCAGTCAAGGAGCCGCTAAGCTTCCAGCTCTACTTAGTTACCCACTTGATACATATCTACAAAAGATAATTAAGCCATTCATTGTACTTGTACTCTTAATGAAAAGTCCAATATTCTGCATCCATTCGTGAATGACTCGTAGGTAATACTGCTCTATTTCATATTAATTATCACTCTTAAAAAATTATGTAATTTTAATACATTAAAATTTAATATATCTAATTAATTGTAAGTAAATATATTAAATTTTTAATGTATCAAAATTACATCATTTTTTTAAATTGATTATCAATATAAAATCGAGGGAGGAGTAAGCATTAAATCAGCTGTCTTGGTTTGACTGACCCGTTTCATCCAACTTTAGCTAAACGTGTTTCTCGTGTTGCTTGGCACTGTCACTGGCTTGACATTTTTTAAGTAAAGGTTTTGACACTAGTTAAAAAATTCATCAAGTTGTATGTATTTAAAGGAGATCATTTATTTCCCCTCTTGAGAAAAAAAAAATTATTTATTTTTTTATTCTCTAATATGTTACTGTATCTTTTTTTTTTATCTTTTATTGTATATAATATTTTACTTAATATTATTTTTTAATTTGGGAAATTAATAAAACCATCATTATTTTCAACTTTATTGCTGGTATAACTGATTAATTTTCGTTTTTGTTAATGGAGGAGTAATTTTCATTTTTATTACTGGTATTACTGAGTAAAACGAATGAAGATTAATAAGAGACAACAATATTTTAAATATTTTAATAAATGTTAATCATATTACTGCAAATGTTAACTATGTAATAAGTTTATATTAGTATAAACTTTGGATTTAATTTTGATCTGATATGTGGTCTATATAAATTAATCTTATTACTGTTCTATAATTATATATTAATTTATTAGTAAATATAATTGACTTTCATTGTTTAAAAGATTATCCAAATAAAAAATTGTAATTTAGTGATAATATAAAAATAAATTTATATTATTCATCTATTAAAATTAAAATCAGAAAATTTTAAATTTTTTTTATTTATAACTGGGTAATGCGTCGACCAACTTTTCCCTGTGCGTACGAGGAGCGAAGGTAAAGAAGTCTTCAATAAATTCAATGCTGCGAGAAAGCAACGCAGTATATGGATAAGACCAAAATTCAAGGGGCAACTTGGGTTCTCGAAAACAGGATGCTATGTCAAAGATACTATGTATTGGTATCTGGTATTTGTTCATTACTGAGCTATGATTGGCTTGTCCAGTCAAAGCCAAATACAATACTAAAATGAAATAAAAAATGAGTGGTCTCTAATTCATCCTGCATACACAGTACGTGGCTTACAGGTATGCAAAATGTTAGGTTCAAGATATTTTGATTCATTAACTATAGTTTTCATATTGTCTTTGTTTGGATCAACCGAAAAGGAAAAAGAGGGAAAACATGGACAGAAAAAACATCGAGAAGAGAGTCTCGCGGGTTTGGATTAAAAGAAAAAAAAAATAAAAAAAAAAGGAGTAAATGGGATCTACCAGCAAAGTTAATTTTCTCCTCTTTTGTGACAAGAAATTTTTAGGTACTCTTGCAATATCGTATGGATGTACTTCATATGTAATGATAGATTGATATTTCATATAGACTTCACTTTAACTTTCATTTATATTTGAAGTTTTAATTTGTTATTCAAAATGGAATATACCCGTGTAATACTTTAAGTGCATAATGAATCTTTTATAAAAGATGCCGTGTAAGGAAAAAGCTGTAGCAAAAAAGAATAAAAAACAATCATACCTATTAAAGTTAAAATTTAAATTAAAACAATAAGTTTATTTTTTATTATAATAATGAGGATATAGTAGTCATTTTAATATAATTTTTGTTTTCTTTCATTTCATTTTCTCTATCCAAACACATAGAAAGAGAAAACACACTTTTTTTTTCTCTTTTTTTTTGATTTTATAAATTAGTAATAGATCACTATTTATTAATAGAATCAGAACAATTGTTGAAGCAAATTAGTGAATAATTGTAGGGGAAGGCCTATTAACGATAAGAGTAATTTTATTTTAACAACCGTATGAGTGTAAACACGAATATGAGAGGAGTGATAGAGATTAAATAAATTTGGAGAAAAGGTAAGTAATGAGATCAGTGTATTTTATGAGTAAGGTATTTTATTGTTTGAGAAAATAGGAGTTAAAATAGCAAAGTTGTACTAATAATGTGACAGGGGTTGTCACATCATAGGATGAAGAAGCAAATTAGAGTTGTTCTTAATTCCAAAATTTTAATAAGCAATTCGACGTACTATCAAACCTAGACCTAAATTCTTGAGAATCCCACCCAATTATATTCACTACAAAAAAAGGTAAATTATGGCAGTTATTTTTGTTTATTGTGGTGGTTATAATCGACATTTTTTCCCAATAATGGGGCTTTCAGGAACCGCCGTAATAACCAATGTCATCCTGTCAATTACGGTGGTTGTCAACGAACCACTACAATCAACCACAATAACAACCACTGCATAAGTAAATTAGGGTGGTCCTAAACTGCCATAATAGCCACCACTACATAGGTAAATTAGGGCAGTCCTAAACCACTACAATTTTCATTACAGTTGAAAAAAAATTATTACAGTGGTTTAAAATTGCCGCAATATGCTTTGTATTTTTCAAACAATAATTGGTATTTCTAGTCATTCAAAACCACCGTAATGTTTGTTGCAGCAAAAAAAAAAAAAGAAAAAGAAAAAATAGCATCACAAGTATAGGATAATTAAAAACCAATTCATAATTTTACATTCTTCTATAACATAATATTAATCTTGAGATAAATACAATTGGAAAAAAAATGCTATTAATGGGCAAGTCTTAATATCTACCAATGGCATAAAAATTCAAGGTAAACTAAGGAAAAGTCAATTGTCGATAATAATTAAGTTGAGCATTTGATAGTTCATTGTCTTTAGGCTCACGATTATCTGACAAAGTGCGTCTTGCTTATGCTGGTGATTTAAAGTTTGGAATCTAAAATAAAAAATCAAAACAGAAACTTTCAAAATGAAAAACTATAAGAACTAGATAGAATAATAAATCATTCTCCAATGACATCATTATATTTTTCTAGAATTCTAGAAATCATCCTAGTTTAAAAGATTTTTTATGCACTAATGACATAAGTAAAGTAGAGTACATCCTTGCCATGGCAAAATAGTAGCCACTTTGAATAAAATCATTTTGTTCCTTGTTAGAAACATCAGCAACTAGTGACTTTGAACAACTTACCATAACAACACTAGCATCACAAACTTGTATAGTAAGGCACAAAAACTCAAAATCTTAATGGAAGGAGCAACAAGTTGGGCACTTGTAGGTTTTGAAATTTGGTTAGATGGAGCATCCATTGTATTTCACATGCTCTAATAAGTCTTTTCAAAGTAATGCTCACATCATACAATAAAAGATATATTAAGAACTAAGAAATTTTGACTCTTTCATTACCTCTCAAATGACATGATATACTTACAAATGGTATTTTGATATCATCACAACTAATTCAAAGTCAAAGCAAATATGGAAGTTGACTCAAACTAACTTTTAGATCAAAACAATCAATCTTCCATCAAATCAAAAAACTTAACAAAATAATTAAAATGTACCTAAGTTAAGGAGGGATTCATGGAAGATTGAATAGCAACAAATTTGGCACACTTGAATATGCTTTTTGTACGAATTTGAGTATCTTTAAATGCCTATAGTGGAAAAGAATACGTGAATGGATCTCAATTACAAAGTAAAGTGAAAGACAATGAAAACAAAGGTGAAAGATTTGACAGATGCACCTACTCATCTATATCAGTCAGATAGGACATAAGAACCTTTTTCCATTTTATAAGTACAACCTCAACATTCTGAATCAAGCTATATGGAAAAATTCATCCTAATAAAAAATAAAACCAAAAAGCAACCACTAATACTACAACAACAAAGAAAAGAAGAAAGAAAATCATGTAGGACTGATTAGTGCAATGTCCATCCGATACAAAGTTGTAAAAAGTAAGATCAGATAAGTAAGACAACAACAATCACCTAGCATTACCTTATGAGGAGGAGACATCTCCATGGATCAATCAAGACCATTGCGCTTTATGAAAAAAAAGGACAAAAAGCAAAATTTCAGTCAAACCATATAGAGCATATTCACTTGTAAGTCTCCTAATATTTTCTTAGTTATTCCCCTAGCCCTTATAATTGCAATACCTTCCAATTAATTGACTTTTCTCACTGAAGCCTCCAGTTCATTTAGTTATGATGATCATTCTGCAGATTTTGTAACTTGGTATCTCTAATAAGGGGAAAATGCCTAGTTTCCCAAGCATGTTCATAGCTCTAAACTAAACTCTATAAGTTATTTTGATCTAATAAGAAAGCAATGCCTTGCAAAGAAATAAGTAGGAAAGATTAAAAGGAATGGGTATATATAGAAAGAAGGGAGGAAAGCTCACCAGCTAAACTATGGGGGGGTGTCTAAAGCTTCATCATAGCATAAAATACAGCTCTCGCACAATCAATAGTTAGCTTATTGTATGACAACTACCACAAAGAAAACCAATGTCCTAATAAATTAATGGTCAATAGATGCATATTAAAAGTGTCATAATATCTAATATCAAAACACTATCTCACAATTACATGAAGATAGATTCAATACTCATACCCATGATAAAATATCTCCATCAACAATTGATCCATCTAGCAATAATGCAAAGAAGTCCTGTAGTTCCAAAATAACCAAAAACATTAGTTGCTTTAGACTTAGCAAAGTGTATCAAGAAAACAATGGTCTAATAGCATTATCTGAAATAGGCAACGCTTTGGGTAACTAAATCTTATGAGAAATTTTTTGTTAGCTAGATTTCACATAGAAACAACAACATCCTTTGTTGGTTCTAACAGATCCTTAAGTCAAATAGCACATATCTTCATAACTGGCTTGCATTAATTGTTTATTATGGCCATATAAGCATACGAATGCAAGTAGCTAATTGTCTAATATAGGTATGGTGGCTTCCTTAATTAGAAATTGGATGGCCCATGCTTACATTCGTGGAGAATTTGATGTTATAGTTAGACAAGGAAATTGCATTCAAAAAGGCTTGACATTATTCTGACAATTACCAGCCTTTTCTTATTTTTTGGAGGGAGTTGATTATTGAACAATTAAGGAAAACACAAAAAGAAAAGGGAACAACATAAAGAGGGTGGAGAGTGATGTAAGCAGAGGAAAAAATGTCCGATACAGAACCTATATGCTAACAATTACACACCACAATAATAGCTACACATAAAAAAAATATAGAGTTCATAACATCAGCAAAATACCTTGCAAAGATTATGCAAAAAACTAGCTATATGTAGAAAACCAAGAATCACCCAACAATACTGGTCCTGTTTCATCTGAATGATCTTTCTGTAGCACATATTTTAGTTGATAATAGATTACTTTTATGAATTGTAGTTCAGTGAGGAAGAAGATTAGCAAACACAGGAAAAGGTATAATTATTTTAGACCATCATTAAACCCAAAAAAATCTCAAATATACTACTCATTTCCGAGCAAAATCAGTTAAATAAATTCATGCACAATATGTCAAGCATTAACTTATATTACAAATAGTAAAATAATAAAATATTACACGATGCCATACACCCTAAAAAATAGATAGTGATACTGTTAGGCAATGGTAATTAGATAGAAGAAAAAAACTAATCTTTATTACTGAATATAGAAGAATTAAACTATTTTGAGGGGATTCTAGAGCCACCAATCTCTCCCAAGAGTTTAAACTCAATTACAAATGATCAAAGATACTCTAATTAACCCTCATTACTTTTGTTTGTGTCCAATTAACTCTCACAACTAACTAACCAATGACTACTGAGATCTTCACAGATATACTTTAGATTATTTGGAGCACTTTACTCTTGCATTAATTTTGCAGATTTTTCTAGGTTCTATTAATTGTTGTCTATACCTACAAGCTTGAAAATCATAGCTATTTGCTGCTATGACTGCATATAAACAACATCAATTCAACAGAACATAAATATTCTCCCAAACCTCACCATTCAAATCCCCAACCCCAGCAAATAAAAAATGAAAAAAAGAAAGTAAAGGTGGAAATCCTGATTTTGCATGAAAAGAGTTTAACAAACAATATGCCACCAGATTCAAGATTGTGACTCCTTTTTATTAACCAGATTAAGTTATTTTCAGTTCTTAGACTATATTCGCAACTACTACTATCAAGGATGAACTTTATAGCATGCCATGCAATTGTTTTGGACCTTAAAAAAGAAACAAAAAAGAAATGCATTTATAAAGTTTACCTTTGTGAATAGCTGAGTTCTTGTGTAGAAAGGCTACAAGAAATTACACAAAATCCTATAATTTTGTGTAAAATCAAAACATCAGAGTCAGCTTCTAAGTTCATAATCATATATTATTAGGATTTAGGGAATGAAATCTATAACAAAATGAAAAACGACTAACTCCACTTTTTGAACTTAGCTCGTTGTTTCTAAAACAAACTGAGCTATTTGATTATTGATATCGATGCTTTAAATTTCAAAGCTTAATATGATAGAAATGAAACTAAAAGAACAAATTACACACTAAAAGAACTTAAAAACCAAACTAACAGCTTACAAATTAGATAGATAAGCAAACACAACTAAAAAAAATCCCTATTATCTCAAACCTTATCAATTGAAAAAAGTAGAAAAACCCTAAAAAAAACACGCACGGATTGATGCAGAAATTAAGCAATTGGTGGAGAATAAAAAGTTTGGAATTGGACCTTTGTGGAGCTTGATGAGGAGCTTCTTAGCGGGTTGAGACAGCGTGGCTTTCTTGCGAGAGAGATTGGCAGCAATGGCACATGCGTTTAGGTCCTTGATGGGTTTGAGATCGTCGTCGAGTGCCATCGGGAGGATGGAAGAGGAAGAAAGGTCCAAAACATCGTTGCAGAGCAGATAAGATTGCAAAGTAGAGGTATCATGGAGTGGTGGTGGCGGCATCATGAAGTAGGGGCAGCGGCATCATGGAGTAGGGGTAGCGACGTCGCGAAGGCGGACGGCGATGGTGCTTAAGTGGACTGATCACCAGTGGCCTTTGGGAGAGAATATGAAATAAGGAGTATGAAGGGAAAATGAGGTTGAGAGTTGATAGAAGATAACATACTGATAACCTAACCCTCTTTTTTTGTTTTTAATTTTTAAATTTTTTAAACGTCTGAAATGGCAACCCACCATAATATACTCCCAACTGCCATTTTTACCAATAAAATTGTGGTGTTCAACAAAACCGTCGTAATTCACCGCATATTGAAGAACCGTCCTAATTCAATCGCCATAATAAACATAGTTTTTTTGTAGTAATTGAAAGGCTTTACTGAATCACTTGGTAATTAGAGTTTATTAAACTCATTCACAAACAAAACATCTACTGAACTGAGCTAATCCAATAGAACTCCATTCTTCTGAGAGATTGTTGTAATATTGAACATCATAGTTAATTTGAAAGTTAAGGACTATTTTCATAATCACTTTATTGATGATCATAATCATCATGAAGAAGTTCACCATATGCATCATCATCATTACTATAATTTATTTTGTCATCATGACTTCCATTAGGTAGTGACTTGTGTTCAATTATATCAGCTTCCTCAGTTGTCAAAGGAAAAGGATTTTCAAGATTATCATATCTATCAGTGCCTTTGAAAGAATTGGATCATCTATTTGACAAGCTTCAATAGTTTCTTCTTCAACTTCCACCCTACTGCTTGCTTTTGTCTTATTTACAACCTTCCAGATTGATTTATATTTTTGAGAATAAGATATATAATGAATTTGTCTAGCATTTTGAGCAATAGTAAATGGACCACAACTTGTATATCTTTGGATGTGATTGATCTCAACGATTTTGTAATTGTTGTGTTATTGTGTCCCAATTAGTCATTTTGGATCATACTATTCACATTTGAATAGTACACATCTTTTTGTGGGTTCGTAAACATACTCAAACAGAAGGATTTCCCCTAACCACATCATATCAATCATATTCTCCATCATCAGCATGCATCATATTTAACACAAACACTAGCATTATCAATTTTTCATCCCTACCCCATTCGGCTGTGTGGAACTTGTACGTATTGACATAATATATAGGCTAACTTGCAACTTTATTGTTTGGACCCCAAGCTAAATTATGCAAATGACGACATGCTATATGATTACTCTTGTTATGCACCTACGTAGATACAATTTAAAATATCAAATTGAATAGTATCAAACTCAATTAACAACAAATGCCAGGCAAGATAATTGAACAAAATATGACTTACATGTAATTGGAATTAGTCCAAAAATTGTTGAACAGAATTCTAACCATGTAGTTGTTCAAAATAGCTATTGGCAACACATAAAGTAAATGACACAAACACTTTAGCTCATTTTAAGGATGTCTAACACGAGTAAGAGTAGAAAAAAAGGTTGTAGGCTTACATTTTGAATGATTGGACTTCATCACAATTTATCAAAATATGTAAGTTGTGCATAATTCCACTCGTCAAAAGTCAACCATCGGTCCTTGCACTTTCCAGTAGCACTACAAGGTTTGTTGAAGAGGACGATGTTAGCTCAATAGTGGTTTCACCTCCATCGTCATTTGAACCAATCCAAGTCCTCTTAGATTAAACATGTGATTGAAATAAAAATGAGCAAAAATTTGAATTTTCTTCCAAAAAATATGCTTGACATATTAATCCTTCCACTTGAGACTTATTTTTCACTGTTCTTTTAAACCCTTACATTTTGTCATGACCCGATCTGAAAATGTAATCGACACATGAGGAATCTCATCTCCACTTAAGTTGTCTGGGTGACGCATCTCTCTAAAGGCATACTTTATCAAAACTTTCATATTTAAAACATGTAAATTTTTCTTTCTTTTTTTCTTTTCATTTTTTTTTTGCTAAACCAATATCAATTTCTCTGCTTAAACATAATATTCAAAGTTATAAAAACTGAAGTTCTGACATGCATAGCTCTAAAAACATCTTAACCAAATCTGAATATGTGTTTATTGCTTGAAAATTGAGACAACAGTTCATGTCTGGCTCGTTACACAATTTCAAACCATAGTCTACAATTTCAAATCCATACTTGAAATCTATAAACATACATGCATATGGTTCTAACTTTGAAACTTAATACATAATTTCAAAATAATCATGGCTCGAACCTTGCTTGTGATGTGTACTAGAGCACTCTACTCTAATAAGACTCTAATCTAAGCCTTACTGCAAGGCAAAGCTCACCATTGGAAAGTTGTGGCTAGCAGATCAATAACTAAACTATATCTGTACATACAACTGTGAGGAGGAAGGGAGATGGGTGAGTCAATAGGTCCAGTGAATAAATTCTCACTCATCACCTACATGGAACAACCAAAGAATATACATAATACAATGTATATGCAACAAGCATAAACCAGTTGATATTTATATACATAGTATATAGGAAAACACTATTCATTCTAGGACATCATAAAAAGAAAACATTTCTAAATTCAAAATCTATCATGAAATCATTTTTTAACTGATGTGCAATAAATCTTCGAAAAATAGTAAACTCTAGATAGCAACATACATAGTCGTAAGTGTTAGATTCAAATTAGTCAAAGAAAACTAGCAAATATACTTGTAGTTTTTATGGCTGTCAGCCGACATGTTACATATATCTCTGAATTATTTGAGAACTATTAATTATTGTGTTGTGAATATTATTCAATAGTACATATAGTTGTATGGATTCAAGAGTTTTATAAATATTCATTGTATGAATGTTAATTATCCCACATAGTCTTGATCTTATAAATAAAAGGTTTAATAAGATACTTAACACACATAAATAAAATGCATCCCTAATTCTTTGATATCTCTATGTTTCTATTTCTTAATATTTTCACATATGCTTAAGAACACTAACATGTATTTTGAATTTTGAATATTATTAGTTGGTTGCTCGTCATAGTAATTAACCCACCTTGTGTTTATCTCAAAGACGTTGGCTTTCAGTTGAATGTCATTAATTTTTCAGCCATAGTTACCCTTACAATTCATTTCATCCTTGGAAATTATTGACTATTATTTTTAAGGCTAACAACCTAATTGGATTCAGCCTCCATACAAGTCAGTGTCGACGAATAGGTAGCATTTGTTTCCTACAGTGAGAATAAAGACGGTAGACACAGTGGAGATAGAGACATAAAAAATATTATCTCTATATCGTGTTTGGTTGTAAAGTACAAGACATGATAACTGCCTTCTTATTTTATTTGGAAACACAGGGACAATACAACAAATACATGATAAAAGACATATATATACCCTTGTCGGACCACCGCCAGCTGGCTGCCAGAGATTGCCAAGGTCGAAAACATTAGGAAATAAAAATATGTATAGGGGTATTATTAGAAAAAATTAAATTTATGTCTCTGTATCATTTCCTTACTACCCCCACTTTTTTATAGAGACAAAAATTTTCTATTTGTCTTAGGGATAGAAAATTTTTTTGTCCTCATACACTATCTCAATCACTAATAAATTTATATTTCTAATGTCTCCATATTTCTGTCCTAGAAATATGGAATAAACACTACCCAAATAAATATGAATCATTATCTGTGACGGTTGACCTTCATACATTGTCCCTAGCCTATTATTAAGGGTCTATCAAGAATTAAACTTGTCTGTACAAAGGAAAACAGAGATATACCTACAAAATAGACAGGCTGAGTAAACATGCTGACACATGATTTAAGTGCAATGCAAACACATTGAAATGATTAAAATGTTATTACTGTTACATTTTCATAAAATAGGGGTGTGGTTACTTTTTCTTTTGTGAACTTAGGATGTCTCTATTGTCAAAATTAGTGACTATTCCTCACAAAATATAGAGCTCACTAACATAGGTTTTACCTTTGGTCACGAGACCCTCTCTATTGTACTATAAAAAATTGAATGCGTAACTAAATACTTAAGGAACCTAACTAGCTATCAACTTTGCTAGGCCTCATGACTTAGGGATGTGGTCGCTAATGGTTATAGAGTTGGTTTGTATTTTATAAGTAGGTGAATTCAATTTTTGTTAGTCGTATAAGATGTTTATTTGTAGATAATTGCATAAAAAACTTACAAAGGCTCAAAAGCTTGGAAGTATGCCATGATTAAGATGGGATAATTGGTGTTTGACATAAAAGATTTTGTTTGAGAGTTGAAGTATTTATTATTTAGAAAGTAATTGATATAATATTTATTGAAAAAATTTGGAAAAGAATGGCCATATCTGGTTGTACCAAAAGGAACAAAAGACTAAATAGAAAGGATTAAAATCCTACCGAAGAAGTCAAAATGGAATGGTCTATTCAAGACAACAGATATAATTAGTAGTAAAAAAAGATATGGAAATACTAAAGCCAGTTAAGGTTAAATGGTAAAGATGAATCACTAATAATTTGAGATAAAAAAGAGGATATTAACAAACACATATACTGTATCCATAGTCTTGAGAACATACGATAATAAACAACAACGTTTCATATATTTTTAAAATAAATATCAACCAATCGATTTACATTATCAACAATCTTAATAGTTAATTCATCAACCCTTTTTAGATTGGTTGCTCTAAATAGTTCTTTCCATCCTTTTCCAAATTTGGCTTGATTGTCTCTTGAATTTAATAGTTTGCAAACAAACTGTTGACTATCCTACCCATTGTGAAAGGTAATGGCCCAACTTCCCTTAGTCCCAAATTTGAATATCTTTCTCGACAAATCAACACCTAAAGTCTGAAAAGAAAATAATGAATGAAAAGTTAGTATATCAATTATTGAAATGATGTTATGAATGAGTATATTTTGTAGCCAGAAGAACATGAAATGATTGATATGAATAGAAAAATACCACTTGATTTTCAGTAGCTTCATTATATGTCAAACATTTGGTAACTTCTCTGTTGAGATATATGATGTTATTGATTTGTTGAACTACAAAAAAATTGTTAAATGAAATGATACAATATAATGATATAATGGATTTACCTAGCATTTGATGTAGGTCCTTGGTTTACACTTTCGATTTGAGGCGTTGGGAGGCTGAAGAATAAATGAATAGTAAAAGTCAAGTTGTGTATGATTTATAAAATTATTAGTAATTAGTTAAAGTGTTAGAAGATTTTTGTGTCTAATCACTATTAAGAGTATAATTATTCTCAGTTTCACAAATGATGGAACATAAATGAAATAAAACTTATTAATGAATATATTATGTTACTTAAATAATAAATAAACTTCCACAATATGATCTGACCTAGTAGCGCTTTCACCATGGTAAAAATTAGGTGCATTTGAGTGTGAATCATGTCTACAAAATAGAAGTTATTATTATTTACATTTAGTTCAACAATAATAATTTAAAATAAAAATAGTGTGTTTCTTTCAACAGTGGTGGCATTTGGATTATAATGAGGATCGATATCCTTATTTGAAGATGTTGAATTAGAAGTGGGAAGTTGACCTTGCACGATATTCCTATAATGTTGTTCGATGATATCATATAATTTTTTTGGGAGAATTTTTCTTATGTGTCTAGAAGGATCAGCTCTAAAATGTAAAAGATACTGCATGTGATCAATTATATCCAAATAAAACATACCATGATACACATAATACATTTTTAGGCCATATTGATGGAGATTGTACAATTTTTTCACTTCAGCTAAGCCCTTGCTTAGATGTGTTGTTATTCATCCTGGAGTGATTTTCAATGCAAAGCAATTGTCTTTGTCATCAATTGTGTAAATCATGTCATCAAATTCACAACCATGAGCTTGTATAAAGCTCAATGGGAGGTCTGCAGCATTCTAAATGAGTATAAACATAAATTAATAGTTATTACTAATGAAACATTTGTCAATAATGCAATTTTTGAATCTAACAAAATAAAGTCAAATACTGGATTGGGTAATAAAGTCAAACTAAACTCAATTTTTTATATGCTTAATTGCAAAAAGTGAACAGAACCAAAATTTGGTGGTAATATCTTTTTATTGTTAATGGAGAATGCAGAAGATATATTTGGTAGTATAAGGTAGCAAGAATAGAGAGTAAAACCTCATCAAAGTATAGAAGCACAATGTGCTTTCTGCCTCCATCAATATTCCATGGTTTTACAAGCTCAAAGAACATTTGATAATAGTATATAAATGCATAACATAAGAAAGAATTAAAATCATGCAACTAAAATACAAAGATAAAGTGAAAATAAGACATTAAAAAGTGCAAAAATAGTGAAAAAGATGAGCATTATGGAAGTGTGATGAGGAGTGCTGAATGAATTATGATAGGATGGTTAGGTAATCCCAAAAAAGTGAGTATTCAATGAGTCCAGGTCTCACAAAATCTCCGCTTTATATAAAAGTAGTAAATCCATGTACTTATATAAGGTTTTTTGTTTGTACCTTTTAAAGAAAAAAAGTTGGATGTGGGTCAGCGAGAAGTAATGAATATGATGGTGGTTGGAGGAATGATTTGTAACAAAAAGTGTTATAATGATCTAATTGGAGTGTATGTTATGGAGAGTATTTTGCAAGTGAATGAAATTAGCGAAAAGATCATTATTGGTAATCTTGTGTTTTGGGAATAACTATATGGTTGTTATTGATTTGAAAAGAAAAGTTTGAAGGAGTGGAAATTTTGTTACAAAGAGCACAGAATGGCAAGTTGTGACTTTGTTGAAGATAAGATAAGATAAGATTTCAGGAGAGAGTATGCAAACTATTGGTTGATGAGATTACTTTATTATCTGTTGGTTTTGATATGTGATAAAGTAACAAGTTTTCATGGCATATAAGGTTTGTTACATTGGGCCTTTTTTTATAGCAATGTAGGGAGGGAAAACCACAAAAAAAAATGAAAATAAAAATTGAAAACTAGTTCTATTTTGCTTGAAAAGAAGTTTGGGCTAAACTTTTGTAATTATGTCACTTAACCATTGTGGGTTGGATGTTGTTTGCTTATAATACTTTCTTATCCGAAAATATATATATATATATATATGTTGATTATGGTACGGATATAAGACTACATGTTTGTAATGATATTGTGGCATTCTTTAGTGTGTTGAAAGTGATTACAGTGAATATGAAATAGAGAAATTGAAAATTGTCTTATTTTAAGTAATGTCATATGAATAGTGGTAAAGTTATTTAAATTATTTCTTAGTAAGAGGTGACCAATTGGTCACTATCCATAATTAGATAATTAATGGACATGATTGTAGTGTATTATATAAATTCTAAAAAATGTATATAGGCAACATGAGAAGAAGGGAAAAAAAGCATACAATAATATGAACTTTATTGTAAAAAAAAATTAAGCAAAATAGAATGAAGATATAAAAGAACCATATAAGAAGCAAGGTACAACATTTGACTATAAGTATTGAATCGAACAACTAATTACTAAAATCTTAACAACAATGGTTCCAATAGAAAAGTAAAATGGCATTCAAAATAGAATGATCAATAGAAACAAATATTAGTAGCAACCAACATACTTATGATGTGGCCGATACCAATTGTAAAGAAATTGAACAAATAGAAATTGAAGGTTGAATACTCAAAATAGAACTCTACTATCTGATGTTTCCAAGGGAAATGTAAATAGCAAACATAATTGTGTAAACAGATAGTGGTTAATTATAAGTACTCATCATTGTCCACCACATAATTAGAGCTAGTAATAATTTTTAAGTAACAAAGTGGCTGCAAAAAACAATATCAAATAACCAGCAAATAAGTAGGGAATCATGAGTTTGTGTTTATGAACATATGCATCAAGCGATTTGGACCATCAATAATCTTGAATGTACAGTCATCATTTGTTTTGAGCGAGTTGGCACTGCACAAATCGTTCCATCCTTGTTTGAATTTGGCTTGATTCTCTTTTGACTTTAAAAGCTTGCAAGAGAATTGTTGGATCTGTTCACTATTGTGGACAGTTATATTCTACCAACCATCTGTTCCATATTTAAATAGTTCTGCGAAAAAGTGTGCAGGAAATGTTTGTACATTCAAAAACATCATATAGTTTTTAATTTTGATAGGTAGCATATGTAGAGGACGTGAGATATGATGTGATTTAACTTTTACAATAAGTGGTAATTAGATATAAGCGATGGATAGGAACATAGAATATACTAGTTGGCTCTTGTTTACTTAATAATTTGTCAAACATTTTTTTAACTCCATGTTGTTGTATAAGAATAGAAGGAGTTGAGTACGATATCAAATAAGAGTAATAAAATTATAAGAAAAGATTTCTTAAGTCTGAACTTGGATGTTGCAGTGATTTTGTAAGATGCTGGAGTTTATAGACTGTCAGACATACTAATTGATGATGCATTACAAAAGTTGTGTTCTATATAAATGTATGGCAAGTATAGTGTTAATTGTGATGAATATGATTAACATGTGAACATTTAATAAACATGTCAGGTGAAGAATCAGTAAGATTTGGTGAACCAGCTTGCAAGAATAGTTTATAATCAGGTTCTATGGGATATTCAATTTGATTCATATGTTTCAAATAATCATTTCTAACCAAAGTGTGCAAATTTGTTGGAAGTACATGTCTCATATGCCTAGCAGGGTCAGCACAAAAATTGAAGTAATATTCCATTTCGTCAGTGACATCAACATAAAAGATCTCATAATCAAAATATTGTAACTTAAGACCATAGTTATCTTTTAAATCATAAAAACCTGCTAGTTTAGAAAACTCTTCCACTAAGTAAGCTTTGATGGCCCCAATTCTCAAATGGATAGAGAAACAATTGTCCTTTCTGTTGATTGTGTAAACATTGTCCTTGTCACCATGAGCATGTATAAAGCTTAATGGGAGTTTAGCTACATTCTAATACATTATCCAATAAAGAAGGTATTACAAATTTAGGTTGAACAGAAAATTCTAACATGAAAGTATAATCGGTAGTTAAAACATGTCAAATTTCTAAATATTTGTAATGCAGAAATTTTATGAGCAGTGAGTTTTAACATTGCATACCTGTTGGGAATTAATGACAACAAAGTGAAACATGTCACCATTTCGTTTTCATGTGTGTTGTAGTGAACTAAACATTGTAATTTCCTAAAAAATATGACAACTGAAATTGTTTTTTTAATGTTAGCAAATATTGAAGAAGTTTGTAAGTATCAATTGACACACACTGTGTTGGAAAGCATGTAATGCGTTTCATATACATGTTATTAGGTTAAGAAAAATTCAAGGAATGTATCTTTTAAAGGATTACACTAGACGATGATAATTGTAATTAAGGAACTTGTAAAATTTGAAATTCGTTATATTGTTTGATAGAATCAATAAGTTTTATTTTCTTAAGGAAAGGTAAATGTTTTAATATGAATCATGGCCACAAATTGTATTGGTGGATATTGAAGACAATTCATGTTAGAATATGAGATTTAAAATTGTCGAATACAAATAAATCAAACCAACCAATTGAGGAATATACATCATGTAACTGAAAACACCAATGTTGCAATCCAAAAAAAGAAAAAGGGAAAAAGCAAACATAAATTTCTATATCACTGGATTCATTATCGCCTAACATGAACAAAAGTATGAAAAGGGAAAAAAATTATAACTCAATGTGTTTATGTTTGTTTCTTCACTTTTGGTGTTAATGGTCCCAAAAGATAGAAAATGGAAAGAATCCAAAAGAAAAGGAAAAAGATGAAAGGGATAGGTTCCCTGTAAAGGATAAGATTTTGCAGATAAGGAATGAATGGTATTGGTGTATTGCAATCCCTGTTGGACATATTGTGAGTGTCTTGACTTTTTGTTTGTTTTAAAATTTTTTTTACCAATTTAAAAAAGTGAATAAAATCCTGTTTTTGGTGAATGGATTTGGCCAATTAGGCCATTGACTTAGAATGGGGTTTTAGTATGGTCCAGTAACTTGTTATGGGCTTTTAAGGATATATTGAAGTCCAAACCCAAAAAAAATGAAAAAGAGCATGAACAAATTATATGATGTTGATGTCCATTTTCACAATAGGCGAAAAATATATATTATATATTAAATTTATGAATTTGAAATGTTGCAAATGTCTATGTTTTTCATTAGCATAGCAGTGAGGTTTAGCAATATTGTGAAAAAAAAAAATTGAAAAGAAAAAAAGGGGAAAGAACAAAGCCATTAAACAATTGAACAATAGGGATTTGTAAAAGAAAGTATGCATTTCTGTGACCATAATAGTATGAAAAAATATTAAATAGTCAGTAAATTGTTTGATTAGGCTTAAAATTTGTAATAAGAAATGAATTAGATTTTACCAGCTATGTTTATTAAACTGATGGTAAACAAATAATTGACATTAGTTAGGTGTTTTTTTTTTGTTGTAGATCTTACAATCTTTGTCTAAATAATTTAATTTAATATGCCATTTTTTTTGTATTTTTCTGAGAAAAAAGTACATATATATATATATATAAAGTACTCCCATATCACGTTACTGTTAGATCTCATGTAGATGTAAGTAGCGATATTATTTACAAGCAATGTAGCAAGTAAAGATAGATGTATCAAAATAAATAAACCATGTGGTACTTTGATTTGAAGGATATTGAGTCAAAGCTTGCAATATTGTTTTTTTTTTTCCCCTAATGAATGTCACTTAAGCTTTATTTTATTTTAATAGAAAATGAACAAAGGTGGTTTATTATAGTATAAACCTTAAACATTAAATATTCAAGGCATAGCAAATAACTTAATTAGGCAAACAAAATTTTAATTATAAACTATTTACATTTTTCCACCAATCGCACTAAATTTGATGGTACAGGAAAATTTTAAATGAATTTATTTTTAAATGAATTTTGTATTAGCAAATCATAGTTCTTGACTGTATAATTTTTTTTAAAAATAAATTTGTCCTTTTTTATGTTATTACGAAACATACGTTAATATAATCAAATTATACACTTGAAATTTATGGTAAACAAATAGTTGAAATTAGTTAGATTTTAATTTTTTTTTCTTTTTTTGGTATCCACAAATGATTGTTGTTAGATATGGTGTACATGTAAGTTGGCATTTTATTTGTAAGCTATGTAAGAATTAAAGATAGATGTATATATATATATATATACTATGTGGTACTTTAATTTGAAGGATATCGTATTTTTGCTTGCAATATTGTGTTCCCCCCCTCCAAGCAATATTGCTAATGGTTTATTTGATTTTTAAAAAAATAAATAGGTGGTTTATTCCAATATAAATCTTAAAATTGAATATTAAACCTATTTGAAAGCATAGAAAATAATTTCATTGGCCAACTAAATGTTAATTTGAAACTATTTACATTTTAAAACTAATCAGATTGAATTCAATGATAAAAGGAAGATTTTGAATGGACTTTGTTTTAAAATTAATTTCAGATCAGTCAATTTTACAACTGAGTTGATCAATTTTTTTAAAAAAATTTGTCCTTTATTGCCTTATTACAAAACCAAAGTTAATTACAAAAAGTTGGGTATTTATTACTATATTTGTTTAACTAACATAATTGAAGTAAAAGTTTTAAGTGAATAACTTAGTACATGTTATGTTGCAAAATAAATATTAAGTGAAAGTATAATATACTAAAAAGAAGTTAGGAAATTTAAATCATGATCAACATGTATGTTGAGAAAAATACAAAATGGAACCAAAATATCTTAATATATAATGGGTTACATTATATTTTGGAATATTTCTCTATAAACTACATTTATTGTACATTGTTTATCTATGTCATCATGATTTTCTAATAAAATGCTTAACCATCGCTTACTTTTTACTTTGGAAAGAGCAACATAAAGTTGTTCATGTGTAAACACTGGTCTAGGTAAGTACAATCCAACTATAGAAATAGTTTGTCCTTGAGACTTATTGATTGTCATCGTAAATGAAACTATTACAAGAAATTGTTGTCGCTAAAACTTGATTGGAAGGGATTGGTTGTTTGGAATCATATTCATTCTCAGTATGAGAAACGACTTGACCAATTTTGTTGCCTATCAAGGTAACATATTCAATGATATGGTTTTCCATTCTTCTAATTTGAAGTCTAGTTCCATTACATAGACCATTTGACCGATCTATGTCACGACCCACCTATGGAGTGTGATCGGCACGTGAGGATTTGGGTCCCCACGGAAGCCTCTGGTAACGTAACTGACTAATATAAATAATCCAAATTTATTCAAAATATCTCAAGTTCAACTAAAACTTCAATAATATGAAATTGTTCTCAAAACATAAATTCTGAACATAAATTTGCATAAAATCCATATTCTAGGCCAAAGCCAAACATAACAAAACAATTAACAGAAATTCTAAAAATATATCATGCATGTCCGGGGATCTTGCCTACACAATTTATTGGAGCACTACTAGACTGACATAATTGATAATAAGCTCCACTCCAAAGCGAAGCTCACCAAGGAAGCTGTAGCACAATCGAGGATCTCGTGGTGCAGAACTGTAAATTGCATCTGTAGGGAAAGGAAAAGAGAGGGGTGAGTTCATCAAAACTTAGTGAGCGAGCCTCCACTCACAACCCACACGGGACAATAACAAAATACATAACATATACATGCAACTGATGTGAAATATATTACATATATAATTACATATAAATTAACTGAATCTATGGCAATAACTAGTAGAGAAACATTAATTATTCTGTACATAATTATCTGAGCTGAATAGCTAAATCTAAGCCAATAGCTAATCTGATGAGCATCTAAGTAGGTCCCATAAATAGACACCTCACTAAGTTCCTTACGGGTGAGCTAGTCCTCTAGCGGACCACTTAGTACCAAGGTTAATGATCAATCTCGCATAGATTAACTTCGCTGATACATTTCTCACAAATTAATATAATATAATTTGTTCATTAACCAAATAAATATAAAAGATCAGAATTCATGTAGTTATAACAATGTGACTGTGGCATAGCGAGATTCTAAAATCATGCCCAAGGGATCACCCGACTGTAGACATAGTGATTTAGAATCAATAGAATATGTATCTGACAATTGTTATGAATTATACTTTATTCAATACTTTCAATAAATCATATCTAATATTCTAAAATCTTTATAGGAATTACATAGTCCTGGAAAACATGATAATCAATATTTCTATTGAAACATTAAGCGAGGTCTCATAATTTTATAATCTAGGAAAAAAGATATTCTATAACATTAAGGGTATCAATTATGGTCCCATGAGTTTTGCTAAAATGATTAATTTTCATGATAACTGTAAAAGTAATAATATTTCTAAAACAGACATAATTATAATAATATATTCTCTTGACATAAATCATTTTAAAATTTCATAAATAATTTATATAATATGAAAAAATATTAATAATGACCAAAAATATGATTATGAGTTTAAACCCACTCCATAAGTTGGTAGTCGTGAGTGTGCTTCTACTAATAACTTTACTCTGAAGTATTGGAATGGTACAAATAACCAATCTCACAGATTAAAAGAAAGGAGCATCACAACATCCCAAGAGAGGATTAGCTAGGCTCACTGAAGCTCGGCCATGAAGATCATGAGCTTGACAAGAGATGAGTTCGGCTAAGAAGAGGTTTGGTTTAGAGGAGGTTTGACTTAGAGGAGGTGGAAGCAAAACTTAGCAAAATGAAACTAAACATTTCTTACACATACACACTCCTACACTCATATATTTATACACAAATATAATAATCATGAATAATATTAGTGCTATTTATCTACACTTAATAATAATAATAAATATTATTAATGCTTACTACACTTAGTAATTATAATATTAAATAATAATAATACTAATTACACTTAGTAATAATAATTATAATGCTAGCTACACTTAGTAATTATAATGTTAAATAATAATAATGCTAGGTACACTTAATAATAATAATGCTAATGCTAGCTACACTTAGTAATAATAATGTTAAATAATAATAATGCTAGGTACACTTAATAATAATAATAATAATGCTAGTTACACTTAGTAATTATAATGTTAAATAATAATAATGCTAGGTACACTTAATAATAATTAATAATAATAATAATAATAATAATAATAATTCATAATAATTATAATTTTTTTATTTGGGATATCACATACTACCCCCCTTAAAAGAGATTTAGTCCCCAAATCTAAACAACGTACCCTGAGATGGAAATAGATGGGGATATTTGATTTTCATAGCTTCCTCAGCTTCCCAAGTTGCTTCTTCTCCGGAATGGTTCCTCCAGATAACTTTTACTGAGGCTATCTCCTTTGAGCGAAGTTTCTTAATCTGTCTATCTACGATGGCAACTGGTTCATCTTCATATGACAAGTTCTCATCAATTTGGACGATTTGTGAAGTGAGCACATGAGATTGGTCAGGCATATATTTTCTGAGCATACTAACATGAAATACTGGGTGTATGGCTGATAATCTAGGAGGCAGTGCCAACTTATAAGCCACCGCTCCAACTCTTTCTAAGATTTCAAACGGACCAATAAAACGAGGGCTTAACTTTCCTTGCTTACCGAACCTCACTACTCCTTTCATGGGGGATATTCTCAAAAACACGTGGTCCCCAATTGCAAACTCCAAGTTACGTTGTGATTATCGACGATATGACCTTACTTTGGATTGTGCTGCTAAGAGACGTTCTCTAATCAATTGGACATTCTCTAAAGTTTCCTGAACTAGGTCCGGGCCTAAAGACTTAGCTTCGCCAAGTTCAAACCACCCAATAGGAGACCTGCACTGCCTCCCATACAAGGCTTCAAATGGTGTCATCTGGATACTAGCCTGGTAACTATTGTTGTATGAAAACTCTATCAAGCGTAGGTGATCACACCAGCTTCCTCCAAAATCTAGTATGCAGGCTCTGAGCATATCTTCTAAGGTTTGTATTGTCCTTTCTGACTGACCATCTGTTTAGGGATGAAAAGCTGTGGTTAAATCCACACGTGTCCCAAGGGCCTCTTGAAATGCCCTCCGTAATCGTAAGTGAATCCGGGCCCTCTGTCGGATATGATAGATCTTTGGGACACCATGGAGTCGACTATCTCTTGATATATAACCAGAGCATCTTGTCTTTGCACTAAAGGTAGTTTTCTTGGCAAAAGTGTCTTGACTTGGTCATTCTATCTACTATTACCCATATGGAGTCAAACCCTTTGGTGGTTTGAGAGTAAACTCTGGCAGAGTCCATGGTTATCCTCTCCCACTTCCATTCTGGAATATCTATCTGTTGAAGTAACCCTGCCGGCCTCTGGTGTTCAGCCTTGACTTGTTGGCATACCAAGCATCTAGCCACAAAGTCATCGATATCTCTCTTCATCCCATCCCATCAGAATAACTGTTTTAGATCCTGATACATCTTAGCTGATCCTGGGTGTACTGAGTATGCTGCACCATGGGCTTCTTCCATTACTTTTCTCCTCAACTCATCTGTAGCAGGTACGCATAATCGATTTCCAAGGTGCAATACACCCTCAATATCAACTGAGAACTCTATATTCTCACCTTTACGAACATCCTCAACTAATTTAGCTAGTTTCGGATCTTCACCTTTAGTGCTTTGATCCATCCTACCAAGGTTGGTCGAGCCTTGATGTGAGCTAGAAAAGCCCCGATTCACTAAGGCTAATCGAACTCCTTGACTTCTAACTTGTGGATATCTTCTACTATCTGGTTGTTTTACTAGCGCTATGTGGGCCAAATCGCTGCCGACTTCCTGCTTAAAGCATTTGCCACTACATTCGCCTTCCCTGGTTGGTACGAGATAAATGCATACCATAATCTTTAACAACTCAAGCCATCTACGCTGCCTCAGGTTCGCATCCTTCATTGAAAGATATACTTCAAGCTCTGCAGGTCTGTGAAAATCTCACAAGTCTCTCCATGGGTAATGTCTCCAAATCTTCAAGGCAAAAATCATTTGCCGCCATCTCCAAATCATGGGTAGGATAATTTTGCTCATGCTTCTTAAGTTGCAGGCGTCACGCTATAACCTCTTTGACTATCTTTGCATCAAGACATGACTAAGTCCAATTCTAGAAAGCGTCAGAATCTTGAAAAACCTCCGAATCCTGAAGGTAGTACAAGCTGAGCGTGCCGTGGTCAAGCATGTTTTGAGCCTTTGAAACTTTCCTCACACCCTTCTCATCCATTGAAACTTGATATTCTTAGTGTCAACTTGGTCATAGTGCCTGCAATCCTCGAGAAATCTTGAGCGAATCGTAATATCCCCTGTAAGCCCAAGAAACTATGAACTTCAAGTCATTTGTAGGTCTAGGCCATTGTTGCTGCTTCCACCTTCTTTGGATCTACCATGATGCCATCCTTCGACACTCGTGTCCAAGGAATGCCACTTGATCTAGCCAAAATTCACACTTGGAGAACTTGGCATACAGCGATTCTCCCCTCAAGGTTTGTAAAACTATTCTCAGGTGTTGTTCATGTTCCTCCTTACTTCTGGAATACACTAAGATGTCATCGATGAAGACAATCACAAAGTGATCCAGAAATGGTTTAAACACCCTATTCATTAAATCCATGAAGAGCTGGGCATTGGTCAACCCAAGGACATCACTAAGAACTCATAATATCCATAGCGAGTCCCGGACAGCCTTAGGTATATCTTCATCCTTAATCTTTAGCTGATGGTAACCAGATCGGAGGTCGATCTTGGAAAAACATGTTGCCCCTTGAAGCTGGTCAAAAAGATCATCTATACGGGGCAAGGGGTATCGGTTCTTAATCGTCACTTTGTTTAGCTGCCTATAATCTATACACATCCTCATCGATCCGTCTTTCTTCTTAACACCTTTGGAGCACCCCATGGAGAAGTACTTGGCCGTATAAACCCTTTGTCCAACAACTCCTGTAATTGCTCTTTCAGTTCTTTAAACTCTGCTAGAGCTATGCGATACGGGGGTATAAAGATGGGCCTAACTTCTAGTTCAAGCTCTATCCCAAACTCAATTTCTCTCTCACGGTGGCATACACAGAAAATCATCCTGGAAATACATCCGGAAACTCATTAGCCACCTAATCGGATTTACAAACTTCTGGTATCTTTGCCTCTACATTCATTTGACTAAAAACCCATAACTACCTCTATCCATCAGCCGTAGCGCAGTCATAGCTGATATTAAGTTCATCGGTGTCGAGTATCTTGTGCCAATAAACTCTCTTGGCTCATCTCCTGGGACCTCGAAACTCACTAGCTTTCTATAACAATCTATCAAGGCATGACATGGGGATAACCAATCTATGCCTAGAATAACGTCAAAGTCAGACATGTCCAACACTTTCAAATCTGCTAGTGCTTCCATGTCACCAACTTTGACTCAAGCATGATCTATATACTTTCTGAATAAGGATGGGCTTTCCCGAAGGTACCCCAACTAAAAATGGCTCGTCAAGATCCTCAGGGGATCTTCCAAAACTAAAAGAAAGAATGGGGATACATAAGAGTGGTAGACCCCGAGTCAAATAACGTCATAACATTGAAGGAACATCTTTGTTGTCATACCGACATTACTTCATTTGAAGCTGCGCATCCTGACGGGTTATCGCAAAATAGGCGGGGTTGTCCTCCACTACCCTGACTTCTACTACTGCTCTCTCGCCTATCGTGCCTGGGACCTCTACTCCACGACCCCACGACTGCTTGGCTGTGATGACACCGCATACTGGGTTGTCGTGAAGAGATTGAATTGATGTGGAGGGGTTAGTTAACCTCGGCTAGGAGCTCTTTGAAACATTGGGCATTGTGCGCTTATGACTGGCTGGCCACATCCATAACATAGTGAAGAGCCAAACCAACATTGACCACGATGTCTCTTTTCGCAAGTCCCGAGCATCTTTGGATATGATTTGTCATGAACCACATGCCTTTGTCTTGACTATCCCCTTTACTCGAGTGCGTGATATAGTTGAACGTCGGGATGGGCTCTGAAGGTGGCCCTACCCGGCCCGACTCCACCGTAGTCCCCGCCGATGGTGACCCTTGCTTGAACTCCTCGCTGAGAAAGAGGCATGAACCTTGGCCTTCTTGTTGGCCTCGACATCGCCGCTCAAGCTAGACCATTCTCAAGACCAATTGTCAGTGTCTACTACCCGAGCATACTCCATGGTCGACGTGAGGCCAGGCTGAGGAATAAGTCTCTGGCGCACTCGAACGAAACGCCTCACCCTAGCTATCTCTGCTTGTATCATGCTAGAGGCTGCCTATGCAAGATAAGTGAAACACTCATCATACTCAGTAATTGTCATGCCTGGAGTTAAACGGAGCTTCAAAAACTCCTCAATCATTTGTGCTTGGCGGCTTTACGATGTGAATCTTCGTGATGAAGGCTTCCTTGAATCGTTCCCAAGATGGAGAGCTAGGTTCCCATACCTGCGCTGAACTCCCGATACCATAACTCGCTTGGCTCAGTGGAAACGACTTAACTCCACCGCTCTTTCCGAAGAACAATGGATGACACCAACTATCTTCTCCACCGCCTAAAGGAATTCCTAGGGATCTCACTGTCAGGCCCATTGAAAGTGGGTGGGTCCATTCTCTTGAAGCAAGCTCGAAAATTTGAGTCATCGTATCTCTTACTAGAAGGCGGTGTGTAGTCGCTTCTAGTATCAGCCATCACATCTGTCTCAAATTTGTTACCATCTATTCAAAAGCTCTAAAGCGAGCATTATTATCGATGTGTCGCTCCTCATGACTGGCAAGGCGTGATGAGTGTGCGAGTAGCATGGTTATCTTTGTGAAATTGAGTACATATGACAAGATCATGAGTGCCAAGAAAAGACAAACTCTTATTGAACCTAGACAAAATTGACTCTTTCCTAAAGGCCTCAAATAGCACCCCATCAATGCAAATGGCGCTTCCATTTACTGAGATGCCATGTTATTTGTAGACACTTGCTCCAATAATATGTAAGAAAACTTATTGCTCTGATACCACTTTGTCACGACCCACCTATGAAGTGTGATCGGCACGTGAGGATTTGGGTCCCCACAGGCCTCTGCTTGTAACGAATCGACTAATATAAATAATCCAAATTTATTCAAAATATCTCAAGTTCAACTAAAACTTCAATAATATGAAATTGTTCTCAAAACATAAATTCTGAACATAAATTTGCATAAAATCCATATTCTAGGCCAAAGCCAAACATAACAAAACAATTAACAGAAATTCTGAAAATATATCATGCATGTCCGGGGATCCTGCCTACACAATTTATTGGAGCACTACTAGACTGACATAATTGACAATAAGCTCCACTCCAAAGCGAAGCTCACCAAGGAAGCTGTAGCACAATTACTGAGGATCATGTGGTGCAACTGAAACTGTAGCTGTATCTGTAGGGAAAGGAAAAGAGAGGGGTGAGTTCATCAAAACTTAGTGAGCGAGCCTCCACTCACAACCCACACGGGACAATAACAAAATACATAACATATACATGCAACTGATGTGAAATATATTACATATATAATTACATATAAATTAACTGAATCTATGGCAATAACTAGTAGAGAAACATGAATTATTCTGTACATAATTATCTGAGCTGAATAGCTAAATCTGAGATAATGGCTAATCTGATGGGCACCTAACTAGGTCCCATAAATGGACACCTCACTAGGTTCCTTATTGCGGGTGAGCTAGTCCTCTAGCGGACCACTTGGTACCAAGGTTAACGATCAATCCTGCAGCCGTTAACTCGCTGATCTGTTTCTCACTAATTAATATAAAATAATTTGTTCATAAACCAAATAAATATAAAAGCTCTGAATTCATATAATTCTAACAATTTGACTGTAGCATAACTGAGATTCTAAAATCATGCCCGAGGGATCACCAGTTTGTAGACATAGTGATTTCAGTAATCAATAGAATATGTATCTGACAATTGTTATGAATTATACTTTATTCAATACTTTCAATAAATCATATCTAATATTCTAAAATCTTCATAGGAAATACATAGTCTGAAAACATGATAATCAATATTTCTATTGTAAACATTAAACTGAGGTCTCATAATTTTATAAACTAGGAAAAAAAGATATTCTATAACACGCAAGGTATCAATTATGGTCCCATGAGTTTTGCTAAAATGATTAATTTTCATGATAACTGTAAAAGTAATAATATTTCTAAAACAGACATAATTATAATAATATATTCTCTTGACATAAATCATTTTAAAATTTCATAAATAATTTATATAATATGAAAAAATATTAATAATGACTAAAAATATGATTATGAGTTTAAACCCACTCATCGTTGGTAGTCGTGAGTGTGCTTCTACTAATAACTTTACTCTGAAGTATTGGAATGGTACAAATAACCAATCTCACAGATTAAAAGAAAGGAGCATCACAACATCCCAAGAGAGGATTAGCTAGGCTCACTGAAGCTCAGCCATGAAGATCATGAGCTTGACAAGAGATGAGTTCGGCTAAGAAGAGGTTTGGTTTAGAAGAGGTTTGACTTAGAGGAGGTGGAAGCAAAACTTAGCAAAATGAAACTAAACATTTCTTACACATACACACTCCTACACTCATATATTTATACACAAATATAATAATCATAAATAATATTAGTGCTATTTATCTACACTTAATAATAATAATAAATATTATTAATGCTTACTACACTTAGTAATTATAATATTAAATAATAATAATGCTAACTACACTTAGTAATAATAATTATAGTGCTAGCTACACTTAGTAATTATAATGTTAAATAATAATAATGCTAGGTACACTTAATAATAATAATGCTAATGCTAGCTACACTTAGTAATAATAATGTTAAATAATAATAATGCTAGGTACACTTAATAATAATAATTATAATGCTAGTTACATTTAGTAATTATAATGTTAAATAATAATAATGCTAGGTACACTTAATAATAATAATGCTAATGCTAGCTGCACTTAGTAATAATAATGTTAAATAATAATAATGCTAGGTACACTTAATAATAATAATTATAATGCTAGTTACACTTAATAATTATAATGTTAAATAATAATAATGCTAGGTACACTTAATAATAATTAATAATAATAATAATAATAATAATTCATAATAATTATAATTTCTTTATTTGGGATATCACACTATATTTCTCAGTAGCATGATTGGAACTCCTTCTTTCAATATCAACTTATGTGGTGGAAGGCCTAAACAATTTAATTCATTTAATATCTCCAGAGTCAAAGCATCAAAATCATTATTCGTATTGCCTACATTAATGCAAATTGAGTCAAAGCTGCAATAATCTTTTTCTTCTCCGAGGATCCTAGACATGATGCTATTGTTAACACGTGCAATATCATCTAATGTTGGCACAAGTATTGACCTTTCCTTGAAGTACGATGCGTCTGTTAAATTTGTAAGAATGAATGTGTATACAAAATCACCAACTCATCAAAAGCAGTGTAGGAATTTTGTATAAGAATATCAGGTGGGATTTGAACCTCAGATTCTCCATCAGTTGAATCTCCTACTGCACTACCCCTATTTGTAGCATCCATTGACTAAATTCATGTATGTTTGCATGATTAATACTAGTCAATCCTAGAGATAGTTGCATGTTTTTTGTCAACTATAAAACCTTGCAAGAAGGTCATATATATAAAGAGTTGATAGTTGCTTGAATAATGTCTACTCTTGCTCCTCTTGGAATGACAGGAAGAATTGCTTGAAGTCACCACCCAATACAACAACTTTTCCACCAAAAGGTAAATTAAGATCATATGCAGCTGAAAATTGTAGTACATCCTTCAAATATTTATCTAATGCTTCAAAGCAGTACTTGCTTAGCATTGGTGCTTCATCCCATATTATTAATTATGCATGTACTAATAACCTAGCATAAGGAGTACCTTGTCTAATATGCATGTAGAGTCATCATTAATATCCAAAGAAATCTTAAACCTTGAGTGAGCAGTTCGGCCATTAGATAGTAATAATAAAGCAATGCAACTTGATGCAAACATTTGGAATAATGTCTCCCTTTGATCTGATACATGCAGATAATGTCTTTTAGAGAAATGTTTTCCTTGTATCTTCATATCCATATACAAAGAAGAAGCCAGTCTAATGAATGTAAATGGCATTTATTATCTCATTGTATATCATTCATCATTCATCAGTAATTGTTTGGAAATAGACTGACAGTTTTGCTTCAAGTGCTTCCTTATCAAAATTTAATTCGTCCATCATCAACTTGTCATACAAAATGGAAGTATCTTGTTCGAAAGGAAAAGGAATTTTTGGAAAATATTTCAAGGATTTTCCATTTGATTGTAGAAGTTCTTGTATATTCATTAATGTGATATTTTTTTATCTGATCTTCTGTTAATGAGATGTCTATATGCAAATAAATTGTGAATTAGAAGAATAAATGAAACATTTATACTATCACGACCCAACTTGGGAATGTGACCAGCACATGAGGAATCCTATCCCCATGTAAGCCTTCTAGGTGACATGTCTCTCTAAATGCATAATGTATCAAAAATATTCATTCTTAAAACTTAGCTTCATTTAAATCTTTATTCAAATATCTATCCATGACCTAATTTCTAAAATAATAAATATGAAATACTTTAGTATACAAGCTCTATAGTTCTCTTAATCAGTCTTTGAAAATTTGTTTAACACTTGAAAACTAAATCATTAATTCATCTCTAGCTATTTACATAAATCTTTATCCATAATTTACATTTTAATTTCATACTTGGACTCCGAGAACATATAAATAAATATTTAAATCTCCAAATTTAAATACATGGTCTAAAAATAATGCGTGGCTTGGATCCTACCTGTACATCTACTAGAAGACTATACTCTAACACGACTCTAAACTAAGCCTTATTCCAAACTAAGACTCCCAACTAGGAAGAACTGTATCTACCAAACTGGGTTAAAGCTAAACCCCGTACCTGCAACTATGATAGGAAGGGAGATGGGTGAGTCAACGGACTCAGTGAATGAGCTGTCACCCCTCACCCACATGAGACAACCAAGAATATACAATAAATAATATACATGCAGCAATCATAAATCATTTGATATTTAAATATATAGCTAGCTAAGAAACACTTTTCATTCTATAAATTTACAACAACCATTTCTAACTCAGCCAAACAAAAAATTATTTTAACTGAGGGTGCAACAGAACATCAAAAATAGTATTGGCTGAGCATGATAAATACATATAATGATATTGCCTCTATGGCTATTTAATAATATTGCCTCCATGGCCGTTGAATAATATTGCCTCCATGGCCGTCTACTGATCATCATAGATAACTTAACAGAAATAAATATAACCAACATTTCTAAAAGGTGAATGCTTCGTCCTTCGCGAATGTGAGCGCCTAAATTCTTAGTACTCTGAGAGTTCTAGATTCATATGACTCTAACAATCTATCTTTAGCATAACTATGGCTGTGAAAATTGAGCCCAAGGATTCACCACTTGTAGGCATTCCGATTTCAAGCCCATAGAATATGTATCTGGCAGTTGCTAGGAATCATACTGAATTCTGTATCTCTTAGTACCATAAAATTAAATTTCTCAAGTTCATATTTTAAGCTAACATATATTTGAAATCTCTAAATTCATAATTCATCACAAGGGCTTATACTTATAATAATTGAATTTCTTTTCTCTAAAACTTTATTCCATGCTCTACTCTAGGCTCAAAACTCCTTCATATAAATTTTATAGTACTCTTAAAACATATTTGTTAAAATAACGACTTGCTAAATCATATATGTTCCAACAATCATCTCATTAGCATATAAAATATTTTCATAACACAGTGCATCAATCATGGTCCCACGATTTTCTAAAACATATTTCTTTCATATTATTATCATAAATCATAATTTTTTTCTAGCTAGATATAACCATGTAAAATCATAATCTATACTTTTTCTCATCTCAGATTCTATATTTCACAATCAAAAGGCAAGAAATATACTCATAATGAGGAAACCAAGGCTATGAGATCAAATCCACTCACCTAGAGAGGAAGAAGAGATGACGTCAACACCAACTGAACTCCGGAGAGCTGGGAGGACACTAATGTCGACTGTAACAATCATAAAACTCAAGATCAAACTCTATTATCCTTTTAACTCTAATATAGCTCTAACAATATTGGGGGAGCATCCCACTTGACAACAATGAGAAAAACCATAACTCAAACCATAAAATATGAAAAGAAGGAGAAAAAAGAAAGCATAAACAACAACCAAACTCACCTTAAAGCTTGGAGGAAGAAGATTTCATAGAGGATGAGAGTAGAGGTGAGGAAGAAGAAGATGAGGTGATATTTTTGGTGTATGGTTCGAAAATGATGAGAAATCCTGAGTTTGGGGATATATATTGGGGTGGAGGGGTTCACTTATGAAATAGTGATGTTTCTCACTGTTTCTGGTTTACTGACACCACTATAGTGGTCTAACCGCTCCCCATCTCCACGCACTGGTCACTTATGATCGCTACAGCGGTCCTAGACCATTATACTCACTTAAGTTAATGTCCTCATTTATTTTACTCTCCATTAACTTTAAAACATAAAATGTAAATAAGGAAATACTCCTTATTTGGATTCAAATAAAATATCTAAAAAATCAAAATCTCAACCAATCAAAATCCAATTTTTGATTTCTAGTTCAAATTTTGGAATTCTCATGATTTTTTAAATTTGTGGGTTAAAAATGAAAGGTCTAGAGGTTTTCTAAAATTCGTTAAAAATCACTCTTTAGTTTGTTTTCCTCTTTGGAGAGCAATTATCAGGATTTTCGATCCCAAAAAAATGACTCTAACATATAGTCCTTTAAGGAGGTGTAGGCTCTAGATTTAGCAAAATCCAAGACCCGACAATATGGGTAGGTCCGTAGGGACCCTAAGGCCATACTGGACTTGTCCACTAACATGTGTACACCGAGTGTTACACATAAATGCTTGTACAAATAATTCCATTTGTACACAAGTGTACTTATAAATGTTAGGATATTTACCTTGAGATTGATGTAATCTTCATTGTGTATATATGACATCATCAAAAAGGTGCTCCCAGCACTATATGTTATTTGATATTAGTAGAATAACAAATAACCTTCTAAGATAAGTAGATGATGCCCATGTAGCAGCTTCAAATATAGCTTCAACAAATTCCCTATCATCTTGAAGCAATCATAAGGCATAACATGTATCTTTAAATGTGTGATAGATAACACCATTAACACTTCTTAAACCAATGAAATTCATGCTACTTTTCTAAATATTCAAAAGCAACCGAAGATAATAATCTTCTCCATGTCCTGCTAGAACATGAGATATCCTTCCTATAGCAAACGCTTGTTTCCTAGGCATCCATTGGGAATTTTTTCCTTCCAAACAAATTTTGTTGGAAATTCATAATATGTTAAATTCCTTCCTTTTGAATACTTTGTGTTTGTATCCATCCGGCCAAGTAACATTGACGTCTTACCATTTTTAACACCTCGATAATATTTTCATGATCTTTAAATAAAATAGGTTGTTGATCCTATAGATGAAATAGTAATAGAATAACTGCAGGTTCTTTTACTTGTATGTCAAAATTAAATAGTCTCCAAGTAGCTTCACATGCTGAAATATACTTGTAATCATAATAGTTTTTCTTATTTCATCAACTACTGATGAGCTTGAGGCGTCATATTGGAACAAAGGAATAGTCACCTTATCATTACCCTTGTGGACATATTTGAATAAATATTTAACAGCAGTGGTTTGGCATGTGTATTCAACATCGATATGACATGCATACTTTAGAAGAAGTGTGCGGTTCTATGGAACTATCTAACCATTGTCAAGAGCACAATTTTTTTTTGTCGATGACCCATCCATTATCTCTTTTTTTATATTTGGGGAATGTAGCTTCGTCAATGATTGTTTTTTATTTAAAAGATTTTGGAAAAAATTTTGAGTACCTTCTATTTACCATGCAAGGACTATTGATGTTATGTAAGCCACATGGACCATGGGCCATGAACTTTTGGACGGCTGAATATAGCTTTGGATATGCTTCTTTATTTGGGATTTCAGCATAGATGTAATTGTCAATATCATCAGCTGATTGAGGTTTGAATTGGTGGTGCATGAAGCAAAGTATGTGGGCATAAGGGAAACCTCTCTTTTGGAACTTAATTGTACAAACATATGCATAATGAATAATTCATCAGTTGAATACAAGTTAATTACATGTATTAACAATATGAATTGTATAATATGATTTTGAATATGTTACAATTTAATAAAAACGTACATGCTATTATTGTCCTGAATACATCACCTTCCTTTAAGTCACATATCAGTTGATCAAGTTTTGTTTTGAACACTTGGCACAATATATCAGGCCTGTCCTTAGCATTTAGACCTTTCGCTACAACAAAGCAACTGACTTCTGGCCATTCTGGGTTGCAAGTAATTGTAATAAAATAGCTTGGATAACCTACATATTTACATATAGGAAATGCATCCTTACAGTTGTTAAACATAAATCTTGGACCTCCAGTAAAAGAGTTAGGCAAAATTATCCTTTGACCAGTTACAGTTGCATCTGTCTTTCCTCAAACCAAACAATCATGTAAACCTTTGTGTTGCTCAACTCTTAGTTTTCATTGGTTATATCTTAAATATGTTAATCACTCTTATTCAAGCATTGTGTAGCTATCAACCAAAAATTGTTGAAACAATCACCTGGATTTAAGGATTAAGGATGACTCATTGTGTCTATCGTCTTGTATCCGATAAGCAAAGAACTCCCTTATGCTTATTTTTTAATACCAATTGCACATCCATGTGTTTTTTCTATTGATATGTCTAGTCTATAACCATCTTCTCTGAAGGGAAACAACAATGGGTATTGTAAGTCAAGATATATTAGATGGAATATATCAATTCTTTTAAGTGTCCTAGACCATGTTTCAATCACTAAATCCCTATCACTCATTGATTGGTTGGCATCAACTACTACTAAAATAGCAACTTTGGATACAGTTGGAAAATTATATCGTCTTGCATCAGTATTTTGTTTCCTCATCAACTTAAGCTTAATTTGAGAAAAGTTACCTCCCTTGTATCTATCTTTATTATAACGAAAAGACTTTGCCAATACATTGAATTGATCCAGCATTGACCTCAAATCAGAAACTATTTCTTGATCAATTAGGTCTATATTATTTCCTCCCCTAAAAAAAATGTGCAAAGTAAATTAGCAAACACTAACTATAGCGACAACCATATATAAACTTATGTGAAATTATGTATGGAAAATAGTACCTCAATGCATTGATTCTGTTATCTACTTCATTATCAGTATCATATATGTGTAGCTGTTCAAACTTTGGTTTATCATTGTCAGGAAGGAGGACGCTACCAATGGAGTGATAATTTTGTCCACTCAGTAAGAATATTGGGGGACCACAACCGTTATTAATGTTGCGATTAACTTTTCCAATCATGGAAGTAAAGGAAAACATATCATTGTAAGCTTTTATGTTCTTTCAAAATTATTTACTTTTTTCATCATCATTTTCATGTAAATCACTAAGCACTTGGGGAGGTGGCTGCAATATAGGCAATTGAACCTTTCCTTCCATACAACATAATGAAAATTTTGGCCTACTACTCCTTTTTGCTAACCTCTCTGAACAAAACTTTAAACCTTTGCAAAATTTACATTTATAAATTGGATCTCTAATGTCCCATATGTTTATAAAAAAAATTACGTTCAATTCTAAAAAGTGCTAAACAATATACCCTAAACAATATACCCAAACTAATTGCATAAATGAGTTGTACCTTGTTCAAAAGCATTTTCACGGTCCAACATTACATATGAAGGTTTATTGTTCAAAAACATTATAATAAGAATAGTGAACTTTATAGGTAAAAGAAGTTTAATGTGCATATGTGCAATTTTTGAGTTCACCTAAAATTCATTGATAGAAGTGCTAATGATATCCTCATCATTGATTTCTATGCAACTATCATCAAACCTATTGACATCTACAAGCATGGCACATGTAGATATCAGTTACTATCCATAAAGTGAAATAATTTGCAACATATCTATAATGTCGACATTATTTTCGAAATGAACCTTCGTGCTCTTGTAAATGATTTATGTTTTCATGGTAAGAATCAAGTGATTGGTGCAATTGTTGTCATTGTTGATGATTATTGATTTGAACTGACAGGTTTCGTGTTACCGAATTAAGGACCATAGACGTTAGAGAAATATATTTCTTAGAAATAATAGGTTGGTTGCATGTAAAAATATTGATATATTTCAAGATTGAATAATGTTTATATATAAGTAGAGGATAAAATTGGTACATTAAAATGTAAGTAGAAGAAAATCCAACGAACCTGACTGTTGAGCAAGATGCAGCTGTTGTAATTGCCATGAAGTTGGTATAATGTGTCAATATGTAGAGATGTTTCATCAAGTTTGTCAATGCATAAAATTGTGAATTCATGAAATAGGAAAAAATAATTATTGTCTTTAATAATATGATTTGCATGGATGTCAGTTATCCTAATTTGAAAATATCCTATAGAAGTTCCTAAATGTAGAAATAGTACCTGAAGACTGATCAATATGAATTGCATGATTTGTACTTTGATATGAGGCATTGTGATGTTCATGTTCTCTTTTGCATGGGTTGTCTTTGATCTTTTGGATGCAGGATGTTTGTTATGAACAAACATGATTGGACTCAGGGATAAGAAAAAATAACAATTACTAAAGAATTACATGACAAATTTGTATAATGTTGAATATATTTTACAACATTTACCATTATTGTTATCCTAAAAGACACCATTAAATAAGTTAAGTATTCAATAATCGAACTAATTATAAGATATGTCTGAAAGTGGAGAAGTGTTTCCAGTTGATGACCATAATAAACAAGAATTTCTTATTGACTCGAAACGATAACTTCCAGCTTAAAGAATTCATGGATTAATAAGTAGTGATCGTGAACCACCAGGATCCTCCTCAATATACTTTTTTCCTTCAATCTGATCTGAGAGTTGGAGGTCTAAATTTGTTAAAGGAATATTTGCCAGTTGATAAATGACATTTAAGTTTCTTGAAGCATCTGTAAGCAAAGAACATGATAACTAGCAAGGCCAAAGTTATTAACATATTAAAGTAATAACTTGTAATCATAAGAATGTAATATTGGTAAAGTTATATATCAAAACAAATGAATGATGTAATAAGGAAGAATATGTAAACCATTTGTGAATGAAAAGCATTTAATTTACAAGTCTACTTAAACATATAGAATATCCATAGAATAATATTAAATTAAATATAGCATAAAATAAATTGATTCATACCATGAGTATTGCATGAAGGAGTTAGATGACTTTTTTTTCTGGACCTCTTTCTATTTATGAAAAATCTTCTACTTAAACGTGCTAACTTTTGTTGTGAGCTATACTGGGGTCTATCCGTTGTTGTTTATTATTTACCATTAGGCACCTGCGTTAACAACTTACGGATATCAGAGCTATAAACTCTTCACTGTAACTCTACCATCGATTGGGAACTTCTGAATATAAGAAGTCTAAAGCATGTGAGCTTTGACATAATCATTTACAAGTTGGTAATTGAAAGTTGAAGTCAATAATCTATAGGTATCAGATAGTAAAGGTTTGTTTCATAGTGTAATGCTACGTAACATTTAAAAGTTTTTAGTAGTATAATGCTGTATACTATTTTGTAGGTGCCAAATTATACTTAACCTTTAATTTATTTATGTGCTTCAATTTTGTGGAATGATAATTGCAGTACTTATGTATTTGTAAGCGTAGTTATAAATGCATGCAATATGTGGCATAGAACTTTTAACTTATAAATACATAAATGCATGCAATAGGTGGCGTAGTTATAGATTCGCATTTTGACATGCTTATTGATGTTTTTATGTGTGAAGGAACAATTTTATATATACAATAATATGCAGAAAATTTATTATTTGTTAATTTTAGTTAAATCATAGAAATATAAGAAATGTAGCATAAGATGTGTGAACATTTTATCAATCGTAATATCAAGCATTGTAATATTTCATGCATCAAAGTGATGACATGGAAGACATTGATTAAAAATATTGAAAACTATGACATGAACCTAGAAATCCTTACTATTATATAATACATGGGATAAACACAAAACAAAGTCCAACATAGAAATGTTAACATATTTAAAGTCTTTTTCATATTAGAAAAACAAATAAAAAGAAATTGATAAAAGATCTTTAATTAACACGTTCCTTTTCGACAATTTTCCTAGTCTTAGTTGATAACAGGTTTGCTTCATCATCCAGTGAGAACTTTGTAGGTGTTGCAATCCATGCTTCATCAGAGAAGAACTTCGAAGGAGTGATTAATAGTGAGGGCTCAAGCTCTAATGCATTGTCAAAAGACTAAGAAAATGACTCCTAATAGTAAGAGAAAGTAAATAAGTTTGTGCTTTGGTTAAGATAGATTGAATATATATGAATTTTATTGGTTTTAAGAATGCATGAGGCAATATATATTTGAGTATATTATAATTATTGATCACTATAGTTAAAGTACCTTATTAATATCTGATAAATCAGGGAGACTGCTAAAAATATCACAGTCATCATTGACATGCACCACCTAATAGCAACAAATTTTTGGATTAGCATATCCTTTTAGCATGTGTTATTTCGTTAAATTTTTTAAAACAAAGGGGGGGGGATTATTCATAACATACATCAATAATATTGAATTTTTCTATAAAAGCAGATAATGTTGTTTCATCATAACAAAGATGACATTTGGTTGAATAGAGTTAATTTCTTCAAGGTGAACAAAAACCTTGAAAAGAAATCTTTTATCTTTGAATGCATTAAACTCTATTAGGTACTTAGTTTTGTTTCCACCCTTAGAATTAATAAGAATGAGTGATAGGATCTTCAATATTTGATAATGATACATGTTAACATTTAAACATAAAGCTTACCCTTGAAAGATAAGTTGACCTAAGATCAGATACAGGAATGTTAAGAAATTTTGTAGTTTTACAGTCATAAAGCATAAACAAAGCAAATGTTGTATCATCAACAATCCTTAACCTAATACTATACCTGATAGTGATCAAACTAATGTTAACTGAATTGTAAATATGTTTGTCTTAAGGCAATTGTAATAATTGAGTTGAAACATAACTATAAGAAGAAAGGAGGACTGAATGTTGTGCAATTAACATCGCATTTCTTACAATAAAATGTTTATGTCAATTGTCTTAAACCCTAGAAACACCTTTGTAGCCTTTATACCACCAATTTGATTCATTTTCAATACTCTTAACAGTCCTACTTGTAACAAAGATTGATTTTTCCTATCAATAGTTTCAATTTTATTAGTGAGTAAATTGTAACTATGATTTAAACATTTAATTGTAAAGTATTGAAGTAAAACCAATTATTCAAAATTACCAGTGGAATGAAATGCAGACATATAATTGAATTGATTCAACTATTACCTAAATAGGTTCCTTAAGATCACTAATACATTTGTACACACATTGATTAAGGAAGTTATCTTCTATGGAGTAAAATCCTTGACCCTGCAGTTGTGAAACCCGTGGAACATTTCCATCATGAAATTGTAGCCTTATATTAGAAAAATATCAGCATTGTCTGGTTAACTTAATGATGATTAGACAAAGAAAACAATGTAATCTTACCTTAATTGAAAATCTCGAACTTCCGGTAAATCTGCATTGATGAGAACCTTAGATGCATAGTTTGTGTTTGACACTCCCATGGCTACTAAAAAAGGTATTGTTAATGATTTATTGGTTGTAGTTATCATACTTATTTTAGACAATGTAAATTGAGATAGAATAGGGGTTGTTCATTTTTTTACCTTGAAAGAAATTGAATTTCCCAAGCTGTAAAATTATGATATACTCAATCATGTAGGGTGATCTTTCATGTATTCATTAAATTGAGTCGCAAAGGCATCCTAGAAAGTACATATGATCTTTTCGTTACTCCTTTACCATGTTAAAATCTATTATGTAATATTAATGAAACCAAAAATAAATAAATAAATGAATGCTTGTTAGGTGAATTAGGTGAATATAATAAGATCTTATGTAATGAAAATAATATCATCTCACTCAATATTGTCCAACTCAATGACAATTTTCCTACAATTTTTGTCTTTTTTTGGAATAATCCGACAGTTCTCCCTTTCCAGTTAATAAGCCAATGATATATGACAAGACATAAATAGTAATCGTGTAGTAAATATAAAAAATTCATAATAAAATTATATTGTTACTGTGATTAAGAGACTGATTTGAGGTGAAGGAAGTTCATGGCATTAGAAGTTATGGCTAATACATGCTCAATAATGAATACATTATAAATTATGCCAACTAAATCAGTAAAATATATTATGCGTAAGAAAGAAATGGTTAAAGACTAATGTACCTTCTCATCCACGAGCACCATCTCAAGAATGAGCTTTACATGTCTATCATTGAACACAGGAACTGTCCATAATCTGATGACTCTAGCCTTAGTCTTGCAAATCTTCGTATCATTAGAGACGTTCAGGTCTTTGATGAAATCAAAGTGTGAAGCCATAGTTTTCAAAGAAACCGAATGAGATAGATGTATATTATTGTTTTTTTTTTCGCATGTGAAGTTTGTGTGTTTGAACTTAGGGGTGTAGGGTGATCTATATAAAGGCAAATGTTGGAACTATAAGGGTATAGCATGCATGAAGGTAATTAATTTAGGTCATCTACTATATGCAATTTGCAATAGTTGTAGTACTTCGACGTAAAAAAGTAATACAATGCATTATTATATTTGAGTAAATGGTCAAAAATTCTATAAGATAATTACTGATAATTTGATTCTAATTTGCTATTCGTGTAGTGAAATATGTGCATGATATTTATTTTTCAGTAGTATGTGTATGCACCTCTGTTACTCGATATTATGTCTTGGGATATTGAAATCTATATAATTGAAATCATGATTTTTTTAATATATTATATACTATATTATGATAAATTGTGTTAATTAATTATTAAATTTTCAAATGGTAGTTTTCGGACTTTGAGTTAGACTGTTTTTTCAGTATTATGCATAGGTTCCTCCAAGAATTAATATTATGCGTTGGGAAATTTAAATCTGGATTATGGAAAATGTTAATTTTTTTTTTTTGCATATATAATCTAGTTAATTATGATGACTTGCAGGAATGAGAGTAATTAGAATTAAATACATATTAGAAGTAAATATATATTACAATTGATTAGAATAAAATATACATTGGAAGTAATTGAATATATATGTATTATAATATTTTTCATATATAATCTACTCAAATGATATATATATGTAATTAAATACATATGTATTATATGGACATTATATAGATATATACATGTACATGTACATATAGATAATATAAATTTTATATATATATATATATATTGAGATAATTGTATCGAATTGTTATAACTTCCATCAACTAGAATTTTATTGCTTTTGTTTCTGCCGATATGTGCCAGTTAGTAGGCATGAGTACTGCATCGACAAATGATAAAAATTCTTATTCAACAAATGATATCAATCCTTAAGTCAGGAATTTTGAAAGCAAGAAACACATATCAACAGTGATTTACAATAGTACTACTTGTTTATTTCGAAGAAGGTAACAGGTAGATAAATAATATTGAATGGTTTACAATGGTCCTTGTTAAAGTTGGACTTGAAGGAATCAGAATGTGGTGTTTTCCATTCTTTAAGAGGATATTATGAATAAAGTGTACACAATATAAAGTTTGAAGGAAGAATAAAGCATATTTGAGAAGGGATCAACAATTTTAAGTTGCAAGTATTATTTCCAATGAGTGCACATTTGTCCAATCAGAAGTGTGGATGACATGCTACAGAGAAAATAAATAATTAAGATATAATAATTATTATTATTAACATGTGGTTGGTAGCATTAGATGCTGATGGGAAAGCCTGCTAAAGATCTACTTCAATTGACAAAAAAAGTGGTGGCATATTAGCTACTGGGGAAAAAAGTTTACTCTGGCCATGTAAGTAAAGAATAAATATTAACGTATATAAGGGTTGGTTTAATAAATTTTAAGTAATGTGTACTATTAATACATAGGTTTAATTTGTGAAATAATTTTTGGTTATTTGATAACTCTATTTATTTTAATTTAATCTTAGTCATATTTTCTACTTTCCCCAACGTGGTTATTTTAAAGGGGGTAATTTTCATTATATCAATGTATGCACTAAAAATAATTAAATTATAACAAAAATGACATAGTATAAAAATATATAGTTTTATTAATATGAAAAAGATATAAAATGTGTATTGGATGGTAGTTTAATAGACTAAAGGCAGTAATAAAGCAAATTTCAGAAGGGATTTAAGCTTTCAAGCTTCAGAAGGGATTTATACTTTCAAGTTTTAGGTATTACATGCAATTAATACATGTTTGTAAAATCGAAAGTATGCATGTGAAGTTATATAAGATTTGATTTAATGTATACTATTAATACTAAGGATTAATTTGTAAAACAAATTATTAATATGTGATAGCTATATTTTATTTTATTGTTATGTTGGTTAGATTATATTTTTCCCCAAACTCCTTATTTAGAAGGATAAAAAAGCTTGGTTATGGTAAACTATGCACAGAAAAGAATAACATCAGAAAAAAATAGTACACTTGAAAAAATGTAATGTTTTTAATATTGAGAGTACATAAAATGTATGTTGGGTGGCAGTTTAATACTACTAAACCTACTAATTGTTTTCAAGTAATTTGATCTGTTAACTTTGATAATATATATTTTGAAGATGGTGTGATAAGGAAAAAAATTGTGTGGTGATACAAAAGAACTTATTTTAATAAATGTAACAATTGGTTTAATGAATAAAATTAATAAGAGAATGAGTTACGAAAGTAATTATTATTAGGAAATAATGTGTATTTATTTTTAATTGGAAGACGATGAAAGAAAAACCCCTTCATGTTTTCTTGTTCAAGATTGGCAATTTTTTTTGTTGGGATAAAAATAACTACCTCGCCTTAACCCATATAAAAAAAAATCTATTTACGAAATTGTAAACATTTAATAATATACACATATTTAGTTATACTAATAATGAAAAGTAAGAAAATGTGTCTTGATGGGCTATTTAATGACACTCAAGCAAATAAAAATTTTAGAATAATTGTAAAACTAACCATCACAATTTTTATTTTAAAGATGATGAGATAGAAAACATATTTACAAAAACTAAAATGTTTAATAGTATACAAAAATTTAGTTTCGCAATATTTAAAAGATTTAAAAAGTGTCTTCATTGGCACTTTAATGACACTAAAGTCACTAATAATTTTAAAGTAGATTTATCTATTAATTATTACAATTTGTATGTTATAGATGTGGTAATGGAAAAAACAAATCCTGGGCATGTCCCATGAAAAATATATTTATTCAAGTGTGTAAGTCCATTAATTTTTGGTAAATATTAATCCATGCATTGTATTTAAGCAAACACCAAAAAACACCCTTCAAATACTAAACTTGAAACATAATGAGAGGAATTGAAAAATATTAGGAATTGAAGCAAATTTGCAAGTTTGAATCAGTTAGGAAAGGTAATTATCACAAAAGTAGTATGATAATAATATATTTTTTATGTGAACAATGGGATGGATTTGTTCTTTAACAAATCTATAATTTAAAGTAAAACAAAGATAACTACATAATACTTATAAGGTATACACACTTAAATATATATGATAAAGCTTGAGTACAGGCCATACATAACAATGATTAGTTAAATACATTTATCATAATAAGACTGTTATTAGCAGAGAAAACGGTCATGATTACGATATTGCCTTTCCTAATATTATGTTCTACTATAAATCTCTTCTAACTAGTTATAATAAACAGTTCATACTTTATACTGAGACTCAAATGGGGAGACATCTGATAAAGCATGCCTTGATGATCTATAACTTGTAATTGTTAAAGCCGATTAGGAAAGGCCAGTTCAACCAAAGTGGTAGGAATAAACTTTGTTTTGAAAAAATAAAAGTCAGCAATTGTTATGCATGTCAGTTGAGTAAACCAACACAGAGCATATAAAATATTACGCGGGAAAGATTATACAATGACCAAAGAATGAGCATTACTAGCTTGGTGAGCAGTAATGATTTTTGTATGTGTATAGAGTAGAGCAACATTTGGGTAGACATCAACCCTAACAAAGTCTTGGTAGTAATGATACACATTCGGAGAAGCTGCATTAAGTTAACCAATATCAGACTTGAAATTTACTACTTGCTTGCAACACCCATTGTTATCCTCCTGTTGTCCACCACCACTGGCAATTAGTGCACCCACATCAACATTGTCATGTGCTTGTGGTAATGAAGGTATGAGATTAAGTTATACTTCAGCAAAGGTTAATACATGCATTACTCTTTCAGCATTATGTATGACGTGTTGTTCATGTGGATAGGTAGGAAAAAAATTCCAGGTCATTGATGGGATCCAAGATAATGGGTGATTGTGTAGAAAAAAAGTTTGACCATCGTTCAGCATTTGGTTGATACATAACTTGTTGAATATGAAGAGGAGGAAATGGTTTAGAATAATCATGAACACATATATTATCAGAGACTTTGAACTTTGTGATGTTTTTAGAAATGGGGTTGCAACATGTTTTTTTATTTTATCTATCACGTTCATTAAACACATGTTGTCTCCTACATAGGAAAGATCTAGCGATGCTCCATGATATACATTGTAGAATGCCATAATCTTCCAAATACCATCAAGTACATAAGCAGTATTAGCGTGTTTCTCTATCATAATCTCAAATTGATTTCCATCAAAGTTGATGAATATCGTGGGTAAGGATACTTCATTAGAGAATGTTCTATAGAACATAGAAGGAAGTTGAGGTTTAAGTTGCAAAAGATGATGTACATATAAATATAATACCAAGTCAGAAATATGTTGAGGGTAATAATGTATTGTAAACTAGCAACCACTTATGATACTCACTGCATGCGGGTATATCTCCATGTAAAATTCACGAAATAATGTGTGATCATCATGCATGGTAATGAAAGAAGATGAAGCCATCATGCTCTAATTGAAACAAACAAATAGTAGTAAGTTGGAATAAGAAGTGAAGAAGAAGACACTTGGTTGATGCAAAGGCTGAAGAGAAAATTGACAACAGATATATCAGTGATATGGTATGTATTAGTATGATATATAAAGAAGGAAATTAGTAGGACATGAAGAATGAAATTAATAGGACATTTAATGTGATAATAAAGTTTATATCACTTATGTGTGAATGATAATAACTAAATAGAAGTTTTATTCTAACACATAAAAATGGATAAAAACTTTCAAACAATTCAATATTAATATTGGGTATTCCTCATAATTTTTATGTCTATAATTTACTCTATAATTTTTAATAATAATAAATTGTGTGTCTTAATTAGACAAATTTTGTAATCTTTAAGTAACAAATGAACAATTGCAATAGACGGTGAAAGAATTGAAGATGGATGAAAAACTGAAATAAATTTATGCAAGTGGTAGGTTATGGTAGATGAGATTTGATAGGATGTTTAATTGTGTGACTACAATTTATATGGCATCCCATTTAAAACAAATTTAACACCTCCTTGTTGCCAACTTAAAAAGATGTTAGCATATCTGAAGTGAATGACTAATGGAGTGAGAATATCTTTAATATAGGTTTCCTTATAGTAATGAATGCTCAAAAACAATACTAGGATATAGTCATGCCCAAACCAAGTTTGTATACAGGAAGAACCAAATAGTATTTAAGTTACAAACAAATGAGATGGTTCTTCAATACTAACAATCGTTTTTGCTTTCTTCGGTTAAACTTATCAAAATAATAAATGAAGTATGAAAAAATATTGTGTGCATATAAATACCAATGTGGTGGATGTAAAGATTGTTAAAAAATTGATTGAACAAATTGTATTGAAAGGGTTATGAACAGTGACATTTGTGAAACTAAAATTAAGTTACATATTAAGTAGAAAATAAATTTTGGGTTTCGAATTAAAATGGGAGAAATATTAAGTTGAAGGGACTTAATTAGGTAGGGTGCTATTTTCTTAATTTTGATATATGATAGTTAATTTTCATGTTATTTTCATCATTTTGAGGTTCTTTGAGTTAAATACATTATCTCTTTGAGTTGTGAGAGTTGTGTTCTTTTTTAATATATTAATTATTAAAGTAGAATTCATCATTTAAATAAGTTACATAAAATCCATTTTATGATGTAAATAGTATGAATTAATGAAAATTTAGTCGCAGCACTTTGTACATTAATTTCATTGACAACAAAAAAAAAAACTTCTACAAAGTCTGTTCCACTGCCATGTATATAATTTCATAGAAGTAAATATATTATATTTTGAGTGGTGAGAGTTGTGTTCCTATTTAATATTGATATATTAATTTTTAAGCACTATTCATCATTAAAATAATGCTATAAATTCCCTTTTATGATATAGTTCGTATGGATTGAATGGAAATTTGGTTACTCCGAAGACTAATTTCATCCATTTCAATTTTTTATTTAATAGTGTACTGCTTGGTATAAAGCAAATGATCTAAGAAAAAAATTTGTAAAATTGTATATGTATAGATTACCTCTTTCTATTAAACAAGACAAATTTTCATCGTTATATATGTTTACATCATTATATCATTTTATATATAAGATAATATGTTTGTAATAAATAATAAATGGCAAACACTTTATTGGTAAATAGTTTAACATGATACACAAATAAGTAACTCTATGTTGAACCAACTAATTTTTGCTGTTATGTAAAAATGAGATATGTAATTTAGGTTTGTCATGGCAATTTTTTTGTTTTGGTAATTAGGTGTATTTTATCTGTAACACAGAGTATAAATTCATTTTTATTTATTATATTGTAATTTGTTAATGGCATGGAAAAGATAAAATTTTGTTCCACTAGGATGTATAAAATTTCATGGAAGTAAATATATTATCTCTTGAGTGATGAGATGTCTTCCATTTTAATATATTAATTTATAATCGGTATTCATCATTTTAACAATGCTATGAATTCCCTTTTATGATGTAGATTGTATGGATTTAATGCAAATTTAGTTTCATCGTAGACTAATTTCATCCATTTTAATTTTCTATTTAATAGTGTATTGGTTCATATAAATAAAATGATCTCAAGAAAAACTTTGTAAAATTGTATATGTATACTTTACTTCTTTCTATTAAGTAAGACAAATTTTCATTTCTATATGTATTAACATCATTATATACATATAAGATAATATGCTTGTAATAAATAATGAATGGCAAACACTTTATTGGTAAATCATTTTGTAAACTCAGAACCCTTCAAGAAAGTATGAGCTCTAATGTTTTATGTTTTGATTGACAATAAAGCCAAATTAAAGAAAATACTTTGAAGAATGACTGACAACTATCTTGAGTTTCATGAAAAAGCTTATCAGGTGACATCGAGATGGATTATCATAACTAAGTTGAGATGATTTCACTATACATGTGCAAACATATTTTTTTCTCTCTCATCAGAAGAGGAAAGATTCAGGTGAAGCAAAATTTATCAAGCAAAATGCATTTATGTGCATCAAAGAAGCAAGCCCACTATAACAAAATCAAGGAATCAAGGATATGGTTGTCAAAAAGTAACACTAAACTTCAGAAAGAAGGGATTCAATGATGATAACATTCAAAAGCTGGAAGCAATGTGTTATTGAATCGTCAATTATCATAATCGTAGTCTATTCATTAGCACAAAGTCAAAGATTGAAGATTAGAAGACAAACAAATCAATAAGAAGCTAGCAGCACTCTTCAGAAAGTTCGTATTTAAAAAGAGAGGGAAAACAATCAGATTTGAATTTCAAATTCAAAAGTCAAATCAATCTTTTTTACCTGGAACATCATCTCTTGAGTACCCTCGATCAACAAAGGAAGACTTGTTAAGAAGTTTAGAAACCACGTTCAAAAAGCAGAAGTATAGTTTCTAATAGACCTCAAAACTTCAACCCATCAGCGGCTTCTAAAAAAATTCCTAACACCAGATGAGCTACTCCTCTAAATTATGTTCCTAATACTCAATTGATGCTTGACACGTGCTGGTTGGATAGAAGATCAGGGGCAATGGTAACAAAGGAGAGTCATCTATAAATAGAGATGACTGAGCTTCAAAAGATAATAAATGAGACATAGTGCAAAAATGCTATAAAATCTTTCCAAATCTTTCTGTAAAAATTATCTGCTAGATTCCTTTTATATTAAAATATTCTTTCTACATACTAGATTGTTCATACATTCTTCTGAAAAAGAAATAGCAGAAAGAATTCACTCATGCTGGTTCAAATTAATCACCTCACATTCAGAAAAGTAGAAGCTTGAGTGTAATATCATTCAAAACATCAATCGTGAATCCATTGTATCGTCGATTCAGTAGAGATCAGAAGTTGAAAGCTTGAGGAGGCTACTGCGAAACTACTTATTGTTGTCGAGTTAGTAAGAGTGATTTACTAACGTTGGTAAGAGCCTGGGAAGGCTACAGTAAAGACTATCCTATATTGTTATTTCATCAGGTAGAGGAAGTTTAGTGAAACTCAATGGTTACTAAGAATTGGATGTAGGCAAGTGTTGGCCGAACCAGTATAAATCTCTTGATTCAGTATCTTCTCATCCTTAATCTCTTTTATTTTATAGTCTTTGATTTTGCAAAAATACTTTATCATTATCCCTTGCTTTTTATCTGCTTACTAAAATTACTTAATTCAGAAATTTACTTTCTAAATAAACTAACCTATCTTCCGTTGCATTTCAAGCTGTAAGCTTGATAGAGTTTCTTTGAAAAAGTTTCAGTTTGAAGATTAAGAAAAAAAGCATGATTCAACCTCCCATTTTCATGAATTTCTCACTATCAATTGACATCAGAGCTTGGCCTTTAAGGGATTGAGCATTCTAACGACTGCAGAGGAAAAAGATCCATAGATAAATGGCACTAAGCATTCATATAGCAGAAGGGCACTCGATCAACAGACCACCATTCTTTGATGGTGGAGACTATGCCTACGGGAGAAATCGAATGGAATTGTTCATAAAGTATACAAGTCTTGACTTGTGGGAAATAATCCAAGAAGGCGACTACATTCCACTTGCAGAAGTTCCTGCAATGGATTATGCACTTCCCACATAAAGAGAAGTTCCCAAAAGCAGATGGACTGAGCAACATAAAGCTAGGATTCAACTAAATTCCAAACCTAAGTATCTGTTCACCTGTGCACTAAGTAAAGTTGAATATCATAAAATTATTGCCTGTGACACAACAAAAGAAATATGGGATAGACTACTTATGTTGCACGAAGGAACTGATCAAGTCAAGGAGACAAAGATTAGCATGCTGGTTCACTAGTATGAAATGTTAAAAATAACTGATTAGGAAAACATTGATGATATGACTACAAGATTTATGCATATCATAAATCAATTCAAAGGTCTTGGCAAAAGATATTCTAACTCTGAACTAGTTAGAAAAATTTTAAGATGCCTCCCTGTAAAATGGCTGCCTAAAATAACAGCCATTACTAAGGCCAAAGATCTTCAAACATTGAGTTTAGATGCACTTATTGGATCTCTCAAAACTCATGAGGTAGTTTTGGCAGAAATGCATGGTGAATCCATGAAGAAAAACAAATCCATTGCCTTAAAATCTTCCCATAAGTCAAGCAAAGGGAAGGAAATGAAAATTACTGAAACCTCTTATGAAGAAGATGAATCTGATGATGACACTGAAGATGATGATGGAGATGAGATCTCCATGCTAGTAAGAATGATGTCAAGAGCCTGGAAAGGCAAGTTCAAAAGAAGAAAAGACATAACAAGAGAAAGGAAAGACAAAATAAAGCTGGACAATATTATTTACTTTAACTGCGGAGAAAATGGACACTTCAAACCTGAATGTCCAAGCTAAAAGGCACACAAAAGAAGCTCATGAACAAGACAAAGGGAATACTGGCAACATGGAGTGACTCTGATGAAGAAAAAGTAGAAGCAGCAAGTCTAAAAGGACAAGAAGATATAGCAAATCTATACTTCATGATAGGATATAACTCAGAGAATGAATCTGAGATAAATATTTCTGATCAGAATCTATCCTATGATGAATTAGTAGTATTATATAAAGAATTACTTGAGAACACTAAAATTATTTCCTCTCATTATCTAAATCTGAAGAAAAAACATAAAGAAATTATTTTAGAGCTACAAATAGTCAAAACAGAAGTCGAAAATCTAAAATGTAAAAAGAAGGAATTACAAAAGGAGAACAATGAACTCAACACCTCAAAAATCAAGTTAGCAAAAAATTGAGAAGAAAATCAAAAGACTATGTCTAAACTGGAGATAAATGTTATACTTTTAAATTCTGATCTAGAAAAATTTGTAAATATCTCAAACAATCTTGAACTTATGCTTGGAGAACAAAGGTCATATTTTCAGAAAACTAGGTTAGGAGATGAAGAAGTAGAAAAAGGAAAAGAGAGTAGATTTCATCGAGAGAAAACTAGAAACAAAGTTTCCTGCACTATTTGTTATAAAAAGGGATATCCTCCCGATAGATGCTTCATGGGAAAGAAATCTATTAGAAGAATTGGGAAACCCTGTCCTTACGATACTAACTCAGAAGGACCCAAGAAAGTCTGGGTACCTAAATTAAAAAATGTGTTTACTGCGGGTGTACCTGAGAACACATATATAATCTGACAACAAACGGTACATGAATAGTGGTTGTTCCAGACACATGTCCGGATCCATAAAATGGTTCATAAATCTCAAGCAAAAAAACTCTGGATCAGTGAAATTTGTTGATGGAGGAAAAGCAAAAGTCATAGTTATTGGAAACATTTGTAAGGATGATTCTCACCAAATTTATGATGTATTACTTGTTGATGGTCTGGCTCACAATTTACCCAGCATAAGCCAATTCTGTGATCAAGGATTTAACGTTAATTTTAATGCTCATAATTGCAATATAGTTAGTCCTATCTTAGGTCGTGTTATACTGTATGACAAAAGGCATGATAACAGTTATGTGCTGCTCTTAGATGATCTTCAAGATCAAGATGTAAAATGTCTAGCATCCTTCATAGATGAAAATTGGTTATGGCATAAGAAGCTAAGACATACTCATATGAAGCTTATCTCTAGGCTATATTAGAAACAGCTTGTCAAAGGATTGCCAAAGATTAGGTTTGATAAGGATTCAACCTGTGATTTCTATGAAAAAGGCAAACAAACTAAAGCTTCTTTTCAAAATAAACATATGATATCCACCTCTAAACCACTAGAACTACTTCATATGGATCTTTTCAATCCAACCTAAATGGCTAGCCTTGCTGGTAAAAGATATTGTCTAGTTATTGTAGATGATTTCTCAAGGTTTACCTAGGTGTTTTTCCTATCGTCTAACAATGAAGTGTTTGAAAAGTTTAAAGCTTTTGCAAAATGTCTGAGCACTGAAAAGAATTCACAAATCATTTCCATAAGATCTGATCATTGAGGGGAATTTAAAAATCATATATTTAACAAGTTTTGTTAAAAAAACATGGCATCTTTCATGAATTCTCTGCACCTGGAACTCCCCAACAAAATGTGGTTACTAAAAGGAAAAATAAAAGCTTACAAGAAATAGCCAGAACTTTGATTTTAGAAAGTGGCATATCCAAAGGATTTTGGGCAGAGGCTGTAAATACCTCATGTTATATACAAAATCAAATTTTTCTAAGATCGATTCTTAAAAAGACCCCCTATGAGTTATGGAAAGGTAGAAAACCCAACATTTTGTATTTTCATATTTTTGGTTCATCATGCTTTATACTTAAGAATAAGACAAACTTGCCAAGTTTGATCCAAAATCTGATAATGGTATCTTTCTAGGATATTCATCTGTTTCTAAAGCTTACAGGGTATATGACAAGAGAATGTTATGTGTGCAAGAAACAATTCACATCAGGTTCAAGAAGCTCAGAAAAGATTTTGAAGACGACCCAAATGATCTAGAGGAAGCTCTTGAAAGACTGAATCTTGGAAAAAACTTAGAATCCAAGCAGATAAATACATCAAAAAGAAGACTCCATAATTCAAATTCTTCAGAAAGTTTGCTCAAGACACCAAAGCCGACTAAGCAATAATTCTAAACAAGAAGAAAAGCAACCTGAGGATGAACAAGAAACTGATGGAAACCATAAGCAAAAAAATTACAAAGAAGTCTCTAACCTTAAAGCTATCTCTCAAAATTATGTTATATGAGACATCTCTAAAGGAGTAAAAACTCAATATTCTCTAATAAATACTTCAAATTATGCTCTAATCTCCACCATTGAACCTGCATGCATTGAAGAAGCCTTAAATGAAAAAGGATGGGTGGAGGCTACGCAAGAAGAGCTGGATCAATTTAAGAAAAGCAAAGTCTGGACTCTTGTAGAAAAACCAAATGAAAAAACCATCATTGGAACAAAATGGGTCTTTAAAAATAAATTGGATGAAGTAAGTAGAGTTGTCAGAAATAAAGAAAGACTAGTTGCACAAGGCTACAATCAACAGGAAGGAAGTGATTATGATGAGACCTTCGCACCAGTTGCTAGATTTGAAACCATCAGAATGTTACTTGCCTTTGCTGCCTACAAAGGTTTTATTCTCTATCAAATGGACGTCAAATTGGCATTCTTAAATGGTTATCTCTCTGAAGAAGTATATGTAAAGCAACCACCGGGTTTTGAAAGTAATGAGTTTCCAAACCACATCTACAAATTAACAAAAGCACTCTATGGTCTAAAACATGCTCCTCAAGCTTGGTATGAAAGTCTAAGTACCCTCTTGCTAAAGAACGGGTTCAAAAGAGGTAACACTTTCTAATTCAAATATATGTTGATGATATCATATTTGGTTCCTCTAATCATTATCTTTGTGAAAATATTTCAAAACTAATGCAAAGTGAGTTTGAAATGAGTATGATAGGTGAGCTAAAATTTTTCCTTGGTTTGCAAATAAAGTAACAAAAAGATGGAATTCTAATTCATCAAGAAAAATATACAAAAGAACTTTTGTACAAATTTTCACATGGATCAAGCAAAGCCAATAAGTACTCCTATGCATTATCACAAATCATTGATGATGATCGGAATGGTGAAAAAGTATCAGAAAGTACTTACAGAGGAATGATAAGGTCACTGTTGTATCTTATAACCAGCAGACCAGATATTCAATTAAGTGTTGGGATATGTGCTACATTCCAATCAAATCCAAAACAATCACACTTAAATACCGTTAAAAGAATTCTTAGATATTTAGCAAGCATTACTAACCTTGGCCTTTGGTATGAGAAAGGTGCATCTTGAGAGATTGTAGGTTATTGTGATATTGACTTTACAGGAGACAGAGTAGAAAGAAAAAGCACCAGTGGCTGTTGTTGCTTCTTTGGAAATAGTCTGATCACATGGTCATGTAAAAAGCAAAATGCCATTGCTCTCTCCACTAGAGAAGCAGAATATGTAGCAATTGCAAATTTTTGTACTCAAATATTATGGATTAGAAACCAGCTAGAGGATTATCACTTAAGATATTCCAAAATGCCAATCTTCTATGACAATACTACTACTATAAATTTGGCCAAAAATCCTATTCAACACTCTAGATCAAAACACATTGATATAAAGCATCACTTCATTAGAGATCATGTTCAGAAAGGAGATGTCAAATTAATGTTTATAAGCACTAAAGACCAAGTGTTTGACATTTTCACAAAACCTTTAGCTGAAGAATGCTTCTGTATTTTGAAGAGTTTGTTGAACTTAAAGTCTTTTTAAACCTCATAAGACTATCAACATCTTACAACTCCTAATTTCCAACACACCCTCTCTTTGCTGATGACAAAAGGTGAAAATCTTATGCTGAAAAAATATAGGGGGAGTAAAAAACTGAGGGGGTGCTTATGATAGTTATCCCAGTACACCTAAATATTAGAAACTCACTTGATGACTGAAATCAAGCTGATTGGAAAATTTGGATTAAAATGATAACATCTGCTTAAGTATCTCATGATACGATTTAAAGAAGTTATCTAATTTAAATCAGAAAATCATCATAAACCAAACAGCATTGATTTAAGTCAACTTAAGGCTTCAAAATTCTCTAAGAACATTTCAAATTATGCCTTAAGAAAAGGACTGACTAAGATTTGAGAATCATGTTGTGTTGAAAGAAAATGAAGCTTATTGATTTATATTATATCTTATTTCTTTCAACCTCTCTTCAAAAGATTTTCTTCAAATTGGTTTGTCATCATAAAAAAGGGGGAGATTGTAAACACACCAAAACCCTTCAAGAAAGTATGAGCTCTAATGTTTTATGTTTTGATTAACAACAAAGCCAATTTAAAGAAAATACTTTGAAGAATGACTAACAGCTATCTTGAGTTTCTTGACAAAGCTTATTAGGTGACTTCGAGATACATTATCAGAATTAAGTCGAGATGATTTCACTATGCATATGCAAACTTTTTTTTTTCTCTCATCAGAAGAGGAAATATTCAGGTGAAGCGAAATTTATCAAGCAAAATGCATTTATGTTCATCAAAGAAGCAAGCTCACTATAACAAAATCAAGGAATCAAGGATATGGTCATCAGAAAGTAACACTAAACTTCAAAAAGAAGGGATTCAATGATGATAACATTCAAAAGTTGGAAGCAATATGTTACTCAATTGTCAGTCATCATAATCGTAGAATATTCATTAGCACAAAGTCAAAGATTGAATATCAAAAGACAAACAAATCAACAAGAAGCTAGCAACGATATTCAGAAAGTTCACATCCTAAAAAGAGAGGGAACGTAATCAGATTTGAATTTCAAATTCAAAAGTCAAATTAGTCTCTTTTACCTGGAACATCATCTCTTCAGTACCCTCGATCAACAAAGGAAGACTTGTAAAGAAGTTCAAAACCACGTTTAGAAAGTAGAAGTGTAGTTTCTGATAGACCTCAGAAACTTCAACGCATCAACGGCTTCTGAAAAAATTCCTGACACCAGACAGGCTACTCTTCTAGATTATGTTCCTACTACTCAATTGATGCTTGACACATGCTGGTTAGATAGAAGATCAGGGGCAATGGTAACGAAGGAGAATCATCTATAAATAGATATGACCGAGCTTCAGAAGATAAGAGACAAGACATAGTGCAAAAACACTATAAAATCTTTCCAAATCTCTCTGTAAAAATTATTTGCTAGATTCTTTGTATATTAAAATCTTCTTTCTGCATACTAGATTGTTCATATGTTCTTCTAAAGAAGAATTAGCAAAAAGAAGTCACTCAAGCTGGTTCAGATTTATCACCTCACATTTAGAAAAGTAGAAGCTTGAGTGTAATATCAGTCAAGACATCAATCATGAATCTAGTGTATCGTCGATCCAGTAGAGATCAAAAGTTGAAAGCTTGAAGAGGTTACTGCAAAACTACTTGTTGTTGTCGAGTTAGGAAGAGTGATTTACTAACGTTGGTAAGAGCTTGGGAAAACTATAGTAAAGACTATCTTGTATTGTTATTCCCTCGAGTTGAGGAAGTTTAGTGAAACTCAGTGGTTCCTGAGAACTGGATGTAGGCAAGTGATGGCCGAACCAGTATAAATCTCTTGATTCAGTATCTTCTCATCCTTAATCTCTTTTATTTTATAGTCTTTGATTTCGTAAAAACACATTATTATTACCTCTTGCTTTTTATCTGCTTACTAAAATTACTTGATTTAGAAAGTTACTTTCTGAATAAACTAACATATCTTCTACTACACTTCAAGCTCTAAGCTTGATAGAGTTTCTTTGAAAAAGTTTTCAGTTTGAAGATTAAAAAAAGAAGCACGATTCAAACCCCCTTTTCGTGCATTTTCTCGCTATCAAGTTTAACATGACACACAAATAATATACTGTTTGTAATACATAATGAATGTACAAAATTTTAGCAGTAAATAGTTTAACATGATATACAAATCAGAAACTAAATGTTGAAGTAACTAATCTTTGTTGTTAACTTTATTTTGTTTGTAAGATAAAATATAAATTCATTTTTGTTTATTATATTGTATTGTATTTTGTAAATGGTATGAAAAAAATTAAAAATTTAGTTCCACTAACATGTATAAAATTTTATGGATGTACAAATTCAAGGTTATTGAGAATCTGTAACTATAAATGAAAAGAAGTCTTAGAAGATTACTTTTCCATACTTTAACACGACACAAATTGTAAAATCAATGTTTGACTAACACAAATATTTAAAATATCTCACTTTTTTCTTTCATTAAATAAAATGATTTAATTTATTTAAAAAAATAAGTGTAAAATTCTTTAAGAAATTTAAGTGGTATATTACATGTGCAGTTTGTGTTAAATGTAGAATAAAGATAGAAAATTCCAGTAGAAGGGAAAAATTATGTTATGTTTAAGTTTTTTTATTAATAGAATTACTCTCCTTGTACTTTAATTACCAAGCATAAACCAAAATCATATTAGTACAATTATATTACATCTTTAAGAATTTAACAATTCCAGACAAAGTTAGAGTGAAAATTCAGCAGCAACAACAAAGTTTTAATAAATTGCATAAAATAAGAGCATTCCAAATACCACAGTTTAATACACACCAGAGACAAACTCTAGAGTTGGTCCTAAATAGTAAACACAAAGAACTCCCAAATGCAAGACATAACTTAAAATCAAAGCAATTGATCAAACATTGACAGTATATGCTGTCAGCAGTTGGTCTTTGCCTGCAAACATCTTGAAGACAACAATGCTACCCTCCCTTAAGTTACGATCTTTAGAATATTGTCTCCAGCCCTTTGTGAGATATAGTTCCCTAGCTCTATTTGAACCTCATCAAAGATCCATATGATATGACCTTGAATTACAATCTTTGACCAATATTGTATTAGGTCTACTGGGAAACGCTTGAGCTACAAAAATAGCAAGCAAAAGTTGTAACAATTCATGGTAGTATAAAGGATTGTATTATTAAAGATGAAGAGACATAAATATTATTGAAAAGCAAAGAATAAAAAATGAAATAAATTAGTAAAAGGAATATAAATAAAAAAATAATGTATAAAAAATTATTACCAACTTTTGACTTTGTGCTTGATAATCTGTGATAAACTTCTCACAAACAATAAGTGGAAGACCTAGCTCGTCATGTAAACCAAGGAAGTCTTCATCATGCTTGTCCTCAAGAGGATGAATATCAAGATCAATAGTATGATATTGGGCTCTATCAATAGCAGCACCTGGTAAAGGATATTGGTTGGCAACACAATTTTCTCCGAAGATTTCCATGTCTTCATCACTAAATTTCACATGTTCGAGCACTGAATGGATTGAAGCACTTGATTGAACCTCAAGAGGTAAGACAACATCAGTATAGTGCACAACATTCCCAGCAAGAGTTTGCACATGGACATCACCAAGAGCATGGTCATAAGGTTGAAAGGAAGTATAAAAAAAGGATTTAGAATACAGCGAGCAGGGATCAAAGTTACTGTGAAAAGGTACTTGAGAGTCGACTACATTAGTGTTATCAACACAATCAGGCCAAAATGGAGATAACGAACCACCATCAAGCACAAAATCAAGGTATTGATGAAATGAAATAGGCAACATATTTCCATCCTTGACCTTTATATAGAATGTGTTTGTCCATACATACCAAAGTTCGAGCCAACCTCCACAGTGAATATGGTAAACCTCCATCAGATCCTTCAATCCACCAACAATATAATCCATTGTTATTCCTTTGTCCATAATAAGAACAAATAGATTGAACTAATAATCAATCAAAGTTGGGTGTCTAACTCCTCTTGATACATCCTATAAAATAAAGCAAGCAACTTCGATATTCCCTGCAAAGTATAGAACCAAGTTAGACAATCTGAAATGTCTACAAAATGTTGCAATAGTAGAGCATAAATATATTTAGTATGCAAAAACTGACAGCTTGAGGATCCAGTTCCATGTGCAAAACACGATAGTGGAATGTGGTGCACCGGGAGCTCTCCATTGATACAAAGTTAGAATGGTGTGAGGTGTATTAGCAAGATGCAGAAAATGGTGAAACTTTTCACGCAACAATAGTAATTTCTTTGTTTGGTGGTGCCGCGATGAATTTTGTGGTAGTATATAACTATCCAACCTAAAGGTTTTGAGGAGTACCAATAGCTATTTGTCATTAATGTGCACCATTGGATGGTAGTGTCAAGTACAAATCATTTATTACTTATGTTGAATTAGGTAGCATGAAATACGCATTTGCTGAACATACTGCTTCCAGCACTCCATTTAAATTTAAAAATTAGCATATCACTATTGAAGACTGATACGACCTACTAATCCTTCCACCTTACTAACACGGCTCACCTAATTGGATTTTAAGAAGAATCAGAACGTGTAAAATAGGCCATGTAAATAGGGGAGGATAAGGAATAAGAAGAATAAGGAATAAGAAAAATGGGTAACGAATAAGACCATGTAGTGATGTGAATAGGGAAAAACAATCATGATGTAGACACATGTCGTGAATGAAAATCCTGAATCCCTCTTTTATAATATAGTAAGGATAAGGATTCTTATCTTTTTTTTCTATTTGTAAAATTTTCTAATAAGGTCTCTTAGTTTATAAAATAATTATACTAACCTCTGATAAGTTTATAAAATTATTATACTACATTCTTCTCTTTCACACAATAAACAAAATGTTTAGGGAATTAATATCATCCGAATAAATAATTCAATTTATATTACTTGTGAATATTAGGTTAATAAATTATCAATATAGTATCATCTTACACACGATTTGTTGGCATAAGTTGTTGGCTTAAAAAATAAAAAGTACTTGACATGGCTCAACTTGTCCGTGTAGGACAAGATAAGATTTTTACAAAAAAAAAAAAGAAAGAGGAAAAAAACAAACTATCACGGGTAGAAAACATAGGAAGCAAAACAAAAGCCGCGCAGGTTTTTTGAGACCTCTGGTTTGATGAGCAGTTTTCGTAGAGACCCACAGTTTTAGATTACACCACTCTAACAAGGGACGCAGACCCTTTTATATTTTCTTCTTATTATTATCTTTTGTATTTTGGTAGGAGATATTATCATTACCTTTTTTTTATCAGTTATTATTATCTTTAATTACATAACTACGGAGTAGCACAATCCCTTTATTTTTCTTTAAATAAAGCTAAATTTTGAAGAAAGCGGCCCTCCAACTAAGCCTTTCAAAATATGGACCGGAAAAAAAATCTGTATAGATTTGTAATAAATACATATAAATATTTTTTTTTATAAAATTTAATTTTATAATGTGGTACTTAAAGAAATAATATTTATAATACAAGTCTTTAATTTTTGTAACACAGCTATTTTCTCGAGTGATCATATTATTACACTTTTGTCCCTTCTATTTCTAAAATATATATTTCTATTATCTAATCAATTAAAATAAGTTGCCCTTTAATTTGTTTATAAATTTTTGTAATTTTTTATTTTCTCGTACTTATGATTTTATCTTTTACTACAATATATAACTTTTATTAATACTTACATATATGAAGCTTATAATAATATCAAATATTAATATATCTATATATTAGTAAAATTCACTTCGCTATTTAATTATTAATACTCACTCTATTCTTTATTTATTCCATAACTCATTATATTTTATAATTAAAATTAACTGTAATTTATAGCTATATTGTTATTATTCAACATAATATATATATATATAAAGGTAATAGTGTAACCTTTCTCTTGGATAAACAAGTTTATGTTGAGGGAAAAACTCTCTCCAATCCAATGTTGAGGGATGCCTTTGAACTCATTGAACGGTTACAGAAGTACTTTCACATCACTCATCAATAGGGAAAGCTTAAGAATTGATCTCAAGACATAGCGATGTATGAACAAAATATCAACCAAGTGAGCTAACCCATGCAGCGTAATAGTGTGACTATTAATATTCACCATTCAATTTTTCAATTATTATACAACTCATTAGTTTTTATAATTAAAATTTACTCTAATTAACAATAATTACATAATAATATTATTTAATATTATTGCATATGAGAATATTAATTTTTTACTTTTAAATTTTGTTAATTTAAAATTTAAAATTATGTTAATTTGCTAGCTTATGATAACATATTTTTTTAAGTTTTATTTTAAGAACTGATTAATCTACTTGAAATTTTGAAATCAACAAAGTTAAATTCATTTTTAAAGTAAATTTTGAATGAGAAAGTTACCTACATATTTTTAAATTCATTGTTTTTTATTTTAAACAAATGCTTTGGTGACATATTTGAAGAGATAAGAATTTTAATAAAATAATAATAAACTTGATTATTGTTTTATAAGAAATATTATTATAAATTTTTATTAATATCTATTATATAAAAGTATTGCTCAGCTAAAAAGTTATTTGATATTCATTTTAATATTTTCAACAATAATTTTTTATTTTCATGAAATGCAGAACGAAAGAATTTATAATATTTTCTTTCCCTGAATATTTTAATATTTCTTACTTGTAATTTTCATATCAACTACATTTATGTCAAATAATTTTTTTTATATATAATTATAATTTAGATTGAATATTATTTACTATTTAATATTATGTAATACTTATATTTACTTTTAATAATTAGATATTATTATTTCAAATTATTTCTTAATTAATTTTTTCAAAAAATTTATTTTTATTTATTTAAATAATTTGATATTTTTATTTACTTAGTAATTTTTTATTTCAATAAAATATTAAAAAATTAAGTGTAAAACACACCTTATACATTATCATATTAAAAAAATATACCTTATACATTAAAAAATAATCAAGCATAGCTAATCTTGTCTCCTTTAATTTACTTAAGTTATCCATCATTTTAATATATGATAAACTTTTTAGAGATGAACTTCTACAATATATAAGATGCACCAAATACCTGATAAAGCATATCTAACTATTCTCAAGAAACCTCAAGGATGGTGTATGAAATTTTTTCAACTACTAACTAGCTAACATTTGGTGTGCCAAACCTATTAGACTGATCAATTTACAAACTATTAGTTTTGAAAATTTCTAATTTAAAAATATTAAAAATTGGTTAGTTTATGCCTATGAGTTAACCTGGAATGGGGTCAAGTCAAAGCATTGGTTTGTTAACACTGGATATATATGTAGGTTATAATAATATTATTAAATATTAATATATTTATATATAATTGCTTTTGAAATTTATATTATATTAGCATATTTGGGAAAACTATAAGATTATACTCCTTTCAATAATCACTTATTTGAAAATCAATTTATATTTGAGCACTTTAATTAAAAAGTCATTTTAAATTAATATGTGTTGTTTGGATTGTTAAAAAATAATCATTTTTTTGTGGTGATTATGGTGAATGAGAATGAATTATGTTAGATAAATTTTTGCAAAAAATTACCATTGTTTAGAGTAGGTTGGGTGTAAATCCATTTTGCATTTGTAGATTATAACTAAAATGCTCAAATTTAAGCTTTCACTTTCTTTTTTCTAATTTTTTTTTTTTAAGATTTGAACAGCTTAAATTATTGACTTAAGGTACCCCACCCAACTTATATTTTCAAAAAAGCTTTTTTTAAAAACAAAACTTGTTTTTCTAGTTTCCTAAACATGCACGAGAAAAAAATCAATAGTAACAATAATTTGTAATAATTAATTTTCAAAAAAAGTTATATATTTTCTTAATTATTAATTTTAGAAGTACATGTAAAAATAAAATTATTTATTCTATAAAGATGAATCATGAAGAAAGTAACAAGATGAATTTTGTTATTTCACTATAAAAATATACATTAATATTAAAAAAATTAATAGTTTAGAAAATATGTAGTTTTGTTTTTAAAAGTAATTATTGTAAATTACTCTTACAATTAAGGATTTGTTCTCTTGATATATAGTAATAACAAAATTTTATATATATATATATATATGCCATTATAAGCGACATATGTGTTATTTTGTAAAAGATTAATTAAGTTTTAGCAAAAATTATTTTGGTGAAAAATAAATTCATTATATGAGAAAATAGTGAGTTAATAAAAAAAATTAAAGTCTAGCTTATCTTAATTGTTTGGGGGAGATCAAATATATACTTTAAAAAAGAGTTGTATTTTACAACAAAAAAATATATATTCATTTATAAATTTTATTTCTTTAAGTACTATTTTAAAAAATTAAATTTTGAAAAAAAAATTTATATGTATTTATTACAAATCTATATAGATATTTCTTGTTGGTGCATGTAGCCAAGGGTTTCAAAACTCAACTTGCGTTCCATATAGTTACCTTTTTATTTTTTTCTTTAAATAAAGTTAAACTTTGAAAAAAGAGGTCATCTAACTAACTAATACTACCTCTATTTCATAATAACTGCTAATTTTATTTTATTTTTTCATATTTTAGAATATCTATCCATTTACAATATCTATGTAACATTAATTGTTTCTTCCATGTATACCCTTAATATAAATGTGCTAGTTAAGTAATCATTATATTTATTAAGATGAATAAAAATGACTATAAAATGATAGTTTCCTCAACTCATATCTTTTTTACATTTACCAATATTTTTTATGTGTTTTTCTTGATATATGTATTACTAGTGTGTGTGTGTGTACCCATGCAATGCATGGATATGAGTTATGTGGATATAGTGATATAATAATTGATTATTAAGAATTTATATATTTTATATAAGAGAGGATTTGTTTACACCGGTATAAGACCTGTTGCAGATCTTATGCCTTTGATAACTTTTTATTCAAGAATTGTTTTTTTTCAAAATCCACCGTTGGATTGAAAGTTTATATGTTATAGATCATCTCTGTAAAATTTTACATTAATATGAAATTATTTCATATATTTTGTATATACATATAAATCAACGTAATAAATACCCTATAAATGTATGTAAATAAGAACTATTTAATCAAAATTTTATAAGTGTCCGATTTGTTTGAGACTCAACATAGACTGTCAACAAGATATATAATTCAATGGGTTGGATTGACAAAAACTATATTCTATTAGAAGTGATTGAAAGTGCAAGTGTTTCAATTCTTACATCGGTGTCAACGGATCTCTCTTACATAAGTGTAACAAAAAAAAATTATATTATAAAAAGTTCTTTTATTTTGATAGTTATATTTAAAAAATAGTTGTATAGAATAACTTAAAATAATGAAAAACTTAAAAATATGTGAAATGAAAAATAAATATATTTTAACAAGGAAAATTATAATTTTTAAATTTTAATTTGAGAAAATATAGGATTTTTAAAACATTTTGTAGAAATTTATTCTACATTAACAACTTATTATAAAATTATTAAAACTTAAAAAGTAGAGTAATTCATTTTCCTCCTCCTTTCTTTTATGAAGGAGAGCAATAAATCAATTTTCAAGAAAAATTCAAATAAAAAATCCCTTATAATAATGCATTAATGAAAATTTAATTTGATTTTTAAGTATAATTGCTTTAAATTTTAAATGAAAATAGAATAATTCAATAGCCACTCCCTTTTGTCTATTAACACTCCCCTATTAATAGTTTTATTCTAATATTTCTAAATTACCCTTAATTAGTTAAAAGTTGTGTTACTTTTTTCCACAAAAAAGTTGGATTAACTCTCGTTTGTTGTGACCCTATATATTTCAGATCATGTTTAACAAATGTTTTAATTAATATTAAACATAAAAATTAACTATTTTAATTTATTAATAGTAAAATAAAACCAAGTGTACATTATGCATAACTTTTACAAATTAAACTGAAGTGTTTTATATTAGATATTTACATGAGCTTATCTATATTATACATTGGTTTTCGAAATTAATTAAATAAAGTATCTCATTAACATGTTTTTGGCCATATTCTTGCGTTATTGCAGTAGCAAATATTGTATACAACATAATAAAATTTTAATGTATTATTCATGTACAAATATAATACGAAGAGATTGCTATATTTTTGTTTTGATCAAATCTCACAAATGATTTGAATATGTAACACTCCTGTAACTATTTAAATTTGCTATGTAACGCTTGCAATATTGAAATAGCTGACACTCATCATAATTTTTATTTAATATTATATTAATGGTAATATTTTTATTATCATTTTATAAAAGAAAATTTTAAAATATAAAATAAAAAATGAAGTAATATTTTTTTTTGTGGTAAATACTAAGTACTAACCACAGTAATGTTGTAAATAGTGGGACGTGTGTTAAGTAAGTTTTTCTACTATATCCAAGTTTTCGAGTCATGTCCTTTATAAAAATAAAAGAATATATCAAGACACAAAACATCTTGTTTGAACAAGTGTGTGGGGAAGAGAGGGTAGTGTATTTCAATTTGAACAGACATGCCAATCTCGGCCTGTGCACTTTGATTGTTTTTGGAACAGAAGCCTTTTTTTCAATTTAATGCTAAATTTACTCTTGTTTAGAGAAAATTTGTTTCCCAAAATTAAGTTGTTTTTCAAGGGAAAAGAAAGCTAATAGCTAGTTGAACTTTTATTTTATTTTATTTTTTGTGTTTAAGTGGTGATAGTTGAAAATAAGGATAAATAAGAGATTAATCTAAAATATATTTGAGAATAAACAAGAGTTAACACAACCTTTAATTAAGGAATAAAAACAATTCAAGCAGAGTGGCAATAGACAAAAGGACTCCTTAATTCAATATATAAAAAATATTATTTTTCCTTTATCTTTAGCCTTATAATAAAGTAATTTTTCAAATTAGATAAATTTTTTGAATTAGAACAATTAATATTTTAATGTTTTTGTTAAATTCACAGCTTTAAAAAATAGTGCACAATAACATTGTTATTTGGCCCACTAGTCGTAGCCACGCCACAGCAAGTGCCATAGCATAAGTAGTAATAGATTTTGAAATCAAATTTAAAATAAAATTGTTAAGCAATTATTACATAATGGACTTTACAAAACAAAACTGATTTTCATTCAAACTTTTCTATCCAAAATTAAAATGTTACACATCTTCAATTCCTAATGTAGAAGGTTTCTCTAAAGATAAATCATTGTTCTTAAAGTTGGAGGTGGATTAGCTACAGTGATTAAAGAAAACTACAAAATATAAATATAATTTAAAATTAAAATAATGATTTGTTATTCAAGTAAAAGTTGAAAATTTTATTCATAATATTATCAAGGTTCTACTTGAAAATGTGGAAGATTTTGCCAATATTTTAACCCTCAAACTAATTTGTTTATTTAAATTAATTTTTTATATATAATGATGACCAATTCTATAAATAAAACTAATTAAATATAGGAGAAAATAAATAATATAAATGTAATTTGATATATATTGAAAAGTTGTTGCCATAACAAAGGCTATTAAACTAGTGGGGTGAGAAGATAATAATATTTCAATTCATTTTTGAAAACTTTCTTTTTTGGTTGAAATAGGATTAGAATTTAGATGGAAGCAAAATCAAGCTTCCAAATGTCATTATTTGATTAAACATTTTTATTAATGATTTTAAATGTTAATAGTATAGATTGACAGTATAAATTTGGCTTTTTACAGAAACGGAGAAAGCTGTGTGTGCTTCTTTTTCTGGTTGGTCCAATCGAATTGGGCTTAGATTAAAACCTTTTCATAAGAAATATTTAGCTGCACTAAGAATAAAAAAAAAATACTTGCTCTGATCTATTTATTAATTATCACCTAAGTTTTATGAGTCATTATTATCTTTTATTTCTTCTACATTTTTAATGAAACTACTTATTTATCAATCAATAAATATAGTAAAGTAAAATTTTTATCTTATTCTAAAAACATTTAAGAATTTCTCCCTTAACCTATAAAAATATACGGCCGTTAAATGATGTCATGGATGATAATAGGTGTTTTTTTTTTTTTTTTTATGGCTTTGGCTGATCCTACATGTTAGGTAAAAAATCAAATATTTAGCATACACCGTAAAGCTGAAAAGGTTTCGCAGTTTTTAATTTAAAATAATAATAAAGGAAATGTCTTCAAACTTGTCTTAGGTGCATTTTAATCTTTAAGTTTTATAATATATGAATAAAGCTATACAATATAATTCTCTAAATTGTTCAACCTGAAACAAATAGCTCATGTATGTCAAACTTTAGACAGAATTAAAAAAATTATATATTTGAAGGACATGTAATGTTAAAATCCACAGGTGATTTATCCATATTTGGGTTCCTGCATATTATAAGAGTCTAATTTTTATATATTACAAGTGGAAAATAGTTTTACATTGATATGTTGTGGTAAAATTTGTTCGGCTAAGTTAAATGAGTAAACAAAGCCAAGAAACAAATCTACCTTTGATCCCAAAGTGTGCAAACGATTTCACCAAGAAGGGAAATCTACCATTTAGTTATGGGTTCTCTAAACACTAAGTAACAATAAGGTTTAGACTAGGATTGAAGATGAAATTATGATTGATTAGAGATAATGAATAGCACAACATCAACAACCCTAATGAACATGAAAACAGTATTACAAAGTTGATGAACTAATCTACGCTACACCTAAAAGAGAAAAAAAGTGTAAACTAAGACAAAAAGTAGTAAAATATGTGTATATGTAACTTGTCGTGTCCTTCTTTGTTCCTCTTTCAACCCTTTTATACTAATCTTGAAGTTATCTCGGCTATATAACCGTTCGTCATAATCTCCACTGTAAAACCCGCACCTGTATCTTCTTGAAACAATTACCACGGCTCTAAATTATGTGCAATTCGCTTCTCGTTTGTTACCAAGCCCACTTCAATAACGGTTCATAATTACCGTGGCACACTCCCTCAAATAACCGTTCCCGCTCATCTATCATGGCTAGTGACTATTACAGAATGCTCCAGCCGTTGCAACCACTTTCAATAAGTTTTTCCCATGGCCAGTTGCTTGTACAAATAACATTCTCATCTTTTCATGACTTCATAAGCCCAATTTCTTTTATCCACAACATATTGATAAGGCCCAATCCAAGTGGCTTGATGGGTGTAATGGTCACATCACCACCTTCTTAATAGCTAGTTTGTTGAACAGGCATCCCATAAATGCAAAAAATTGAAACAAACCCCTTTCTTCTATTTTCTTCAGCTTTCTTTATCATTTTTTTTCATCATCCTTTTCTCTGCTCTTTCTCGATTCTTTAAATTTCTTTAACTAAGCTTAGTCATTGCTACCAACTTTTGAAACTTTCCATACCTTTCTTGCTATTAAAAAATGGGAGTTTACTTGCCTTTCAACAAAGACACCTAAACATATCGCCTGAGTCCAGTTCTACCAGACCTCGATTCTAGATGAGAGCTTATTAACCATATCTTGTTATCCCCAGATAACATATTACCCATCACAGAAGATTGGTTTGATTTATCTAAATGCTTAGCTGATTTTTGTGCTTGGCCCCACCTCATCCCCGGGTACGAGTCATGGTTCAAATATGTTTCAAAGGCTAAAGGGAGAGAATGGATGAGATGGGGTATTTATGATATAGTCAAACTCAGCACCGAGGAATACCTGTGCAACCCTCACTTCATCTTTTCTTTGCTGGGCTTTTGAAACCCTAACATCAATGGGTTCATCTTCCTTTTTGGGATGCTTACCCTAACATTAATGGATGTTGCAGCTATTCTTGGACTATCGGTAGCAAGAGAATCTATTATGGCCATTAGTGAATGCTTCAGTGATAACCTCGGGGTTAAGTTTAACAAGAAATTGGCACCTTACTCCATATTTCTTAGAGTGAACTCTCACACCTATGGGCCTATAGTTGAGGATGAACACGCATCTATTCTCTTTTTTTTTTTTTTTTTGGCTTTGTAAGTACTTTTTCCATACTAGTTCAACTACTATTGTTCTTGAATATTCGTACATAATGGCTGTCATTATGTCAGATAAACATTTATCTCTAGTATCCTTTTTCCTATCTACCTTCTATAAGAGTATGTCTAATATGGTAGAAAAGAACCTTATTCCATCTAGTTAAGCAAAGGCAACCTTATAGAGGATGTCCAATGTCCTCTTTTGTTTCTAAACTTATGGGCTAACGTATATCTACCCGAGTTTATTCCATCTAGCTCTCTCAAAACCCTTTTACCTATTATCTATGGCAATCTCTTTGTTTTAGTACTTGTCACAATTATGACCACTCATGAAATTGTATCCAAGCTTTTTGAAATTCCTCCATGGCAAAGTCTAGATTACTTTCCTTACCATGATGCAAGATGTGGTCTTAGATGGATTATGATAGATCCCTACATTGCTTCAGGACATTACATTGTTCTTATACAAGATCATCTACCCTATGTCCTCCTTCCTTGTGACCTTCTAAGTGGTCTAAGACCAAACTCCAGAAGGTACAAAACCTCAGCCAAGCCATACAGCCTCCACTTTTTTGCACGACAATTAGGTTTTGTCCAGGATATCCTTGCATAATTTGCCAACGTACTTTCATTAATAGAATGCCCTATTCTAAGTCTAGAACAAATGAAAAAGATAGAATAGGACAAGTAAACCAACTTTGTCAGCTTCTATTTCATAACATACAATCCAAAGCTGACACAGACCCCCAACTTTGTAGAGTGGTGGCACATTCTATTGTCAATAGCCTTCCAAGATGATTCAAACATACATAGATAAAATGTATGCTGCTGATTTGGATCCTCCCCACAAAAAGAGAAAATGGAGAATAACTCCAACCCCTTCTACCAGCAACCCTATATCTGGAAATTCATTATTTTCATCTTTTATCTTCTCTTTATATTCATTAATTTCTTCTAACCAATATCAGTTTCTATAGCCGTGAAAGCAACTCCTTTGCCCAAACACAAAAGAAAGCTTCCTTAGCAACCGAATTGCCCAAAAGGGTTACTCGTTCTTCGGGGCACACCCTTCCTTCAAATCAAATCACATCCACAAAATCTAAGGTAACCGAAAGATTAAAAGCCGTCGAGGAAGCCCGATCTTGGGAATCATGGAGAAAGATCCTCTAGGAGGACGAAGAGCACCATAACCCCGAAGAAAACTCATACCACCCAAGAAGCTGGCGAGCCCTAACCACCTAGCATCCTCTGTAAGACCTTGAACTGAGGAGCAACCTAACCGAGAACCCGAGACCTCAAGCTTCATGGCTATAGCATCAGGCGATGATGAAGACATAGAGACCTCATTTGATAAGACAATCATGAGGTACCCCGTCCCAACCAAATTTAAAACACCCACGAACATGAAGCAGTACGATGGAACCACCAATCCTTAGGAGCACCTCAACATGTTTCGAACCTGGATGATCCTCGAGGGAACGACAACCGCCTCAAATGCAAGGCTTTCCCTCTCACATTATACAAATCAGCCCTAACTCGGTTTAACTAGCTACCAACCAGGTCTATTCACTGCTTCTCAAACCTCAACACTTGGTTCTTGGCTAAATTATTTAACTATTAACTTATTTTTTAAAAATAAATTTATATACTTAATTTTCTTTAAGATATATTTAAATAAATTATTATTTATTTTTGTAATTGTCAATAAACTATTTTTTATTATCACCAGTGCATCGAACGAATCAAATGACTAGTTTAATATATACACTATCAATTTATACCCTTTTTAGTAATTTACCATGTAAAAAAGCAATCTTTTTTTGTACAATTTAAACAAAACAGATTATCTTAAAATTACTTTTCAGCTAAACTATCCAAACACAAATTGATTCTCACATAATCAACTATGTATAAAAAAAAATTATATATACAAATAAATAATTATTGAAATAATTTAATTTTGCAACTCTTCCAAACAAACACTTAATCAAAACTTTTCAGTTTTAAAATTCTTAACCAATGTTTTATGAGCTCTTGTTAGCAAAACCTAGTAACATTATGATACACCCAACCACGGGCAGCATTTTAGATGATTAGATCATTGGAATGTCTATCTCAGTCTAGCTCCTTTGTTCCGAAATTTTAGAGGTTGTTAGCTAGAATAAACCACATTTTTCCCTATGAGAGCCAAACATTATGGAAATGGCCACTAACATTTTTTAATTTTTTTGGTTTGGTTCCATTGTCCGAGGCAAAGCAGCATCCAGCCATCATAAGCACATTGCCCCCACATCTTTTGTTTCCCTTAATTATTTTGAGGACGATATCCTTAACAAGAGACAAGATTGCCAAAACTTGATTCCCCCTCTTGCACGTGGACTGTCCTCATCCATGTCAAAAAGAAATACTAAAAAAGGATTTTAGAGAAAAAGTTGGATGTTGGGTATCAAGAATGCAGAGAAACAAGCACCCTAACAACAAAATAGCACGCAAAGCCAGTGATCTTATTATCTTAATTAATATTTGATCGAAGGATTTCATAAACATACAAGTACTATATATATACATATACATTCTTCGCATAGTCTATATTTTGTTGGAAGTGGGAACAGAATAATCGAATTCAGCCCACAATTCGACCAAGAATTTCCTTTGCATTTCGGCTAACGTGTTGCAGCGGAGCTCAGGAATTGAACAACATTAATTGGATGCTCAATTTTTTTTTCATTTTTTTATTTTTCTTTTTGTCCCTCATCATATCCACTCTCTGATTGATGGAGATCCCATTCCCATTTTGGAGCATAGATTTGATTTTGAAATTTGACACTCTTTGAGACCGTTGTGTCACTGATAGGACATTACCGGCATTATATCCGGATTCAGTGCGTGCCATTAATTAGTGGACTTAGAATAAGAATTGGGAACTGATGACGATAAGAATCTTGACCAAAGCATGAACGACTGCACAAGAGAAAAGATCTATGTACAATCGTGCCTCTAGTTTGGTAACAAATTTTGGCTAATGTTGGAAACTTGTTTTGTTACTATCATTAAGTGGCCATGATAGCGCAAGTGGGTTGTAACAGCACAACTTATGTGTGACTGGCCATTCAACTTTCTGTTTTATCAGGATAATGGTTTTAAATTGTGGTCACCAATCGTAATTATGGCTTCAATATTGCGGTCGTGATTACTTCTACAACCACATCACAGCAATAATTATGAACATGTTGACTATATTTTTCAGCAATATTCTACATCACTGTTTTATGAAGCAGATAAGCATCAACTGATCCTGCTTATTGATGTATTCCTGTCTCCCAATATCAAAGCTGAAAAGAGCTCCATGGTGAGAAAAGTTCGGAATCTTTTTAAAAAGAAAGTTTAATTATATATCCTACAATAATTACTATAATATTACTCTCCTGGGTACTGGATAGAATCACAGATTATTAATTACTAAGACAAGAAGGCCTCCTCCAAATGCTCTTTTTAAGATTTCAACTTTAATTTTAGGTTCAAAATCATGTTTTAAAAATCAGGTTAATTGAATTGGTTGGTCATGAACTAATAACATTTTCAGTTATATATAAAAAGGAAGTTGCACCATTTTGTAAGATTATCAGGAGCTTGCAATAAAATTTTCTTTCTATGTTATAAATCCAATAAAATTTTCTTTCTATGTTATAAATCCAATATATATATATTAAATACACCCAATTTCGTTCGTAGGTCGGAACATTTTGGGAGAAGGTTGTAAATTTTTTATGCATGCTAGTGGTTCTAATAATGGGTCGTTTTCATTCTCTTGCGAATGCAAGCTTTTCTGTTCTTTTTACTTTCTGTTTGCCTTTGGCACTTTGGCAGAATACGCAACAATTATCCAATCTGTGCTGTGAAGGATATGCTTTGTGATTAGGCAATAATCACACCTTTTCTTTTTCTTTTCTTTTTGTTTATTTGTCGTAGCTGCTACCCCCAACAACTTTTTGAATTAAGTGGAATTTGTTCTTTTGGTATCTTCTGAGCAGGGAGCCAATGGTGCATGTTGCACTACTCAAATGCGTTTTTCTGGTAAAACCGGTTCCTGTAATTTGCCCCATAATATGCAGCCGCAAGTTTCCCTAAAACAAGTATCAAATAAAATATTATGTACCAAACCTGAATTGTAGCAATGCTAATATTCCTGTTAAAAATTCACTTGACTAGGAACTGCAGGTAATGTTTATTTATCAGACATAAAAAATAAAAAAAACCTCATAAGATTTATGGTAAGTTACAATGGCCTCTTTTAAAGTGTAATACAGTTACACTCATCATCTTCCTATTTGCAAAATAATCACTAGAGGTCTATGAGATTTTCTAAAATTATACTGACCTCCATTATAAATATCTATTTATTAATTTAAATGACCAAAAACATAATATGTAATATATAATTATTAATGATAAAATTATAATATTTTAACAATATTTAACATACATATTAATAAGAAAAATATTTGTTTATCATAAAGTATAATTATAAACTTCATCTTTACATGATAAAAGTAGTAGTTTAATTAATTTATATGTCAAATATTATCAATATATATTATTTTTGTTATTTAAATTAACAAATCAAAAGCTGACAAGAAGTGTCACATAGAACTGTATTAAATTCCAATGGAGATCAGTGTAATTCACCCTTTTAAATTAATCCACTATAAGAAATATGCGAATTGTTAACAGCATTACTGATGAGTTTTTAATTTTTTTTTTCTTGTTGGTATGTATTTTACCGATGTCGACTCCAACAACTATGGGACGCCAGTTTTCTTGGGTATCGAGAGAATAACATTGATGGGATAATTGCGTCGTCAGAAACTTCTGACTCATCTTTCGATAGCTAAATTAACTGAATGTCATCCATAAAAATATAAAAATAGGTGACAATTGGGTTGTCAGGGTAATAATAATAATAATATTATTATTATTATTGACGAGTTTTAGATTAAAAAGGATTTTAATTTTTAATGTTACCAACTCCATTACCAAGAAAATTTATTTTCCCAAATCATATTAGCCACATCTTATCAAAAAATATTTTTCACATCTTGTTTGTCTATGTGAACCCCACCACTACTTTCAACCTATTGACCCATGCTCAATTGATTCTCTGGGTTAATCGTCTCTCTATGTTTGCTCCAAATTAACCCAATAGCTGGGCTTGAAACCAAATTGGTACAAATGAACCTAAATGGTTTAAACATCTAAATACTTCTTATATTTGTACTTATTACATGATTATCTAACTTTTCTTTCATTAATGAACTATTGTGTTCACATATTACACTCAAAAATTGTCTAACACTGTCATAAAATTTCAGTTTAGCCCCCCATCTAGGTGATCTATCATATATCCATCCATGATTTGCTTGAAAGAAATATTGTGCGCATGACAAGTTTCAAACCCTAAAAATTTTGAATAGAATTACATTAAATTTTGACCAAAAATTAAGAACAAAGTTTTATGTTTTGTTGTTCTTTTAAATGTTAAACAATTTCGACATAGTCTCCTATTAAACTAAGAGACTCCCATTAATTTTTTATTCAACTACGTGTATCTTTAAATGTTTAAATTTTTTTGACAAAGCCTCCCCTTAAATTAGAAGTCTCCTATATATTCTTAATTCAATTACTTTTTTATAGGTTAATAAAATTTTGATAGAGTCTCCACTTAAATTAGGTCTCTCCCATAATTTGAATATTCGGTCAATTCAGCAATAAGAGATATTCAATAATAACCTCACAAATGTTCAAATTAACATGCAATTCAATTAATCCTAAATACCATTATAAAACACATCCCCTTATAACTTCACAACACGCCATCATGGAAGCAAAAGCTACAAATAAAATGTACAAAAGAAAAGTGGGTCTTCAAGGAGTGAAGAATAAGAAGAGAAAGGGGGAAAAGGGGAGAGGAGACTTATTTCGAGTTTGGTCTTCGCAACAACTTAAAAATCCATAAAACCTAAATTAAACAAGGTTTTTATTGGTCCCAAATTAATGCTCTTCCTCTCTGCTTTAAGTGGACACCTAATTTGCTTAATCTGAACTTGAGATGAGGGAGTTTCAGCCCAATTTCAACACCGCCCAAAATGCCTATGCAGATCTCATTTTTTGGGGAAGTAGTTGGCATATGAATTGAGACTTTACGTCTTAACTTTCAAACGACACCAGTTTAAGCTCAACTGGACTTTTGTAGACTGACTTATGCTCTTAACACTGATGACTGCCCAAGTTCCAGCAACAGCACCCTCTGTTCTGAATTTAGGGTCCAATTCAACCTAATAGTTAATTAGCCTTCAAGCTCTTCATCAAAGTTCTAGAGTTTTCTCTTATATTTTCTAAGGATAAAATATATTTATCTCCTTGAGGTACCAGGAAATGATACTCCACCCCATTTCACTAAAGGTGTGTCTGGTGCATTATCTTTTATGATTTGATTTTTATAAATTAAATACAAAATAATAATTATAAAATAAGTAATGGATTTCATTTCTATACACTGATAGCATAAAATCAAATATTGATAGATAAATTTTTACCAGCTTCGATGCTTTCTTAAATTTTTATCCGTTAACTGTTAAAATTGTTTTATATTATAGAAATTAAATTCATAAATAATATTATAAATTATATTAAAAATTAATAGTAATTGTTTTCTTAATAACAAGCATTTTAAATAAAGAAGCTATAAAATTAAATTAAATATTTATAATAATATTAAAATATATAAATAAATATTAATTTTTTAAAATAAATAACACATGATAAATAATATTAATATAAAATATTATTATATGAATGAGATTCAAGATATTAAAATAATTATTATAAATCAATAATTTAATTATTATAGTTAATAGTTAGTTATCTACATAATTTGACATTATTTTGAATTTTTATTAGTTTATATGAAAAATTAATTTTACACTATCAACTAATAAAAATTACAGAAATTGTCAAACCATGGTGGGTAATTATCATAGTGGGCAGTTATATAACATGATATAACACTTTTTCTAATTTCTATTGATTGATTTCTTTTATAATTATTATTTTAGAATTTTAATTTTGATGTACTAACACCATAAATGAGTCTTATAATATATTCAATCATATATTATTACGTAGTCAAAGTAAGTTACTCCTATATCCACTAATTGGAAAATCATTTAAATGGAATAGTTAATTAGATAACAATATAAAAAAAATTTACACTGTCAATGCATCAAAATTTAATTCTTATTTTTTATAATTTTATTTTTGTAATATTTTATTTTCATATAATATCAAATATAAAAAATATAATCATTTTCTTTTTCTTATAATATTTCCAACTTCTACATTTTTATCATAATAAGTGTAATGAATATAGAAAACATACTAAAATAATATTATTTGCGAATCATATTTATAGACAAATTTAAAAACAGTGCTGATTAAAATATTAATTTGTATCACTTATTTAAAAATTTTTATTTTTCTTACATATAATTATATTTTATATGAAATGTTATATTATTCATCATATATTATAAATTTATATATTAATTTTTATTAATTTATGTATTTTAATATTATTTTATATATTTATTTCATCGTCAATTATTATTTATTTAAAATATTTATTATTAAGCTTTTAATTGGGATAATTATTTAATTCAAAATATTAAAATTATCTATCATTTTAATATATAAAAAGAGATTATGATGAATAAGTTTATTTGATACATTGTAGGCATCAACCAACATGAAATTAATGCATAAAAATTAAATTCATTATTTATTTTATAATTATCATAGGAAAAGTTTATGCATCTTGAGAGGACGTTATCGCGGGGGGAAAGTTGCCAACACAGCTTTCCTTCTAGCTTTAAACCAATGGTGCCATGTTTCGAATCCCGAACAGAAGCAAACCTTTAGAGGAGGAGAGCAAGCTGATGAAGTGGCGTAGTTCTGATCAATGGGGAGATTGATGGCTACTGGCACCCAAGTTGCCTAGAGGGTAGTTTGTTCAGAGTTCAATTATTTAGACTTACTAGAGGGCATTTGAGCAATGGAGTGATACAAGCAGTGATAGATCCAAAATATTAAGTGACGGGGGCAAAAATAACACATGTGCATATCAAGAAGCTTAATATAATTTTTATCTTAATATGGGGTCAAGGTTGATAGGGTAATGGGGCAAAATGAATATATGCACATACTACTAAAAAATTTCTAAAACCTCTATGGGGGCAAGTGCCCCCAGTACCTTATAAGTAAATCTGTCCTTGGCTGAGAGTGTAGTTGAGCCCCAAGTGGGCACGGTGACAAGACTTTGATGCAGGTTTTGAAAGATAGGCTTGCAATGGATTCAATTGATCAGTTCCCCATATACTTTAAAGAAAGACGATGAATTGGGCCACCAGAAATTGAGAAAGTAGGCATATCCTGTTTGAGATCCATACAAAGGCAAAGCGAATGAGATATTATATAATTTATAAAAATCAAATCACAAAAGATAATACATCAAACATATTCTTGATGAAATTGAGTGAAGTGGAGGTTTTTCAAACAAATGGGGTGACATGTCATTTCTTGATACCTCAAGGGGTTAAATGTATTTTACCCCTTTCTAGAATATAAAGTTTAACATGTAAATGTCTATAGCACAAGATAAGTTTGAAATACATGTCATTAGCAATAATGTTGAAAAATATAATTAAACGTAATTAGAGCCCAAATGTTTGAAAAGGATCATTAGAGCCCAGATATTTAATCAATAATGTTGAAAAAGACATCTTGAGGTCCGGATTCTTTATCAATTCATAATTCAGTTTCTTTTGTTAAGTTCTTCAATTTTTAAATCGTTTGATTAAGATTTTAACTGAGTAATTTTGAAATTATGATGATAACGTAATTTGGATTGATTAATCTCAAATTGCTTTTTCATTATTTTGTGGAGAATGAATCTCAGATTTGAGATTTGGGTCGATTGATTCAAGGATTGAAGATCAACACAAGTTCAATGCACTTCATATGATTATATGTTCGTGCATAGCAAGTGTTTGATCATATTTTGGATGATTATCCAATAAAGAGAGTCAAGGGGATTGAAATTAAGATTAGAATTCAATTTACCCAACCTAGGAATTGTGATTATCTTGTTTGATCTGTGATAGAGATGATTGGAGAGGTTTCTAATTGTTGTTTTCGTCCTTGACTGGCCACCCAAAATAGATCGTAGTATTTTAAGTTTTTTTTTTTAAAAAGAATCAAACTAGTTTTGTTTTTTGACCACTTCACACCAATGTTGTATTGATTTTGGAAAATTCAATTTTTGTAGTATGGTCGGAACAGACCAAGTACCAGTTACCAGTCAAATCGTCTTACAAACTTTGCAAGAGTATTTGAATAGAATTACCTTCGCTTTGAGACATGTTCCATCTACACTCCCCAGTTCTTAGCAAATAAGCATTCTAATCTCCTGAACAATGCATGTAGGTGATAAACACAAATTTATTTGATGAATATGCTGACGGGTGAATCCATCCCAATGACCACACACTGATGATCTTTCCCACTAATCCAAACATGTACCAACTCAAAAATCTCATCTTGACCTTTCGCTCTGAGGATGATATCCTCCAAATTCCCGTGCGAGTTTGCCTTTTGTTTACTGGGTTTGTACTTCTCTCTTAAATTTTCAAGTATTTAATATTTATTATAGGGAAAAATGGGTGACCTAAACCATGAAACTCTTACCTAGTAAAAGATAATAACCTTTCTGTCACATTGAGGCTTACCCTCTAAATATTTATTTTATTTTTGTAAATATAATTCTGTTACTCTTGACATAAAAATATTTCACACCAACTACCTGGAAGGTCATCCAAAATTCTAAATAAAATATAATGCATGCCCTAAGTTCTGGTTACCTACGGTCCCCACAAAGAGCAAGTAAAACAACTAACAGCCCCACATATAATATGATCAGAGCTATTCAATTGGGAAGATCGTATTGTTAATCAACAATAACGAAAACCTCCCCTTTCCCCCGTTTCAAGGACTATATAAGTGGAATCTGTTTTTCTTTCCACAATACCAGGTCTTCAACAAAACCATACTACCTTTAGTGCATTGTGTGCTCTTCTCCATTACTAACAATGTTATTATTCTGTAGTTAACTTATGTCACTCAAGCATGGCCTTGGCAGCATCTACCAGTATTGGTCTAAAGTCATCGGTAGCTCGGCCAAGCACTGTGTACCCTTCCTTGTCCTCCACATCCACATCTGCTCCATGTCTTAGCAGAAGGAGAGCTACCTACAAACAAAACACAGCGCAGAGATTTAAGCCCCGGAGTTAATGTATGCTCCAAAATTATGAGATTCTAATAATAAAAAACTGTCAAAAAGTATTCCTCATCATTGACATCAATCTATTGTATGCCAATACTACAGAACAACTGATGAAGCCAATGCCAAAACACTTCAATCGCAGATTCTGCACAAGAATTTGCGAGTAATCCTCCTTGCACCTTGGAGAATCGAAAACTAATTTCTTTTATATATTGAAATTTGAAAAAGAAATATATCGATGAGCAAGAAAAGCTTATGAAAGGGAGAGGATGAGGTATCCTCGCATGTCACAAGAAAAAACAAAAGAAAGCAAGTAGGTCCTTGGGCCATGTAACAAGGCATACCAGTCTCTCTGAATATCTGATAGACAAACACCTCTAAAAAGACTATCTGCAGAATGTACTACATAGAAGATAAGAAGTAATCCTAAATATGAAGCTCCCTTGAAGATTCTAGCATTGCTTTCCAACCAAAGATACCAGAAAATAGCAAAAGCTGAACATTGCCAAAAGAGCTTAGCTTGTTTATGAATCCCAAAGCTTCTGAATCTATTCAGAAAAAAAACTATTCTGAATTTATGAATCCCACATGCTTTCAACAACCACTAACCAGAATTTCTTCTTAAGTACCAAATGGTAGTAAACAGTATGCTAAAGTATTGACAAAGCAAGTATTGTGTCAATCCTCATTTTTTATTGTCTCATCTTATGTAAAACCCTTATAAACATTTAAAAAAAAATTGGAAAAAAGAAGTTACTCAAAAAAAAAAAGTTAAGTTTGGATTCTATTCCTTGTTTAGTCATACTGGACCTTTTTTTATTTTTCTTTTCAATAGTACTATAGGCAAACAGTAATTATGTGCTATTTTCTTGTGAAGATGAGCTAGCCAGCTATTGCACTTGTATAAATATAAATATCATGTTAGTAATATCAAGAGTTCTTTACGGGTACAAAATTTTATTAGGGCATTTATCATCAATACAATATAATTTAATGAGTTATGCAAGTGACTAAAGTGAGGAGATATGTGTTGCATCTTTTGTTCCTTCCTAATCAGCATAAATTGTTCATTTCATGCAAATTTCTTCTCTGTGCAGAATGAATTCGTTCATTTACAATTGTGCAGCTAAACCCCTACCACTTTTTTGTTTTTAAATGAAAAAAAGAAGCACGTAGATGAATTAAAAGAATAAGAAACAACTTCCGGAATTAGTAAAGAACAATATAAGTTTTGAACAGCTCAAGTTTGGCATTCTATTCTTTGCGGTTGATGACCAGGCATTACAAAGAACAATTATAGTTCTTATAAAATAATTGTTGCGAAAAGACTAAGTTCAGAGGAGCATACTTGCATGATTTAACTGTGAACATTGAAAAATCATCATAGAATGCTTCCAGGAAAGTTCACACAAAAAAAAAAGGAAAAAAAGAAAATGGAGCCATGCTATTTGGACAAAAAGATCTTGAACAAAGAGATTACCAACAATACATGGAGCAATATAACTGGATTTTAACTTGTTAACAGAAATCAAGAGAAAGGACAGTGGATAAAAACCAACTCACATCATTTGTAAAAAAAACTCATGTACTATTTTTTGTACTAAAAAGTGTTCCCCAAAAATGAAAAAACTTGGATAATCATTGGATCATAAGAGAAGAAATAAATGAACTCAAAAACAAAAAGTCATACCAGCTTATTCATTGCACAATTGTGTAAGAGTTTTGCAAAACAAATTCATTAAGCAAGATGAAGATGTCAAGGAAATTACAAATAGAGCTATGATCATAAAAATTGAGAGCATCTATACACATATTAGAAACATACAGATTTCTAAGAAATACTGTACAAAGACACCCTGTTAGTGCATATTTTTACAGTCATATGCACACTTATAAAATAAACACACCTCTTTGTTATGGCAAATCACAGCATTCATTAGAGGAGTTTGACCAGCTCTATCAACAGCATCAACCTCTGCTCCTTCTTCAATAAGAAGTTCACACAGCTCAGAATTCCCAGTGCTGGCTGCCCGATGCAATGGGGTGCAACCAACCTGATCACAATAAAAGGCATATACTAAATTCTTATACGTGTCATCTTTAACAAAGGGATCATAAAGGGAGGGGGATATTCAAGCCATAGCACAACAAATATATCAAATCTGTACATGCTCCAACCTTGTCCTTTATATTAATCTTGGCATCATGGGAGATGAGCTTTTCTGCAATCTTCAGCCAACCTTTGCTGGCAGCATAATGTAGAGCAGTGCGACCCCCATTATTTTTCAAATTAACATCAGCTCCTACCAAAAACAAAGAAGTACGGCATTTTAAGATAATTGATGAAGCTCTCCATGTTGTGAATGAAATACATTCATAAGAGCTATTGATCATTGGGACTTCTTTTTAATACTAGACTTTGGAACCTTGAAGAACTATTCCACAAATTAAAACTGATAAACACCACACCATAACAACCTACATATTCATTCAACTTGTCTGAAATGCAAACAGAAAAGATACATTTCAACTCTGTTAAACATAATATGCAATTGAAATCAATACACACAACATCGTTCTTAAAACTTTGTACTAAAGTACGTTTAAGGTCCACTCAATCACATGCAGAGCAAATCAAACATGAGCAGCATCAGAAAACAAACGTATAATCACTTATCCACATAGCCTACAATTCAATCAATTTGGGGTAAAAAAAATAAATAAACAGAACATGCTACTTCATTCACATCAGGAAAAACAACCATATCAACGAATTTAAATAAAGCATTGACCTTTGCTCAACAATGCTTCCACTATCTCCAAATTCCCTATACTGGATGCAGAATGAAGCGGTGCCCAACCTTCTTCATCTACATTGTTTATCACACTCGATGGTGCATCAACAGACAGCAGTATCTTCACCACCTAAATAGCCTCCCAACCACAACCAAAAAAATAAATATAAATAAATAAATAAATTTCTGAATGCAGTGAAACATTTGTGTGTGTGTGAGAGAGAGAGAAGGGTGCTACCAAGCTTTAATTCACTATAAACGCTAATTTTCGATTCTGGTCAGAGAAGACACAAAATGCACAAAGGAAACATTTTCACGGCAATTGAAGGAGTAAGTAAGGAGACCCTTTATGAGTAGGGTTCAAGGGGGAATGGTGACCTGGGAGTGACCACATGAAGCGGCAACGTGGAGGAGGGTGCGGCCGTCTTCGTTGGTAAGGGAGAGGGCTTTGGAGAGGTTTTGAGGGGAGAGAGACTGAAAAGTTGAGGACTCGCCAGTTTCAGCTGCTTTGAAGAGGTCCTTGTCTTTGATGTTGATGTTGTTGTTGTCGTTGTTATTGTCTTTGTGCTGCTTCTCTGCTTCTCGAGGGTCTACTTCCATCTCCATTTCTTTCTCCACTGCAGTATATGTGACGGAGAAATGTCAAGAGGGGGAGGCGAGATTGGGTTTGAGAGGTTGAGGAGCTTACGCAACAGTGGCTTTGTGAGCTTCAGGAGCTTATGTGGGAGTGGGTTCGGAGGGGTTGGAACGCGGATTGGGGGATCTGGTGGTGGGGTAAGCGGAGTGGAGGATCTGAAGGGTGGGATGCCGACGAAGGTTCGAGAGCCGGTGGTGGAGCAAGATTGGCCGCCAAGGAGGATGGAATGCCGACGAGGGTGGAACCGGTGGTGGGGGCTTCTCCGGCGAATAACACGCAGGTAGATAGGACCTATATTTCATCTACGGAGAGTCTACACGATGTCCCACAAAAAGTGACTACAAATAACCGTGCTCAAATTTTTAACTCCATACATACACCCTCTACAGGGACATACGGTGGCTGACATAGACACCCACCTAGGGTGTTAAAATAGCATAACAGTTTACTAGAATGGAATATATTTTACTCATTGGCCCAAGACTTACAATACAAGATGCATAACATTTTAGAGCACGTATAGATGAAGGATGAAAGTTGAGGTAAATTTTCTTTGGATGGACTCTAGGTGTAAATTTATACATGGAAACATCCATGGAAATTTTATCGTTACTTTTATCATTGAATCAAACACACCCTTAATATTATACATTGTTATGTGACATTATAGAAGATAAGGTTAATTATAATGGACTTTAACTTCTATGCATTGACTGTCATTCAATTATATATTGACATCAGCAAAAATAATTAAGTCTTACGCATACTATTTGTAAAGTAATTCAAATACGATTATTTGATTGGATGACATTCAATGCATTCATCATATTAACCTTTTTCTAGGATATTTAGTATAATTGCGTTCGTCGTCTCTATATTTTACAAAATTACACTAACATCCCCTAAATATATTAATTCATTAAATTAAGTGATAAAAATATAATACATGACAAGTGTAAGTTCTAACATCCTTCATAAGCCACCACTTTTAGTTGTGCAAGTTTCTAGAAGTACCCATGTATTTCAATGGCAATAAACCAATCCCTCAAAAAATAATTTTATAAGGACTAATGGTATATCTAGTATTGTCTTGCACATATTCATAACATTAGCAAGGGATGAGGCTCTTTTCAAGAGAAATCTTTTCGTTTCTATTATGTTTCTTATCTAAGATGATCAAGTTAAAAAAGAAAACATGTCCTGAATGATGAATCTCAAGAAACCTACCTTCTCGTCTTCAAAATGAAGCAGATCCATCAAAAGGTTCTCATTTTATCAAAATGATCACTCGCTGCACCAGAAATGCAAGTTTGTTCACAAAGAAGACATCACAAACAAAAAACATTTGTTCTTCAAAAGTTACATACATCGGAAGGAAGCAGAAGAGCTTAACTATTGTCTCTAAATTCATACATTAGAAGGAAATCTATATTAAAGAATTTCATCTTTGTGGAATAGAAGTATTGGTCATGCTTTCAAACGAAAACTTCCTCAAGAAGTTGACATTCAAATAGGAAAAAATCACAAGGCGGTGAAAGGCATTTCCTGCTGATCCTATATTCGATGAAGAAAAGTTTCTATCAAAGTGCAAGACCAATAGAAACATTTTATCCTTTGCATCTTAGCTCTATTTCACAATGGAACTCTTGTTGAAGATATCTATATATTTGACTGGATAGTGAGAAGACAAATAGATGAGGAAAAGTCATCTAGGGTTGGAACATTGCAAAAATATTATTTATGTTCTTCTTCATTCTATTTGTAAAAAGTTGGACTTTCTACCTCAAAACTTCAATCAAAATCTGGGGGGTTCTCAGGTGCAGATGATATTGTTATCTGCAGGATGAATATGTGCACTGGTTGTATAGGTAAAGGACACGTGTAAGTGGAGGAAACTGTTCTGGTATTTGTGTTGACTGTAATTAGCAAGTTAACAACCTCTCTGTCCTGATCATTAAGTGAAAATAATAAGCAAAAAATGGAAAGGAAAAAAAAAAGAAAAAGAAAATGAATGATCATCTGCTTTAAAAAAACCCTGTCTCCTTTCACCTAGCAGATCACCACCACCGGCAGCTACCGCCAGCCACTACCAGCATAAGTACGGGCTTGATATCGACACCCCACATCGTGTGACACAGAAACCGTGAAATGAGACGAAAACCTAATAGGAAACGTAAAGCATGAGGCGGCAGCATGGCGCAATGGCCTCCAACAGAGCCAACCACCAATGCAGGGCAATCGTTAAATGACGTGACGAAAAGGCAAAGGTTGTTGGCTCGGTAAACGCGGTCGACTGGTCGGTGGTTGGCCGCGCCACTTTCGTGCGTCGTGGGAATGAGTGCATGATGACCATTGATCATTTGATTTAGTGGAAATCTGGGTTTCATTTTGCAAAGGTGGAATAGTGCCTTCGTTGGATGAGGTGAGATCTGATTGAATATTTTTTTTCCGGTTTTGGTACATGATGTGGGTTTAATTTTGTGATTCGTATGGTTTCACCGAATTCGATTTTATAAGGACGCTACCCCATCTAAAACCCCAACTAAGAGAAGGGGAATACGTAATAGAAATTGAAATTTTGTTGTTCAATTTATGCAAGCGCATCATTGATTGGAATTTGGGTTTGGTTCAACTTGAATTAGTTTGTTTGGTCTTAAAGTCTTTTTGTTATAATACCCAGATGAGTTTGTTTGGTCTTGAAGACCCTTTTTTTGCGAATAGTTTTATTTATTTTGGATGCTTTTGTGTTTCACCTGTTCCATATGTTTCAATATTGTTTTTGTTTGGGTTTTATGCTTGGAAGTGAAAGTGTGGTTGGGTGATAATGCGGATCACAACTATGTCGTATGTAGATGTCGAACCATGTAGCCATTAAAACTAAACTTGATATGAAGAAGCTAGTCATAGAGAAAACAACCTTGTACATGTAATTCTTTTTCCCCATGTCTGGCTTTTATGTTTTGGTCATGTTCCTTTCTTATTATAAATTTGTTAAAACTATTCTTTGATTGAAACTCTGCCAATCACCCCTTTCCCCCCTTTGTTTTTTGGTTCTTTTATTCGACAATGATGAATCATGTGATCATTGTGTCGTGTTATTTTTTGTTAAATATTTCTTGTTAAGTTAGCAGTAATAGTTGTGTTGATTGAAATCGTTGTAAGCACCTATACTTCGTAATAATTGATTTTTCATGCATGTTTGTTCCAAGTATTGTCTGTCAGTTTAATTGTGTATTTATGGTAATTAGGATTGTGAAGTCCAAGTCCCTAGTTGGGTGGCAAGGAACCTATATCAGGTTAAGGTAGCTTTGCAGTATGTATGCATAAGCAGCTTGAATAATTATTTATGGTGTGCATTTGTAAATGATGTTTGTTGTGTTTCTTTGTTTGTATTTGTTCATTTGAAGTGGTGAATTACCTCCCAAAACCCCACATTGGGGGAGTCTCGTACATTGGGTTCGTGTTTGACTTGAAGGAGTGCATTGTAGTCATAGGGAAGGAAATGTCTAGTTTTTTTTTTTTTTAAGTAGTTGATTACATGTAATATTAAGGTAGACTATGATTGTATAAGTGGTAAACTGTTTAGGCATTTTATTGATGGGAAGAAATAATTTGCTTGAGGTGTTGTGGAATTTGAAAGATGAGCAACATAATTTTTTTTGTGTTTTGTTGGCTATGAAAGATGGTTTTGATTGTGGAATAATTTTACTGAATTGATGTTAATTTTAATAGGGAATATATATGATTGAGATGGAAGAATGGCAGAATGGATAACTTGGAGATGTAAGAAGGCATGTATTTGATAATGGAGTAGAGGTTTAAAAAGTGAAGGTCTTGTGAGAGGAATTAGAGGTGTTTGGAAATATGTTTTGTATGTACAATGGCAAACGGAAAGGTCAAAATGAACTATATTTTCGCATAATTTAGTTTGAAATTTGCAATACATTGTGATTAGTGTGTGTACAAGTTGCTGAATCAGAGTGAAGTCTATGGTTTTTTTTTTTAAGGTATATTTATTTTGTTTGAATGAATGAATGTGATTGATTCCATTTGTGTAAGATGTAATTGTAAACAAAATTGGTTGTGAGAAGGTTTTGGAACACACCCACGGTGAAGGAACAGGTATAAATTGAAGGTTCAGATTGTTATCCTCTTTAGTTTTAATTTCATTGGCTTGGTTGCAAATTTTATTTTGATATGAACATGGACCAAAAGAAATTTGCACAAATACTAGTAGCTTTTAATTTTCCAATAGCATACACTTAACTTGAAGCATACAATAGGATGCAGTGTAAGAGGGAGAAGCCCAGGAAATGAAAACTCTGACAATACCAATAATTTAGAATATGTTGATTCGGGGGTGTTATTCGTAATTTAAATATAAAGTAAAAGAATGAGAGGGGGTTTGTGCATATTTGTACACGTGGTGGCATATAAGTGTCAATCAAGTTAAATTGGAAATAAGAAAATAACTTGAAGGTCAATGAAAGAGTGCGAATTAGTTATGTTGTTATTGGAATTTTATTTTTGGTGTGTTGTTATTGGAATTTTACTTTTGGTGATGAAGTCACTGGGTAGGGGTGGAGGGGAAGTGGATAAGTGTGAGAAAGTACAAAATTTGATTTATTTTCACTTGTGTTCTATTGTGGTGTGAGTTAAAGAAGGGTAGGCTAGAATAGGCCAAAACAGGGTTTTAGGCCCAAAAAACATAAGAAAAAAGGAAGCGGCCTACAAGTTGGGACATTACAATTATACATTACCTACTCGTAGAGACCAACTAAAAGGAACCAGACAAAGCCCAAGTCAATGCTATGTTTAAGGTGATTAAAAAAAAATGGACAAGGGGCAATCAAAGAAAATGAAAAGTAATGGTAATGCAAAAAAAATGGAGGGCACCAGACGTTCGTCATGTGGGAATGGTGATAATGATATTGGTAAGTAGCTTGATAGAAATAACATTAATTGAAGGATGATGCTATATATATAAGCAGCAAATACTATACTCCGAAAAGAACACATAAACAGAACCTAGGCCACCAATTACATGCACCAACCATCAACCAATTCAGTTTCCCCCTAAACTTAAAGGAGACTCACACAGCCAAAATTTCAACCAATAGTGTCAATAACGGAGACACATTAAATGTCCTGTTCTGATATAGATAGCTGAAGAAAGTATCTGGCAAACTATAGACTGAAAAAAATTGGATCCTTTCCCTAATCACCACAACAATTTACCAAGGTTTTTTCGTGCGCAAGTCTATGTAAATCGGGAGTTCGGCTATTCGAAGCACATTGTGTTCGAAAAGTCGACGACATCCATTTCTACTGACTCAAGTAACAAAGGATTCCAAAAACTTACATCAAATTCAAAGGAACAAGTTTATAATGAGTTGAGATAGAAAATATTTGTTTAGAAGACCCTTCCCTAAGAATAGTACAAGTGAGGATAATGATCAAGTTTTCAACACTGTATCCTAGCAACAAGATCATCACCAGGTACCTAATTTGTTGGATCCTCAAATTAGACCAAGTAAATAGAGAAGTTTCAAGCATTTTGCAAAAGCACAAACAAATAAAAATAGTAAGTAATTCTGCCACTTATGTCATATATTAAAAATTAGAGCATGATAGCAAAGTGCATCATTTGGTGCAGTAGCAGCAGTTAATATAGTTTCGGACTGGACTCGAGGTTGGAATATTTCATAACAATCTATAAACATAAATGTCAGGGTGAATAAAGCAGTGTCTACTCTCATACTAATATTTATGTCGATTATTAAAGCACCTAATTAGTATAATGGTAACAATTAAGATGCCACTAATTTTGTCTCCAATAATATGAAAGGGTCTATCATGCATCCACAAAATAAAGGCATACAAAATCACAAAAAGCACACAGTCTTGCACATTCAATTTCCCAACTCCTTCCTTGTGATCACCTGTAGTGAAAAACCCAAGACAGTGACTAGTAATTTGTGAAAGAAATCAAGACGGAAAAGAAAAAATCATTTGAGTCAAGAATAAACTTGAGAGTCTTTACCTTGTGTTGTCATTTGATTGGATGATAGATGTGAACTCTCAATCGAGGAACCCTTCCACCTTTAATGACCTCAAAAATGCAGATGTCGTTATGAGCCAAACGATTTTCCACTGTAAACCACTCTCATCCATTTCCGAACATCACATTGTCCCTATTATCATACCTGGTGCAGCAGACATTCCATTTGCTGGCACCATGCATGAGCACAATTGTATATCCTTTTTGTTTTTTGTTATAGAAAGCAGGCAAATTAATCTGGAAAAAGTCATTTGATGTAAGTAAGTAGCATATTGAATAGGGTAAATATAATTAAGTCAGATTGGGTCACAAAAAATATACTAGTTTGCCATGACGAAGACCAGATCGAGAAAGCTTGATGATAAGGAAGTCATGTTGTCTGGAAGGCTGCAGCTATGTGTTTGTGTAGGTAGGTGCCGAGGCCAATTCAAGGCTCTAATTAGTCTCTTTGGTCTATTTCCTTGCACTGGTAGAACAAAAGTAGAACAAGTTATTCTGAGGTGAGCATATAGGAGAAAGTAGCAAATTCAATAGTAATATATTAAATTCACTTTGATAGTGTGGGCGTAGGGATGGAGGTGGGGATAGAGTCGGGGTTGGATATGCGGATGGAGTCAGGGATGGAGACAGGGATGGGGAAGCTTGTGGTGATGGAATTGAATTGATAGTGTGCTCGAAGTTGTTATAGATGATTTCCAGAGAATTCGGAGCCATTACATTAATAGCAAATGTTTTGTCGGCATCAAATTTGAATACCAAAAGGTAGTGGAGTTGTATGCTGTAATTGTGGGTGAAAGCGGACCAGCCTTGTTCAAAATAGAAACGACCATTCGTCTCAGAACAGGTGACCCTCCATTTGTTGCCATTTGGAATCCTCAATATGACTTGGTTAGGTAGATGGTCCCTATGAACTGAGGTGAAGGCTCTTGGCAATTGCTTTAGTAGAATTCACAGTCAACATTAGTACATACATTATTTACATACATGAAGTAGGAGGTGGAGAAAAAAAAAAGTGAAAGTGCTTACAGTTCGGACAAGGTCAGATTGGAAAATTATCTTGATGAAGGTGTTAGGTAAGAAAGGGGGAGATAACCATTGTAAGGCATTGTCTGCATAGTCATTTAAGTCAAATACTTTTGATATATAAAAAGAGACGAATCATGGCAATTGCATCTGCTGTGAAGTGAGAAAAGTTGGAAAAGAGTTTTATCTTATGGAAAATTAACTTTCAGTATTATGTTATAAAAAATTGTCAGCAATTTAATATACAGTATGTAACTATAAAAATCTATGTACACATAAATTGATGTTCACCAAAAGTTGATTAAAGAAGAAGAAGTATCCGGTAAACTAATCTGTTGAAGATCTATGTTATCTGAAGGGAAGACAGGGGGTTGAGCACAAAACAGGAGTACAAATGAATAACCAAGTTTAAAAGCGTGTTGTATACAATAATGATAGTCATGCGAACAAAGCAGTACCAACTTAGTTGGGTGATAAAGTCGTGAAAGAACACAAGTTGGCAGGATCATAACTGCTTAATAAAACCAAATTATGAAATGGCAGACGCAGAAAATCATCAAAGAAACTATCATAGGCATGCATCTACAACCATTATGAGAAGGAAAACGAAGGAGTTCGCCTAAGAGAAGGAAAGTGAAATGGTTATGGGTAGGCACTGGATGAATAGTTGGGCAAGACCATTATGGGAATCGGTGCAAATATACATATGCGGGGCATGCCTATAAACCGGATGGGAAGGTGAAATGGTCAGCGGTTATATTTTTATTTAATTATATTTGATTAGTTGGTTAAATTTTTGTTGTGGTTGAGGAGTGATAAAATCAAATTTTCATAAATGGTAACTTTTAATATTTAGTTTTGGATGATTAATTGAGTGGTCGGTTATACTAAGGTGGAAAAGCATGCACTATTGCTTGTGGACTATAAATAGGATTGAGTGACTGTTGTTATTCCTTTTGTAAACTGAATTGGTTGCTTTAAAATTTTGTTAACATAATAATTACCGCAATATCTTAGAAAATAGATAAATAATGAATAATCAGCAATGAAAATCATAAATATTGAATCAAACTATACAATGCACATGATATTATTTAATTCTAACATCCAATGTTTATATAATTTAAAAATATTATATAAACTGATTATATTAAGAATTTTTTTTACATGAACTTACTTTTAATCGCTTTAAAACAGATATGTACATGTTCTCTAGTTTTTTAATTTTAATTTTGAACTTTATTTTAAAAAAGTATTATATATATATATATATATATATATGTTGTGTAATAGAAAATAAATACTATAGCATTTATATTATTCACGCATGCATAAAAAAAAGTGTAACCTTGTTAAACTTTTTCTAGTGCAATGAAATAATTACTGTAACTTATAAAATTAACTGAATTTGTAATAATATGACTAAGTCAAAGTATAATAAAAATTAGTTGTCAATCCGATAGAACTAAAGTTTGGTATCATTTTGTTTAGTTAGTAGTTATTTATTTATATAAACGCTTGATGTTACAAAATATATAAGTAATTATACACCATGATTTAGTAATTACGTGAATATTTAAAATAATATAGATAATAAATTTTTTATGTAGCTACAGTAATTTTTAAGTGAATCTATAAAAAAAAATGAAATTGTAATGGTATTACGAATTATCTTATATTCGATGTGCTTTTAATTAAAATAGAAGATGAATAATCTGGTAAAATCATAGAACAATAAATTTAAGTGCGCGTGGCAAAAGCCATATAGGAGTGGCAATAGCCAATCCGTCCTTTTATTTATTGATAGTGTTAGTAAACCACGCTTAATTTAGTTATTATAACATGTGCCTTTTTTATTTGATGATTTAACTGATTATATATGGATAGTACAATATTATTCAAACAAAATAGTAAGAATATGGGAAAAAAAATATGAACATTTTATTGTTTTTTCGCTTCTTGTTTGTATGTTAAAATATGTTCGAACTAATCAAAGCGAAATTTAGTATTATATTGGGTTAGAAAATTCTACAAGTTTATTTCAACCAATTGGTTATAATTTTGCAGAAGGTGCTTGCTCAAGTGAAGATGTTATTTTTATCTTCACCTACAAATTTTATGTGGCTTAATAATAGATCGACACATGGAAGTAATAAATGTTAAGATATGGTGCGTTCAAAGTGCTGAGCATGAATTTATAAGTGACACGCGTGAAACCAAAAGTTGCTTCCTGACATTGCAATGGGCTGTTGTAGAGTAGTTTTTTATTTTATTTTAAATCTCAAGTGTAACACTTTGACAATCTGATGCCAACCATTTTTTTCTTTTTAAGTTTAATCAATTCAAATTAAAAGCTTGTTTGGACTTCAAGATCTTTTCATGTTTTTTTAGATAAAATTTTTTAGTAAAAATAGAATGACTAAAAAAAATAAAAAATAAATCTTTTTTGGAAAGTTAAAATTTTCCTCTTATAAAATAATTTATTTAATATTATATTTATAACTTATGTTCATACAAAAGTTAATAATATGAATTTATACATGAAGCACAATGGTTAACATTAAAAAAAAATTACAAGCAAAAGATTCTAGCATGGTTCCACAGTGTCATTAATTATAAACTGAATATTATAAAATTAGAAATATAAAATCATATATTAATTAAATATAAGTCCATAAGTTCCTAGTAGTTGCCTTCCATTTGACGTTAGTTGGCTAATCTGAAACCAACAGAAATAAAAATAAAGAAAAATGACAATTTTTTTAAAAAAATTTCTTAGTAAAAAATGAATGGCTTTCAAATTTTTGAACTGTGATTGGTTTCAGCGGTGTTTACACGGAAAATACACAAAGCTACAATAACGTGATATGAACATAATCGATTATCATAAAATATGCCAAGTAGAGCATGTCATGCATATCTTATCAAAGTTATGATTTTTTTGCTTCCATTTGTTTGTTTGTCTCACACATAGTTGAATGTCTTATCTCAGGGAATTCCCACTCTTTCGTGTTGTTCTTTACATCGTGATGACAAAGCAAGGTTTTTATGCTATTCTAATCGAGACAGATAACATAACAGAATCTTATATGCATCTCTTTACCTTGACAGTGATTAGCGGTAAATTTTAATCGATCATATGCTTTTTAAATTAATTAATAGTTATTGTGCATCAATTCATAATATGAAATTCATACAATTAATCCATAAATAAAGAATTAAATAAAAGTTCATAAATTAATCAATAATTTAAATAGTAATACATAAGCTAAAATACATGCAGAAAATTGGACCAAAATTAAATAAGCTTGACCAAATAAATTATTATCCATAAAAATTTTTAAACCATATAGTTGCTAATCTAAATATTAATTTCAAAAGGGACTAATATTAAGAATTTTTTTTATTAAATTTTCTCTTGACATTTTATCAAAGTCCATGTGTTGGTCATTGTCATCATAAGGTCATAATAATTTTGATATTTCAAATTCATGTACAATAACCTTCACTTATTCTTAGTATTAAATTTTAATTATATTTTGCATGTACTTTAAGTTCCTTATAGAAATTACTATAAATATTGGCAACTCAAATTAATATAATATTACATAAATAATATGATAAATTCTAAAATGGAAGAATGGTAAATTAATGTATAACATATAATAACACAAATAAAAAGGAACTTTTGATTGATTTTAATTAAATAATGAATCATGTAAATATAAAAAAATAGAATAAAGGAAGAAGGAGTGAGCGATGGTAGTCCATATTGGACCAGTGAAAGTGAAAAAGAATACTTAAGTAGTAAAATTAAAAAAGAAACCGAAGCACAGTACACCGACGGAATTGGGGAAGAGAGAAGATAATTCTTATAATTAAGTGATAAACAAAAAGAAACCAAAGGGCAGTAAACTAATGGGACTGGTGAGGAGAGAAGATGATCATCTTAATTAAGTAGTTAGTATCATAACAAATACTTACAATTGATATTTACTAAAATAAAAAGGAATCTTAATTATTAATTTCAAATTTATATAAAATATAATTTAGATTAAAATTATTCATATCAAATGTAATTTACATTGAAATTTATTTATTGTTTTTATATATATATATATATTTATAATAATTTTTTCCATATATATATATATATAAAAGGGATTCTCCATAATAACTATCCATTTGGTGTGCAACTTTTTAAATTTAAAAAAAAATACTCTTCTTAAGCATATCACAAAAACTACTTTCAGATCTACAACTTCAAAAACAAATACCATTAATAATAACTCCTCCAACTTCTCTTTTTTTAATTCATTAATAAAGAAAAATGATTGGCACGTATGTTCCTGTGAATTTGCTAATACATATAAACATGATGAGAGAGATAGGAGGGAAAGAGAAAATCTTTATACATCAAAGTATAATTAGGCCTAATTTGACACATCAAGATCTTATTTAGTTAATTATACATTGTTTTGATGTATAAAGGAACTCTAGTGGACGTAAAATATTATATATTTGTTGCACCCCAATCACAAATAATGTCATAATAAATAGTATTAGTTTTTACAATCGAATTTTGTTTAATGCAGCAAATGAACCCTTAGCTTGTTTGTTCTGGGTGGTTTACTTAATTCTTTGTTATGGGTAGGTCTTGAAAATATTTTACAAATACGAACTTAAAAAAAACATAAAAGGCAATTAGTAATGAGAAATTAGGAAAGAGAAAAAAAAATAAAATAGCGATATAAAAAAATACAAAGAGTATATATATTCATTTAATTTGATATGGAGGAAAAAAAAATAAGTTGTTGCTTTACACATCAAATTGTCAAGTTAAATACTTGAGATAAAAAGTTGAAATAAAAATTTAAGAAAAATATAGTGTAACAACTTAAAACACTAATATAAGAGGATCGAAAAGAACATTTTAAGATATGGGTTTAATTTCTATCAAGTATCAGTATAAAAATATTTTACAATGTAATATTAAATAACTATTATTATGAAAATGTTTTTACATAAATTTATTATTTTAATTTAATTAATTATTTATATTTGTGTTATAGATTGTTAAGTATTTATTTTTACATTTAATTAAGTAGGTATTAGACTCAATATTTTAATTTCTAAATTAAATTATTTGTTCATACGTAGTATAATAATTAATTTCAAAATAAAATAAGATACATGTTTATTTAAAATTAAATGTGATTAAGTTAATAACAATAAAAGCAAATTTGTTTCATTGTCGTTAATGCATGTATCCAATTAATTTTATGTGTAATGTTAATATTTTCAATATATATATATATATATATTGTGATCTGTATAATACTTTTAGTTAACCTTTAAAATTGCAATATTCATTTATTTTTTCCATAGAAATCACAAAATACACGATTTTTAAAAATTATTGACACAATGTTTTATTGAATCAAATGAAAACCTGTTACTTTCTTGACAAAATTTATGTTTAGTATATTCAATTGAAAAAAAGACAATACATGAAGGATTAATGTTTCGCAGAAAATTGATAAAGCATAGGCATGCAAGCTCATGACAATATTAAATTATTTATTTTAACGATACACTAGATATGTACTTCATGCATTATCATATATTAATGCGCTTGTATATTATTTGTTTGTGTGACAAAACTCACTTTATATGTGCTAGTTACATAATTCTTATATTTTGAAAGGATTAACGACTTTAATTTATATTTTACTTTGGAAAATTGTGTTAAATACTATAAATGTAGCATACCTTATACGTATTTTGTAAATATTAGATTAGATATATCATGTATGTGTCGTATTTTAAATATTCACTTAAAACAAATCAATTAATTTATGTGTCATATTTTATAACATACTACTTTTTACTTTATTAACGTGAAGTTGGTATTTTTTTAAATAATTTATTCTTTTGTCAATTACATAATTATTATATGAATAAATTGCTTGAAAAGATAAGTGAGGGACGACGAAAGTTCACGGGTAACTATATACTGACAATCATTATATGAAACTCTGCCTCCGATTCCTTGAGTTCCTTGAGCCCATAAAACCCGTCAATGTAGGCCTTACCATTCTCCTCTTGCATCATGATTCCGCTCTTACGTTAGCATGGGGATGATGGCCCTTTTGCAACCATGGCCTGTAGGCTTCCCGTACCACCACAAAAACAAACTAATCTGCGGTCCGTCAGATTGAAGACAGCAATCGACTAACAGGGTTTAGTGGCGCAGTTTATGACATATGGCAGTTGTAGGGGTGATGGGAGCCACTGCATTCCCATCTCTCCTCCCGAGGAAATGCATTTCTTCCTCCATCTATATTTTACACCACACAATCATTTGTCAAAGTTTTGCATAAAATCCACTATTATAATTCAATCATTGTAGAAGTTTTCTATTTCAACTTTGAAGTCTTCTCTCTTCCTCGGGCTCAGTTTGTATTGCAGTTGGATGAATTTTTATTTTTGGTGCACCAGTTCGATCAATTTGGTTTAACCTCTTTCGATATTTCCACAATTTTTTATGGAAGATGTCGGTTACTTGCTTGCAAACTCATATGTGAAATGGGAGAGTGGCTATTGTCACTCTTAGTATTTTCAATGTTTATTTTAGGTTAGTAAAATATGCATATTTTATTATTAATGTAACTATTTGCTACTAAAACATAAATGACTAATGTCACTTATATGTTAATAGTCGTTATTTTATTTTTCTAAATTTTTCTTTTACATTTTTCCTATAAACTAAGATTATAATCGCATATTAATTTCATGATCAGTTATAATTTCGTTTTGAACAATTTACTATTTATTAACAATCTACTTAATTTTTAAAACCTAAATCTCATATCTAATTTTCTAATCTTTGTAAATTGCAACAAATTTTAAACATTACAATCATTTGAAATTAGGTTAGTTATCAAAACATAGTAATTTGTTTTACTGAAATTTTTTCACGTCTTAGTTAAATATGTGACAAAATAACAGTTAAATCAAAATATTTATAAATAAATGTCAGCAAATTTTGTTTACAAATTATTAATAATAACATGTAAAATAAATAACAACACATATGTTGGTATTTAATTACGTAGTTAATATACAATGAAAAATCACTACATTGTATATGATAGGATAGTTGTTATTCTACAGTGATTGATTAAAGACAATTAAAATGTGATTCAAGATAGATGATCTATAATATCATGTGCCCAATTGCAAAATTATTTAAGCCTTAAAAATTATGTAAAATATATGAATGTGTAATTTTTTAATAATAAAGTTTGTATCTTATATTTATTTTAAAATATCAGCAGTTCATGTATATCAATATATGGGATGAACCATGCTTACAGAATATGAAGTAATATGAGTTTTTTTAGATGGTCGAATTTTTAATACATGACATTACATTAGCCAGGCTGTATACCCACTTTGACCTACATGCCTATATACGTGACTTGTACTGAGGTTACTATTTGTTACCGAATGAGTCATTATTATTTTAAATATTTGTTTTGATTTTCCATTTAAACAAATTGTGAAATAGCCATGTGGGCAATGGACTCAATTAAGCCGTGTGTTATAGAGTAGGAGATTATGATGACTCAGTGTTCCTTAGCTTGATTGTTATTTGTTAGGAATATATAAAATTCCTTCAGCCTTTACGTAATAATCATAATAATTGTTAATCTATTTAAGATTATAGAAAATATAATTTATGTAACATAAAATTAATATTTTACCCTTTATAATACATGAGTGTTAACGAGTATATCTGAATAAAAGAAAACGCGATGCATGGATTTTGCACAAAGCATACTTTATTTTCAGAGCAACAGGCTGGAATTCAAATTACATTTGAACAGGGGTACATGAACATTACAAATTTGATAAGCTAACAGCATGAGTCATGAACTCAAAAGTGTGGATAGCCATGGCTGTAGACTGATACGCCTTAATGCAGCCGCGAGGAATGTTCAGCCCAACTGAAGCATATAGTGTTTAGCATCAGAAAAAAATGCTAACACACTACACAAATGCTTCCACTTAATGCAGTCCGCCCCACATACTGAACCACTTTGGCCAAGTCATTGCTGACTGTTGAAGCTGGGGCCATTCTTCTTCGCTTTGGAGTTATCAGAGAGCAATTCATCAGCCCACTTGAAAAGGCCGTAGCTACAACCTTTGTCTTCGTTATACACTAGACAACAGAAGAATTGCCGGCCATAGGTTCCTCTAGCCTTTGTCCTCACTGTGTAAAGCCAGACGTTCACCCCACATGCGCACATGAAAAGCGTATTTCTAGGTGGGCTTCCCACGGAAGCTTCAGAATTGTCCATCAAATCTCGTCCCATGCTTGAATGATGCAATATTTGGCTTGCTGCTTTAAAATTAGAAAGCATGACCTATTTATGCATGCACCAACACCATGGGTGTAATGGAGGCTGGAGGCCACAGTGTTTCTAATAAGGTGGAGAACAGCTTCTGCAATACGCCATGGGTGACTTTATCACCTGATTGATTTTGCCACTGCTGACAAGACTAAACACAGCCCCTTGACATAAAGGAAAAGTATAGAAAAAAAAAAAGTCATCCTCCAATCTGCAGCACCCACACCCGAATCGACGTGTGAATATAATATAACAAATATATATATATATATATATATATATATATTGTGAAAATTTTAACCTTGTGTGCTTTCTCATATTTCGAAAAGAAATTAACATTTTTAATCTGAACTATATTACGGTGATAGTTGGATAGCAACTATGTTTTTTTCTTTTTTGGTTCAGTTGAAAGTAAAATCTCAATTTGATGACAACATCTTTTCGTTATTCTTAGTTCAAAGGGATTAACTTAGAAAATATAAGGACAAAAAATGCAATTTAAGGTAGATTAGAAGCTAAATGATTCCATAAATTGGAGTTATCAGTTTCCACCCATTATCGACAAATAGAAAAAATTAAAAATATCTGTTTGCACTCCATTTTTAATGTTTATTATTTAACTTGCATTGAAAAACTTAACAAATAAATTTGAAATGCTATGTTAGAATTTGGCCATTTATGATAGAAAATAATATTTTGGTACACTCTTGTTTATTTAAAATTGCAAATGGATTCTTTTTAAATGGGTAATTATATTTTAAAATTTATCACATTCACTCATTATAAAATGGGTATCTTAATAGACATCCATTTATTTGGTGTTAAAATGTCATTGTCCTTTATTAATAATATGTAATACGCTTTACTAATAATGGTTTCATTTTTAAGGGCATGATTTTAACATTTTGGTTTTAGAAATGTGTGACATCAATACTATAAATCATGTAAACTATCAAATATATAACATGTGTAGTATTGTTGCATATATTCTCTTATTGTTTTTTACATACCACATGTTGCTTGCAAATATACTTATTGGCATGTGTAGTCATAAGTATCTCCAATGATTTGTAACAAAATCATTCTTTCCCTTTAATACGAACGATGCAATGGCTTAAATACTAAATCGTTAAAAATAAATAATTTACAACATAATCAAAGAGTTTTAATTTAATTATTTCAAAAATAAATACAAATACACAATAAAATAAAAGTTGCAACATTTTTTGAATAATACATATGAAAGTTTGTATTATACAGTCACAATACAAAAATAAAAAAGTGGCAGTAACAACTCTCAAATTGTCAGTCTTCAAATTAAGTGCCTTAAACTGTGGTATCCCATCACTCACGATTGGCCAATCTACTCACCAACACTAGCTCAAGCAAATCACGAAAAGGTTACTGCACACTGTTTGAAAAGGCCAACAACAACAAATGCGTAAAAAAACCGCCTTCAGTAGCTTCATACCCCTACTTCTACTCTACTCCTCACACTACGCGTACCGCCTAGAGTCATGTCACCCAAACCTATGTTCCCATTGATAAGTTAGTTCCTTGAAGCAAGTTCCACCTTGTTGGCTGCCCACACGATACAACACAGCCAAGAATGTTTGCCTTGCATGACAATGCGACACCCCAAAGATGAGGTGTCGTTCAAGGAAAAGGTATGACCCTTTTAAAGTCATAAAAACTTCCATGGAATACATGGTATCCTACTCTGCATTTTAATCTGACGTCCAAAACTTCACCTTCAAATCATTCATGATACCTTTACTACAAATGTAGGTTCTTTAGAGCATCCAACTCCTAAGCTCTTCTGTTCGTGCCATGGAGGAACAAGTCAAAACAATGACGAAAACTCCAATTGAACAAAGGTCATTCATTGGGGAGTTGAAAGCACAGCTAAACCATCTTAGGAATGGCGGAACACCATGTAAGGGTACCGTGGACTCAAAAGGAGTAAAAGCCGACCTTACACCTATAAGCGGACCTCCGCTAAGTATTGATCTAAATGACAAAGACACCACACACATTCCGATGAGAAGGAAGTAAAAAAGACGCAAGTCCATTTCGTCCAGTATTGAGGATGATGACATTACCTACCTACCTCATGACACGCTTTCTAAAAGTAGTGACGAGGAAGCCTTCAAACGCAGGAGGAACAACAAGGGAGGTACCATGCATAACTCCACCAAAAAGATTCGAGTTAAGGTTAACATTCGAAAATTATGGACTTTAATCTATGTTTTGTTTTTTCTTTTTTTGGTAAGTATTAATCTTTGTTTTCTATATTAGACAATGAGGTTTTCTTTGTTTTTTTTTTGTTGGATGTGTGTTTATCGTGGTGTGTTATTAGATTTGTGAGAAACAAAAAAACGTCCACACAAAGCCCACTTCAAGGCCTAGCCCAACACAAAGACCAAATAGGAAAAATGCGTCTTCTCTTTAACATGTCATTTACCATAAAAAAAATGCCAAATCTCCTCAGCGTAACAAAAATGGCTGTGCCAAACCACAGCAAAGACATCTACATTGTCCATCAGTATCAGTACTATACCTCCATACCCCAACTCAAACCCTAAACACAATGAGTTTGAAGAAAATGACCCAAATCCCATAACATGCACCAAACCACAAAATGAAAACCAAAACGGAAGAACAAAGAGGAATACATGGCCGTATGCACCTCAGCCCCGGGTTAACACTCTCAATCTGTTTGTAAAACCACACTCTCTCACCGTGTTTCAGTTCGGACCAAATTAAGCCGTCATGGTCTTAAGTGCTAAACTCACTAATAGAAGCCCTTTCTTTTAGTCTTCTTCTATTCCTACTCATATTGTGTTGAATAATTATTGGGCAGCTTTGTATGTTCTTTTATTACTCTTTCATAGACATATTGGGTTTACTTTGACATGCTGAGTTTTTGGTTTAGCAATGTTTATAGATTACATGTAACTAATATATTTTTTTTTCCCAAAATTGAATGGGTTGTAGTTTGGTTTTCAACACGAGATACGCTTTTCTTTGATTTACGACAAAAAAGACAAAATGAGTTTTGTGTACTTTGCTGTTGGAAGTGACATTTTCGGTTATTTGCATTCATTTTTCAAAATATTAATAAATCAACACATTATTTTTACATTAGGATTAATTGAGGTGTGATAAAGTGTATAATGAAAAGGCCTGATTGGTCAACATTTGTGTTGGTGCAACTACTTCCGAACAATGACAATATGGTTTTAGTTCAGTTCCAATGACAGTGGTGGTTACCTTTTGTATGTTTATGCTATTACTTACTGAGAATGTAGCACCTTTTCTTGTTAACTTAGTATGATTCTATCCTTACAATTACCTAGACTGTGACATCACTTGCCTTACTAACACTTAAATGGTATGACAATATACTGCAGAAAAATTGTTCCATGTTAGGCCCAAACAAGGGTCCAAATTGAAGGCCAAGTCTGAAGATATAATAGTCACAGCTGTTGCAAGACCCTATGGGATACCATTTGTTGACCTGGTGGACATATTCCCAATCAAGCATCGGGATGAACTGCCCAAAGTACACACAGCATCTCTAATTACCCAATTACATTATCATTTTTCCTTGACAGTGGTATTCTTTACAACTCTTTCATGCCTACTGACAAATATTTCAATGATTTAAATGGGTTGCAGTGGATGAAAGTTGAATTCAGGCCCACAAAAGAAATGGTATTTATTGGGCCTGAGCTAGCTGTGGCAGCCTATATTTTCGGATCTACCTATGATCCAAAGTACCTTTCTCTATCTCTAATCATATGTGTATCACTTTCTAAATTAGTATATATGTTTGAGCAAGGCATTCATGAATATGCTATTTGTAGAGAAATGATGGTCCCTAACATTCATTGTTCTGGAAATCATGAGGCATTCATGACACTTGTTCCCGGAAGGCCTATCGTTGACGATGTACGTACACCAAATGATTTCACCCACACATCTCCTTCATTTATAATGACTAACTAATGTAAGTTTTGCTCGAAGCAGATGTTGATACTACTTGCCTCCATGCTATCGCATGGTTCTATCAGCCACAAATGGTTCTTGCCCACAACATTTGCAATGAGTTAACTCCCAAAAATCTTAATCAATGAAAAACTTTAGTTTCACTTGCTTTAATTACTCAAATTTATTCATTGACAGCAAATAGCTTTACAAGACACTCTAGTCTTAGAAGCAACATTGGGAACAATTCGCCATGATTTTATGGGCTACTTGGACAAAGTGATTAAGGTACACATAAACTTTCTCCAAGGTGGGGATTTAATGAAATACTTTATAGCATATCATAACATTTTTTTTACAGTATAAATTATTCAACATCTGTTACAAATTCACAAAAGTGTGTCTAAATTATGTAGATATACGTGCCTATGCATAGGGACAATCATTGGTTCATAATGATTATCGACCTTATGAAGGAGGAGTTGGTTTACCCAGACTCCATGAAATCAAACGAACAAAGAGGTCTCCACATTCAAGACATGCATAAAGTGGTACGAATTATAGTTTAGGGTCAATGTTGTTGATGCCTCAAAATAATGTGATTAAACCTGAACATATGCTTAACACTAATTGTCAATACCTATGACCAGACACTCTTTATAAAGAAGCTTGTTCGAGATGACTCTTTTTACATAGATAAAACTCAACCTAGGCCAACTATATCAGCCTATGTGACCATGGCTCGTATGTAAAATTGTAGTTGAACACATGCATTTGAACATCTCTGTTAAAGGAGTGCCAATAGCCACTCCCTTTTGGCTAAACCACTCCCTAATAAATGTTTTAAATACGTGTTCAAAAAACCCATGTCCATCCTTTACAAACTATTTAATCAATTATATTGGTTATCATCGACACACATTTTTCACATTAGTATTTGTATGAAATGTTCTACTTATGTAGTAATTAATTTTGTTAAACAAGTTTTATTACATTTTCTTGTGGCTGATGTTATATAATTACAACAAACTAAAAATTTGTTTCATATGTACCAAATTGATTCTCTTAATCTTAATAATACCTATTATAGCAAAGGCAATTATTTTCTTTTACTTCAAATAACTGATCGAAGCATAATTATTTTTTTGTAACTTTTTTCTTCATTTAGTGTACATTTGATATGAAGAAAAGGGCTTACAAAATTAAGCACAAACTATTATGTATTAGCAATAATAATAAATTTTTTAAGTGGTACCAACAACTTGAATTATCTACTTATCTACTTATACAGGGGAGCTCTCTGTTTCCCTTGATCCTACCTTAAATCCGCACACTAGCATTTTTTATACAGCAAAAAAAAAATATTAATAATAATGACTTTCAATAGTATCTTCAACTAATAATAGACTGTTACTTTAAGCATAAATGAGAATGAAGGTTTTTTTTGAACCATATACTAAGTTGTCATCAAATAAGGAGTGGCATTATCTAAACAAGAGCAGCAATAGGCACTTCCCTCTATTAATCATTGCATCCACAAATTTTCTCACATAAAGCACTATCACTCCAGCAATGACTGTGGCATTTGGGTTGCTCAATGGATGATGTTGTCCCCTTTGAGGTCCAAATATGATTTTGGAGTAAGATCGTTTTTTTTTTTCCCTAAACAAGTATATTTAATCTTTCAAGTTTATTTCATTTATGTAAATCACATTATATTTCATACTATTGACAGAGAGTCAATGCTTACACAAGAATGTGGGTTGCTATTGACATTTCGTTAAAGGATTACAACCCAAACCGGGATGTTCTAAGGAAGCAAGCTATAAAAAGTTGGAATTGGCACCAATTTGGGCCCAATAAACATCGCTAAACCATGGATAAGTACCATATTTTTTTGGGTTGTTTGGTACAACTTCCTAGCATGTTATTTTTTTATAGGGATGTTTTGGAATCATTTAACTTGAACTGTCTTTGCACTGACCAAACATGGTAACTTGTTGAGTGACAATCTACTACTGCGGTTGCCATGCCGATTGAGTTTGATTTGAATGTCACTTTTTTTTTACTACATTTAAATGGACTTACTACTGGTTGTGCTATAATTTTGGTTGGCATGCTACATTTCACATGCCTTTTTTGGTGCCTCCATTTTGAATTCTTTACTTTTGGACAGCAACAATGTTAGGTGATGACTTACGTACATTGCATTCAAAAATTTTTAATGTCTTATTTAAAATTTTATACGATTAACTTATACCTGCTTCCTTTGTTTGTGTACACAGTAGCATCAACTCTTGGTATCCTCTGTTTTGCAAACACATATGCTGACCAAACCTTTACACATGGTAACCTATGTAATACAATTTAAAATGGTTGTTCCTATATCAATAAATAATTCTGACACTCGCTACATGCAATTGTTTGACACAAAATTACCACAATTACGAGTGATGAATAGTCAATACTCTTTAACAATTTTGTTTCTCTATATGCAGGTCAAGTGTTGGCCATAAAGAACACTGCATTCATCAATATGACGAACATTTATGTAGTAGTACACCCTGTACTTGATAAGTTTTTCTGTGTCCATGCGAGGGCAAGGTCGATGGATGGGCTCTTAAATATTTTTTGGTTATACTGGTTCATGGGGTTCACTATGCAAGCTGCATGGACTCCTATATGAAACCCCCCAGGAAGTCTTTTACCACTTCCACTAGCCCTCTGAGTTGTGTTGCCATATATGAAAAAAATTGCCACACAATTAGGTTCTGTTTAGCATGGCATACATTGGTATTGGATGAATTTGAATATTTGACCTCCATGTTTTGTAATCTAATCATTATATATGGGAAGACTTGAACACTATTTCTCTAATACTTCCAAACTATCCTGCACTTGTGGTATTTAAACTCTTCCAATAAATTTTGTACATGTCAAATTATATTTGATAATTATACCAATTAGTATTAAATAGAAAAATTTAACAATTTTAACTTTATCATTGTCAAATAAAACCAATGTAGTACTGTTTGAAGGTTTCACCTTTTCATGCATGTGAAATTGATGGACTTATTCATCATATTTTGGAACAATATTTCGAAAGACTTTCACAACTTACCAATATATACACACAAATATATATACACACACAAATATATATATATATTGATAATTGTCTAAGCCTCTAACTACACAATGAACATGCGCCTAAACAAATATTGGATGAAGCAATTGCAGAAACCACAAAAAAGAGAATCAATTTAGAATAAAAGAGGACATACATATATAAAGCAATAATACTAAACTACCATACAACAAATTCCTAAGCCATCACCACTGCCCCTTCAAAGATATAGGATTTTTATTTTTTTTTCTCCTTATTTTACATACAAATATATGTATATCAATATTTTCCAATTCATAACTTAAATTTAATAATCATACCAATGAATGTAAAGTAAAAGACACTTACAACAACACAGATATTTAAACCTTTTCATTCACGTGACTTGAAAATTATAACAAAATATAATTTAAATAACTTATCAAAAATGATGAAACAAAATAATCCACTATAGGTCTTTGTGCAATTTTTTCTGCTCGAACCTTCAATCATGGTATTAACATCAGTCCCCTACTCTCTTAACTGGTTCACTTTCACTCCTTTTTCATCACTGTGTAAGCTCATAGAAGCCACGTTTTATCATAATTACATTATAATCACACAAAAGTAATTATTACAATACACACTAAATTAGATATCACCAATATAAATATCCATACTATGGTATACGAGCTATGTGCCACACCAAAGGAATTTATACATCAACATCAACATCAATCACCATCTGCTCACCAATTAATTTCAAAAGGCAAACAATATAGTCCCAAGATGAACACAAGTCTTTCCAACTTCCAATATTCTCAGCAAAAGTTTCATTAACCCCAACTAAAAAGGTCATCAACCTTAGCATACATATAATAACATTCTGTGACCACATTTTCCCATAAACAAACTCACTAAACTATCAAAGAATACCAAATACCCTACATATGATAGCATAGAACAATATGGCGAACCAAACTTCATCAAACTCATACACCAATCACTAGATCGGATTACTAGTATTCAAGTTGACAACAACAAAGCATAAATTAGACCACCATGTGTTCAATAACAAAATATAACATTGCCATGTGTAGATAGAACATATTCAACTACACCAATATGCTCTGAATCTACCATATATAGTCTTCCTATACAATACAATACTAATATGAAAGGGATTTGCCAGGGATATCAATCACAGAAGTAAAGTTTTTGCCCATGTCAACCTGTTCCTCCTTTGAGTTTCTGACTTTGCTGTAAATTCTGCACAATTTTCACCAATTGCAAGTATAAATGCTATATATTAGAATCAAGATCACACTTTAAAAATGTTTAAAATGCAAGTTTATTGTTCACAATACGGGTAATAATGTTCAAAATCACACTTTAAAAACCCATACACTAAACCATTCTCCAAAGCTCACAAATCATACCTATAAATACCACTGATGGCTAGGATCTAGAACATATTGATGTTGAACAAAGCCTGCATACTGAGGCCCATGAAATCCATCGCATATTTTTGAGCTGCACTTTCTAGAACAATATGCTGAACTAGATAACTCAATCCATTTTGTGAACTAAAGTGAGTATTAAGAAGGTAAAACTGTGCAGGGTAGAATTAGTTTATTTGAGGTCCTGCAAAAAACACTTTACTTTGCTCGGCTAGTTGGGCTTAAGGACCCCTCATGCCACTTGGAGGTGCAGCCCCTGCTACATGATCCACATTTCCCTTAGTCTTTGAGGTAGATGATTCTACCACATCCTCCTTAATCTATACACATAACAAAATCAATATAAATTAACCAACAAAGCAATTTACTATTACAATAAGCAAACTTAGCACCACCTGAATATCTCCTGCAACATTTGCATCCGCTGCATCATCTGAGCTTGAAGCCAAAGTATTATCATCTTCACACACGAACCACTTTCCACCATTTGCAGTCAGGCAATTCCTCTTTGTATGGCCCGGTAATGAACAATTTGAGCATCTCCGTTTTCTGACAACATCCTTGCAACTTGCAGGTCCACCCTTTGTCTTCACCACTATAGGGTCTCCCACTTTTTGCCTATCATTGGCACTTGGACCATCTTTGACCAACCCACATTTATGCTCAAACTCTGTTGATATTCTAGATATTTCATCCATTATATGTCGAAAATACGGGAACTTTTTAGCCCCAAGGAATGACATCCACTGGCTAGCAGCACAAAGGGCACCATATCGCAACAAGACTATCTTCTTACTATCTTCTTCGATTTTATTCGTACTCTCATCATAACTCTTCGCATTCTTGCACCATCTCTTCATAATAAGTGTACCAGGTAGTTCTAGGACATGCTCATGCTTCATCACACAAAACATATGGCTACAAGGAATGCCATAACTGTTCCACATCCAACATTTGCACTCATATTGCTCTAAGTTTCTATCAAACAACATCGTATATTCACACTCAAGATTACCATACTTGGACAGTCTATACACATTCGTAGTTCTAATCCTTTCACATCCAACAACAAACAACGAAGAAACAGCTTCCATTTGTTTCTTTACATCCTTGAAAATCTCCATCATATATAAATTTGCAGCTCCACGCTCAATTGATTCTAGCCCTGTTGTCAACACAGGCTCACCATATATCGAATTGAACTGAGCAACCAATTCGTTATTCTTGTACTCCTTCACTGCACGCTCCAAGTTTTGGACTAATTCAAGTATATTATGCCTTGAATTTGTGAATCTCTTGATGAAGGAGTTTATACCCTCACACCGTGACGTGGTTCTAAAATCGGCACAAAATTTGTCTCTAAGGTAAGCATTCGCCCACATTGTCCTCCTCTTGTATGATTTCCTCACCCATTCATTATCATGTAATCCAAAGTCTTCTACCTTATCATGCCAATACCGCTCAAATTCATCACAATCAAAGTTTGCATAAATGCTTCTCTTGAAAGCATCACAAAATCCAGAATCCTTTATGTTCGATGTAACATTTTTCTGTAGATGCCAAGTGCACAATCGATGGGTAGCATTTGGGAAAATTACCTTAATCGCCTCCCTCATTGCTTTGTCATCATCAGTCACCACCACACTAGGTTCTTTTCCCATCATTACATCTAAAAAGTGCTCCAACAACCATTTATATGTTGCTACGGTTTCATCAATGAGCAAGGCAAACCCAAAAATGCATGTTTAACGATGGTGGTTGGTGCCAGAAAATTTAACCAATGGCTTATTGTACTTATTCTTTTTGTAGGTTGAATCAAAGGCAACTGCATCACCAAAGTATTAGTAGTCAACTCGACTCAACCCATCTGGCCAAAACAAGTTCCCTAACCAACCATCATTTGTTGCACTATACCTTGCAATGGTCATCGGTTCAGAATCAGCCTTTCCATGTAAATAACCAATAGCTGCATGAGCATCCCCATCACTTGTCCTAGCATGCCTATTTCTATCAATGTAATTGTAAAGGTCCTTCTTTGAGAATCCAACACCTTCATAGCCTCCTACCTACCAACCAAGAAACCCAAGATTTGAGATGTTGCAATCCTATGTCTATGCATGCTATCAACTTGTGCTCTATCTGAATTTGCCATCCGCCGATGGTTTGGGAGTAGATGTACAAATCACAAAGGGATTAACTCATGGTTATGTTCTTCATACAACCTGCTCACCTTCCAAGTTGAGCTGCTTTTGTCAAAGTAAACACATAATTTTGCCATACAATTTGTTCTTGTCTCCGATTTGTGTCCCTGCTTTCTATCAAACCTTTCCAAGTGTTTTTTGTCCCTCATTCCCGCCCGATTGCATACAAATCTCCGCCTAATCATGTTCCCATAATCATCACGAGCAATATCTCCCTTACGCACGCCAAAACCTGCACATCTAGCATACTTTACATAAAGCTCATAGGCTTTGTCAACACTTTCGAACTCCCTATTCACAAAATTAGCAGCACAAATCTCCTCAATATTTTTCCGAGCATTATTGCAGTCTCTTGTTTCACTGTTTCCACTTAGATTCAATTCCTTTGAAAATTCCTCTTCATTCTCATCCCCACTGTCGCTGCTTCTTGGCTCATCACTAAAATGTTCGACAAGAACCTCTGTCTCATAACTTTCCATCTTTACTTCTGCAATCCAAAAGCAAGCCAATAAACACACACCAAAAGATAATCAAATTATTGTCACCAAAATTAATCATGTTTCTCACAACGATCCTAAATTACGCCTCCCACCATGTGCCAACACTGCTTGTAAAACACATTAACCTACTACTTATTTTAAAATCACAGTCAACACATACAAGCAAATTCCATTCACCATGAATCCAACATTACATACAAAATGGCAGTTTACAAACATGACATCACTACAACATCATGCCTTCGGGACCAATAAAATAACATGCTTCACAACCCCAAAGTCAAAAATTACAAGAGCAACACAAATAAAAAATAAATTACATCTTACCATAGTTGTAGTCACTTAGTTCATGATTCCTGTTGGCTTCCGCCGGTTAGAGGTTGAAAACAGACACCAACACAACAAGCTTTTCACGCCGTTGATGAGTTTTGATCCACCATCTCAATGCTTGCCCTGATACGGTGGCTTCCGCTCTTCACACAGGTGGTTTGTTGCCTCGGCGATGGTGGCTGCTGTTGTTCGTTGCTCCACGACACTCACCGCCTTTCACGATGTCACTCTCGCAGATTGGGCGTCTGAAACTTGAGGTGCTAAAGGATTTTGGGATGAAGGTGATTGTTTCATGATATATACCAGTGTCGGCGGTGGTGGACGCTGGTCATTCTCTGGGCGCTCCGTTTTTCCTTTGCCTTGAAGACGGTGTTGTATTCCCAGGGAGGGTGACAAGGATTTCATTTTCTAAAGGGAGCTGGCCACTTTTGTTTTGCTTTTATATCTGTTTTCATTTACTAAATCACCTCTTAAGTTGTTAATTACGTTCAAAACGAAAAAAATTGGTTGACTCTTACTTTCCCCCCACTTACACATGTCCTCTATTGATTGAAACAACACATTTCTTCATCCTGCAGACAATACAATCATCTGCACAGGAGCATGCACTTCAAAATCTTCTTTTTGTTTTGTTGTACTCATATTTTCTTTCAAGAGTTACTAGAGAAGTCACCCCAAAAGGGGTTTATACGAAAATCCAAACATTTTTAGTATAATTCCCATTGAGTGTCCCTAAACACAAGCTTATCAATATGTGATTATAACCTGACCTGGTACTAGTATGTGATTTAGCTTAGAGAAACTATTTAAAAGAATACTTGGAGGTAGCTTAGAGAAGCTATTTAAAAGAATATTTAGAGATAGATTGAAAAAGGCTACTTAAAATAATACATAGAGGTAGCTTTAAGAAGGTATTTAAAAGAATATATACTAGTTCGTAAACTTGAAAATGCTAGGAAAATACCACTATTTGTAGAGGAACTGTCAACTATTGAGTTGGGGACTGAATGTGGACAAGTTTTGGCCAATTGAACTAGTATAAATCTCTTTCCTTCATATATGTTATTCCTATTGTTCATTTTCTATAAGGCTCTAATCTTTAACCTAATATGCTTAAGTCACATTGTGGTTATTAATTCTTAGTTGTAACACTTTGTTTTAGAACTTGACATGTTTTCCTTGAAAATAGATATAGCAAAAATACGGTAATTTTCATTTTTTTCGAATTTAAAATAAAAACGTGAGCCGTATGCGGATAGCATAAGAACGTATAACAAGACCCGCCTATATAATTAAATGAATCCATACAACTCATAAGCATAACAAAAGCAATCATAAAGCTTCAGGATAACATAGATATATGTATGTAGATAATTAAAATAATAAGATAGTGGCATTCCACAAACCAAAACTTATGATTTGGAAACTAAATTTGATTTATGTGCTTCAAGGAGAATACGTGCTGCAGAATTGTTAGTAATGTTCCTATTTGCATTAGGAGGTGGAAACTAAAATGGAACAAGGCTATTAACGAGCGTTTTCAGCATTCTGGTGAAACTATAAGTCGATATTTTGGAAAAGTATTGCAAGTTATATGCAAAATGGCCATAGCAATCATACAACCAGAAGACCGTTATTTTAAAGAGGTGCCAAAAAAAGAAATGATGATAGGTACTATCCAGATATAGTAATTGATATCATACTTGGTTTCTAAAGTTGTTTCTAGCTATATTATTTATCTATTTTTCATACATTACTTTGGTAACAACTTTACCAATTATAGGATGCCATTGGTGCTATAGATAGAACTCACGTCCCAGTGGTGTTATCACGCAAAGACCAAGTTAGATTTATTGGTAGAAAAGGAACTCCAACCCAGTATGTTATGGCTACTTACAATTTTGATATGCAATTTATGTTTGCTTTGGCAGGCTGGGAAGGTACAACTCATGACACAAGGGTATTCTTATATGCCATTGGTACATCGAATTAAAGTTCCCAAAACCACCAACAGGTTGTACTGTAGAATATTCTCACTAAATTATATATTTTGAGTTGCAGTTGATTTCTCATCATGTTCTCATTGAGTTGATATTAAGTAGGTAAATATTATCCAGCAGATGCAGGCTATCTAGAAAAGACAGGTTATTTAGGACCAAGCAAACGGGAGATATATCATTTGCCTGAATTTTTTGGATACAAAATCAAATAAATTTTCAATCAATTGATTTATATATGTTAAATTAAATTAGATAAACACAATATCAATAATTTAGCTTGATTAATTTAAAACTCTTAAAACAAATTACCGTGAACAATCATTAGATAATTATAGCTAGTTATCATGGTTAGTAAATTCTTGACTTACTAACTCTTAAGCTCTTATGAGTTTATAATCTTACCATACAAAAAATAAGTTTATCTAAACTTTTCAAATTTGATAATTTTACAAAATAACTTGATTATTAAATTCTTGAGTACATTAACTCTTAAACTCTTATGAGTTTACAACCTTATCACACAAACAAATTTATCTAAATTCCCGAAGTTCATAACTTACTAGTTATTATCCAATGTATATGACCAGTGTGGGTATATTAAATTTAGCGTAGTAAAGGCAATATCTAAATTTTAATTTAATTAGTTTTAGAATCTTCATATATGTTTATATGCTTGCAATGTCATTTCAATTAATTCATTGTTTAATTGTGTATTCAATTGTTTTTTGAAAATATATAGTTAATCAAATTGTTATAAATTGCCTTCATTTTATTAAAAAAAAACTTGAAATCATTAACAAAATTTATCTTATAACCATATTTGAGGTATATATTTTGAAAGTAAAGGAGATTATTATGTAATAAAGACGTCTCTTGCAAAAAAGTATCTAATTTATTCATTTTCATTCTATATTAACTAAAAATATAAATAAATTTAAATACTTTTGGCAATTTTAAATATTATTATAATGTGTAACACATCGACTTGCACCAAATTACTAAGAAATAGGGAGAAGATGGTTATCTATACTATTAATAAACATAATTCACTTTGTAAATACTTTTTGGTGTCTCCTCACTCTGTTTAATTTTATTTTGAAGTTTATAAATTCAAATATTATCCATATTTTCTAATTTCGTTTCCCACTCATTTCTTCTTTAAAAAAAATTAACTACCTCATCTTAATCCATTTACCAAAAAAAAAAATTAATAATTTATTATAATAGAAATATTTAATTTTATTAACATTGAAAAGATTAAAAAAAAAAAAAAGTGCCAAAGCCAAGCCGCTAGTATTTATAAATATACTTCTTACCTTATTATGTAGCATAATGTTATGAAAATGGCATGGTAAAACAATTTTGGAAATGGGAGAAATCATGTCATCCGAATCTTCTAACTGTACTCAGTCAGCACCAACTGCATCGATGGTGACCTCTCTTGTGAAAGATCAGATTGATACCACATAATAAGCATGACTAGCATCAGCTTAGTTACAACAGGACTATTATATGCTGCATGACATGAGTATATGCATGTTATAAATACAGAAAACCTTAGTAATTCCTAGGCCTGCAGCATATATAGCAGCAAATCAGTTTTCACTTTAGACAGTGGAATACCCACTTAGCAATTCCAGGATGAAGATTTTCAGATCTAGGGCTTGTGTGTCACTGCTGTGGTTTTTGTTGGTCATGACTGCAGCTTTGGTGGCACAAGTTCAAAGCACTCCTTGCACAAGCACCTTCTTCTCTGCACTTGTGCAGCTCATTCCTTGCAGGGCAGCAGTTGCTCCTTTCAGCCCCATTCCACCAAGTGACGCCTGCTGCAATGCCCTCAAGGCTCTTGGCCAGCCATGTCTGTGTGTCCTTGTCAATGGCCCTCCAATATCTGGGGTTGACCGTAACATGGCCTCACAGCTCCCAGAGAAGTGCACTGCAAACTTTGAACCATGTCTCTCTCTCTCTCTCTCATATTTGTTTCTTGTTTGAATTTTAATGCTTCAATGCTAATACTATATGTGAATATAACAAGTTCTTGAAGTGAATCACGTTCAGGACATATAACTCTAGATATAAACTTAACCTCAAAAAATGCAATCAGCTTTAGCAAAATAACATTTCTATTTCAACACCGAAGTGTTGGGACGTCCACTCCATTGTTATTGGATATAATAAATTGATGGAAAAAATGGATGTCACCATCTCATCCAATGATGATAGAGTGAGTGTTTTAATTGGACACTTACTTTTAAGTGTTGATATAGAATTTGCGTTATCAAAATATCATATAGCGTAATTTGTAAGAAAAGTTGGTGAATAATATTATTTATACTACTTCTTGGAACATTTTTCTCATAACATCCTAAGGTTTCCTTGAATATTGGTTGAGATAAAACATAAGGTCCACTTTCAAAACCAATGTTTAAGGAACTCCTATTGTAACCTTTGAAAAATACCTCTGAAAATTATATACAAATAACATTTTTCTCATAATTGAAAGAGCTAGCTCACTTGCATGTGCGCAAGTGCAAGTGAATTATTTTCTTTCTTATTGGGCCTTGTTATGTTTTGCTGGTGAAACGATGGATTAATCTTCGTTATCTCTTTATGCAGGTGTTATCATATGAAGTGATGTTGGAGGATGAAGCTGGGATGTTATTAGAAATAAATGTTATTATTTCAAGAGTAATTTATGTAGTGCATCTCACAATAAGGTTACGTGAGACTATGTAATCGGTGGGATCAAGTTGCAACCTATGTGTGCTTTCTGATTGTTCTCAGGTTGAATATTAAGTTGCTGAAGTAATAAAATATGCAAATAATTATTTGGCATGAAAGTCGTTCAATCCTCCCACAATTTGTAGACCATGGAAATTAAAAATGTTTGGGAGAAAGGACTTAAATTAAAGTGCGGACGGGGATTTTGTTAAGCAGAAATGAGTCAAAAGATAACGCGGTCTTTATCCGTTATATTTGTCCTCTTAGCCAAATAAAATAAAATAAAAAATCAATCGGAAAACCGATGACCTATCCATGAATTTAGTCAGTTTGAACCTCAAAATTGGCCTAAAAAATATAAAAACTAGTAAAATATGTTGAATTCGTATCAAGATCTGCTCTACCTTTCAATTCTTCATGTAAAAAAATGCAGCAAATTTATAAAAATAAAAAAAAATCCATATAGGCTTCAGAAGTTAAAATAAATGGAAGTCAAATGTACTATTTTATGGTGATATTTCAATATTGTTTGAAAAACTATCTATTTCTCTTTCACCCTGATCCAGGGATAAGGTTCCTTTGTTAACATTCTAGCAAAAAGAATGACAATATGACTTGCACCCCTTCTTATGTCATAAAGACTATATATACAGCAGAGACTAGAATAGCAAGGTCTACAGGTGCTTGAGGATATGCCTTATAACCTTAAAAACTTGGATTGCGAGCATCAATTTTGATGAAAAATACTATTACATACACTCGAGTGAAGGGGACAAAAAATTACCGATCCATAAAACTCCTACAAAAATTCAACAGCAGGTGACTTCCCGCCTAGACGAGCATATGAATTGCTAATAAAAAAATTACTAGTGGAAAGAGTTTCATCCGGAAGCCGAAGCAGCTCTCTCTTTATCGAACTCCCCACGCTCTTCCTTAGCAAACTCTTCAATCAATTCACGCTGTCTCTCGGTCACATTTCTGCATATTACAAAAACAAGCATTTATATCAAAACCATCTACCACATAGAAGAATCTTTCGCAGAAAAACCAGAGCCTAGAATACTTTTATTCTTAGGAAGAACAAGTATTAGCAGCTCATAAACTACACTGAAAAATATCAAATGAAACACTCACGTTGGGATGCTAACGTTAAAATGAACATATTGATCCCCAAATGTGTAAGAATTTTTAGTCTTGATCCCTGTTACGTGAACAAACAACAATGGTAAAGAGATCAGCTTAAAACATCTATGCAACAGGTTCATGGAAGTTCAAATATATTTTCATGCAGCACTTGCATAAAAATATTTCAAATTTTACATAAATGATATCCACTTAGTTACCTTTCTTTTTCAGAACCACCTTCTGACCAGGTTGGGTTCCAGGTCGAACCTATCAGACAGAACCCGCGATTCAAACCTCAGTTGCCAATACCAAAATGCTATGAGAAATCAAATTGTAATACCAACACAAACCTTAAGAACAACATCTCCTGTAAGAGTTGGGACCTGAATGGTTCCGCCCAAAATTGCCTGAGAAAAAGCAGTATTTTGATTATTCCTAATCAATACACCCTAGAATGTGACACAATAACTATCGAAATGTCTTAGATCCAAAACATGCAAAAGTCAACAACAAGAGTTCCAAGACAAGCCACAAACACCACTGACAACAAATAAAGAATGCACATTGATGATTGCCAGACCCCATCCCCAAATCCAATTACATGCCAATAGCCGCCTTCATGTCAACCAGGGAATTCCAAACTACCAAGCTCTCATACCCAGTAATTTTCATTTGTCACCAGTGAAGATTTATATATGTGGGAGCAGTTTATTTTGCTAGTTATTTTGTCCAGAAACTTCAAATCTTCTCCATAAGAGCATGTTTAGTATGCTGAATGATAATTGGAAAACAAAAAGAGGTGACTGGAATGAATTAGAATGGGATAATCATTTGGGTAGCATCATGAGTGACTCCATTGCTTGACAAATTTTCCCTCAATGATCTCCATCTTACAAAATATAACTGAGGGAGACTTTGTCAAGCAACGGAAATTTTAAGTTATGCAGATTACAGGCCTGTAGTGGAATGGCCATTCCATACCAATCGTCTGTACCAAGCATGAGAAGTGTCAGTCCAATGGAAAAGAGACACAAATGGAAACTGCATTCAAGTCCGAAGTCTTCATGGGAAGGAAACTATTCCCTTATTTGGGAAATTGAGTATAAAAATTGTGAAGTAAAAGGGAAAGACGGCAAACCATTCCCTTAATTTCGATTTCCTCATAAACACAATTTCTTGCTCCACGGCAAATTGAGGATTAATGAGGGATGAATAGCTCTAAAAACTTGTTATTTCCTATTTCAACCCAAAAATATAACTTGGATAGATTTTATAACTGGTATTTTGAAAGTTTACACTTACAAATCTGAAACTTCCCCTTTCTTCCCTCATTAATAGATAAAAACACAGCAGCTGGTGATTTTTTCCCCATCACATCCATTTCTATTCCCGTAAATCTAAAACCTCCAAACATAGACTAAGGCAGCACCATAGTGGTTAAACATTAGGCAATCCAATTGGGTAGCATCCAAGGGACCAAATAAAAATGAAAATTTGAAACATAACATTTCACTAAAAGCTTACCATCTTCACTGTATTATTTTTTTTCTTTTTTTCCTTGGCACCTTTCATGAGCTAACAGAAAGCTTACTGAAGCCCAAATATTAACATACTAACATTGAATATTTCTGTCAATCAATTCTCCTGACAAAAACCCCAATTTGGTCCCTGAACCAAATATCAGGGAACAAAGTTGCTCAAGACAAGAAAGTCTGGCCCAGGCTCCCTTGTCTGCCCCAGGCTCCTCACCATTCGTGGAACACTTTGGTCCCAGGGTTTTACACCAATTCTCCTGAATAGTGAGAGTATTCTTATTTCTCAGCCAAACTGAAAAATATAAAAACTGAATCATAGTATAAAAATCTGCTCAGTATGACAGTTCCTAAATTTGGTCTTAATTAGATGAAGATAGATCCTTGCTACCAACAGATGATACGTGGACCATTATAATAAATATATGGAAAATGGCCAACTTCTTAACTTTTTTCTACCTACACATTCAACCAAGTTGCTTCCCCACAATCACAAACTAATGCCACTAGGTAAGTGCAGACATAAGTTAATTGAACCTGAAAAAACTCAACCAGATTGGCTCAACATTTTGTACATCTAAGGAGCATTACCTGTGTGATACTTAAAACAGCATCCACATGAATATCAGATCCCTCTCTACGGAAGACAGGATCTTCCCTGACCTGCAAAAAGAAAATTTTTGCCTTATGTGAGATATAAGGAATAAAATTGATCCCCAACCTACTGGAGAGAAGAAAAAAAAAAACTCTTACCTTGATAGTAACAAAAAGATCACCAGGCTGATCTCCATCAGGATCTGCACCACCACTTCTATAAACTTTAATGGTTTCATTGTTGTCTATCCCTGCAAATATATAAATGTTAAAACATTCAACTTTGGTCGTATATGAACTAAGTGGAAAATGATTCAACAGGAGGGTGTACATTACGAAAAGAATCTATTGATAAATGTACTTTCTCCAGCATAATTGGTGGAATTAAATTTATAAATAGAAAGGCATGACAAAGTCAACATTCGTCAAAAAATTAGCCTTCTAATTCATTCATCTTTAATATGTTAAAAATCAGTAGCCTTTTTTATGATGTCCTATCATTATCAAACATATAATGGCCAAATTTGGCTTTACTGTTTGGTTTCTCCTTACCAAACAAATTTTATGTTGAAAAGCAGGAAATATTAGCTTTTGGAGCAAGCTTTATACCTTCTTTCAACATATAAATTGATGGTCAAGTATGCATACAAGCTTCAAAATATGATCTAAATAAAAATAGAATATAAGGGAGATTGACACACATCTGTGGGTGTGAAGAAGTTAAATGATTATACATTGTCAAGTTCACTAGACAGTGAGATCATCCAGAGACCAACAGCTCGTGCATTTGATATTTTGTTTTTGTGTGCCAGATGATCATGTTCCATATAACAACAAACATCCCAAACTTTAAAAAATAATGCTTACCAGGCATAATATCCAATTTGATCGACTTTGTTCCTTTAATTACTTTTGCACCCCTGCACGACTTGCAGAAATTCTGATGCCAGCAGGAAAAGAACAACATTATTAACATATTTCAACAAATTAGTAATTGTAATTAAGGACTAGAATAACTATATGCTGCTATGATGAACTTAGTGTAACTAATCACGTGATTTATTGATAAAATTATGGTGAAGTGAAGTGGGACAAAAAAGCTCCACAGATGATTTGCTGCCTAGTAAGAAAGCAAGATCAACTATAAGCATGTTACGTTACACTTATAAACTGAGTCCATCATACATGAACCCTTATAAACTACAATACACTTAAACTAATAGAATTGAATTTACTCAACAAAAGAAAAGAATGTTCACATCATACCGATACAATTTTGCCGGTTCCCTTACATGTACCACATGTTTTCTCCATCCTAAATATGCCAGCTTGTACATATGTCTGGACACATCAAAGCCATCAATTTAACAACAAAATATTCTAAACTTATAACATGATTGAAGACGGTTGAATTTTAATTTCAAGATTGCACTAACCATTCCTGACCCTTTGCAGCGCTTACAGGTTTCAGGTCTTGTACCAGGAGGAACACCACTCCCACCTACAAAAGTTGAGCACGCGAGTTTGTGACAAGTGCACTGACTTCACAACTAAACTGAATTTAGAAGTGACAAGGAGAAAATGTTTGCGTACAAAAATTAGTGAACTGATCAGCATACCACAAGTTTTGCAAAGCACATCTGTTTGAAATGTAACAGTTTTGGTGCATCCTTGGACAGCTTCCATAAAGGATAGTTCAATGAAAGTCTGTGAAAAACAGATTAAGATGCATTTCCTCAAACAAGTCCCAAGTATATAAAAAATTGCAATATGAAAAAAAGAGAACCTTGACATCCTCTCCGCCAATATTCTGATGAAAAAAGCTCTTGACAAAATCCTGATCACCAATTCATCATTGACAAAATTGTGAGATAAAGAAAAACCATATCAGACTTTAAACAAGTGATATATAACTAAAGAAAATTTCAGAGCACCTATATTTCATTATAGAACCAATAATGTATTAAATTTCTACAGCACTTAAAGTAGAAACAGATGCATAACCAAGCATAGCATGTAACAAACTAAAGTGGTTGTATGATTGCTTAAGCATATATATTTATACAACTGTTTTAATGAAACAATGTAACATTTTGCCCTTGTGTAGAACAAACAATAAAGGTGGTATGACATCGTAAGGCCACTGATGTTCTTGTAAAGCATAAATTCACCACCAAAAATTTTATATAAAAAATCAATCCAAGAAGTACAATTCCAACTATAATTCCCACTGCAATGTGGGGACTACCTTTCAATAAAACAAATAAGGATCAACTGATAGCAAAAATTAACTAAAAAGAGGGAATTAACTCAAGGCATTACATGATCACGGAATATCTGCTCAAATGGATTAAAGCCACTGCTGTCTCCAAAACCAGTGCTTTGTTGATTTACATAAGCATCATGTCCGACCTACATATCCACGACCATATTAAAATAAATACAATGGAGGAAGCATATAAATAAGAGAAAATAACAATATACTAAGAAGAGAATATACATGCCATTGCTCCCCAAGGAACCCAACCCATTCCCTGCATCTATGTTTCAAATATCCCTAGACAAGTTCTCCCAAAAGGCAGAGGTCCTCAGCCTAATCCTACTATTTCTTTGTTACATTTTTATTACTGATCTACAATTTAATGTTTCTTGTCCATAAAATCTACTATCTATCCTACAATTTATCCCAATATAGTAACAACAATATTAATGTCCAAAGAAGTAGCCAACAAATTATCTGGCAAGATGTATGACCTGATCATACTGTTGACGCTTTTCCTCGTCCTTCAAAACCTAACGCAATTACCAAAAGAAGGGGGAGCAAATATCAAGATATCAGCTCTCAGTTCATCCGTCATACAATCATTTACACTAGACCTCTGGATAATAACAAGGAAAAACAACAAGAGTAAACCTCATATGCCATTGAAACTTCTTGAAATTTCTTTTCAGCCTCAGGATCATCTTTGTTTGTATCTGGATGTAGCTTCTTTGCAAGCTGCCGAACACAGAAAAATTGAGAGACAGTAAAAAGAGAGAAAAAGACAGAATTGCTCAAGATAAATAAGTCATGTTAGGAGAATTCATGTCAAGAGGGAAAGTAGGAAAAATGAAGGGCACTAAAATATCATTCACAAATTAACAATTGTTTGGCATAGAACATATGCAGATGATAAAATAATAAACGAGGGGCATATTCTGACAAAAAATATTGAGACAGTAGCATCTCCAAAATTTAAACACCAAAAAGTGAAAAACATCCCCCATTTTACAAAATGCAGATGAGCGATCGCATAATAAACAAAATGTGAGAGCAACATGATGTAAAGGATAGTCTTTCATGCCCGCTTCGAACTATTATTTAGAGGTGGTTCCTATGGGAAATGGCCCACGTATTCACTTAGAGAAAATGAACAGTTTCCTTAGCATATAGAAAAGACATGAAATTAAAAATTAAAAATAAATAAACAAATAGCAACATAATCCCACTTGATTGCAAAAGCCACTGGTTAGATGGGCCAGATATTTTGAGAAAAAATAAAAATGCATATTCTACTATCAAAATACATGTACAATGGTTATGCAAAACCTACCCCATAGTATGCTTTCTTTATATCAGAAGCACCTGCATTCCTACTCACACCAAGAACATCATAATAGTCTCTTGCCAATGATGCTGTAAAGGAGTTGGGGGTGAAAAACAGAAATAAGTCATTGACGTGCTAGGGACAGTAAGCAAATATATGCATAGACGGGAAATGGGATCAAAGCATAAACTTCAAGTTACTTCAACTTTGTTAGAAGACATTATGGGATAGTGAAAATTCAGCTCATGCTCAGTACTCCAAACCAATAGGGAAAAAGGAAGACAAGATAGAAGAACTAATTTAGAAAAAGGAAAAGTAGTCCCCAAATATTTTTCTGCTGTGATTCCATGAAGAATATTAAGGAAGGAATGCATGAAACCTATAATTTAACAATTTATACCAGAGCCATGAATGGATCTAGGTGCCCCCAAATATGTATTTGCCGCTCCCAATAGCAACCAGTTCTTCAAATTAACACCATCTCCAGCTGCAATTATATAAGGTAAGAAATGTTCAGCTGAAACAATAATAATTAAAAATATATATACAACCTTAAAATTAAAAACTTAACATCCCAAACAAAACACGCATTGGACCAAGAATAATTCATTTATTCAGAAAAATAACTGAGTCAATAAACAGATAGTCATCCCACTATAGTTGCACAACCAAATCACAAAACCCCAAATTCAAAATTAGCAAAAAATAAAAAATGCTTGAAACTTGCTCTAGTAACGTACAAATTAGAAAATGACTTCGGATAAATCTAGATGGATTGCAAAGTCCTGAATTCAATGTCCTATAACCCCTTCGGAACAATGCTCCATGCACCTGAAATTCACCACCGAAAACAAAAAATGACTCCAACACGCTGAATAACGATTCACAGAAAAACGTCGCAGAGAAAACGAATTTGATTTCAAATCGAGGACAGAGAAGGAGATAGATAGCGTACGGATTCATTTGAGGGGAGAGATCGACGAGCGACCCAGTGAAGGAGCCTGACGCCATTGGAGCGAACCATTTGGGAGCTCTACGCGCGAATTAATGGAGAAATGATCACAGGTTCCGGAACGAGGACTTGGGGGTTGTGGTCGGGATCAATAGCCCAAAACCCCTCCGATAAACCCTAAATTTTTTTCTTTTCAAGAATTGGAAGGTTCCAGTAAGTGTGAAGCAGGTAAAAGGAAAAAACAGACAGAATGTTGAACTTTAATTTTCATTGATTTAATTATTTTTAATTTTTATGAAAGCCAGCGAGAGACGTCCGATATTCTGATACGGACAATATTTTTTTTTATTTTTTTAAGTTGAGACTCAATGTTCCTTTTTTTTTCCTTTCCTAATTAGAAATATATTGAAAAATAAATTATTTTATTAAAATTTAAAAGTTTGAATTGATCTCTCATATTTGAAGAAAGGGAATAAATTAGTCCCTTTTAACAGTTTTATATATTATATAAAGAGGTCAATTTCTCATTTTTTTTTTTTTTACTGTATAAAGCTATATGGGGATCAATTTATCCCTTTTTTAAAATATTAATAATCAATTTAAAACTTTCAAATTCTAAACAACTATTTATTTTGTGAAATATGAGGTTAACTTGAATATTTACTCTATTTTTTATTAAAATTGGGTCAAACTTTAGTGTGTGTGGGGTGGTGAGTAGCAAGGGAGCTAATCCTCTCATTTTTTTTTTTTTTTTGTCTCTTTAACATGGTGAAGTGTTGCAATTTGCACAATCCATTATAACTAAACGGAAATGTTATTTACACACCATAATACCCGACACCGTATGTAAATACCCAGAAAATGACAAAAAACTTAAAAGCGTGGGAAAAAGAAAAAAGGAGCGTGGGAAAGAGAAAAAGCAAAACACATTTCTCTCTCTCAATCACATTTCTTTCTCTCGTTTCTCCCAGCTCCCTCTCTTTCTCCTAGCTCCCTCTCATTTCTCCCAGCTCCTCCCGCGCTCTTTCTGGCTTAAGCCCCGCCCCCTCCCCCGCAGCAGAACAGCACGTCTTCACCCTTCGCCATCGTCTTTTTCATAAGGTATGTCTGTTACTCATTTTCACTCTTGCCTTTCTTTTGATGTGTGATGTTTGTGTATTTGTTGTTCGCACGGTTGGAGGTAAATGTGATTGGTAAACAGACCCGTAGAATGACTCCATAAATCGTAAAGTAATGATAAAATGGGTTTAGAATGTGGTTTACAAGTTTTAAGCATTGGTTTGCAAGTTTCTTAACTTGGTTTACAAGTTTTAAGGAAGGTTTACAAGTATTGTAAAAGAAGTGCAAATAATTTGCAAATCTGAGCTTTGCTGAAAACTTGGAAAAAAAGTGTAAAAGACTTATAAAGCAAGTGGATTGAACTTGTAATCCCTTGATTAAGACTTGGAAAGTGGTTTGTGCACAAACCTGTGAACTTGTAAACCAAGTTTCTGGCACAAAGGGGGTTGTCAAAGTTCTGAAGTCGCTGGAAATGCTTAGAATCTGATTCTGTGTTATATGAACATTGTCCACAATAAAATGTAGTTGCGGGGTGGTTTACAAGTTTTTTGTTACAGGGTTACAAGTTTTTTGGTAGAGGTTTACAAGTTTTTTGGTACATGTTTACAAGTTTTGTGGTAGAGGTTTACAAGTTTTTTGGCAGAGGTTTACAAGTTTTTTCTTACAGATTTACAAGTTTTGTGGTAGAGGTTTACAAGTTTTTTGGCAGGGGTTTACAAGTTTTTTCTTACAGGTTTACAAGTTTTGTGGTAGAGCTTTACAAGTTTTTTCTTACAGGTTTACAAGTTTTGTGGTAGAGCTTTACAAGTTTTTTGGCAAAGGTTTACAAGTTTTTTCTTACAGGTTTACAAGTTTTTTGGCAGAGGTTTACAAGTTTTGTGGTAGAGGTTTACAAGTTTTTTGGCAGAGGTTTACAAGTTCTTTCTTACAGGTTTACAAGTTTTGTGGTAGAGCTTTACAAGTTTTTTGGCAAAGATTTACAAGTTTTTTCTTACAGGTTTACAAGTTTTTTGGTACAGATTTACAAGTTTTTTTTGCAAAGGTTTACAAGTTTTTTCTTATAAGTTTACAAGTTTTGTGGTAGAGCTTTACAAGTTTTTTGGCAGAGGTTTACAAGTTCTTTCTTATAAGTTTACAAGTTTTGTGGTAGAGCTTTACAAGTTTTTTGGCAGAGGTTTACAAAGTTTTTCTTACAGGTTTACAAGTTTTTTGGTACAGGTTTACAAGTTTTTTGTTACATGTTTACAAGTTTTGTGGTACAGGTTTACAAGTTTTATACTCAAGGTTTGCAAGTTTTAAGCACTGGCTTACAAGTCATTTAAACAAAGTGCAAATGATTTGTAAGATATAGCATTGCTTAAAACCTGTAAACCAAGTGCAATAGAACTTGTAAACCATTGGTTAAGGCTTACAAAGGAAGTGTAATAATGTTTGTAAAACAAGTTGTTTCCACAAAGTGGTACCTCAAAGTTCTGAAGTGGCTGCAAATACTTCGAATTTGGTTATGAATTATGTGAACATTGTAAACCATTTGTTTGTTAGTTTATATTTTTTATTCTTTGTTATAGGTTATATTTTGAACTTTATATGCAAAGCATGGAGGACGTAACCCAAGAAAACGCAGATTTTGATGTTGAGGTTGATGACGATGGTGGCGATTGGGACTTGTTGGTGCCTGCCGTTGGGGTGGTTTTCAATTCAGAAGAAGATGTGAAATCATTCTACAAGTCCTACGCAATGAAACAAGGTTTTGCATTTAAAGTTAGAAATTCAAAGAAACGATCGGATGGAAAAACCATATACTTTATCCTTGCATGCTCACGGGAGGGAAGCTGTCGATCCAAGATCCCTTTAAGTTTGAAAACACTACCAACTGCAACAAACAATTGTAATCAGTGCTAAAATCTTGTAAACTAGTTCCCAAACCTTGTAACCTAGCCCCTAAACTAATTTATTACAGGAAAACAACTTACAATTGATAATTACATGCATTTCCAAGCATTTTCCCACAACTTACTTGCTAAATGTAGTTGCAAGACCTCGCAAGGTGATGATACAACAAGTTAAGCAACAGTGACCTCTTTCACGCGTTTTCCTTCTCACAACCACTACAACATAATGCAAGGACTTCGAACAATGACCGGGGCAGATGACGATAGTGGCCCACGTTCATGCAAAGTGGCACTTGAGAGAAGGACAACACTAAACGTGAGCTTGAAGTGCGGAGCACACTGTTCATGTTTTTCAGGGAGAGAGGAGTGATGAAATTTTAATCCAATTCTCAATATGACAAATGATAAACAAACACTAAAATTACCTGGAACGGTCGAGCTTGATGAGTCCATGACTGGGTAGCTTCCTGTCCTGTGAAAAGAATCACCAAAAGAAAGAAATCCAGAGAGAGAGCTCCTCCTATCACCCCTTCAGTTGTTCAGAATGTGTTCTGTCTCAATAGGGCAATAGCCATACTGAAAGGGTTAGGAGTAGGGCCTCACTGGGTTAGTAACGAAATGGGCCAAACCTACCCATTATAGCTCAGCCCAATAACAATAACCAAAAAATCCATATCCATTAACAACAAAATTGTAACAAATAAGCTCAATACAATAATTAATCAGAAAATGGGCTTAATAACATGGTTTGATAATTTTATTTGGCATCCAATTAATCTGGAATTAATATTAAAACTATAATAAAACATGATTTATGCCAGTCCACACATAGAATATTCAACATTCTCCCACTTAGACAGCATAAATCAAAACATTATATTATTCAAATTAATCAACAATATGTGGCCACAACAAGATGCCAAAATAAGCCAACATAAACCACGAAAAGGTCCAAAATGGAACTACAAGCATCTCAACAATGCAGAAAATCATATTCGAAGGAATTGTGATATCATACATTGCAAGACACTTATATCCTGTAACTCAACAACAAAGTGGAATATAGATAAATGGGAAAGCACAGCAAAACGGCATGCCAAAGTTTGAACAAAGTGCAATTTCCCAACAAAATGGCCGAAGCATCCGCCCAAGATGCAATATAAGATTCAACAAATCTTATCACAATAACAAGATTGAGACTGGGTCCAAAATGTCTCCACAATATGCCATCACAATGTATAAATATACAATAATAATTGCAAAACTAAACTGCGCAGAATAAACATATGGCAATTTCAATATTATTGAATATCTCAAATATCACAAATATGAGGTCATAACAAAACATAAACATGAACTCCCACTAATCCAAAGCATCAAAAGACCTCACTACACCCATACGGGTTACATGATCAACAAAAGCTTTAACAGTTATGCCTTTTGTTAAGGGGTCAGCAACATTAAGCTCTGTAGGGATATGCTCGACACGAGTTTTAAACTCCTGAATCTTCTCTCTCACAAACATAAACTTTGTCTCAAAATGCTTTGTCCGCTTTGAGCTCTTATTATTAAGAGAGAAGCTCACCACAGCAGAGTTGTCACAATATATGGTCAAAGGCCTAGAGATACTCTCCACAAAATCAAACTCAGCAATAAAGTTCTTCAACCATATCGCTTGACGCGTAGCCTCATAACAAGCTATATACTCTGCTTCCATGGTTGATGTAGCTGTAAGAGTCTGTTTGACACTTTTCCAAGAGATAGCTCCTCCAGCTAACATGAATACATAACCTGATGTGGACTTATGATCATCTGGACAACCACCATAATCAGAATCACGATAACCTATTACCTCAAGATGATCTGAACTCCTATATGTAAGCATATAGTCTTTGGTACCTTTCAGATACCTCAAAACACGTTTTGCAGCCTGCCAATGTGCCACACCAGGTTTACTCAAGTATCTCCCAAGTACACCAACAACAAAAGCAAGATCAGGACGTGTACAAACTTGAGTATACATAAGGCTACCAACAACAGAAGAATAAGGAATTTTCTTCATATCTATCATTTCACTTTCAGTCTGAGGACACTGGGCATTAGAAAGCTTCTCACCCTTTTGAATGGGTGCAACACAGGGCTTACAAGATTGCATATTGAACCGGTTCAGGATTCTATCAATATATCCTTGTTGAGACAAACCAAGGATACCTCGAGATCTATCACGATGAATCTCAATGCCCAAAACAAAAGATGCATTACCAAGATCCTTCATATCAAAATGAGTTGTAAGCATCTGTTTGGTCTCATTTAGAAAACCTACATCATTACTAGCTAAAAGGATATCATCAACATAAAGAACAAGAATAACAAATTTTCTTCCACTATTCTTCAGATAAATGCACTGATCAGGTGCATTTTCCTTAAAGCCAAGAGAGCCTACAATATGATCAAACTTCAAGTACCACTGTCTAGAAACTTGCTTCAAACCATAAATGGATCTTTTCAATTTGCAAACCATGTGTTCCTTACCACTTTCAACAAAACCATTAGGTTGGTCCATATAGACATCCTCAAATAAATCACTATTCAAGAATGCTGTCTTAACATCCATCTGATGAAGCTCTAAATCAAAATAAGCAACCAAGGCCATTATAATGCGAAAGGAGTCTTTAGTAGAGACAGGAGAGAACGTCTCTTTGTAGTCTATGTCTTCCCTCTAGTTATACCCTTTAGCAACAAGCCTAGCCTTGTACCTCTCTATCTCTCCTCTAGCATCACGTTTGGTCTTGAAGACCCATTTGCAACCAACAGGTTTGCAACCTTCAGGCAACTCCACCAAATCCCAAACATCATTCTTTCGCATAGAAGCCAATTCATCCTCCATAGCAACCAACCATTGTGAACTATAGGGATTAGAAATGGCTTCATGAAAGGTAACTCGATCAGAATCCTCAACAGAAGCATACTCATGTTCCTGCAGATAAATAACATAATCTCTGAATCTAGTAGACTCAGTAGATGTAGGAACACGCTCAGATCGCCTCAATTGAGGCATAACAATCTCTGGATTCTGAACATCATGATCATCATGTGGATGAACATCAGCATTAATAATGGGATCAGTGGCTTCATCATGAGTGACAACAGCGGACATGGACTCGGGCGAAGGAGTAACAGGTACAGGAATAGTGACATGCTCTTCTCTGAAGCTAACAACACGCGGCTCCTGAGTTGTAACCTGTTCTGTATCATTTTCAAAATAGACTGCACGATCAGACTCAACAACCCTAGTGGTATAAGTAGGACAATAAAATCTAGAGCCTCTGGAGCCAACACAATATCCTACAAAGAAACCACTAATCGTCTTAGGATCAAGCTTCTTTATTTCTGGATTATAGAGTCTGACTTCTGCCTTACAACCCTGCATACCTAAAATGCTTCAGAGTAGGCCTCCTCCCTGTCATAAGTTCATATGGAGTCTTTGGAACTGACTTACTTGGCACATGATTTAAAACATAAGCTGCTGTCTTCAAAGCTTCTCCCCATAAAAAATCAGGAAGAGTTGAATGGCTAAGCATACACCTAACCATCTTCATGAGAGTACGATTTTGCCTTTCAGCGACACCATTTTGTTGCGGAGTGCCAGGCATAGTATACTGTGCCTCAATACCACAATCCTGCAAAAACCTTGCAAAAGGACCAGGATTCCTGCCAGTTTCATCATACCTTCCATAAAATTCACCACCTCTATCAGATCTAACACACTTAACCTGTGTGCCAAATTTCAACTCAACAGCAGCTTTAAAAGTCTTAAAAGCATATAAGGAATCTGATTTCTCACGCAACAAATCAATCCAGCCAAATTTTGAGAAATCATCAATAAAGGTGATGAAATATCTAAATCCTCCCAAAGCAATGGGAGTAATTGGCCCACAGATATCTGTATGAATCAACTGCAATATACCTTCACTCCTACCAACTCTTTTCTTCCTGACGCCAGCAATGAGCTTCCCTTTCACACAATCAATACAAGTATCAAAATCTGAGAAGTCCACACTATGAAGAATATTCTCCTTGATCAATCTCTCCATCCTTTCTCGAGATATGTGTCCCAACCTTTTATGCCACAACATAGAAGAATTCTCAGTAGATTTTCCATGCTTTTGCCCAACAACATTATTAACATTGGAATGTCGTTGTTCAAGAGAGAGAGGATCAAGATCCAACATATACATGCCATTCAATTTAACACCATAGCCAACAACAACAGATTCATAATATAAAACAACTTTATTAGATCCAAAATGGAAAGAGTAGCCAAAATCATCCAAAACTGAAACTGAAATCAAATTCCTTCTCATAGAAGGTACACAAACAGTGTCTCGCAAAATCAACTCATATCCACTACTTAATTTCAAAGCAACTACTCCTATATGTTCTACTTTGACATTCATCCCATTTCCAACTGCAACAGACACCTCCCCTTCATTTGGCCTTCTCCTGGTTTTGAGCTCCTGCACAGATTTTGCAATATGAATGGTTGTGCCAGAATCTAACCACCAACTATGAGAGGGGACATCAACAAGATTAGATTCAAAACACACTAGAGCTAGATGAATACCTTGTTTTTTCTTCTCTAGCCACTTCTTAAACTTAAAACAGTCAGATTGTTTGTGTCCGAACACATCACAAAACTTGCAGGTACCATTGAATCTCTTTTTACCACCAGATGGTTCACCATCTTCATGAACTGAAGGTGGCCCAAACTTATCACTCCCCTTCTTCTTGAACTGAGGCTTGCTACTCTTTCCCTTAAAATACTTCTTCTTCTTGTCATAACTTTTATGGGAAACCAACTGAACAACTTGAGCTTTACCCTTCTTCATAGTTTGCTCCTCCTGATTAAGAATGGCTATGAGCTCATCAATGGACCACTCTTCCTTTTGTGCATTATAAGAAGTCTTCAAAACATCAAATTCAGAAGGAAGAGAGTCCAACACCTGCCAAACTAGAAAATCACTTCCCAGTTCTACCTTCATGGATTTCAACTTGTTGTTCCAGTTGGTGAGCTTCATAGCATGCTCACGAACACCAGACACACCATCATATCTAGTCTTTGTCAACAAAGAAAGATAGTAAGCCTTCTCCGTCTTGTCAAATTTCTTGAACTTCTTGCCCGCAGACTCAAGAAACTCCTTAGCACTGTTCGTCTCAGGAACATTATCTTTAATGGTCTTGTCCATAGTGAACTTCATGGTCATCAGACAAACTCTATAGAATGAGTCCACTTATCATGTTTTGCTATAATAGCAACGGAAGAATCAGGTATGGGAACTTCAGGCTCATTCTCAGTTAGGGCAGCATCAATGTTAGAAATAGCAAGGAACAATTTAACAGAATCAGCCTAGTCCTCATAATTTGTTCCATTCAGCTTTGGTAAAGAGTTCATATTCATAGGCAAAGCTGAAATTTATACATTAATGGGAGATTTTTATCAAGCATATCCAACAAAAGAAATAGAGCTTATGACCACAATAAAGTCATCTCATGCAAATGTAATCCCGCCGAAGGGTCCCGAATTACAATGCACAAATTAACTCTCACATTTCAAAAATTATTATATTCTTAAAGCTAATATCGAGAGGATATTGAAAACTCTAAAATATAATTACCAATCATCAGGAACTATATCAATAAAGACAAACCGATAGGGTAGGTGCGTTATTAAAATAATTCCTAATGCCACATTAGTAACAATATTTTTCAAATAACAGTATTTTATCACAATCCGTCCCGCGAAGGCGAGCTCACAACTGTGAAAAAAATACCCAACAACAGTACAAAATGGTCTAAAATAGCATATCTCAAAATATATATCACAAAATTTTATAATAGCAATTAACATAATCTCAATAATCAATAATATGCACATAATAGAGCATAAAATTATTTAAATAATCAAAACAATACTAAATCTGAGATTATGCTGAACATAATATGCCTAATAATGTCAAAAAAAGTGCACAAAAAATTTTAGACCATAATTTGGAGAATATCTAATATTTTTAAGCAATTTATATAGTCAAAAAATAATAATAATTATTTCTGATGCCCAAAAAAATAAATAAAAATTACCAATAATTCTAAAAAATTAAAAAACTCAAAATGGAAAAAAAAGGGGTCAAAACGGGCCCTGGATGGGCCTTCATGCGCTCCCACGCACCTGGGCCCGCGAGTGGGTAAGGCCCGGGTACTGTTCATCGTCTCCTACCTAGAGACGGGTTCAGCACGACCCATGGATACCTAAACGGATCGAGAGCCATATCTCACTCAATTCTCAACGAAATTAAGTGATTTTGGTGTCTACGGATTCGTCTTTCAATGCTCTACAAAACCCAGATGATTTTGTGTCTAATAATAGCCTATAAAATTCCAGAAAATTCCGCGAAAAACCAAGTGGGTAGGCTCAGTTTTTTGGTGATTTCTCTCTCAATTCTTAACGAAAATCCATGATTTTGGTGTCAATAGGTTCAAAACATTATCCTCTATAATAGCCCTAAGCTAATTGAAACAAATTCACATAAATATGGGTTCAGGTTCATCAAATAGAAATCGGGTTCTATGTTAGGGTTCTAACTTTCAATGATAAAATTATCTCTGCATACTCAACCATTTTGCACGATCTTTATGTCGATTTGTTCAGGGAATTATCAGTAACAATAACCTAAATTAATTTCGAAATTAATCGATCAAATCATAAAATCCCAAATTGGATATTAGGGTTCATTTCATATACGAAAATACATTATTAATACCTTATATGAAACAGTAAAATCACTGCCATATCAGAATTGGATTGGCTCTGATACCAATTGATGAAATTTTAATCCAATTCTCAATATGACAAATGATAAACAAACACTAAAATTACTTGGAACGGTCGAGCTTGATGAGTCCATGACTGGGTAGCTTCCTGTCTTATGAAAAGAATCACCAAAAGAAAGAAATCCAGAGAGAGAGAGCTCCTCCTATCACCCCTTCAGTTGTTCAGAACGTGTTCTGTCTCAATGGGGCAACAGCCACACTGAAAGGGTTAGGAGCAGGACCTCACTGGGTTAGTAACGAAATGGGCCAAACCTACCCATTATAGCTCAACCCAATAACAATAACCAAAAAATCCATATCCATTAACAACAAAATTGTAACAAATAAGCTCAATACAATAATTAATCAGAAAATGGGCTTAATAACACGGTTTGATCATTTTATTTGGCATCCAATTAATCTAGAATTAATATTAAAACTATAATAAAACATGATTTATGCCAGTCCACACATAGAATATTCAACAAGGAGAATGTGTGGTTGAGGGATGGAAGGAACACGAATTGTTTTGTTCTTGCCACAATTCAGTTTCTGAGCTTTTTTGAAATTTTATTATAATTACTTTAATGCCATTAATGGTCAGCATGTTTTTTCAATTTTATTTCATTTCGTTTAGGTTTCCAAGTCTTAAGCACCAGTTTACAAGTTTTTTGTGCGCAGTTTATAAGTTTTTATCCCTTAGTTTACAAGTTTTCAGGACGTGTTTATAAGTTTTGTAAATTTTGAAATTTTATTAAAATTTGTTCAATGCCACTAATGGTCAGCATGTTTTTTCAATTTTATTTCATTTCATTTTGGTTTCCAAGCCTTAAGCACCGGTTTCCAAGTTTTTTGTGCGTGGTTTACAAGTTTTTCTCACTTAGTTTACAAGTTTTGTAAATTTTGAAATTTTGTTAAAATTACTTCAATGCCATTAATGGCCAGCACGTTTTTTCAATTTTATTTCATTTCGTTTTGGTTTACAAGTCTCACGCACCGGTTTCCAAGTTTTTGTGCATGGTTTACAAGTTTTTCGTACTTAGTTTACAAGTTTTGTCTAAACTTGAAATTTTATTAAAATTACTTCACTGCCATTTATGGTCAGCACGTATTTTCAATTTTATTTCATTTCGTTTCGATTTACAAGTCTTACGCACCAGTTTCCAAGTTATTTGTGCGTGATTTACAAGTTTTTCTCACTTATTTTACAAGTTTTCAGGACGTGTTTACAAGTTTTCTTTAAACTTGTTAACCAAGTGCAAAATACTTGTAAACCACGTATAGGGAACTTCAAAACTGATGTTTAATACTTTTAAACCAAGTGCAAAATGCTATTTTTTCCCTCTCAAAATATGTTTGTATATTTTCAATTTTGCCGCCGTTCATTCCCATCCCTTGAGCGAATTTGCAATTTTGCCACTGCACATAACCATCCCATTGCTTTAACACTATTTTGTCCTTTTCTGGTCTCATATACGGTGTAAATACGGTGTCTTATGATTATGGTGTGCAAATAACAACACTCCTAGATCGATGGTAAAATGTAAGGAGAAATTCTTACTTGCACAGAGAATAAATGAGCCATCTTGCTTTGAGTATTCATTTTTTCCTACACCAACCTTGTGGGATCGGTATATTTCTTGGAATTAAACGATTATTATTCATTAACATTAGAAAATTGCGTCAAATTACCAAACAGATCAGTATCACCTCTAACCCTTTGCAAAATCAATCTTCTCAATTATGCGCCTTCGATTTGAAAATCAGAGGACAAAGAAGCCAACATTTTTTTTTATTTTCAACAAAAATAGAAAAGTTTCACGGGAAAAGAAAAATCAATAAAGATTTACCAAAAATCGAGAATTTTACAGGGTGTTTGGAAACCCCTAGAATTCAATTACATTAATGAATTGAATTGAATTTCATACTTTGAAAACAATTGAAGTGAAGGAATTGAATTCTTATGGGAATTGAAATCCAACAAAACTAAGGAATTGAAATCAGACCCAAAGGGGTGTGATTTTGTGTGGGAATTGAATTCCAACAAATGAAAATACCAAAATAACCTTACTTAAATATAATGTTTTATTCTTAACTTATTAATAAAGGATAAAATAGTAAAAATAATTAAATTAATTCATTTTTAGACTCATTCCAAATGAAGAAATTGAATTCAATTCTTTAATTTATTGATTCATTCCAAACATAAGAATTCAATTCAATTCCATCTCATTAAAGATTTTGAAATGCCCTGTTACCCTATAGCAAGTCAATCTCTTTGAGTTCATGCTTTATTTCCTTACATTATCATAATTTCAAATATTTGATATGTGATCAAATTAACTGTTAGGATTTTTCCTAAGTAAATGAAGCCACAACAATACCATTTGGATTTTGAGGTGATATTGGTTACTTCAATCATGCAACCAACAACAACAATAATGGCTTGCAAACTCAGAACATGTCTTCTACATGGACTTTCACCCCTATAGGCTGCCACATCATTTCTTCAGTTCCCATCATCATCATCACCACCACCATCAAGCCAGCCACAAAGCATGCCTATGATGGGAAATGATGCATCACAAGCCTATTGTGCTAAAGTGATAGAGTTGCAAAACATAGAGAAGAGGTTTAGAGGTAATATTAGCCTATTTGGTAATTTGACACAATTTTAAAATTTGACACAAGGCCAATGTGGGGAAAAACGAATGGTTAGAGCAACATGGCTCATTTGCTCTCAGTGTAGGTAAGAATTTTTCAATGGTAAGACTCTTCTTTTACAGTGTCCTTTAACTCCATATTTCCTTTTCCACTTCCAAGAAATATTTACTTCCTTCACAAAGCAAAACACGGTTCTTCCTCCATCCCATTCAAATTGTGACATGTGGATAGGGGGTCATATAAATTTTTGGGATGTCAGAAAAAATGTTTGTTGGGTGAAGTTAAACCACCATCGAACAAGATGCTTGTTGAAAGTCCAAATTTGTTGATAATTCCACGTAGTCGATGTACAATTGTTTCCATCTACCCATCCTACAATATGGGCTTCTAGGCTTTTTTGTTTTTTTTAATCCACATCTCAAACATAGGCATCTTAACTAGCACTACATACATGAAAAATGAAAAACTTGTTGCATGTTTGGTTTGTAAAAATATTTTCTATTTTTATTTCCTGTTTTCAATTTATGGAAAATATTTTTATTTTTAGATTTTCAAAATCAGAAAATGTGTTTAGTTTATAATAACATATTCTATTTTTAGAAATTGAAAACGATGAAAATATGTTTGGTTTGTCTAATTTCAAAATATATTTTCAAAATTAAAATTTAAGATAATAGTATTATATTTGTTATTAAATAATTAAAGACATATATTTGCTATTATTCTCTAGAATAATTTCCAAATAATCTATTTGTACCAAATTTATTCTAATAAAATTATGTGTCTATCTATACCAAATAATCTATTTGTACCATGTTACAATCAAATCTCTCATATTGTATAATTTTTCAAGCAGTAGAACTGGAAAATAACTATATTTGCTTATATGTGATTACACGATTGGATGAATGTGTAAAAAAATTTTACACTGTCAGTTCATTCCAATTAAATCTTTTATGAATTTCTAATGGTAAAATCTATTTAAAATCTATTTATTTTTTTAAATAAATTGTAATAATTATAATAAAATAGTTTTTTTTAATAAACTTCTAGTTGCCCTAAATGTAATGGTAAAATCACTTTAGAAGCACAGGAAACAAACCTTAAAATATGAAATATAAATTTTTTTATGCATATTTTTATTAAAAAATAATGAAGTAAGAAAAACCCAAAACAATGAAATAATCAAGTTGACAAAGGAGTAGCTAGATTATAGTCTTAGCACTGCATAATCAGAAGCAGTGGAGAAAGGAGCATCATTTTTGCTTCTGCACCTTAACTCCCCACTTTTCCATCTTCCTCAACACAACTGGAAAGTGAAATTTCCAAATGGGAGAATGGCAGCAAGGGCTAGTGTTAAAGTTAAGATGCCCAACAACCAGATACGCATTCTTCTCACTACTTGTCACAATGGTTCCATCCACGGCCACCTTCTAAAGGTTTCAAATTTATTTTTCGTTGGAGTTGTTTTTGTGACTTTGTATAGGCTTTGGATTATTAGATGCATGTACGATGACCAACTAGCACTTATGCCCTTTTCCCAATCCAACATCAATTTTGCGAATGAGATTTGTCTGAACGACTAAGATTAAGAGAGAGCAAAGTTGAAAGCAAAACCAATAGATACTGCAAAAAGGAAAGGATTTGGTATAGCTAGCTATAGGTGAGAGGCATCCGAAAAAAGAAGAAGAAAAATAGTGTCGTTTTCTTTTGGCTAGTTTGAACACAGCAGGTGAGTGTTCATTCCTCATATTAACAAAAATACGACCACCTTTCCATCAAGAAATGTTTTCAAAACCATAACAAAAAATAGTGAAAGCATGGATTTGACGTTTTCAATTGTGTATCTTTTTGAAATATTTTCATTGAAAATGTTTTCTTAAAATTGTAACCAAACATATTGTCATCAATTATTTTCATTTTCACTGAAAATGAAAATGAAAATAGGTAATTAAACCAAACAACCTCTTACATTTAAATGAAAATAGGTAAGCCAAACAACCTCTTACATCTGCAAAGTCCACTCAATATATGCAATAGCCACATGAAACAACCACCAATCCATTCTCTTAGTCTTTTTTGTGTTAGCTTTAGAATCCTTTAGAAAGTTATGTTTTGAATGACAACAAAATAAATTTTGTTAAAATATTTTAAAGAAAGGATTAATGCTTGGTTAAGTTTCTGTAGTAATTAACAAGTCTATTCTTGTAGTATATATGTTCAATTCATGACATATTTTTCACAATATCATGTTTCGGCATGATTAAAATATCATTCAAAGAGATTCAGAGTTTTAATGTTCTGAAAAATAGTTCAGAAAGTGAACTGAGATATGTGAGAAATGTGTGAAAGCAATAAGAAGCATCAGAAACAAAGTATTGATCTTCAGAAAGTGTGTTATTCATTGAAGAAATCAATTTCTCATGAGATTATTTTGAATTTTTTAACAATATTTAATTATTTCTTTTTTACAAAATTCTTATATTGTTTTTACCATAACTATAACTGTCAAAAAATTTAAAATTCTTATAATTTATTCACATTTAATCATTTTATCATAAATAATATTAAATAATAAAAATGAGTCGTTACAATTCAGATCTCAATAATAATCTAATTCATCTTAGGTTGATGCAAGCCCAGACTAAGAAAGAATCAGCTGCCAGTAAATTATAATTATACTTTTTTAAATGAGTAATTAACATGATAAACTTATTCAATTTTTGTTTAAATTATCAACCTAATATTTTTATCTATTTCTTCTATAGTATGTCCCTGTTAATGTTAGGAGGGACTTTATTGAAATTAATCAACCTTGAATATATGTGATTGATAATCACATTGGGCAACAACATGTACGACAATTGATACAATCCAACTATAGAAACCATCATTGCCTTATTAGGAATATTACCAGCAGAATAGGTTCGTGTAGGTGATTCAATCAACTTGTTGATTAATAGAAATGATAGCATGTATAGCGATGTTTTTATTTGTGAAATGAATCCATGAATAGCAATCTACATCCAATCCTGTAATACATTAATATTGGAATATAATGATGTTTGCATACAATTATCTTTCTAATATTTTTCCTTTTCTTAAAGTTATGATTTTGTGAAGTAGGGGCGAAATAAAGATTGAGACTAATTAAAGGCAGATACTAATATTGATTGAAAGTTTAATGATGAATTTGATAAAAAAAAAATTTTTTTTTGGTAATGGAGGATAATTTTGTGTTAGTTTTGTTGTAATAGACTTAATTATTGTTGTTATATACAAAACTTATATCTTAGTAGGTTATGAAATGCATAACATTGTTAGTTGTATCTTTATTGTGATGTCTAAATGTGAGAGGTGTAAAAACTTAATATTTTAGCAATCTGGTTGTTATTCATTTCTTGATATGTTGCCTAATATTACACATTATATTGATGTATTCCATTTTAAAATTTAGATGACTTCATATTTTTTAATAGGTTGATGCATTTCTAATTGAAGATATCAACTTAGTCTAAAACTTACATGCATCTAAAGTCTAAACACTTACCTTTCATTGGATGAATCAAATTATGCTATAGATTCCAAATTTTAATAACATTCCATAACACTATGTGCACTAAATTTTGATAACTTTTCCCTTCCAAATTTGTACAACATTCCACAGTATTATTTGTGCAATATGAAATATTTATATGTTCAGTTAAAGTATATAATTGTTACTTTCTCTATTTTTTTCATACTTTTTTTAAACTTAACATAGTGAACTATCAAAGTAGTGGAGTTAGTTTAGTCAACTAGGAATTGTCTACTTAGAGTTTTTAGCTATAGGAAGTAGACTGTTAAATAGTTGTTTTATACTATGAATGATTCAGAGATTGTAAGGTAGCTTTTATTTTTGGATGGCATATGTTGGTTAGAACAAGGTATTTAGTGTATTTGTTTACCAAAGCTAACTTTGGTGTGATGTTTGTTATTTTGACAAGATAATATAAGCTAACTTTTGTTCATCTATGTTCCACTACAATGATTTATGGAGTAATTTGAAGACTAAAGTTGGCAACGGATACAAAACAACAAACTAACTTGTGGACTGCAGTTGTTTTAAAGTGATTTAGATTTTTTTTCCCCTTCTAAAAACATATTTAATGTAAAAAGAATTATTATAAAATATAATAAAATGTTTTTGTGACAATAAAAGTGAAAAACTTAGGCACTTTTATGTACATAATAATGATGTCATTGTATATAAGTTTTCATTAAATTTGAATTTTTGTAATATCTTGTTTGCACAAAATAAAAATGTGAGTATCATAGTATAATATTATTTTTTTAGTTTAGTAAGTTTTTTTAATGTATATTTTTGTTTTGTCTTTATATTGTTACAATTTATGGTACTTTTAACTCATTATGTAGATATAGAACCATGTGAACTTGAAAGTGATAATTTTGAATATTTAAATAATGAAAGTGATGAAGAACTAATTTTTAGTGAAATAAAGAAGAACACAAATTGGTCTAATATCATCCAATGTCAGTCTAAAAACAAATTAATTGTGGAAGAGATTGCTCATGATGAAAATGACGCTTATGGCTAGTGTAACGCCCAGATTTTTCTGATAGAGTGAAAATGACCAAAATGTCCCTAAGGTCATTTTCGGCCCGGAATTCGAGGAGAGTCGATTCGGCAGTCCTCGAAGGGTAAACTCAATGTTGGAAGGGGATTAGTTGACCTGTGTACCTTCCCGGAATCGAAAATCTCATTTTTCGAGTTTTCGGGTCAAAATGACCAAAATACCCCTGTCGTGTTTGACCGGTTGCAAGTGTCGGATGAACCCGAAACCTCTCCAGATGGTTTTAAAAGGCATTTTTATGTATTCTGTGACCTCAGTTTTAGTCCTGGTGGTCCCGGCTAATTTTTATGCAAAATTACGATTTATGCTTAATTGTGTGATTAAGCAAACCTAAGCAATATTAGGCTCTAATCGAAGATTCATTAATTTCCATAATTAATCTAGGGTCAAAATAATTTATTAAAGTTAATTAGAACCTAAGAATTCTTAATTTCAACTTCAAACTTTATTTTAAATTCAAGATTCCTAGTTATGGAATCTTGAATAGTATTTTCTCTATCTAATTCCTTAAATCATGAAATTGTGTTTTCAATTGTTTATTCACAAATGAATTTTTAAATTCTCTAATGATGTATGAGCACTCCTAATCTTGTCATAAAAATTCCTAATCACACCCTTAACTACCTAAACACATATTTAGCAAATCTTAATCTTGTATCTAAACTAATGCACACCTAAACACACCTCTAAACCATCATTAAACAAAAGAAACCTCACCTCGTCTCTTCTAGAAGCTCATGGCCACTCCTCCATGCCTCAAATTTTTGAAATTCAAATACCATTTCAAATCCATGACAAACCTTACCTAGCCCATACTTTGCACCATGCTTTCCTCCATACCTTGAATGACCACCAAGTGAGATATTTCTTCTCTCCAAGGCCTAGAAACTCACGGCCAGCACCTCCTCCTCTCATTCCTTCATGTTTCAAATTTCTATAAATACATGTGTTAGAAGAACTTGGTTCCATTTTACACATTTGCTAAGTCTTTGTCTTGAAAGCTTGTCTAGTTTCTTTTCTTTTCTCTCAAAGAACTCTTGAGTTCTTTGCATCTCATCTTCTTCATCTTCATCATCTTCTTCAAAGAACTACACCTCATAACCTCAAACCACCACATCACAACCTTAGATCATCATCAAAGCCCCTAAACACTCAACCTCAAACACAAGCTCACCAAGAACACATTTCCTTTCTTTTTCTCTCCACAAGGCCGAAGCACTATCATCACTTTAGGAGGAGTTTTTCCTTCCATTCTCACCTCAAATATCAAGCCTTTGTCTTCAAACTTGGTAGGGAGTTGCTTTCAAACTTTGTTTTTACTCAAAATATGATTTTCTCAAGGTTTCTCTTGGTTTCTTTTTAAGCTTTTCTTTGCATTTCCTTTTCTTTTCATTTCGGCCTCAAGGCCTTGATTTTGGGCATGATAGCTTGATGATGAGAGTTTCTCGATGATGATCTTGTGTCATCTCAATGAAACCTCTAAAGCTTGAGTTTTGTTCTTGATCTAGCAAAGTTTTAGTTTTTCTTTCCTTTCCTTTTCCTAGATGATTCAGCCTCTATGTGCTTTTCCTTAAAGGTTTTGTTGAAATTTTAAAGTGTTCTTGTATTTATTTCATCTCTAGAAGTGATGTTGTTTTGGTTCTTATCTCCTTAAAAGTTGTGTTTTCTTTTAAAGAGTTTGCTTCTTTTTGAGCTTGATGATGATGTTCAAGAACCATGTAGTTCCTTTGAGAACTTAGTTCAAGAACTCTAAAGCTCTCTTTGTTGATGAGATAAGTGTTGGGTTATGTTGGATTTCTAAAGTCTTGTAAGAGCTCTAGCTAAGATTAAAATGAATATTGCATTCATGTTTATGTTTATGCCTTACAGATCATGCTTATTTTCCTTGCTATCACTAAATATCAAGATTAATAATGAACTTGCATTAGCATATTTACATTTTCAAGTCCTCACCTAAATATTGAAGATAATAACAAGTTGCATCTCATGTTTATTTTATGCTCTCACTTTATTTCCTAATGAAAGATAAAATAGTGCATAAGCATGTTTAAATTTATGTTATCACCTAAAGAGAACCTAGAGCTCAAAGACTTACCCTTTATTATCTCAAACAAAGGCTTAGCTTCTATGATTTCGGCCCTATGAGGTTTGTGTGGTTGTAAATATTAAAATCCATGTTTCATAATTATTATAAGTTTATATGAGCTTAAGAAATGTTTTGAACAAAGCTTTATGATTTTAAATCTTTTCAAGTCCCATTCGAAATAGCTACTACCCTTGGAAGTATTTTGTTGACTTTTGTATGATAAAAATGTTTACTAATGAGTTTTGAAGGTTCTAAAAAGGTTCCAAAAGAAACTAGCATTTTATGTGTTTTAGAAATCAAGTTTTATGCCTTGTTTGTTGGAGATGAATTCGGTTCTGCCTTGCTATGAATGCTCACTGTTTTATGCTGTTTTGATGATGATAATATGAGTATATTCATGTATATTTGATGCAAAAATTCATATATGAAAGTTAGGAGAAGTTAGTAACTAGAAAAGAATTAATTTGAGACTTTTAGATCCCTTAGTAATGGATTTTTCTAGATTCTATCCAGCAAGGTTTAGAATTGAAAATCATGGTTCATAATTAGTCTAAATGTGTAGGAATTGCTCATAATTGGTTTAGGACTTGATCTTGATACCTTAGGAGCAAACTGAACTTAGAAAGGGCCAAGTTGTGACTCCTAGGTACCTGTAAAGTATGAATTATAGATTCTGCACTCTTGAGGTTTAAAAATATTTATGATCATAGATTTGAGTGAGGAATACTTAGACATGAGCCTATAGGTACCCGAGAGCTTAAGTTTTGATGATATACAACTTAGAATTCATTAAAGGACCTTAAGGATAAAAGCATAAGACATTAAGAGAATTTATTGCTTTGAGTTTGATAATGTAAGTATGATATGTTGATATGCATGATGTGATGATATATGAGTTATGACGATGTGAATTCTTTTTATGCTAATGCTATGATGATGTGTGAATGCATGTGCTAGGATGAAATTGTTTATATGACTTTAGAAATGGATTATGAAATGTGAAATTGAATGTGTAAGTACATGCATTATGAGTTGATGTGGCATACTATGATGAATTGCATGAATTGATGAGCATGAAATGCATATTGCACGAAGTTCCACAATGATAGTTGAGGGCATGTGTAATACCTGGGGTACACGTGTCAGTAGACGAGTTTCGCATGACCTCAAGGTCCCCTGGGACCCATTGCTGTTGCCGGGTCTGGGTTTTTGCTAAGTTTGGAGCCCTACACCTCCTTGGAGGGCTATATGTTAGAGCCACAATTCTGGGACCAAAAGTCCCGGTTATTGTTCCCCAGAGAGAAACAAATTGAAGAGTGATTTTTAAGGAATTTTTGAAAGCCTCTAGATATTTCGTTTTTAGCCCCAAAGTTTAGAAAATCGCCGGAATTCCAGAATATGAACTAGAACTCAAAAATGAGATTTTGATTGGTTGGGGTTTTGATTTTTTCTTATTTTTTATTTGAATCCAAAGGGGGGTATTTTCTTATTTACATTTATGTTTTAAAGTTACATTAACTTAGAGTAAAGAAATGGAAATAAGTGAGTGAGTATATAGGTAAGCTATTGTCAAGATAGCACAAATTCTGCTGATATATGTTTACTGTCTAGACCGCTATAGCGGTCACAGCAATGACTGCAGCGTGGTTTGACCCTCTGGAGACCGCTATAGCGGTCATAAGTGCACAGTAGTACAAGCGGGACACGGGCGGAATGTGGCTTGACCGCTATAGCAGTCATATACCGCTATGGCGGTTCCCCAAGTGCCCAATCGGTACAAAAATGATGCCGTTTCGTTTCTGGCCTTTAAAAGGCCATCAGCCTCCTTCCACCCTCATTCTTGACGAACCAGAAACCCTCCCCAATCCTTTTTCTCTCTTTTTCTCAATCCCATTCAAGTGTTGCTCCCCCAAATCATCAAGGTATGTGTTTGTTAATAGATTTTGATCTCTTTGTCTCCTTCCTTTTATATTCTATGGTTTAGGTTGTTGTTTTCTCGCATTGTTGTCAAATGGGGATACTCCCCTAATGTTGTTAGAGCTAGATTAGAGTTATTTAGAGATTCTTAAAGTTTAATCTAGAGTTTTTACAATTGTTATAGTCGACGTTGATGCCCTCCCGACTCCCCGGAGCTCAGTTGGTGTTGACGTCATCTATGCCTCTTCTCCAAGTGAGTGGGTTTGAACTCTTGTCTTAGTTTTCCCCATTATGATTATTTTCCTTGCATTATGATTATTAAATATAAAAGTATATATGTGATTATGATTTTAACCATTATGTTGAAATAGCGAAACTATGGTGTTATGATAATGACATGAAAAATGTAATTTTAGAAAACCATGGGACCATGAATTGGATTGTATGTGTATGGAAATGTTTTATATGCAACTCTAAGAGTTTTATCACAGGAATATATGATTTATAAATTATTATTTCATCAGATATGTTATATGATTTTAGAGCCACATGATTTAGTTTCATAACTTGAGATTTATAAATATGGTTTCATAGTATTTAGTTGAAATATATATTAAAAGAAAAAGTGAACAAGAGTGTGATCTAGCTTGGAATAAATTTTGTTATTTGATTTGAGAGTATTATGGTTAAAAACTCCAGCATTTGGATTATGATTTTAGTATTATCAAGTATATAGAGAAATATGTTAGTAAAGATATGAATTTAGAAATTTAGTTTTATGGTACCAAGAGGTACGGAATTCAGTATGATTCTTAGCAACTGCCAGATACATATTCTGTGGGCTTGAAATTAGAATGCCTACAAGTGGTGGACCCTTGGGCTCGATTTTCATAGCCACAGTTATGCTAAAGTCAAATTGTTAGAGTTATATGGGTTCAGAACTCTTAAGAGTACTAAGAATTTAGGGGCTCTGCTTCGCCAGGGATAGAGTACCCACTTTTCAGCTATAGTTTTCTTTCATCAAACTAGTTTAGCCGGTAGAGATAAGGAAATAGACAGTTAGTTAACGACTGTGAAGAGATCGTTAACCTTGGTACCAAGTTGTCCATTAGAGGATAGTTTCGCCCCCAGTAGTTACAGAAAATGGGACCTAGTTAGGTGCCCACAGTTTGTCCGAGAGGGACTATTACAGTTTCAGCAGGAGCTCTGATTCGCTAGGGACAGAGTCTCACTTCATAGTTTAAAATTTTATAGCTTTTATTGTTATGATATATTTATTATATTCAGTATCTCGTTTCCGACGCTCATTGCACCCTCAGTTAAAATGATTTCATGCTTGATTTTGAGTTAGAAATGTTTATTTATAAATACATGGAATGAAAAGTGTTTTCCTAGAGCTAGCTATGTATTTAAATATGAAATGAATCATTATTGCTGCATGTATATTATATTATGTATATTCTTGGTTGTCCCATGTGGGTGATGGGTGAGAGCTCACTCAATGAGTCCGTTGACTCACCCTTCTCCCTTCCTCTTATAGTTGTAGGTACAGATGTCGTTCAGCCACCGGTCCAGTAGTCGCAATTATCCCTTGGTGAGCTTTGCATTGTTGTAAGGCTTAGTTTAGGATTCTGTTAGTTTAGAGTGCTCCAGTAGTTTTGCAGGCAGGATCTTATCCACGCATGTAGCCTGATATATTTTAGTATTTTCATATATTGAGCATGTAAAGGAGATGTAAATTGTAATTAGAGACTTATACGTTGAGGTAGTTACGAAATTTTAGATCAGCTGATTTGAATAAGAGTTTTTCAGAGATTAACTTATTGAATATTTTCAATTTATGAAATTGAGCATTATGTTTTAATTAGAGGAAAAGTTTATACTTCAAAGAAATCACATTTTAATAATTATACTTATTGATAATTTAAGCATATATAGAGACTCAGTGATCACGAGGCTTACGTGGGGATGAGATTCCTCACGTGTCGGTCACGCTCCCAAATCGGGTCGTAACAGCATGTGTTTTATGGTGCATTCTTGCATGACACACCGAGACGCATTTCTCCTACCTCGGTAAGGAGATAACAAAACCGTGAGGGTATGGTAGATGCAGCCTACCAGAGCGGACAAATTTACTGTGCACTAGATGCCGTAGATGCGTTTCGAAGAAGGAAACAAACCTAACACGCACTCTGAGAGTCAGTGTATTAGGTGATCCTTAAGTCCCTAACCCGTTCTCTGGGAGTCAGTGTGGTAGGTGACCCTTAAGCCCCTAGCCCATACTTTAGTAGTCGAGATATCATTTTTATGATCCGCTTATTCAGATAATAAGTTGGAAGCTAGTGATGTGTTACCCCCACTATTTTTCCCCATGTTAAATTTAGTGACGACTAGTTAGAATTGAGCTCATTCCTAGGCGATTAGATGAGATGGAGTTTGGGAGCCATGATAAAAATCACCGGGGCGGTATATCTGTTGGATTTAGGTGGATATGTTTAAGAGGGTGGTCTTTGAGAAAAAGAACTTGAGAGTTTAAGCATAAGAAAGAGATATGATGTTTTAAAGTCGCACAATTATGAGGAAAGAAAGAGTTTTATATGCCACTTATATGTTAATGTTTATCTTGATGTTGTGTTCTATCGACTGTTTGCATAAAGTATTGTCATGCATTCATCCAATATCTGTTGCATTCATATCATTAAGATCCATACTAAAAGACACCCATTTCGGATAAATAGATTTGAGAAGTTTAAAAGTTAAACCTTATGCATGACCACCTTTTTATAATTAAAACCGAAGTGGCTGGGGACGATGACGATGACACATGTGTTTGAGTCGGAAATCTCTACTGAGAATCTTGAATGAGTTTCTTATCCCTCTCTCTTTATCTCCCGTGTCGTCTCCAGATGAAGATGATGGTGTATCTCGTGACCTTTACTAAGGTGTGGGCGTAGGGCATGCGCTATGAGTCGGATCAGTGGGATGCAATGGAAGCACGAAGATGCCACTTTAGATTTATATGCATATGGATGTGTATTTCTTTTGATGTGATAATAGAACTATGATTGTCGTAAACTATGTATCTATGGTAATATGATTATGTTGTGATGTAATGAACTACGTTTGTGTTTGTGACCATGAATGATATGAGATCTCTTTTCTATATGCTAGTCTTCATTACATCATATGCGGCTCTCACTTTGATTTTATGTTTCAAAAAAAAATTTACCCGTATTTCCGCTAAGTATTTTATAAAAGAATGAGACTAAGAAGTAATAACTTAATGATTAACCTAATATGTTCTATAGTATTAAGTTAAAAATTAGGATGTTACAGCTTGTATTTAAAGTATGATTATGAGTTAACATTTACTGTCAGAATTGATAAACAATATTTTTATGGAATATTATGAATATTTAGAAGAAAATATTTTGTTTCCTCAAAGAAAGGATTTAAGAATAACAAACTTTTATCAAGTGAAATATACAAGAAAAATGATGGTAGAACTAGATGTAAAGCAATTATATGTTGGGAGATTGAGGAAGATAAGACATGGAAAGTGTCACATTTTTATAAAGGAGCATAATGATGAATTGGTATTGTCTGGAATAAAGTATTTAATAAGCCTTGCATGAAAGGTTTTAAAAGACAAAAGGAAAACCTGGACTTCAATGGTAAATGCAAGGATTTGAACAATTGATACCTGTTCATATGGTTGAAGAAAGTGGCAGAGTTGAAATTTTAGGGTTTTCAAGAAAAAATTCCTATAATTATATTAATTCTCAAAAAATTATGTTAATTGAGACATGAGACTCTCAAAACTTGGTTAATTACTTTAAATGCAAAGCTAATAAGGAAGGAGAAATGTTTTATTAAGATATGCAAGTTGATTAAGAACAACAAATGATAAACTTTTATTGGAGAGGTGGCAGGTAAAGATTTATTATGATTGTTTTGGAGATATATTTGTTTCTAATATCACATCACAAAAATAAGCATAAATTGAGATGTGTATCATTTGTCTCATCATTGGCAAAATAGTTTTTGGTTATGCATTTTTATTAGACGAGACAATAGTATTGTTTGAATGGTTTTTTAGTAGTTTTCCACAATCAATAGGCAACTAACCATTGAAAAATATTTTTACTAATCAAGACCAAATAATGGCAAAGGCAATTAAGAAAATGTTTCCCAATACATCTCGAGGTCTATATTTATAACATATATCCAAAAATGCACCATTACACTTAAGTTGAAAAATAATAAAGATTTTCACAAGTTATTTTATAAGTGCTTGCAAAAGTGTGAATCTAAAAAGTAGTTTGAAGACACATGGGCCAAAATGGTTTTTTTAATGTACAATGTTGTGGATCACAAATGGCTACAAAATTTGTATACGATTCATGAAAAATGGTGTATAGCTCTTCACAAAGACATTTTGATGATAGAATAAAGTCTTCACAAAAACATGAAAGTACAAATAATAGGTTGAATGAAGTTCATGGTAAGACTACTCCTCTTAATAGCTTTGTTGTAAGTTTTGAAGCCTTGTGAAAAGATTACATAAGAAAATGAAATGGAAGAAGATTATCATTGTCATCAAACCGACATTATTCACGTGCAAATATGGATAGTAACATTTTCAAGCATGTATCAAATGTTTATACAGATAAATTATACAAGTTGTTTGAAAGTGAGTATCTAGATGACATCAGTACTTGTGATGTTTGTGAAATTGAAGTTAATGAGAATTTACTTAAATTACACTAGATAAAGTATAGAAAGAATATGAATTAACATATTATTTATCTATACACTTTTTCATTAGATGTAAGTTGTACTTATGTAAAATTTGTAATACTAGGCATTCTTTGTTGTCATATGTTTGGTATTCAAAGGGACAAAATATACTTAAAATTTCAGAGAAGTATATTTTGAAAAGATAGAGTAAGGAGACAAGAAAATGAGTCTATACTTACAATAAAATCATATTGGCAATAAAAGATACAAATAAAGTTGAAATTGTGTTTCACAATAGTGCTATGAGATATTCTTCTTGTGCACATGAGTTAAAAAAAGAGAAGACAACATAACTATTGTAGGAGGTTTTAGATAATAGCTATCAAGCACTTGAAAATCTCATGAAAAAATTGGTCTCAGATGAAAATAATGTTGATAAAAGAAAAGTAATCAAGTTGGTGAGCTTTCCATATTAAGCCCTCCAATAGTAAGATCAAAAAGTATATCAAATTATAAACAAAAAAGGCACTTTGAGAAAACATCAAATGAAGACAAAGAAGATAATAGTACTAGTAAATCTACGTAGTAATATCAATATTGATTTTTATCTTTATATATTCATGTAGATATATAATATGTTTTTATTTGAAATGTAGGAACAAAAAAGCAAGTGGGTACTAGGAAAGGAGATGGGAGAGCTGATATGCAAGAAGTAACACCATCATTAATGCCATAACCAATAATCTCTTCTCCATATTTTGCTTATCTAAATCTATTTAATCATGTGAATTTTTATCAAGTATTATTAGATCTTTTTCTTTTCCATCTAATGCATACAAGCAATTCATTAGTTTATATGTAGGATTTTACTAGTGGTTCATATATACGCATATTAAATGTATCAAATTTCTCATATATGCCTATTTTACAAAATATTAACAGCCATCATTTGTCTAAGGTGATATGCTTTTCATAACAGACATTTCAATTGTGATTAGTTTTATATATTTATGTCTAATTTATATACATATATCATTATGTGACAAGATTTAATCAATTATTAATTCAATGTCACCCATTTAGAGTTTGAGAGTCTAAATATTATAGCTATTGCATGATAAAGAATATTTGTATTTATGAATAGAAATTTCAATTTTTGAGTAGAACAAGATTTACATATGAAAGTGGAAGTCCTAATTTTTTGGTTGTTCAGGGGAAAATTTGATTTTTGAGTTAAGACATGTATATTTCATTGAATATGCAATATCACATGATAGGTGTATTATCTTAGTTAATCATATTGCTTATGACTTAAATTTTAGTAAATAGTAATTCAAGCTACCTTTATTGTGGTATGGGTTATGAGTTTAGCTAATTATTGAGCTATTTTGATATGGTTTTCTCTTCTCATTCTATTCCAAATCATACCTAATCCTTATTTTCTTATTCCATGGTTGTTGAGAATATTATTCCAGGTCCCCAAGATCAAATAAATACTAGTCAAACACTTACAGCAATGAACGATGAGTGGATTCTAGTCCACGACCATATAGGAAAATTATTTTATGATACTATAAATGGTATATTTATTGGTGACTAAGTTGCAGGCTCAAGCTTATTTAATATTATAGAGAAAATGAAACTCAGATACTTTATTGATTGCTTGTAGCAAATATATATACATGAAACAATTTTTCACTGATTCTGGACTTAAGGAAGTGATATGATACCTTCCTATAACATACCACAATAATAGGGATTGAGTTATAAAGCCTTACAATTGAAATACAAATTTACATTCAAAACTGATTGACTAATTCTATGTTGATTCTATACACCCCCTCAAGATAAGGTTGCCATCGGTAACCTACATCTTTTCACCAAAATCTTGAAACTTAGTAAAAGATAAAGATTTAGTCATAGTATTTGCTACTTTATCTTTGGTGGAAATATGTGAAACAATTAATTTCTTTCCTTGAACTTGATCATGAACAAAATGGTAATCCAGAGATATGTGATTCACTTTGGAGTGAATAACTAGAATGGCACATAGATAAGTGGCTCCTACATTATCACAGTACAGAAGTGGAACTGATGTAGACTTGACCTGGAGCTCTTGAAGTAAGTTGTTTAACCACATGATATTTGATGTAGCAGTGGCTATAGCTCGATATTCTACCTCGGTAGAGGACCTAGCAACAGTTCATTGTCTTTTGGAGCTCCATAAAACGGGATTGCCACCAAAGAAATTGATATGTGTAGAAGTAGAAGTATAATCATTAGCATTGCCACCCCCAATTCGCATTAAAAAATGTAACTATATTATACTTGGTAGCCTTGTTAAGTTGTAACTCGAAGTTGATTAATGACTTTAAATACTTGAGTAAGCTCTTAAGATGTTGTAAATGAAGTAAAGTTGGTTTGTGCATGAACTGAGACAACTTGTTAATTGGAAAGGAAAGATCAAGTCTAGTTGTCATGAGATATTGTAGAGCACCAATAATTCTTCTAAAATTGGTAGCATCAGTAGCTGCAAAACCATCATGTAGAGTGAGTGTTGTAGTAGTAGAAAGAGGAGTTGATGATGGTTTTGCACCTGCCATATCAAATCGGTCTAGAATATCCCTGATGATTATCAAGGAAAGATGAATTGTTTCTAGTGACAAGGAGGTCATCCACATAAGCCAATAAATAACAAGTAACTTGTTGAGTGGAATAGATGAATAAAGAGGGATCACTTTTACTCTATTGAAAGCCATAAGAAAGAATAAAAGATTTAAGAGCCTCATGCCATACCTAGGGGCTTGACAAAGGCCATAAATGGCTTTGTGTAATCTGCAGACATGATTAGAAAACTGATTGTGTTTGAAACCTAGAGGTTGATCGATGAATATTTAATCATTAAGGTCACTTTGTAAAAATGCATTATTTATCTTAAGTTGATGCATTAGCCAAGAGTGACCCAAGGCAAGAGTGAGAATGACCTTTATAGTTTGTGGCTGAATAAGAGGAGCAAAAGTTTCCTTAAAATCAACACTTGGAGTTTGAGTGAACCCCTTAGCTACCAAATGTGCTTTATACCTGGAAATGGAGTCATCTACATTTCTTTTCACATGAAATAGCCTCCTACAACCAACAACATTTCTGTTCTTTGGATTAGGGACAATAGACTCGGTACCATTCCTGATTAAGGCATCAAATTCTTCAGCCATTGCCTTGGGCCAATGAGAAAATCTCATGGCTTCTCTCACATTAGAGGGTTCTAGGTTCTTGGGTTAGGTATTTAGATGCTGTAAAAAGTTTTTTACGTTTATGGATGTTGTTAAGGGGCCTATGAATCATGGGGTGAATTCGAGTAGAGTGATTTAGGTGAGAAGGTATGATAGTAGGGGCAAAAGTGGTTACAGGTTCTGAAGTTAAATTAGTTTTCAATGAAGGTTAAGATAGAGTCAATTCATTCAAAGGAGCATTGTTACCAAGTTGAGTTTATGTTGGATGAGATGTTGATGCATGAGAATGCATTAGTTGAGGGATGGATATGGAATGAGACATGGAATGATTGGATCAAACATGTGCAGTATCATATGTGGATGCAGTAGAGATGAGTGTATTGTATGGAAAGATGTTATCACAAAATGTTACATGCCTAGAGACATAATATTTGGATGTGATATGATCCATGCAGATTTATGCATGTTGAGCAAATGAATAACCTACAAAAATGCAAGGAGTGAATTTACTTTGGAGATTGTGTTGAATGTATGGTTTAAGCCATAGGAAGCAGAGACAACCAAAAGAGTGCACATGTTGTGGATTAAAGTTTGATTGGAATAGCAGTTCAAAAGGGGATTGTATTTTTAAAAGAGATCTAGGCATGTGGTTGATAAGGTATATTGTAGTTTGAAAAGTGAAAGACCAGCATTGTGCTGATAATTTTGAATTATGTAAAAGAGCTCTACTAGTCTCCACTAAATGTCTATGTCTTCTTTTAGTATGTGAATTATTTTTAGGTGTGTATGGTGTTGTTGTAAAGTGTGAAATGCCATTGGCTATGAGAAAATATTTAAGTTTCATGAATTCACCTCCATTATCAGAATAAAAAAAGATGATTGACAAATTAAAGTGCTTTTCCACAACTGATTTGAATATAGGGAAAATGATACAAACCTTTGTTTTATTTTTCATGGGAACAAATCCATACATACTTAGTGAACTGATCTACAAGAATTAAATAAAAGGAAAAACCATCTATGGACCTAATGGTAATTCGTCCCATACATATGAGTATATAAGTTCTAAAGGCCTATTACTAGTTACAGTGGAAACAGAAAATGGTAATTTGTGATTCTTGGAACTACAACATGAGAGAGGAGGGGCTTGTCTTTATTTGATGCTTAGAAGCCATATGTTGAGATATGTGAGAAGAAAGATGTCCTATTATATGATGCCAGTTTGTGGATGTCAAGGAAACTAGTGCATGAGGTGATGCAGAGGTTGGCAGATGATATAATCCTTGTTCATGTGGTCCTTTGAGAAGAATTGAGAATTGATGTTATCTTTAGATCTTTAATAACAAAGCAATAAGAGAAAAATTCAACTGAGGCAAAATTAGTGTCATAAATGTTAGAAATTGAAATAAGGTTTTTTTGAATATGAGGAACATGCAGAACATTGGACAGTGATAATGGTTTAGAGGTGGTAGGGATAGTGAGAGTACTAGTGTGAGAGATTGGCAAAGAGCTGCCATCACCAATAACTACCTAATCATTGCCATTGTATGGCTGAGTGACATGAAGATGATCAAGATCATTAGTGATGGTATGACTAGCACTCAAATCCAAGATCCAGTTGTGGTTGGTAGTAGGAGACATAACATGTGCATGATTTGCAAAGTGCTTACCATTCTTGGGTGAATACCCAACAATTTTATAGCAATTTTTTGGCAGTGTGACATATCTTCTCACAGAATTGACATGCAGGTCTGCGAGGAGAATTAGAGGCTATAGCTCGAGAAGCAGCAGTAGTGTGAAATAAAGGCTTAGCAGTGGAAGGTTTACCTTTGTAAGCAACATGAGCAATGGTCATGATGTGACTTCAGAAGACTAAATTGATCTTTGAAGGTATCTCTCAAAGTCAGTGAGTGAATCATGCAATTCAGAGAAGAAGATTAATGATTCTCTTACACGAATTGCAGCAGCAATCTCTTTATATTCTGCACCAAGACCATTGAGAATGCAAATGACCAAATCATCATCATCCACAGGCACATTGATGATTGCCAGTTGATCATCAATGGATTTGACCCCTTGAAGGTAGTCATGAATGGATTTCAATCCTTTATCAGATAGAGAAAGTCTATCATTTAGATGCAGAATTCTCGGTCTAGTGTTGCTTGCAAATGACTTGTGTAGGACATTCCAAGCTTGCCTAGAAGTTTGCACATTTCCAAGCATGTTGATCACATGAGCATCAATAGTTGTAATGATGGAGTAAAGGATTAATTGGTCTTGGTGGCACTAGTAATCAAAGTCAGGATGGTTGGAGGTAGGGCAAGTATTTGTGCTATCCACAAAGCTGAAAATGCCATAGCTAGTGAGAAAAGCAGTCATTCGAACCTTCCAAACTAGATAGTTGGAGCCATTGAGTTTGATTGAATGTTGAGTCGTAAAGTATTGAATTGTATGAGGTGCAGAAACAAAGTTGGTGTTTGTAGAGGTGTGATCAGAGTGTGGGAAGCCTGGATGTAGTACTGTTAAGCTAAGGACTTGTTATACCATATAGAGAAAATGAAACTCAGATACTTTATTGATTGCATGTAGTAAATATATATACATGAAATAGTTTTTCACTGATCCTGGATTTAAGGAAGTGATATGATACATTCCTATAACAAACCACAATAATAGGGATTGAGTTACAAAGCCTAACAACTTAAATACAAATTTAAATTCAAAACTGATTGACAAATTCTATGTTCCTTCTATAAATATCTTGTTTTGTAAGATTTATATGATCTACATTAGGAATTTAAGCAACAATTTGATAGGAATATAAATGAATGATATATATCTTGTTGATTCATGGTATTGAAGAGCATCATATTTGAGTGTGTTTTAAGAGAAAATGCATGCACTATATATGTGTCAAACACACAAGAACCCACTCCATTCCCATCTCCTTATTGAGGCCACATTGATGGAGCTGTGAGTCGTCTAGAGTTGTGAATGTTGATGTAAGGATCTTGCCCACATAATATGAATATACAGCAATCTAGTTTTTTCCATCAAAGACCTAGGTCAGAGAAAGCTTTTGCATCAAAAGCCTAAACCTAATAATACATAGTGGCTTCCAAAACCCACAGTGGACCATATATTAACTTCATAGACTTACAACAAATTCAGATATATCCAATGTTCTAAATTACGGACCGTATCACATGATGTGGCCACAATATTATGGTTATGGCAGTGCTTGCAACGGCATCGCACCACAATCATGGTGTGAACTTCAATCATGAGAGAAAAAAACCACAAATGTAATGGCATTGCGACCACAACATAATGTTGCTGTGGCCGCAACGAGATGCATCAAATAAAATGTCGCATGTTTTGTTTATGCCAGCCTTCTAGTACATCAATTTTTGTCTATTTTTTATTTTTCACCGAAAAGATTCTTCAGTTTAGTATTCTCAGATAACAGATCTAAAAGAGAAAAAGAGAAGATTCCCTATCAATCATCAATAAATTAAGACAAATGGCATATTGAGATCTAAAATTTAACTTGAACACATTCACTCATTTAGAAACTTTACCTTTCTGTTTGTTCTCTTCATCTTCTATATGGTCGTACTCTCAAAGAAAACCTGAGAAACAGACAATGTTGTTGGCAGCAACAGAAGCCTTGCAAAGTGGGTGGTGGTGGCCTGAGGGAGAGGAAAAGGAAGATGAAGGGTTCCATGCCAACCCAAAAACCTTGTTGCTGTGACCTATGAGAAGATGAGTCTCCTTTAGCTTGATATTCTCCATCTCCATTAAGATTGAGACTATGCAATTGAAATCACTAAAAGCCAGACCAAAAGGAGTAAGCTTTGTGTTCTTTGCCTTTGTCATTTTCTATTTTATTTTTTGTCAATAAGTGTATACCTGTGTTCTTTGTGACTTAAGGGGAGAAAGGTTGTGGTTCTTTCATTTTGAAAAAGGAAAATTGGAAAGATTGAGAATAAGAAGACTAGAGTGAGTGGTTGTGCTCCAACTTACGAGGGATGAAGAAAACCGTGAAAAAAGAATGAGTTTTTCACTTTAATATATTTATATATAATATAATAATATATATAGAAGAGTGTAGAAGAACTTGAAGAAGAGAATGTGGTGCACACGGATGCGGCCTTTTTTTAAAATTCTTTTATATATATATGCAAATAGCTTCAGTGAATCTCAATGGTGGATGCATTTTATTGTTAAAAAAAAAACATTTTGGAAGGGATAAGCAAACAGACAATGCTTGGATTTTATATTAAAATAAAAATGAAATATATTAAAATAATTATTTTGAATGTATTTATTTTTATATAAAATAGGTGCAAAAGGAAAAAATAAGGACGTAAATTTTATTTTATTTTAACATTTATTTTTTAGTTAAGTTGATTAGCTTGTCATATTTAAATTATGTCTTAAATGAAGTTATTAATTATTATATATTTCAGTGAGCAGGTATTGTAAAACTTTTACAATGCCACCAAGAGAAGAGTTTCTAATAGGGAGGCTGGATGGTACTCCAAGTGATGATATTGGATGGCATTTTAAAGCACCTTTGATTGGGAAGAATTAAAACTATATTATATGTAAACTATGTGACAGAGTAAAAATGGGTGGCATTACTAGATTGAAGCAACATATAGCACATTACAAATGACAAGTGTTTGGTTGTGCTAGAGTTATAACATTGGTCCAACAATGCATGATGAAGCTCTTTGTGGACGAAAAAGTAAAGAAATTTGACTCCAAAAAAAAGGAAGAATTTGAAGCACATTTAAGAGCTGATGATGAAGATGATATAGAAGATCATATTGATGAGCAAATAAGGTTGGCCACACAAGAAAGTATAACATCACAACAAGAATGGGTTGAGAGACAACGATTCAGACAACAAACAAGAGGACTTAACAAAATACATGAGCCTGGTGGAAGCTCCCATGCAAGTGCTAGTGGAGCATCAATGTTAACAAGATGTCTCTTTTACTTTGAGGTCTACTGACATAAATCTTGTGAGAAGCAAAAGCACAAAGCAGCTAAAAGTTAGTGCTAGCTTAATGAAAACACTAAGGAAGAAACTCAAATAAGTTGTAAGCAAATTTATTATTTATGAGCATTTGCCGATGAATTTATCTAACTTTCCTTAGTTGCATAATTTGATTATTGCTGGGCTGAGGTAGGCCGAGAAGTTAAGTGCCCCACTCTTTATAAGATTTCAAATGTATATCTAGAAGCTGGATATAAACACATGGATGAATAAGTTGAAAAAGTATATGGAATGAGAGAGATGTGACAATAATGTGTGATGCTTGGACAAACAGTATAAATCATACACATATTACGAAATTTTTGGATGTACTATAGTAAGGGAGCAATTTTCTTGAAATCAATTGATACTTCTAGTGTTGATAAGTTAGATACAAATTATTACCTTCAATTGTTTAATAAAGTTGTTGAGAAAATAGGAAAAGAACATGTGGTCCAAGTGGTTACAGATAATGAAAAAGCACTGAAGGTAGGTGGTCAAAAATTGATGAAAAATAGGTCATATCTATAATAAACTGCATGTACAGCTCACTGTTTGGATCTCTGCCTGGAGGATATAGGAAAGAAGAAAAATGTGAAAAGAGTATTGGATGAAGTAAAGATTGTGACATCTTTCATCTACAATCACATATGGACTATAAATCTTATAAAAAAAATATACTAGAGGTAGAGGGATTATTCATCCTAAAATTACTAGGTTTGCAACATAATTCTTACAACTTCAAGCAATTGTGAAGCAAAAACAAGGGTTAAGAAATATGTTCAACTCTGAAGAATTTAGAAGATCTAAATTTGATATAGAGAAGAATGGACTAGCATTTGAAACACGAAATATTATTGTATAATGACTTCTAGACCAAGGCTAATGATATATTAAAAGTATTTGAGCATATTGTAAAAGTTGAGTTAGTTGATGGTGATGGGAAGCCGACAATGGGTTTTATATATGAAGCCATTGATCGAGCTAAATAATCTATTCAACTAAATTCTCATTATCACGGTAGGTATAATGAATTAATAGATGAATGCTAGAGATTCATGCATTGTGATCTTTATTATGGAAGTACATCAATTTAATTACTAATTGATTTTTTATAATATTTATAATTCATAGATGTGCATACTATAATTTATTAATTTCCTTCCAGGCTATTTTCTTAATCCACAATTTCAATATGGCGTTGAACATGGGACTAATATATATAAAGAAACATTTGATGGAACAAATATGTGATCATGAGATTAGAAAGAAATTTAGATGATCAAATTAAAGCATTAAGTCAGGTTAGTAATAAATTTTACATTGCAATTTAGTACTTATAATTTAATATAATATTGACATATTATATTGTTGTATATAGTTATCATTTTTCAGAGAGATGAAAGAAACATTTGGAACATCATATGCTCAAAGAGCTTGGAATCAACTGAATCCAGGTAAAGTGTTATTTTTCTTTGATTTTCATTTTGATGTAAATAAATTTATTACAGCTTTTATATTTTTGTAAGTAATAATTTTTTTTATTTTGTTTGATTAATTTAAATAACCGAACGATGGTTGATATTTAGTACATGCGCTCCTGATCTTCAACGTGTGACAGTAGAAGTTCTAAACCAAACAACTTCAAACATTAATTGGGAAAGAAATTGGAGCACATTCAGTTATATCTATACCAAGGCAAGGAATAGACTCAAATATAATAAATTGCAAAAACTTATCTTTACATTTTATAACATGAATTTGAAACTGAGACATGAAATGAGAAGTTAAGAAGATATTGAAACTATAATCTAATTAATCTTGACTCCATTTTTCAAGATGGTGGTCCATTGTCACCATGGATTGAAGAAAGAGAAAATCCACTATTAGAGAGTACAAAATGCCGAATGGTTGCCTATATTGGATACTAATGATAAAAATATGAAAGTTGGTAATAGTGATGTAAATTCTGAAAATAGTGGTGGTTTAAGTCCACTAAGTAACAATAGTGGTACTGGTGATGATGATGTGGAAACTGAAAAAGTGATGACGAGGGTGATGGCATTGGTGATAGTGATGAGCAAAGATAAAATGATCCATATCATGAGGTATTATCCAATAGGCATGAGAAAAGCTTAGTTGTAGATATGACCACTTATAATAGTCTTGATATGCCTTCTGATAGTTCCTTTGATAGTAGAAGAGTTGGCTTGTAATTTAAAAAGAAAAAAAAAGACAACACAACATTGCAATTGAATAATCTTCCAGTTATAATATTGAAGAAAGTTTGAATGAATTTAGTATTAATGATTAAACTCAAAGTAGTCAAGGGCATTATCCATCATATTATCAGCATCCTTATCCTTACTTCAGTACAAATAACCAATATACAAGTGGTCAAATTTCACCATATCACCAAATGCCAATGAATTACCAATATTCCTATTACCAACAACTAGGCACTGGATATTTTTATGTCTTTGGTCAAGGAGATACATAAGGTGACAGCTAGAATGAAAGTGAAGATTATAATCCACCGCGTCATTCTACCATGCGGTAATAGACATAGTGTAAGTTTTATTTGACTTATTTCCCATGTTTTTATTTAAATTATTTATTATATTTTTTAGTTTTACTAGTATTTTCATTTAATTATATTTATGTGAGGAAAAATATTGATTTTCTTAAAATATCAAGGTTATAATTATAATTTATTATTATATTTTGTTTTGTAGTAAAGTGATATCTCTAAAATTTTGGTGTGATGTGTTCATTGTATGGGCCAATTAGTGACTTAATCACAATTGCAAGATGTTTAGTTCCTCTTAGAAATTCTAATTTTATTGTATCATTTTAAAAATATGAGAAGTTTGTATTTAATATGTTAGAAAAATAAGTTTATGCCAAATATGTTGGAGATTAGTTTACTTTAGTGTTATAATTGTTGTACTTTTTGTTATTTTCACATTTTGTGCAAAAAAAAAATAAAATGCCACAACAGCCACAATCCACATTGTAGTAGCCATAGTGCCTACAATCGTAGAGACCATAACCATAACTGTAACCGCAACTGTAATTGCAATTTAGAACACTGGATATATCCATTCAACATGTTTTCTAAAATTAAAAAATACCAAACAATAGAAGTCCAAATTAATAGAAAACTCAAAACATTCTCTCACTTAGACAATATTGATTAGGTTTTGTTTAGTTTTGAAAAATATTTCAAAAATAACTTTCAAGTTAAACAACCATGGCCACAAATTACAACCTAAAAAACAATTCACCATAAATCAAATTATTCTAATCAACAAGAAACTGACTAAAAATTGTTGATGAATGTTAAACCATAAGAGTCTTGTTCGCCTACTACCATGTAACCAATAACCTTACAACAATGATCAACCAAGTGTAGATAATATAGACTTACACATTATAGTATAATAATAAACATGAGTGCTCAAAGTGATTCTTTTATACTATTGTGTATGGATCCTCATTGTATCTTCCTAAGAAGATACAATCAATGTGCCAAAAAGAGATCATCAACCTTCTCCTGAAAGACCAATGTTCTTGTAATAAAAGATCTATATCTCGAGATATATGATAAATGATGCCATTAACATGGTAAAATCACATTTTGCATGAAATTTCCATTATGTGCACATTAGTTTATCAATCAGATTACATAAATCAAATGTGATTAAATGAACATAACAACTTCTACTAACTAAGTGCATCATAAAACCTTACAAGTAAGGGTGTTAAATGGATAGAAACTGACCATTTAGGCCCATCTGATTTTAGCTAACAAATTAAACATGCCTAAATGGGTTGACACATTTACCTGCGGATCAGAAAAAAAAAGCTCGAATTTAAGGCTAGATTGCGGGCCAAATCGACTCACCTATTTTTAATTCCTGAATTATTATTATATGGGCCACCAAATGGGCCTTATTAGCTCATGAAAAGAAGTATCTTTCTATAAATTATACCAACAAATACAAATACAAATCTAAGTCAATGTACCAACAACATAATTAGAGTATCCAATTAAAGTTAAAAGAGTCTCAAATCAATAATTCAACATACCAACAACATAATTACACTAACATTAATTTCATTTACAAAATCTAAATCTACATCCAAGTTAAGAACAAGTTAACAATATGAAAATTCAATATCACAAATGTTGATCCAAATTTTATACGCTAAGTTTCAACACCACAAATACAAATCCAAATCCAAATACTACAAAATTCCAACAATCAAATAATGTTTCAAGTCCCAATCACCAAGTGCACAATAACACAATAAACTCCACAATGAAGATGAAAAACAACAAAGTCAAATTCCAATAATACAATAAAAACCTAACAACACAATTTCATAAATCTCCAACTCCATTATAAGAGGTTACAGTCTTCATGTCATCAAACATCCATTACCTATAAATATAAATATCAAATATGTTTGTAAATAAAAAATAATTCGACATACAAGTATAAATAATTAAATATAAGAATATCCAAAGATGAATGAAACTAAATAATAAATATGTGAAACTACCATCAAATAACATTTAATGCTTCTATTTCATCATTTTCCATTTATTCTTCTTCATTTACTACAAGCAAGTTAATAACTATTAAAGCTAATAAAAAGAATAGCAAAATCTAATTTTTATATTTTATGATATAAGAAATAAATATTACCATTAAAATCAAATTCGTGAATCCAATATCGAGCACAAATGAGAGCTTACACATTTTTAGTGAGAAAAGAATTATGATACTTGTTCAAAACATGTACACCAATGCTAATACCATAAAAATTAGGGTACTAAGGACATCATGAGCCATGATACCTAAATCAAGAAATTTATGACTTTGAGATCTTCAATATTACAATACATATCCAATGAAGACTTGTTATTGTCATATTAAGGTTGGAAATCAATGTTTTTCTATTCGTATATTATTCAAAACATAATGATTAAAAGGATTCAAAATAGTAAAAAAGAAACAAATTCAAGAGAGAGAAAAATGGTGAAACCTTACATCTGAAATAGTTTTCATTTGGGGAGAACTTATTCCACTGTTGCTAGAAGAGCTCCAAGTTAGAGACTCTAATCTCATACTAGAACTTGAAGAAGTATTAACTTGTGTCCTATTGTTTGAATATTCACTATGTGAGGAGTACAGTTTCCTCCTGTAGTTATATTTTCTTTAGAAATATATTGATCAACTTGATCCAAAACAAAATTTCAAATCTTGAGTTTAATGTAAGGATCAAGAACAGTCCCAAGAGAAAGTAAAGTATCATGTTATACTCTCCCCAACACTTATCAAACTTTTCTTGCACAGGTTGAGTCATACTTTTTATTAATTCATGGTCACTTTGAGCATTTTCTATGAACAAACATTCAATCCTCCAAACTTGCATAAAATACATATTGGATGTAGAATAAGACTAGGTTGAGATCCAAAAAGGAGATTATGTAAAAAGGATTTAAGAATTTGCATATATGTTCCCCTCTTTTCCATTCTTCAAGTTTAGGCAAAATCTATAGTTCATGTCAATCAAAAGAAGTTTATGGAAAATCATCTTGTACTTTAAGGCATTTTCCAACATCAAATAGGTAGAATTCCACCTAGTAGATGCATCCAAATGGATATCAACATCTAGGAAGTCAAGTGATTGAGTAATTGGCTTAAATTTAATACTCTCCTTTATGTTGTGCTTTAACGCTTAAATTGAACCATTCTCTAGTTATGCATGTCAACCATGCCATAACAATTTCTCTAATTTCTGGGATCCAAATTGGACACCTAACTAGGTTCCATTCTTTGCTATGTGAGATTGTCCTTTTAGACAACTTGGTATCAAGGTTAATGATTGGGCTCAGCCATTAACTCACTGTCTGTTTCTTTATCGCTAATGTCTAGTCTCTAATTTATAAAATATGTTATTTTCTCTAAATCTCTGCTCTGAGCTTTTCTCTAAGCATAAAATTCTATAATATATAATTAAATAAATCTTAGAATCAATGGGGAAAATTTATAGAGTCTCTAAGTCAATCCATAATCATACTTTAGTTCTTTAATAAAAATCATTTCAGCAATATGGTCCCTTGAGTTTACAATAAAACAATTATTTCATGCTTATGTTATAAAAAAAACATCCTTCTCAATAATTTTGATAACTAGTCAAAGTCTCAAATCTCTTAAATCGTTCTCTAAAATCATAAAATCATGTTATGATTTAAAGAAATTAACTCTAATGACCAACATAAGGGCCATAGGATCTAAACCCACTCATCTGGAGGGGAGGGAAAGATGACATCAACTCAACTGAGCTCTGAGGAGTAGGGGGAGCCACCACGTCGACTAAAATAACCAATAAACTCAGTATTAAAATTTATCAACACCTAAATAACTCTAATATAGCCCTAACAATATTGAGGGAGCACCCCCACTTGACAAAAAGAGAGAAATAAAAATGCCCATTTCGAGAATGTGCAAGAACAGCAAAAATGGAGACAAGATCTTATGACATATACTTACCTTGATGATTTATGGGAGCTAGGTTGGAATGAGTTTGAAGAAAAATGAGAGAAAATAGAAAGGGGAAGGTTTTTGGTTCAAAGGAAATGGAAGGAAAATGAGGGGGAAGGGTTTTAACCCCTTCGTTCACGTTTTTAGGGTGGGGGTACTGTGCACTTATAGCCTCAGCTGTGACAAACTTAACACAGCTGTGGAATTATATTCCCAGCCGTGGAAACCCATTCTTAGCCATGGAATTACATTCTAACTGTGGAAACTCATCCTCAACTGTGGGAAACTCAAGCTCAGCTGTGGGAATTCATTCCCAGCTGTGAGAACTCATTCTCAGCTGTGGGAACTCATTCCCAACTGTGGGAACTCATTCCCAGCTGTGAGAACTCATTCCCAGCTGTGAGAACTCATTCTCAGCTGTGGAAACTCATTCCCAGCTGTGGGAATTTATCCCCAGCTATGGAAGCTCATTCCCCAACTGTGGGAATTTATCCCTAGCTGTGGAAACTTTTTATGACAGCAACTCTTGCTGTCATTGAACATTTTGCTGTCATTTTAGCTTCACCAACACTTATACTACTTCTATGAAATTTCCTAGTCGTGGAGAGCAAAGCCTAACAACCGTGGACAACCCACCTTGGACAACAACATAGCAAAGCCAGCCGTGGACATCAACATAGCCAAGCTAGCTGTGGACATCAATAGCAACACTAGCAGTAGACAACAACAACAACACCTTGCTATCATGGTATCATCCTATATCAGCAACATTTTGCTGATATAACAGCAGTCAAATCATTTATTTTACTTCCTATTAACTTTAAAACATAAATATAAATAAGAAAATACCACCTATTTGAATTCAAATAAAATATAAAAAAAAATCAAAACCTCTACCAATCAAAATCTCATTTTTGAGTTTTAATTCAAATTCTGGAATTCCGGTGATTTTCTAAACTTGGGGGCTAGAAAAGGAACATCTAGAGGTTTCTTAAAATTCATTAAAAATCACACTTCAATTCATATCCCTCTAGAAGCAACTACCGAGACTTTTTATCCCAAGAAAGTGACTCTAACATATAGCTTTCCAAGGAGGCGTAGGGCTCCAGACTTAGCAAAAACTCGGACCCGGTAACATGGGCGGGTCCCGGGGGATCCTAGGGCTATACGGAACTTATCTAGTGATACGTGTACACCAAGTATTACAATATTCTAAAATCAAAATTTTCATGTATGAGTTCAAATGGAGTATTTCCAACTAAAGCACATTTTTATATGAAAACCATATTATGTAAGAATCCATTTCAATTCTCCAAGTACTCTGAAATGCTAGAAAAATAATAATATAATGACCAAACTAAGACCATGAGATTGAACCCACTCACCTGGAGGGAGGAAAGTGATGTACCAACACCAAGAGAGCTCTAAGGAGGAGGGATGACACCAATGTTTGCTATTACAACTATAAACTCAATATTAATCTGCATAAACCTATAGATAGCTCTAATCTAATTCTAATAATATTGGGGGAGCACCCCCACTTGACAACAATGAGAAACAAAGGGTAACCCATAACATAGCGGAGGAAGAATATGGACAAATCTACTATAAATTAACTGTAATCCCTTACCTTTGATCTTGGAAAAGAAGAATTTGGAGTTGGATTGAGAGATGAAGAGAGAAAATGTGTTTAGAGGTGAGGGTTTTTGGGTTTAAGGTATGTTTCATGAGTGGGGAGGGTTTTTATAGGGAAATGGGGTCATTTAGCAAAACTGTATTGTGCTATCATGGGGGACACTACTATAGGGGGTTGGGGATCTACATGACCACTAAATGCCCAAAATCTGCCCTATGACCATTGCTATAGTAGAGACAGTAACACCAATTTCAACATTTAAGTGTCTTTTAAGCACCTGGGGCCTTCCCGGCAATATGGGCGGGCCCGAGGGTCCTGGAGCCGTATGGAACTTATCTAAGGACACGTGTACTTGAGGTATTACAAATTTCACTTATAGTTTTGTTTTTTTGGTCAAGGTGATACAAATTATTTTTATCATTTTTACAATTTTTTTTAACGTATCAACTTGCTCTTACAATTATTGTCATTTTACTATGTGGCCCTATGGACTTTGACTAATAGCCCAATGGACTTTGTAACATCCCAAACACCCGGTGATATAGATATTGTCCACTTTAGGGCCTAACTGGGTGCCCCTCGCGGATTTGCTCTTATATTCTCTTATGGGAAAAACTCGTCTGCATGGGGGAGGTATCCACACCCTTATAGGGCATGCTTCGTTCCTCTCCCCAACTGATGAGAGACTAATTCCACCCCATCTAGTGGGGGCCCAGTGTCTTCGCTGGCTGGCACATCGATCCCAGGACTGGCTATGATACCATCTGTAACATCCCAGACACCCAACGATGTAGATATTGTCCGCTTTGGTAGGCTCGATGTCCATACCCTCACAGATTTGCTCTTCCATTCTCTATGGGAAAAACATGTCTGCATGGGGAAGGTATCCACACCTTTATAAGGCATGCTTCGTTCTCCTCCCCAACCGATGTGGGACTAATTTAAAGTCCGTGAGGGGCAGAGCAAATCCGTGAGAGTATGGACATCGAGCCTGCTAAAGCAGACAATATCTGCATTGCTAGGTGTATGGGATGTTACAAAATGCATGAAAAAATGGATTGGCCAAATCCTCATTCAAAATTTTTTCTTTGAAAATGCTGAAAACAAATCTAACAAGCGAAAATGCGGTGGTAATTTTGCAATTTTTAACACATTCCAAATATCCCTTCATCCTTTCTTTCTTCAAAGCACTGTAAAGGCACTTGCAGAAACAAATCTGACAAGTGAAGGACCCTCATTACATAGCACTTACTAACACCATCCTCCTTACTCCGCTGCGCCACTGGTTCTTCCTTGCCCATCACACCACCGACCAGTCTTTTTTTCCTTTGTATCTTCATTTTCTTCTTCTTCCCTGTTATGGTTTTCTTATATGTTAACACCATCCTCCCTATTGCACAACACTTATTAAACTTCGCTGCGCCGTCATGCTACCATCACGTCGCCATCGCACTATTTCCTTTGTATTTTCGTTTTCTTCTTTTCCTTTTTTTTGTTCCTTGTGTTGCTTTTCTTTGATTGAAGAATGTTTAATCATCACTCCATTTCCAGTGATCAAACAATGGTGACTTATGAATCTAGATCTGGGCTATTAAAAAAACATATATTTTGAAGTCCAATCATTGTGTTTTGATTTTAGTGAACAAACTCTAGAAGCCAACAACCCAAAGAACTGAAGTTACTTTCTAGAATTGACTCTTATCATAATTTTTATTTGTTATGTTTAGCCTTGCTGCATAACATGAAAAGGACAATATCAAGAGTGAGCCTCTTAGTCCATTGCAATTGAAATAAAAAACCTTCTTTTGTTTCTTGTTGCAATAGACTCACATATTATGCATGTTTTCCAGAAATGACATCTTTACACGTATAGGTTATGTTTATATAATACATGATCCTACTGATTAATTGGTTAGTGCATAATTATGTTATGCCAAGTACTGAACTATTGTCATGGTCCCTAAATGAACTTAGATTCCTTTGCTTGGATGATCTAAAAATTGTTAGCTGGCCAATGTTTTGAATAAACACATATTTTTCATTAGCAAATGTACCTTTGGTCTAAAGATTTGATTTCATGCACCAAATATGAAGTTATTAGCACAAGATGAGAGGGAAAAGTGAGAAAAGGAATAATAAGAATTGGTCAACACAAAATACAAAAGCATTAATTGATATTGTGCACGATCACATCAAGAAGAAAATGTTACAATCATCAACATTTAAGAAGCTAGTATGGGAAGATATAAACAATGAGTTTATTTCAACCATTTGAGAAAATTATGGAGTTGAAAGGTTGATGAGTAGGTTTAATCACCTACACATGCAATATCGTGAATTTTCAGCTTTGTTTGGTAGAACTAGGGTTACATAGGACTCAAAATCTAATAAAGTGAATGCTCCTAAAGATGTATGGGAAGACACGTATATGATATGTTTGCTTTAGTTTTGTGTTATTGTTATATTATATTGGTTTATATTATACCATAGGATTGAAAATATTTATCTATATTTTGTAGAAAGAAAGGTTCTACAAGAAATTAATAAAGAATGGATTTTAGTATAATTATGAAATCCTTGGTGAAATCTTCAACAATAGTACATCAACAGGAAAATTAAGTCATGCCTCCACTAAAAGGGCCATCTTCATCTAATGACAAGAAATAGTTAGAGGAAGATTTTCTTTCAAAAGGCATACATGTTGAGTCTCATATTGTTAATGTTGATGGTGATGACCCAGAAGAAGCAAATAAAGGAAAGAAAAGCGTTGGGTCCTCAAGTGAACATTGGCATAAAGAGGCCAAGAATGCTATGATGGATAAATTTGAAACTGCATTGGAGAAATGGGCAGAGTCAGTGAGTGCACGAATAGAAGTATCAAGGGCCAAGGTTGAAAAATACAAATCACTTGCTAGTCAAGCTACTAGTCCGTTGTTGAATCCATATTCTATAGAGGCATGCATGGGGTTGCTAAATTTCATGGATGATGTTTCAAGAGCAATGTACAACAAAGCTATGACAAATTTTGTCTAAGCGAAATGGAAATGCATATTTATGACAATGTCTACTGATAGAAGGATGGACTGGCTTGTTGATCTTGAGTACTTTTGTTTAGATAATTTATACCTATTTATGTTTGTTATGTTTTAAAGACCTTATGTTTGTTATGTTACAAAGACTTATATTATGTTTCTATGTCAGTTGTGTTATGTTTTAAAGACTTTATGTTTGTTATGTTTTAAAGACTTGTGTTATGACAATGTTTGCTTTCTTATTTCTTATTATTGTTACTAGTATTAGTTGAATGAATTATTTATTTATTTTAATAGGAAAACATGCCTATATCTAGATTAATTGCTAATTCACATGATGAGAGTAGTGATGATTCAAGTGATTTTGAATGTGAAATAGGTGATATCATTATGCTTTAATTGATGAATGAATATGAAAGGAGTTATATTGGTAGAGTACCTTGTAGAACTTCTGCTTTGACAAAAAAGATGTATACTTTTAAATTTTTAGCAAGTCATGAAGCTAGATGCTATGAAAGTTTTCGAATGCAAAAACAAGTTTTTAGGAACTTTTGTGACACTTTGAAAGAAGCTGCGAATTTAAGTGATGGTAAAAAGGTAAGTGTAAAGGAAGGAGTTGCAATGTGTTAGTAGTTTTGTGTCATGGTATGCGTCTCCGAGTTGCTGCTGAATGCTTCCAACATTCTTCGTATATTGTAAGTGAGTGGTTCAAAAGGGTTTTAAGAGCAATTTGCAAATTGGCCACACATATCATTCGACCTCGAAATCAAGGAACCACTCATCCACACATTTTGGATAACTACAAGTACTTCCCATATTTTAAGATAATTTTATATTTATGTTTTAATATTTATGAATATAAATAACTGTCATTGAACTAAAGTATTTTTTATTTTTGAATGAATAACTGTGTTGGTGCTATAGATGGCACACATCTAGCTGCTTGGGCTCCTGCTTCCAAGCAGAATGCTTTTCGTGGGAGAAAGGCTTCAATAACATAAAATGTGTTAGCAGCATATGATTTGAATATGTTGGTCACTTTTGTTTATTCCAGTTGGGAAGGGACAACAAATGATTGTAGAATGTTTTTAGATGCATTAAAACCTGAAAATAATTTCCCAAAACCTCCCGGAGGTAAGTCACATTGCCTTAGTATTTTTTTTTCGTTATCATTATTGATTATATATTCTTTAATATTTATTTTAATTTTATGACAGATCAATTTTATCTTGTTGACTCTGGATTTCCTAACATGCCTGGCTTTCTTGCTCCATTTCGTAGTGAAAGATATTATTTGTGTGACTTTCGTGATATAGGACAACCATGGGATAAACATGAATTATTCAATTATAGACACTCTTCATTGAAAAATATTATTGAGAGGTGTTTTAAAAGCCAGATTCTCAATATTAAGATTGATGCCAAATTACCCGGTTAGAAGACAAAGACAAATTTCCACTGCTTGCTGCACCATACACAATTTTATTAGAATGCAACATGGTACAAATAGATTATTTGGAAATTATTCTAGAGAAGGCATGACTGAAGATGAAGAAAGTTTAAGAGTGGATCAAGAGGGTGTTGAAGTTAATGTCATTGATGCAGCTCAAATGGCACAAGTTAGGGAGACAATATCTAATGAGTTATAAAATAAGTATCGCAGATGATTGAAGACAATATTTTTTTTGCATTTTTTGGCTATGTGCTATATTTTTCTTTACAATTGTATCTTTTTTACGTATTGATATATGAAGTATAACAAAGACAATGATTTACTAAAAAATCAAATATACTCTCTATATATGTATATACATATTTGTCATTATAGGTAATTTTTGTAGTGAAAGTTTCCTTTATATTATTTAATTAATATTATATATCACACATTTAAAATTTATGATTTATGTTTGATCAATTTAAAGAAAAAATTTCTATCAATTTTTCAAATAAGGAATAAAATAATACTATAGTGTTTAAATATTTATCCATGTACTAATCATAACATAATAATTGATAACTATAATAAAAATGACTTAAAAGTGAGCAATTTATTTTATTTTTAGTCTTAATATTTTATAGAGGTATTTTTATAAATTTATTTAGTAGATGGACTAATACAAATCAAATCAAATATATGTGTGTGTGTGTGTGTGTTTTATTATTCAATAACAAATATAATGTTATTATCTTAAATTTGATTTTGAAAATATATTTTAAAATAGGAGGAATCAAACATATTTTTATTGTTTTGACTTTCTAAAAATAAGATATGCTCTTATAAACCAAACACATTTTCTTATTTTGAAAGTATGAAAATAAAAATACTTTTTAGAAAATAAAAACAGAAAATGAAATATTTTCATAAATCAAGCGCATTATGAGCTAGTGGTCGTTGACCCCCTTCCCATTTCTCACTCAAACTCAAACCACACACATCACAAAACCTAATTTGAGAAGTGAGAGACTAAGAAGTGAGAAGAGAAGAGGATTGCGGCTATTGCTCACCTGAGGGAAGAGGACCACTATGCCTTTCTTGTCGTCGCCTCCAACTGTTTTCGCCCCGCCTGCTGCTGCCCCTGCCGCCACCGCCATCATTTTGGAAGCCTGAAGCTGAAACTTGAAAGTGAAATGTAAGTTCTGCTATAGTGCTACTCTTTTATACTTTATTGTTTGATTGATAAATTGCTGAGTTGATGATGGATCTTGTTGATGATTGATAAGTTGATGAGTTGATGATGGATCTTCTATTCTGTTCTTGATTTTAGTCTTCACTTTATTGTATTTTTTTTTCAATTTCTATATATTGTTATATTTTTTTTATATAAATCCAGTTCGATCGATGACCCGGTGCCTCGATCGAGTCGATCACTGGGCCAAATCTGAAAATTATGCTGCTGTTTACTTTTAGTTTTTTAAAATTTATGAAGAAAAACTAAAAAATTTTAAAAATAATTTTAATTTTTAATTTTAATTTTTTATTTTTTTTCTTCATAAATTTTAAAAAATTGAAAAACTGAAAATTAGAAAGCAAAAACCCATGTATGCCGAAGAACAATACACTCTTCTGCGCGTGGTTTGGTTAGTTAACCCATCTTGCCCTTCAGTGAGCTCTTTCCTCGATATACCTGCATCTGAAAATCCAAGCAGACAATTAAGTAGAAAGGTGGATTTTTTTTTTTTTTGGGTCTCGTCCTCAAAGACTTTAAAACGCAATTAAGGACGATTTGCCTCTGAAGACATTTTCAAAAGTTCTACCTCTCCTTTAAGATTTGCAAGCATCTTTTATTTTCCGTCTCTTCTCTTGCATTAGCTCAACCTTCTAATTTTTTTTTCCAAAAAAAAAAAAAATTGCGATTTGCGATTTTGCGATTCGTAGTTTGGAGTTTGGACTCAAATAAACTCTATCTTTGTATTGCTCAGTATTGTTCAAAACAACTGGAGTCTGAAACCCTCCATCGTTTCTTCCAAATTCCCAACTTTTTTTTTTTTTCCTTTCCCAGAAGGCGAGAGACATAGGAAGAACGAAGGCACAGAACGATGTCGTTTATGAGAGGAGACTTACTCTCTCGAACCAGGAAGCTCGTCAAGGGCATGGCCAAGGCTGAACCCCTCTGGCTCAAAGCCATGGAAGAGTTCGTCTCTCTTTATTATCTTATTTTGATTTTTTTTTTTTGGGTTTTTTAATCTTTTAGTACTATGGTATGCTATAATATCTGTGACAATTTGCTGCAATATTTGATTGTGCTATATTTGCCTCTATAATATGCAACCATATGAACAAAGATTGGGCTGTATATTGCAGCGAAACTTTCGGAGGTAGTTTATGAAGTTTTGCATATTTCTTCGAAATGGGAACTCTGTTTCAATTTTATCTTTTTAGCCTAATCGCGAGGAGGGGCATTTATGCTTTTGTTATCCATTTCTTCATCTTCTGGTGATGAACCACTCTTTTAGCTTAATGTTTTTTAGAGGGAGAGGTTATATTAAGATTTTAGTCCTATGTACCAACAGCATAAACAATTTTACATGCTGCCACTCAATAGAATTGCAAGAGATTATCAAATTATGGTGGGTACTTCGCCTACATGATTTGGCAATTTGTTGCAATTCTATTGGTTGACAATCTACTGCTGATAATGCATAGAAATTAGTCTTGGTCGTATTTTAAGAGTCTTTATTTTGAACATTTATTTAATTGCAGTGTTCATCTTTTTAATGGTCTTTCCTTTTCTTATTTCTTTTTTCGAGAGGGTGAAAAGTTATGATGTTCTCTTATTGTGTTTACCAGAGCTCCGCCTGCAACATTTCCTCGAGCTGAGGGGAAAATTCAAACCATCACTCTTCCTGAGGATGTTTATGTGAAGAAGTTTTATAAGAAATATCCAGACTCGAAGTACCATGATGCCATCAAGTATGCATTTTCTCCTATCTCTTTTGCTTTACCCATTTGAAATATTCAAACATCTTTCCCTATTTTATGTAAAGCTGTATGATGTGTTATCTTGGTATGAGTTTGGTTTATGTTGTGAAAAATGAGATTGTGTTAGAGCTACTTCTCTGGTAAGGGAAATGGAAGTTTTATTGATTAGCTCCCGGTAAATCACCAAGGAGGAAGAGAGAATTACAAGAACCCTAAGAGGAAGACGCTTCCTTAAATTATGAATTGAACACAAGAAAAATAAATTCAACAACTAATAAAACTGCTATTACATCTATTTATACTAAGCTAACTAACTATTTTTTCCCACCAAGTTTCCATTTCCTTCCCCTGATTCGCAACTGACAGCAGCTCAATTGCTGTTATTTTCCTGCAGCAGGTGCTGCTGGCCCCTTCAGGGCCTGCTTCCAGCTCCCTTGTTCCTCCTATAGTAGACCCTTGCATATCTTGGGTCCCTAACAGATTGTTATGATGGAAAATTTTAGGGCTTGTTTGGTTTCAGTTTATAATTTTCAGGATTTTGTGAAGGAAATACTGAAAACTGGAAATGAAAACTGGAATTTGTAGTTTTCAGTATTTCGTTCATACAATCTGGAAAACTAAAAACTGAAAACTCAAACCAAACAAGCCCTAGTTGGCAGTCCGTGTTGGTAATATTCATGAATGATGCTATGTTCTAATTTGATTCCTTAGTATTATAGTAAGAAAAAACTTCCCTGCTTGTTTTGGATGGAATTTTTGGATTTTGTCCCTGACCTTGAGCACATAAACCGCGACATTGGGTTATATGCTTAAGCATTAATGTTAAGATTCAAACTCATATTTCTGTGTGTGGTTGTGCTGTTGTTCTCAATAGTGAACATATTCAATTATTTGTGGTTAATGGTTATTACTTCATTTTGTTGATTGAGACATTATGTTAGCCTGTGTTAGACAAATATTTTTATGTAACGGACTATTCAAATATTGTTTTGATAACATTTGGAATTTGGCTTATGTTCTCGTTACATTGATTTTTTTTTTCCCTCTCCTCTCATCTGGTATATTGAGCTACTATTACAGTGGATTCAAATGTATAGTCTTAGTTCCACTAAAACAATGGAAAGAACTGTAATTCGCTTTCATTCTCTTTTCTTTGTTGTATGGCCCTCTTACAGGGGGGACTGAGTTTTTCAATGTTGAACTGAACTAGTCATATTGTGAACTGTGTTGGCCAACAACCTGTTTTACAGCTTTGCACTTGGATTGTGTGAAATAGATTTGTCCGAATTTCCATTTCTGCTATCTGATTATATGTGGTTTCTTGTGACTCATGATAGTTGTGAAGTTTTCATGTGTTATTTTTCCGTCAAATAAGGTATGATATACATGTTTTCTTAAATTTCCTTGAGTTATATATTAGTATCAATGTTAATGCTTTTGGAATATAGACTTTATTTCTGATAAGATTACACTTTTGGAATTTCTTTGGTACACTGCTCATGGTCTGTATAGTCGTTTAGTGGCACTTCTTTATCACACATTCAAAGGGATTGGCATGTGTTGATGCATGTTTAATCCATTCAGAATTTACCTATTATTTGTTGGATTGTTTGGAGGAGCTTGATCCTCTTTTGTACTCTTTTTCTTCTCTTTTGGTAAATTTCTTTTTCTATCAAAAAAGAAAGTAATTCTATTTAGCGTTGTTAATCATGCCCTATTGCAAAAAGTAATGTGTGGTTTTATGATTTTGCTAAGAGTATCTCAATGAAATAGTTTTAACTGATTGATTGGAGTTTTTTATTGCTTGCAAAGACTAAGATAAAATTTTCAAGTGGCATCAATTTGTGTCATGACAATTCTTCAATAACACATATCCCTTTTTCTGCGTGTTTATGATTGTATGCATCAACTGCAGTAGTTGCTGATTCATTTTTACAATTAATGTCTCTACAGGATTCGTGCTTTTGATCCCCCTCCATCTCGTATATTTGGTTTGCGAGTCCTTGAGTTGAAAGAGCAAGGTGTTAGCGAGGAGCAAGCTTTGGCTGTAGCCGATGTAAGAAACCTGAAATGTTCCTGAATATGTTCTTATCTCCGCAATTTGGTTTTTTTCCCCTTTTGTCCTCTCATAGTCACCTGAATTTTCTGCTTCCTAGATGGAATATCTGGCGGAGAAGAAGGAGAAGAAGAAAGCATATGCTCGGTTGAAGCAAATCGCCCGTCTTCAAGGAAAGAAACTTCCTCCAAACCCATATCCTAGTCCTATCAAGGAGATACAAGCTGAGGAGAGGAAATTCGTTCGTGATCGTTTCCACAACCCCAAGATACTAGAAATTGTGGAGCGACAGAAAGCCGAGTCAATGCAGAGATTTGGAGAGGGTGATTGGTGACTAATATGGGCCAAGTTTCAACACATTCAAACTCTAGCTCTTGAGCAAATTGGTGGACGGTAATATTGGCCCAGTTAGCCATTGAAGAGTGCATACATCTGCCATAATATTAAGGTGAAGTATTATTTGTTAAATAAGATCAAGTGAGCTAAGAAGTTATGCCAAAATTTCATGCAACCATCATTTCTGCCAGGCTACGAATATAGGTTCTGTTTTGATGCAAATGCTTGCGATTAGCTTATGTTGTGTTAAGCTCTGCGCTTTGTTGTCAATTTATCGTGGAGTTTCTTTGCGTAAGTGATAAGCCATTAAAATGGGGGAAAAAATGGACAAGATTGTGCACGTCTACTTTCTCTAGATCCTTTATAGATTCTATCAGGGGGGGAGTCTTGTGTATTGGACTACGTTTCTTAAATATACCGAGACAATTTTTATAAACTGAACCCGGTAAAGAGCATGAACTCTCACAAAAAATAATAAAAAGAGAATGAACCGGTTTAGAGACAAATTTAAACCAGTTAAGTTGATTTTGAAATGGTTTTGATTTTCGATCTAGTTGAATACAAAATCGCACATCGCGTTCGGGGATCAGCGCCGTTTGCTACAGCTACCTCCTCGAATTACGTGTAAAGAAACACATGTACAAGAATGAATATTTTGTTTTTGTTTTTTTGGGTTTGGGGGAGAGAATGAATTCTATCATGTGTAACCTTATACTATGAGGGGTAATTAATAGTATGAGACTTGATATGTTTTTAATAATATACAATGTTTGATATAGTATTATATGAGATATTATATTTTATATTATATAATATTATGATTTATTTAAAAATAATTTTAATATTATGTGTAAATTTAAAATAAAATAAAATAAGAATTTTTTATTAATTATTTAAATATAATGTTTAAATATTATATATATGTATATCTTTGTGTGTGTGTGTAAAATTCGTTGGATGTTGCATTTATTGTAATGAATAATTAAGTGAAATATTTATATGTTTTCAATTATAAATGGTTGATTCATATATAACAGTTGAATTGCACCGTAGCTCAACATAATATAATATGATCAACATTTATTCCTCATAAAAAAAATCTATATATATATATATATATATATATATATATATATATATATATATATATATATATAATTAACCACATATATAATATATTGTTACGTCTAATTATTAAAAAAATGCATTATATTCATATATTTAAAAAAATGTATTAATATATATTACACAATTTTAAATATCTTCTATCATACATGAAACAAAAATCAATGGTCAATATGAATTGTTGAACCAATAGTGTATATGTATTAATATTTATATTTATATTTATATGATGTAATTTTGAATGTCATGTATTGTACATAGAAATTTAATGGTCAATACAATTTTTTGAACCATTAGTACACGGTCTATCACCAATGTAACATGTTTTGTTCTCCCTTTTCAATTTATTGTATTTTTAATTATCATTATGTGTCATTTATTGTGCATGTCTTATTATTGTAACCGAAATAATCATTAAAAGAGGAAGTCAAACATCTTATCATTCACATGAGGAAAATAAGAAAAAATAACAATGCAAAGTGAAAACAAAACAAATTAATAAATTGTGGATGTATATGTATATCGGATGCACACAGCAAAAACAGTTCTATGAAAATAGAGCTTAGTTTTATCTAAAAGTTCTACGTTCATTATATTTCATGTTGTTTTAATATTTAATGGTAAACACTCAATCTGCCATTAAAATAAAAGATAAACAATCGATCATATTAACTAAAACAAATATGAATATAAAATGTAAGGCTAAAAAAATAACTAAAGAGCAAATAATTTACTCAGTCTTAAAATGTAGTCGAATAATAATAAACTCTGTTATTGAGCAATAATTAATTTAAGATCAAATTATAGATAACTTTTTATTATTGTTCTATATATATTGAGCAGGAAAGATTCAATCAAATAACTTTTTGAATATCATTGAAGAAAACAACCTAGGGGCAGATAAGGTTTGTAGTTGTCTCCCTTTCCTTGCTTGTTTTTAGTCTTTTATTTTTAAATCCAACTCAAGCTAGAGAAATTCCATAGTAATTAATAACATAGTCATTACTCAAAAATATTTTATTCTCACAAATATCATTCGTCTTTTATTTTTACACCGATAAATGTTGAATTCTCTCCATTTTCAATGTTAGAAAAAAAAATGCTCACCCTTTTCAATTTAATCAAAAACCAATTTTGTCTAATGAAAAGTCACGGTGAGATATTGTTAATCATGATTTACTCCCTTAGGAATATTGATATTGCATTTGGTGCTAGGAGATGGAGAATTATGTTTGTGATGAGGTTTTTAATTTTACTCTTGGAAATTGGCTCTCCTTTTTTCTTTGTACACACAAAAAGGGAAAAAAAAAAAAAATCCTCTAGGAACGATAAATAGTTCAAATGTAATTAAGATTTATTTATGGAGAGTTTTCTATTATTCTGTATATAAGTGCTAAATAAGTTATGCAATTTTTTTTTCTTTCTTTCTTTGCTTGCTTTTGTACTTTCATTTTTTCCCCACCTTAAGCAAGATAAATTCCATAATAGTAATCATATTCCTTAGTCAAAAAATATTTTTTATACACATCATCTGACATTTTCTCTCACTTAGTTTTTCATCAATACTTGCAAAATTTCATCATTCAAATGGAGAATTTGTTATTGTTCTGTATATCTTGAGCACTAACCATCCAAGGAAATCACTTTTGAATATCACTTACCCTATTCTCTCTAGGAAGAATTCTTAGTCTTAATATTTTTATTAAAAAATAAAAAATAAACAAATAAGAGAAAAGGAAATATATTCTTAATAAGACATGATAATGAAAAAATTTATATTTGCATATTTTGACAATTTTAGGAAATTTTCACCTCACACTAATTTAAACTTTATAACAATTTTAAGATGCATATCTTAAGTTAATGTTACATTTGTATTCCATTGGTTAATTAAATGGTCTTATTTTATTTTTATTATATAATAAAAATATAATTTATGAATAAATTAAAATTAAGCACCACATTATAAGACTAATGGATATAACACTAATGCTTAAAATTTATTTTTTTAATTATATTTAGTTTTACATAAAATTATGAATTTATTCAATATATTTTAATAGTATATTATTTAAAAATTTATAATTCTATTTTTTTTAATCTAATCTTAAAAAATTTTCATTTAGATTCTCTATATATAATTTTATGTTTTTAAGTTTTAATTTTATAAAAATTTATTATTTCATAATCTTATTTATTTTTTGCTATAGAATTAAAAATTTAGTTTATGAGTAATCAAATCAAAATGAAGCACGACATTATAATAAAAATAAGTAAATTTAGTTATATTATTATAGTGATGACTACCGTAAAAAAATCGTGATAATAATTGAGTCATAATTAATAGTAAATAAATATTTTATAATTAATTGAAATTATTAAAAAAATGTAAGTGTCTAGATTTATGTCTTTCATTTATCCATTGATAATAACATATATCCTTTATAAGGGGAAGATTTGAAAAGCCATCAGGAATTTATCATTTTATTTTATATGATAACATTATAATTTTTACTAATCAGTTATGTGTAAAATACATTTATAACCCATTAATAAGACAAAGAAGCAGTACAAAATGTACCACCCTCATTAATATGGTAATCATGGAGATGGATTAATGTAATGATATTTAAAATTTGTAAATGCATTGATTTAAATTAATGTAACTGAACCCTTCGTGGAATCAGTAGTAAGCGTTTAAATTACAATCCTAACAGAAAAGTAATTTATATAATTTATTACAAAATGATAATGACAATAATTTAATAATTGAAGAGGTGAACAAATTTGATGGAATCATGGAAAATTAACTATTCTTTGTATCATAAACGAAACACATATATGGTTCCAAGATCCACAATAATAAGTTACGAGTAACTAACCACATTTTTAAAATTAACAAATTTTGAATAACATTATTGGGTTAAGAACTAAGACATATCAAAATGTTATTCATCAAAATAAATTCTTATTAATTCAAGAATAAAGTAGTTCTTGATGTGGGTGTTGGATTTGGGATTTTGTCCCAATTTTGTGCAAAACCAAGGACAGAACATGTATATGCATTCGTGTCCGACTTCACCTCTATTCTTTTAGTGCATTTTAATTAGAAAATATATGTCATTTATGAAATTATTATATATTCCAATAATTTCAATTGTACTATTTTTGTATTTTCGGAATTCAGGTGAGTGCTTCATTATGGCCGAAATGGCAAAGAAGACATAGTATTAGTTCATAATAACTTAATTTATTATTTTTTAAAAAAATTAATTTTCTTAAAATTTAAACCAACCAAACAAAATAATTTTATTTTTCAATTGTATGGCTGTCAAGTTCAAAGGAAGAAACATCCTTAGCATCTACGAGTTAGATTTGTGTAGCGATTTATTTAGTTATATTGATCTTTTATCTTAAATTTATAGTTTTGAAATTTAAACAATTATTACTATAATATATTAGCTCATGATAGTAATTCAAACAATTACGATAATATTCAGTTTTTAAATACTATTTCACTTTTCTTTTAAAATATTTTGATTAAAAGTAATTATAAAAATATTTTGATGAATCCGTGCATCGCACGGGTGCTATAGCTAGTATTTATGTAAACATTGATTAGTCAAAATATAATTTACATTAAATGTTATTACTTATTTTAATATTTTATAAACATGTATCATTTCAATAGATTATATAAATATAAAATATACTCTTTTATATATTTTAACATTTTTATTTTTAATCATAATTATTTTTATTATTGATCCTAACATCTATACATTGACATATTATTTATTATTCATATAAATATTTTAATACTTATGATTTATAATTTTTATATTATATATTATTTATTTAAAGTATTTATTTGTTATTAAATCTTTATTATTTATTATTTATTATTTATTAAGTATAATTATTTTGATTATCTATAACTAAATTGATATCATATATTAATTTTTATTTACTACTATTTATTAAAGAATTATTTTATTTTAAAAATATTAAAAATAGAAGTGACTTTATATGTTAAAAAGCTAATTAGATCTAATTTAGCTCCCTCATGCTGTATTAACTTGTATGATATTTTGATGTATAAGGGTGTTGTAATGAATAAATTTATACAATATGTTACTTATATCAAATAATGGATAATGGCATAACATATAGTATTAGTTTATACTATCATGCTTATTATAGCATACCAAATCTATCCTTAATTTTCTTAAATTATACATATGATTGGTGTAATACCCGGTGTATACGTGTCAGTAGACAAGTTCTGTATGGCTTTAAGGTCCCCCAGGACCTACCCATCTTCCTAGGTCCAAAATTTCATTAAATCTGGAGCTTACACCTCCTTGGAAGCCTATATAATAGAGCCACTTTCTTATGATCAAAATTCCCGGTAATTGTTCTCAAAAGAAAAAAGAAGTTAAAGAGTGATTTTTAATGAATTTTATAAAACCTTTAAATCGTTCATTTTTAGCCCTCAAGTTTAGAAAATCTTAAAGATTCCCTGATTTAAACTAAAATCCAAAATTTTGATTTTGATTGGTTGGGATTTTGAATTTTTTTATGTTTTATTTGAATCCAAATAGAGGGTATTTTCTTATTTACATTTATGTTTTGAAGTTAATAGACAGCAACTAATGAGGACATTAACTTAAAATTAAGAAATGTAAATAATGTTGTTGGGTACTGTTGCTGCATAATTTTGTAGAACAGTCTCGCTGTAAGGAGCAGGCGAGCCAAGAGGCTCGTTGCAGCGAGCGGGTTTGATATCAGCACAGTGCAAAATGACACAATTTCAATAAATGAACCCCTAAGCCTTATAAAACACCTCATACTTGGGATTTCATCCCCAACTTATAAAACCCTCCCCCTCTAACTCTCTCAATCTCACACCATTCCTTCTCCTTCCAAGATTAAAGGTAAGGGGTTTTTGTTAGTTTTGCTATCTCCTTCCTTTCCTCTTCATGTTCCATAGTTTGGGCTTTGTTGTTTCTCTCATTATTGTCAAATGGGAGTGCTCCTCCAATGTTGTTAAGGTTGCTCTACGACAGTTGTTGGTGCTATCCCCATTCCACGGAGCTTTGTTGGTGTTGACGTCATTTCTTCCTCCCCTCCAAGTGAGTGAGTTTGACCCCATAGCCTTAGTTTCGTCATTATGAATATGTTCTAGCATTATGGTTGTTAAATATGAAGTTTGAGAAAAGAAAAAGTATATGAAATGATTTTACATGATTATGTCTATCTAGAAATCTATGATTTATGATGATAGCATGGAAGAAATGTGTTTTAGAAAACTATAGGATCATGATTGCTATGGTGTATGCTATTGGGAAATGTTTCACATGTTTGAGAAAGTATTTATTTATCAAATACGTATTGTAGCAAGTTGCCATTTTATCAACTATGTTTTTAAGAGTTTATGATATCACTATAATTTCTAGATTTCAAACTTTAGTCCATGTTTTAGATTACCCAGTTAAGGTATATCGAGAGAGTGTTGAATAGAGTATGATTTAGTTTTACAAATATAAATGTGTATTTTGATTACAGAGTTTTCATGACTATGAACCCTCTTATTTTGAAGTATGATATTAGAGTTACTAAGTATATGAGAATATTTTAATGTAAGAAATGAATTTAGAACTTCAATTTTATGGTACCAAGAGGTATGGAACTCAGTACGATTCCTAGCAACTGCCAAATACATATTCTGTGCATTTAAAATTGGAATGTCTACAAGTGGTGAACCTTTGGGCTCGATTTTCATAGTCACAGTTATGCTAAAGTGAAATTGTTAAACTTATATGAGTTCATAACTCTCAGAGTACTAAGAATTTAGGAGTTCTTGTTTGCCAAGACTGAGCACCCACCCTTCAGATTTAAATTATTTTATATGTATCCAAGGATTTTATGATTTCAAGAGTAGAATAATTATATAGAGTTTTAAACCCAAAGAAGAGTTAGAATAGAGTTTTAGAGGAATAATTTATTTTTATGATTTAGAGACTAGACGGTAGCTATAGAGAAACAAATAGTGAGTTAACGGCTGGGAAAACCGATTGTTAACCTTGGTACCAAGTTGTCCTTAGGAGCAATCTCACAGAGTAGAGATGGAACCTAGTTAGGTATCCAATTCGGATCCTTGAGGGATCCTAGAGATTAGAAAATTTGTTATGCCATGGTTGACATGCATAGTTAGAGAATATATTGTTATGCAATGCATAACTAGAGATCCATATTTTTCTATTAGAGTACTGTTATCTACGTTTTTAGAGATTATTGATGCTTTTCAGAGAATATTTGATTTAAGAGCTATTATGTATGTGTATGAAAAATGATTTCTCATTAGAGTAAGAATTTAGCGATGTTTTTCTATAAATTTATAAATACAGAGATATCTTTTCTATGTATAGTTATGGATATAAATATCAAGTGGTTTATAATTATTGCATGTATATTATATTATATTCATTGGTTGTCCCATGTGAGTGATGGGTAAGAGCTCACTCACTGAGTCCGTTAACTCACTCCTCTCCTTTCCTCCTCATAGTTGCAAGTACAAATCTTGCTCAACCCCTGTTGGCAGATGCAGTTGTTCTCAATGGTAAGTCTTATTTTGAAATAAGGCTTAGTTTATAGCTTTGTTAAAATAGAGTGCTCCAGTAGATACCCAGACAGGATCCTAGTCACGCATATATTTTGATATATTATAATATCTTCAGAGGTTAAGTATATAATTAAATTTTAAACTGTGATTAGAGATTATGTGATGAATTAGAGATGTAATTGAAATTCAGTTTTTGAATATCAAGGATTGTTCAGGTTTAAGATTTATTCTTTGTGTTGAGACAGTTATGTATTCTAGATTAGTAGAGTTGGATAAGAGTTTTCAGAGATTCAAATCATTGAATACTTGTTGTTTATAAAATTAAGCATTATGTTTTAACTGGAGAAAAATACTAGAGATCTCAAAGAGATCACATTTTAATTATTATATTTATTGATAAATTAAGCATTTATAGAGACTCAGAGGTCATAAGGCTTACGTGGGGATGGAATTCCTCACGTGCCGGTCACGTTCCTATGTCAAGTCGTGACATTTGGAGATTAGATTTTAAATTGAAAGTAAAAAAATTATATGATAGATAACTAACTATTAATGATGATAATTAAATTATTTATTTATAAAAATTATTTTTAATATTTTGAATCTCATCCATATAATTATATGTTATATTAATATTATTTTTACTAATATTATTTACCATGTATTGTTTATTTTCTAAAAAATAATTAATATATATTTATATATTTTAATATTATTATAAATATTTATTTAATTTCTATATCTTCTTCATTTAAAATGTTTATTATTAATTTTTAATTAAAACAATTATTGTTAAATTTTAACATAATTTTAATATTATTTATGAATTTAGTTTATGTGAACTAATATTATAAAATTGTTTTAACTATGAATTAATAAAATTTCAAGAAATTTTCAAATTCTATAAAAGTTATCTATTGATATTTTATTTTATGATATCAATGTATATAAATTAAGTTCATTACTTATTTTATAATTATTTTATTATTTAGTATATGTTAGTAGTAAAATTTGTTCGGCTAAGTTAAGTAAATAAACAAAGCCAAGAAGTAAGTTTACCTTTGATCTCAAAAATATAAAGACGATTACACCAAGGAGGGGAATCTTTCTCTTAGTTATGGGTTCTCAAAATACTAAATAACAATAAGTTTTGGACTAGGATTGATAATAAAAATGTATTTGATTGATGATGAAAGGAAATACAATATCAACAACAATACTAGAGAACATGGAAACAGAATTACAAAGATGATAAACTAATCTAACTCTACACCTAACAACGAAACTAAGACAGAAATATGTAAAATTTGTGTATTTATGACTTGTCGTGTCATTCTTCTTCTTCATTTTCCCTTTTGTAACGATTTCATAACTATTCAGCGTTCTACACCAACCTCTATAGCATATACAGTTACCACGGCTTCATCTGACTCTCATGGGTGGCAACCGTTCCAACCTTCATAACTTCTCACGGCTAATATAATCGTCCGTGACATTCCTAGTGGTTAAACTTCAAATAGAGCATAAATACAGCTTTGCGTACATTTCTATCACTGCTCATCTTTGTAAGTAACCGTTTCCGCCTTAATTGTAACTTACAACCATCATAGCACCCCATCAACATAACCGTTCCCTCACATCTACATAGCTGATGAGTGTTACGGAAAGTTTCAACCATGATAACTTCCATTAGTAAGTTATTCCATGGCTAACCACTTATACAAGCAATTTACATTTTACAAAACCAAAAGCCTGTCTTCTTTTATTCACTACATACTAACAAGGCCCAACATCTAAAATCAGCCCACTTTTATATTGGTGGTAATAGTATATAATTTATAAAAAATCAAGGCATAAAAAAGAATGCACCAAACACACCCTTAATGAAATGGGATGGAGTGTAGGTTTTTCAAATAAATAAGGGAATGTCATTTCTAAATACCTCAAAGGAGATAAGTACATTTTAATCTTTTGTTCTTATAAATGGAAAACTAACGACAAGAGTGTAATAATTTTAAATTAATTAATGCAGATAAATGATTTTTTAAAATACAAAAGAGATAAGTGTAATGACAAAAAATCTCATAAGATCCATGTAATTTAGCTATTATTTTATATTTGGATGTAATATTAAAATATTTTAATTTATTCTTAAACGTCTTTTTTATTATAAAAATATTTTTTTTCTAGAAGATGAAAATTATAATTTTTGAAAAAAAATATTTTTGTACTTTTTTTATTATCTTAATTTTATTAAAAAATTTATGCAAACATATCGAAAAATATAAAAGATAGCTGTTTTAATAAAAACGATTTATTTTATCAAAATAATGATTCTAAAAACGTGTCGAAGTCTAATATATATGTCTTCTGATGACAGCTACACAAAAAGATATTACAACTTTTTTTTTCTTCATTATTTTGACGAGTCAGGATTAATTTGCTATGAATGCATATTATGAAACAGTAAAATTACGGTGGAGTGTTAAATTTATAAAAGTTTGGAGTTTAGTGTTTTTTTTAAAAATTTATTTATTAGGGTGTTTGCAACTCGGTTTGCTCCAATTTTAATCAATTCAATTAATAAATTTCATTTTGATTTGGGCCGGTTGGTTTGATTTCGAATTGGACCAAAACAATTTAAACCAGTTTAATGTAAAGCTGGGTATACAGGTCGCGATCCGTGGACCAACCAGTTTAACTTGCAATTTGCACGGAAATGGAAAAAAAAAAATTTAGTCCACCAACCCATGAACTCTTTTGGTCCGCACTGCTTAACCCCAGGCAAAATGAGTCTGGCCCGTGGGTTTACAAACCAACCCGGTAGCCCACATAAGTGAGGAAATGCTTTATTTATGTTCTTGATAGATGAACCTTGATGAATTGGTTTATTTTAGCTTTTTTGATATTTGTATTTGATATTTGATTTGTTTATACTTAGTATTTGATTTGCTTATGTTTGATATTAGATAGTTGGTAATTGTTAATTTATATTCTTTCGTAATTTTATTATTTTTTAATTATTGAAAGAGTTATACATATTTGATTAGTAACATTATTTTGGATATTGTAATAAAAAATGTGTATATATATTTTTCAAGGTGAAATATAATGTATAAATATAAATATACAAATATAATATAGTATAGAATATTAAAAAATAGCGGACAAAATATGAAAGAAAAAACAAATGACTAATTTGTGGGTTGGTGCAGGCAAAAAATGTGATAAAAAGAAATAGGTTATGCGGATTGGTCCGTGGACGGGCGGGCTTATGCGGGGCGAACGCAAATTACAGGAAAATCAAGTTTATTTATGAAACGGCCATTTAATTGTGGATCGAGCCAAACAAATCAGACCAAATTGCATACCTAGCTCTGCTAATATGCAATAATATTAAATAATAGAGTAAAATGCACTAACCTCTCTTTGAGATATTAACAAATGACACTCCACCCTATTTGTTTTGAAAAACCTACACTCCACCTCATTTCCGTAAAAGTGTGTTTAGTGTTTTCTCGTTTTTAATTTATTTTTTATAAATTATATACTAAATTATCAAAATTATTATAAAATAAATAATAAATTTAATTTCTGTACATTGATAATATAAAATAAAGTATTGATAGATAACTTTTTTTTATCAAATGTGACACTTTTTTTGAATTTTTATCATCTCCCAGTTAAAATTATTTTATACTTTCAAATTATAGAAACTAAATTTATAAATAAAATTAGAATTATATCAAAAGTTAATAATAATTGTTTTTATCAAAAAATTAATAATAAAATTTTTAAATAAATAAGATATAAAAATTAAATAAAAGGTAGCTGTTTTAATAAAAACGATTTATTTTATTAAAATAATGATTATAAAAATGAGTCGAAGTATAATGTATATGTCTTTTGACGACAGCTACACAAAAAGATATTACAACTTTTCTTTTTCTTCATTATTTTGAAGAGTCGGGATTAGTTTGCTATGAATGCATATTATGAAACAGTAAAATTACAGTGGAGTGTTAAATTTATAAAAGTTTGGATTTTTGTGTTTTTTTTATAATTTATTTGTTAGGGTGTTTGCAATTTGGTTTGCTCCAATTTTAAGGTCAACACTAATAGATCCAATTAATAAATATTATTTTGGTTTGGTCCGTTCAGTTTGATTATTTTTAAGAATCTAACTAGACCAAAACAATTTAAATTGGTATGAATTGGTTCAGTTTTCAGTTTTCACTAAAAGTTTTATAAATTATGAAAAATAACTATGAACAACAATAAATTTAACTACAAGTTATTATAAAACTATATAATTATAAAATCTAAGCTGATTTTTAAAACTTATACTAATATGCAATATTATTAACTAATAGGGTAAAATATGCTTACTTCCTTTAAGATATTAAGAAATGATACTCCACTCTATTTGTTTGAAAAACCTACACTCCACCCTATTTCACTAAAAGTGTGATTGGTGTTTTCATTTTTATAATTTATTTTTTATAAATTACATACTAAATAATAAAAATTATTATAAAATAAATAATAAATTTAATTTTCATACACTCATAATATAAAATAAAATATTGACAAATAATTTTTTTTAATCAAATTTGACACTTTTTTGGATTTTTATCAGTTCATGGTTAAAATTATTTTATACTGTCAGTTTATAGAAACTAAATTCATAAATAAAATTAATAATTATATCAAAGTTTAATAATAATAATTTTAAATAAATAATATATAAAAAATAAATAAAAATTTATTGTAATATTAAAATATATAAATAAACATTAATTATTTTTTAAAAATAAATAGTATATGGTAAAAAATATTGGTAATAAATAATATTATTATAAAATATAATTATATGAATGAGATTCAAAATATTAAAAAATAATTTTTACAAATCAATAATTTAATTATTATAGTTAATAGTTAGTTACCTAGCATGATTTGACACTATTTTGAATTTTTATTAATTTGAAGTGTAAAATCTGATTTTACACTGTTCACTAATAAAAATTTAATAAAATGTCAAATCATGGTTGGGAGTTATTATAATAGGCCATTACCTAGTATGATTTAAAATTTTTTGAAATTCCTATTGCTAGATTTATTTTACAATTATAATTTTTATAATTTTAATTTTGATGCATTGGTAATGTAAAAGTTTTTTACATTATTATCTAATTAACTATTTCATTTAAATGACTTTTCAAATAGTGGATATAAAAGTAAATCACTTTAGCTATGAGACAATATATGCTTGAATACATTATAGAACTCATTTATGCTATTACTATATCCAAATTAAATTCATTAAAATAAAAATTGTAAAACGAATCAATCAAATGTAAATAAAAAAAATAATCAATCAATAGAAATGCTTATTATTAATTTTTTAATTAACATTATTATTATTATATAATTCTTAATATTAATTATGAATTTAGTTTCTATGAACTGATAATATAAAATAATTTTAACTGTGAACCGATAAAAATTCAAGAAAGTATCAAATTTGATAAAAATTATCTATTAATATTTTATTTTATGCTATTAGTGTATATAAATTAAATGTATTACTTATTTTATAATTAATTTTATTAGTAAGTATATAATTTATAAAAAATAAATTATAAAATAGAATGTACCAAACACACCATTAGTAAATTGGAGTAGAGTGTAGATTTTTCAAACAAATGTCATTTCATAATACCTCAAGGGAGGTAAATGCATTTTACCCTAACTAATAAGTTAAATAAGTAATAAAAGTTTGAACAAAAATGATGTTGATTAAATTGAAAGAATTAATATATATTGAAATCCAAAATATTAAATCAAAATATGTTTGAAATGTGGATATGGATAGGATATTTTGATAAGAATTCATCTGATTAATATATATAATTATGAATATAATATGTTATCGGTTTAGTTTTCACGAAGTAAGAACCAATTCAAGCCGAATTAGTTTAATTTTTCAATTTTTCTATCGATTTTAGATTTTAATTCAGTATGGTCAATTTTGGACACCTTTTTTTTTTTTAAAAAAATTCTCAATAAGAGTAAGTGCAATTCTCTAAAACGGAAAACTATTGATCTCCCGCAAACTTCTAATCTAATATGCCTATTCTCAAAAAAGTATTTTTAAATAAAGCCATATACAAAAATGGGTATTTTACCTAAATAAAAAAAAAGATTTAATACACATTTACACCGGTTGGAAGATTAATTACCGATGTACACTCTTTACTGTTTTAAAAGCAATAGGTGAATATGTGCAACATACTATTACATGCAATACATGACATGCTATCACGTATTCCTTGGATCGATCACAAAGAATACGTGACATGGTCCCATGTATTCTGTAGCCAATATGTGACAACATCCCACATATTAAGTTTCTTCCCCTCCCGTTCCTATAAAAACTCTCTATTACAAAACTCTCTCAATTAAAATTACACACAATCTACCTGTGAGTGGGTGAGCTATATTTCCCATCTTAAAAAAAATGTCTGGGAGATATTATTTACTTATTCATTATAATTGTGAAATCATTCAAATTTCACAAGATAAGGTGAAGTTTTGTGGTCAGAATCCAATACATATAAATGTGCATTAATCTATGAGTCTTTTTGAGGTTCACGGTAAAATTCTACACAAATTATGGGAAGAAAACACGAAAATCACTCAGATGATATATCGACTATCCATATTGATCAATCAAGGTATGGTGCGATATGGAAGTTGCATCATTGATACTGATGACAATTTGATGATGATGTTTGATTGTCATAATCAATTTCCTGACCTTCATGTTATGGAGATATTTGTAACTGTGAAAGCGTTGCAATTGAGTTCTGAAAGATCAAATCACCTTCAAGCTTTTGATGGGATGGGATGTCACTAACTCAACCTCGTAGAATAATTTCAAGGCAAAGTCCAGTGCAAAATGAAAATGTTGGACAAGTAAATTTGGAAAAAAGGATGAGTGGCTTGATCTTGAGAGAACCTACAGTCAAAGGTGGTAGAGAACTTCAATTGAATGGTCTAATTGTAGGATATGAGCCTTATAATGAAGTGATTTATGAAGAAGAACCGAACGATGGTAAGATTTAATTCAAGTGTTTAGAGTTTTTGTATGTTTTAGGATTTTTTAGTTGACATTATTTTTAATATTGTTTGTGTCTTATTCATGAATTGGGGAAATATTTGTTAATTGGACTAGAGCTATTTTTTAAACTTTTCTCTTGAGCTCACGAATTCTCATCCATGGATTATTGTGTTATTTTTTTTTTAAGAATATGGTTAACTTATTTTTTAATATTGCTTAATTAGGAATTCATGTTTTATGCTATTTATTATTACTGTGTATTTACGCGGTTAATTTGTTCTTGGTTTAATTATTGTGCTAGTTGTTATTATGTAATGCAAATTTCACTGATTGTACTAAGTAAAATTTTTTAATTAGGTTGCTATTAGGCATCATATTTTTTAATAAAGGATTACTTGGTAAAAAAACTTGGAATATTACAATATAAGGACCAAGTTTTAAACTTTTAAAATATAGTGACATAGTGAAAGCCTAGTGAAATTATTTAGACCTACAAAATAATTAATCTTTATCATTTATTATAATTGAGTACTTATGATTATTATTTAATGTTAGCATATTTTCATATTACATGAAACTTTCTTGTGCCACAAGATGATGATGATGAGATAGTGCCCCCCACTCAGTCCCAACCATTTACACAAACTCTCATACGTTATGAAAGTCAATGGGTTGGTCACTATTTAAGTTTGAATATGGAAGAAGTGCAGGTGACCATGGAGGGCAGTGTGGGTGGTGGATACACTATGCAATTATCTGGAGAGTCCCCTTTGCAAAATGGCCAACAATTTTCCAATAAAGAGTCCGTGCTACTTACAGTTAAAAATTCTAGCATCCGAAGGGGTGTTGAGTACAAGGTCCATGAGTCAGATCAAAAAAAATATCAAGGCGTGACTCCTAATATACCGATTCTGGTGTAGCCATAAGTATCTCTTGAGTCTCACATATGGAGTCCAAATAAACTGCAATTGCATAATACTTATTACGCCTCACAATTATTTTGTATTAATTAGAATATTTAATCATAAAAATAATATACTTACATCATCATGCGATAGTAAATCAAGCTACATCCTCATCAACTGCAATCGATTACCTGTAACATTTGGCGGACATCTATATCCTCACCACCTGAAAAGCAATGCCAAATCCATGTCACATTTAAGAACCACCAATGTTTTGCTTTCAAATTGAATTATTTCGATTATTTATATAGCCTATCAAAATAAAGAGAGTTTTGTAATATAAATTTTAATAACGGAAAGGGAAATTTGACATACCTCATCGTCTGTGGAAATAGTATGCCAGCGTCAACTGTCAGCCTCATCTGTGGCACTCTATACCAAATCCAAGACTAGAACATATAAAGACATCCACTAAAATCCATGACATACATGCCATAAGCTTGACTAAGTCTGCAGTAGAGTACAGACAGTATAGCAAAAACCCCAGCTGAGGCTCCCACACTCCTCAAAATCATGCAGTAGTGGGAGATACCTCATAGGTACCCTGGAAGAAGACATGTTAGTAAGCAATACACCACCAATCAGCAACAATATATATGCACGAGTTGACTGCATGATTCGTGCCTCAATCTCTTGCGGGTCCAATGGGAGAACCTCTCTCCTAAGCCAGTCCATGGAGAGTGTATTCTTATTCTTATACACTCTCTGATAATCCTCCAATGGCACCCTTCCTAGCAACTGATCGCAAAGGTCCCATATGTCCATACCCTGATAATGGAGCCCCAATGAGCTCATGCAACCATTCACCGGTCCCTCATCCACTCATAGTCCTAACTGGAATGCGACATCCTGTAAAGTGATGGTGCACTCACCCGTAGGTAGGTGAAAAGTGTGCGTCTTTGGCCTCCAATGCTCCACAAATGCCGATAGCAGTGCATTTTTATACTCATAATATGGAATCTGCAAAGCGTGCCAAAACCCTGCCTGTATCAAGTATGGCTAAAAACGAGCATCGAGAGCTGCACGGTTAAAGTTAGATATACCGTACAAAACTCGACGAGGCTACATAGAGGACATAAACCAAAACAAAATTAATTTACATCAGGGCAACTTAAACAAATTAATTTACAATTTCTAAATTTCCTAACTCTAAAAACTGATAATATAAAAAGGACTGTCAATGACTAAGGATATATTTTTTTAATACACCTGTGATATTCACATTCTAAACCAAATACATCTATTAAAACCTACATATTATTCCCTGCACTTAAAATGTCGAAGGCGAGATCCTTAACCTAAACTTGATTATAATCATACACTGGAAATAAACTAATTACAAGGCTACATATTCAATTTAAGTATTTATAATCAATTAGCATGGAAATATTACTTAATTTTGTTCAAGTTAATGCCTAACAAAAATTTCTTTCCTAAGTTTTCAACATGCAAAGCTACAGTCTATAACCTAATTAGAATAAAATCATAAACTTTAAAAAAAAAATGGAGACGCTAAATAGATCTTTAATTATTAAACTCTTCACAACATTGATTGTTTTACTTTAAGACATTTTTTTTATTAAACTAAATATTAATATAGAATTTTTATTGCTAATTATACTATTAATTATAAAGAATAAGTAACAAAAATTTCTATCCTAATCTTTATCGTACAAAGCTAGTGTCTCTAACCTAATTGGAATAAAATCATAAACTTAAAAAAAAATGGAGACACTAAATACAACTTTAATTATTAAACTCTTCACAACATTATTTATTTAATTTTCATATTTTTTTATTAAACTAAATATTAATATAAATTTTTTATTGCTAATTATACTATTACTTATGAAGAATAAATAACAAAAATTTCTATCATAACCTTTCAAAGTACAAAGCTAGAGCCTCTAAATGGTGATGCTAAATAGATCTTAATCATTTAATTAACTTAAACTTAATTAAATAATTTTTTCAACAAATAAAAATTCTATGTTTAAACAAACCAAGTATGATTACAATTATACATAAATCTAAACCCAACTTTTCTAACTAATTACTATATAATACACAAAATTAAATCATTTAACGATAACAATGTGAAGAAATAAAATTAATTTCTTAACTTACATGTGTCTGCAAATTTCCTATGATGTGTTTACATTAATCTCTTCGATAGATATTATTGTTCTTGGCCATACTTAAACTTTTCACTGCTATTCGAAATCTCCTTTGCTATTTTTCTTAACTTTTCTCACTTTGTACTCTTCCTTTTACTCATATAATACGTGGGACATGGGGTCCCATATCGGTTTTTATACTTAGGGGAAACAGAATATATGAAACATCCTCATGTATTCTTTGCAAGCTCGCGAGAGACACTCCACATAATACATCACAAGTTCTCACATATTAGATGGCAATACGTAAAGTCCCTCACGTATTCTATTTGACTCTCATCTAGACTCTCTGAGCTCTTTTTGTGCATGTAGAGGGGCTTAGAAATTGGACCCCATAAAATGTGACATGATTTCACATTTAATTGTTGTGGAATTGTACAAAATACATGACACTCTGACGTATTGTGTACATTTTATGTGACACTCTTTCACTTATTGCTTTTAATAAAAACTAGTGTATATCCGTAATAAATCTTCCAAGCAGCATAAATTTATAATAAATCATTTATTTTATTTTATTTTGGTAAAAGGGCCATACAAAAATGGAGATCAATCTAACTACATTTGTTTACGTGACCCAATCCTCAACTAGGGAGATTCTCTAATCTTGCGGCGAATATTCATCCGCAAGAAGCAATGAACAACTTCAAAAAGGATCAATACGTATATTACCCCGAGCCAACTTTTGGTTAAAATATATGCACTCACTGCATCATTCCTTTGTTCTTTGCTTATCCTATATGTTCCCTTGTTTTAATGTTTTATTATGGGTTGCCTGAATGAGCTTAAAAATTGACACCAAAGCACCATATGAACAACTTTTGGCAGGGATTGAGCTGGCTAGTGTTAAAAAAACCTCTTAGCAATCTCTAAATAGAAGACGACAATTATAATAATGTATAATCTTTAAAAGGAGGAGGAAAATAAAGCACAAGTAAAGCATCTATGGGCAAGGTCACTCTACTCACAAGCCCTTGAACCAACCTGCCTTAGCTTTCTTGCCGCCCCAAATCTGCCCTTCACGCCCTATTCATTTCACTTTTTCTTCACTTTGGCATTGCTGCACATTGAAGAAAGAACTGATCCTTTCAAGTTTCAACTAATCCCCTTAGGCAAATACCCCCATTCATTAAGTAACTACATATTAACACTAACAAATTAATAACCTGAAAAGCATGATGCCGCATGAATGAGTTAAGAATCAAATCATGTGTGCTCATTCAAGATTGGACCAAAAAGATTAAAGAAAAAAAAACAAAATAAAAGCAAATCAAAATTTTGCATAGTTGTATGCTTACCATTTACCATTCCATGTTTCAGACCTAGAAGCTTCATATTCTATAAAATCACTGAAAATATATGAACTCTTGACAGTCACAACAACGTTCCATACCAAAAAGGAAGGCCCAGCTTTACGTTAGATCAATTACAAGCTTTCCCTCAATCCTTTTCTGCTTTCCCATATTGAGATCACTAAAGCTCATGCAGCTTCTCCACCAAATTATTCCTTGCTTAAACCAAAGTCCTAGTAAGGGCTTCTAGTGTGTAGCAACAAAGTGAGACAACATTAACTGTGTCCTCTTCTATCTTTTGTCTTCATAAGCAGAACTTCTTTGCTTCACAGTTGAATATTGTGGTAACTTGTTGTGGATAGCCACTTGAATTGTTTGCTTCCTTTTGGCAGGAGACACCAGGAAGAAAAAGGATATGAAGGTGGTAGTGGAGGTGATTGATGCTCATGATCTTATGCCCAAAGACGGTGAGGGATCAGCTAGTCCATTTGTGGAAGTAGACTTTGAAAACCAACTTAGCAGAACCAGAACTGTCCCAAAGAACCTCAACCCCACTTGGAATCACAAGCTGATCTTTCATTTAGATCCAACAAAACCTTACCATCACCAAGTCATTGAAGTCTCAGTCAACCACGAGAGGAGACCGATCCCCGGCCGGAACTTCCTTGGAAGAGTGAGGATTCCTTGCTCTAATCTTGTCAAGGAAGGTGAGGAGGTTTATCAAACTTACCCTCTGGAGAAGAAGTGGTTTTTCTCTCCTGTGAAGGGTGAGATTGGCCTTAAAGTTTATATTGCATCACAGTCCAAACCCAAAACACATCCTTCTTTCTTCCCTTCAGAACTAGAAAAACCCTCACCTTACACTTCATTACAAATACCACAAACCAACACAGCTAGTCTTTCTCCACCACATCCTCATAGTACTCCCTCAACCACAGAAAATACAGGCCCAAGTGAAGAAACATTAGAAGCTGACCCCAGAGCAGAAGGTACTGCACTTGACACCTCACAAGCAATCACAGAGGAAGCAGAGAACGTAAAATCAGTTGCAGTGACAAATTTCCCAGCTGCAGTAGATCAGTGTGGTGGCATTGATTCCGATCAAGAGCCAAAGGCGGAAAGGAGTGAACCTGTCATAGAGACAGCCCAACAACTACACAGACACCAAGTTGTCCAGCAGCCAATGATTTCAATAAAGAGACGCCAACGCGGTGGTACCCCAGTTGCAATGCACTCGGGTTCTCCAGTTGCAATGCACTCAGTTAATCCTCAACAAGTCCATCATCCCAGCAGGCATGACCATCCTAGTGGCCATGACCGTCTTAGTCATGACCATGACAGTAGCCATGATGAAGAGGTCTACAATCTGAAGGACACCAACCCACAGCTCGGTGAGCGGTGGCCTAATGGTGGAGCTTACGGTGGAAGAGGATGGATGAGTGGTAGTGAACGGTTCTCAAGCACATATGACCTTGTTGAGCAGATGTTCTATCTGTATGTCAGGGTGGTTAAAGCCAAAGATCTTCCACCCAGCATTCTCACCTCAAGCTGTGATCCTTATGTGGAGGTCAAGCTTGGGAACTATAAAGGGAGAACAAAGCATTTTGAGAAGAAACTGAACCCGGAGTGGAACCAAGTCTTTGCTTTCTCCAAAGACCGTATTCAATCTTCAATTCTTGAAGTCTTTGTGAAGGATAAAGATATGGTGGGCAGAGATGATTATCTCGGAAGGGTGGTCTTTGACCTCAATGAGGTTCCAACAAGAGTTCCACCAGATAGTCCACTGGCTCCTCAATGGTACAGACTCGAGGACCGGCGAGGAGAAGGGAAGGTAAGGGGTGATATCATGCTTGCAGTCTGGATGGGGACTCAAGCTGATGAAGCTTTCTCAGAAGCTTGGCATTCTGATGCTGCTTCTGTGTACGGGGAGGGTGTTTTCAACATCAGATCAAAGGTATATGTGTCACCAAAACTGTGGTACCTCAGGGTCAATGTCATTGAAGCACAAGATGTGATAGCATGTGACAGAAATCGCCTTCCGGAGGTTTTTGTCAAAGCTCAGGTGGGCAACCAAGTACTGAGGACCAAGATATGTCCAACTAGAACAACTACACCACTTTGGAATGAAGATTTAGTGTTTGTGGCAGCTGAACCATTTGAGGAGCAATTGACAATCACTGTGGAGGATCATGTGCACCCTTCAAAGGATGAGGTACTTGGGAAGATAATATTACCATTGACCCTCTTTGAGAAGCGTCTAGACTACAGGCCAGTTCATTCTCGCTGGTTCAATCTTGAGAAGTATGGTTTTGGGATGCTAGAAGCTGATAGGAGGAAAGAGCTTAAATTTTCAAGTAGGATTCACCTGAGAATTTGCCTTGAAGGTGGATACCATGTACTAGATGAATCCACTTCGTACATTAGTGACCAAAGACCAACAGCTAGACAGCTATGGAAGCAGCCTATTGGGATACTTGAAGTAGGCATCTTAGGAGCTCAAGGGCTTCTCCCAATGAAGATGAAGGATCGCCGTGGTAGCACGGATGCATATTGTGTAGCCAAGTATGGCCAGAAATGGGTCAGAACCAGAACAATTCTTGATACTTTCAGTCCCAGATGGAATGAGCAATACACATGGGAGGTCTATGATCCTTGCACTGTGATAACACTGGGGGTATTTGACAACTGTCATCTTAGCGGAGGAGAAAAATCTCACGGTGGCAATGCAGCACGGGACTCGCGAATCGGAAAGGTAAGGATCAGGCTTTCAACACTGGAAGCTAATAGAATCTATACTCATTCTCACCCTCTTCTTGCTCTGCACCCACATGGTGTCAAGAAGATGGGAGAGCTTCGGCTAGCAGTGAGGTTCACCACCCTCTCGCTAGCTAACATGGTTTACATTTATGGGCAACCATTGCTCCCCAAGATGCATTACTTACACCCCTTCACGGTGAACCAACTTGACAATCTAAGGTACCAAGCCATGAACACTGTAGCTGTGAGACTTGGCAGGGCTGAACCCCCTCTAAGGAAGGAAGTAGTAGAGTACATGCTGGATGTTGATTCCCACATGTGGAGCATGAGAAGAAGCAAGGCCAACTTCTTCCGCATCATGTCACTCTTCTCTGGAATGATCTCAATGGGGCAATGGTTCAGCCAAGTTTGCCACTGGAGGAACCCCATCACATCAGTACTAGTACACATCCTTTTCCTGATACTGATTTGGTACCCGGAATTGATCCTCCCAACATTGTTGCTCTACATGTTCTTGATAGGCCTGTGGAACTATAGGTTCCGCCCCCGGCACCCGCCTCACATGGATACTAAGCTGTCATGGGCTGAAGCAGTTCACCCTGATGAACTTGATGAGGAGTTTGACACTTTCCCAACTTCTAGATCACATGATGTGGTGAGAATGAGGTATGACAGGCTTAGAAGTGTTGCAGGCAGGATTCAAACTGTTGTTGGGGACATAGCCACACAAGGGGAGAGGTTTCAATCCTTACTGAGCTGGAGGGACACAAGAGCAACTAGCTTGTTTATAGTGTTCAGTTTCTGCTCAGCAGTGGTTCTCTATGCAACACCTCCAAGAGTGGTGGCTCTGGTGACAGGCTTATATTACTTGCGGCATCCAAGGTTTCGTAGCAGGCTGCCTTCAGTTCCCAACAACTTCTTCAAGAGGCTGCCGGCTAGAACAGATAGCATGCTCTGATAGCATGTTTTTCGGTTTGGAATTTTATCTGTTTACTGGTTTTTATACTTCTTACTTTGTAATGTTTATTCTGTCCTAGTTCCATCTTCTCGGAAAGTGAATTTGCATATTTAGACACCAGATTAAGAATGTGTATCACTGAATTTACCTTCTGTAAAATCTAATAGTGGTTATGATCTGTATCACAGTTTGCTAAGTCTATAAACATTGGATAGAATATCAATTACTCAAACCTGGCTTTCTTCATTTATACCATTTCTCAACTATGATCTGCAAGCATCCTCCATTATTCTGACCTAAAAATTTGAAATATAATAAAATTACCAAAAAAAATATAGAAATATACCACTTCAGAAAGGTACCACATTATCTGAAGGAACTAACTCTTTGTCATATCTCACAACCAGCACTACCAGAAAAATTTCCAATAAAAATCATCAGTCTATATTTTATTTAGAAGTAACTTACCCGTTTGAATATCTAGTCACAAAACTGTCAAGGTTGAATGCAATATAAGAATAGATTTTAGACCTTTTCAATTTGTTTTTCATCTCATGAACTTATTTAGCTGCACTATTTAACTAGGGGGTTAGAATTTAGTTTAATCTTAAACTGTTTCAATCATTCTTTTTTTTTCTTTCTTATTTGACTTTAGGTTAATTGGCCTCTTAAGAAACTAGAGTTCTTGTTGTTATGTTGTAGTAGAGTTTCAATCCATATAGAGAAGTCCGGAATCTTATTCTATCCCACAACACGTGTAAAGTCACTGGAACACTTTGAAAAATCTGAGCATTTCTCTCTATGAAAATGCACCACAGATTCCAAAGGATCTTGACCTCTCTTTTTCATCCAAACCCTTTAAACCTTATAGTCAAAAATGCTTCCAGAGTGTCAAATCAAGTCTTTTTTTATCACATCTTTTGACTTCTTTGATACTCCATCCCTCTCTGCATCCTGTAAATTCAAATTCACGAATGACCTAGTACCTCTATGTTCTACACAATAAAACTAACTAAAACTACTTCGCCCTTCTAATCCTTAGTTGAGGCCACCTATAACTACAAACAAAATACATTTATCTATCAAGCTGTAATGCCTGTGTAATGACTAATGAATCATCTACCTCAATTACTTCACTACTCTCCTTGTTATAGCCCTCTCTCCTCGTAAGAAAAAGGGTGGAAGAAGACTAAATGAAGACTTACAGAATCAACTTGGTGAGGGATTTCAAGGTAAATTGCTGTTGTTGCAGTTCTTTAAGATACCTACCAAAATCACAGAACAAAATGAAAACAACATCCACTCTGCAGCAAAATATATGATTAAAAATCATAACAGCAAATTTATATTGTGAACGATGATTCATGGACTTCAAAGTAAAACCAATGAACCAAATTTGAACTATAAAATCCATTAAATATCTCCAGCGGACAACTTAAACAATTTAATATGAAATTTACTAACTAGGTGTGCTTATGTCGTATCAACATATTACAAACATAAGAAGAAGCATACTTCCAAAGATATAAATTTACAAATGAGAGAAATTGGGAGCACCTCTCCTGTGGAGTTGTATGAGGAAATTCTCCATAAGCTTGCAGCTCCTCAACTACACAATTGAGAGAGAATATATAGACACTTTGCTTGTATTTTCCCTAATTACAGATATGATATTCCTAATTACAGATATTTACGTATTCTAACACTCCCCCTCAAGTTGGGGCATACAAATCGTATGCACCTAGCTTGTTACACAGGTAACTTATTCTAGGACCTCTCAATGATTTGGTGAGAACTTCTACTAGTTGAATTCACAAAATTTGGGTAATGTCTCATAGATAGAATCTTCTTCCAGATAAATTGACAAAAAATTTGAAGGTGTTTGGTCCTCTCATGAAAAACTGGATTTGAGGCAATATGTGAGGCAGCTTGATTGACACAAACAAGTGTCATGTGCTTGGTCTCCTCAAAATGAAGTTATTTGAGGAGTTGCTTAAGCCAGATAAGCTCAGATGTGGTTGAGGCCATGGCACTATATTCTGCCTCAGCACAGACCTCGCAACTACTCTTCCAGGATATGAGATTGCCTCCAATAAGTATACAGTACCCAAAAGAGCCTATTAGAAGGGGATCCTAGCCAATCTATATCAAAATACCCAACTATCTCAATTGGCTGGTGATGGGGTCGGTGTTGTGAATCGGTATCAAAAAAGTTGCCGATGGCGGACAAGAGGCTATTTTGCTAGACTAGGGACACAGTGTAGGGGAATGGCTGGCAAACCGGAAGGGAAATACGACTAGGCCAAAAAAAAATTTCACTGGAGGGCAATGAGCCCTCTTGAAGATACAAATTTCTGTTTTCTTTGTCTATTAGGCTCTGAATATCATGTTGAGAAATAGAGAAAAAGAAAAAGTCATATAAGGAATCTATATATCTCTACTATACAACGGAGAGAGAATATATCAACACTTTGTAATAAATACACAATAATTACAAATATATATTTTCTGTAATTACATATATAATATTCTTAATTACAGATATTTACAAATTCTAACACTGTCGTGACTGAAAAAAAAAAACTGAAGTGAGGTGCATGGTGCACCTTAAGTGGTGCGAACCACTGTAGTTTCCTCTCCCTCTCTTTATCTTCTCTTCTCCCAGCAGAAACGTTATCTGCTTCTTCTCTCAATTTTTCTTCCTTTGCTTCCCGTAGCCTTCCCCCTCCTCATCACTTCCATTTATTTTTCATCTCCTTTGCTTTTGTTATCAAGAAACATCATCACATCCATCATCATCATCATCTCCTCTTCCTTCTCATCCCCACAACCGCCCCTCTCTCTCTCCCTCTCCTCTAATCCACTTTCTCTCTCTAAACTCCATTAGAGAGTTGAATATTTTAGAAGCTTTGGGAGTGGTTTTCTTCATCAATTATACTCTCCAAGTGGTAAGTAAGCTTCTACCATACTCCATTTAAATTATTGAAATTTTTAATTATTTTAGGATATTGTTAGGGTTCTTAAACCCATGAATTTGGGGATTTTAGTGAATTGGAGTTAATTGATATTAATTGATAGTGTAATTAGCTCACAAATATTAACATTGTCTTATTCCTAGAGCGATAGAGCAATCGGACGACAATACTTGAGTTGGTGGCATCAAAGGCGTTGTTCTTCCGTTCTTTGAACCAGTATTTGTGAGTAGATAGTGTATCTGTAGGTTACTTTATGCATAATAAACAATATAAAATTTTATAAAGAGTTGAAAATATGTTGATATAGAAGAAAATAATTTATTTATGGAAATTGAGGCTTTATGTTTAAAATGAAAAATATTTATTTGAAGGCCATAATGTGATTGTTATGCTTATTTAAATATTTTTGGTTGAAATGTAATAAATATTGAATTTTAGAACATTTTATATTGATTATCAAATTTGAGTATATTTTATGTCCAATGTATTTCATATAACATGAGAATGGATTTTGTGTTGGAAAGTATTCTGGAAGTGGAACGTGCATGATTTTGAGTTAAATTGGGGGAAAATTCCTAGTTAGAACACAGTAGTTGCGGGGGACGTTAGCCTCGGTGCACCGTGAGAAAACTCTAGTTAGCAGGAGGGATGCTAACCCACACATAGCTGCAGCTATGTCTGGATTTGTGTATGGCTATGGGCCAACTCTAGTTAGCAGGAGGGATGCTAACCCGTACATGACTTTTGTCATGTCTGAATTTGTATGGCTACGGGCCAATCATGTATGGACTTATTATTGTTCTACTTTGGATAATTCCCCATTATATTTGAAATCATGTGATTATGTAAAGTTATGTTTTCAAGATATCTCATGTTATAGCTATATATATGTTTTATGTGTATATGTACATTATTATGTTTATATTGTTCTATGATTGTATTTAGTAAACTATGGATATCCTATCTCTCGCTGAGTTGCAAAACTCACCCCGTTGTCTTCCATTTTTTTTTACAGATACAGGTGCTGGTGCTGGGTCTAGTTCTATTCCTCCGGCTCAGCCTTAAGTGCATTTCAAGTTGGTGAGCCTTCTTGAGAAGGCCTTTATGTTAGAACCTTATGTTGTCTAGTTTGTTAGTTGCTCCATATGTCACAGGCAGGGTCCTCGGACTTATATTATGTTTATGTTTAAGAACTAATGACTTAGTTATACAAACTATGTTAAAGAAGTGAATTGTGAACTTAATGTGGTATTATGTTGGGATACTATATACTGAAAGGGCACATTTATGATAATGCTTGATACCCAAGTACTGTAAATTTGTTTATGGATATGACAGGTTATAATTGTATTTGGGAAATGTTCAAGAAACAGAGGAGACTCTGTCCGTTTTTCTGGAAAATTTGGTGTTTTAAGGCTTGCTAGGGAAGGTATTCCCTATGCGCCGGTCATGGCCTAAGTTGGGTTGTGACAAACACTTTGCATACCAATTGGGTCGGTGACATATAGAAGAATCAAGGCATTCTCAGCTCTAGCTGCATTACTTCTGTGGTCTGGCAACAAAGGAGGCAACATTGCAAAATATATCAAGCCAGCCTGAGATTCTCATTTACACCTCACTCAGGATTACAAGAGGAAGTGTATAGATAAAACAAATGAAAAATAGAAAAACACTGTAACATGTTTCAATTATTGCTTGACAAGGAAGATTATTCAAATTGCAAATCAGCTTGAAAATTTTATGCTATTGCAAAGTTTATTCCAAAATTATATACAGGAATGAATCAGCATCAAATAATATCACAACAACTCAAAGCAAGCTGAGTTTCTCAACCATCCTTCATCAACACTGTATAAAGTTTCAAGTGCATACTATAAGATACAGAGCAGGACCCTTACAAAAGCTACCAGAATAGGATAAAAGCGTCAATAATTGTTTCAGTCTGTTATGCTGTTTTAACAACTGAAATGTTGCAAAAATCTATGTTTTTAGGAACCATTTATCATGTCAGATATGATCAAACCGTAAAATATGTGTCAGACAAACCTCTCAATGAAAAGAACAACTAGTTATCAAAATACAACTGGACCTGCATAATAATAATAATAATACAAAGTGCAATCAGGTTTGCAAAATTTCCAGGGCCATGTATCCTTTGTCTTCAAATTAGTATCAAACAAAAGAGTTCTCAAATTTTATTCATGAAGCAAATATCTAGTGATAGGCATCACAACCCACAACTAGCTCAAGAAAGTGCTCGCCTTTGACAAAACAAGTGATAAAAAAGTGCATGAAAACTTACTAGCCAACTAAACAAAATTTTATATGTGCCAAAAGATAGATTTTCAATTAACAAATTTTCTCTCACAGACAACAGATAGGGAAAATATATCACCTACCACCAATGGAAAAGCAGCACTATAATCCAAATCCAGAAGCAGTAAATACAGCAAGAATAGAAAGAATTGATCAATTGAGAAGATACTAGAGATGAAATGAACAGCCAGAGGCTGATGTTACCAGGAATGGGATACGACCCAAGCCACGAATTAGACGGCAACAAAGACTGCACATTTTCAAAAGGATGAGCAGCAAGAAGAAACTGTCTTATATCCATAACAGAGTTTCCTGGATTTAACTGTGAATCAATTAATTGTTAGGTCTAGTAATAATTGTAAGGGTTTTGTAACTAGCTCTGCCACCTAGGCAAAGAGAGAATATTCTAGTTAGTTTGGGGAGAGCCTATATAGGCAAGAGGAGGGATATTGAGGAAGATATCTGGAAATTGGTTAGGCATTTGGGAGAGTTTCAGAGTCTCTGTAATACTCTGAGCTATTTTACATTTCAGTTTGTTCTCAATACATTCATAATATTCACTCATATGGCTTGGTACCTACCATTAAACAACTCAGAAGAAGCTTTTGATTGTATGAAAACAATTTCAATGTTCTAAATGTAGACTCACACAAATCTTATACCAATATAAATGCATTGAAATAATCAGATCTCTGACAAAATTAGCTAGGATTATCTTGATTCCACAGTTGCACTCAGTGTGAAATAGCAACAACCAACAGCTTCTTGCTGAAGCTAACTCACCTGAAGCTCAAGCTTCTCCCCAGTTTGTGTTTTGACAGTAACAGGGTAAAGGTGAAGATCACCTGCACTATCAAGCTCGGAAGGATATTAGTTATGAAGTAAAGTTTAAATGCTATTAAATCCGTCACCAACAAGAAAGAGAATAATTTGACAAAATTGCAAAATTGCCAGTCTTTTAATCAAAGACTACAAAAACTCAATTGGACTACATAAATTGTCTAAAATCGTGCATAGCACCAAAACCAATAACCAAATAACTGGGAAAAAAAAATTCTTCGATCACAAAGTATGGCAAGCTTGTCTTGTCTTACATAAACACAAGGAGTAAATTTGTAAAAACCATATAATTAATAATCTTACTAGTTTTATATTTTAAGCCATAGGAAGAAAAAAATAGTATCAGGGGAGCGATTGGAGAGAATTAAAAAAAAAGAAAGTGCAGGAACTACTAGGAAAAAAAAATACAGATGCTCTTGAACAGACAGCAAAGTGCTGCTGTGTGCAACGCACTGTTAATAAAAAAGCAACCCTTTTACAAGTAAGGCAAAGATCATCTGCATAATGTTCTTGAAAAACTCAATTTTATTCATAGATAAATGCAAGTACATTAGACAATATCATTTCTGAAAACACTCAACATAGATTACTGAACATATTTCATCTGCTTCCAAACAAAAAAAGAACTCAAAAAGCAAAGAAACAGAAGGCAAATCAACTCATAGCATGCCATCTGACTTGGCAGGCATCCTCCTGAGGAAGTTTTGGGGAACTGCAGGCATATCGATGCGGAGCCTTGGAGGTCTAAGCAAGTATGTGACCAGAAAGAGGATTATATAGCGAAAAGGAACAACAAAAGTCACAATGGCAGCAATCAGACAGAAGATCACAAATAGAGCTGTTGCTCGTGGGTCCCTCCAGCTTAGCAAGGACTGCACCCTCTCTCCTTGTGTTGCCAAGTCACCCATCACTGCTAGAACCCTCCCAGAAATACCCCTTAATCTATCATATCTTTTCTTCAGATTGTCACCAGTAAATCGAGTCGGAAAGGTATCAAATTCTTCTTCTAATTCTTCATTACTAGCTGTATGAGCATGAGACAACTTCATATCCATGTGGGAAGGATGTCTTGGCCTTGTTCGATATCGCCAAATCCCATCCAGGAGGAGAAAGGAAAATATTGTTGGCAGAACGAGTCCTGGATAGAAAATGACAGGGAGAAGGATCAAGTAACAACTTATTGTGGTAATAGAACTCTTCCAACTGCGAATCTCATTAACAAGTTTAAGAACAGAAACAAAGCCATCCAAAAGACCAGCAATCCTGTGAAATTGAGCTCTTCCTCTCCTCATACTCCACACATTTTCCCTCACATCTAGCATAAACTCCACAACCTCTTTGGCGAGTGGCGGCTCGGCCCTCCTCAGCCTCAAAATGGTGATGGCAGCAGCTTGGTTCCGCAAACTATCCAGCTGAAATATAGACAATGGACATATGTAGTGCATCCTTGGGAGCAAAGGTTGTGCATAGGCTTGCAAAACATCCAGCAAAGATGGGCAAGAAAATCTCACAGCCAACTGAATTTCTCCCATCTTCTTGACTCCTTGAGTGTGCAAGGCTATAAGCGGATAAGAGTGGGTGTAAATCCTGTCGGTTTCAAGCGTGGAGAGCCGAATCCGCACCTTGCCGATCCTCTTATCCAATGCTCCTTCATTAGGCCTACCTTGTTGCAAGTGTCCATTATCAAACACTACAATTGTAATGACAGTGCAAGGATCAAACACTTGCCAAGTATATTGCTCATTCCACTTTGGAGAAAGACTACCAACAATTGTCCTTGTCCTCACCCATTTGGGGCCATACTTAGCTACGCAATAAGCATCAGTCCTGTTTTCCTTCTTCATTGGAGAGAGCCCCACAGCACTGAGAATCCCCAATTCCAGAACACCAATACTGGGCTGGCACAAAGACTTAGCAGATGGCCTTAGATCACTACTGTAGTGAGTGGCTTCATCAAGAACATGGTACCCTCCATCTAAACAAGTCCGCACATTAAGTCTACTAGTAACTTTACTCTCCTCTTCATCACACGCAGGCACATTGGGATTCTCAAGGTTGTACCACAAACTCTCTGGCGGTGTGTCATCAATCCTCTTCTCCACACCCTTCAAAGGAACCACACAAGTTCCCAAGCTTTCATGCTTCTGTGGAGTCCCAACCTCAACACTCAAAATCAAAGACTCATCAAAGGGCTCCGCTGCAACAAACATCAAGTCCTCATTCCACATGGGGTTCGAACTAATCTTTACGGGCCTGCTTCTCAAAGCCAAGTTCCCCAAAACAGCTTGGATAAAAAACTCCGAGTTCCCACCTTTACTTTTCAGCATAAGATTCTGAGCTTGGATCACGTTAACTCTAAGGTACCAAAACCTCGGAGAAATATACACCTTGGAACGAGTGTAAGCAATGTTTTCACCATCACCAGCTGCGGCGGAGGCATCTGAATGCCATGCATCAGGAAAAGCCTCATCCGCCTGAGTCCCCATCCAAACAGATACCATCAACTCTGATTCAAGCTTCACCCCATTATTCCGGCCCTCAAGCTTGTACCATTGCGGTGCCAATGGGCTATCAGGAGGGACCCTCATGGGAACATCATAAACACTGAAGGAGACACGACCAATGAACACGCCGTCAGGGTTGTCTCCTTCAACATCATCCTTGTCCTTCACCAGGATCTCCAAAACAGGCTCCTGAATCTTATCTTTGGCGAAAGCAAAGACCTGGTTCCACTCCGGGTTCGCGGTCCTCTCAAGGAACCGGGTTTTGCCAACAAGAGTTCCAACCTTCACCTCGACGTAAGGGTTGCAAGTGCCACTGCTACTGCAGCAACCTGTATCTGGCAATAACAAGTCTTTGGCCTTCACCACCCTGGCGAACAGGAAGTGCATTTGTTCGACGAGGTCAAAGGCGGTTGGAAGCCTGTCACCACTGATCACTCTTCCTGCACTGATGTTTGGAGTTGTCTCCTTCAGGGAGAAGTCCTCTTGTTGCCTCTTTTGCTTCTGGTTTTGGTCTTGGTTTTGGTTCGCCATGGCCTGCAACATCAGTTAAAAAAAAAAAAAACCACAAAACTTATTAATCTCGGATGAAAATAATATTATTTCAACGTCCATTTTCCAGTGGCCCATCCAGACGCCCGTTCCATTACCGTTGAATGAGTGGAAATGAGTATAAACCATAGCAGAACAAGGAACACGGCGCTCAAGCCAGATACAAATGCGCATACAAGAAACTAACAACAGCAGAAAAAACACCAGAAGAACAGCAAAAATCGGTAAAACTGAACGTGCCAAAATCCATCAAGAAGAGCCAGCCATGCATGCCAGTATCAAAGCACATAACTAACAAGATATTGTTCTAGGAGCATTCGCGAGCAGTGATACATGTGATGAACACCAAAAAATGTAACGGGGAAGGAACAATACATGTGATGAGCAAACAAATGTGGAGGACAATAAGAAACAAAGTCGAAAGAAGTGTTAACCGCAAGTTTTGAAGTGAGCTCCAGAAGAAACACGTACGGAAATAGAGGAAGAAGACAGTATGGCACGCAGGTAAAACTCTTAACTGTTTACTATTTTGAAATTTTAATTTAATACGCCTGATTGAAGGGGATCAGCGGGGTGTGATTAAAATTTAAAACGGTATATTTTGGAATTAATTATATTCTCATTTTTGTAACAGAATACAATTAATTTTATTAAATTTGGTTTGTGTGGGGATGGTTAAATGTTTGTATAATTTGAATATTCGGAATCGGTCATTATTTTTATCTAGGAATTAAATTTAAAAATGTTGACAATGTCAAATATTTGACCAAGCATTATTATCGTCCATTCTAATAATGAAAAATTCATTAATTTTTAATTCTAAACTCCTATAATTTTTTCTGGAAAACACACACACACACACACACACATATATATATATATATATATATATATATATATATATATATATATATATATATATATATATATACTAGTGTTTTTGACTCGTGTAATGTACGTGATTTTAAAAATTAAGACTAATATGCATATAAAATTTTAGAAGTATAAGATAAAAGTAATTTACGTTGTATTTTAGACATATAAAATTTTTAATGTTTATTACATATATAAGACTCATTATAACAAAAGTGGTTTATATTATTACATGATTCATCTATACAAAAACACTCAGTATGATGTGAAATAGTATTTAAAAAAAATATAATTATAAAACTATTATTGAAATAAGAAATGACATTTACGAAAATTTGTATAAATCAATTTTATTAATCACTTCATTATTGAAAATGTAATTCTTTTTATAATAAATGTTGTTGAAAAAGAGGATTCATTTTTTTTTTGTCCCTCTAATTTATTAAAAGTGAAAATCCATGCTAGATATCCTTCTCATCCCTTTCTCTTTGACTACATTATATTATTTAACCTCTTAACAATGATTAACTAAACTAGTTGTTTGACCCATGTGATATACGGGATGATAATAAAAAATAGTTTGTTAATCATTATAAAAAATAAATAATAATTTATTTAAATATATTTTATAGAAAATTGAGTATATAAACTTATTTTAAAAATAAGTTAATAGTTAAATAAATAAACAAAATATAACTGAGTATGAATATAAAATAAGTCTTTCTATTTTATATTTTATTTAAAATGTCATATTCATAAGGTTGAGAAAATCTCAGTAGATGATCTTTAACTAATAATAAAAAGCTTATTTATGAAAGTTTTGCATATTTCAATAGTGAAAATTGATGAATAATGAAATAGAATAAGTGAATATATTTACAATATCATATACCATTAATAAAGATGACAATTAGTATCCATGAGAGAGGATACATGCCTCCCTATCTTATCCTCGTTTACAGTGCATTTGTTTGAAGGGAAATAGAGAAGAAGGATTAGGAAAAGAAGAAAAGTGAGGGGGGGAGGGGGGGAAGAAGTGATATTTCATCGTTTGGTGCAAAGAAAATTGGGAGGGGAAAAATTAAATAGTACCAAGAAGCATGTGAAACCCACTCAAATTTTTTCCTCCTCCACATAGACAGAAAAGTGTGGAGAAGGAAATAATAATATTTACATCTTCAGAACGCCCAAATAATACCCACACTCATGATTTAAATCCCTATCCCCAAGGATGCCTCCCCAAATAATCTTATTTATTAGCTTGATATTATTCTAAACTTATTAGGTTACAAATAGTTATATTTTCTATTTGATATTAATTAATAAAATTATTAAATACAAAATAAAGATATTGACTTGAATGCTTTTATATAAATATGTATAAGGTCAATTTTTATTATGTTTATTTATATTATTTTGATTGATAAATTTATGATAAAATTGTATCTAACTTTAATTTTCCAATAATTTTTTAGATAATTCTATAAAAAATAACTTTTTTTTTTCATAATACAAAGATAAAAAAATCATTTGATATCATTCTTCTTCCTTTCCTTTTATTTTTCCATTCAAACAAACAAAACAAATTGATCTTTCTTATATTTCCTTCATTTCCATTTTCCTTTCATCCAAATATATCTATGGAAGAAAAATTCACCTTAACTTCCTTCCTCTCCATTTCTTTCCACTTCATTTCCTTCCTCTCTATTTGTTTCCTTTGCCAAACGGAGCCTTAAAATTTTGCTTTTTATCCCCATTCTCATCTCTGTCACGTGTCCCTATTCCCTATTTCTCATGGGGATTTAAATCCTTATGGGATATTCGTGGGTTTATTAAAATAATTTCAAAAAGAGAACAATTTGAAAAGTATTTTGATGTTCGAAACATAAATATGCATAATACTACTAATACAACATAATCCAAATTAAAAATAAAAATACATACATAATACAAATTCAATAAAGATAATTAAAACAAAAAAAGAATAGATGTTAAGATTTTCTTTTATATATATATATATAGATATTTAAATAATTTATATGAATGGAGAATTATCAAGTCTCCATGGGACAATGATCTCATTCTTTGTCTGTACCCCATTTAACAAATGATGACTCTATCTCATCCCTGTGAAGACTAAATGTGTCCTTATTCTCATCTTTTTTTCAAGTAATCCCAACAAGTACACACTTTGACATTTTTTAATTATCCCTAGCTATTTACATATTTTTAATAAATTAAAATATTGAATTTAAAAATGTAAAAATATACTTTCTAATTAATAAAAACTAATGAATAAATCTAATTTACATGATTTTAATTATACCTAATTTCCTTACATATCATTTTAGTAAATATTCTCAAAATTAATGTTTTTTTGGTTCCTCCATAACCCTATACAAAATTAAAAAAAACTTATTTCTTAGTGGTTGCTGAGTCCATTATGTAACGCCCCGATTTTCTGCTAGAGTGAAAATGACCAAAATGCCCCTGAGGTCATTTTCAGCCCGGAATTTGAGGAAAGCCGATCCGGCAGTACTCGAAGGGCAAACTCAATGTTGGAAGGGGATTAGATGACTTGTGTATCTTTCCGGGATCGAAAATCTCATTTTTCGAGTTTTCAGGTCAAAATGACCAAAACACCCCTGCGGTGTTTTACCCATTTTGCAAGTGCCGAATGAACCCGAAACTTCTCCAAATGGTTTTAAAAGGCGTTTTTATGTAGACTATGACTTTAGTTTTGGTCCCGAAGGTCCCGGGTGAAATTAGTGCGAAATTACGGTTTTGCCCCTAGTTTCGTGTTTTTACGCTTAATCGCGTGATTAAGCAAACCTAAGCAATATTAGGCTCTAATCGAAGGTTAATTAATTTCCATAATTAATCTTGAGTCAAAATAATTTATTAAAGTTGATTAGAACCTAAAAGTGCCTAATTACAACTTAAAATCCTATTTTAAATTCAAGACTCCTAGTCGTGAAATCTTGAATAGTGTTTTCTCTCTCCAATTCCTTAAATCATGGAATCTTGTCTACATTGTTTTATTCATAAAATAAATTTAAAATCTCCTAAATATGTATGAGTACTCCTTAATCATGTCATAAAGGTTCCTAATCACATTCTTAGTCACCTAAACTTATGCTTAATGACTCCTAACCTTGAACCTAAGCTAATACACCCCTAAACACATCACTAACACACAATTACATGACCAAAACTCCCTCCTCCCTTGCTGCATCAGACCTGGCCGAAATTTACACTCCATTTTATCACAATTTAATTTTATTTCACACTCCAAAGACCATGCTTGAAGCCATACTCACCACCATACTTCACCATGCCATTACAATGCAATTCTCTCACCTCATGTTCCATGAGGATTCATTCTCCTCCACACATGCATTACCTCATGTTCCATGAAGATTCATTCTCCTCCACACACTCACCCTTATCCTTCTCTATAAATACCATGCCTAGATGAACTTTGCTACGCTTTTGTTCATTTGCTAAGTTTTGATTTCTAAGCATTCTTGTTAGTTCTCTCATTTTCTCTCAAGTTTCAAGAGCATTCTTCTTTTTCATCTTCTTCTTTTTCCTTTTGAATCATCATCTCACAACCTTGAAGCACCACCCCACCACCTTAGATCATCATACAACATCTAAACTTCCATTCTCAAACACAAGCTCACCAATAACGCATTTCCTTTTCCTTTTCTCCCCACAAGGCCGAAGCACTATCAGCACTTTAGGAGGAGCTTTCCTTTCCATTCTCACCTCAAAGATCGATCCTTGTCTTCACACTTGGTAGGGAGTTTCTTTTCAAACTTTGTTTTACTAAAAAAAAAATGTGTTTTCTCTAGTTTTCTCTTGGTTTCTTTTTGAGCTTTCCTTTATATTCCTTTTCTTTTTCCATTTCGGCCTCTTGGCCTTTTCTTCTTGAACATGATAGCTTGATGATGAGAGTTTCTAGGTGATGACCTTGTGTTCATCTCAAAGAAACCTCTAAAGCTTGAGTTTTGTTTCTTGATCTTTCAAGGTTTTGGTTTTTCTTCCCTTTTTCCTTCCTATATGATTCGGCCTCCATGTGCTTTCCTTTAAAGGTTTTGTTAAAAATTTTAAAGTGTTCTTATGTTTATTTCATCTCTAAAAATAATGTTGTTTTGGTTCTTACTTCTTTGAAGTTTTGTTTCCTTCTAAAAGTTTACTTCTTTTTGAGCTTGATGATGATGTTCAAGAACCATGTAGGTCCTTTGAGAACTTGGTTCAAGAACTCTAAAGCTCTCTTTGTGATGAGATAGGTGTTAGATTGAGATTTGTTATTCTCTTTAAAGGTCTCGTGTGAGCTCTAGCTAACCATAAACTAAACCTTGCATCATGTTTATTTTATGCTTTGCACATCATGTTTACTTTTCTTGCTATCACTAAGTATTCAAGATAATAAGTGAACCTTGCATTATCATATTTATATTTCAAGCTATGCATTATCATGTTTACATTTCAAGTTCTCACTTAATATCAAGATAATAATGAGTTGCATCTCATGTTTATTTTATGCTATCACTTTACTTTCTAATGCAAGCTAAAACAAGTGCATGAGCATGTTTATTTTTATGTCATCACTTAAATGAACCTAGAGCTCAAAGACTTGCCCATTGTTGTCTCAAAAAAAGGTCTAAAATATTTATTTCCCTTGGTTCATGTTTCGGCCCTAAGAGGTTTTGATGCTTCTAAGTATTGAAAACTATGTTTCATAAATTTTCTAAGCTTTTATGAGTACAAGGAATATGTAGAACTAAGTTTTATGAATTTAGGACCTCTTGAGACAAAGTTGATTTAGTCACTGCCCTCTTAAATATTTTTATGATTTTAGATGTTAAAAATGTTTACAAATGAGTTTTGAAAGTTTTAAAAAGGTTCCAAGAGAAACTAGTATTTTATGTGCTTTAGAAATTATGTTTTATGTCTTAATGGAGAATGGTTGTTTCGGTTCTGCCTTGCCATTATTTGCCACTGTATGAGCTGTTTTAATGGTGATAATATGCCCATGTTTAAGTATAATTAATGTTAAGACTCATATGTGAAAGATAAGAGAAGTTAGAAACTAGAAAAGAATTAATTTGAGAGTTCTAGATCCTTTAATGTTTGAATTTTCTGGATTCTATCCAGCAAGGTTTAGTAATGCTAATCATGGATTTAAATTAGTTTAAATGTGTAGGAATGACTCATAAATGTTGTAGGACTTAATCTTGATGCCTTAGGAGCAAACCGAACTTAGAAAGGGTCATTGTGGTGACTCCTAGGTACCTGTAAAGTTAGAATTTTATATCCTGCATTCTTGAGGTTTAGAAATGTTTGTGATTATAGTATTGAGTGAGGAATACTTAGATATGAGCCTATAGGTACCCGAGAGTTTAGGATATGATGAATTATAACTTAGATTGTGAGTGAAGGACCTTAAGGGTCAATGCATAAGACATTAAGAGATTTTCTCGCTTTTAGCTTGGTAATGCAAGTATGATATGTTGATATGCATGATGTGATGATATATGAGGTGTGATGTGTGATACACGAGCATTATTTATATGAGTTATGATAATGTGATCTTTTATGATGATGCTATGATGATGTAGAAATTGATTATGAATTGTTGAGATGTTATGTCTATCATGTTTGTGAGAATTGAATGAGAGAGAGTATGTACCCTTTCTTTTGCCCTCTTAAAAATCTAGTGAAAACTAGTTAGGTTTGAGCTCATTGAGGGAATATGGGTGTTTACGGTTGGATTTGGGTGTATTTGGTTGGACCTAATAATGAGAATAATTTGGTGATGAGTATGAATATAGTTGAGCTCATTCCTAGGCGATAGGGTGTGTTTGGTTGGATTTGGTTATGAGTATAAATATCGCCGGGCACCGGTGTTTATGGTTGGGTTTGGTGATGAGAAAAGAAGGTGGTCTTTGAGAGAAAGAACTCAAGAGTTCGAACGTGAGAAAAGAGATGCGATATCTTTTTTCAAGTCACATAGTCATAATTAAAGAAAGAACTAATCCTAAGTTACCCCTTCTTTGCCCTCTTAGAAATCTAGTGATGACTAGTTAGGTTTGAGCTCGTTTGGTTGAGCTTATTCCTAGGCGATAGGGTGTTCTTGGTTAGTTTTGGTGATACGTATGAATATCGCCGGCACTGATGTTTATGGTTGGATTCGATGACGAGAAAAGAAGGTGGTTCTTGAGGAGAAGAACTTAAAAGTTCAAGTATAAGAAAAGAATAGAGGAAAGTTATGTACTTTTTATGCCACTTATCTATTACTTGATGTTATGATTTATTGATTTGCTTGCATAATGTATTGCCATGCATTCATCCAATATCTGCGGAATTCATATCATTAAGACCCATACTAAAAGACACCCACTTCGGATAAATAGCTTTGGAAAGTTTAAAACCAAACCTTACGCATGAACATCTATTTCATAATTAAAACTGAAGTGGCTGGGGACGACGACGATGACACATGTGTTGGAGTCGGAATTCCCTACTGAGAATCTTGAATAAGTTTCTCATCCCTCTCTCTCTTTTCTTCTATGTCGTCTCCAGACGAAGATGATGGAGTATCTCGTGGCGCGGTTCGTGATTCCTACTAAAGCATGAGCATGAAGCATACACTATGAGTCGGGCTGGTGGGATGCAACAGACACGCGCAGATGCCGCTTTAGTTTTATAAACTATAGAAGTGTATTTCTGTTGAAGCGATAATAGGACTATAATAGTCGTAGATTATGTACCTATGATAATATGATCCTATTGTGATGTAATGAACAACCTTTGTGTTTTGTGACCATGAATGATATGAGATCTCTTTTCTATATGTTAGTCTTTGTTACGTCATACGCGGCTCTCACTTTGATTTATATTTAAAACAAAAAAACAAAAAAAATTTACCAGTATATCTGCTAAGTATTTTCATAAAAGAATGAGACTAAGAAGTAATAACTAAATGATTAGCCTGATGTGTTCTAGAGTATTGGGTTAAAAATTAGGGTGTTACACATTATATTATCATAAATTATCATTTAAACTTTATTCATTGAAAATAAGTACCCTTTAAAATCATCAGACAATTACTCTCTGTCATTTTCTAGCTCTTCAGCTAAGAGATGACTTTAAAATTAATCGAGTGGAAAATCATTTGAGTATAACATGGACTTAAACTCTTTCAAATATATTTTATTTGAATTAAGTAACTTTTCAATTGCAATTAAAGATAAATAATTTAGTTGTAAACCTAGGATAGAAAGATATACCAAAAAAAAAAAAATTATGACAATATTAAACTCTTAACTTATTCTAAAAAAAATGCAATATTTATCTTTAAAATTTGGAAATACAATATTAAAATCATTGATAAAAATTTTAAATTACAATTTCAAGTATATCCTAATTCCTTATTATTTTTCTTCAATTATATAAGATTTTATCTTCTAAAGTTCCCAAACATACTCTCATATAAATAACGACATGGTCATTGTGTTTGTCACTAATATTGTAACAACCAGTTTCCTTAACTGATATCTAGATGCTAGCTCAATAATATCCTTTATATCTTCAATAAATTCATTGTTTAAAAAATGTACGAGAAAATTTTGATAAATTATATTCATATATTAAGCTTCCAAATTGAAAAAAAAAATAGTTTTCAATAACCATAACACATGGATTTATCCTTTTTTTTAGGATAATTTGAAAATACTTAAAATCATGTTAACTTGATACTTAATGCTTAATTTTATATTAAATAATAAAATTATAATTTTATAAATTTTTTGGTCACTATCATTTTCAATTTAAGCCTATATAACTATATTAAAATATGTATTTGACTTTTATAAATATTAAAAATTTATTTTTTATCTTTATAAATATTTTTAAAATTATCTTTTAATTTTTATAAATATCATTATATAAAAGTGAAAACTAACTGTGAAACTATAAATATAATACTAAAAAAGGACTAAAACAACAAAGAAAACTAAAACAAAAATAACCATAAAGATAGTAAAAGAGTTATAAGATAAAATTGATAAGCAATTATAGTAAATGCACTTATTATATAATGAATCATTTACCTTATTTTAGTAAATCAAGGTTAAATTTCTAGCTTATAACAAATATTATAAATTAACGTATATATTGATTTAAATATAATGGACTACATTTATTATATACTGAATCTTGAAATAATATATAAAATCTATTATATATCGAATCTTGAAATAAAGTATAAAATAAAAAATAGTATATAAAATGATTACATTCGATATCAATCTTTATTTTGAAAAAAAAAAAGACATGGCATTGATTGATTTATCTCCTTGATTTTTGTAAATTAAGATTAAATCAATATTATTGATAAGATATCATTATATGTGTGTGTGTGTGTGTATACATATATGTGTTATAATTTTATCAATAGGCACAAACAATATATAGTAATTAGTCAATATTATATATTAATTAATTAGTAATTAGGAGTATCTAAGTAAAGTAACACAACTTATCTGATTTAAAATATTTTCAAACACTTATATTTTAAAAAATAAAATATATAATTTAATATTACTCTTGATTATTTATTTTTTTTCTTTATAACTAATTATTTTAAAAAAAAACTCCAATATATAAGGTTATCAAAATAATATATAGCATTTTTTGCCATATAGATTTTAGCACAAATTGCCCAAATATTAACAATGACCATAATGAATATTGAAATTGTATAAATTAACAATAGTAAACTAATAAATTAATATTGAAGATATAATTGACATATATATATATATATATATTGATATGTTAATTGATTTAGACATGTTTTGATTTGATTGAATAAATCACAATAAATTGAATTATAAGAATTTTCAATTTCTATTAAATTTTATACGATTCAATATAAAATTATCTGATTCAAAACTTAAATGAGAAGAAAATAAAATTAATTTATATTTTAAATTTTAAATACCAACAGGTCAATTTTAAACATAATCTATTTTCAAATTATATCAAATTCTAAAGTTGATTCCAAGTATGTGAAAGTTCAAATCTTCATTGCTTCAATTTTCCATTATTAATAGACCCAAGAATACCATTAATTACGAAAATTTAAATTTCCAACTTTAGTGGACAAAAATATATAAACTTGCTAAAAGACTTTTAATTTATATATTCAAAATATCATTTAAATCGGATTTGAAACTTATCCATTTCAAATTAAGGAATTGATTCATATAATAAATGCATTTAATTTCTTTTATGTTTCGTATTAATTTTTTATTTTATATAAACGCATTTAATATGGAATTAACGTGGTTGCTGTTGGTAAAAGAGTGCACGAGAAGGAGGGGATGAATCGTGCTTCATTCTTCTTTCAATTCTTTTTACTTTTTGAACCTGTTGAAATGAAGTTCTATCAAGCTGAAGCTTGAAGTGCAGCGGAGAAGTTATTGATTGGTTCAGAAAGTAAATCCTTAAAGCATAACAAACTGGATATTAATTTAATAAGAACTTAATCAGTAAGGAGTACAAAATGATGACACAAAACTAAAAGTTCAGGGAATAGAGAAAGGAACACAAGGGTTTTTATACTGGTTCAGCCTACCTGTCTACATCCGGTACTCAACACATGTTGAGATTTCACTAACAACTTTCTCAACCTGAGAAAGTAAAAAAGATAGTTTTTACAATAGCCTTCCCAAGCTATAACTTGCATAGTGGCCAACCCCAACTGCGACTTAACCGAGTAATCTTGAACTAGCCTCTCCAAGTTGAACCTGCACAGTGGACAACCCCAACTGTGACTTAATTGAGTAGTTCTGCACCAACCTCTCCAAGCTGAATTTGTACAGTGAACAACCCCAACTGCGACTTAACTGAGTAGTCTTGAACCAGCCTCTCCAAGTTGAACCGTGACCTACAGACACCTTCTATTGCCACGTTATAAGTAGTCTTTCAAACAGTCTCTCCAAGCTAAACCGTGAAGTACAAATACCTTTGCACTCACGTTGTAAGTAGTCTTTCCAACAACCTTTCTAAGCTGAACCGTGATTAGCAAATACCTTTGCTAACACGTTGCAAGTGGTTTTACCTTAGCCTCTCCAAGCTCTGTCTCATACTGATCACTAACAAATCAAAGTTACAAAGATTATGTGTTTGGGTTGCCACTCAAACTAACCTACACTCAAGTTTCCTTAAAGATGCTAGTTAATGCAGACTGGGAAACTTAGAGCGACTCCTTTCTCTTATCTCTTCACATGAAGAGCATACAAATACAAATACATTTTAAAACCGAGAAAGAAGACTTTTACACTTCGTGAATGATTACATAAATTGATTAACAGCACAGGAAGTGTGGCAAGATTTTTCCAGAGATTCTACACTAAGGCTTTCAATTCTCTCATCAGCTTTCAAGCTTGGCATCTCTATTTATACAGGTCTATCTTTATGATCGTTGCCTCTTTGATCTGATCTCCAAGTGACATGTGTATTTCGTTAGATGTGCCTTGGAACGTTAGTCTAGAGAGGTGGGCTGACATGTTGTAATGTAGAGGTTTCTGAAGTCCTTATTTTTTCTTTTTACTTTTTAGCTCATGGTTTCTAAACTCCACCTCCTAGGATCTTGAATAATTTAGGTAGGAGAGATGACGTACCAGTCATAACACTGGATCTGATTTGAGATTTGAAATTTGAATTTTGAAACTCCCTCCATTTTTCCTTAGCATTCTTTGCTCTACCCTACAGTGAGCTTTTTGACGTTGTAATCAATCACGTTGATTTTTCTTTGATCTTCCAGTCTTCAATCTTGATTGCTTGATGATGATTTCTCTACGATTGTAGTGATTGATGACTGAATAACACGTTGCTCTTGGACATGAATTCATTTCTTCATCATGAGTGTTCTTTCTGATGTCCCGTGCTACTTTCTAAAGATCCTTTCCTTAGTTTCTTGATTTCAGACTTGATCAGCTTTAGTCCTCCAGTATTTATGCTTTCCATCCTCGAGATAATATTCACATTTTTAAGCTTGATCTCATCTCTTGAGATAAACATGATTTCTCATGTGTTGTGAATTTATTCCTGATTCAAGTTAGCTTTAATGCCTTTGGTTCGTAAACATGAATATGTTCTTTGCTTGAAATAACATTCACTTTCTGATTATTTTAATCTCTTCACATGAGATATATATCATGCTTGTATATGCATAGTGAAATGTTATTCTTTGCATTGAGTCCGTATTATGCCTTAATCTGTGTACACTTACTTTACTTGACTTCATATTCACTTTCTGATTAATTTAATCTCTTTCCACGAGATATAACATGCTTACACATGCAAAGTGAAATATTAATCTTACTTAGGTTGTGTAATATAGACCGGATCTACCTGTTAAACTTTGTCAAGAAACTCAAGGTAGCCATTAGTCGTCCTTCAAAATATTTTCTCTAAATTGGCTTTGCTGTCATTAAAAACCTTTTAAGCTTCATACTTTTTGAGTACTTTTTGAAGGGTTCTGGAATTTATATTCTCCCCTTTTTTTATGATGACAAACCAATTTGAAGAAAATATTTTGAAGAGATGTTGAAAGAAATATGGATGAAATAAAGACATAATAAAATAATCTTTCAAACATCATATATGATAAGTTTCATTAAGTTCTTTTCTGAAGGCATGATTTTGATGATTAAAACTTTTTGTGGCCTTAAGTAACTCAAATCAAGGCTGATTGATTTATCATGAAATTTTCTAAACTATGTCAAAATCCTCTTGTTAAGTATCACAATGATACTTAAGTAGATGCGATCGTTAAACCATTTGTTTACAAACAGCCTGATTTGTGTTCAAAAAGGAACTTTCTGAACCTTAATGTGCTTTAATAAAAAAAAATAAGTAATACTTGCTGTATTGTATTCTGATTAAAGAAATCTTATTCAGCACTTTCTTTTTCAATGCTCTCCTTTTGATAACCAATGAAAATAATGCTCAATGACATGTATGAGAAAAAAAAACTTTTTGAGCATGATGGATGAAAAGACTTTTGAAATTCCTTTTTAAATCATGATGAATGATAAAAACATTTTTAGACAAGATATAAATCATGCTTTTTATGCAAGCTTATTCACTAATACAGTTATAGAACTGATATGTAACACATCACAGTGAAAGCATAACACACTTGAGAATATTTTGATTCTCCTTAACTGAACTTTAGTTATATAAGGCATGAAAGGATAAGTTTCTGGAAAGGCGTCAGAAACAAGATATACATAACTAATTTGATCCAGTTATGCAGAGCAAATTTAATGCATCTCATGTGTGTAGAAGATAAAGATGTGTTTAATACCATATAAGCATGTCATACATATCAAAATGCTCAAGTGAATATAGGCCTTGAACTAATCATTTGGTATGTGTGTGAACTGACAAACAAGCGTAAAGAAATAAGACAAGACAATATATACGCATCAGATTCACATATTTCCAGTTTATGCATATGATTAGTTAAGCATAATGATATAAACAGTGATATGTGTTGAAGCGTAGATAGATATAACACAGTGCTATAAACAGATAGATGAACACACAAGCATAAGCACAAATGATGAATAAAGTACTTGCATAAAGGTTAGATCAGAGTATATATAACGGCTAACTATTAATAAATACTGTATTTTCGAAATAGATAGAAATGAAAATAGAAGTTCCTGGACTCCCCCTCAGCATGACTCCCTCTGAATGTTTACATAAGATTTTCTTCAACTTTTCCTTTTTAACGTCATCAAATAAAAAAAATGTAGAGGAAGAAAGAGGCACAAAATCAACCTTGGTGCTTCACTTCTCTAAGAATCTCCTTCAATAGAGCTTCATGCCTTCTAGAATAAGCTTATAAAGTATCCAGTCGATTGAGAATTTTCTTTTGTAGAGCAGTCAACTGTTGTTGATTAGGAGAGATAGCAGGATTTGAAGCTTCTAAGATTGGAGATTGGAGACGGGATGGCAGAGAGCTTGATCCAAGCAAGTTAATATTAAGTTTGTCTTTCTGAGCAGACAAGGATGCAGATTTAGAAGAGAAGGAATCAGAGCTTGTTTCTTCTTCAGACTCAGACCTCATGCCTGCTTTTCCTGATGAGTCCCCATATTTAAGAATGACTTCAGGATTTTTGCTTTCATCAGAGCTATCTTCAAGCACGATGATTCTTCTCTTCCTTCCTCTTCCTTCATCTAATTCAGCTGCCCTTTTTAAAGCCGCTTCCCTTAACATTTGACTTCTGCTTGTAGCTCCCGTTGTGGTAGCACCTGTTGGCTGTCTAAGGGTTCGAAATGAGTTGAGAAAGAAAACGATGTTTTCTATATATTCATACCACTCAATTTCCAAAGGGTATTTCAGATATTGAAAAATCTTTATGAGAAGAATGCCATAAGGAACAGAAGTGTGATTTCCTGATTAAGGTGAAATGGCTTGAAGCATGTGATCAAAAATAAGTCTAGGCAAACTTACCTTTCTTTTGGTAAGCAAACAAAAAAGAAGCATGCAGTCCATCCCTATTAGCTTGTGAGTATTCTCAAGCCTGGGCAGAAAAGTGGATTGGATGAGACTAAGAGTTTGACTGGCTTTCAAATTTAGCATTTGAATGAATATATTGTTTGGATGGTGTTTGGGAGAGTCTGTGAGACATCTTGACATGTCTTCTGCTGGAATCCTAAGAGACATGAACCAATTCCTCTATGATGAGCATCTGAGTCCTTCGTTAGAGGCTTGAGTGATGATTGAAAGATACAATAGATTGAGCTCCAAGTTTGTATTTCTAATGTAGGAGATTAAAACGGAGTTCGACATCTGTGCTAAATGAGAGTAGAAGGTGATTACCATCCCAGTGTAGACTCTATCAGTGAGATCTACAAACCCTTCCCATCCCTAAAAGGAGACAACCTCCCATAGAATGCAGACTTGCATCATCACCTCTTTTGTCAAGGTTTTTCCAGGAGACACAGGACAATAAGCAAAACTTTCAGCATAATGTTTCTGACAGATTGGTTCGTCAAACATGTGAAGAGTTCTTTGATTGATTGAATGATATTTTCCTTCAGCCATTTCTAGATTCAATGGAAGAAAAGATTAAGAGAAACACGAATGAGGTTTTTAGGAGAAGATAAAAAGATGATCACTTAAAAAAAAAATTAGATGAGAAGATGATAAGAAAAGATCTTTAAGATGTGTGAAGGAGAAGATAAAAAGAGAGAGAGCTGAGAAAGGTGGGGTCGGTTATTAAAAGGCTAGACACGATGAACAGAAGATGAAAAGACGTGGGAGAGATAAAAGGATGTAGTTCCAAGGAAAGTTTTCCCGCTCATTTTTTACATCCTCTTTGGACAAGCTATATAACAACCTTGCTTTACTTTCTGAAGGATTCTACTTCTAGAACTTCATACGATCCAAGGGTTCCTTAAAGAGCCGCAAAAGAAATATGAGCTTAACTAACAATTTTTCCCAAGGAGAAGAATTTTCAAGACATCTTTATGTAAACTTTTCAGACAAAGAGATGAGGAGGGGAATGTCTAAAAGAAATGTGTATTAATACTTTATGGAAAACATTTAAAAAGCAAAAAAAAAAAATTAAAAAAAGATATGCTAATCATCAAGAGAGTGACATATAGATATTCAGTGCTAGAAGAGACTTTTATAATCAAAATCAAATACCATTATTATTGAAGGGTTCTAGACATATCTTTTAATATGATGATTTGCCTGATTCCTTATCCATAGCATCTGGGTGCTTGATTGCTTCAATCTTTCATTTTCTCCTAATTCTTTTCTGCAAAGTCAAAAGACTCTGAATCTTCTGGACACTTTGAAGATTCTCAGTTTCCAATAATTTCATTTGATTTTCAAGTATTCAAGCTTTGCATTTTCCAGTTCGGATCATAATTTGCAAAAAGCTCTTCACCTAACATTAATGGACCAGAGCCTTTTCACGACTTATCTTTACAGGTGAAGATGGAAGTCTAAATTTTCAAAGCTTTCATATTGCTTTAGCTTATTGCTCAGAAGTGTTTTTCTGATCTTCATTGAAATTCCTTAGCATGCTTTCTGAAGTGATGATTTCTGGAGTTAACTTTCTAGGGATGCATCTTCCATTCCTTTTTGCTGTTCAAGAGTCCTTTTTTCAGACTCCTTTTAGCAAATTAGTTGTTAAATGCTTTTCATGGTAAACATAGATTATTTGGAAACCTAGAGATCCCTGCTTCATTTTTTTCTTTTGATCTTTGTCCTCTGTAATCGTTAAACTGCTCAACCCCTAGAGGCCTGGCTCTGATACCACTTATTGGTAAAAAAGCGTACGAGAAGAGGGGATGAATCGTGCTTCATTCTTCTTTCAATTCTTTTCACTTTCTGAACCTGTTGAAACAAAGTTCTATCAAGCTGAAGCTTGAAGTGCACCAGAGAAGTTATTGATTAGTTCAAAAAGTAAATCCTTAAAGAATAACAACATGGATATTCATTTAATAAGAACTTAATCAGTAAGGAGTATAGAATGATGACGCAAAAAAAAAAAATTTAGGGAAGAGAGAAATGAATACAAGGGTTTTTAGACTGGTTCGGCCAATCTGCCTACATCCAGTACTCAACACATGTTGAGATTTCACTAACAACAACTTTCTCAACCTGAGAAAGTAAAATGGATAGTCTTTACAATAGCCCTCCCAAGCTGTAACTTGCATAGTGGCTAACCCCAACTACGAATTAACTGAGTAGTCTTGAACCAGCCTCTCCAAGCTAAACCTACACAATGGACAACCCCAACTACGACTTAACCGAGTAGTTTTGCACCAACCTCTCCAAGCTGAACTTGCACAGTGGACAACCCCAACTGCAACTTAACCAAGTAGTTTTGAACCAGCCTCTCCAAGCTGAATCGTGACCTGCAGACACCTTCTACTGCCACGTTGTAAGTAGTCTTTCAAATAGCCTCTCCAAGTTGACCTGTGATTAGCAAATACCTTTGCTAACATATTGCAAGTAGTTTTACCTTAGCCTCTCCAAGCTATGTCTCACATTGATCACTAATAGATCAAGGTTACAAAGGTTATGTATTTGGGTTGCCACTTAAACTAACCTACACTCAAGTTTCCTTAAAGATGCTAGCTAATATAGATTGGGAAACTTAGAGCGACTCCTTTCTCTTATCTCTTCACATGAAGAACATACAAATACAAATACATTTTAAAACTGAGAAAGAAGATTTTTACACTTTGTGAATGATTACATAAATTAATGAACAGCACAGGAAGTGTGGAGAGATTTTTCCAGAGATTCTGTACTAAGGCTTTCAATTCTCTCATCAGCTTTCAAGTTTGGCATCTCCATTTATACAAGTCTATCTTTATGACCGTTGCATCTTTGATCTGATCTCCAAGTGATATGTGTATTTCATTAGATGTGCCTTGGAACGTTAGTCTAAAGAGGTAGGCTGACAACTTGTCCCATCATTGCAGAAGCCGTTGTAATGTAGAGGTTTCTAAAGTCCTTATTTTTTCGTTTTACTTTTAGCTCATGGTTTTTGAACTTCACCTCCTAGGATCTTGAATAATTTAGGTAGGAGAGATGATGTACCAGTTATAACACTAGATCTGATTTGAGATTTGAAATTTGAATTTCAAAACTTCCGCCATTTTTCCTCAACGTTCTTTGCTCTACCCTATAGTTAGCTTTTTGACGTTCTAATCAATCACGTTGATTTTTCTCTAATCTTCCTGTCTTCAATTTTGATTGGTAAATGATGATTTCTTTGCGATTGTGTGATTGATGACTGAGTAACACGTTGCTCTTGGACATGAATTGATTTCTTCATCATGAGTGTTCTTTCTGATGTCCCGTGCTACTTTCTGAAGATCCTTTCCTTGGTTTCTTGATTTCTGACTTGATCAACTTCAGTCCTCCAGCATTTATGCTTTCTATCCTCGAGATAATATTCAAATTTTTAAGCTTGATCTCCTCTCTTGAGATAAACATGATTTCTTATGTGTTGTGAATTTATTCTTGATTCAAGTTAGCTTTAATGCCTTTAGTCCGTGAGCATGAATACGTTCTTTGCTTAAAATAACATTCACTTTTTAATTATTTTAATCTCTTCTCATGAGATATATATCATGTTTGCGCATGCATAGTGAAACGTTATCCTTTGCATTGAGTCCGTATTATTCCTTAATCTGTGTACACTTACTTCGCTCGACTCCATATTCACTTTCTGATTAATTTAATCTCTTTCCACGAGATATAACATGCTTACACATGCAGAGTGAAATATTAATCTTGCTTAGGTTCGTGTAATACAGACCGGATCTACCTGTTAAACTTTGTGAAGAAACTCAAGGTAGCCATTAGTCATTCTTCAAAACATTTTCTCTAAATTGGCTATGTTGTCATTCAAAACCTTTTAAGTTTCGCACTTTCTGAGTACTTTCTGAAGGGTTCTAGAATTTAAAGTTGCAACGTGAGCCACCAATCAATGATGAAAATCATTTAATAAAATTGCATGCATCTTGGACTATTTTTATTATTATATGTGATAAAATTAAAATAAATATTCTCTTCCTAATCAAGTAATCATATGTAATGGAAATTGTACCTGCTCCCATAATGTTCAGTTTTTCCCTTTCATTTGCTGCAGTAACATAGGAATATCATAACCCCTATGCAATTGACTTCTTGATGATTAATACAAATTTTTCTCCTTATTAATTGTTGTATACTAAGTAGTTACTTGTCCATTTATTCAGTTAGCAAAACCTAGTTTCAAAGGTGAGGGATAATTTGATCCTACATATTTTCGAAACCTCATGATGGTCCTCTTTTTTAAACCATTAGATCATATGGCAATGCATGGTTAAGATTTAACAAATTAACTATATTAAATTAAATTCATTAAATAATTTAATAAAATAAAATGATCAAATTTACTAAATTGCCCTAATTATCTCTGAGCTTGCTCCTTTTTGTTCCCGTTTTTCCAACCACCACCATAGGAAACACCGCCCCCTAAACCTACATGCAGAAAAACAAGAAGTAGCAATCAAATCTACGACCTAAAAAAGCATTTCTCTAATAGCAAAAAAATTCATCCCACCATCATCTTGAATCCCTCAAACTAATGAATCAAGAATGTCACAAACACAGTTGTAGCAGCATATCATCAAAGATATCATAAATCAACATTCAAAAAACACTAGCCATAGTAGGCATCTTGATCACCATTCAAAAAACATGAACTACTATAGACATATTGAATCAACATTCAAAATTTGTGTGCAGAACCTTAACCCTATTTGAACACGGAATGACTGATTCAGTGTTGAAGATGAGGTGGCAAAGCAAAGGAAGACCATTACTAGAAATGCAAGACAATCCAGAAATGCTCACATATTGGAGAACAAACTAGACTGGTCAAGATTATGATGAAGCATATCTGTAACAGCAGAGACGAAACTCACCAGTAAAGCTCGCTAAAAAATGCGAACACAGGTTGGAGAGGTGATAAACTAAAACCAAGAGAAGATAAAGAATTGATCTGATACAAAAAAAAATGGTTGTGTTGCCTGAGGCTAAGCAATGGTGTTAGCATCTACCAGCGCCCAGAAAAGCAATGGACCAAATCTGAAGAGTCAATGGCATCTTATGGAGGAGAGATGGATCGAAAGTGGCATGGGGTGGTGGTTGTGGCATTGGAGCCAGATCGAAAATGGGGTAGGAGTTGCAAGAAATAAAATGTTATTTGAGGGTAATTTTGTAATGTGAGAGAAGACCATTACAAGGCCCAAGAGATACGCGGACCAAATTATCCTTCACTTAAAGGGAACTAACATTCAATTCCAACTAGGCATGCTCCCTCTTTAGACATCTTACTTACTTAAATATAATGGTCTATGCAAGCACCCCCAACCATTGTGAAGACCTTTGGCTATGTAGAATCTTTTCCTCGATCCATAGGTAACTTTTTTTCAAGTGCTTTTATTTTTTTATCTAAACAAACTTAGAGCGTGTTGGTTTAGCAGTTTTCATTTTCACTGAAAATAGAAAATAGAAGTAAAAATATGTTTGGTTCACTTTTGCTGAAAATATTTTTAAAAGTTATTTTAATTTTTTTTTGAAAATATGAAAATGAGAGATCGTCCTTTCCGTTCCTTTGAAAATGTTGAAAACAAGAAAAGAGTGAAAGTGGAATGGCAATTTTGCAATTCTTCACAAATCCCAATTATTTCCCCTGAAAAGTGAATCTTTTCTTTCTTTAGAACATGCTACACAAGTGTGGAAGGTTGGAACCCTCTCATTCCACAGCTTGCCACCATCCTTCCTACTTTGTCATGTTGCCAGTTCTTCCCTGCTCCGTCACGCCACCAGTTCTGCTTCCCTGCTCTGTCGCACCAATGGTCCATCTTCCCTTTCTTTGTATTTTCTTTTTCTTCTTCTTCCCTGCTCCATCTCCTACTTTCCCACCATCCCGACCCTCATTCAAGTCAGATCACCAGACTCCTCTCCAATTGCCACAAGCTTGCGTATCACAACCATAACCGCTTCAAAGAAGACGAAGACGAAGACGAGATTTCCAAGCGAATCAGGGTCGGCGTTGAGGCGTTGGGCACCGCGATTCTGGAGTAGGAGCCACACAATGCCGTTTCAAATGAGAATGTAGTGGTTGCACTGTGTGTTGTGCTATTGAACACCATTGAGGTGCAAGATAAGGAAGGGCGCGCTCTCGGGATCGTAGTTTTTAGTCCACCGTTCTCTTGGATCAACCACAGTTGTTCCCCCAATGCTTGCTGCGGCTTTAGTTTTTCTTCTCCTTCTTCTTCGGCTTCCAATTCTTTTAAGGAATCGAAGCTTCGAATAGCTCCATTTGCTTGTGGTTCTCGTGAAATTGAAATACTTCATTCTACTAGCTTTATGAGATTTTTTCTTTTTTGTCTTTGTTCTTTGTTGAGATGGGCATTGTGTTGTGGTTTTTTGTAGATAGATAATGAAGTTTGTTCTAGCAGTAGTGAATTCGCAAAAGGTGTTCATAGTTTTGTATTATTTTTCAATTTATTGTTGGTTAGGACTTAGGTTAGGAGTTAAGACCATAAGATAAATAATATGATTGTTACTATTATTAATATTGTTGTTATTTTAATCGGGGTTGATTTTTGTGCATGTAGAAGAAGGGGAGCAAGGCTATGGACCAAGATTGATAGTGAGGAGTACCAAGAGATTCAAAAAGGAAGAGGAGGTTACTATAGCTTATACTGATCTCTTGCAACCTAAGGCATGCTTTGATCTATTGTTTTCTTGAATACAAGTCGGTGTATGTGTTGTAGAATGTTGAGTTGATATGTATTCTTCACATTGTAAAGTTTAGGAATGTGTTATGTTTAACTCTTAATTTCATGAATGGTTTTGATTATTGTCATTGCTTAAAAAGGAGGTATGTTTGTATTAGACTTGGACAGTCCTGTTACACCAATGGGATGCTTCAAATCCTAATGAGCTAATGCGGCATTTCATATTTGAGTTTGTTGTGTTGTGTCACAACCAGTAGTAAAGATAAATTGTTCAATTAGAGACACTTTTCTTGAGGAATGTTATTGAGAGGTGTTTTGGTGTTTTAAAAGCGAGATTCCCAATTTTAGGATTGATGCCAAATTACCTTGTTAGAAGACAAAGGCAAATTCTCATTGTGTGTTGCACCATACACAATTTTATTAGAATGTAACATGGTACAGATAGATTATTTAGAAATTATTCTAGGCATGACTAAAGACGAAGAAAGTTTAAGAGTGGATGAAGAGGGTGTTGAAGTTAATGTTACTGATGCAGCTCAAATGGCACTAGTTAGGGAGACAATAGCCGATGAGTTGTGGAATAATTATCATAAATGATTGAAGACAGTCTTTTTATTCTTAGTCTTAATATTTTATGGAGGCATTTTTATAAATTTATTTAGCAGATGGACCAATACAAATAATATATATATATATATATTATTCAATAACAAATATAATATTATTATCTTAAATTTAGTTTTGAAAATATATTTTAAAATCAGACAAATCAAATATATTTTTATTGTTTTCACTTTTTGAAAATAGGATCTACTTTTATAAACTAAACACATTTCCTGATTTTAAAAATCTGAAAATAAAAATACTTTTCAGAAAATAAAAATAGGAAATAAAAATAGAAAAAAATTTCACAAAGCAAACGTGCTTTTATAGATTCTTTTAATAATTAAATATACTTTTTAAATTAACTATCCAAACATTAATTTTTAAAAAAATAAAAAGTCTATTAAAATAATTTTTTTATAAAAAAAAGGTCTACTTGTTTTTCATTGTTTTTGGTGGATTCCAAATAATATTATAATTACTTTTAATAAATTAAATATTTTTTTTAATCAATGTTTAGATGTGTTCCCTATTCAAAATAACTTTATAGTTATGATGTGTATTGTATTATCGTGTTAATATGTAAAATAAAGATTTTCCTTCTAAATACTTTTTCTTCTTATTTATATTAAAAAGTATCAATATTATTAAACCTTTGTTTTAATGAATAACAGTAATTGATTGAAAAGTAATAACATGAAAGATATGAATATTGTTAAAAAAAAATAAAATGTAAAATTAAAAGTAGAAAGCATAGAAATAATATCTAACAAAATAAACTTTTTTTTAAGAGATTGTTGATGGAATCAAGTGAAAATTTGTAGGAGTAAAATCTGCATGAGAACAAAAAAAGATAAAGTATTAGTTTGATTGATGTTTACGTATGTTGTTTATTAGAATCTTTTCAAGTTTTTATGTTATATTTAAAATGGGATAAATTTCTATCCACTGATAGTATAAATTTTTTTATATTATCCAATTGTATATTGATAAATTAGCAAAAATAGTTAAGTTTTATATCCACTACTTAAAAAGTCATGCCAATGACGGGATTTGATTGACGAATGACATTGTAAAAAAAATTTATATTGTCAATACATAAAAATTAAACTCTCTTAGAATACTTGTGTGCAATTAAAAGTATAATATTTGGACGAAGACAAATTTATTGAGGAGTTGATATATGTGCTCATTTTTTATAATATATTTTAGAACATACACTTGTATATAACAAGAGAGATAGTATGATTTTTTGAGGAATTGGCATGTGCTTGTCCTTTTAGAACACTTGTGTATAATTGGAAAGAGTATATTTTTTGGAGGAAACAAATTTATGAGGAGTTGACATGTGTCCTCCAGTAGACTAGTTTTCTTACGTATATTGTAAAACGAGAGAGAGAGAGAGAGAGAATGAGTGGACAGAGGTAGAGGGTACCTGCAAGGACTCCACCTAGAGAATGAGTTTGGTGTTAAAGTGTGGTTATGATAAAAAGAACATAACCTAGACCTAGAGCCTGTTGTGCTATTTATAGGAGAATGGTGGGGCAGTTACTGAAGGTCCAAGGTGCTTTCATGTCTCACTCCCATGTTCATAGTGAAAGGGAGAGACACCTCGGAGTTCGTGGCCATGTGTCCCTAGGTTCATCCACTTCAGGCCTTTGTAATGGGCCTTCCAACTTAGACCACTTGTTGGGCTTGAACCTTGATCAATGTCCGTAACAGTGCCCCCAAGGCCGATCTCCAAGATGCCATTCTTGGGGATGGGGCTTGAATATCTTATTAGTAGAGCTGGAAGTAATGGAAGGCTGGTAGCATGGATTCAAATTTTGGATGTCGTCACCTCCGCCTTCTCAATCATTGCGCCCAATCGAGTGGCTTTGTAACGCTACATGGAAGTTTTGAAGGATGGCTTTCACTTTTTGTTTAGCTTTCGCTATGTGTCCAACTTCCACTTTTCAGTTTAGAAATAGAAGCACTTCGAAAGTTGGAAGCTACCCCCTATAATTTCATTTGAATAATTGGGAGACCATCGGAAGCTTCGAAACCGTTTATCGATTTCTTCGACTTCCATTGTTAAAAATAATTTTTCTATATATTTTCACCTTCAGTCCCTAATAGTGCGGCCTGGAAAGGATGGCTATCTTTTTGGACGCACTTGAATTGTAAAATTTTTTAACTTCATAAATTTTCATACTACGGATTCAAATGGGTGTATTTGAAAATGTATCCCGCTCCTAGGGCCCAACCGTTTTTATGGATCTCCGGGAAGGGATTTCTTTCGTTGGTATTTATTTGTTGGTTGTCTTTGGTTATCTCCTATTTTCAGAAAGGATTGTTGACTGCAGCATGGCGTCAAAGAGTAAGCTCGCCAAATTTCAAGAGTCCTTAGTGTTTGATGCTGCTTCTAATGTAGCGGGGCGATCTCAGCCCTCTTCTTGAGAGCCTTTGCCACCTCATCCTCCTCTACTTTCTCCAATGAGGCAGAATGCTCCTACTAAAAGTAAATTGAAGAGACGCCGATTGAGGAAGCAACCGAGGGTTGAATAGTCTTCGAAGCCTGAAAAAGGACCAGCTTTTGAGATAATCACATCCTTAGATGAGCCTCCTTTACCTCTGATATGGTCAAGAGAATTTGACTTTCGGGGTATTGTGGATTCCCATGTCTTGACCCCAAAGGCCGAATTCGACCTTTCAGCATCTAGCCTTTCCCTCAGTCTGCACCAATGCATGAAATGGTTCATACGAGGGGTCGACGTGCTGAGATATATAGGAAAAGTTCTTCATGGGCGTACGTTGAAAGTGTTTTCTGACAACCGAGCAGCTAAGAAGGCTTGGGATTAGGCGAAAAAAGAAGCCAAGGCTTGGAAGGGTAAGGCTCTGGCTTTTTTACTCCAAATTGCTGAGCTTAAGAATCATCTGTCTAGCCTAGAGAAAGACAAGGAGACTTGGAAAGCTCATAAAACCAAGTTAAATGAGGATCTTAAGGCTTCTTAAGGATGCGGAAGCCCACCTTGCCAACCTTCAAGATCAACTTTCCACGGCCGAGGATAAGCACACAGAGACTGTTTCCAATTTTCAGGAAGTTTTGGAGGACATTTTTGGCAACGTCATGGGCCAGGTTACTCGTCTTGCTGCTGGGCTTGACTTAGGAGAAGTGGGGTTATGGAAAAAATATGACCGCAAATCCATATCAATTCGCCTAGTTTCGGAAAGGGAGGCGTCGTAATATGACCGAGGAGACCATGAAGGTACGGCTGTTGGAGCTAGACATCGAAGTTCGAAGAATCTGCAGTAGCTCTTGATGAAGTGGCCAAGACCCTTTAACTCTTTTCCCTTCTTTTTACTTTGAAATGTAAACGCATCCTTTGGTGGGCTTATGAATATCGCATGTAATTTGCATGATACAGGCCTTTTTGAAATAATATAAGCCACTCGTGTTTACTTTTTACCTTTTAGTGAGTAGGCAATATTTTCTATACCCTTTTAATTAAAATACTTGATAGTTAGAGTTTGGAGAAATATTTCTTCATGCTCAAGACTCAAAGTTAAAGGTTGTTAAATTAAGCTTGAGTCGAAGTTTGGTGAAATATTTCTTCCTGTTTGAGACTCGAAGTTAATTAAACTACTTGGGAGTCGGAGTTCGATGAAATATTTCTTCACGCTCGAGACTTGAGGTTAATTAAACTACTCAAGAATTGAAGTTCGGTGAAATATTTCTTCATACTCGAGACTCAAGGTTAAAGGTCATTAAATTAAACGTGAGTCGGAGTTTGGTGAAATATTTCTTTATGCTAGAGACTCGAAGTTAATTAAAGTACTCAGGAGCCAGAGTTCGGTAAAATATTTCTTCACGCTCGAGACTCAAAGTTAAAGGTTATTAAATTAAACGTGAGTCGGAGTTCGGTGAAATACTTCTTCACGCTCGAGACTCAAAGTTAAAGGTTACTAAATTAAACATGAGTCGAAGTTTGGTGAAATATTTCTTCACGCTCAAGACTCAAGCTTAATTAAACTACTCGGGAGTCGGAGTTCAATGAAATATTTCTTCATGCTCGAGACTCGAAGTTAAAGGTTATTAAATTAAACATGAGTCGGAGTTTGGTGAAATATTTCTTCACACTCGAGATTTGAAGTTAATTAAACTACTCGAGAGTCGGAGTTTGGTGAAATATTTCTTTACGCTCGAGACTTGAAGTTAAAGGCTATTAAATTAACGTGAGTCATAGTTTGGTGAAATATTTTGTCACGACCCGATTTGGGAGCGTGACCGGCACGTGAGGAATCCTAGCCCCACGTAAGCCTTCTGGGTGGCGTATCTCTCTATATGCATAAAATAGTATAATATCATACTTAAAATGAAATTTTCTTGCAAATCTATATCATTTTCTCTAATTAAAATATAATATTCAAATCCATAAAAACTGAAGTATTCACATATATAAACCTAAAACATTTTTTGTCATGCTTTAAAATCTAAGATTTGAAGACTAAATCATAAACTCACTTTCATTAACTTTCACATAAATCTCTAATCATAGCCCATATTTTAAAATACATTCTAGAGCTCTAAAACATATAGGAAAAATACATAATCTCTTAAATTATCTATAACATCTCAAAATACATGCGCGGCTTGGATCCTGCCTGTAAAACTACTGGAGCACTCTAAACAAACAGAATCCTAAACTAAGCCTTACAACAATGCAAAGCTCACCAGGGGATAACTGGGACTACTGGTAGCTGAATGACGTCTGTACCTGCAACTATTAGAGGAAGGGAGAGGGGTGAGTCAATAGACTCAGTGAGTGAGCTCTCACTCATCACCCACATGGGACAGCCAAGAATATACATAATATAATATACATGCAGCAATGATGATTCATTTCATATTTAAATACATAGCTAGCTCTAGGAAAACACTTTTCATTTCATGTATTTATAAATAAACATTTCTAACTCAAAATCGAGCATGAAATCAATTTAACTGAGGGTGTGGCAGAGCGTCGGGAAACAGTATGCTGAATATAATAAATATATCATAACAATAAAAGCTATAAAATTTTAAACTATGAAGTGAGACTCTGTCCCTGGTGAATCAGAGCTCCTGCTGAATCTGTAATAGTCCCTCTCGGACAAACTGTGGGCACCTAACTAGGTCCCATTTTCTGTAACTGCTGGGGACGAAACTGTCCTCTAACGGATAACTTGGTACCAAGGTTAACGATCTCTTCACAGCCGTTAACTAACTGTCTGTTTCCTTATCTCTACCGGCTAAACTAGTTTGACAAAAAGAAAACTATAGTTGAAAAGTGGGTACTCTGTCACTGTGGCAGAGCCCCTAAGTTCTTAGTACTCTAAGAGTTCTGAACTCATATAACTCTAACAATCTGACTTTAGCATAACTGTGGCTATGAAAATCGAGCCCAAGGGTTCACCACTTGTAGGCATTCCGATTTCAAGCCCACAGAATATGTATCTGGCAGTTGCTAAAAATCATACTGAATTCTGCACCTCTTGGTACCATAAAAATAAATTTCTAAATTCACATCTTTACTAACATATTTCTCTATATACTTGATAATTCTGATATCATACTTTAAAATAAAAGAATTAGTAAGCATAAAAACTCTAAAATCAAGATATACATTTCTATTCCTAAAATTTAAACCATACTCTGGTGTTACATACCTCCAACATATAAATATATTAACTGGGTATTTAATACATAGCTTGAAATCCATATCATAAAAATATATAATGTCATAAATCCATAACATATATTTTACACTATCATAAGCCTCTTTAAATCATATAATTCCTTAATAAATCCTTTCTCAAACATGTAAAACATTTTCCATAGCACACAACATAGCAATCATGGTCCCATGGTTTTGCAAAACTCATTCTTTTATGCTATCACAATAAACCATAATTTTCTAGCTTGACGTAAGCATGTAAACTTCATAATATATATATTTTATCTCATCTCAAATTCCATATTTGTCAATCATTATGCAAGAAATATAACCCTAATGGGGAAACTAAGGCAATGAGGTCAAACCCACTCACCTGGAGGGGGAGGAATAGGTGGCGTCAACTCCAACTAAGCTCTGGGGAGGAGGGAGGGCACCAACGTCGACTATAACAATCATAAAAACTCATCAATACTCTATGGGTATCTCTAGATTGCTCTAACACAACTCTAACAACATTGGGGGAGCACCCCCCACTTGACAACAATGAGAGAAAACAAAGACCCATACTAAGAACATAAAGGAAATGGAAGAAAAGAGACCAAAATCTATCAACAAACACATACCTTGAAGCTTGAGGAAGATGGATTGATGATTGATTGAGAGAAAAGAGAGAAATGGAGTTTTGGGGGCTGCTGGTTCGGGAAAAATTGGGGAAGAAAATGAGTGGGGGAGGGTTTAAGTATAAGGTGGAGGTCTCAGCAAGTGAAACGACGCGTTTTGCACTGTTTTCGGAAAACTGACACCGCTATAGTGGTAAATGACCGCTATAGCGGTCTATGCCATTCCCCGCCCTGTCACTGTGCACTTATGACCGCTATAGCGGTCCAGGACCGCTATAGCGGTCTCTAGAGGCCAAAAAGAGTTGCAGCCATTGCTGTGACAGCTATAGCGGTCTAAGACCGCTATAGCGGTGACAGTAAACTCAAATTTATAGAACTTTTGCTGTCATGATATCTGGTTACCTCTATTCTCATCCACTTATTTCCATTTCTTTATTCTAAGTTAAATCATAAATGTAAATAAGAAAATACCCCCCATATGGATTCAAATAAAATATCTAAAAATTCAAAACTCCAACCAATCAAAATCTCATTTCTTAGTTCTAGTTCATATTCTGGAATTCCGGCGATTTTCTAAACTTGGGGGCTAAAAACGAAATATCTAGAGGCTTTCAAAAATTCCTTAAAAATCACTCTTCAACTTGTTTCTCTCTGGGGAACACTTACCAGGACTTTTGATCCCAAGATTGTGGCTCTAACATATAGCCCTCCAAGGAGGTGTAGGGCTCCAGACTTAGCAAAAACCCAGACCCGGCAACAACAGTGGGTCCCAGGGGACCTTGAGGTCATGCAAAACTCATCTACTGACATGTGTACACTGGGTATTACATATTTCTTCACGCTCAAGACTCGAGGTTAATTAAACTACTCGGGAGTCAGAGTTCGGTGAAATATCTCTTCACGCTTGAGACTTGAAGTTAAAGGTTATTAAATTAAACATGAGTCGAAGTTCGGTGAAATATTTCTTCACGTTCAAGAAACTACTAGGGAGTTAGAGTTTGGTGAAATATTTCTTCACGCTTGAGACTCGAGGTTAATTAAACTACTCGGGAGTCGGAGTTTGATGAAATATTTATTCACGCTCGAGACTCGAAGTTAAAGGTTATTAAATTAAACGTGAGTCGAAGCTCGATGAAATATTTCTTCACACTCGAGGCTCGAAGTTAATAAATCTACTCAGGAGTCAAAGTTCGGTAAAATATTTCTTCACACTCGACTCGAAGTTAATTAAACAAATCGGGAGTCAGATACTATTTTTATTTGAATTCGAGACTCAGAGATATTTGATAAATGATCATACTTTCAACAAAAGAAACTTTATTCTTCATGCCTCATTAAAAACTTCCTTGGTAAAACCCAATGGGAAAAACCCAAGGTAGGGAAAAAAAGTGTCTAGGAAACACACGGTTACATAATCTACCAATTACAATATAAAATATAAACAATGCATGAAGTAAAAAATGCTTAAATATTTACAAGGGGTTTAAACATAAAACCTTCGCAAATTGGAAGTAGTAGCAAGATCCCTCTTCTGTAAAGTGTTTCCCCTACCGTGTTATAAGTTCAGGCTTCTTGAATTAGTTTGCTTGCTTTTTTTTTTTTATTCTGAGGGGTGGGTACCGAACTTAATGTAATCAATTAGAGGAGTCATCTAGTTTTCCTTTCCCTCGGTGATCTGACATGCCTCTACTTCGGAAATGGAAGGATTTTTCATTACTTCTTGAATAAGACTCTTGTTGTTTCCTCCTGGCTTGGTACTCACTAGCTTTGATAATACGTCAGTCTAGGTGTTATGATTAAGGGGGACATGCCTAATTTCATTTTCGAGATACTTCCTAACAATCTTTTGACAATAGCCAAGTATTTCTATATTTGGGGATCTCTTTTCAAATATGCTGTAGATATTTGCGAGGTGACAAGTTAGGAATCACTACAAATGACAAGCTTTCAGACTCCAACATCCGATGCAAACTTTATTCTTGAACCATGGCTTCGTATTTTACCTAGTTATTGGATACAAGGAATTTGAACTTGATTAAAAGTTCCACCTGAGTTTCATCTCCTTGATCCAAAATTATTTTGGCCCCTCCACGTTTAGGGTTGGATGCCCCATCTACATACAATGTCTAGGTTGGGTATGGCAAGGGGGGACATCAACAAGCTCCACGATGAACTCCTCCAAAGCTTAGGCTTTAATTGCATTTCTAGGCTCATATTTGATATCGAATTCTGACAATTTGATAGCCCATTTCAACATTCGCCCAACAAGGTCTGATTTATGTAATATCTATCGTATTGGTTGGTCTATTTGGACTACCACCATACAAGCCTAAAAGTACTGTCTCAACTTTCTTGCCAATGTAATCACTGTAAACACCACCTTTCTCATTTTGGAATATCGGAGTTTAACTCCTGTTAAGGATTTACTGATGAAATAAACTGGTGCCTAAGAATATTTGGATTTCATCATCAAGGCATTGGCAATTGCATTTTCTGCTATAGCCAAGTAGAGGATCAACTGACTTCTGGGGTTTGGCCTTGTCAAGATAGGCGAGGACCTGAGCACCTTTTTAAAATGTAAAAAAGCTTCTTCACACTCTTAGTCCATATAAAATCCTTCTTCTTTTTTAACAGCTCAAACAACAAACTTACTTTTAGTGTAGATGCTGCCAAAAATTTAAAAAAGGAGGCCAAACAACCTATTAATCATTGGGCTTCCTTTACTATGCTCGGACTTCGCATCTTGAGGACTGCTTTATATTTTTCTGGATTAGCTTCAATTCGCCTATGAGTAATCATGAACTCGAGAACCTTCCCAGTCTCGACAACGAAGGCGCATTTAAGGGAGTTTAGTCTCATATTGTATTGTTCTAGGGTGTGAAAAACTTCCCTTAAGTCCTTTATAAGTTTCGTGGGGTCTTCCATTTTTACTAGCATTTTGTAAATGTATACTTCCATCAAACCTCTTATGTGTTCATGGAAGACCCTGTTCATGAGTCGTTGGTAAGTAACTCCAGCGTTCTTTAATCCAAACGGCATAACTTTATAGCAACAGTTTGCCGTCAGAGTTACGAATGCTGTTTTTTCCTCATCTTCTGGATTAATTGGGATCTGATTATAATCGGAATAAACATCCATGAAGGAGAGGAAATGGAAGCCAGAAGTCGCATCTACTAGTCCATCGATGATTAGCAATGGATAAGGGTCCTTGGGACATGCCTTATTCAAATCCATGTAGTCCACACACATCCTTAGTTTTCCATTTGCCTTGGGGACCATGACTGCGTTTGCTAACCACGTGGGATAAATAATCTCCCTAATAAATCTGGCCTCAAGCAAATATGAGATTTGTTCAGCTATTGTGCTTGCCCTTTCCTGGGTCATTCTTCTCTTCCTTTGAGATATTGGTGGGATACTGGGGTAAACGGCCAACTTGTGGCACATAATGTTGGGGTCTATCCCCAGCATATCAGATGTCATCCATGCGAATGAGTGGGAGTTTTCTTGTAGTAGCAAGATCAATTTTGGCTTCAAATTTTCTTCCAACCAAGCACTTATTCTTGTTATCTTGCTTGGGGTGTTACCGATTTGGACTTCCTCTAATTTTCCTTCTGGCTCGAGGTGGTGTCTTGCGGCCACTGTTCTCACATCTAGCTCTAGCACATGGATTTCAGAAAGGTCCGTAGACCGGTCCTTCTTGTCCATAAGAACTTCTTTGGTATTTTCCAAACTTGCAAAATAGCATCTCCGTGCTGTTAATTGGTCAGCTCTCACCGTGGCCACTCTTCCATCATCTTATATGAACTTCATAGTTAAGCATGCTATCGAAACCATAGCCCCTACCTTGTTCAGGACTGGTTTTTCGATGATGGCATTATATGTTGAACTTTTGTCAACCACTAGGAAATCTGCTTTGATTGTCCTACTCAGTGGTTTAGCTCCAATGATTATGTATAACGATAGGTATCCTAGGGGGCGAACTCTTTTTCCAGTGAATCCCACCAACTCTTGGGGATAATTCTTGAGCTCGGACTTCGAAATTATAAGCTTATCAAAGGCATCCAGAAGAGTAGGTTTGCTACGCTTGCCTGATCTATTAAGACTCTTAGTACTTCAGCATTAAACATTCGCATAGAAATTACCATAGGATCATCATGATCGGGGGCGACTCCCTTCATGTCTTCTCCAGAAAAGGTTATCATAGGTGTCTTCCTTAGAAGGCCTTTCGGAGTCACGCTCATTATTTCTCTTAAATGCCTTTTCCTTGCAGACTTCATAGCTCCTCCCTCGGTGAATCCACCTACTATGACATTAATAACATGTCCGGGGTTATTTTCCTCTGTTGGGCCATCATCAATTAGGGAGTTGGCTAACTTGTGACTACGCGGATTTCTTCTATCATTCTCATCCTTGGTAGGCGGAGATCGTCTCTTTTTTACATTTTTTCCCTAGGTTACTTATTTGCCCAGCTTTCCTTCCCGGATTAATATTTCCACCATATCTTTTAAGTTGAAGCATTTTGGTGTACAATGTTCTGGGGCCTTATTATAGGCACAGTACTTGGGACTTGTCCACATTCTTTTTAAACTTCAAATCCCTGGGCTTGGGTAACATCACCATGTTGCAAATTTCTTTGAATATATCGCTGAGTGATATATTCAATGGAGTGTACTCGATATATCTGGGGCCTTACCCCAACTTTCCTTCTCTTTTACTTTTTCCTTCCGGCTTCCTGCCACCATTTTGGGTTTGCATACCCCAATGTTTCTGCACCTTTGTCCTAACCTGCATAGTTTCTTCCAGGTGTATAAATTTTTCAGCTCATACCTAAATTTGTTCCAGGGTCTTTGGTGGATTTTTATCCAAAGATTTAGCGAACAACCCATTTCAGAGCCCATTGATCAGAGTGCCCAGAGTTGTATGGGTGCTAAGTTCTTCACAGAGCAAAGTCTTTTTGTTGAAGCACTCCAAATAATCTCGGAGGGGCTTGTTCTGCTACTGAAAAAACCTGAGCATGCTTGATGCTGATTTGGGCTTGAATCGCCTTGTGGTGAAATGAGAGAAAAACTTTGGGGTCAGCTCAGAGAACCTGTTAATTGGTTTTGGAGCCAAGTTGTTAAACCATTTGAAGGCTAATTTCTCAGCGTAATAGGAAAAGCTCGGCATTTTATGGCATCCGAGGCACCGACCAGGTACATTCTCAATTTGAACAAGTCTAAATGTTCCTGGTGTAAACTCCAAGACCTTTTAGAAAGTTGAATTAAAATTGTTTTGAATGCCAACAAAAGCCAATTCAAAGAAAATACTGTGAAGAATAACTAACGGCCACCTTGAGTTTTCTGTTGTAAGGATACTAGATATTTCTTTAAGATGCACAATAAAAAAGCATGAGAAAGTGATCTCAAGTCACAAAGCTTCTGGTCTTGATCGTGAAAAGAAGATAAAATGAGAAGAAGCAAGAAGTGCATCAAGCAAGATATTGTCATATACATCAAAGAAATCGGTCTGATGAAACAGAATCAAGGAAATGATAGTCAGAAAGTAATACCAAGCTTCAAAAAGAAAGGTTACAATGACAATAACATACAAAATACTGGAGGCAAAGTATTACTTAATTTTTAATCATCATAATCATGGGATACTCATCATCAAATAGTCAAGATTGAAGATAAACAGATCGATAAGGAACTAGCAGCGCTCATCAGAAAATCCAACTCAAAATGGGAGGGAAAAAATGACTATATTTGAAATTCAAATCAAATGTCAAATCAATCTCTCGAAGTCAAGATATCATCTCTACAAGCACCCTCGATCAAATGACAAAAGGATTTATCAAAAGGTTCAGAAACCATGATCAGAAAGAAGCAAAACAGTTTCATCAACGGCTTCTGAAAAGGAATTCTGACACCAGACAAGCTACTCACCTAGATTATATTTCCATGCTCGATCAAATGTTCAACACATGTTGATTAAGGGAAAGATCAAGGGGCAATGGTAAAAAAAGGAAAATCATCTATAAATAGAGATGACTGATCCTTCACAGAACATGAAATATACAAGAGAAAAATTACGCTAAAAACTTCCAGTTGGAAATATTCATTGCTAGAATCCTTTGTATATCAAAATCTTCTTTCTATATTCTCTGTTGATTATTTGTTCTTCTAAGGAAGAAGTACTAGAAAGAAGTCACTCGAGTAGAATCAGTTTCAATATATCACATCCAAAAGCTTGCGTGTTGGGCTGTACAATCATATCATCAATTTCTATTTGATTGTAATCATGATCCAGTAGTGATCAAAAGGAAAATAACTTAAAGAGACTACTGTAAAACTACTTGTTATTGTGAGTCAGTAAGGGTTGTTTACTGACAGTAGTAAGAGCTTGGGAAGGTTACAGTAAAGACTATCCTGTACTTGTGATTCCATTGTGAGGAAGTTTATTGGAACTCGGTGAGTACTGAGAACTAGATGTAAGTAGGTGTTGGTTGAACCAGCATAAATCTTCTGAGTCAAGTATTCTCTTTCCCTTCTCTCTTTTGAATTTATTTTTCAACTCAGCTTAAATATTTAGATTATTTTCTTTCACTGTTATCTTATCTATTCAAACTGCTTTCAGAAAGTTACCATCTGAACAATCTAACCATACTTCCATTGTTCTTCAAGTTCTAAACTTGATAAGATTTTGCTATTAAAAAGTTTTTCAATTTAAAGTTTAAATTACCAAAAGCAAGATTCAACCCCCCTTCTCATGTGTTTTCGTACCAACACCTAGGGGGGTCTGTGGTACCATTATATCTCTCAGTTTCTATCGAGAGTTTAAAATCTCGTGGCAACTTAAGGCTCATGATGTAGCTGAAAAATAGGAAGTTATCCTCCTCGTCCCTTGCTTCTACCTTTTTTCCTTTCGTCTTCCATAGTAGTTTTTTGCTAGAGTGGAGCTAGATGACTCAGTTGTGTAAGTTTGTTCGGAAGCCAAATCATGCCCTCATGTTTGGCGGGAGCTATGAGTCTTCCTGTAAAACTCCTTGGGATCTAACGGCTCATACTTGGGGTATGAGGTGTGTGGTTCTGTGTTCCTTCCAAAATGACCAGTCCACTTCGGTGGTGGCCGGAAGTCCTACACGTTGGGCTCAATGATCTCTTCTGTGGTATGTCTAGCACATATCCTTGCTCTTCAGGTAAATGCCTTCTATGGGCGTATTGCCTTCGAGCCTTTTCAACCTCCTTTTAGCATATCTCCCGTGCTAATGCGGCTTCTCGTTCCTTCATTTCTTAAGTTTGACGTTCTTCTTCGCGTCTCCGATGATTGTCTTTGGTTGTCTTCATGGCATTCACATCTCATTGCAAATCTTGAATGGTTTGGGCTTGTTCTCTTATGACCTTCAACATTTTTGTTACTGTGAGAGAGCCCAGTTCACCAACACTGGCATTTTGAGCTTCACAAAGGATGGCGAGACTGGTCTCCGTGCCCAAGACATCATCCCTATGTTGCCGAGTGTTTGACCTTGAAGCAAACCCTGAGGTTGTACGCACCATTACTTCATGGAGATTATTTCTGAGCTCGCGATTTCTCTCCTTGTGTATTTCGGAAGGGATTCATCTCGTGTTCGACATTTTCATCATGGTTGTTAAAGAAATAGGAAAAGATGACAAAAAGTCCCTACATACGGTGACAATGTAATGAGGGAGAAAGAGAGAAGTGGGATTACCTCGTCACTTGTTTTCTTCAAAATCCTTCTGACTTAACCTTTCTTGTATCTGCTGGAGTGGGCAAAGGTGAAGGAGGTTACCTTGTCACGACCCAACTTGGGAAGCACGATCTGCACGTGAGGAATCTCATCCCCACATAAGCCTACTGGGAAACGTGTCTCTCTAAGTGTATAATTTATCAAATAACATAATTATTAAAATATGATCTCTTTAGAATATAAACAATTTTCTTTAATTAAAACATAATGCTCAATTTCATAAACTGAAAATATTTAATAATTTAATCTCTGAAAACTCTTATTCAAATCTGTTGATTTTTATAATTCATAACTTTCTCATCATATAAGTTTCTAATTACAATTTACATTTCATTTACATGCTTAATATCTGAAATCACTAGAATATATCAAACTACATACGTGGATAAGATCTTACCTACACATCTACTAGAGCACTCAACTCTACAAAACTCTAAACTAAGCCTTACTCCAAAGTAAGACTTATCACAGAGATACAACTGCATAAACTGAGCTGAAGTCTGAACCACCTCTGAACCTACAACTATGAGAAGGAAGCAGATGGGTGAGTCAATAGACTCAGTAAGTGAGCTCTTACTCATCACCCGTATGGGACAATCAAGAATATTTAATAAATAATATACATGCAACAATTATAAATCATTTGATATTTAAATACATAGCTAGCTAGGAAAACACTTTTCATTCTATGTACTCATAATAAACATTTCTAAACTTAAAATCAAACATGAAAATCATTTTAATTGAGGGTATGGCAGAGCATCGGGAATAGTATTGGCTAAGCATGATAAATGCATATAATGATATTGCCTCCATGGCTATTTAATGATACTGCCTCTATGGTCGTCTAATAATATTGCCTTCATGGTTGTCTAATAATATTGCCTCCATGGCTGTTTAAATATTATTGCCTTCATGGCCATCTAAAAATCATCATATATAACTTAATAGAAATAAATAAAATCAACATTTCTAAAATATGGGTGTTCCGTCCCTTGTGAATGCGAGTCCTTAAATTTTTAGTACTCTGAGAGTTCTGGACTCGTATAACCTAACAATTTGGCTTTAACATAACTGTGACTGTAAAAATCGAGCCCAAGGGACCACCACTTGTAGACATCTCGATTTCAAACCCACAAAATATGTATTTGACAGTTGCTATGAATTACACTGAATTCCGTACCTCTTGGTACCATAAAACTGTATGTCACGAACCGATTTGGATCGTGACCGGCATGTGAGGATTCCCGTCCCCACATAAGTCTCATGATCGCTGCACCGTACTATATGCATACTTTATTCACAAAATCTACTTTAAATCATAACTTGGATTTCATCTTGAACTCATAATAAACATAAATAAATCCTTCTGCTCATAAATAAAGTATGAAACTGTAGCTATGATATAAATTAAACTGAGTTGCTCATTTACAAAATATACCATGAATGCTAAATCATTTTAATACAAAAGAATCATGGTGAGCAAAATAAAATAAATGCTTGGTTCGGGACCCTGCCCGCACCGTAACTGGAGCACTCTATGCAAAATAAATAAACTTCACATCAATGTGAAGCTCACCTAAAAGCCGAAGGGTACTAAAGCTGCTGAATAAGGGGAGGAAGAGGAAGATCCTGAGCTACACCTGAATCTGTGAGAAAAGAAAAAAAAGAGGGGTGAGTTTTATAACAAAACTTAGTGAGTGGATCCTCACTCATAACCATACATGAGACATAAAAGGTTATATAATAATAATGAATAAGTATAAATCATTTCATTTATAGTTACATACTAGCTACAAAATCCTGGTTGCTGAAACACAACAAAAAAATAAAGGTTCTCAGAATTACAAAAAGGGAGCAAACTATCTATCAACTATATGGTGGGTGCTTAGTCCCTGGCGAACAAGAGCCCCTAACTAGATGAGATCTTAACAGTCCCTGGCGAATCGCGTCCCTGGCAAACTGATCGAAATATGATGACTTGCCCCTGGTGGGCCTTGGTATACCAAGGTTAACGGAATAACTACCATTAACTCACAGTTCTGTTCCTTCCAGTAATTCTCTAACTACAATCATACTAATGTCTAAAAGGGGATTTTAAACATCTAAGCTCAACTGTCCCAATTTCTTATAAAATAACATAGCATATCTCATTATCATTTCCTCATAAAACAAACCAAGTTTGAAAATCATAACTAAATCATGTGATAGCAATTATATTCCAAGTGTAGTCCCATACATTTTAATAAATATAGATTTTCATGCTAAGCTTCAAAACATATTCTCTTAATCCTTGCTAAAATACAATTAGATATTTTATTCATGGAAAATATCAAGCAATTAATCTCTAATTATTTTATTAGGCTAGAAATAATTTATAGGATGACCAAAATAAGGTCATGAGATCAAACCCACTCACCTGGAGAGGGGGGAGAGTTAACGTCAACACCAACTGAGCTCCGGGGAGTAGGGAGGGCACTAACGTTGACTATAACAATCATAAAAACTCATCAATACTCTATCAATATCTCTAGATTATTCTAACACAACTCTAACAACATTGGGGGGAGCACCCCCACTTGACAACAATGAGAGAAAATAAAATACCCAACCAAAGATCATGAAAGAATGGAGAGAATAAAGACATAAATTGACAACATATGCATACCTTGATAATTTAGAGGAGCAAAACTTGAATGAGATTGAAGAAAAGAAAGGAAAATATGGTGGGGAGGGTTCCTGGTTCGTCAAAAATGAGAAAGGAAGGGGGCTAATGGCCTTTTAAAGGTAAAAAAATGAAACGGCGACGTTTTCTATCGTTTGGGGTCTTGGGGTCAAGCATTGTTCCACCCGCGTCCCACTCCAGGCACTATGCACACCTCTATAGCGGTCTCCAGCGCCCAAAATACGAGATGCAGCCATGCTGTGACCGTTATAGCAGTCCTAGACCGCTATAGCGGTGACAATAAACATATATCAGCAGAATTTGTGCTGTCTTGACAATAGCTTACTCATATACTCACTCATTTATTTCCATTTCTTTATTCTAAGTTAATTTATTTATGAACTTTAAAACATAAATGTAACTAAGGAAATAACCCCTATTTGGATTCAAATAAAATATAAAAAAAATCAAAACTCCAACCAATGAAAATCTCATTTTTGGGTTCTAGACTTAGCTAAAACCCAGACCCGGCCACACTAGTGGGTCTCGGGGAACTCTAGGACAATACAGAACTTATCTACGAATACGTGTACCCCAGGTATTACACTGTAGTTCTCAATTTAAATGTCAAGCTAGCATAAATCTTTATATATATATATCGTATTTGCTCTATATATTTATTTTCTCTAAATACTATGTGCTAAGCTCTTCTCTAATTTACACTCCCTAACATATAATTATCCTACTTTTAAAATCATAACAAAAGTCACTAAATCTCTAACAGATGTAATCATAAACTTGCTTTGGCGACTTATAAAGAGAATAATTTTTAGCAATAATGGTTCCATGAGTTTCTGAAAATATAGTTCATGCTATTTGAAAAATCACAATCTCATCAACTCAAAAAAAATCATTACCAATGTCTAATCCTTTCTAAAATAACCTCAAATCATACATTTCATGATATCCCGAAAATCATAATTTCATAAACTCAACATAATTAACATCTATCTTAAATCTCTTTTGAAATATTCTCTAATAATATATAGGGTTAAATGCATTTTACCCCCTAAACTTTAGGTCATGTGCAATTTACCTCTTGACTTTTCAAAATGTGTAACGCGACCCCTTGAACTTTTCAAATTGTGCAAAAAACCCCGGTGTCGGGTTACACAAACTAAAAAAGTCAGGGGGGTTAATTGCACATATTATTCACGAACAAGGTGTTGGGTTGCACAAATTAGAAACTTCAGGGGGGTTAAGTGCACATAATCTTGTCTTTATAGTTGGTAAAATTATACTAAGGGGTGTTTTGCACAGTTTTGAAAGTTCAGGGGGTCGCGATGCACATTTTGAAAAGTCAGGGGGTCAATTGCACATGACCTAAAATTCAAAGGGCTAATATGCATTTATCCCTAATATATATTATGCCACAATATGCAAAAGATAATTTTAATGACAAAAAATAAAGGTCATAGGATTGAACCCACTCACCTAGAGGGAGAAGAAGAGATGCATACCAACTGAGCTCAGGGGAACCGGGAAGGCACCAATATCGACTATAACCATCATAAAACTTAAGATCAAACTCTATTAACCTCTAAATGACTCTAATATAGCTCCAACAATATTGGGGGAGCACCCTCACTTGAAACAATAAGAGAAAACAATAAACCATAACATGGGGGAGGAAGAACATGACATAAACCAACAAAATCTTACCTCTGATCTATTGGAAGGAAGAGGAATGGGGTGGATTTGAGAGAGAAAGGAGTAGGAGAAGGTTTGGGAGTGATAGGATTCAAAGTTTAGGGGGTGAAAACCAAGCATTGGGTATAAATAGGGTAAGGAGATCATCTGAGTGAAACGGCGTCGTTTTGCACTATTTCTACAAAACTGACACTGCTATAGCAATCTCTTCGTGCGCTAATCAAAGTGGTCCAACCGCTATAACGGTGACAACAAAGTACAACAGCACTATTTTACTTTCATCAGCATTTGGGTTACCTCTATACTCACCAAGTTAATGTCCTCATTTATTTTACTCTCCATTAACTTTAAAATATAAATATAAATAAGGAAATATCCCAAATTTGGATTCAAATAAAATATTAAAAAAATCAAAACTCCAACAAATGAAAATCTAATTTTTGGGTTTTAGTTCAAATTCCGGAATTCCTATGATTTTCTGAATTTGGGGGCTAAAAATGAAATATCTAGATGTTTCCTAAAATTCGTTAAAAATCACTCTTCAATAAATTTTTGTTTAGAGAGCAATTACCAAGACTTTTAATCCCAATAAAGTGGCTCTAACATATAGCCCTCTAAAGAGGTGTAGGGCTCTAGACTTAGCAAAAACCCAAACCCAGCAACATGGGTGGGTCCGGAGGGACTTTGAGGCCGTACTTAACTTATCTACTGACACATGTGGGTATTACATACCTGCAAAGACTCCACCTAAAGAATGAGTTTGATGTTTAAGTGTAGTTATGATCAAAGGAACACAACCAATACTTGGAGCCTCTAGTACTATTTATAGGAGAATGGTGGGCCGGTTACTGAAGGTCCAAGGTGCTTTCATGTCTCACTCCCACGTTCATCGTGAAGGGGAGAGTGAGAGAGACACCCCGGAGTTCGTGGCCACATGTCCTTAGGTTTGTCCACTTCAAGCCTTTGTAATAGGCCTTCCAGCTTAGACCACTTGTTGGGCTTGTATCTTGATCAATGTCCGTAATAATAACTATACATAGATGATCATAATTAAAAGTTATATAATGATAACTAATGCTTATGTGATCATTTAAAATATTATATAATTTTATATTTTAATCTTTACCATCTATTCATATAAAATCCAAAGATTAAAATTTTATATTTTCACTCGTACAATAAATCATCCCATTTGTGTCACTCCCTATATTATATATATATATATATATACACACACACTAGTTTTAAAAAACTTTTTATACATATTTTTTTTGTTGGGGGAGGGGGGAGCTGCCCCCTCACTCATAACTAAGCTCCGCCACTGGATTAAGGCATCATGTTTCCATAATATGTGAAAAAATATTTACATTCATAATAAAGTTTTTGTTTTTTTTTTTTTTTAAAGAGCGTTCACACCCACTTAAATTTTTAGTGAGTTACCAGTAACTATCTCTAATTTTTCAAAGCTATCAATTTGATCCTCAAACTAAAATAATCCTTCAAATTAGTCCATTTATTAATCGGTTTTGAGTTTAATTTGCTATCATGGCAAAATATCCAATTTCATGCGACACAATTTTGTTTTGGATAAATTACACTTATTACCTTGGAGGTTTATTGAAATTCATCATGGCTCCCATTTATTTGTCCACGTGACACTAACCTCTCATTGATGAATTACTCATTGTACATTAAAGGGAAAGTTAATTTAATGATTTTATAAACTCAGGGATGTTGATTTAATGATTTCACAAAATAATAATTTTACAAACTCATGGGAGGTTGGTGAAATTCACCATTTGACCTGACTTTCAGTTAAACAATGCAACATTAATATAGATGATCGAACGAAAATACTAAAATCAAAATAATTTTATAAATGAATGGATCAAAACCAAATAAAAACCTTTTTAGAAATTCAAATAAAAATTCCCTCATTTTTACAAAGAGTGAAAACACATTTAAATCTTTTATTAAGATCCTTTTTATAATAATTTATAATTTATAAATGCTAATTTATTTAGTGAAAAAAATAAAATAATGATGAAGAAGTACAATAAAAGAAGTTTAATTTTGAGGCAAAGTTTTATAATATCATTTACCAATTAGAAAAATCTGAGAATTAAACTCAATTTACAGTAATTCAAAAGCAATTGTGATATATTTATCAAGATGAATAATAATGATTATAGAAAAATAGTTTTGTTAACTCATAATTTTTTACATTTATGAAGATATTTTTAGTTTTTGTTAATGAATTAATTTTTATGTACTAACAATGTAAAATTATTTTATATTATAATTTAATCATATATTTCCATATCAGTAAGATTGATTAAATATCATATTTATTACTTAAAAAATTATATAATCAAAATAATTTGATTGGATAATAATATAAAACTATTTTACATTCGTATAAAATTTTATAAGTGTATTATTTGATTTTTTTGAGTTATTGTGAAATGGGTGGGATATGAGTAACGCACAGCAGCGAGTTTTCGCGCACTATCGAAAAGGGGAATAGTTCCATAGGTTCAAAACATAAATTGATTGATTTAAACTGCCATCAGCCCGTCCGCCGCCACAGCTGCTCCTCCGCCGCTTTTCCGTCTCTGCTGCTACTAGTGGTTGGTTGTCCTGTCCTCCAATGCCTACCGTAGCACTACTTCTTGTCATGTTGTTCGGTTTCTGATATTCATTTTTTCTGAGATTGTTATAGTCCGTGGTGAATTTCTTAGCATGTGTTAGAATGTCGCAACCAGATTCTAAGTCATATATGGTGGTTAAATTATATCACATTTTTTTAAAAATGTATTCTTTATTATTATTATTATTATTATTTGTATTTTTGGCCTTCTGTCGATGATTGGTGCCATATTGATATTTTGCTGGTCCATGATTATATCTCATTTTGAGTGATTGTAATTCCGATTTTGGTTGAAATTTCTTCTCATGTGTTGTGTGGTAGCTTTGAAAGTCTCGCAGATAAGCATGATAACAAAATTGGTTTGCTTTTGATCGGTTCCTTTTAAGAAATGAAAGACTGATTGGTTGATTTTATGTGCAAATGGTGGGTGGTGAGTGGTGAATGAAGTAATCACAATCATAAAGCCGCGAAGCTGAGCTCGGCAAGTTGTTCATTTCATACATCATCATTCGTTTCTAACCTGTGTCATTTCATTAGGGTTTAGGGACACAGAAAACTGCAAACACATGGCTTTTTGGGGTAAGTCACTTGTCTTTTTTTTTTCTTGTCAGTTTATAGAATATGTGAGGCCAAACCTGCCAAGTGCCAACTGTTGTCATGATTTTGGTCTGGGTGCAGGAGTGGAAGTGAAACCGGGAAAGCCCTTCATTCATGAATATGACGGCTCCAAAGGACGCCTTCATATTTCCATGGTATTGAATCTACATTAACTATCAGGTTTTGAATTTGAGTTGCTCAACCCCTTGCTTAGTATCGTGCTTGTGATTGATTTTTAGGCTACTTTGGGCTTTGGTAGTGCAACAGCAAGAAGCACACTGCAGTGTAATGTAGGAGACAGGAGCCCTGTGTATTTGTGCTCTCTCTATCCTGGAACAACTGAGTCCTTGCAGTTGAATTTGGAGCTCGAGGAAGTTGATAAAGTCATTTTCACCGTTATTGGTCCTCGCAGCATTCATCTATGTGGTTACTATCTTGGCGGAGGCACTTCTCACAATGCCAATATCAATGAAGATTCGTATCCTTGTCTTTCTTTGGTATTTGTGATCTCCACTTCTTCTTTCAGCCTTTTTTGTTAGCATAGCATATATTATTATTTGTCTTCTGCACCATGGGTCCATTGATCGTGAGAAGAAGTGTGATTATATAGATATCACCTCAGTGTGCCTGTTTTAAGATTTTCCTTGCTGCTTTTGCTTGGGTGGTTTTCTTTTTCTTCATTTCCTTCACTACAATGGACAGAGAATCATATGGGGAAGATATTGCGGATACAGAGACAGAGAGATCTGATTATAGTGATGAAGATGAGTATGAGGGTAGTTTTATTGACGATGATGCTCATCCAGAGGTTTTCCCACTGTCTCCTATTTCCAGTGAAGGCATGTTCAAGAATTTATGGTCGTCCTTCTGTGAATTGAATGATTCTGCTAGAGTTTGTCCCCATTTTATTCAACTATTCTATATTGATCTTGTAAATATGCTACATGAGTTGTGTGTACAATCTGGTGTGGGTGTGTGTGTGTGTGTGCCTTTTTGTAAATGCTAAATAAGCGTTAATTCTCATACCAGGACAGCACTATTATATAATTATTTGCATAATATTCACATTTCAATAAATAGGTAGCTGGTTTCGGTAAATATATTCATTAATCAGAAAACTGATTTCTTCTGGTTTTTCTTGGTTTTTCCTTTATTATTGTTTCTATTCTTCCAATATCTTTGATAACCATGAATGATAACCACAATTAAAATTGCTTTTATCATTGTGCATGTGGGGGTTGATTTTCTTTTTTATACATAGATGCATCTTTAACATTCAATTGCATTGATGATATCTGTATCTTTGTTTTGATTGTCTTGACTACAGATAAAGCTTCTCATGATAATAGAACGAAAGGTAGGAAAAGCAGCCTTCGGCGTCTTAGGAGGAAGTACCAATCAGTAGAGTCAGATGATGATGGCGATTTTGAGGAAAAGATAATTGTCAACGACAATATGCATCACCAAACAACAGGAATTGATAATGAAGATAGCCTGCCAATTTCATCTATTTACAAGAATAAAGCCTCTCAAAGGATCTTGGACAAGGAAATGAATGATAGGCACGACAGAGGAGCCAGTGATGCAAGCAACAAGAATGGTGAAGATGGTGGCAATACTATTATTGAAACAGATCTAACAACAGGAAATGTCCTCATAGATAGTCAGACACATAGGTGACTATCATCAATTCTTAATTATTGTTTGTGTACTTCCTTGCTTTTCTCAGCTTTATGCTTTAGGGATAAATTTTTAGCTGTTTTTGCCATTGTTCATGAATTTGTTTCTATGGAAGAAGGGAAGCTGCATTGGCAGGCCACTTAGTAGATCCTTGCACTGTTCTGGATGGTGAGGATATTAAAACATTAAAAATGAAAAAGAAGAGAAAGGGAAAAGAAATCAAGAGTTCTGTCAATGAGCATTCTATGAAGCTAGAGAACACTGTGCAAGATGACCCAAAAATGGACAAGATGACCCTGGATCTTCGGGCAGGAAATGAACAAAACCCGGAGCATGATGATGATAAGTGAGGGATTATGTCTTTGAGTACTTTCATAATTGTTTATTGTGTTACGTGCAAAGGTTTCTGCTTTGGTTATTGATCTTTTTCTGTCTCATATTAAGCAGGGAAACTGAAACCATGGATAAAATACTGCCTTCAGCTGAAGTTGGTTATGGACGAGGTGGAAAACCAAAGAAGAAAAGGAAAGAACGGTCAAAGGAGGGAATAGTTTTGACTGCCAATGGGGCTTATGATAGCAATCTTGTTAATCTGCCTCAGAGAAATGAACACAATAAACAGCCCACAGTTAATGGGTGAGTTCTTCTTGAACTAACTACTGTTTGTATAACCAGTTAGTACTTTTTTGTTTTCCTGAATTTTTTACATTAGAATAACCCCACCATGTGCTGTATTTGGAAATTGGTAAGTTGATAATAATCTTCATGCTCTGGAGTCTGGACATATGCAACGCTCAATAAACCTGCTATTTTTGCAAAAGATAGACCTTAAATGATGCTTGTGTCAACAGTGCAAAATGCGTTTTAAGCAGTGCCATTAGGTTGGCCTTCCTCCCCAAAATTTTATGAGAATACATGCCATGGGTATTTCACTGGAAATTACACTGAGCGTGCAGTGACTACCTGCCAATAAAATGTATGCAATGATGGCTCCTATGATGTTTACCTCTCAATCTAATATTTATTTAGTGCTTCTTAAAAGTGCTTCCTTCTGCCATCTTTCTCCAAGTAGCAAGCAATTGGTGTGTTCCTTGCCATAACTATAGGAAGTAGATATGGAAATTAAAATTTTCAAATGACTTCCATAAATAGTTTGGCATTTCACTATTGAACATCAAATGAAATCCCTCCACTGCTGAAAGAATAAAAGCTTGAGAAGAAGTCCTTCTCCTTACAGATTTTCTGCAATTACTCCCGAAAAATGGCATTGTCTATATTGTCCAGCTTCCAAAACTTTACTCCATATTTCTATACTGCCATTTCCCCTACAATTTAACTCATAATTTTGCGTGACACCATGTCAAAAAGAGAAAGAAAAAAAAAATCTTTGTCATCTGATGGACTAGCAAATTAGCAGGGATGCTGAGATTGCAGAAAATGTTGCATTGCCTGCTGCTGAGAAGGATTCTGAAAAAAGCAGAACAAAGAGGAGAAAGAAAGAACAGGTAAACAGAGGTTCACATGTTGAAGGTGACATTGGATACCATGAAGATATTGCTGAAGATGACAAAGCTAACAGGGATAAAGCAGATTCTAATAATCCGATTCATAATTTTTCTGAAGGAAAAGAGCAACACGAGAAGCTAACAAATGAAAAGTAAGTGCCTTTGGTTTTTCTTATGTTTTGACATACGATGGCACTGAAACACTAGTGTGTGCTTTAATGCTGAAATTGAACCTGTGCAAAATAAATTAGTTAAGTAACTAAAAGTTCTTAGAAAATCTGGAAGTACTCAACAGGTTCAAACATTTCCAAGACAAACTGGTTAGGTAAATCAGATTTGACCTGACTTGGTTCAATTTTTTATGTTTGGTATTAAATGCATTTAAGAAAATAATTACCCTTGCTCATTGGTCAGTAATCAACCTAAAATTTTCTGATTTAGCTGAATGTTGCTGATAAACTTATGACTAATCTCTTTATGCCATTCTCAACTTGTTGGGTATCTATTTTTTTTTTTTTTTTCCTTTTTCAAATTTGGGAGCACTCATGCAAATCTTTGAACCTTATAAACTGTTTCATTTGTATTCTATTATTCTATACCTGATGTGAGCTGAATGGTCCTGATGTGTACTATAGCCTTTTTAATCATCTTGGCTAATAATTCTGCTGCAGGAGTGTGGATAATGGTGCACATGACTTTCCTGATGGAAATCAAAATGAGGGAAAAGTCAAGAAAAGGAAGAAAAAGAGTAAAGTTCAGGGGAATATTGAAGTGAATTCTGAGTTGCCGTTATCTGTTGAGCAAAGTAGTGAGATGGAGAAGGATGATGTAAACAAGAACACTAATGCAAAGCATTTGCAAGTTAGAACATTGTCAAGTGGACTTGTTATTCAAGAGCTAGAAATGGGGAAAAAAGATGGCAAGATTGCTGCATCGGGGAAAAGGGTAGTTCTTTTAAATAATATAAATATTTTAAAAGACTTTCTCCAAGAAGTGTGAAAAACAAGATTTGAATAAGTAGTCTTTGGTTTCAGATCAGCGTTCATTACACTGGCAAGTTGAAGGAAGATGGAGAAGTATTTGAGTCAAATTTTGGCCAAGCTCCTTTCAAATTTCGCCTTGGTAGCACCATTAACCAGAACCTTGTGTTACCAGGATACGACTCTATTGTGTTCTTACTTGTGTTACCCTTTGCAGGTAAAGGAGAAGTTATTGAGGGCTGGGATGTTGGCCTTGAAGGTAGTCATTTAGACATTGCATCCTTGTTCTTTTTGGTTATTTAGCCTTTGCTTCTTGTTAAATTATATTTTTCTTTCATTCCCTTCTTTTTCTACATATTATTGAAATAATTGTGTGTGTGTACTCTATACTTAAGGCATGCGAGTTGGAGAAAAGAGAAGACTTGTTATCCCGCCATCAATGACGTATGAGATTAAACTAATGTGTTAAATTAACATCCATTTCTACGACCTAGTTTCATATTTGAGATCCCTATAACCTCTAATATATCCTTGTTGCAGGTCTAAGAATGAAGAATACAGTGAGACAGTACCACCCAATTCATGGCTGGTTTATGACTTTGAACTGGTTAAAGTTCATTGACTGTTTCGTCCTTCTAGTTGTGGCTGGTTATGTTTGGCTTGAACTTGGAAAAAATGTGGCATCATATAGGGGAACTATACTGTTAGGCATTCAAATAGAAACCACGTTCAACTGTTTGATAGCAGTTTTTTGTTGAATCTGTGGTGGTTTAGCCCCGGCTCATGAGCTTGTGAAGAAGATATTGCGCTGACATTTGCAACCAAATCCAAGGTTTTGCTTCCTTTGAAGGCCGTGCTGAAGATCAAATATGAAATGAGAGTGGTGGAAAAGAAATTGTTCAAAGCAATATATTAGTCCCTCTTTTTGTCGAGAGATTAGCATTTTTGTGAGACTTGTTTTCGGTCCTTCTTCTCTACATATAAAGCTGTGCTGTGTAACATTTGATCACAAAAGCATTTACTAAGGTGGGATATGTGGTGTATGTTTTTATATCAGAATTCTAATGGTTAATGCAAAGTACTTAGGGGCTATGATAAAGTTTTTGTTAATTTTAGATTGTAATATGTTACGGGTCAAGACATTTTACAGATGACAGTATGATGGAGTAAACATGCTTCTAGTTTGGACTATATAAGCTCCTAGTTGAAGGATTTCTAGGAGCCTGGTCTCCCTGCCGAATGTTTTCAAAATGTCATGATAGGGAAAGCTATGCGTTCTTGCGAGGATTTAAGAATCAATTCATCTACCACAAATATCCCCAAGGTAGAAATCAAAACAATTTATTTTTATATTACGATTACTCTAATATTTGAAAATAATAATAGCTTTTATGTTAGGCTAGTAGTTGGTCTGTCCGGATTCAATACTTGCATAAGCTCAAGCCCACAATCCCATATTAATGATAGGTATAACCCTTCTATAGGTATGATAGTAGGGGATGAGGTGAGAGTGGTCCATCTCAATTTATAGGCACGGTCGATGAGAGCAGCACAGAGTACTATAGCAAAGCATGAATGAGAAGTTCTCATTGCTCCTCTCAAAAAGGGTAATGGTACATGTCTCAACTTTGTCTATATTTGCAGGAAATAGTGAAACGATGATCGGGTAATCTTGGGTTGAATGTGGTGTGAATGTTAAGCCTCCATTGTGTTACTAATGCCTCTATTATATTTTCACCTCTATTATTTACATAAACGATACACTACTTGTGAACACTTGCTCCAATGATATGCAGGAAAATCTAGGCTCTGATACCAACTTTGTCACAACCCAACTTAAGCACGTGACCAGCACGTGAGAAATCTTATTCTCATATAAGTCTTATGACCTGTATAATCTCTATGTGCACATTTGAATTTAAAAAAAACCATAAAATAGTTCTTTTTCTACATACAAATCACCTGTTCTTGAAATCATATTTATAAGATTGAAATCTCATAGTCTCTTTTAAGTGCTACTATTATAATATCACGAAATATGCATGAAGTCCTTTACATATAAAGTCTCTATGAAAAGTATAGATTATACAAGTAGCTCTCTCTACTGTCACGCTATAAGTAGTCTTTGCTTAGTTTCTCCAAACTAACTCACAATGATCATTACTGGATCAGGGTTACAAGGGCTTGTATTTGGGTTTTAAAACTCAAACTAACCAATACTCAAGTTTTCGTAAGATGAGCAATAACAGACCTGGAAAACTTGAATGATTTCTTTCTATGTTTCTTCCTAGGAAGAACGTATAATCTACTAGTAACATAGAAATAAGATTTTTACAAGGAAAACACTTATTACAAGTAGTAATGAACTTTACAAAGAATGAAGGGGAATTTCTTCTACTTTTCAACACTTTTTCAGCAAAATCTCTCTCTTCGTTTGTAAGCACAACATCTCTATTTATATTTGATCTACATTTATGATTATTGCCCTTAATCTGTCCTCCAAGTGGCACATGTTGATCTTCTTTTTATGTTTTGAGAATGTAGTATAGAGGAGTAGCTCAGTGCTGTCAGAGCAGTTGTATAAGCCGTTCTGAAATAGGTTTTTAAGGCCACTTTTTGAAACTATTTTTTCCTTTTTGAACTAGGTTTCTAAACTTTTCCTTCTAAAAGTTGGGGCAGTTGACCAAGTTGGTAGAAGAGATGTCATATCAATCCTTGATTGGGTTTGACTCTAAATTTGAATTTCAAAATTCCATTATTTTCTTGTAAAGTGCACCATTTTACTATGAAATATGCTTTTTGAAGTGCAGTAACAATTTATTGATATTTCTTTGATCATCTAGTATTCAACCAGAGCTTGTATTTGATGTTATGATTGCGATCATGATAATTGAAGGCTATTGTATGCACTTTCTTAAGAGTTAAATTGAAATCTTCACTTGAAATATATTTTTTGAAGTCACGTGCTACTTTCTGAAGATTTGAGCCTTAGTTTCTTGTATATGAGAAAATTCTTCAATCCGTTAAGCATGTGTATATTCATTCCATGATATATTTTTCACTTTCATTAAGTCCCAGTCTTTTCAAATGGGATTAAATATATTTGCACATGTCCTGTGAAAATATTTTCATGTTAAGAACTGTGTTATGCCAATCTAAAGAACTGTTTGGTGCTTCAAGAAACTTAAGGGAACCATTAGTCCTTCTTCGAAATATTTTCTCGAAATTGCTATGTTATCACTCAAAATATTTTGCATGGAAGCCCTCTGAAGGGTTCTGGAGCTAACATAAGGAATTAGTGAGAGACCCATTGTTGCGAGATAATGACAGTAGAAAGATCTTTAACCTTGGTATACCATATTGCCCATGAGGGGTAGTCTCTTGATTATTTAGATTTTAGATGTGTTAGCAAGGGATCCATTTCATGTTTGCATAGTTGTCCATGAGGGACACAGTTCACGATAGACTGATACTATGCCAAAGAGATATCTAGTTCACGAACGACTGATATCATCTAGAAATCACAACATAAAATTGTCTATGACTAAAAATAGGCTTCTCTAAGATCAAGCCAACCATTTCCCCTTGCGCAGAACTTTTGTGATGCATTAGAAATTTAATCATGTATTTTGATATTAAAGAATACACACACACACACACACAATTTTTAATAATAATTTATAGAAAAGAATAAATTATTGAAGTTGCGGTATCCCATATGGAAAAATAATTAAATTCATCTGAGAATGATTAATGTGAGTGATTAATATTTAATATAGAATAATATTTGGATGACACTTGGCGTATGTGAGAATCTAGTTTTTGTGTAAGTTTTGGAGGGAAAAACTTAAACTATTAAGTGACAAATGACATGTCTATAGAGTAAGACTATTCAACCATCTAAAATGATATTTTGACATTCAAAAAAGAAAAATAATATTTTATTTTTACTTAAAAATAATACAAAAACCAAAAATGCTACAATATTTTCTAGCTATGGCGATACAATACCAAATTTTGCAACGCCATTAAAACTGTCGCCTAAAAGGACTTATAGCCACGGTTTGTTTTACTGTTGCAACAATATAAAACCGCAGTCTTAGTATACACAAGCAACAGTTTATTACCTGTTGCATAGTTTTTATAGTAGACAACACTTATTTAAATGTTGTCTGTATACTTTTATAATAAATGATCCACACAATAGCGATTACCAATCTATGTTGGGCTTTAGAGTACAAACAAAACCCGCTCTCCTATTTATATTAGTTACACTTAGTATGGTGCGAAAAAAGTAGTGTCCTCTCCCCAAAGCAAAATTTGCAAGAATTCTCCCAAAGTGAAATCTATAGAGCCACTGCATTTATTGGACAAAGCTTCTAACCAGTTGTGCTCTCTGTTTTTTTTTTTGCATGACCAAGGATATCCATCATCGATCACAGTGACTAATTCTCACACTGGCTTGTAGCCACCTTAATGGGTGGGATAGTTGGACCGGAAATTTAAAGTTTCTCCATATCCAAAGCTAGGAATCGAACTTTTGATATTTGGTTAAGAGTTCATGAGTCCCTTCCACTCAAACCACACCTGGGTTGGTTGTGCTCTCTTTATCAAGTTCATCACTTTCTCTTCCTTTATCTTTTGTCTGCCCTTCTCCCCCCTTTCTGTTTGTCAGTCTCTCTCTCTCTGTTTGTTAGTTTCTCTGTATTATGTCTATTTCTCTATCTATCTCTTTTGCACAATGGCTGTGAAAAGGAGACGGAGAAATGGCTTGGTACGGTTCTGGCGGCGAAGATTAACAACCCTGATGACAATTCTAAACCCTACTATGAACTCTTGAGCTTGGATTTTTCTTATTTCTCATTAACGCTACTTCCATTCATGCATTTAATTGAAAAAAAATTGATTTTGTAATTTTTTACTTTTGGCTTTTTGCTCGCTAAGATTATGATATGTTAATGCTTGTGCTGGTTTCGCAATATTATATTGGTGAACTTAGTTTTTGTGAAGTTCATGTGCTTAGTGATATCTCGAATTTGCTTGTTCTCTGGAATGTGTGACTTTGAATAGGTTTGTGTGTTTTTTGATGCTACCTATGGACTTTTTTCATTTCACTCAAGATTTACTATCTAGAGATTTTGTGATGTCAAAAGGGAAAAAATAATTTTGAGATCAAATTGTATATTTTTTTAACTTCTGGGATATCAATTCCACTAAGCACTGGAACTAATTTCACTATGGGGTGCTTGCTTTGGTTCTCTTTATTTATTTTTGGCTACTTGCATTGTTCTGGAAATTGTTCATGTGCAACTTACCTTTTCTATTGATTGATCATATTCTTCCATTGTAAAGTATGCTTATATTGTTTACTATTAATTATAGGTCCTTGATATATTAAGCCCAGTACTGATCATTGACAACAAATTGAAGCTAGTAAGTTATCTGCTTTTAAAAATTGACTAGAACTATAGAAGTTTGATATTTGTAATCTTTGGGTTGAGTGATATTTTGATGCTTTCATGTGAATTTGATAAAGCTATTTAGAAATAGTCATGAAGATGTGGAAGTGGAGGTTAGTTATGATTTAAGGCATTTGCTTGATTTAATTTCATAAGAAGTGTGCTAAATTTGTATTAGATATGTGTGTAGATATCTAGTTCACGAGGGACTGATATCATCACGGGGGACTGTATTGCGGTCACATAGGTCATGAAAGCCAAATCTGCACTCAATTCTTAAAACTTATAAGACATAGTCAATGGTGAGATAAAGAAGGAAAATGTTGGAATGGAGGTGATAGTTGATAAATGGGTAGAAGGCTAGATGAAAAAAGAGAGGACATTCACCCTAATATGCAAAGAGGAGAAAGAAGCATGGAGGGGTAGAAAAAGAAACCTACTCCAGTCCATTTGTTACAAAGCTTCTCAAACCTATGTGTGCAAGGAGATATAGCAAGAGATAAAGCACATCAGGTTATAAGAGATGTGCTAAAGAGATGTACTGAAGGAGAAGAAGGTGTTGTATCAGCATCATATAATTAGTGGTCCTATTGAGAAGCTAAGGGGAGAAGGAGAATTGATTGACATAATGATAATGACTTACTATTTATCACTTATAATGGGAGGTTGTTTGAAGGAAAAATGGGTGAGCTACTAGAGATGGTAAACGAAAGGGAGACGAAGAAGATGCAATGGGTTGGAAATACGATACTCGAAACTCTAGTCTTTACTAGTGGTGTAGGAGATCAAATTCAACTGGCAAAGAGAGTTAGGGTGAAGAACATGGCTAAAAAGATAGATAAGCCAGGTGCAACAATACAGAAGGTAAAGAGGATAATGGTGGAGGATATGGAGGTACAAGGAAAGAAGAGGAAGTGCATGGATGGAGTCACACCTGATACAACCAAGTTAGAGGGTGTGCGCTGTCAAGGGGCACCCGTAAGGCCATGAGAACGATGGTGTGGAATTTGAAGGTGTTAGAGATAGTTTAATCTCTTGTATAACAACTTGCTGACTCAGCTCAGTAACCGTCATTCCTGCCTTGTGTATGAAACTTGCAATATGCACTTCACATGCCTATATAAACCTCCATGTAACACTTACTTCTTTATAATAACAAAACACAATTTTAGTTTACTTTCTCAATTATGAATTCTCTCTATTCTCTGCATGCACTTCAGTTTCTCTTGTTTCTTTTCATGGTGATAAGAGCTTGAATACTGAAAAGCTTCGATCCAATCTCCAATGGCCAACAACCACACACCTCTGCAATCTGATTCAGAAATGCAAAGTGATGAAGATGTTCATGATGAGAACGCAAACAATGAAGATTCTCAAATGACTGTTTAATCATAACTTGAAAATCACAAATCAAGGTCAAAATTTCATCAATCTCCTCCTATATCTCAACCTAATCATGTGCAATTCAACCATCCACTATCAATTAAGCTCAATGAAAAGAACTATGTATTATGGCGTAGACAAGTTCTGGTAATGGTGAAAGGACATAATCTTCTGCATTTTCTTAATAACAAAGCCAAAAGACCTCTAAAATATGCATCAGTTCATGATGAAACTGTTAATAAGGTGATTGAAGAATTTTCACTTTGGGAAAAGCAAGATTAGTTGCTTCTCTCTTAGATGCTTGCGTCAATGTCTGATGATATGCTCACACTCACAATAGAATGTGAATTCTCATGGCAGATTTGGAACAAACTTGAGGTATACTTTGCATCTCATATTAGAGCTCAAATTTAGCAACTCAAAACTTAACTTTGAAGTGTAACCAAAGGTTCTAACTCAATTTGTGAATATCTCCTTCAAATCAAAGCTTTGGTTAACTCTCTAGTATCAATTGGAACAACTATTACTCTTGATGAACATATTAAAGTGATTTTGAATGGCTTACCTTCTGATTACCAAGCCTTTGTTACCACTATTTCTACTAGAAATGAACCTTACTTTGTTGAACAAGTAGAATCTCATCTGCTCACTCAAGAAGCAAGGTTGGAACAACTAAATTGTCCTTCACCAACACATCTCATGCAAGCACATGTGGCTAACACAACTGCACCAGTTAATAACATAACTACAGAAAACTCAAACCAAGCCTCATACTACAATCCTCGAGGTGGTTTTACAGGAGGTAATCGCGGTGCATATCGAGGCAACAGAGGTGGTTGCTTTGGTGGTAGGTTTAGAGGTCGAGGTAGCAGATCCTTTGGTTGAAATTCCTCTCTGACTTGTCAGCTATGTAACAAACCTGGACATGCTTCCTTTAATTGCTGGCATCGTTTTAATCATAATTTCCAACCTGATCCTCCATTACCACCTCCATATGCTCATCTCACCACTTCTTACTCCTATGCCAGACCTGCTCCATCTCCTTTCCAATATATTAGACCTACCACTCTTTCCACAAACTCAGCCCTCATTGCAACACCTGAATCTGTTTCTGATACAAAATGTTTTCTAGATTTAGGAGCCTCTTCTCATGTAACTCCTACATTCAGCAACCTTCACAATGCCTTACCTTATGCAGGTTTAGACCAACTTCATGTTGGTAATGGACAAGGTCTCTTTATTGCTCATATTGGCTCTTCTAATGTTATTTCCCCTCTCAACACATCACACACTTCACTCTTAAATAACTTATTACATGTACCAAGCATCACAAAGAATTTAATCAGTGTCAGCAAATTTGCAAAAGATAATTGTTGCTACTTTGAATTTCATCCTTATAACTGCTATGTAAAATCTCAGGCCTTGAATGAAGTGTTGTGTCGAGGAATTCTAGGAGCAGATGGTCTTTATTGGTTTGATGCTTTTCCTCTCCAACATCAATCACAGCCTGCTATACATCAACCTTACACTCCACTCACTGTTAATAAATATCATCCAAATCCCTCTACTTCAAATAAATGTACCCCCATCCTATCTGATTGTAATTCTTACTCTCACACTATATACACTATACATGTAACGCCCCGATTTTTCTATTAGAGTGAAAATGACCAAAATGCCCCTGAGGTCATTTTATTGACCGAGGCTCGAGAAAGGTTGGCCCGGTACTCAAAGGCCAAACTTAATGTTGGAAGGGGATTAGATAACTTGTGTACATTCCTGGGATCGAAAATCTCGTTTTTCGAGTTTTCGGGTCAAAATGACCAAAACGTCCCTGTGGTGTTTTACCCGTTTACAAGTGCCAGATGAACCCGAAACTTCTCCAGATGGTTTTAAAAGGCGTTTTTATGTATTCTATGACCTCAGTTTTAATTTTTGAAGTCCTGGGCAAAATTTAGTGCAAAATTACGGTTTTGCCCCTAATTTCGTATTTTTACGCTTAATCGCGTGATTAAGTAAACCTAAGCAATATTAGGCTCTAATCGAAGGTTAATTAATTTCCTTAATTAATCTTGAGTCAAAATAATTTATTAAAGTTGATTTGAACCAAAAAGTACTTAATTACAACCTAAAATCATATTTTAATTTCAAGACACCTAGTCATAGAATCTTAAATAGTGTTTTCTCTTTCCAATTCCTTAAATCATGGAATTGTGTTACACATTGTTTATTCATAAATGAGTTTTAAATTCTTTAATGATGTATGAGCACTCCTAAACTTGTCATAAACTCCCTAAATCACATTCTTAGTTACCTAAACTTAAACTTAATCATTCCTAACCTTGTACCTAAGCTAATACACATCTAAACCTACCATTAACACATAATTAAATGGTCAAAACTCACCTCCTCTCTGCTGTCTTGAACCTGGCCGTGTACCCTTCTCCCCATTAGGTATCACATGTTCAATTTTTCAACACTCCAAGGCCATACCTCAAGTCACATACACTATACCTTGTCATAACTTTCAATCAAGCTTGAATTTCCACATGAATAAATAATTAAAACAACCCATTTTTCCCATTTATTTGTGGCTGGAAAAGTTCCAGCCATGACAAGTTTCTAGAAGCCTAATTTCATAAAAATTTGATAGGAAATTAACTCACATCAAGCCATACTTTGTAGCATAGCTTCCATACTCCAAACCATGCTTGAATGACCTTGTGTAAGAGATATTTTCTCTTCCTTCCTCCCTTAAACCACCATGACCAGACACCCTCCCTTTGATGAGCTCCATGGTTTTGTTTTTCTATAAATAGGATGCTTGTGATAGCCTTGTTGCACCTTGAAGCATTTGCTAAGTTTAGAGTTTTAGAGAGTTGTCTTGCTAGTCTTTCTTTTCTCTCAAAATTTCAAGAGTGTTCTTCCTTTCTTTTCATCTTTATCTTCTTCATCTCTTCATCTCATCACCATCTCTTAACCATCAAACACCACCCTAAAGCCTTGAACCATCATCAAACTTCTCAAACACCACACCTCAAACACAACTTCACTTGAAACACATTTCCTTCCTTTTTCTTTCATCAAGGCCGAATCATCATCACCATCCTAGGAGGTGTTGCTCATCTCATTTCCATCTTCAAGTCCAAGCTTTTACCTTCATCACTAGGTAGGGATTTGTTTTCAAACTTTGTTTTGCTTAAGAAAGTGTTTTTCTCTAGTTTTCCTCTTGGATTCTTTTTGAACTTTCCTTTGTTTTTCCTTTCTTTTCATTTCGACCATGAGGCCTTGATTTATGAGCATGATAGCTTGATGATGAGAGTTTCTAGATGATGACATTGTGTTCATCTCAAAGAAACCTCTAAAGCTTGAGTTTTCCTTTTCTTATGACTTCATCTATATGATATCTAACTCACATGGTTTTTCAACTTAAGAAAATTAATCTAAGGATTTCAAAAAGCCCAAGCCTACCCTTGTCAACCTTAAAGTTGGCCGGCACGTTCTAGAGATTTTTCTCTAGATAGGGGTTTTGGGTATTTAATAAAGAACTTGATGTAGTTTCACTTTCTTTCTCTTTTATATGACTTTCGATTTTTGTGTTGTGATCTTTGAGATATTGTATTGGGTTGTTATCTTGTTAAAGTCTTGAATGAGCTCTAGTTAACCATAAAATAAATCTTGCATCATGTTTATTTTATGCTATGCACATCATGTTTATTTCCTTGCTATCACTAAATACCAAGATAATGAATGAACTTGCACTATCATGTTTATATTTCAAGCTATGCATTATCATGTTTATATTTCAAGTCCTCACTTAATACCAAAATAATAATAAGTTGCATTCATGTTTACTTTGTGCTATCACTTTACTTTCTAATGGAACCTAAAATAAGTGCATGAGCATGTTTATTTTTATGTCATCACCTAAATGAATCTAGAGCTCAAAGACTTGCCCATTGTTCTCTCAACAAAGGTCTAACAATATGTGTTTTTCTTCGGTTCATATTTCGGCCCTAAAGAGGTCTTGAGGTCTCCAAGTATTTGAGACTATGTCTTATAATTTTTCCAAGCTTAAGTGAGTTTAAGGAATGCATAGAACTAAGTTTTGAGAATTCAGAACCTCTTGAGACAAAGATGAATTGGTCACTGCCCTCTTAAATATTCTTATGATTTTAGATGTTAAAAATTGTTTATAAATGAGCTTTGAGAGTTTAAAAAGAGTTCTAAGAGAAACTAGTATTTTATGTGCTTTGGAAATTATGTTTTATGCCTTTTATGGAGAAGTATATTTTCGGTTCTTCCTTGCTCTTTGCTGCCACTGTATGTGCTGTTTTGATGATGATAATGTGCCTATGTTTGAGTAAAAATAATGTTAAGACTTATATGTGAAAGATAGGATAAGTTAGGAACTAGAAAAGAATTAATTTGAGAATTTTAGATCCTTTAATTATGTAATTTTCTGGATTCTGTCCAGCAAGGTTTAGATTTAATAATCATGGTTTTAAATTAGTTTAAATGTGTAGGAATGACTCATAATTGATTTAGGACTTAATCTTGAAGCCTTAGGAGCAAACTAAACTTAGAAAGGGTCATTATTGTGACTTCTAGGTACCCGTAAAGTTAGGATTTCAAATTCTGCATCCTTGAGATTTAGAGATGTTCTTGAACATAGTGTGAGGTGAGAAATACTTAGTTATAACCTCATAGTTTCCCAAGAGACTAGGTTTTGATGATCAATAACTTAGAATGTGAGTTAAAGACTTTAAGGGTCTAAACCGTAATCTCTAGAACCTCGTAATCACTCAAATATAAGCTGTCCAAATCTGCATAGTGCTGTTTGGATAAGTCCTTGAGCATAAAAATTAGTAACACTTATTAGTTGTGAACCTATAAGTGTGTAAGGGGTTAAGAATAATACTCGAACGATTAGTTTACAAGTTTAAGACTCAAAGGAACCAAAGCATAACCTACTATAAGTTTATAACATAATGAGCTTGGAAGTTTGTATGAATGATTGTCTAAGATGTGATTATGTATATGCTATGGTTTTACGTATACACTATGAAGAAGTTTCTTGTGATGATATATATGCTATGAAAAAGGTTTATGTAATGAATAATGATGTATCTATGAATTTATACTTTATGAGAACTTAAATGTGACACAACACTGAGACGCCTTCTTGGGTGACACTGGTTTAGCCGAGCACCCCCAAGAAAACAAATCCGTGAGGGTATTGACATAGAGCTTGCCAAAGCGGACAATACTACGATGCACTAGTTGTTAGTAGAGCGTTTCAAAGAGGAAATGACCCTAAGAGAGGTGATCCTTAATTTGCCCCCTAGCCCGTACTTTAAGTCGGGAATTATGTTACGCTTATCATAAGATAAGTAAGAACTAGTGACGACTAGTTAAGGTATGAGCTCATAACCTAGAGATGTTTTAGGGCGGCCTCATGAGATGAAAGTTAAAGTTAACAATGTCACATATACTATACTTATGTCAAATGTTATAATGTTTCTTAGCTATTCTATTGGTTGGTTTACCTTTATGATGCATTCATATCATTAGTATATTTTCTGCTTAAAGATGCATTATAAAATATGACAGACCTTAGATAAATAACACTTTAGAACACTAACTTAAAAGGAATTTATATGCATGCACACCTTTTAGAAATAAACCCAAGGTTCCTGAGGATATGATGATGTCACCTAGGTAGGGATAACCCTACTGAGAATTCTTTTAGAAAGATTCTCATTCCCTATCTCTTTACTTCCATCATATCTTCAGATGGCGACATTCGTACTCTTCATCGACACCCCAGTATGGGAGCTGCACCATGACCCGGCACTCAGGTCATACCATTTTGAGGGTCAGCATTTGCCACTAGAGTGTTCATGTTTATGGGACGACCCTTCGCACACCCAGTCCCAAGTTATCGTTTTACCCCGACTACTCCTTACCGTCATAACGGGATTTTTGAGTGGGCTAGACCACGTGATGAGCAGATTCTCCGCATGGAGCCCGAGACATCAGCCGTACGCGACTACCCGGAGTACGTGCCTCGCACTTGACTCGGAGACGGACCCATCCGAGGACCCGCCATCACACATGTACTGATTGGAGCTCGGTCCACTCCCCACTGATGAGGGCTAGGAGTGAGGAGACGGTGGTCCAGCCGAGGTTGGCTCGTCGGCCATCTATGCGCCCTCGCAGCGGTGGACATGCCCCGATGATGCGCTCGACCACTCCTGCAGAGATTCGTCAGTGGATCGACTCGACCCCACAGTACTCAGACCAGCAGGAGTAGACATAGAAGGGATAGTAGTTAGTGCACACATGCCACATAGTTGAGGACAAACCTTCTTTTGTATACGAGGTTGTCTACTCTAGGTGCACATGGGTATGGGTGTTGTTTCTCTTGTATTTGCTTTTCATGATTTCATTGTATTGCATTTCAGTTGTATTCCGCTTCCCGATGTATTGAATAGTCCTGCCCTTTGGGTAGGCATAGTGTATATATATATATATATATATATATATATATATATATATATATATATATATATATATATATATATATATATGTTTCAGTTGATATCTCCATGATATGATGTGCTTCTTTATGCTTTGCTTATATGTTTCGCTATGCTTCCTCTTAAAGATTCGTGCATGGCTCTCACTTTGATTTTAAATTCCAAAAAGAAAAATTTTACCCATATTTCCGCTAAGTATTTTCTAAGTAAAAGATGAGACCAAGAGGTAATATTCTAAAGATTAACCTAAGTACATACTAGTAGTCTTGGGTTAAGATTTAGGGTGTTACAATACATCCCAATAGCTGTAATAATTCTATTGTTTCTGATAAAGTTTCAGTAGTTTGTTTAGGTTCTGATGTAAGTTCCCATACACCTAGTATATTTGATATTTGGCATAGTCGCTTAGGACATGCATCTTCTCAAGTTGTTTCCAGCATTATCAAACTTTGTAATATCCCAAATGCCATCAATAATAATGCTCACACCTTTGATTTGTGCAAATCATGCTGTCTTGGCAAGTCACACAAACTTCCATCCACTCCCTCACCTACTACATATTCTACTCCTCTTGAACTTGTCTTTATTGATTTGTAGGGTCCAACCCCAATTACATCTTCATAGGGATATCACTATTACATAGCCTTTATTGATGTAAACTCTAAGTTCACGTGGGTGTACTTCCTCAAATCCAAATCTAAAGCCTTTGGAACCTTTCTAAAATTCAAATTAGCTGTAGAACTTCAACTTAATCACCCTTTAAAAGCTATTCAATCTGACTAGGGAAAAGAGTTTCAAGCCTTCACAAACTATCTTAATGACAATGGCATAACTCATAGACTTATTTGTCCCCACACACACCATCAAAATGGTACCGTTGAAAGGAAACAGGCACCTCATTGAAATTGCACTTACACTACTTGCACATGCTTCTTTACCTCTCAGCTACTGGGATGAAGCCATAGCCACTGCAACACACATCATTAACCGAATTCCACCCTCAAATTTGCAAAGACCATCCCCCTTTGAAATTTTATTTCACCAAAAATGAAACTACAACCTTTTTAAAATCTTTGGTTGCTCATGTTATCCTCTGCTTAGACCATTCAATAAACACAAAGTTGATTTTCACTCCACTGAATGCATTTTTCTCGGCTACAGTCCAAACCATCAAGGATATAGGTGTTTATCTCCAATAGATCGCATATACATTTCCAAAGATGTTCTCTTTGATGAAACCAAGTTTCCATTCTCCCAACTATTCAACACTCAAACCTCTACTTTATCATCTACCTTTCCTACTTTCCTTCCTTTATTTGTCCTTACTCCTCCACCAAGTAATTCTAATGGATCTCAACCATCATAGCCCACTCTCTCTTCCTTATCACGAGCTTCTTTATCACCTCAAACCACTTCTCCATATCCTTCCACCACTGTCTCAACCTCATCACATCAGCCTTCTATTCCCTTTCCCCATCTTGCTCCTATTCACACCATTCAAACTAGATCCAAATTAGGAATCCACAAACCAAAAATTCCTTTTTCTCCTTCTGCCTTTCTTACCTCTATTGAACCAACTTCATTAAAGGAAGCTATGTCTTCTCCTCAATGGTTAGCTACCATGACTGAAGATTATAATGCTCTCTAGAGGAACCAAACCTGGTCTCTTATTGCCTTGCCACCTAGCAGATCACCAATAGGTTGCAAATGGGTTTTTCAAACCAAACAGAACCCAGATGACTCAATTCATAAATATAAGGCACGTTTAGTGGCCAAAGGGTTCCATCAGAAAATTGGGTTTGATTACTCAGAGACATTCTCTCCTGTTGTAAAGCCAACAACTATTAGAGTCATCCTCACTCTAGCTTTATCAAAAGGATGGCCAATTCATCAGCTTGATGTAAATAATGCCTTTCTTAATGGCATTCTCAATGAAGAAGTTTATATGTCTCAACTGGAAGGATTTATTCAAGGAGAAAATACACTAGTTTGCAAGATCCATAAAAGCTTTATATGGACTCAAGTAGGCTCTCCGTGCCTGGTTTGAAAAGCTAACTACTACACTCACTAGATTCGATTTTCAAGGCAGCAAATATGACTCTTCCTTATTTGTATTATCTGCTAATGGTTACTGCATCTATGTTCTCATTTATGTTGATGATATCATTGTCACAGGATCCTCCTTTTCCTATGTGAGTCATTTTATCAGCAAGCTCAACAATGAATTTGCTCTCAAAGACTTGGGACCACTTCAATATTTCCTGGGAATTGAAGTAAATAAACTAGCGGATGGTTCCATTCACTTGTCACAATAGAAATATATCAAGGACTTACTCCTAAAAAGCAAAATGGACAAAGCAAAGGGAATCAGCACACCCATGGTCTCAACCTCCAAATTATCAAAATATGGGACTGATCTTATGCATCCTCCATCTTTGTACAGGTCAATTGTTGGAGCTTTGCAATATGCCACAATAACTAGACCAGAAATTTCTTACATTGTTAATAAAGCTTGTCATGTTATGTCTACTCCTTTGGAATCTCATTGGAGAGCAGTAAAATGCATTCTCAGATATTGGGAGGATCCCTCACATTTGGACTTCATCTGGTTAAGTCCACTCAACCTCTTGGTCTAAGAGGATTCTATGATGCTGACTGGGCTACAGATATTGATGATCGAAGGTCTACATCAGGCTCATGTATATTTTTAGGACCAAATCTTATTTCATGGTGGTCAAAGAAATAACCTATAGTTGCTCGTTCTAGTACAGAAGCAGAATATAGGAGTTTGGCAGATTCCACAGCAGAAATCACATGGCTTCAATCTCTTCTACAATAACTGAACATTCCTGCAACAAGACCAGTCATATACTGTGATAATTTGAGCACAGTCATGCTGGCACATAACCCTGTTCTTCACTCACAAACTAAGCACATGGAACTGAATATCTTCTTTGTTAGAGAAAAGGTTCTTCAAGGACAACTTCTCATAGCTCACATTCCTTCAGAAGAACAACTGGCTGATATCCTCACAAAACCAATCAACAATAATAGGTTTCGACTGCTACGCAAAAGGTTGGGAGTAAAAATGTTACCAAAAGATAGGAGGTGCCACTAGTTGGAATTGAGAGGGCATGTTAGAGATAGTTTAATCTCTTGTATAACAACTTGCTGACTCAGCTCAGTAACTGTCATTCCCACCTTGTGTATGAAACTTGCAATATGCACCTCACATGCCTAAATAAACCTCCATGTAACACTTGCTTCTTTATAATGACAAAACACAATTTTTGTTTACTTTCTCATATATGAATTCTCTATTCTTTGCATGCATTTCAGTTTCTCTTGTTTCTTCACAGAAGGTATTTGAGAATAAAATAACTTCTCACCAAGAAATAATTGACATGTCAATTAAGTTGTTAGATGAAATCCACATTGCCGTGGTCCCTTTTCTTTATAGTTCATTTTTGGCATTTTATCCTACTATATGTAGTGATGTTTGGGTTATCCCCTTTTCTTTTTATGCTAAAAGTCCTTTGGGACCTATCTTTTATAATGTTTCTTTAACATCAATGAAACATTCCTATCTTTGGTAAGAGAAAAAAAAACTAATATTTAAAATTTGATTTTATAAAGATCAATTTCAAAATTTAAAAAATTAGGTTGATTATTCAGAGAATCCATCAATGAATAATTTTATATCACATTTTTTAATAGTTTCCATTTTTAGTAAATTTTTTAAATTTTCAACGTGTTTTAGAAGTGCCAAGTGATATGGATTTCCTGTTAATGGTTCTTAAACATTAATAGTGTAGATATTTAAAATTTGATTTTATGTAAATCAATTTTGAAATTTTTAAAAGTAGGTTTATTGTTCTGAAAATTCATAAACAAATAATTTTATAACACATGTTTGAACAGTTTTTTTATTAAAATTTTCAAAATTTTAAATTTCAACTTGCTTTAGAAGTTGTCAAGTGACATAGATTTCCTGTTAATAATTCTTAAATATTAATAATATAGATATTTAAAATTTAATTTTATACAGATTAATTTTGAAATTAAAAAAATTAGATTAGTTGTTCAGAAAATCCATCAATAAATAATTTTTTATTTATTTTATTTATTGAAATAATAAATAATTATAAAATATTAAAATAAGTAATAATAAGTAATGACATTTAATATAAATTAAATTTTAATTAATAAATATTTATATAAATATTATATTTAAAAATTATTATAATAAAAATTCCTATTTTATTATTATTTGATTTTATTTAATTAAGGTATTAGAATTATTTGTAAATAAATTTGATATTATCTATAATATATAAAGGAAATAGTATTTTTTAACTATTTTTTGGTGTTCAAATTCCTATTTTTCAAAATACCCTTGATGCATAGGGAGTTGGAGAAAGTTATAAAAATAAATGAAAAAAGTTAAAAAATTTGAAAGAAATTACAAAAATAAAAAAATGTGGATTGATAGACATGCAAGTATTTATCAATTCACTAGTAGAATATAAAATATAATATTTTACACAGTGTTATACCAAACACAATAATATTAAAAGTTTATTAGGCATTATATTATCAAATTTTATACTATCAGCCTTTATTCTAATATGCATACCAAATAGGTCTAATAGTATAGATTTGATAGGATTTAAATCAAACTAATTTATTTTTAACTTTACAGTCAAATCAAATTAACTCACTTCCATTTTCAACCATTCCTGTATTTTAAATATGATGATTGATTTTAAAATCAATTCAATTCCTATTCTATTTAATTATTTTAAACATAAAATTTAACTTATTAATAACTTATAAATTAAATTGTGGATTTTATTGCCATGTATGGATAGCATAAGATATTTTTACACAATTATCCAATTATGTATTGTCACATAAGTCATAATAGTTAATTTTTACACCAATTACTTAAAAAGTTATTCAAACATCATATTTTAAGAGTAAATACCCAAATTGGTCCATAACAATTTATTTGATGGATAAAATAATCCACAACAATTGTAAACACCTAAATTGACCCTTCACAATTATAAAAATAGGACACTATAGGTTCCTGACTGGCTTGTCAAGGCTCGGCCCAAAGGCACAAATGAAAAAAGAGTTCGGCTGGGAGAAGGTGGAGCTCATCTGAAAGGAAATAGAGCTCGGCTAGGAGAAGGAGCTCGGATGACAGGTCGTTGAGTTTCATCACATGCCTATCAATCTTGGTCACATGTCAGTCGAGCTTCGCTTAGTCCTAGTCGAGCTTCGCTTAGTTCTATCCGAGCTCTATTTCCTCGTAGATGAGCTTCACCTTTTCCAAGCCTAGCTCTTTTTTCATCTCTGTCTCCTCGTCAAAGCATTGACAAGCCGATCAGGGATTTATAATGCCATATTTTAACAATTGTGACCAATTTGAATGTTTATAATTATTAGAGATCAATTTATCTATAAAAAAAATTATCAAAAATCAATTTAGATATTTACTCATATTTTAATTAAATAATAATATAAAATATTTTAATATTTTCTATCTATCAAAATTAAACTCTTCATTATTTCCTCATTCTAACCAGTCGAACACCGCCTAAATTCATACCAACACGAAATGTATCCGACGAGGCGCAACGCTTTCCAGTTTAAAAAGTTTTCCATTTCTCCACGACTAGCGCCACTTGGGAAGTTTTCCCGCGCCAAAAACATTTCGCATTTACTCTTCACATCAACGATGCACACACCCCCACACCCCAAAACACTTATTTCTTTGCCAAACCAGCCCTAATAACCCTCAAACAGCGTTATTACGCCTCCCAAAAATCCTTCCTCTCTTTCATCATCATCATCATAATATCATTATCATTATTTATCCCAATCTCCAAATCGTGCACACACAGAGCTACAATTCTTTGTCACACTGTAGCACCTTCATTCTCCACCGTGGCAAAAGGCAAGACCGACCAACACCGTTCACCTTCTCTATCTCAGTTGTTCCTTTATTATTAATATTATCATTTTTTTCTTCTTCTGTTTTCTTGATAAAAACCCCACTTTGTTCCGTGACCAAAATATATCGTGATACAAATTAGCTAGTCAGAGCTTGAAAAGTCTGCACGAGGTTTCTGTTCATTTAAAATGTTGAATGCTTTGGTGCCTCTGTTAACTCTCTGCCCCCATGCATTTTGCATATTTTGAATGGTAAGGGACCTGGTTTTGGTCCCTTACATTTTGTACAGAAACAAAATAGGGCTTTTGTCAAGTTTTTCTTTCATTTTTTTAATTTAATTTCTTTTTTTTTTTTGGGTTTGAAAAAAAAATGTTTTATTGGTGCCTAAGATTGTTGCTGTCGGATTTTAACCGTGTCTTAGCAGTGATTCTCCTGGAAATGATGCTCTGATGTTTCTGAAGTTAATTCTCAGAAACTAATGTGAGTGTTTAACTAATGTGATTGTGTTGTTCTGCCATTAATCTTGTTGAGTGGTTTTTACATGCTTCATGAGTAGAAGAGTTGTTTTTGAGGAGTCTGATGATTACAGTTCTGGGATTTTAGTCCAACGCTGTGTTTCAAACTGTTATTTTGTCTTTGCTGATATTGTTTTTTTTTTCCCCCTAGAAACCGAATCATTCCACTGTTCTTTTTCTCTCTGCAGTTTCTCTTTGTCAAAGAACTAGACCAAGACAAGAGCGTCATCACTTCAAAACCAACAGTAGGAACAAAGAAAGAGGATGTTTTATTCGCAGACTTTTTTGGCGCGTAAGGGGCCACTGTCGACGGTGTGGATCGCTGCTCACCTCCAACACAGGCTCAAGAAGTCCCATTACACCTCTACTCACATCCCCACCACCGTCGGTAAGTCATCTCTCAAAATTGTATTCTTTTTCCACTAAAGATAAGTGGTATGAAAGAAACCAGTAAAATCCTGTTAACAAATGACTTGGCAAAATTGGTTATCAATCCTGTTGTTTTAATTTTCTTAAAACAAATTAATAACTTCATTAGTAAAAATGAGTACTAAAACACAAGTGTGACACTTTCTATTCGTTAACCATATCCTTTCAAAGGTCTAAAGTTATAACTTTCTGTATAATTCCTTAAAATCCCATCTTTTTATTTTATTTTTGATATTTGGTGAGTCCAAGTTGTTCTGCTTTGTTTAGGGACTAGGTGCTCATTTTAATGGGTCTTCATTTTCCATAATAACTTACAATTTTTCATTTAAAATTTTCCTTTTTCCGGATTAAAAAAAAACAGTATTTTACTTTGGGAGGTGGTGACAGTTGAGGGACATAGAATGAATTAAGTTAAAGGGAAATGCTTTATATTTTGGAAGGCATTCCTGTCTCTACTTGTTAATATGAAGAATTTTCTTATTCCTTAACTTGTGTATATAAAATGTTGTTGTTGTTGTTGTTTTTTTTTTTCCAATTAGTTCTTATCCTGCATGCCAGTTTCTGTGTCCCTCAACCTGCACTTGGATAGTTTTCATTTTCACGAAAGGATATGGAGCTCCTTCTTTAGAATGTAATTTAACAACTATTACTTTGCCCTGAATCTCTCTTGTAGAACATATCATGGATCCAGGGGTCCCCATTGCGCTGAGAATGTCAGGCCACCTTCTCTTAGGTGTTGTTCGGATATATTCGAAGAAAGTTGATTACCTTTTCCATGACTGCAATGTTGTTTTGACTGGTTTGAGCAAAGCATTTGCTTCTATACAACTTACCTTGCCAGAGGATGCAAGGCAGGCACCGGTTCAATCTATCACTCTACCAGACACATTTGACCTTGATGCAGTGAACTTGGATGATGAACCAGATCACACTGGGTAAGATTTCTTGGGATTTTTTATTTTTATTTCCTTCTACTAAAATCTATTTGTGATATGTGGATAATTGGGTATGTGTTGTAGGATTGAGGATATTCACCTGAGCAATCAAGAAGAGATCACTCTTACAGGTTATATAAGTGGATTAGTTGTAGTAGTTATCCATCTTCTTCAAGCTTGTGAAAACATGACACTAATAAAATCTTTTTAACACTTCTTAATATGCAGATCGAATTCCTATTCCAATGGATCATTACATAGCTATATCTTTTGATGAGGTCTAACCATTTCTTTCCAATTACCTGCACATTATTCCAATTATTCTTTTTAATAATGAGGTTTTGGAGTTGCAAATTTATTTCATCTACTGAATTTTTGTTGTTTAGGATATAGTGATGGATTCCTCTCACACAGAAGTGCTGCCAGATTCAGGGGCCAGACCAATACAGGAGGAGTAAGCTTTCATAGCTTTTGAAATTCTGTTGCATTTTGGTGTTTCATTGCTTATGAACCGATGGAATAATCTTCTGTTTTGTGGGTAGTGTTATCCCCCAATCTCCATCGACAAATGAGGGCTTCCAAGATGGTGGTCCAAGTATCCAGAGGGAATTGCCTACCACCCAGTTTAGTACTGGTGACCACCCTCATAATATCCAGGATTCTGAGGCTACCTGTGACTTAGGTCCTGGTGATAACCATAACACTACTCCACAAGCAGCTGAACCCAGACCACGTGAATTTCGTCGTGATGCAGACAATGACTATAATCTAGAAATCCCAGTAAATCCAGCTTCTGTGCATGAAGATACTGAACCAATTAGAGATCTTGATGAAGCTATGAATGAAAAGGACCGTATTCCAGACATGACTGATGAAGGCATGGCTGCACCATCCCAGCAACATAATGGGCCATCAACTCCAGCTACTTCTCAAGGGGCCGCCTCAGATGCACAATTTGGTGGAGGTCAGTGCATCCCTGCCTCCTGAATTTACATATGGATCCTAGAATTACAAAATTCTTATTGCTCTGTGTTTCAGGGAATAGTAACCCCAATTATGTGGTTCTTCCAAGTCCACCAATTCAGCAGCCACAAAGGAGAGGAAGGAAAAGAAAATTCTTTGATCAACCCATAGTCTTGACAAATAGGTAATACTTTTGGATTTGATTTTGATTGAATTGCTTATTTCCCGTGCAACTTATGGTTGTGACCTATATTGCTGTAACTTTCCGTTGTTGTTTGTTTTTTTGGTCAATGGTTGTTACTCATATAGAGACGTGTATTTGTAGATTCATGAGGGAAGCACTAAACAATCCTCGTGATATACTGAGGAAAAGAAGGAATGTGCCTTCCTCTACTTTGGATACTTGGAAACTGAACAATAGTCGAAGAAAGGAACAAATTTTTTATCAGCCCTTATTAACTGGTAAGCGGGTCTGTTTTGCTGCTTGTGGTGCCTTATAGTTTTCATTAACTTGTCATCTGAAACCCTCCTGTGCCTCCATGTTTCAGGGTTTTGCAAGGATCTTTTAGACTTATCCAAAAGGGAATATATATGTTCAAAACCCCATTTGGTCACCTCTGAGGAAGATCATGAGGATGCTGGTATTGCCAGAACTCCTTCTCCAACTAACCAAATCCATGAAGAGCCTAGACCTGTTACACCTACTGTTACTTCTTCTGCACTAGATATGGAAATTGAAGGCCATCGTATAGTTGCTGCTTCTCTCCCTCAAACTGTCCCAGCTGACAATATGGACACTGAACTCAATATTGAGGGTGATTATAGGAGCCCTGTTGGAAAAGATGATGACATGACTCCTGATTCTGCTAAAACATTTAAGTCCGTGTCTTCCCCTGAGAGAACAAATGTTGCAATTGGGACAATTCAGACAACAGATTTAGCAACGTCACCTGCTGCTTATGGATCGGTGATGGAAACGCCCATGACATTTCTGGATGATACATTACCAGACTTTGGTCTTTCAGATGCTAATCAGTTGAACAATTCTGCTGCAACAGAAGTGAGCTTTCAGATCTTGTAATGAGTGCTTTAGTATAATGTCACTTGATTACTCGTATCTCATTTTCTTTCTGTACATTGCATTTATCCTGCTTGTTTTTCGCATGAAGTATTTGTGAGGAGGATATATTCAAATTTGTAACATGTGGCACCCTTAAGGTGGATATTGGTGTATATATGACATGTTGAGCCTTTCCAAATCCAATAGTAAAGTTTTTTGAGGACTTTATTCATGTTATAGAGTAAGTGCTTGTGTGACCAGTTATGTGCAGGACACATGTTTCAAATTATTTGCTTGAAACCCTTCGACCTTGTATAAAATTTTACTTATGTTGCTTTGGTTTTGGTTTGTATATATCCACAATAATTTTAGATAAAATTGCCCCTCCTCTGCCTAGTTTTTGTCCATCATCTGTGCTTTCTGGTTTTGTCTGGAGCGGAAAATTTGCTGCAAGTAAATGTTACCTTTTGATTTAATGCTCTTAAAATGATTGAATTGAAGCATTACATCTAATAGCTTATTAAATGTGTTCCTGTAGGAGCTTTCTTTTCTGGAAGTGGATAACAACTCGCCAGCCAGTAGGTTCTACTTTCATGTCATCTTTGATTTGATTACTGTTATGTGCATTCTTTTATCTATCTATCTTTTTTGGTCTGCTATGATGGTTAGATGATATGAGATGGTTGCATTTTCTGTTATTACCATAATTAGTATTGTAGATAACATAATATTTTCATGGCAGCTTCACAATGCACAAGTGACGGTGGTAATAGCTTGTCTGCGAGGACTAGGTACTTATTTATTTCTTAATACAATGATTGATTATATCTTGTTTTGGGTTAGTTACTTTGTATAATGTCAATAAAGGTTTGTTTGGATATTATAACTTATGATTCTTTTTAGCTTTCTGAAAGTCAAGAGTCACATTTTTACTTTTTATTTAGTTTGGGTAAACAACTTATTACTTCTCTAAAAGTTATTCTTAGTGTTTTTTAAGAAGTTAAAATATCTAGCCTCTTAAGAAGCATTTTATTATTATATATTTAAATATAAATTATAAAATAACTTATTTATAAGTTATTTTTCAAAAGTAACTTTTATATAAATGCTTAAATAAGCTACTTATCCAAATGAGACCTAAGTCTCTTCAGTAAAAGTTCTTGATAAGCTTTTCACACTAGATGAGGAATGGCATGTATCATGTCAAACTTAAAGTTCTGCAGATGTAGCTTATGTTGCTAAATAGATAGCTATGAACACTATGCTCTAGTCCCTTGATCTACTCATGAAGAATAGTGATAGTTGCACGCGTCATTCGCACAAATACTCCCTGAATTCCTAGTTTGATTAATTTGGATCATTAATAGAAAATTACAGTGTGTTCTAGGGTTTTTGACTTTTTTCATGGCTTACATGGGAGTGAGGGAAATTTTTGGATAAAGAATGTGCATGTTATACTGTAGAATCACTATTTTGTAAATGCTATTCTGATGGGCTGTACTTTAATTTACAAATGCATCCTTTATTTCTGGCTCTTTTTTAATATTTCATTTTATGCGTCCTACCTGGAGAGTTGCATATTGCCAATTTGCCATGTGTACTTTGTGCCTTGTGTACGTTAAGTTATTGCTTCTTCATAGTACATCTCCACTTCCTGAACATTACTAATATTGTTGACTTATTTAACCCCAGGGCTGCAGCTCAATATTTGAAAAGACAATTTACCCCAATTTTGGAGGACCCTGCTGAAGGTCTTAGCTTGAACAAGATCTTGGAGGGGAAAACTAGAAGGGTCTCTGCGCGTATGTTCTTTGAAGTTTTGGTGAGTTTTAAGAAATATTTTCATTGGTAGAAAAGAACCTCAATTATGCAATCTGAATACAAGAGGACACTGAATGATATATATATTTTTTTTTGGGTTTCATATGTGCCCTTATATTTCTTTTGGGTTGTGATCAACATACAATTATAGTTTTGAATCCTGAGTGGCATATAATTTCTCAAAAAATGTCTTTTTACTTGATCATTTGGGGACATACTTGTTTAGCATCTTTTAATTCAGGTGTAGCAGGCCTATTATTAGTTAGGTCTATACTTGGAAGAGGTGAGGTTTGGGCCTTTGGTAAATGGGTCTGCAATGTAAAGACTGGCAGTTATAAATCAGTTTACATTCAGTAGTTAGGAGAGTGAGTTAGCCTAAAAAGAGGCATGAATGGGACAGGAATCAGACTTGGAATTAAAAGGAAATGGAGAGAAAGGGACTCTTGAATACCCTCAGGATTTGTACATATATTCTGGAATCAGTTAACATTCACGAAATAGTGCAGAGATTATGGCATTAGACATGGGAAGGCATTTTATTATGAAATCTGATCTGATCAGAAGTTTAAAGTTCCTCACTGCACAGCAGTTAATTTTTTTTTTTTTTGGGGGAGGGGGGGTGGGTGGGTATTGGCAGGGTAGGAAGGTACAACCCTATTGGCTGAGATCCTTGGATTTGATCGGTATAGTAATTAGAAGCTGAGCCTGTTGTTTTATGGGCCTTATCAGGTTATTTGGAGAGGTTAGCCTACAAACACCAACTGCCTCGCACAAGCCAGGTTCATCCGCTTTTCCATATTAGTTTACTAGAGAAAGTTATATCCGGATCATTTGTCCTTCAGCTCCTTCCACAAGTCATGACTGAGTTACAAACTCAAACCCATGAGTTGTTGGACATTCATTATAAATATAGGGGTGAGGCTGAAATGTTGGTCAAATAGCAAGATCGTGAGAATTCCTGGGAATCCCTCAACTGTTCCTGCATTTTCATATGGGTGAGGGAGGGGATTGGGCCTTTCATAAATTGGCCTGCAATTAGAAATCAGTTAACATTCAGGAATTAGTTAGGAGAGTTGGCCTATAAGAGGGCTGAGTGGGACAAAAGTAGTCAGTATTGGAATTAGAAGAATTGGAGGGATTCTCGCAAATACCCTCATGATTTTCACATGCTCTGGTCTGGAATCACTGAGACTCGGGAGCATATTGAATTTGTTTTTTCTTGACGGTCTCTGCCAGCTGCCAGCTGCCATTGTTTTTTATTTCTTTCATTTAAATTCTCTGCACCGGTGCTAACAAAGTTCTGTAAATTGTGCTTTCTCATACTGGTGAACAGTTGTGTTTTATTTTTATTTTTTAAGTACTCTTTTTCTGACATGTGCAATGTGCAATTTTGAGTATTATTTTTTATGTGGGAGTTAAATGTTGCATCGCAGGTTTTAAAGAGTCACGGACTTGTTGAAGTACAACAAGAACAACCTTATGGTGATGTCAGCTTGAAGTTAACTGCTGCTTTAAAGCATCAAACTTGATCTTTTCAACAAGTTATTTGTAATGCTTCATGGCCTCTGATGTAAATAGGTAAGAGTTCTATACTCCCTTTGAGACTTTTATGACCTTCTGAGGCTGATAACAGAAACTAATCATCATACTTGTGACAAGTTGCTATTGAACATCTATTTCCATGCATGCATGCATGCATGTATGTTAAAATATCCCCATGAAGTGTTCACACAAAACAACTTCATTATTTAATTACAGTCTTGCATTTTTACCTTCATGTTTCAAAAATACTCTTTTGGTGAATCAAAAGGGCAGTGAAAAAGTTGGAAATAAGAAATATACTTTTTCCTTAAACCTTGTTAAAGTTACATTTCGGAATCACTAGGTTTCTTTGCTCATTCACCGACCAATTTCAAAGCCTTTTCCAATGCTCTGCTTTCTTATGTTTACAACCAGAGATTTGTGCTGTTTTTCTACAATTCATGCATGGAACTGCTTTTATTATGTTTTAGATGACATTTCAATGCATCTTGTTAATTATGTGTAATTTACTTAAAAAATGATTTGCAATGCTTTTGAATGTTCAAGGGATTGTAAATGTAAGGTATGTTTTTGAAACTTGATGAGTGTGATTGTAGAATTTTAAAATCGGTTTAGTAAAATTGATTTGGTTAAAGTTTTGAGTTTAATTTTGACATACTGATAGTGTAAAAGTTTTATGCTATCATCCAAGCAAAAATTTTGCATGTTTTTCAAGCAGTGGGTGTGAAAGTTAACTATATTTACTTATGTGACATTACATAATTAGATAATTGTATAAAACTTTATTACACTGTTAGTGCATCAAAATCAAATTCTAAACTTTTTAGGATTAAAGCATAATTTACCCTTTATTTTAATTCATGACCACATTGTATTTTATATATTTTTTGTTGTTTTCAAATCCAAAGCAAGCTAACTTAAAATATCTAACTTGGAAAGGACATAACCTGAATATGGTTTGAAATGTAAGCTGGTGGAAAATAGTGATTGAGGGTGTGGCGAAATTTTAATGGTGGCTTCTTGAGATATGTGTGTGTGTGTATTTTTCAAAATTGAAGGTGCCGAGTGAAATGTTTTCTTCATATATTTACATTGGTTCTTAGCATTATTCCTGACTTAATCCACTAAAAAAGTTAAGTAATAATTATTTACCAAAATGGAAGTTAGTTAAAAAATACCAAGAGTTTGTGTGCTGAGTAAAATTACGGGTGCCTGGAGAAGGAAATAAAGAAAAGTTCATGTGGAGACTGCTTTTGCCTTGAAATTTATTTGGCCTAGGATACTCAAAGAATTGAATTTCATCCATTGTTAATGTATAGTAATTTTACACTAACATTCAATCTGATGTCATTAAAAGCAAAAGTGGTTAACTTTTACATCTATTGATTAAAAAGGAAATCATTTTTAATTATATGGTATCACATGATTAGATGTCAGAATTCCCCAAAAAATAAAGTTTTCTTTCATCCATATAGAATGTAGTGTGTGCTGATCAAGTTAAAACCTAGTCAACTCTAATTTAAACTCTTCTTGATTGACTTGCAGTTGGTTTCATGCCGAGAACAGACAAGCAGTTGGATTGCATAGCAGACACAAGGCAAACTCTGGCCAGCATGAAGAGAAACGGTTTTGTCACTTTGTTTGGCATGTATAGTAGCGTCTTGCTTAATTTAGATTAAGCTGATGGTTAATTTATTTATCTTGTTCATTATGTATACAGTTAGAAAAAAAATTAGGCATACATTAAATTTAACTTTGTCAACGTAGTTGGTCTGATTTAAATGTCTACTCATAAGCGGTTGCAACATGACATCGTTGTGACATGCATTTTCCAAAACAAATGTGCATGCATGTCTGACATGCGTTAATTTATTATCAATGGAATTATGGAAGTATTAGAAATTCATAAGCTCAATTTTCGCCCTGTATATATTTGTTAGTTAGAGTAATTTATTATTACTAAAGATTTAATTTTAAAATAATGTATTTTATTTAGATTGTATAAAAAATTACTTTTTATAATAAATTACTGAAAAATATGCATATTTCTGTACTATAATATCTAGAATTAAATAAATAAAAAATATATAACTTAAGAGAGATTAATTTTAAAACATTAATAATATAAAAGAATTTTATATTACTGTTTAATCGATTATATTTGTAAGATTTTTAAAATAATGAATGTTTGAAACAGATATTTTTGCTAATATAGTAATACATAGCTGGATGTTTGTGTAATAATTATTTACACTAAAAGTTTATACAAATTAAATTATCAGGATAATCTGAAAATTAGCTTTCACTTATAACTAGTTTCACTAAAAGAAAAAGTTATAAATTACTACAAAAACAGCTTTTATTTATTAAACGAGGAAAAAACCAAAAACACTGTTTTGGAGACTGACGGATCAACCCGACCCATATTTTTTTTTGGGTCAGAACCCGACCCATATTTGTATCCAACAAAATTCACTACCATTTCCAACAAGATAACAGGATAAACCTCTTATGCTACAAACAACAAAAACCCCCATTTGTTGTTGCTTTTGCTCTTTCGTTTTTTCACATTCACTCACTCCGCTCGTGCAACAATGGCTGCTACTCTGCAGTACTCTTCTCTGCTTTCACCACCCAAACCCAAGCTCCTATCCCTCACAACCCCCCCATCATCATTATCGAGTTCCACTCTTGGCTTTAAACCCGTGCTCAAGTTGGTGCCTTCCCTCGTAGTTATTGGAGCTCCCACTCCCAGACATAGACACTGTCTTCGGAGACCCTTTGCGGTGGCTGAAGAAGCCTCCGCGGTTACTTCGGTGGACCCCAAGTCCGAGGCTGCCAGGAGGCTCTACGTTGGCAACATTCCCCGCACTGTCACCAACGACGAGCTTAAGAAGATTGTTGAAGAGCATGGTGCTGTTGAGAAAGCTGAGGTATGTGTGTGTATTTCTTTGATTCCTTCAATTTTTATTTTTTGAAGTTGTATGGGATTTAAATATCTAAATTGACGTTCGTGTGTGTGGTGATTGTAGTTCAGATAAACATTGGGTTTCGATTGTACAAGTGTCGAATTAACTTACCTATTGTATTCACTTCCATAATTGAGATCCACTCTTACTTGAACTGCCATCACTACCTTTAGATTTGGGTGTCTATACACTATCTGAAGAAATATTTCTGTGTTTGGTATGGGGTAAGAAAATGAGGTGGAAGCTTTTATGGATGGAGCTCTTCCATGAAAAAGTTATCAATATTTACCTCTATATATCCAATTTTTCTGTCGGGGACCCCCTTCTTTTTTTTGGGGTAATATATGATTTTTATTGAGGATGTGCATTTGGAATGTTTGCGTGTCTGAACGAGTTACAAAATATGGTTGTTTCCTTTTCATTTTTCTTTTGGTTTAGAGAAATGGGGGTGTTTCAAATTGGGTCTTCATACTGTATGTTGAAGTTCTGGTTTTGCCTTTGTGTATCTATTTTTACTGTCGGGAATTATATATATATATATATATACGAGTTGTATTGGGATGTGCATACTTGGGGTGTTTGCTTAACTAATCGGCTCTTCATAGACTATAGCATTGAGGTGGATATCCACTGTATTTACAGGATATGAAAATAATTGTCAGATTAATATGAAGATAGTGGCATTAATTGACATAATCGTCAGTTAGGAGTTAGGACCATTTTAAATTTTCAAGAGTAGCTTAAAGGAAAAAAAAGAGGTGTTGCCAGTAGGACAAGTAAGTGACCGTGAATAAAAAAACATTGAAACCTCAATCAACTTTTGTATGATCTAAACTGCTCAACAGAATGATTGTAGATTTAAATTGATAATATGGACTTAACACTCCATGACTCCAATGATGGACCTGCTATAACCGGGCATTTCAAAAATTGACAAAAGCATATGTTGATAGGTGCTTATGAATTAATTTGAGTTCGTTTGCATAGTCTATTATCGTATACAGGACCCTTTGTCTCTGCACTGCTCTATGTAGGATTGCTTGAGTATGTTATTAACTTTTCTTTATGCCTTATTTGTAGGTTATGTATGATAAATACTCTGGAAGGAGTCGACGTTTTGCATTTGTTACAATGAAAAGCATTGAGGATGCAAATGTAGTTGTTGAGAAATTAAATGGCACTGTAAGTTATATTATGGAATTTAAAATAAAAAACTATAAAGATTGCTAATGCTCATGTTGCAACAACTTGGATTTTTCAAAGGACATGTGAACTTTGACAGGAAATTGGAGGACGTGAGGTCAAAGTAAATATAACAGAAAAACCTTTGCCAACAGCAGATTTGCCTTTACACCAGGCTGAGGAATCCAATTTTATTGATAGCCCCCACAAGGTTTATGTTGGAAATCTGGCCAAGACAGTAACAACAGATAAACTTAAAAACTTTTTCTCTGAGAAGGGACAAGTTCTTAGTGCCAAGGTCTCACGGGTTCCTGGGACCTCAAAATCAAGTGGGTTTGGTTTTGTTACTTTTTCTTCAGAAGAGGATGTAGAAGCTGCAATCTCATCTTTCAACAATGCTGTGAGTCGTTTACTGCTCTTTTTTATTTGTAAACATTCAAATACACTTCAATATGCCTAATAACATGTAGAGGGTGAGCTCCTTTTCATAATCTTAATATAGATATTGATGGTGCGGTTTTTATGTACTCGAAATTGTAGTTTGAGTTCAGCAATGTGTCATGGATATATTAATATTCGATACACTCTACTAACTGCATCTAACTGAAATTTCTTCTTTAGTTCATTGCATATCTAAGTTATCCCAAGAGACTTTCTCAGATTGCATGAACATTTTGAGATATAATACAATTAATAAGTAACATGTATGTTGGCAAAGCAAAGAACGAATAGTCTGCTTATTTTCCATTGTCTAGTTGGCTCATGGATATAGAAGCCCAATTGCACAAAAATGTGTAGCAAATTATGTAATAGCTGGTCTCATTTTCTCTCTTTGTTTCTTTTGTAATTTTTTCTGTGCATGTTTTGACATTTACTGCCTTTATTTTATTAATTTCCCTCATATTTTCCTAGATTTATCTTGATGATCTGTCTCAATGCAAGTTTCTTATCTTCTGATATGTTAACATGATTTAAAAAGTCCTATCATACTTTGATCTGGTTGTTTAATGGGATTGGGTTTTGTAGAATGAAATATTGGGAACTTTACGGCCTGATTACTTTTAGTTTCCAGCTTTCAGTTTTCATTTGTAGTTTTTCAGATTTTGTGAAGGAAATACTAAAAATTCTAAAAGCTACTAATTCCAGTTTTTAGTTTTCATTTCCAGTTTTCAGTTTTTCCTTCATAAATTCCTGAAAGCTGAAAATTGAAACCAAGCAGCCCCTTAATGAGTGATTCATTTTTCTAAATACTATAATGACAGCAATTTGGTATTTGTCTGATTACCTGTTGAGTGCAGTTGCTAGAAGGGCAAAAGATTCGTGTGAATAAGGCATAGAAAATTAGCGGCGTTCCAGTGCATGTTTACCGATCTATCATCCAGCAAGAACAAAGTAAATTGTGTCAAGTTGAAGTCACAAGCAAATTCCCTTTTTTCTTGTATACCATAAACTTAATCATTTTCAGTTGACAAGGTTCTAAGAAGACGCATGAGAGTAGCATGGCGGTTAAAAGTCTGTTGCAGGTGCTGCGCCTTTAGCCCGTGGTACTGTGACCTCACTGCTTCGTGATTATGCTGCTTCGGTTTTTTCTCTGCTTCAGTGTAGTTAGTCTCGTTTTTGTATGCACATAGTCAGTTCCACTCTTTTTGGTCTGAATTTGGTGGTTTTGTTTTTTTGGGTCTGATTTTGTATGAATTTGAAATCCCCCATGAACATGCACATGCAAATGTTAAAAAGTCCTTATCCAACAATGGCTTGTCATTGCATCAAGCATGATTCCTCCATTAATTTCAACTGAGTATGGCCTGTAGCTAATTTAACTGAGTACTCTTTTTAAGTATAATATTATCTCGGTCAGGAATGACAACCCTTGCCCTAGGAATATGGGCCTCTTTGCTTAGACTCTCGAGGTTAGGGCTTGTGTACTGGTCGGGAAGGATGATTCCAACTGGTACAAATATCAACCTATTATATTAGTTTTTTTCCCGGTCCATGACTTGGGAATCCATCGGAGTGAGTTCAGTGACTAATCTCGTTGGGGTTTGCAGGGGCCCAATTGTGGGGGCTACCCTCCCAAGCACGCTAGCTCCATTCCCATCCTCCAATGGGATCAAACCCGGCAGAGATGGTTAAGGGATACGGACCCTTATCCATTTGTCTCGATGTGCATTGGTACATATCATATTAGTTAATTAAGAATAAACGGGGTTTCTTTGAATGTCTCAAGTCTAGATAAAAAAAAATGTCCTTAGTGTATTGCATCAATCTACGATGTTATCAAATTCAATATGCTTTCACATTTTAGCATTCTGGTTTCATCCCAATGGGCCACCAGGAAGTGTAAAACGGATTGATGAGCAGCCAAATTCTGCACAATTATTTTTGGGTTGACAACAGCCCATTATGATTTTCATTTACGTAGGCAATGCCAAATTACCCGATTTATCTATTCTATAATCTTTGATTCCTCCGACAATATTTGGCTAAGGTCATCATCCACTTAACCCCATCAAGAAGTTCAAGTTTAAGCGTAACAATTTATGTTTGGACGGCACTGGTCACTGCTTTGATCAATGTTGCTCTTCCAGCTTAGTTTACTTTGGAGGAAATGTTCATTTTAGTCCCTAAAATTATAAGCATGTTTCATTTTAGTTAATGAAATTTTGAAATTTAACTCTTTAATCCCTAAACTTCCATTCCGTAGGTTACTTTAGTCTCTGATTAAACAAACGTTAGTCAATCGATACTTTTTACTAACGTGATATGTCAAATGACATGTGATATGCAACATTTTGATGATTTATCATGTTGATCCTATATGATATGTTGACGTGGCACCAAATCAAAATATATTCATATTAGTTTGTGAAATTTTATAAAATGCGTGAAAAGATATTCAAATCCCAAATTTTCTCCTTTTTAGGTTCATAAAATATAAATTCTCAATGGTTCTGATTTTAACTTATTTCTCTTTTGTTTTCACAATCTATAATCCAAAATTTCAAATATTTTAAACACAATTAAGAGCTTGATTAGTTCAAATTTAAAATCCTTCATGCTTAGTTAACATAATTAATTTATTATTGATTACATTGCATTTCTTGAAATAGATTGGGTTTTAAAATATGCAAAATAGGATGCAAGGAAATCATTATATTATCAAACTTGAACGGAGCGGAGTTTATCAAGGGGCTATTTGAAAGTAAAACATATTGATATATTCACACTGTATGTCGAACAACTTATATTATTCATATTATATTTATATTCAATTTGGTCACTATAGGACATATTAGATATGATGATAGCTCCTATTTACTTCATCTATTCACCACATAAAATAAAGATAAAATGGATGTCTTAATGAATACCCACTTAGACACTCACTTTTAGGATCTTAAAATAACATCACTTATTTTTATTTCAAGTGAACCTTGAATGTTTGATGCTTGTTTCAACCCGTAGTCACCAAAAACTAAAATATCTTGACACTTGAATGTACTATAGCCGTAGTTATATTTACCCACATTAGGTTGCAGCAAACTTGTTTGAGTTTGCCTTGCTCAAGGATTAATTAATTGTTTTCCAAATAATACAATTCATTAAAATATACTGACCAATGGGATTTTTCATCTTTTCGTTAGAGACCAGCGAGATTTTGAGTCTCATTCCTAATCGAGTGATGATATTTTAACATTCAAAAAGTGGGATAACTACGTTGTCACCCTATTTTATCACCCATTTGATGTGATGGATAAATGAGGTTAGTGAGAACTACCATAATATCTAATAGAGATAAAATGAATGTCCTAATGCATTGTTACTCTGTTAAAATAATATTTTTGAAGAAGCATTTATTCTGGCCAATCTATTTTTATTATTATTATTATTATTTTGGTGATTCAAGGGTTAGATGGGGGAAGTTTAAATCCCTGGCTCCTAGATTCGACCCACTTTCACTGAGCAAACCTCGCTGCCTCAATCTATTTCACTTCTAATATATGCCCAAAATTCAACGAATGTGGAAGTTTCTAACTTGGACCTTTTAGCTCAGCAGATTAATAGTTTTACATATCTGGTGTTTCATATTGCAATAAGAGGGATCTCCTCCATGTCAAGAAAATAATCTTATCAAACTTAGGAGTATACACGTTCTAAAAATTTCTATGCTAATAAGACCCGTAGTGTTTACACACTAGTGTCCCTGATGAAACCCAATACACACACCATAAGAGGTAACAATCCTAGGGCGAATAGCCAATTTCATTTTCATTTATTGGGATCAATTACTTTCTCATGCAAAGGGTGTTGGTGTTGTGAAACAAATTGTTGGATGAAGCACAACTCTCTTTGACTCGACTTGCTTGACCTTGTCATGGAAGGACATGCCCCTCCTAACACTAATAGTTGTTAGTCAAAACACAACTTTTTTAACTTATTTTCCATTACCAAGTTTCACGGTTCAATTGACTTCAACCTCATATTGGCCAACCACACAAATATCCGCTTTATCAAGAAAACTTTGTTAGTCAAAACACAACTTTAACTTAATTTCCATTAGCAAGTTTCATGGTTCAATTGACTTCAACCTCATATTGGCCCACCACACAAATATCCACTTTATCAAGAAAACTTATTTTCTTCAGATCAGTTTCCAACCCAATCTCTTGCCGATGGACAACATTACTGGCAACATCGGCATTAGTATCTTCGAAAATGGAGGGGTCTCGAGGATATTGGAAAAATCCCTGCACAATTGATTCTAAAATTAGGACACTCACTGCTGGAAGATTTTTATTTTTCTTGGTACATTGACAGAAATGAGGTTTGAACCTATAACCTGCAACTACCAATGTCCCTCACAACTAGCCCACTCCTAGTGGCTTACTCGCCGCTGGAAGACGAAAGCATTGTTCTTTGGCTAAGAAAACCACATGTTGGAGTAAGCCACTACAGCGGGAGTTCATGAATCTCCCATAGTTAATGGATGGTTGAGTCCCAAAGAAAATTTGAGCTCACCTATGAGCTATGGGCCAGATTTGTTTCTTTTAATGTCATGACTCTGTCTTTTGGAACGGATGAAGCAATTGCACAGTTAAGTGCAAAAACTTTAGATTTTAAAAGCTTTTAAAAAGCGGTTGTAAACTCCACTAGGCACTATGATTGAAACTTTAATAGCAAAATTTTCATTAGGAGCATATTTTGGACCGCAAATAACGCTGAATAGGCAGGAACCTTGTGCAATTGTTGAAACTGTAGCAGTTTCAAATTCAGACTTCAAATAAAGCAAGCAGAAGATTATCAAGGATTAGACAGCTAGTAATGAAGCTCAAAGTCAACAACAAAACCATTAACACTGCGTAAGAACCAATCACTACTTTCTTTATGACTTCAAATTTTCATCATTAGTACTCAAAATTTTCTTATATTGTTTACCAGCAAAGCAATAAGCCCCGTTTGTGTAGGAAGGTGAATTGCTGTTATTGGTACACCATAAACAGTTCTAAACCATAATTGTTACCAACTATATAAGACACTGGCAATCATTTGTCAGTAACAAGGGCTTCAATCTTGTTTTCGAGGTGAGCCTCATAGTCCTCCAGGCGACCTTTCACCACATCGTTCTCCCAACGAACCAATGTCGGCACGCCGGTGAGCTTGAACCTTGAATCCACCCTCCATGGGTGCTGGGGGTTCCTCCATGTTGGCCTGTCTCCAACATAAGCTTTCAAAAGTGCAATATCATCTGACGAAGCCTCCAGCTTCTTGTAGATCACAGGTTCAGCTCTCACACAATCTAGGAAGGAGGAGTCAAATATTAAAAAATAATAACAATGATGACAAATAGCACACTAGTCATGCTCATGGATTATTTTAAACTGGAGGGATATGCTTTTCTAAAAGTCAATGAATTCTGATAAATTTTATACAGCAAAGTGCTATTCAAATATTATCTCAGCATTTAAATGTTGAATATAAAAAATTTCCATTGCTAATTGATAAATCACTAACCACCACCACAAAAAATGAAAGGCATAAAGCATCCAAAGATAATAGAAAGTAGAAACACACTGGCAGTGTGAAAGGTGTAAAATCTCCCATTTCTGGGTTAAAAATTCTCTCTTTTCACCCATTCTGGCCCTTCCCTCTATTATGTAATCTAAGAATGCTCACTTATACTGCCGAATTGCTACACTGATAAGGAGCATTATCAATGTACAACATTTTTTTCCCCCCAAAATTTCAAGACTTCACAAAAAATTCATAAAATAAATAAAAAAGGAGTTCTTTGAAATATTCCATCTGGGCTGAAATTATGACCCCAAAACAGGGGGAAAGAAAAAGAACCAAAAGAATATATTAAAAGAAGAAGAAAAAAAAAAAACACAGACACACACACATACACAGACACACAAGTATGATTTATGAATTTCATAAACAACACAAAGAAAAGCGAAAAAATGGAGAAGAGAAATATACCAGGGCACCAGCTGAGAGAGGTGGCAGGGTCGTTGTCGGCCAAGAAGAGGATGAGGTTGGCCTTGTGTTGGGGAGCCTCTGATCGGAACTTCTCAAACACCCCATCAAAGGAGGACACTGTGGCATCAAACACCTTCAACGGCATCTTTCAGCTCTTCAATGAAAACTATTGGGCAGATTTTTTTTTCCCCCTCTCTGTGAAGAATAAGATGCGTTTCTGACAGAGATAAACAAAATGAATGCGCCCCTTACGTTTTAGACGACGAGGACAGTCGGGTCAGGTTCGCCTTACTCAAAAAATGTAAAAGGATAATCGGATCGAATTGGTTCGAGTTAATGTTCATTTTAGTTTCTGATTTTTTATTCATGAATCATTTTAATCCCTGACTTTTAAAATGAGTCAAATCAGTCTTAACATTACAAAATGTGAGTCAAATTAGTCCTTTATTCCACTTTTATTTAACATTTTATCAATTAGATGATGATATGTAATATTAAGTTATATATTATCATACTATGTGTCATCTAAAATAGAATGAAGTTTAAAATAATTTATTTTGGTATCTAAAATTGTACAAAATGAGTCAATTTAAAATGTATAATGAATATTTAAATGACATATTTTGTATAATTTTAAACATAAAAAAAAATTATTTTAAAATATATTCTACTTTAGATGACATATGGTATGTCAAGGTATCACTTAATGTTATTAATCATCCTTTAATTAATAGAAAATTAACTACAATTGGGTTAAAGGACTAAAATGACTCACATTTTGTAATGTTAGGGACTAATTTGACTCATTTTAAAAGTCAGGGACTAAAATGACTCAATAATAAAAAGTGAGGGACTAAAATGAACATTAACTCAATTGGTTCCGATACTGGGAAAAAATAAGTCTGAATTTTTTATTGGTTTAAATTTGTAGATTTTTTTTTTGGAAAATGATATTTCAACACAAAAAAAGTGGATGTCTGTTCAGGCACCCACTTTATAACCATTGGATGTGATAGATATCCCCACTTATCTTTAACATCCATCACATCTAATGGTTATAAAATGGGTGTCTATTCAAACACCCATTTTTTGAGTGTTAAGATAGAATTACCCTTTTTTTTTTAATCAAACGCGATCCAGACCAAAGTGATTAAAATCATGTTAGTTTGATTTGGGTGATTAGATTATCCAATTATTATTATTATTATTTTATATTTAATGCAAGTAAAACCTTTTACAATAGCTCGGTAATCATTCATACCATGAAACAAAAAAATATTTTTAAACTATAATTACACTAATCTCTATTGAGGTTTATGGAAATACAACTCACACCCATTCTAGTTATCCAGCTTACACTCACATTGCCTCTGGTTATCAAATTTTAAGTATTTATAACACAATCACACTCCTTATTCATATAAAACCGTTAATAAATTTAACAGAATGACATTTTTGTGATATTAACTGTTTTTAATTAATAAAACTATAAAAATACTTGTACTAGCTCTATTAAGTTTAAAGGTATTTTTGTAATTTTATTAATTAGGAACCGTTATTATAACAAAAAATATCATTTTGTTAAGTTTACTAATGGTATTATGTGAATGAGGATTGTGACTGTAATATAAATACTTTAAATTTGACAAATAGCCGGGATGTGAGTGTAATCTAGACAACTAAAGAGGGTGTGAGTTGAATTTCCACAAACCTTAGAGGAAGTGAGTGTAATTTATCCTTAATAAAATGGAAAAAGCAGGCATCTTACTGCATAAAAATAACGAAGTTAGAAGCGGGCATCTTACCTACGGCAAGTATTATTGTTACTGGCTAAGCTATCATTGTTGATTCAAAGAAAAATAAGGTAGCATTTGGTTTATGTCTCAGGAGGGATAGAGATAGAAATACAGGAATAGTGGAGATAGAGACAAAAAAAATATTGTCCTTTTATTATGTTTGGTTGTGGAGTGGAGACAGAAAAAATATTAACCGTTGACCACTATTGACCAGCGGCCGGTCGACGTTGACCAGTGTTGACTTTTGAAGTTGACCGGTGGCTGACTGGCATTGATTGGCCAACACCGGCCGGCCAGTGGCTGGACTACTGTCCCCGTCTCCTGTCCCCACTTTTTGGAGGGACAGAAACACAAGAAATTTTTGTTTTTGAGACTGAAAATTTTTCCGTCCCTGTACTTCGTCTCCACCTCCAAACATAATACAAGGACAGACAGTCCATGTATTTTTTTTTGGGACAGAAAACAAACACTGCCTAAGTGAGAGCTTGGACTTGAATGATGCAGACTAGCATAGAAGAGCACAACTCGACGAACTAGCAAAGGGGTTTGTTACATATAGGGGTGGAAACAAATTAGATAGGCTTGTATAACAAACATTTGGCTTGAGCCTGGTTGGTAGCATGCTATAGGCTACCTTTTAAGCCAAAGTGTGACCTATGCATAAGTCTGGTTTGGCTGAAGCTTGATTAGAAAGTCTAAAGTCCTAAAAAATTCAAACACAAATATAAAGTACAAAAAATTAAAAGTACAAATGCAAACGTGCAATTTGTATAGCAAACAGATAATGAATATTGAAACTTGTAATTAGAATGCCAAAATAGTGGCTACTTTGGTGGTAGAGTGGTTGTCAACTTAGTGAAAGGCCTTTTAAGATAAATAGGCTTTTAAAGAGGACTAAGTCTGGCGTTAATGGTGTATGAGGATGGGTTGGGCTGGTTTGAATGAAACCTAAGCTCAGATTGATTTTTATATCGAGTCAATTTTTTAAAACCTAAACCCGACTCGATGTGACCCAACTAGTGACTGAGTTAAATCGAGTTAACCCAAACTTCAAGCAACACATGAAGATTTGAATATTATACATAATAAAGTTATGAAATTTCACAAGTAGGAATAAAAATTTAAGAGATATTTTGTCTTATATATTTCAAAGCAAATCATATCAATATAAAAAGAGGAATGTTCCATGCACACCAACACATTTACACCATTCTCTTTTACCTCACTATAAGACAAAAGGGAGTATGAAACATGAAGGGATAAAATAGGAAGAGGAAAAAGTAAAGAAAAAGCAACATCCTTTCCTTTTAGAACTTGTTTTATCTCTTTCACCCACCATCACTTTAAAAGCTTCTCTCTCTCTCTATCACATTATCTCATTCTTCATTATTCATAGGAAGAAGGAGAAGAAGAATCAAGGTTTATTGACAGTGCACAAAATTAATCCTTACTCATGAAAGCTTAGCTCATTCTATTTGATTTTTCACGTATTTGTGGTTTATGTCTCAAGACGTGAATAATTTTTTTTTCTTTTTTAGTTTTGTCAGTAACAAAACGAATTGAGAATGACTTTGCTAGAAGTTGAGATTTGTTGTTGTTGGAAACTAGAGTTAGAAAATTGTAAACGCATGTTATGAAAAGTAGCTGTAAAACCAGTACGTAAAAAGTTATAAACCAATATGCAAAAAGTGGTGAACCAATTGATGACACATATTAAATATGTTCATGATTAAATGTGAAATTATATACAGAAAATTTATAAACTAGTATGCAAAAAATTGTAAATCAATTGAGGACACATACTAAACAAGTTCAGGATTAAATTGTAAATCATTATGCAAAAGGTTGTAAACCAATATGTAAAAAGTTATAAACCAGTACACAAAAAGCTGTAAATTGGTTTACAATCAATTGCGAACTTGTTTAGTATTTATCCTCAATTAGTTTACAATTAAATTGTTGTAAATCGATTAATAACTTTTTACGTATTGGTTTATGTAAACTCTAGAACCTTTCAAAAAATATGAGTATGAGTTTTATTGTTTTGAATGGAAACAAAGTCAATTTAAAGAAAATACTTTGAAGAACGGCTAATGACTACCTTGAGTTTCTTGACTAAGCTTAACATGTAGAATTCGAAAGTGCATTACACGAACTTAAGAGAAAATAATTTCACTTTGTATGTGTAAACATGTTTTGTCTTGTGGGAAGAGAATGAGCTTGAATGAAGTGAATATTATATCATGTAAAGAACATTTATATACATTAAGGAATGAAGCAAATCAATACAAGAACAAGAAACCCAAGGAAATAATCTTTAGAAAGTAACACGAGGCTTTAGAAGTACATTGAAGAATGAAAAAATCATGCCAACTCTGATAGTAATGTGTTACTCAGTCAACAAGCATCACAATCGCAAATAAATAAGCATCAAAGAGCCAAGATTGAAGATTTCGAAGAATGATCAAGGGATTGATTATGCCGTTAGAAAGCTTACTTAACTGTGGAGCACAAAGCGCTATAGGAAATGGAGGAAAATTCAAAATTCAAAATTCAAATCTTGAATCAGACCCAGTTTTACAACTGGTGTGTCATCTCTTTTGCCTAATTGATTCACGATCCTAGCTTCTAGAAGGAGGAGTTCAGAAACCATGATCAGAAAGTAAAAAGAAAGAGGTCATTAGAAACCTTTGCAATACAACGGCTTCTACAACTGATGTGACAAGTTTGTCAGCCTACCTCTCCAAAGTAATTTTCCAAGACACAACTGATGATCTACACATGTCACTTGGAGATCTGATCAAAGGCAATGGTCATGAAAAAGGACCTGTATAAATAGATATGCTACACTTCAATGCAGATGAGAAAGTTGAAGACATAAGATTGAAAACTCTAGAAAAATCTCTCCACAATTCTTGTGCTGTTTATTATAACATGTAATCAATTTTCTTGAAGTGTAGAAAATCTTCTTTCCATGCTTTGTAAAGATTTGTATACTCTTCTTAGGAAGAAATGAAAGAAAGAAGTCACTCATGTTTTCCAGGTCTATATTATTGAAAATTTGTAAGGAAACATGGGTGCAGGTTAGTTTGAGTAGCAACCAAAACACATAACCTTTGTAATCTTGATCCGTTAGTGATCAGAGTGAGACATGACTGGGAAAGACAAAGGTAAAATTACTTGCAACGCGATGGCAGAGGTATCTGCTTATCATGGTTCAACTTGGAGATGTAGGTTCAAGACAACTTACAACGTGACAATAGAAGTTGTCTACAGGTCACAGTTCAGCTTGGAGACGCTGGTTCAGAACTACTCAATTCAGTTTGGAGAGGCTGGTTCAGAACTAGTCGGTTTAGCTTAGAGAGGCTGGTTTAGAACTACTCAGCTTGTGACAGTTGGGATTGTCCACTGTTCATTATAAGAGCTTGGAAAGACTAATGTAAAGATTATCCAGTTTACTTTCTTTGGTTGATAAAGTTGTTGTTAGTGGAATCTCAACGTGTGTTGAGTACTGTATGTAGGCAAATTGGTTGACCAGTATAAAAATACCTGTGTCCTTTCTCTTTTCCCTAATCTTTTATTTTTATGTTATACATTTGATATTGATTATTGCTAAAGCATTATTTAAGTTGTATTATTATTATTATGCTTTAGAGATCTACTTTCTGTTGCACTTTTTTGTTGCACTTCAAGCCAAAAGCTTGATAATATCTTTTTTTAAAAATTTTCGGATTTGGAAGAAAACTTCAAAAAGCACGATTCAACCTCCATTCTCGGGCACCCTTTTTCATGCAGTTTATAATTTGTTATATATTGGTTTACAACTTTTTTTTATAGGGATTTAACATTTAATCATAAACTTATTTAGTATGTGTCATCAATTAGTTTACAATTTTTCGTAATACGCATTTACAATTTTCTAACTCTAATTTCTAATAATAATAGTAAATCTTAACTTCTAGTAGATGCATTTTCAATTTGTTTTACTGATGAAAAAGCTGAAAAAAATAATTATCCATGTCTTGGGATACAAACCACATACACATGAAAAATTAAATGGAATGAGTTAAGCTTTCATACGTGAGGATTAGTTTTGTGTGCTAATAGTAGATCTTAATTATCCTTCTTCTTCTTTCTATGAACGATGAAGATTGAGAGAGAAATGTGACAAAGAGAGAGAGAATTGAAGCTTTAAGAGGATGGCGGGTGAGAGAGAGAGAGAACAAGTTCTGAAAGGAAGGCACATGCTTTTTTTTTTCTTTTTCCTCTTTCCATTTTATCCCTCTATATTTTATACTCCTTTTTGTCTTGTAGCGAGGTGGATAAGTATGGTGTAAATGTGTTGGTGAGCATGTAGCATTCCTCATATGAAAATAACATCAAGTTGTGTAAAATATATTAATTGAACTGTAAAAGCTTGTAATTTAAAATTGCACCTCATTCTACTCCCAGTTGGTTTTCTTTTCATTGGCCTTGGCTAGTGCAAATCACTTCTTGCTTCCTCAAAAGTGGAATTGCCCTTAGAAGCTTAATCTAAATATATATCTAGGGAAAGGAATCATGACACCAAGGGCTCTAGTCTCAACCTTCTTTAATTGTTTTGTTCCCACTTCGCTATCTCAAGCATGTGTTTTTGATTATGAAGAGGGATGTCATCAATTGAAAGCATCTTATAATGAGAAACCAAAGAACAAATCAAAATCAAAGGGAGCACCAATGGTGGTATCTTATGTTCTAGTTAACTCTTATCGTTCACTCTTGTAGAGGGTGCTTGTTGGGACTTAGGATCGATAACTATTTCTATGTTAATTATATTGAGAGATCAATTATGCTTCATGAGGTTCATCTAGGCAAAAAAAAAGTTATGCTTCATGAGCAATCTTCATGATATCGTAGACTTTGTAACTTCTATGCTCCTTTTGGGATGTCATTGAAATGGGAGAAAACTCGGCTAAACGTGTGCTATTATACCACAACGACATGTAATGTAAAATTTGTTTGGCAAAGAACTATATGTTCGCCAATATACTTGAACAATGTGTGTTGGGCTTTTTATTGCTTTGGATTGTGTTTTAAGCCCATTTGAAAAAAAAATAAAAAAGAGGAATAAAAGGTGAAGTGGTTGGAACATGATGTACGGTTATATCTGCTGGAGGTATAAAAACAAGAAGCTGTGTGCGGTGTTTTTACTTTTGTTTTTTGTGTGTTGTCTTCGGCTCCTAGTAACAGGAGAAAATAAAATTATGTGTATGCCATTTTTAGTGCTAGTGTGTTTTGTTTGAGTGAGTTTTTATTAGGTGGAGAGAAATTATGTTGTGAGATTAGATGTATTGGGGTTTTGGATTTGTGAAAGATTATTAAATTAGTAATTGCATTTTTCACAGAAAGTTAGTGGATTGATTTGTTAAGTTGTGGATGTAAGCATTGTTGGCCTAAATATGTGTGCTTTTTTTTTTCACTCTATTTATTTGTTTGGCTTGTGTAGATTTGAGATTTTTTTTACTCAACAATGTGTGATTCATAAACATGTGTAATTGTGCTTGAAGCACTGCAACTCAGCCAGAAATATTGCCTAATCTCGATATAGTTGGCAATTGGAGTAAAATGACATGGAGGGTTATTTATGATGTATGAATACATTATTATTTGTAACTTTTTTTTTAAAATAAATTAAAACACAATGAATCTTTTATTTTGGTAACAATCATAGTGATGAGATTTTAACGTGAAAATATAGATTTCCATTAAATGCAATCATCCTTGTGGTATACAATGAAGTGGATGCTTATTGTGACAACTGCTATGTTGCATAGGTATGGATCTGATGCACAAATCTGAGTACAGAATCTGACTACGGGGTATGAAAGTTTTCCAAAAACTAAAGTATGTGAACGGAAAGATATATTATATAAAAATATAAAATTATAACTAATATAATAATTATATCATAAAATAAATAATTTTTTATGATGCTCAAGTAAGAAATATATAAAGAAACAATGAGATTTGAAAGAATAAAATAGTAGTTGATCAGCTTTTACCAATTTAAAGCTCTTACCAAATAGATCAAGTCTACAGAATTTCACGCAATTTGAAAATGATTTGATAGTTGATCAACACATTTTATTTTAATTGATAATATGCTTTTGAAAATATAAGTAAATATCGACTATTAGATTACATATCTATTGTCATCCAATTTTCATAAAATTTGTCATGTTTGATTATTAATATAATATAACATAAATCAATGGTCGGATTGATTAAATTTAATGTGGCTTAAAAGTTATGGAATGACTCAAGTAAGAGGGGTGGTTTTTATTGTGAGAGGTGAGAGGAGTAAATCTGGCTTGTTAGATATGATCTTACATGAATGATCAATATTAAGACATAAAATCAAGTGACATTTTTAAATTATCATGTGAACATTAATGATCATTAATAATTTTCAAAACTGATTATTATATATGGTTATACAACCCAGACTTACTAATCTTACTCTCATAATAAGCCACTCCGTTCACTAGAGTTATCCCATATATATATATATATATAAGCCAATCCGTTCACTAGAGTTATCCCATATATATATATATATATATATATATATATATATATATATATATATATGTATGCATGTATGTATATGTAATGAAAAAAATGGATTTAATAACAAAGATATTACAACAAAAGTAAGACCCATTCGAATGAATAAACAATATTTAATTTACTATTAAAAAAATCTTAAAAATAAAAGATTAATAAAATCTAGTAAATCTCCGTAGAGTGTGCAGGCTTTTATGTCATGAATGCCTCAAAACTCAAAAGAATACTATTGCAAGTTGAAAAGCTATTCAAGATGCTTTCGTAGAGCCTAAGCAGAGGCATTGATAGCAAAAGAAGAAATACTATTGATAGTTGAACAAGCAATAATATTTCATACTATTTAAGATGCTTTAATGTCTATAAAAAGATAGAACCAGAAAGATGAATGTATCAAAAGTTTCAATGCTTTAAATCTTTGTTTCTTTAAAAATCTTGTAAACGCATTCATCATCTTTACTCTTTCTATATTGTCACGACCCGATTTGGAAACATAACCGGCATATGAGAAATCCGGTTCTCATGTAAGTCTCTTGCTCTGTATTTCTCTATATGCACAATTATTTATCAAATTACAAAATTATTTAAAACAAAATATCTTTTTCTATATACAAATCACATGTTCATTAAATTCAAAACAATCAAAATGATCAAACCAACTTAATTTGAAGTTTCATAATTTGGCTCTAATAAGGTCTAAAGTCATAATACAACATATAAATACAAACTGTTCTGTTTCAAAAATGTTGATGAACTTAATACAATTAAGTCACTAAGCACAAAACATGAATATACTATCATAGTATGCATAATGCAAAAATGACCTAAGGTTCGGGATCCTGCTTGCATTGTACTGAAGTACTTTAAGCAAAATGAAAATGCTTCACTCAAGTGAAGCTTACCAGCTAAACTCTACTGCTGCTAGGAAAATGATGGCTGGGAAGGGCCCATAACCACTTCTGTATTTGTAAATGAGAAGAAGAAGAGAGGGTTGAGTTTTTATGCAAAAACTCCGTGAGTGAGCTATCACCTGGAATCCTATTTCATGGGACACTAAGAAACAATGCATAAAATCATAATAATCACAATAAAACTCACAGGTTATGCATATACATACATATATTTATTCAATCGTCATTTTATAAAATCATAAAGAAAATATTTTCCTCAAGTTACTTTTATGCTAGGAATCGTATAAACTTATCGTACCATAACTCCTAGAAGAACAATAATGTCTATCAATCATGGTATAATTGTGTCTCTACTCTAATATGTGATTATATCTATTAGCCATGATATAATTGTATCTCTACTCTGATATGTGATTATGCCTAATTGTGTCTCTGCTCTGATTTGTGATTATGCCTATTGGCCATGATATAATCGTATCTCTGCTTTGATATGTGGTTATGTTTATTAACCATGTTATAATTGTATCTCTGCTCTGATATATGGTTCTTGAATAACCAAATTTGGACACCTAAATAGGTTCCATTATCTTCTTTGATCTGTAAGGTTGCTTTAAGGCAATTTGGTACTAAGGTTAATGATCAATTCCAACTATCAACTTGCTGGCTGTTTCTCTACAGCTACTGTCTAAACTAAATAAATAAATCAGTATAAATATAAGAACCTTTAAAACATTTTAATTCTTGGTGAGCTCTGAATATATCTGATTATAATAGTCTGACTTTAGTATAATTGTGGCTATCAAATCATGTCCAAAGTATCATTCTTTGTAGACTTTCATAATTTCAAAAGCTCATAGAATATGTAACTATCAACTATTTTGAATCTCATGAAGATTCAAGCTCTAAAACATTTTGATTAATCATAAAAAAATTCAAACTATCAAGCTCTTCATGACTAGAGAACTCTATCATATTTTGAAAATAGCAAGGTTTGCAATCACAATTCCATTCCCTTCTCTAAATAGCATTTCTATGCATATAACATAAACCATATCTAGAATTCATTCAAACCATCATAAAAGTCTCTAATAGTTACATATATCATCAATTTTATTTAAAATCAATATAACAAACATGATCCCATGAGTTTTATAAAAAACAAGTTTCATGCTCTAAAACTAGGAGTTCTAAAACATATAAACCAATAGTAACTCAAATCATTGTACAATAATATCTACAATCAAATAATAAGTTGTAATTTCATGAAAATAATATCTAATGCACAACATAGAGATTACACATGTGAACCCATTTAGCTGGTGGGGTGAATAGTGAAAACTCTACACCAATAGGACACTTAGAAACAGAATTGACAGTAGTATCTGATATACAAGAAACAAAATTCTAAATCAACCTCTAAAATCCCTAAATAACCCAAATCTAACTCTAACAATGGTAATAGTACATCATGGCATGGAAACCATGACGAACACAAGTTTAACCCCTTAGAACATGAGAAATTGGAAGAAAGGAAACAAATCCACATGCTAAACATACCTTAGATCCTTAAAGGAAAGGAAAATGGAGTTTGAATGGTGAAAAAGTAAAGAAATGGTGTTGGAAGGTGAGGAGTTTGTGTTTCTCTACTGAGGAGAAGTGGGGTTTTGTGTGGAATGGTCTAAAACCTGAAAATAAGGGTACGATTTTATTAAATTTTTAGCATTGCAGCACTCACCAAAGCACTTTTTTTTTTTTTTTACTTGCATCACCTTATTATTCGTTGACCGTTTCAGTGCTCAACTCTCTATAATGATTTTTCTCCCAATTTTGAGCTTTAATTCAAGTGTTGGTGTGTATTGGGCTGAGTTATCTCAATGCTCATTTATTTACTCTCCATTAACTTTAATTCAAGTTAATGTCCTAATTTATTTTACTTTCCATTAACTTTAAAACATAAATGTAAATAAAGAAATACCCCCCATTTAGATTCAAATAAATTATCACAAAAATCAAAATCTCAGCAAATCAAAATCCAAATTGTGGGTTTTAGTTCAAACTCGGGAATTCTCACAGTTTTATAAACTTTGTGGGTTAAAAACGGGGTGCTAAAGGTTACATAAAATTTATTAAAAATTACTCTTTAACTTGATTTTCTCTAGGGAACAATTATTGAGATTTTCGATCCTAAGAATATGGCTTTATCATATGGCCCTCTAAGGACGTGTAGGGTCCAGACTTAATGAAATTTAGGAATCGAAAAGATAGGTAAGGGTAATTGACATCTTTTTTAGTTCGAAAATTTTTTTCTAACAATTTTATTTAAAACTAGGATATTACAAATATTTTGGAGCAACTTTCTTAATATCTGGAAATTCTATTTCTCAAATAAAAGAAGTGCTTTGTTCAATTTCATGTCTGTTTATATATACACACACACACATGGTGAATTAAAGAAAAATTGAGATAATAAGAAAAGAACAAAAGTAATGTATCAAGCCTCTGTTGACATAAAATTAAAAGAGACAAAAAAAGTTAACCATTTGACTGTATTTTAATAGACTAGTAATTCTCTCATATGTTAGTTGAGGAGATACTTTATAAAAAAAAGAGAGAAAAATACTCAAGTAGTGGAGTCATTAGTCATATGATAAGCAGTGCGCTTGTAACTCGTGCTAGAATCATCATATCAGATACTTCTCTTAAATGTGTTCTAATTAATTGGAGAGATCGGGCATCCTAAATTAACTAATTTATTACTCCCTGCATTCACAAATAAGTGTCCACGTATAAATATGCTCATGAATTAAGAAAATGATTGATATAGCTTTGATGTTAGGATAATTTAAGTATATTTTACTGAATTGCTCTTTCTATTTTCCTCTCTTTCTTAATTACTCTTTTTCCTCTATTTCTCTCTCCCCTATTAGTAAGGGTATAGTTAGAAGAAATTAATTAATATTGTTTTGATTTCTAAATTGGACACTTATTTGTGGTAAAGAAAAATCTTTAAAATGGACATTTATTTATGATCGGAGGGAGTAACAAGGAGAAAAAAAAACTCAATTGTCCTTCCCTCTATATACTCTTTTTCAATGTGTATACATTTACAAATGCCTTAAACTTTACAGTAAAACATCCCACCAAATACAAAGAACGATTGAAACAAGGAAAAGGCAGAAAATAAAAGCATTGCATAAGCATTAAGAACAAACTATATATTGTAGCAACCCCAAAGAGAGGTAGAAAGAGGAGGAGTTAATCAGCTATGTCAACAGATGTCAATAAAGATATTATTTTAGTGACTTTTATTTTTTTGGTGCATGTGATAGTTTAAATTGAGGGAAAAATCCACTCCAATACATGGCTAGGTCATGTCTTCAGGCTCATTGAGCATCTACTTAAAGAGATACTTGCATATCACCCATGGACGAGAAAACTTGAGAATTGAGTCCCAAGTGATGGCTATGTATGAGCAGAAGGTCGACCTAGTGAGCTAACTTCTTATGCCAATTTGAGTGACTTTGGAATGTGAAAGATATTGATGAACAATACACAAGATCACTGCTACCTTGAATGTTAGTTTTATGGAAGACATTTTCTGTTGAAAAATCACTAAGCTACAAGGCACACTAAGCCACTCATAATTAGAATTAGTCTTTTGGAAGATTCCGTCTTACAATATCATTCAAGGAGAAAAAACCGAGAGTGCAATTTTGTAGTCTTGTATTTTGTAGTTTTATATTTTGTGCTATTCATTTGCTGTGGAAAAGTCAAACTGTAGGCTTGCGGTGCGAAACTTCAAACCGTTTTGGGTGGGATAGAATTATTTGAAAAAAAAGAAGAAATTAAAATTACCACCGGGAGAACCTAACATTTGGTGCACACTATACTTTTTTTCTTGTATATATTGAAGCTAATAAAAAGTAAGACCAGTTTCATCTCATTCATCGGATTTGTAGTCGCATCTCAGGGGATTTCTCACATTTATGCAAAATACACGGTGCATGGTTTCATCATTCATCTAGAGCGTAGATGTTGTGAAGTTTCTTACTTAACTTAAAAGGAAGGTTCGAGGTGTTCACCTTCTCAAGCAAAATCCTAACTGGCAAAGACACCCGAGACTGTTGGACACTGGTCAAAAGCCGCCCCAAGAGACCCCAAAAATTTTTGGCGGCCCCAGGTTCACCTTAGTCGCTAAGCACATGACTCTCATGTAGTAATTTATTTCCTCACCTTTTTCTTATCATAGCCAAAGGTGCTATAAATAGGCCATGCTGGTACCTCAATTCCATCCACGCTCACAAGAAGCCAATCATTACACTTCCACCTTCTTCGTTTCATCTTTATTGCCACTGACAAACAGAATCCAAACTTCCACACCAAATTGCGCCTCAATCAATTGCCTTTTACTAGCGCTACCCATTTCTTGCTTCGTTATACAGAATCATAAGAATTACCCTAAACTCAAAAAAATTTGCTGAAATCTTCAAGGAAGGAAAAAAAAAAGAGGAAACCAAGGAACAACGAGATGGCTCTGATGTCAGCTTTCGTCAATTGCTTTGCCCCCTCATCGTCTTCATTAGCTAAGGTCTCAGATTATGTTGAAGGATACCAAGTGAAATCTCCTTCTTCAAAGAAACAAAAGAGCGAACCAAAATCAAAGGGAGCACCAATTGTGGTTTCTTATTTCCCAGTCAACACTTATCCCTCACGCTTGTAGGTTGCCTTAGTGTACATCTGCGCTTTTGTGACGAGGGTACTATGCTTCATGGAGCCAAAGGATGAATGATTATAGATGGGGGCTTTCTACCTTGTTCTGTGATGTGATAGCTAGAAATTAAATAAGAATATGTAATATTTCAAGAATTCTTTTATTTTATTTTTATTTAAGTTTTCATTGAGTCTTTTTTTTTTTTATTGTTAACAAATAAAAATTCATTTAAATTTATCTGAATTTAATTAAGTTTAATTCTTTTTTATTTTAAGAGTTATTTTGAGAATTGTTTTTTAGTCGTTCATCATATGCTAATTAAGAGCAATAAGGTGCATTACAAGTATTCAATTAAAATTTTATGTGTTCCAAATAATGTACGTAATGAAAATAAGTTCTTAATAAATCATAATCCCAAAAAAGGCCTAAACTGCATGCCGATAATTTAGTACTATAAAGCTTTTACAACATATGTTAAAGCCTATACAATTAGCACAAACAGAATTCTAGCATTACAGACTATAAAAATTTAAAATAGAAGTGAAAAAGGCGTCCACAATCTTTATCGATCTTCACATGACTTTGCAGTATACATGTTCAAAAACAACCTCAAACTCGCGAGACAATATCTTGACAGGAGTGATGGGGAGAATCTCATTTTCATATGGTGAAAATTGGTTGCCTTACCATCATTAAATTAAGTCATCAAAGCCTAAAAAGATAAAATAAAATGCATCAAGAAAGTGGGATTAACTCAAAAGATCAAAATAAAAAATCATTAACAAAACTATTTAAATAACCATAAATTCAAATAATAGCTTCACAGCGCTTAGAAAAAAATACGGTTCAATGAGCCAGGGACCCACCAATGTCTTGTAGAATCAAGTAATGAGAATTCTAGCCAGCACTTAACCTCTATATTAGATCTCTAACTGGTCGTACATGAACTAGAGACCTATAATGTTATATTTTAACAATTTGGACCTTAGAACTAATTATTTGTTGTCAGGAGCAACTTGAACACTGACAATATTGTTAGGGACTAATTTAAAAGTTCTTTAAAAAATTTCAAATAAAAAAGAGACAATAAATTTTTTTTATAAGAGTTAATCAAGTGTATCAAGGCCATTGTTGGCTTGAAATTGAAGGGGAAAAAAATTACTCAAGCCATCCAGTCAAGTGATAAGCAGCTGCAGCACTTGTAATTCAAGTCCAAAAATTATAATATTAATTAGAGAGAACTTCTCTTAAATGTGATATCAGTGAAGAGAATAGGCTTCCCAAATTAACTATTTTATTAAAAAGAAAAATATCTTATAGTTTATCTTCCTTGTAATCAATGCATATAGGTTAGAAGCTATTCTAGTAGCATCAATTAGAGACATGGAGAGGGGATCTCTAGTTTGAGATGTACTTGCCTCCCTCCATGCTATCATATTTATAGGGGATACATGGTTTCCTATATATAGCAAAATGGGCCTAGTGGTCCAATGGGTATAGGCTAGTAGAAAGAAATGGAAGGTGAAAGAAGTGAATGGAAACCCAGCCTTTGTGTTAGACATGCTTAGTGAAGTAGGAATCCATTCAAATGATCTCACTAGCCTTTGAGTAATGTCAAGTATGAATGCTCGAAATCAAGAAAGTGAATATGATTGGTTGGTGGGTTTGTTGTAGTTTATAAAACTAGACTAGTGATTGACTCAGTCAAGGTATCGGGTTACTGGGTCACTGGTTCAACCAGTAAATCACTGATTGAACCGGTTGAATCGGTTTTAATTAAATAAATATAATAGTATATTTAAATTACAAATGCATACATCAAAAATAAAATTTATTCAAATATTTTAAAGTCTCACTCAAATGAGAGTTAAGATCTAAAAAAAAAAAAATTATCTACTATGATTTGAGACTTGTTTGGATAAAGATATGCAAATGGTCATTTTCATAAATCAATTAAATAGTTTTTCAAATAAAAAATGGTAAACTCAAAGTCATAGCATTCTTTTGACTTTGTGTATGTGTGTTAGATTCCCTGTTCCTAAGCGAGATTACCTATTCCTAACCTATAACATGATCTTGTCTTGTTGTGGACCAAACAAAAAGCAAAATGCTTGTACATTTCTAAGGCCCACAATTGTGTTGGGCTTTTTTTTTTTAAAAATTAAAAAAAATTAAAAAGGTGATTTCATAGAGCATAACAAAGTCTCTCCTCTTCTCTAACGTACAAACCCTATCTTTTACACAGTTTGCACTTTCTCTCTCTTATTATCCGCTGCCTCATTACCTTTCTTTCACATTTTGAGTCTTTAATACACGTTAATGGGTTTTCTTTTTTCTTCTTCCCTCCCCATCTCTCTTTCTCCCTTTCTTCCTCTTTTATCCCCTTTCATTCAACTTTGCAAACATGGTGCTGGTTCAAGATTCGGTAGCATCAACTATACCTCATCCTCACCAGACATCACACAGAGCATAACTAGCAGTGGACAACTTCTTCTTCCTCTTCTCTTTACTTATTTTGAGATTGCTGAACTGAGTGAACCAGTGGCTTGTTAGGTCATTGGTTTTCTCAAAAAAACTACTAAGTCAAATTGGTTCACACCGGTTCTCATGTATATTCGATTTGATCTAGCGCTTGGACTAGTCACCCAGTCGGTTTATCAATTGGACTAGCTCGTCTGGTTCAAGTTTTAAAACATTAGTTTGTTGTATTGTGTCTTGTGCGCATTGACCATGAAGAGGGCAGTTTGCATGTAGATTATAGGTTTATTCACATGCAATGGGAAAAAATTTTACCTTCTTCTCACAAAGTGCCCCAAAATATTCCAATCTTAGTTAGTGTGATACCTCAAGCTCATGTGTCCTTGGCTAACCCTAACACAACCCTTAGGTACACCAAAACCCCCAGTTCACTGAAAACCATGTAGTAGCTAAAGTCTACACCTTTATGAAAATTAGAATCACTACAACAAGAAATCCTTGCTCACTTTTGCTGCAATGAACAACTACGCCAGACATGCTCGTTGCAATAAGGAATCATTGCTGCAGCGAGCTGGTGTGTCTATTAGAATCACTACAGTGAGGTAGAAATCTTTGTTGCAGCTAGTAGGCTCGTTGCAACTAGAACCCTAACCCTAACAAACATCCAAAATGACGTAGTTTTACTAAATGACACGTCAACCCTATAAAAATACCCCCATTTAGCCTCCTCTATTAAAACTTTGAACCATAACCTCCATTTGTCCTTTTTCCACATTTTCTCTCTTCCTCTTCCATTCTTACCCTTCTAAGCTTTAAGGTATGGATTGTTCATGATTTATACTAGGTTTCTCCTTATTATTCCACTTATATGAGTTAGGTATCATTGTTCTTGATTGTTGTCAAGTTTAGATGCTTTCCTAATGTTCACGAAGTCGTTCTAATGACCTTATAGCTATCCATGTGTTTATGTTTCTTCCATGGTAGATATTAGTGTCATTCCCACTCCCTAGAGTTCCATTCACTACCAGAAATAACATTGTTACTGACAGATTTTCAGGTATTACTGACAAAAATTTTCATTATCGACAGATTTATCGACCGATTTTGTCAAATGGTAATAACATAGTCGGTAAGTATCACCGAAAAAAATTCATCGAAAACTGTTATTGACAGATTTTGAAAATAAAATCCGTCGGTAATGAGCTAGAAAAATTCATCAACAAATTCATCCAGAAAAATAGCTATTAAAGGAGTTTTTTAATTTACCAATAGAAAGATCCATCAATAACTTTTGAAATATTTTTTTAAAAAAATTATTTGGATTATTACCGAAGGAAAAATTTGTTGGTAATCTTAATTTTTTTTTTGTTTTTTGTTAATTTTACCGATGGATTTTTCCATCGATAAGTAATTAATTTTTAATTTAAATTTTTTTGTTTTTATGATTATCGACAGAAAAATCCATTGGTAAATATAATTTTTTAACAATTTTCTTTTTATATTTAAATTATCGACGGAAAAATCCGTAGGTAATAATTTTTTTAATAAATTGGTCAATAATTTGAATGTTCGCTGAATATTTTCCATCTTATAAAATTACATATTTATTTAAAGCTAATTATAAATATGTAAATATATTTAATAATGAAAAATTATAAAAAAAAATGCTTAATAAATAGTGAACGCAATAAATTAAAGTCCAAAATATAAAATAGATTAAAAAAAATGTTAGAAAGTCTACATACAAAAATGTAAATATTCAACATATAAGAGATAAAGAAAAACAATAATAACCCAATTCAGGAGAAGTTGGTAGCATCATCATCATTGTCAGCATCAGCATCATCATCATCAGTGTTTGGCGGTATAGAGGAGCCTGCCTGCATCTTCTTCCACAAAAACACCATCTCTTTCTTCATCTGCTTTCTTAATCTCGTCTCCTTCTCCTTCATCTGCTTTTTTATTTCTATCTCCAAGGCCTTTTCCTTGTCTTCCATCTTCTTTTGCATCTCCTACAACTGGCGCTATCTCTTTGCATCTTTTTCTTGCATACAATGAAGTATTGCATTGAGCAGGTGAACTTGCTCATGGACCTCATCATTTTCGATAGTGGACCTAGTGCCGGTAAATACCCTAGTGACAAAGGTAGAGGAAAAATTCAGATTCTACTCTTTAAATTAAAAAAAAATTTAGACAAAACCTCTTTTGAAACTAAGACATCCCAAAAAATTAATTTGAATATATACATATATCAATCCAGTCAAATAAAATCCACAATACAATCAAACAAACACTTAAAGATCCTAAAACCGTTCTGGAGCACACCCCCTTATAAAATCACAACATGCATATCCTGCAATCTCTGCATACACAATCAATTTCCATAGTAAACAATGCAATGAATAAATCGAGGAAGGACCTTTATGCCTTTCCCCCCAGTCATGCAATCCCAATTTCCTACAACTCTATCTTAGAAATCATAAGTCTCTATCCTAACAACAATATAATTAAATAAGGAGAAGAAACAATTACTTACCTTAAAAGAGACAAAATAATAATATGCTCCGCCAAAGAAATACTCTAATCGGATTCGATGTTTTGTAATAAAATCAGTTACTTAAATTAATAACTTCAAAAGAAATACTAATGACCAATCATGATATATAGATAAAGAGAAATAATTTTCTATACAAAGAAAAAGTATTTAGTGTTTAATTTTAGAATTAATTTTACCAATAGTTAGCAAATTAAAGAGCAAAAATATTGTTCTTACAAAAGTGTTCCTTCCATTTTTGTTACAGTAGAGAGAGATTGGAGTGGAGAATGGATTATTGCCTTGAGAATGAAGAGGGGACACTCCTACTCAGAATGGTGGCGGAGAAAGCACCCACAACTGAGTGAGAGAGAAGTGAAGAAAGTGACTGACGCTGAAGGTTTGCTCTGGCACCGGGCAGAGAGAAAGGCCGCAAGGTCGCAAAATGGGCATTGGGTGGAAAGAGAATTCGTGTCGTTTGGCGTGCTGGGGAGTCGGCATGGGGTGTGGCAATGTCTAGGGGGTGGGGGGTCGGCTGTCGGGATTTTTACAGAGAGAGAACTGGGCAAAGAGACAAGTCATGACATTTTGCATGTGGGGAGGCGGTGCGAGGTTTGGCACTATTTGGTGGGTGAGGGCAGTTAGCATCCAGGGGGCGAAGGTCAGCGGCCGGGATATTTACAGAGAGAGAACTTGTAATACCTAGTATACACGTGTTAGTAGACAAGTTATATACGGCCTCAAGGCCCCCGGGGCCCACCTATGTTGTTGGGTCTGGGATTTCACTAAGTCTAGAGCCCTACACCTCCTTGGAGGGCTATATGTTAGAGCCAGATTCTTTGGATCAAAAGTCTAGTAATTGTTCTCCAAAGGGAAATGAATTGAAGAATTATTTTTAACGAATTTTAGGAAGCCTCTAGATCTTTCGTTTTTAGCCCCCAAGTTTAGAAAATTGTCAAAATTCCAGAATTTAAATTAGAACTCAAAAATTAGATTTTGATTGATTGGAGTGTTGATTTTTTAGATATTTTATTTGAATCCAAATGGGGAATATTTCCTTATTTACATTTATGTTTTAAAGTTGATGGAGAGTAAAATAAGTGAGTATGGAGAAGCCCATGTGCTAGAATGACAAAGAAATTCTATAGAAGCTGAGAACTGTTACCGCTATAGCGGTCATAAGTGCACAGTGGCAGGGGTGAAAAGCGGCTTGACCGCTATAGCAGTCATAGACTGCTATAGCGGTCCCTTTGAAATGTGTACAGTGCCAAAACATGTCGTTTTACTCACAGACCCCTCCCCCATTTATAAACCCTTCTCACTTCTTCCCTTTCCATTTTCTTCGAAAGAACCCTAAACCCCTCCCCCAAAGTAGATTTCTCTTTTCCTCTAAAATCTTGCTCCTCCAAATCAAGGTATGTTTATGTTGATAGATTTCGGTCTCTTTTCTTCCATTTCCTTCATGTTCTTAATATGGATAATTGTCTTATCTCATTGTTGTCAAGTAGGGGTGCTCCCCCAATGTTGTTAGAGCTAGATTGGAGTTATTTAAAGGATAATAGAGTTTGATCTTGAGTTTTATGATAGTTATAGTCAATATTGATGCCCTCCCGGCTCCCCAGAACTCAGTTGGTGTTGATATCATCACTTCCTCCCCTCCAAGTGAGTGGGTTTGACCCCATTGCCTTAGTTGTATCGTGATGAGTAAATTTCTTGTATTATGATTATTAAACCTGAAAGTAGAGATGAGATTATGATTTATCCATTATGTTGAAATAGCAAAAACTATGATTTTATGATAATGGCATGAAAGAAGTATATTTTAGAAAACTATAGGACCATGATTATTATGTTGTGTGCTATGGAAAATGTTTTGCATGTTTGAGAAGATATTTATTAAAGAAATTGCGTGATTTAAAGAGATTTATGATAGTATAAACTATATGTTATGGATTTAGGATTTTGCCATGCTTTAAGACTTGGTATTTTATTAATCATTTTTATTGAAATGTTAAGTTGAGCTATGTGGAATAAAGTATGATTTAGCACCATGAAGAAGTATGTTATTAGGGTTTTAGAGTTTTATGATTATGAACCCTTTTGGTTTAGAAGTATAATATTAGAGTTACCAAGTTTATGAAAAGATATTAGCTTAAAAAATGAGATTTTAGAAATTTAGTTTTCATGATACTCAGATGTATGGAATTCAGTATGATTCATAGCAATTGCCAGATACATATTCAGCGGTCTTGAAATCGGAATTCCTACAAGTGGTGAACCCTTGAGCTTGATTTCCACAGCCACAGTTATGCTAAAGTTAGATTGTTAGAGTTATGTGAGTCTAGAACTCTCAGAGTACTAAGATTTAGCGGCTTGTGTTTGCAAGGGACGGAGTATCCATCCTTTAGATTTAAAATGATTTTATTAAAAGAGTTAGAGTATAATTATAACATGATTTAGAGATTTTATGAATTTCCCTTAGTAATTCTAAGAGTAAAGTACTTATGTCTTATGGAGTTTTAGGCCTAGAGAAAAACCTAGAGTAGAGTTTTAGCGAAAATGACATATTTTATGAATTAGAGACTAGATGGTAGCTATAGGAAACAAACAGCGAGTTAATGGTTAAACCCAGATCATTAACCTTGGTATCAAATTGTCCTGAGAGGACAATCTCATGAAGTAAAGAATGGAACCTAGTTAGGTGTCCAATTTGGATCATAGAAGGATCCCAGAGATTAGAGAAATTGTTATGTCATGGTTGACATATATAACCAGAGAATTTATATTTTTGTTATGCGAGGCATAACCAGAGGTCCCTATTTCTCTAGGAGATTATTGTTCTTTATGTTTTACTAGAGATTATTAGCTATATAGCATTTATATTTACAGATAAATATGTTTTCTGAGAATAATTGATTTAAGAGCTATTATGTAAATATGTGGAAAATGATTTCTTGTTAAAGTAAGAATTTAGATATGCATTTCTATGAATTTATGTAAGCAGAGATATATTTGTTATTTAAGTTATCCCTATAAATATAAAATGATTTATGCTTGTCATATGTATATTATATTATATTTCTTGGTTGTCCCATGTAAGTGATGGGTGAGAGCTCACTCACTAAGTTCGTTGACTCACCCCTCTCCCTTATTTCATAGTTGCAAGTACAGTTTCAGTTTTAGCCCAGATTGGTAGATATAGTTCTTCCCATTGGTGAGCCTTATTTTGGAGTACGACTTAGTATAGGTTCATGTTAGTATTAGAGTGCTCCAGTAGATGTGCAGCTAGGATCCAAGTCATGCTTTATTTTCAGATTTAATATTAAATTTCAGTATTTGAAAAGTATGTATGTGTTGCCAGTTTACAAGTATGGATTTGAAATGGTAAAGAATGATTCGAGTTTATATAACATGCCCAAGGGGTGTGAATTGTGATTCAGTTTTCCAATGTTAAATGGATTTTCAGAGTTTGAAATTAAATACTTTCAGTTTATGAAATTAAGTGATATTTTAATTAGAGAAAATGCTAGAGATTTCAGAGAAATCATATTTTAATTATTATATTTATTGATAAATTAAGCATTTAGAGAGTCACGTCACCTAGTAGGATTATGTGGGGATGAGATTCCTCATATGTCGGTCACATTCTAAAATCGGGTCGTGACAAAACTGAGTGGAGAGAGAGGCTATGACCTTTCGCGTGTGGTGAGGAGGCCCGAGGAATGGGGGTGGGCGGCGGCCGAAAGGCGGGGGGCAGGGTTCGAGGTCAGGTATTTGCCTTTTTCAGAGAGAGAGAGAGTAGATGAGAAAAGTTATCATGATAATGAAGGAGTGAACAATATCAATAAAAGGATTACTAACAGATTTTCAAATTTTTGACGGAGAAAAAAACTATTGGTAATAGCAAAAAAGGGCGTCGAATTCTTTGACACTTTCTGACAGATTTTTCTGCCAAAAAAACTGTCGGTAATGTTTGCAAAAAAAATTTAAGAAATTATTTTTATTGACGAAAAATCCATCAGTAATACTAATGCTGAAATTAAAAAAATTATGTAAATTATCAATGGATTTTTCCATCAGTAATATTAATCTACGCAAAAGAATAATTAATAATATTTACAAATAGATTTTTCCATTGGTAATCCACACACCATATTTATCTAAAGTGGTGCGAAGAATATCGATGGCTTTTCTATCGGTAAATCTGTCGGTAATGATTAAAACCCAAAATTCTCAAATTTCTTGTTTTCCGTCGGTAATTCCGTTAGTATTATCGATGGAAAAAATCCATCAGTAACTCGCTTATTCTTGTAGTGATTGGTACTGACACTTCATATTCCACCCTTACAGATGAGTGGAATTAAACTTATGACTTTAATTTTTGGCTATTATGAGTGGTTTTCATGTAACGTTTGTACCTTCCATGAATTTAGAGATTTAGTTTGTTATGATATGCTTTTAAATTATGGAAAGATCGAAAAATTATGATTTTTACAACTTTTCATGAAAATACATGACTTTTAGAAAATACATGGGACCATTGTTGATGTTTTATGCCGTTTGCATAATCATTTCTTTTTAAACTGCTACTAGTAAGCTATGAAAATAGAGTATATATCCTAGGAAATATGATATGAACTGTAGAAGTTATGGCAGACACTACATTGAGATTTTAGCATGTTGACTATGAGTGATGATTGTATAGCAATTAGATAGAAATAGAGTTATAAATTAATGATAGTCGATTTGTTAACCTTAGTATACCAAGTTGCCCACGAGGGGCAATTATTAATCCATGAAGGACCGTTAAATTTTAGTTAGGTGCTTTTATTTGTAAGGGACTGAGCACTGCCTTACAATTATCTTGTATATTGTCTGTTTGTTAATTCCTTAGAAAAGATTATTATGTTTTCTTATGCTTTACATGAAATTGATATTATTACTATTATTATGTGTTACAGATAGTAATGATTTCACTGTCACATTATTATTTTTATATGTATTTTTTCTTGTTGTCCCATGTATGGTTATGGATGAGAATCCACTCACTGAATTTTAGGCCACCCTTCTTTTCCTCCCCTTTTACAAATTCAATTGTTGCTTCAAATCCTTGTCAGCCTCATCCTTAGAAGTAATATTACTTTAGTTAGGTGAGCTTCACTTTGTGGTGAAGCATCAGTTCTATGTTTCCCTAGAGTGCTCTATTGATTTTGTGAGCAGGGTCCTAGACTATGCATGGATATAGTATTTTGTTATCATGATTCAGATTTGTCATGTATTTAAACTTATGATTTCATGGTTTTAATTTTTATAAAGCAACTCTGTTATATTTTATTTCATGATTATGAATATTAGACTTGGTATACGAAATGGATTTAATATCTTGATCATGTTTTGAATTTACAAGTTTAAGAATGTTTTAGAATTAAAATTGTATTTAAATTATGCATATAGTGCAACTTAGCAACCATGAGGCTTACGTGGGGATGAAATTTTCCATGTGTCGATCACGTTCCCAAATTGGGTCATAACATTTACAGACATGGAGAGATGGTTTTTGGGTTGAGGTGTACCTTCTTCGCCCCATCCTCTGCTATCATATTTATAGGGCATATGGGGTTTTTTTGGGTTGTGAAGTGAGCCTTGTGGTCCAGTAGGTATGGGTTAGTATGAAACTTAGTGGACCATGTGTCCCCTGGTCTTGAGCCCAAAAGGCAAAAAGGTTAAAGAATTGCCTAGAGCATCAACCTAGTAGAAACTCGATAGGCTAGAACCTATACAATAAACATTACTGTAAAACATCCAACCAAATATGAATTGGAGTGATTAAAGCAAGGAAAAGACAAAGAAACTAAAAGCATTGCACTAACATCAGGAATCAACTATTGTAGTAGACAAACCTAATGAAAGATAGAAAGAGAAGGAAAAGTTAATCAACTATTGTTGAGCAATGGAATCAAAAGAAGAACAAGAACAAAAACACAAAATTTAACATGGCTTGACCTTGATTATCCATATTCGTGACTTTACAAATCTTTCAGTTCCTAAAAACTACCCATATAATGGATCACTCACACTCTTAGAGGATGTCTAAGCTAAGCAAACAAAGTAATATTTATAGGCTAACATTCTTGCAAAGCTTCAACTTTTTATCGATGTGGGACTTTGGTTAAATCCAAAAGAATCCCCTTCTTGATCCAAAGTCTTCCAAATCTTCACTTGCATCATCGTTGTACACAAAACACATGCTTAGCCTTCACATTGCCAAGAAAGAATTTCGAAACAATATATACTCACTTGCACTGTCGCTGCTTACAATACCTGTCGCCTGGCCTCCACATTGTTAAGAAGACCTTCAACATGAAGGACCCCAAACATGGATCCACAAACTACCATTCTCACCCAATTGACCTAAGCCATTGGGTCTAATACCGCTTGTTGGGCAGCAAAAGCAAATCCGACCTTCACTACTTATATCTATGACTTCACAAATCTTTGACTATCTGCAACTTGTGAATTGCTAAAGTTGCAAGTCATCCTTACAAATCTTTTCATCACTTGACCAACTTGTAAAAACTATCCATAAAATGGATTACTCCCATTCTTGGAGGATGTCTAATCTAAGCAAATAAAGCTATATTTATAGGCCAAGGCTCTTGCAAAATTTCAACTTCTTCTCAATGTGGGACTTTGGATTATTAAATCCTAGCAACTATATAAGATGTCAACATATGTGCATAAAGATAATTTGAGTGAATTTGAATGGAGAAAGATGATGAACAATATAAGATCACTAGAATGTTAGTTAAAGAATTGGCTAAACACAAATTTGAGTACAAGTTAAAAAGGTCAAGTCATAATAGTTTTTTGAAAAAATGTTAAAATCTATAATTTGGAGAACTAAATGTCGAAACTTGAACTTAGGAGATTTATCTAAAGTTTTCATTTGTGTGTTATTCTTATTTTGAATTCAAAAAAATCATTTAAGGGCAAAGGACTCCCTATTAGAACTAGTCTTTGGGAAGGCTACCCATTATCAAATAGGAGGACCACATGATAAAGGATTTGTTATAGGAAAGATTTTGTGTTGGAAACAAAACACTAAGTTGTACAAGACACTTTGCCACTCTTAATTAGAATTAGTCTTGTGGAAGACAACATTTTAGAGTGCCTTTGATGGAGATAAAAACAAGAGTGTAATTTTATAATTTATATTTTGTGCTATTTATTTGTTGTGAAAAAGTCAAACTGGAACTTTTGCTACATTTCGGATTCAAATTGCGATTTGCAATGGCTTATGCGGCCACAATATTGCTAATGCGGCCACAATATATTAGTTGCAGTTGTCCCCGCAACCACATCGGATCACAATTGCGTGGTGAATTGAAATCCTAGAAAAATTCGCAACGTAACGGTGATTCGGCTGCAACGAAATGGCATTGCGTTGTGGCTATACTGTAATGCAACAAACCTGGAAATTGAACATTTGTGCCATTTCTAGATTTCTATTGTTGCATAGCCTCAACCATCATGTGGTGGTGAAAGGTAGAACTAATATTCGGCACACGTGATGGCGAACGGCGACAGTCCCATGAACAGGGAAGAAATCGAGAAGTGGAGGTGAGAGTGGAGTTGAGGAAAGGAAAGGGGATACAAAAATGAAGTTCAAATAATGCTAGGAATTAGTAGAGTATGTCTTACAAATTGGGTTTTGTTAGGGAAAAAACTTCAAAAGTTGATAGGGCTGCTAGGTTTTTCAAGAAGAAGAGAAGAACGAGGAAGGAGAAGAAGGGTGTAGAGGTGGAGGTGGAGGTGGAGGTGGGGGTGGGTAGGTGGGTTTAATCTTTTTCTTTTTTCTATTTTTATGTCTGTGTTTATTAGGTGAGATGGGCCGCAACGGACATGACTATTTTATTTTTAGTATTTTAGCATTTTATTTTGGAAGTTTGAGTGAGTTTGGGAATGTATAGGGATTTTATTTTTTTTAACTTTTTTTTGAGTTGTTATTAATTGTTTCACTTTTTTAATGAATAAAGGGGTAAAATGTGGAGGTTGATTTTCTTTTTGTTTAATGTGTGTTTTTCATTTTAGATTTAATGGATGAGTTAGTTGAAAAAGAAAATAATTATATTATTGATTAAGATTTTCTTCTTAAAATTGAAGGAATATAAATTTAGCAATAAATGTGTAATATTTTATCTAAAAATCTATAATTAAATATCATAAAGTTATAGAAATTCTACTTTTATTGTATGATAATTGTTCTAGAAACATGAAAATTCTGTATTTGAATATGTTGGAGGTATAAATTTGGATCAAATATGTTGGAAGCATGTTATTTTTGTACCATAATTGTTTACTTTTTTTATTTTGCATATTGTCAAAAAAAAAAAAATCACATTACAATGACCGTAATTCGCATCGCAGTGGTCACAATGGCCATAACCACAATGAGCACTTCTGCAATTTAGAACATTGGATGGGATTAGACTTATTAAACAATACTAACTATTGAGAAAAACCTAAAATTAGGTATACTTTTTTTCTCCCCCATATTATATTGAAGCTAGTAAAAAGGGAGACAAATTTCATCTCATTCGTCGAACCTGTAGTTGCATCTGTGCATGGTTTCGTCATTCATCTAGAGCATAGATATTGTGAAAGTTCTTCTCAACTGACTAAGGAAGGTTCGAGGGGCTGACCTTCTCAAGTAAAATCCTGACTTTGCGAGTAGGCCGCCCCTGAAGACCCCAAAGAATTTTCAATGAGCTAGTGGTCCCAGGTTCTCCTTAGTCGCTAAGCAAATGAATCCAATATGGTGACTTCCCCACCTTTTCCTAATCATAGCCACAAGTGCTATAAATAGGCCACGTTGTTACCTCAATTCTATCCACGCCCACAAGAAGTTAGCCATTACACTTACAACTACATCATTTCATCTTTGCTCACTCACAAACAGAATCCAAACTTCCACACCAAATTGCGCCTCAATCAATTGCCCTTAACTAGTGCTACCCATTTCTCGCTTCATTAGAAAGAAGCATAAGAATTACCCTGAACTCAAATAATTTAGCTGAAACCGTCAAGGAAGGAAAAAAGGGAAGGAAATCAGGGAGCAAAGATGGCTCTGATGTCAGCTTTCTTCAATTGCTTTGCTCCGGCAACTTCTTCATCAGCTCAAGTCTCAGATTATGGTGAAGGATACCGAGTGAAATCTCCTTCTTCAGGGAAACCGAAGAGGGAACCAAAATCGAAGGGAGCACCAATTGTGGTTTCTTATTTCTCAGTCAACACTTATCCCTCGCGCTTGTAGGTGATCTTATAATGCATCTGCGTCTTTCTGACAAGGGTGCTGTGGTACATAACTGTATATGCTTCATGAAGCCGAAGGATGAATTATTATTAGCGGCGGCTTTCTATCTTGTTTTGTGATGTGATAGCTAGAAATAAGAATATGTAATAGGTTAAGAATTCTTTTAATTTTTTTCTATCCAAGTTTCCATTGAGATTTTATTTTATTTGTTAACGAATAAAAATTCATTTCAATTAATCTGAATTTAATTAACTTTATTATTTCTACTATTTTGTCATTCATCTTATATGCTGATTAAGAACAATAAAATGTATTACAAACATAATCTAAGGGGTCCCACTTGACACTTTATAAGATATGATAGGATAAAATAATACAACATATAATGACTTTATCCATTGTTTAGTGCAAGCAAATTATAAGCTTATCCATTAAACCTCTGTTGTAGGTTAAAATGATAGATAACTAAATCATTTAACTCTTATTTATGTTAATTTTAAATATATATATATTACGTTAATTTTGATGTACATGAAAATAATTTCAAATAGTTGTAGGTTAATTTGAAATGTTATAGAGATGATATATATAATATGAATTTAAGTTTGATGCATTGGCAATGTAAATCTTTTTTATATAATTATCAAATCATGTATTGTTATATCAGCATATATGATTAATTAACCTTCATCCACACTGCTTAAAAAAATCAAGCAATGAGAGATTTGATTGGATTTACTTATAACTGTTGAGTTTTAGTATAACTTTTTAAAATTGATGTAAGTTGAACAAATATCTCATAATTTTTGCAATTATATTAACTCTTCCTAAATGTAGCGTTAAATGGTTCAAGCGGTGCAATCTACATATGATATTAAATATTATTTTAATTTATGTAAAATGATTGATTAATTTTAATATTTGAATTAATTATTATGTTGATTATTTAGTTAAAATATTGAGTATACGGATACAATCATAGTTATTAAAACCTCACCAGACTGGCCATGTCACCCGAGTCCACAAACTCAGACTCGAGTAGAGAGCAGTTAAAATGTGATCAGGATCAGTTAATTCAGTTAGCTCATTCAGTTGGTAGTTGCATATTGGATTGATTTTGTTATGTTAGTTAATCTGTCATGACCCGATTTGGACACGTGACCGGCACGTGAGGAATCTCATCCCCACATAAACCTTGCGACCTATGCATTACTTTATATGCATATTTAAATAGGAAAATCCAAGTAAAACAAGATTGCTTTTTCAACATATAAGTTCCCTTGTTTCGGAAATCAAATACAGATAGCAAAAATCTCATCGCCAATATAAAAAATCTGAAATCGTAGTATCATCCATACACAATTTACAAATATACATATCAAACTACTTTTGTCCAGTGGCAACTAATTGCATTAAATACAAACCATAGTACGATTAAATATGCAAAATACAAAATAAGCTCTATATAAATCAGGACTCCTATTTGCAATAACACTAGAGCACTCTACAGAATAAAAAATGCTTCACTCAAGTGAAGCTCACCATTGAAATCTCTATTGCTGCTGGGAAAGAAGTGGCTGGGAAGGACTCGCAGGAGCTGCTGTATCTGTAAATAGGAAGAAAGGAGCGGGGTGAGTTTTTATACAAAAACTCAGATAGTGAATCTTCACCTGAAACCTCCTTCATGGGACAAGAGAAAGGATACATAACGCACATTTGTAAAACATTTATATTCATTTTACATAATAGGTAGAAAACCACAAATTTACCAAATACACAAAAGAAAACTATAATAATCTTCAAGATGCTACAAAAGAGAACAGACTATCATGAACTGTGAGGTGGTGCTCAGTCCCTAGAGAATATGAGCCCATAGCTAAGATCTTAATTGTCCCTGGTGTAACATCCTAATTTTAACCCAATACTCTTAGAACATATTTAGGTTAATGATTAGGTTATTACTTCTTAGTCTCATTCTTTGAAATCTTTCTTTAAAATACTTAGCGGAAAATACGGGTTAAGTTTTTTACAAAAATATAAAAGCAAAGTGAGAGCCGTGTGAAACTTGGACAAGCGTCGATGACAAAGCATAACTCAAATATAAAGAAAGCGCAACCATGAACATCAAATAACTTCACAACAGTAAACAATGGCACATCAAAGATAATACTTCATTAATATTCATAACTTGTCCACCTAGAGGTGGGACTTAGTTTGATATAAGATAATGCAAATACAACAGAAAAAGAAATACAACAAAAATGTAAATACAAGGAAAGCATAAATAGAAACACTCCTACCCTACTGCACCTAAAGTGGATAACCTCATAACAAAGAAGGTTTATCCTATCTATACGTGGTGTGCGCACTAGCTCTCCCTAATAGACCCTACATCGTGGGGGATGATCCCTAAGCGAGGGTATGTAACCAGGGAACTACTCGAGCTCCTTGGACGTAAACAAGCGGATGGGGGAACAGATGCAAGGTGCATGGATGTGTACTCTACAACGGGGGCACATCTCGGCTCTCTTCGCTAACCTCAGCTGATCATCACTCCCTCACCCCCTCATGCCTAATAGGGAGTGGGTAGAACTCTCCGAATATATGTGCGTCGACGAGTCCTCGGATGGATCCCTCTTTGACCTCCTTGATCGAGGCACATACTACGGGTAGTCACGTACGGCTGAGGCAGATGGGCGAGTGCACCAGGTCTGCTCGTCACGGGGGCAGGTGCACTCGAAGATCAAATCGTCACCGAATGGAGATGTCGGGGAGAATCCAAGGCTCAGATAGGATAAGTGCGAAGGACGCCCCCATGTATATGAAGACTTGAACGGCGCATCATCCCTAAAAATGATATGATCCGTGGTCTGGATCAAAATGCACTTCCTACGTGGGATTGTCTATGACCACTACGAATGTCGCCATGATATGAAGATGTGACGGGAGAGAAAGAAAGAGAGTCAGAATCTTACTAAAGAATCTCAGTAGGGTACCTCCTATCTAGGGTTACATCATCAACATCCTCAGGAACATTGGGTTTATTATAAAAAGGTGAGTCATGCATATAAAGTTCATTATTAGGTTTATAAGCATAATTATCTAAGGCTCGTTCCTTTTAGAATGAATCTTAATGCATGAATGCAACATAGTAAGGCATGAATGCGTGCCAATACATTATGTAAGCAATTCAATAAATCATAACATCAAACAACATATAATTGGTATAAAGTGGCATATTAACTTTCAAGTGACACTTTTATCTTTTTTCAACTTTGTGACTTAAGAACTTCGTACTTAAGCATCATGGGGCCACCCTAAAACATCATCTAGGTTATGAGCTCATACCTTAACTAGTCGTCATTAGTTCTTACTTATCCTCTGATAAGCGAAAATCATAAAAATAATCCCGACTTTTAGAGTACGGGCTAGGGGGCTTAAGGATCGCCTCTCATAGGAATATTTCCTTCTTTGAAACACTCTACTTGCATCTAATGCACAACAAATTGTTCGCTTTGGTAGGCTGCATCCACTCATACCCTTACAGTTTTGCCTTCTCCCCACCAGAGCGGGAGAAGTACGTCTCAATGCTACGTCACATTAGGACTCAGTTCCTGGGGTCGCTCGGCTGAACCAGTGTCACCCAGGACTTTATCCCATATAATTTTCAAAAACATTCTCAAGTCTTTAATTTGACGGAAATTCGGCAGCATAACAGCTTTATACCGAATTTCTTTCAAGTTTCCTTTATGCCACACTAACTCATAATACATGTACTTTCTCATTCAACTTCTATAATCATAATAGACTTAAAATCACATAAGCATACTCATCATAGCACATGTATCATCACAAACATACTTGAATGATAAACTCAAGTCATCAAAGATTCTATAGTGTCTTATGCTTTGACCCTTAGGGCCTTTAAACTTGAATTCTAAGTTCTCTATCATCACAATCTAACCTCTCGGGCACCTATGGGTTCACAACTAAGTAGTCCTCACTCATTTCTATGATCATAACCAACTCTAAACCTCAAGAGTGTAGAATCTATGCTTTACTAATTACGGGTATCTAGGAGTCACAACTTTGACTCTTTCTAAGTTCGGTATTCTCTTAAAGCACCAAGATCGATTCCTAAACCAATTATGAATGATCCCTACACATTTACACTAATTATGAACCATTATTACTAATGTTATCCTTGCTAGAATAGAATCCAGAATTTCCATTTTTAAGGGATCTAGAAATCTCATTTTAATTCTTTTCTAGTTACTAACTTATCTTAGCTTTTTCAAATTAATTCTAACATCAAGTATACATGAATATACACAATCTAACACAATAAAATCATCAACATACAATGGGCATAATATCAAGGCAGAACCAAAAACATAAACCTTATATCATGCATAGAATTTTCATTTCTAACACACATAACTTACTAGTTTCTCTTGGAACCTTTTTAAATCTTCTAAAACTCATTTGAAAACAATTTATTTCACTAAAATCATCATGAAACCAATGATGGCAGTAGCTATTTCAAAATAATCTCAAGAGGGATTTAAATCATAAAATCATGCTTAAACTATTCCTCGAGATCATCTATGCTTAAGAAAATGATAAAACATAGGTTTTGGCACTTGTGACGAGATGAAACTCACACCAAGCTCATCATCATCACATGGCCGAATGTAGTTCTAAAACATCTTCCATTTCCAAGTCTTTACTTGAGATACCAAGGGACAAGTCTTTGAGCTCTAATATTCTTAGGTGATAACAAGAATATAAACATGCTATGCACTTCATTTTTATCTTTATTAGAAAGTAAAGTGAGAGCTTAAAATAAATATGAGATGCAACTCATTTTTATGATTAAGATTAGGTGATGACTTGAAAAGTAAACATGAAATGCAAAGCTTGAATTTAAACATGATAATGCAAGTTCATTTCTTTATCTTTGAGAGTTTAATGATGACATAAGAAATAAATATACTATACAAGGCATAAAATAAAATATGAATGCTAGTCCATTATTATATGTCATTAGAGCTCATACAAGACTTTAAGGAAATCAAGATCACAACCCCAATCATAATCTCATCAACATAAAGCAAGCTTGCAAGGGGGTGTTGTTCACGTTATAAAGCAAAAGTGAAATTAACGGAAAAACTAATAAGAGAGATTACCTGCACAAAGGTTCTTTCGGATTAGAATTGTTCATTCATTGATTCTAAAGATAAAATTATGGTGGTGATTGCTTCCATTAAAATGTAAATACACAATGATGGCATAATTCTACTTAACGGCTATACAATCGCATTCCCGTCAAGAATTTAACTGAATTAAGGAACTAGTAATTCACTATCGTGACCCTATGAACTTTATTTAGTTTGAATAAAAATTATACCAACCTAATTTCTAACGAAATTAATCCCAATTCCTTCCTTTACAAATAAACACCACGTCAAGGAAACAATTCTAACAAAAATAAATTGCATAAATCTATACAATTGATAATTGAGAGAATTGATAAATGGAAGAAGGAAACCAACCACAATTAACGAATAAGGTACGAGAATCTCGTGAACAGTTCCAATCTTCAGTCACTCTTGTGCATGGTAAAAGAAGTTACTCTTCCATGGGAAGAGTCTCACAATCAAAGATGTCTGGAAATTCCAACAAGAAGAACTGAAAATTGAACAATAATGTCAAAAACCTAGTCTAGAGAGAGAGTGAAAGACAGAGAGAGTTCGCTATTCGAATTAACCTAAAAGCTACCGACACTCCCCTAAATTACGAAGAGAATGGAGTTTAAACGTCGAGAGCGAGAACGTCAGTGAACACGGGAATTTTCAAATCCACTTATGACCGCTATAGCGGTCTTTAACTTTTCTCGCGTGGTGCTGCAGCTGGTTGCTCGATGACCGCTATAGCGGTGTTTGACCGCTATAGCGGTCTTAGCTTTTGCTCACATACGTTGCTGCCACAAATCCTTCCCTGATGACCGCTATAGCGGTCTTAACCTTGCAAAGCTCGCTGATCCTTTCAATTGGAGAGAAATTTCAAGATCTTTTACCAGCCTTGCTTAGCAGTTCACCAATTGGAAGTCCTGTTACTCAACATAGCTCACACAAAATGGTTAATAGCACGGGTAAATTTTCAAAAACAATTATTTATCAAAAAATGATGCTAATAACCATGAAATTACTTGACAAAGCAATATGAGGACAAAGTGCAAACTCACCAATTAAGCATCAATTAAGTACAATTCAAATGCAAAATATTCATAGTTAGGATGGAAAATGGGTGCATAAACGCAACCCATCAAACTCCCCCACACTTAAACAATTGCATGTCCTCATGCAAAACCGACAATCAAGCAATGGTCAAACGTCAAAGCAATCAAACCATCCGCAAGCTAACTACTAACGACTCACAAATCCTAAACTTGACACAAAATAAGGAAGACAACTAAAATGTCAATTCTAACGAACTATGAGGAAACAAGCATAAAGGCCAAAAACACACTATCGAGCACCAAATCCTTCCAAGCATGACTTGCGCAAAAAGAGAGCAAACAAGGAAAATTTCACTCATAACATGCAAGGATCAAGGACATGGGACCTCACAAGTCTAGTGTTTACCGCTCAAGTCTCTTAAAGTGCATTGGCTCAGATTTTGACACTCAAAACTTCTCAAATGGAAATGCATTACCATAGGCTTGCAAGTCATCTCACTCTCCACTAGTTACACACATGCATACACAACTCAAGAGGGCTTATTCAAGGTTGTAAATCTGGCTCGTAAGGGTTAGGAAATATCAAAAAGGCCAGGCAAAGTTAAACCTAAGGCTAAGAGAGCAAATGCATATGCACAAGAGCAAAGATGCAAGAAGGTGCAATTTCCAAATAAAACATGCTCAACAAGCCTTATTTCCCACAACTTAACCAATTCCCCATAACTTTTTATTCATAACAACTTTCATTTTGCAAAATTTTCTTTTTCTTTCCCTTTTTTTTTTATTTTGATTTTGTTTTTTTTTTTTTCATCATGCATATTTATGTACCTTTATTGCCACACTTCCTTTTGGAGCTTCTCTTTACTAGATCACTCACTCCCCCACACTTAAAACAATGCATGTCCTCATGCAACCCCTACACTTATGCTCAAGCACATATGGAGGATGAATAAATGCTCTCCTAAGCTTAGAGGTTAGGTAATTTCATTGTTTTTGCTTAGGTTATTAATGTGCTAAAACAAAAGAGTGGTCATTAAGGCTTAAAGTGGGTGCAAACAAGGGCAATATGGAGGGTTGGCCGCATGGTCAAGTAGCTAAAAACAAGAAAAATGCCTCTATCATCTTAATGCATGCACATGCTAATGACAAAGCTTCAAGAAAGACCAAAGGCAAGTTCTGGAATGCATAACCAATGAGAGAACACACAGTAAAACAAAATAAGAATGGCATGCAACATATCCATCCATGAAAGGTTCAAAAGCTCAACCAAGGGTTATGTCCATATACTCAATCCATGCAATGAAGATCAATTTACCAAGTATGCATTACACAAAGCATAATTCAAAGTCAAGCAAGTTAGGAAAAGTGCCAAATGTGCTAAAAGCCAAGCAAGTAAATCCTTAATAGTATCCATTGAATGACACACAACACAACTAAACAACAACTAACAACCTAAAACTAGTAGCATGTGAAATCCTACACTATACATGCTTTATTGAAAACTAAAGACAGAGAACTAAAAGAGAAAAGGTGATGAGAACTCCCTTATGGTGGCTTATGCTTGAACTGATCTCGGAGCTCCCATCCAAGTTTGCATCTCCTAGCTCCACCTGGGTCCCATATGGTTTGGACCATACCACAAGTCACTGTCTCACTCAAATTTCTGGATCCAAATGGTGAAGTCTGTAATGCAATCGTTAGAGCCTTGAAGCTCCTCCCATCTAGAACATCCCAACAACAAGTCACTCCTATTGGGAAGGGATGCATGTTCCCAAAAGGAAGCTTCCACTCTCTTGCTACTTACCTATCTAGTCCCCAAGAATTGTGTATTTGGTCTTTTGCAAGCACCTCACATAAGTCTAAGAGCTGAAAATCATTCTTTAAAATACCATGCTCATGCGGCCCAAAAATAGAAACATATGATCGGCCCCAACTATCCATCTTTGGCTTAATTATAGCTGGAGATAAATCTCAGCTTACATCAATAACAACATTCCCATTGGTGTCTGGCACCATAGGTGTTCCTTCCAACATACCAAACTCATCATTAATGTAGATAATGACAGGCTTCCCTTGAATGCCAGCCTCAATCTCATGGCATATGGAGCATATATAACCATCATGACAGGTATGGCATACAAACACTTCCCTATCATTCAGATCCATGCCAGGAAGTAGAGGGTAAAGATCACTCAAAGGGTCAACAACCTCTGTTTTCACAATCTGCTCTACTTCCAAAGAAGCTATAGGGAATGGAGTTTCCTCAATCGTCTCAATCGGGGGCTCCAAGGCAAAATGGGATTGCGCAGGGAATTCCTCATACACCTTCTGAATCGCACTACCATCCTTTCAATTGATACCGGTGGTGGCTCCTCGAAGATAATCTCTATATTAGACTCTTCATTAGACTCCCCTACAAGTGCTTTAGCCAATGTATCTTGTGGAGCCTCAACTACTTGCTCCAGGACATAACAACTCTCATCAGATAATGGCCCCATAAGCTCTTCAATCATACTAGAATTCGAAGCTTCAATCCTCACAGCTGGCTCTGATGATGGCTCTTCAACATTTGGCTCTTCATATGGGATTAGAGGTTGGGATAAAGAGGCTTTATAGTCATCCCAGTCATCCCAATTAGCACACAACTCCTTGCACATTTCCAACAATTGGTCCCACGACAGTTGGGTTGATGGTTGAGGTAGATTGTATGTGTATTGGGGTGGTTGATGGAAGGAAGGTGGGTAACATGGTGGGTATGGGGACGTGTCTAATGATGGTGGCCCAAAATATGGATGTTGGTAGAAGTCATGGTAAGGCTCATAGTATGGGTATGTGTATGGCTCATGGTAGGGTGTTGGATTTGGTTCAGGATATGTTGGAAGTGGTGGTGGTTGGTAATCTGTGAATGGTTGTGGCTCAAAACATGGTTGTTGGGTTTGCATTCCCTTGACATATTGCTCTAGGAAGCACTTTATCTCATTCAATTTCTCCTCCAATCCTTGGTAAGGATTATTCATGCCTATCCATTGCTTGCAAAACCATAAGAACCATACTCTTGGAAACTAAAATAAGGGTTAGTGCTCATGTTAGCTCAAGTGGAAGTGAGTAAAATAAAAGAAAATGCAAGAGGAAATGAAAAGCTACTCTAAAATGACATAAAAGAACTAATAAAAAGCTATGCAAGGTATTGGTGGATGATGAGATGCAAAAAAAAAAAAAAAAGAGACAAGCATGAAAATAAAATATAAAAAAAATGCAAGAAAAATCAAAATAAATTGAAAAAGTGGTGTAAATGGTAGAATTTGGCAAAAATAAGGTGGGGCTCACTAAAGCGAGTCTTGTTTAGAATGCCCAAAATACTTGGGATACAAAGTTTCGTAGCAAACTGAGGTGATTTAAAACAGGACATCACCTATTTTTAGCACCAAAAACACCGTAAATGACCAAAAAAGCCAAAAAAAATAAAAATAAAAAATGAATGAAGAATGCAAGGATGCTCAATTATGCGCAGGTATATACAAGCCTATTAGCACCAAAATAAATTAAAACAAGAAAATAATAAAACAAAAGGAAATAAAAATAAAATTAAATAAACAAATAAAAATGAAAATAAATTAAAACAAGAAAAAGAATCAATTAATTGATTCAAATTGCAAGGGGATGTTGTTGACGTTATAAAGCAAAAGTGAAATTAACGGAAAAACTAATAAGAGAGATTACCTGCACAAAGGTTCTTTCGGATTAGAATTGTTCATTCATTGATTCTAAAGATAAAATTATGGTGGTGATTGCTTCCATTAAAATGTAAATACACAATGATGGCATAATTCTACTTAACGGCTATACAATCGCATTCCCGTCAAGAATTTAACTGAATTAAGGAACTAGTAATTCACTATCGTGACCCTATGAACTTTATTCAGTTTGAATAAAAATTATAGCAACCTAATTTCTAACGAAATTAATCCCAATTCCTTCCTTTACAGATAAACACCACGTCAAGGAAACAATTCTAACAAAAATAAATTGCATAAATCTATACAATTAATAATTGAGAGAATTGATAAATGGAAGAAGGAAGCCAACCACAATTAACGAATAAAGTACGAGAATCTCGTGAACAATTCCAATCTTCAGTCACCCTTGTGCATGGTAAAAGAAGTTACTCTTCCATGGGAAGAGTCTCACAATCAAAGATGTCTGGAAATTCCAACAAGAAGAACTGAAAATTGAACAATAATTTCAAAAACCTAGTCTAGAGAGAGAGTGAGAGACAGAGAGAGTTCCCTATTCGAATTAACCTAAAAGCTACCGACACTCCCCTAAATTACGAAGAGAATGGAGTTTAAACGTCGAGAGCGAGAATGTCAGTGAACACGGGAATTTTCAAATCCACTTATGACCGCTATAGCGGTGTTTAAGCGCTATAAGCTGCCTTTAACTTTTTCTATGGTGCCGCAAACGGTTGTTCTCACGATGACCGCTATAGCGGTGTTTGACTGCTATAGCAGTCTTAGCTTTTGCTCACATACGTTGCTGCCACAAATCCTTCCCTGATGACCGCTATAGCGGTGTTTGACCGCTATAAGCGTCTTAACCTTGCAAAGCTGCCGATCCTTTCAACCGGAGAGAAATTTCAAGATCTTTTACCACTTTGCTTAGCGCTCACCAATTGGAAGTCCTGTTACTCAACATAGCTCACACAAAATGGTTAATAGCACGGGTAAATTTTCAAAAATAATTATTTATCAAAAAATTATGCTAATAACCATGAAATTACTTGACAAAGCAATATGAGGACAAAGTGCAAACTCACCAATTAAGCATCAATTAAGTACAATTCAAATGCAAAATATTTATAGTTAGGATGGAAAATGGGTGCATAAACACAACCCATCAAAGCTCTAGAGTTTTAAGTACCTAGGTTACAAAGAAACCTCATGATCCTTTGAAGATCATCATCAAGCTTGAGGAAATAAACTCAAAATAACACTTTAAAGGAAAAGGAAAGAAAGGAACTGAAACTTAAACTAAGTAAAAGAGAAGAAAAATACATCATATTCTTTATTATGTACCCAAAACCCCTATCTAGAGTAAATTGTAGAACGTGCCGGCCAACTTTAAGGTTGACAAGGGTAGGCCTTGGGTTTATTAAAATCCTTATAATTATTTTCTTAAGTTGAAATCATTAGTGAGCTAAGTAGTATATAAAGAACTTGGAAAAAGAGAAACTCAAGCTTTAGAGGTCTTTTTGAGATGAACACAAAGTCATCATCTAGAGGCACTCATCATCAAGCTATCATGAAGAACAAAATAGGCCTTGAAGGTCGAAAATCAAAAGGAAAGGATAAAGAAGAAGCCGAAAAGTGAACCAAGAGAAGTTCATGGAAACAACATTTTCCTTCAAGAACAAAACATTTTTGAGTGAAATAAAAACTTTAGAACAACTCCCTACCAATGAAATCTTGAAGGAAGAAAGAAAACTTGATCTTTGCTTGCAAATGAGAAGACAAAAATCTTCTCTAGGGGATGATGATGATTTGGCCGAATGGAGAGAAAAGGGTAGGAGATGTGTTTTGTGTGAGTTTGTGTTTGAGGATGAGAGCTTATGTGTTTAGATGATGATTCAAGGTGGTGGTGTGGTGGTTTGAGGTGGTGATATGGTGGCTCAAGGTGGAGGGTGAAGAAGATGAAGAAGAAGAAGAAAGCTTCTTGGAAACTTAGAGAGAAAAGGAAAGAACTCAAGTTGCTCTTGAAAACTCAAAGCTTTCCAAATGAACCAAAATGATTCAAGTGCATCCAAGCAAGCTATTTATAGAAAATCAAAACAATGGGAGTGAATGGAGGAGGAGTGGCTGATGGTTCCTCATGGAACATGAGGTGAGATATTTTCATTTTTGAGGCATGGTGAAGCATGGTTTGAAGTATGGTGAGTATGGTGCAAGGTATGGCTTCAAGCATGGCTTGGTGTGGACTTGAAAATTCATTTGAATTTCAAATATTGGGCATGGAGGAGGTGGAGTAGTAGTGTGGTTTTAGGAGGGAGGGAGGAGAGATTTCTTTTGTTTAATTGTGGTTTAGAGATGTAATTATATGTATCTTAGATTAGGTTTATGATTAGGAATTACTAAGCAAGTGTTTAGGTAACTAAGAAAGTAATTAGGAATTTCAAGACATGATTAGGGAGTGCTCATACATCATTAGAGGAATTTAAACTCATTTTATGCATAAACAGTTGTGGACACAATTCCTTAATTTAAGAAATTGGAGAGAGAAAATACTATTCAAGATTCTATGAATAGAAATCTTGAATTTAAAAAGAGATTTAGGTGTAATCTAAGCAATCTTAGGTTCTAATGAACTTTAATAAATTATTTTGACTCTAGATTAATTATAGAAATTAATTAATCTTCTATTAGAGCCTAATATTGCTTAGGTTTGCTTAATCACGCGATTAAGCTCAAAAACACTATACTAGGGGCAAAATCGTAATTTTGCACAAAAATGCCCGGGACCACTGGGACTTAAACTGATGTTACGAAATATATGAAAACATCATTTAAAATTATCTAGAGAAGTTTCGGGCTCATCCGGCACTTATACCCGCGTAAAAACGCTATAGGGGTATTTTGATCATTTTGACCCGAAACCTCAGAAAATGAGATTTTTGATTCTGGAACCACTTGAAAGTCATCTAATCCCCTTCAAATATTGAGTTGGCCCTTTGAGGACTGCCGGATTGGCTATCCTCGAATTCTGGGTAGAAAATGACCTCAGGGGCATTTTAGTCTTTTTTACTCAGATAGAAAAATCATGCTACACTTCAACTACCTCATTTGATCTAGCTACTAGTAAGCTTACCCCCGGTGGGCCTTGGTATACCAAGGTTAACTGTATAGTTTCCGTTAACTCACAGCTCTGTTTCTCTCAGTAGTTCTTAGTTCCAAAGCAATCTTTTTACAACATTACACAAAGTTTCCTATCCTAGGGTTTCAAGCTTTCTCAAATAACAGTATCCAGTATATCAGAAATCATCAGGTCAAGAGAGTAGCTTTCAATATTCAAAAATCATAAATCAAGTGTTCATATTCTCATTTCAATAACAATGGTCCCATGGTTTTCATAACAAAATCTATAGTTCATGTCATTTGAAAAATTTCATTCTTAAAGACTTGAATAATCAACAAAACCTCTAATCCTTCCATAGAATTCTCTAAAATCATCATATAAACCATATTTTCATGCAAATAGCTCTAATGCACAACATAGAGATTACAGGTTTGAACCTACTCACTTGGAGTGGTAGAACGAATAGGAGGGACACCAATAGGACCTTGGGAGGTAGGAATAGTACCACTATCTGCCAGTAAAGCAATAAAACTCTAAATCAATATCAGAAGGACCCTATTCTAACTCCTATCAATATGGAGGAGCACTATGACCATAGGACAAGAAGGAACCCAAGATTAACTCTAAGAACAAGAGAAGAACAGATGAGATAGGAAGGGAATCTAGTAAAATCTCTTACCTTTGAACATTGGAAGTGGAAGAATGGTGTTAGATTGATGAAAATGGGTGAGAGGGAGATTGGAGATGAGAGTTCTCAGGTTTCCTTGGGGGAGAGGTGTCTTTTGGCCAAATGAAGGTTCTGGACCCCAAAATGGGGTTTTTAAGTGGTCTGTTGAGCGTTGCAGCAATCACTAAAGAGCGTGAAAATTGTCTCCCGCACTGCCTTACTTTTCATATGACCGCTGCAGCACTCACCAGAGAGTATAAGAAACTTCTTACAAGCTTCTTTGTTACTGGCATTTGCTGCTGCTAAAAAGTCTTTGCAGCTTCGCCAGAATAGTTTTTCACTCTTCAGAATGGTCTCTTACTCTCCAGAATGGTCTCCGACTCCCCATAATTCACTTATTAAATCATTTATTTTATTTCCTATTAACTTTTAAACATAAATGTAAATAAGGAATTACCCCCCATTTGGAATCAAATAAAATATCTAAAAAATCAAAATCCTAAGGAATCAAAATCTAAATTTTGGGTTTTAGTTTAAATCCAGAAATTCATACAATTTTTAAAACTTTGGGGCTAAAAATGAACTATTTAGCGCATTCATAAAATTAATTAAAAATCATCCCTCAACTTATTTTCCTTTTAGGAACCATTACTGGGACTTTTGATCCAAAAAATATGGCTCTATCATATAGCCCTCCAATGACGTGTAGGGTCTTAGACTTAGTAAAATTCAGGATCCGAATTTATCTAAGGACACTTGTGCTGCTCTACACTTTTCTAAGTAACAATATATCTAGGGTATTACATACTCACCTGATCCAATTAGTTTGTTGTATATTGAGTGATGTATATAAACTGAAGTATGCCACATTGGAACTCACTTCTTCCAATTTTCATCTTCTTGAATAATGCAGAGAGAATCATCTCTTCCAGTTGCCATTTTTGTTCTTGCTTTCTTGTTCAACTAGCTAGCGCTTATACCATTTTTACATGGTATTAGAGCTTCATTATTGGAGCTTTGCTACACAAACTCTGTCTACACAATAGCTGAACCAACTCAAGAATCCATGGAGAATCAGCAAATTCCCATCCCATCGGCAGTTATTAATCTCTACATGTTGAGCAAATTCTAGTTGTAGTTCTGGGAAAACAAGTGCCCAATGCACCACATCAAGTTCCTTTCTTTGGTCAAATTCCTGCCTTCAACAGGTTCTAGATAGGAAATCAAGGCCTGTAAGTTAGATTCCAATCAATTTTTTCCCTCAAGTTAATCTGATGATGAATCAATTTCTTATGATCAATTCAACATACAATCCCATGGCAGATCCACTGAGCCCAAATTTCCTGCATCCAAGTGAGAATCCTGGTACTTCTTTGATTTCTTTAAAATTAACTGCTCAGAATTACCATTTGTGGGCTAGGTCTATCAGGTTAGCTTTAAAGGGGAAGAACAAATTGTCTTTCATAGATGGTACTTTGCCTAAGCCTAGTAAGGATGATCCATTGTTTCTTGCGTGGGACAAATGTAATACATATGTAATGTCTTGGATTTACTAATCTTTGAGTCCAGAGATTATGCAAAGTGTAGTGTAGGCAAAGATTGCTTCAGAACTTTGGAAGGATTTGAGAAAAAGATACCATCATGGTGATATGTATAGAATAGGTGACTTACAAGAATAGATGTTTGCAGCAAAACAAGGGGATGTGTTAGCCACAACATATTATACCAAGATGAAGGGAATGTGGGAAGAGCTTGGCAACTTCAGGCTAATTCCTGAATACCCCTGCATTAGTAATTGTTCCTATGTGGCCTAGGAGTGATAAGGGATTATAGATGATGTGACTACATTGTTAGATTTCTTAGAGGTTTAAATGAGCAATATGGCCAAGCAAAGTCTCAGATAATGCTTATGAAACCTCTACCAGATTTAGATGAAATCTTGTCCCTAATGGCCTAACAAAAAAGGCAACTGAACAATGAGTCTAAGGTGCTACTCTGCTAATGTTGCTAATGGTGCTAACAATTTTGCTGTAAGAGGAAGAGGAAGAAGATGTATGGGCTAACCTGCCAATTTTAGAGGAAGATTTGCTAGAAGCAGAGGCACTTCCACTAAGATATGTTCCTTTTGTAGAAAGACTAGTCATTTGGCTAATGCATCCTACAAAAAGCATGGCATCCTTCACCATCTCAAGCAGAAACAAGGAACAATCAATCATATAGCAGCAGCTGAGAATGATTCTGTTGAATTTAGCAATGGTGAGATCAAATCTCGACCAGTGGAAGCAAGTATCAAGTTTGAGTTTCTGTTTACACTAGAGCAGAGACAAGCTTTGATGGCCCTACTATAACAAGAAGAGTCGCAAAATTCTCACACTATTAACCAAGTCACCACTCTTACCAACAACCTTACAATAATAGATATTGCATACATCATGTCACTTGCATGCATAAAATCTGACATATGGATCCTTGATACAGGTGCCACAGACCATGTTACATTTTCTTTGACATCTTTTCGTAGTTACCAATCAATCAAACTAGTAGAAGTAAGACTACCCGGTGGAACCATAACCCAAGCTAGTATATCAGGAACTATACTCTTTTCTGACCAATTATACCTCACAAATGTCTTGTACATACCATCCTTTAGCTTTAATTTGATGTCTATATCAAAGGTAACATCTGCATTAAATTGTCAATTTATATTGGACCTTATATCTTGTAACAATCAGGACTGCCCTACCCTAAAGATGATTGGTGCAACTAATCTTCATGGAGGCTTATATGCATGATCAAGATTGGAAATGCATGCTCACCTCCATCACAAAATCCCCACCAAGTTCACAACACACACATTAGTGCAGATTCCAATTTGTGGCATCATAGGCAATGACACATTTCAGATGATAAAATTGTTGTATTAAAGAGAAAATTTCCATACATTCATTTTTCTGCCAATAAGCAGCCTTGTAACATTTGTTGTTTTTCTAGACAAAAAATGCTACCCTATTGTACTAGCAACACTACTTCTAATAAAATTTTTGGTCTTGTGCACATGGATATATGGGGTCCCTTTGGTGTCACTTCTATTGCTGGCTATAAATATTTCCTTACAATAGTTGATGATAAATCTAGGTTTACATGGAATTATTTTCTAAAAACAAAATCAGAAGTTGTCACTCTCATTCCTTTTTTTGCTAACTTGATATCTACTCAATTCAATATAATGAGAAAGTGCATAAGGTCTAATAACGGACCTGAATTCAAACTCACTCAGTTCTACAACTCCGAGGGCATCCTACATCAAACTAGTTGTGTTGAGACCCCTCAACAAAATGGCATTGTTAAGAGGAAACATCAACACATCCTAGGAGTTACTATGGCACTTATGTTTCAATCAAACATTCCTCTTTGCTATTAGCACTTTGCAATAGCACATGCAATACACCTTATCAATAAACAACCCAGTTCATACTTAAATAACATCTCATCCTTTGAAGTTTTATACAACCAATTACCTAATTTGTAAACTTTAAGAACTTTTGGATGTTTAGCATATGCTTCTACATTAACACACAACCAAAAAAAGTTTGATTCAAGATCAAGAAAATGTGTTTTTCTGGGATTTAAACAGGGGACAAAAGGTTCTATTTTACTTGACAGTAGCTGTAATGACATATTTGTCTCAAGGAATGTTGTTTTCTATGAACATGAATTCCTATTCTATAAATTTGCAAATACACCATCTGAAGTGCCTACCTCTGATATCATTCATCTGACACAATCACAAGCCCAAATAGAATCATAAGAACCCATGTTCACAGCCACACCTCCATCTTAGCCAGTATCTCCATCAAATATGTCAGATTAGCACACACACAGAACATATACTAGAAAACTAGCAAAACCATACAGAACCTATTATCATACTTCAACCTATAGAATCTGCAATATTTCCACCCTCTCAACCCAGCACAGATCTTAGAAGATCTACTAGGCCCAAAAAGCAACCAGCAAACTTGCAGGATTATCATTGCCTAGTAGCCACCAAAGTATCAGCAACATCATCATACAGGTCAAGGTACCCTATAACTAATTACATGTCATACTTATCCTTATCTCTCAAACATTTGCATTTCTCTTTTGCCATTGTAAACTCCAAAACCATTCAGAAAGTATGAGCCTTACTGTTTTGAATGACAACAAAGCCAATTTAAAGAAAGTACTTTGAAGAATGACTAATGGCCACCTTGAGTTTTTTTGACTAAGCTTAATAGGTGTTTTCGAGATGCACTATCAGAATTAAGCGAAAATAATTTCACTTTGCATGTGCAAACATATTGTTTATTTTCTCTTGTGGGAAAAGGATAAACTTAGATGAAGTGAAAATTATATCAAGAAAAATATGATCTTGTGCATCAAGGAAGCAAGCTCATCAAAATAGAATCAAGAAACCAAGTATATGGTCGTCAGAAAGTAACACTGAACTTCAGAAAGAATGGCTACAATGAAGATAACATACAAAGCCTAGAAGCAACATGTTACTCAATCTTCAATCATCATAATCATGGATTATTCATTATCAAAAGCCAATATTGAAGATTAGAAGATAAATGAATCAACAAGGAAGTAGCAATGCTCTTCAGAAAGTTTGCTTTATAAAAAGGGAGGGAAGACGGTTAAATTTGAAATTCAAAATAAAAAAATCAAACTACTCTCTTTTCACCAGGATATCATTCTTCAGCATCCTCGATCAATTGAGAAAGGCTCATTAAAGAGTTCAAAAATCATGCTCAGAAAATAGATTTTGATAGACTTCAGAAATCTCAACTCATCAATGGCTTCTGAAAAGGAACTCTGACACTAGACGAGCTACTCTTCTAGATTATGTTTCCAATACTCAATTTGATGTTTGACACGTGTTGGTTGGATAGAAGATCAGGGACAACGGTAATAAAGGGAAATAATCTATAAATAGAGATGACTGAGCTTCCAAAGAAAAAAAGGAAAAAGTGAGAAAAAAATGCTGAAAAATTCTTTCCAAATCCCTCTGTGAAAAACAACTGCTAAATTCCTTTGTACATTAAAATCTTCTTTCTAAATTCTAGATTGTCCACAATTTCTTCTGAGGAAGAATTAGTAGAAAGAAGTCACTCAAGTAGTTTTAGATTCGTCATTCCACATTCATTCTAAAAGAAGCTTAAGTGCAAGATTGTTCAAACTAAATATCAATCTTGAATTGGTTGTATCCTTGATCTAGTAGTGATCGAAAGTTGAATAGCTTGAAGAGGCTACTGCAAAACTAGTTGTTGTTGTGTTAGTAAGTGTTGTTTACTAACACTGGTAAGAGCTTGGGAAGGCTACTTAAAGACTATCATGTATTTTTATCTGCTCAGGTTAAGGAAGATTAGTGAAACTTAATGGTCACTGAGAACTAGATGTAGGCAAGTGTTGCTCAAATCAGTATAAAACTCCTAATTCGGTATCTTCTCATCATTCACTTCTTTATTTTTAGCATTTGACTCTACATAAATATTTTGATCATTATCTCTTATTGTTAATCTATTTACTCAAACTGCTTAATTTAGAAAGTTACTTTCTGAAAAATCTAGCCTATCTTCCACTACACTTCAAACTCAATGCTTGATAGATTTTTGCCATAAAATCTCAATTTTGAAAGTATGAAAAACATAGCACGATTCAACCCCCTTTTCTCGTGCATTTTCTCACCAACAACCATTTCCTTTAACCCCGAACCTAGGATATTTGAGGAAGTGTAATTCACCCTTGTTGGCAAGAGGCCATCTCGGCTGAGCTCTCTGCCCTGGAACAAAATAGAACTCGGTCTCTTATTTCATTTCCACCTGGTAAGAAAGCAATTGGGTGCAAACTAGTGTTCAAATTTAAATTTAAGCTAGACGGGACAGTTGAAAGGCATAAAGCACGGTTGGTTGCAAGGGTTTTACCTAAACGGCCAACCTTGATTATCTAGAGATATTCAACCTAGTGGTTAAAATGACCACATTTAGGCTATTACTTGCAGTGGCATATGCCAAAAATTGGTTTGTACACCGATTGGATGTTATCACATCATTTCTTCATGGTGAAGTCAATGAAGAAGTCTACATGAAAGTCCCACTAGGCCTAGATGTCCATAATACTGGTATGGTATGCAAACTTCAGAAATCCCTATATGGGCTCAAGCAAGCTAGTAGTCAGTGGAATGCCAAGCTAACTTCTGTACTTCTCAGCTCGGGTTACATCCAATACAAGTCTGATTAATTCCTTCTTTACCAAATCTACTACAGGTGGTCTCACTGCAATTCTAGTTTATGTAGATGATTTAGAATTGATAGGTGATAACCTTGCTGAAATTCAATATATGAAAACCTTAATAAATGACAAATTCAAGATTAAAAACTTAGGAGACCTCAAGTACTTTCTAGGGATGGAAGTTATATTGCTAGGAGTCAGAAAGGGATATCTCTCTACCAATGCAAGTATTTCTTGGATCTACTACAGGACACTAGAATGAGATTCGAAACGTGTATCCACTCCCATGGACTACCACCTGAAACTGTTCAAAGAAACAGATCCGCCTTACCCTGATCTAGCTACATATAGAAGGCTAATTAGGAGACTCATCTACTTGACACACACCTGACCCGACATATGCTATGCAGTAGGAAGACTCAACTAATTTCTGGATTGTCCATGTACTAACCATTATCAAGCAGCTCAAAGAGTTCTTAGGTACCTTAAAGGTTCACCTGCAGCTGACCTATTTTTTCCTAGCTGCTCAGATTTGTTGCTGAAAGGGTATGCATACTCTGATTGGGGAGCTTGCCCTAATTCCAAAAGATCAATCTCTAGGCAATGCTTATTTCTTGGTGGAGCCTTGATCTCATGGAAAAGTAAGAAGCAACCTACTGTTATTAGATCTTCAGCTGAGGCTGAGTACAGATCACTTGCATTAGCAACTTGTGAAGTACAGTCATTGGTATATATGATGCAGGGTTTTTGTTTTCCAGTTCAGAAACCCTGTGTCATCTATTGTGATAATCAGTTAGCAATGCATATTGTAGCCAACCCTGTATTTCATGAGAGGACAAAGCACATAGAAATCAACTATTGAGAGACAAAATTCAGGCTGTAGTCATACATTTGCTGCCAGTCCAATTTGCCCATCAGATAGCAGATATTTTGACCAAACCACTAGCTCCTAGTCCTTTCTAGAGCATTCACTCCAAGCTAGGAATGTTGAAATTTCACATTCCAGCTTGCAAGGAGGTGTCACCCGAGTCCACAAACTCAGACTCAAGAGAAAAGAGTGGTTAAAATGTGATCAGGATCATTTAATCCACTTAGCTCATTCAGTTGTTAGTTGCATATTGGATCAAGTTTGTTATGTTAGTTACTCACTTGATCTAGCTAGTTTGTTGTATATTAAGTGATGTATATAAACTGAAATATGATACATTGGCACTCACTTCTTCTAATTTTCATCTTCTAGAATAATGCAGAGAGAATCATCTCTTCCGGTAGCCATTTCTGTTCTTGCTTTCTTGTTCAACTAGCTAGTGCTCCCATCATTTTTATAGGCTAGTTAGATCCGGAAACTGATAAACTGGCACCAGTCCAGTTCAGTTCACTGTTTTGATTAGCTAAGCATCAGAATTGGTTAACCTTGGTCAAGAGTGAATTGGGCGAGCCATAGATGAATTGGACTTGTGAATGGTGCACTTGTGTTCCTAAGGTGGAATTTAATCCAGTGCTAAGCAAGTGTAGCTAACACTAGGCCACTTACTTTGTTGATACATTATGTTGCTAAGATATATATATATATAAAATATTTTTTTGTATTAAATTATTATTTTTCATATTGACTTAATTAAATCTAATTTAATCATAAATTTACCAGTTGAACCAATTATCGGATGACCTACTGCCTTAACTGAGTTAATAATCGAGTCGAGCTTGATAACTACGGCTAAAACGAGTAGCTATGAGTTGAAAGTTTGAGCCCTATAACCTAGAAGATAAACATGTATGTATATATTGAGTGCTATTTTAAAAGGTGCGAGGAGGATCATTGCAAAATCAGGAGTGTTATTTTGACGCACTGGGCGCGACACATACGGCGACGCATACGTACGGAAGGGGAGATGCTTAGTATGCACTATCATGTTGAGGGAACATGATGGAAAAGAAAAAAGGGAACTTATCTCTCTCTGCTCTCAACCTCTCTCTTTGTAGGCACGAAGAAAAGGAAAAAAGGAAACTTCTCTCTCTCAGCTCTTAGCTTTTTTCTCAGCTCTCAGCTTCTCTCTCACACTGCCATTTCTTATTTTGTAATAATAATATAATGTGATACATGGATCAAATTTAAACTTTGAATTCTTTATTTAATTTATTGTGACATACCTGTAATAGATAAAAATTGAAGAATATTATTTCTATGTGAAAAAAAAATGTCACCTTTAAAGTGAGAAAGTGAACCAATCACCCTTAATTAAATTATATATTAAGAACAATGAAAGTTATTGATGTTTATTAAAGACAATTTTTGAAGTATCGTCATACACTAAGTTGCTAGTTGTGGACACATCTTTTAATAGAGGTTCAAATTGTGATTTGCCACACGTAAGCGACATAATCCTTTTGCCATCCCTAATATTTTTTACAATAACATTTTTTTAAATGTAATTTTAATACCTTTATATGAAGCGTCATTGATTATAAAGTTGGTAAAATCAAACATAAACAGTAAGTTAATATATCCTAAAGACTTAAACAAAGTTAACAAGAATAAATTCAAAATATGATCCAAACATTGAAGTTTAAAAAAAAAAAATTCACTTATTCATAATTAAAAAGCACCTCAATTAAATTTTTTAAAATATCTTTATAATACTTATTTGAAAATTATGTTAATACAAACATTACAGTAGATATAATGAAATCAATGGCATTTCCTTCCTGCGGATAGTCCGAATGCTGAATCAAAAAGGCCATGGATGAAGCCTTTGCAACCAGAAAACACCAAATAACATTGAAACTTAAGAGGAAGGACAAGCAGAAAATGGCTTCGATGAGTGTAATATCTGAGTCATACAGGGGTACGTAGCATATTAATTAATTCAGCAAAATATATTCCTGCAGTTAAGGATATTAAAGTCACTGGTCATAGTTTCTTTCCATGAATATAAAGAGATTTTGCTGATCCAGCTCAGATCCTTCTTAAATTCCAAAGATAAGTCTAACTCCATGGAGACTGAAGATGAAAATTTGCTAAAATAAACTCCCTTGCTCTTGAAATTGGGATAAAAATATGCTAGCTAGGCTGAATGACAACTCAGATCGCACTAAGCCTCATTCAATTGAGATTAAATAAGTTAAATTATATATGATTCTCATATTACTCCACTTAACCATTTTAAGTTTTAAACAGCTTTCTTCATATTAAATGAACTTACACCTTTAACCTAAATTATTAACAGAGCTTCTATTCTGTTGCATGCGTGTTAATATTGCAACTGCCATTTCTTAGTTTGTCTTATAGCTGGAATGAGTTAATTTAGACACATCCCCATGATCTGTTTAGTCACTTCAAGTGAGATTTCCACTTTAAGTGAGATTTCCACAAGATGCTTTTGCAAATTTTTATGACTAATTACCATCAAGTGGAGAGTATTTATAGAGTGAAGGAAATAATAAAAAAGGGCTTAATAAACTCAGCCTCTAATAATATAAATAAGGAAAGATGACAATGCTAAGTAATGATACCCTTTTAGAGGTTATCATATTCTTAAAACAAATAGTTAAATTAAATTTTAATATACTGTTAATGTAAAAAAAATTACATAATCATCTAATCATATCTTAATACATTATTAAAGTGTTCAATTTTGCAATAACTCCCTCAAAAGTTACATATATAATGATACTTGATTGGTTGACTATGTAAAATATTTTACACTAATAATATATAAAAACAATCTATTGTTTAATTATAAAATATTTTCTAATGGTTTACATTGTAGTTTTTTTTTACAGTATTCTTTTAGATGGTTGATGAAAATATAGGATGCAAACTTATTTTATTAACTCATATTTTTTTTGTATGAATATCATAAAACATATGTGTTTTATAATAAATTGTTTGGTTATAAAATATATTTAATTATATTTTTGTATTATACTTTTAGAAATTTGTTGACAGTATACTTTGGATTTTTGCCATCAATATTTATGTATGGCGTATGAAATTTAGTATGAAATTTGAGTTTAGAATTGGAATTGGATGACGCAATTTCAATCCGAATTTTTTTATTTAGTATAACATAGTGAATTGGAATTATAATTTCATAATTAAATTAATTAAAAAAAGACTAAATAGACACTTTTTCTTTTAAAATTTCTAACTTCTATCTTCTGAAGAGCCAATTTCAAAATTTAATAAATATCTCTCTCCTCGTTAAAGTTTGCATAATTTTTTCTTCTTTCTCATTTATATTGTAATAATTATATAACAATTTAAAACTAAATGTTATGCACATTGTGTGCATTATAATTACATTAAATAGGAAGTTAGGAGCAGGCACACCGAAACTTTAGATAAAAATAAAACAGACTCAAAATAATGTGCACTCACCAGTGATTCTGTGGGGCTCCAGTGGTCCTTGCTCTTAGACCAGCATAAGTAGTACCATTCACAGAGTTGCCAATGACCTCCTGCAAATTTATGTTTGAACACAAATAGATTGAGAATTCAACCCATCAAGTAAAGCACATTATGATAAATGTCGGAAGATAACTCACCCACTCATGAGCTTAACAACAAGTAACATGTTACATACAAGAGAAATTCCAGGCATCTCAAATAATATGATACACAACGTGTACTTGACATCGCGCAACAATGTTTATTAATTAACTATTGATAAGAATAACCACTCTTTAGCTTAGTCAGGCCTACGATGAACTAGATCAACAGTGGCACACAACAGGGAGGGCTGGAGACTGCAGTAAAAGCGTCCCCACAGCCCCTTCTCAGCTCACGGGACAGTGGCTGATCAATTGAAGGGAGAAGCTGCGCGCTGTGGCCCCCTCACAGCGCACGGCACAGTGGCACACAATAGGGAGGGCTGGAGACTGCAGTAACAGCGTCCACACAGCCCCTCAATAAAGGACATATATGCGTGATTCGGTCAAGGAGCTACTAGGAACAGAAAAGTCAAACAATGTGGTAATGGAGCATTCCAAAGATGGTTCTGGAATAGCTGCTGGTCTAGCTTCAAACTCCATGTATAAGCATTACTTTTAGTCTTCTAGGGGCATTTATTATCCTCATAGCGACAAAAAAAAAAATCTGAGTAGTTCAAGTATTATTTAATTATTGGAACCTTTGAATAACCATCGACTAAAAGAAATTGAAGGAATAGTCCAACTATCACAGTATAAAAACTTCCCTTGTTTTGGTAAAGTTGGAGCCTTGGAGGTAAGCACCTACTATGATAAAGGAAAAGATGACTTCGAGAAGGTTGAAATTTGAATATAATTAAATATTGCCATACAGGTTTCCTTAAGCCACAGGTAAACTTGATAAAGAATAGTTCTATTGAGAAAAAAAGAAAGTTATTGCTTACTATGTGTATACAAATAGAGAGGTTGAAATCCATAGATGAATAATATGCTCCTTGAAAAGAGTTTAATGTACAAAACAAAAACATTTAAGATCTTGAATGAGTAATCACAACCTTATTTCAAACATGTACCATTGGTTGATAAAGAAAAAATAAGTTAATAGAAAGAGTCAAGATTTTAAACCTTTCTCCAATTTATTTAAGGTCATCAAAAGGGTACTAAAAACACTGAAAATCTTGTTTTCATTGTTCCATCCCATCCAAACAATTCAAAATAATATATAAGCTCATTTGGAATGTTCTATCTTTCAAACGAATAATAATTTTTTTTTTTGTTGTAGTATAATCCTAACCATAATTTGTGTACATTTTAACTTATTCTCACTTTAAATTGGAGCAAATTTCTTCTCAACTTAGTAATTTTTTTATTTATTGTAAGAAAAAAGAAATTATTTTTAATTTGAAGTCAATAGCGTAGCCTAGCCTCGTCTCCGTCATTACACAGTAGCAGCACTCCCAATTAATTCAGTCAAAATAAAAGTTAAAAAGAAAAAAAATAAAAGAAAAAGGAGCTGGAAAGTAAAGTCATTCATCTCATCTCATCTCATATCGTCTCGTCTCTAGTCTAGCAGTTGCGGGTGCAGAGTTGATTGTAAAATTCACCTGCTTCAATTCAATATTTTCTTCTTTCAATATTTATCATTGGAAATGATGATTTTTCATTCTATCTCTTATAATCTCTTTTCATCTTATTCTATATTATCACTTTTTATAATTTTGGTATTGGAAAAATTGGCAGATCCGATTCATTCTGTTGCAGAACACGCAGGGGAAGACCCGTTTAGCTAAATACTACGTTCCTCTGCAAGAAGCAAAGGTCGAATACGAGGTTTGTACCTTAAACCATGTCTACACCATGATTAGGCTGTGTTTGGAATAACTAATTTCAAATTCAAAGACAGCTTATAATAAAAAAAAGCTTCCTTATTGTTGAGAAATTATCAATTGCCAAACCCGTTAAATTCTCTTTAATCCCCCTTTTTATTTTATTTTTTCAGGTTCATGGCCTTGTCGTAAACCGAGATCCCAAATATACAAACTTCGTTGAGGTCCACAACTTTCTCGAATTTCTCTTCTTCTTTTTTTTCATTTTTAATGTAATCTTTTGCTCTCAAAAAGTTGAGAGGACTTTTTTGGCTTTCCATAGCGTAGATGTACTAATTTGACATCATTTGTGATGAATGCTCCTTCATTTTATAGGCAAAAAATAGTGCACTATAGTAATGTGCTTTGATATACTTTGGGTTCATATTAGGTTATAATCAAAAGTTGGCTTGAACATTGAAATTTTTTAAAAAAAATGGATTATTTCTCGAAATTAAGCTAATTTGTGTTTGGATTAGTTTATTTTAGACTGAAAAATGACTAATAGAAGTTCTTGGAGACAGACAGCATGTTTAGTTTCATGGTTGGAGGGATTATAATCGATTCTAAAACAATAGAATTGATTTTGATTTTTTAAGAACATGGTTGGTTTCAAGATCCTAGAATCAATTATTGCTTTGATTGGATGAGAAGTGAAAAATTGTTACTTTTTGTCAAAATCACTTTTAAAGAAATTATCAAATATAAGTAAGTCACTTTATTTTAAAATTATTTGTACAATTGTAGAAACAAAGAAGGAAAAAAGTGACTATTATTCAAAAATAATCAAATAATCATATGCCAAACATGCATTATGTCTTTATGATTTTATTATTATTATTAGATTTTTTTGTGTCTGTAGCTTTTTAAAATTTAATGTCTTTTAAAGTGGTTCTAACCTGCTACGCTCCAGATACATCTTCACGATCTACTTTTATGGTACTCACGCTCTGATAAAATCCTTACTCATTGTTTAATGGTGCTTTTGCAGATACGCCCCCATCATAATTCACACCGCACAAGCTCATGAAATTCAAGGAGGGAAGGCTAATCATGTATCTGACTCTCCACCCGTAACGAGGTACTTCATTGTACTCCCCTTGATATAGCTATATAAGCTATACTTATAAAGTAATAAAAAATAATAGAAACGCTAGTAGAAAAAAAAATTCTAATAAAATATTTATGTTCTTTAAGAATTATAAGAAATATGGATACTTCGCATTAAAGTCTTAAAAAATAATTATATAAATGTAAATGACATGAAATCTTAAAATAGGGTAAAATGTATTTTATTTTCTTAAATTTTAAATTATATTCAATTTACATCCTGATTTTACGAATAAAAGCAGACTTTTTGATAATATCTAAAAACTTATAGAAAAAATTTTATTACTATTTATTACATATTTATTTGAAATATTGATGGGTAAATATTTGTCAAGAATGTAAATATTTTCACATAAAAATATTTCAACCAAAAACTGTAAAAAGGAAATTCATAAATAAAAATAAAAGTATTAATTAAAATAACAGAGTATCTTAATCAATAAAAATAAAAAATTCATCAAAGATATTTTAAATTTTCAATAAACAATTGATAAAAAGGGAAAATTTTTTTGTTTAAAGTAACATTATTTTAAAATTTTTATTTAAAATGTTTTGTCATTTACGTTTTTGTTGATAACAATTCATCAAATAATTAAATTCTCTTTCTTTAAAAAATTATTATATTTATATATTTATTATTTCTCTTTCTTTATTAACACTATAATTCTATGAATCCAGTATTCTCTTTCATCATTAAATTATATAGAAAACTATTTCTCTTTCTCTTTCTTTTGAAAACTGTTTTATAAAACTAAACTTATGTTAAATTTAACAAGTTTTATTCAGGAAAAAGAAAAGAAAAACGTTTGGTCAATTCAATTAATTTAGTAACTCTGTCAAGTAAAATCTTATCCTCAAAAAATGTGAATAGAAAATATTATTTTTGGAAAAGCTTTTTTTTTCCCTAATCGATTGGTCAACATAAGTTAGGTTAGCTAAAACGTAATGAACTTTTGGATGCTACACAAATAAAATAGAATTATAACAAATAAAAAATAGAATTATAAATTCAATACACATCTTTTAACTACAATACTAGTTGAATTAAACAAAATCATAAAAAAAAATTCATACATTAGTACACAATTACATGTTTTCTTTCTTTTAATGATACAATACACAATTTCATCAATCAATGGGTCAAATTCCGATAACCAATAGAAAATCCCATAAATATGAAATCTTCTCCCAAAAAAGAAAAAAAGGTACCAAGTTGCATAACATGAAAAGTTGGCAAAATCATAATGAAAAAAAAGAGGACTGGAAAAATAAAAAATGATTTCGTATATGAAGACATGGTGCACTATTGGTGGTGCATTTGTGTGTTGTGTGTGTTGGTGCCCACACAATACGTGTTGGACACACGTTGATATGTGTTTAATTAAAAAAAAATTTTAAGTTCAGATACACACCAAACATAGCTAAACATGACTTTTATTCACTGTGGATACATCATGGACACACTTGAATTTTTTTTTTCAAAATTTTTTAATACCAACATGAATCCGAAATCAATTTTTTAATACCAAAATTTTCCAAAATTTTTATTTTGAAAATTATTCAATTTATAAAACAATGACAAAAAAAACTAATTAGATAAAAAAAATTATACAACATACCAAAAAAATCCAGACAAAAAAGCAATTGTACAACAAAATAAAAATTGGGTGTCTGTGTGTGCTTTATATGGTACACAATCACATAAAAATAGGTTCGATTTCTTTACCAAAAAAAAAAAAGTTCCAATTTTCTTACCAAAATAAAAAGCCAAAAAGAGTAGAGTTTCGTAACCATTAAGCAATACAAAATCCTATGTCATAAATGCCGTTTGGGAACCACAAGTTATAGATTTTCTTCTCTCTCAAAATTCAACCATCCATCGCTCTGTGGGAAACATCACTAGTGCGGGAACTTAGTCTTCTCATCTACAGGTATGTGTCAATTTCTACACATAATCTCTTTTCCTTTGTCATTAGTGTTGTTGAGCTCCTTTGTGTGAAGATATATTGATGCCACATAGTGAGACCTGTCACCGTTGCAGCCTCCTTCACGTCTGCAACCTGTCATAGCGAGTCCGTCGTAGCCCCCGTCGCCATCGTAGCTCTAGGTAAAACTCTCCAAACTCAAGCCTGCGATTATCTTTTAGTCTCAACCAAAATAGGAAAAAGAATATCACATTGTTTGTTTTGCTTTCATCTTCTCTGCATACTAGATCACTTCTGGGTATTGACTAAATTTTCTTTTTTTTTTTTTTTGGTTTATGTTGTAACTCATCTCAGCTTTCATCTCCTAACTTCAATTCCTGAATCTATATTCTAAAGATAAACGATGTAGGATAATTATTTAGTTGTTATTGTTAGAGCTTTGAATCCAAAATTTGACCTAGCTGGGAAAAGGGATGTCACGACCCACCTATGGAGTGTGACAGGCACGTGAGGATTTGGGTCCCCACGGAAGCCTCTGGTAACGTAAAAAAATAAATTCTGAACATAAATTTGCATAAAATCCATATTCTAGACCAAAGCCAAACATAACAAAACAATTAATGAAATTAAAATATATCATGACATGTCGAGGATCCCGCTACACAATTTATTAGAGCACTACTAGATTGACATAATTGACAATAAGCTCCACTCCAAAGCGAAGCTCACCAAGGAAGCTGTAGCACAACTACTGAGGATCCTGTGGTACAACCTAAAGCTATGTCGTATCCGAGGGGAAAAAGGAAAAGAGAGGGTGAGTTCATCAAAACTCTGAGCGAGCCTCCACTCACAACCCACACGGGACAATAACAAAATACATAACATATACATGCAACTGATGTGAAATATATTACATATATAATTACATATAAATTAACTGAATCTATGGCAATAACTAGTAGAGAAATATGAATTATTCTGCATAATAATTATCCAGCTGAAATAATAGCTAAACTGAGCCAATGCTAATGTCGGTGGGCACCTAACTAGGTCCCATAAATGGACACCTCACTAGGTTCCTTATTGTGGAGTGAGCTAGTCTCTAGCGGACCACTTGGTCCCAAAGGTTAACGATCAACTGTAGGCCAAGATTAATTATTGATCTGTTTCTCACTAATTAATATAAAATAATTTGTTCATAAACCAAATAAATATAAAAAGCTCACGAATTCATATAATTCTAACAATTTGACTATAGCATAGCGAGATTCTAAAATCATGCCCAAGGGATCACCGACTTGTAGACATAATGATTTCAATCAATAGAATATGTATCTGACAATTGTTATGAATTATACTTTATTCAATACTTTCAATAAATCATATCTAATATTCTAAAATCTTCATAAGAAATACATATTCTGAAAACATGATAATTAATATATCTACTGTAAACATTAAACTAAGGTCTCACAATTTCATAAACTAGGAAAAAGATATTCTATAACATGCAAGGTATCAATTATGGTCCCATGAGTTTTGCTAAAATGATTAATTTTCATGATAACTGTAAAAGTAATAATATTTCTAAAACAGGCATAATCATAACAATATATTCTCTTGACATAAATCATTCTAAAATTTCATAAATAATTTACATAATATGGAAAAATATTAATAATGACCAAAAGTATGATTATGAGCTTAATCCCACTCACCGTTGATAGTCGTGAGTGTGTTTCTACTAATAACTTTACTCTGAAGTATTGGAATGGTACAAATAACCAATCTTACAGATTAAAAGAAAGGAGCATCACAACATCCCAAGAGAGGATTAGCTAGGCTCACTGAAGCTCGGCCATGAAGATCATGAGTTTGACAAGAGATGAGTTCGGCTAAGAAGAGGTTTGGTTTAGAGGAGGTTTGACTTAGAGGAGGTGGAAGCAAAACTTAGCAAAATGAAACTAAACATTTCTTACACATACACACTCCTACACCCATATATTTATACACAAATATAATAATCATGAATAATATTAGTGCTATTTGTCTACACTTAATAATAATAATAAATATTATTAATGCTTAATACACTTAGTAATTATAATGTTAAATAATAATAATGCTAACTACACTTAGTAATAATAATTATAATGCTAGCTACACTTAGTAATTATAATGTTAAATAATAATAATGCTAGGTACACTTAATAATAATAATGCTAATGCTAGCTACACTTAGTAATAATAATGTTAAATAATAATAATGCTAGGTACACTTAATAATAATAATACTAATGCTAGCTACACTTAGTAATAATAATGTTAAATAATAATAATGCTAGGTACACTTAATAATAATAATTATAATGCTAGTTACACTTAGTAATTATAATGTTAAATAATAATAATGCTAGGTACACTTAATAATAATAATTAATAATAATAATTCATAATAATTATAATTTCTTTATTTGGGATATCACAAGGGAACACTGGATTTCCATCATTTATTCACTTAATTCATGCCCAAAAAAAAAACACATCCTGGAACATTGAAATGCTGAGATATTTGGTATTTTTGGTAGTAAGATCTATGCTTCTTTAGTTTTTCCTATGGTACTAGAAAGAAAAAAGGGAGTGTTGGGGAAAATAGTGCAAATTTATTAGTTGTGTTAGTTTAATGATATATTTTATTTCAAGTGATGCAGGGTCTTGGAAGAAGAAAAAATTACATTGAAGACTTGATATGCTGTTTGGAGTTTGGAGGGCTATATTTTGCTTATCTAATTTGTGATTTGTGAGCTTTGTTTCCTATGTTATCTTGTATTTTATTTTCATAGGCAGCTACATAATTTTGTAGCACATTTAGGCATATTTGTGGTTTTGTGTAAAAGTTGGCTTGTTTGGCCTGATTGGTCTATTCGGCCTGTAGCCTAGGGGCTGTTTTAAATTTTTTGGAATCAAAGGCTTTCTAAACAAGCTTTAGACTAGGCCAAGCTGAGGCTTGAAAAATTGCCTAGAGAAGGCTACATGCTAGGCTTAGGTCCGATGTTGGTGATAAAAGCCTGGCCTGTTAAGAGAAAAGTCTGGCCTGGCCTGTTTCCACCTCTACTTTTGTTACTTTTTCTTTTTTGTTTTGTGTTCAGCTGAAAATTCTCCTCTTTTTCTCACCATCACATTAGCATCTTGTTATGGTGCAGCCTAACAAGATGAACAAGATCTCATCCTGTTATTGTATGTCTGTACACTTGTGTCTGACGTACCTATGGAACATTTTGTCCATTTTGTTCTAAAGCAGAAAAATGTGCCCAAAAATCTTTCTATGCATGGCATGACTTTTCAATCCATTTGTCTGCACCGTGAGGATTCATAGGAATTACGAACCCATGTTATAATTGGTTGTCCTAATTATTTGTACGGCTGATTCTTATTTTTTGGTTTTCATTGGATCTGGAATTTTGTCTAAATGTGCATGTTGTAGCATTTGTAGCATTCGGTAAGGTTTATCAATTGTCTGCTAAAAACTTAAAAGATGTGTCGAGTCTGAAATTTTCACTCGCCCTCATATTTCCATTTGATTAAGCTTTTATATTGACTTGAGTAATTAGATTTCTTATGTAAAGCAAGACTTAATCTGTATTAGGGGAGCTTTTTGGCCCTTTAAAGTATATGTTTCCATTTATTTTAGCAACCATGCTGTTTAGACTAACCAGATGTCTGATTTCTGTGTACTACTAATATGCTTTATTTTGCAGGGGCTACTAGACGCGAAATTTTGTCATTTTCTCTTTGCCATTGGAGCAATATATCAATGCAAATGGAGAATGAGAAAGTTAACATACCTAATGATCTTGCACTAAACATTCTATCAAAATTACCTGTGAAATCTCTAAAGCGATTTAGATGCATTTGTAAATCTTGGGCAGATTTACTTAATGATCCTCATTTCATGAGCATGTATTTGGAGAATTTAACATCTAAAAATGATGATTCATGTGTCCTCCTAGTGCAACAAGTTCCAAATTCTTGTGAAGAAAATCTGTTTTTGCTTTCAGGGGAGAAGTATGAGAACAGGGTTAAATTAGATTGGCCATCGCCATTTCAAGAGCATCCCACAGACATTTCGGTTTATGGCTCCTGTATTAATGGTACAATTTGTATCCATCAAGACATACTCATTGATGCGAAAGTGGTATTCCGGAACCCATCAACTGAGGAGTTTAAGGTTATTCCTTAAATGACGCCTAAGTGCCCTCAAATTGTTGGTCTACAATGTACTTGAATGGAGATTGTCATTGGTGGGATACTGAAGAAAATAATCAAGAAACAGAGGCAGAAGACTTCCTTGTGTCATTTGACATGAGCAGTGAAATGTTTCACACAACATCAATTGCTCGATGTCATCGTGATGATTTTGTTGTTCGAAATTTGGTAGTGCTCAAGGGTTCTGTTGCTTTAATTTCAAGGGATGCAAGGAATAATTGCTATGAGTTAACAATTTTGGGTGAAGTTGGTGTGAAGGAATCATGGGTAAAATTTTAACCATTGGACTCTTTCCTTATGTTGAGTATCCTATTTGAGTTGGGAAGAACGACAACATATTCTTTAGTAAAACTGATGATGAATTGGCTTGGTTTGATTTGAGTACCCAGATAATGGAGGACATTGGTATTAAAGGAAAGGCTACTTGTTGTCAAACATTTATTTACGAGGAAAGTCTCCTCCCTATCATTTGAGGAACAAATTAGTAGGCTTGTTTCTTTGTCTTGGCCTAAGGTTTTGTTATGATAAACTTAATTTGTTTGTTGGCATCTATATGATGGTTAAATTTTATGAATTAATTAAATGAAATCTTTGGATTGTCCAACTACATATTTACCCAAAAAAAGAAAGAAAGAAAGAAATTGCCAGCTGCATCATTATTCATTTTATCATCATGACGATTGTGAATTTTTTTGCTAAAAATTTATTTTTATATAGATGCATATATGGTTAATCACTAGTTGAGTACATTATAGAGAAAAACTAGGAGTGATCCGCATGTTCATTGTTCAATAATGTTTACTTTTTTAGATAACTAATTTTAGCAAAAGTCCTTTTAAAATATTGCTTTGATAATGATTGAAAAACATAGTTATATTGTGATTCTTTCAGTTTTGTCATACTATGAAAAATATAAAAAATATTTAATTTTGGGATTTGTTGGACCATGGTGTTATTCTCAAGGCTAAATTTAAAAAGGATTGTTAATTCCAAAGCCTAGTGACTTCATAATCAGATTGAACTGGTTGGTTTGGACCAGAAATCGGTGAATCAACCACCTGGCCGGTACGGTCCTCTTGTTGGACCGAATTTGCAATCAACTTGGTCAGACACAATTTGACTCTGGTTAAATCGGCTAGGTTTGCCTAGAGAATTTATATTTTCACAAAAATTGGATTGTAGGGATCAAATTTGCTATCCATGGGAAGGAAAACACACCCCTTCACCATTAGAGCACTTATGTTTTTCTGTTATTGTATGTAAATAATAATGTGTATTAGATAGTTATTTGAACTACATTTTTATATTATATTTCTACATATTTATCTAATATATTTCGGTTCAATTGGTTGAACCAATGATTCACTAGTCGAACCAATAATCCAATGTCATGGTCAAGTTGATCACTAGTCTGATTCTTAAAATTATGTACTATAGTACTAGTAAAGTTATGTACAATCTAAGTCATATATCAAGGAAACTATGCCAATGAGTTGGAGATTGGGTGCCTTTGTTGCATGAGAGAAATAAATTCTCTTTAATTCCCTTTTTTTTTTTTTTTCAGTTTCATCACCTCATCATAAATCAACATCCCAAATATACAAAGTTCGTTGAGGTCCACAACTTTCTCAAATTTCTTTTTTTTTTTCATTTTTCATTTGATCTTTTTTTCTCTATCTGAATTAAAAAAAAATTATACGTGGCATGTTCATTCTGCTCAAAATAAAAAATACCTTCATCACTTCAATATTGTGAAGTTATTGCTCCCTTTTTAGCTTTTGGATTATTTTAATATTCGAATTTTTTTTCTCTTTTTGATAGGTATTCGTAAGCTTTGGTTCTATTTTTTTTTTAATTTCTCTTTCTTTGTTTGATCATTTGTTTTTGAATTTGTTGTTTTCTCTCTTTTTTATGAGTGACTTTCATAAAAATTGTTCTCTCTTTGTTCTCCGATTGATTTCTTTTTAGCTTTGATTCAATCTGAGTATTCAAGGAGGGATATATCCCTTTTTACTTTTGCCATCGATGTAGACTACACCATAGTAGCGGATCTATCACCACCGTACTTGGCCTGGGCACCATTGTGATGTTTAACCGTCAACACTAGTGTCACATATGTGTAAGCAATGTGAGTCTTCTATATTTCTTTTATTTGTTTGATTCATTATCTTTATTTGAATCAAGTTATTATTTTTTTTCCAATCTACTGCTTTCTTTGTTTTAGATGTAATTTAATGTTTTGGGTTTAATGAGGGTTAATAGTTTTGCTTGAGTTAATTTTTTCTTAACAAAATAATTATTGAGTCAATTTTAACAAAATATGTGAGAGAAATTGCATATTTGGAAAAATATTTGACTCCACTAACTGTTTTTGATTTGGAAATAAGTTAAGTCGGCTAGCTACATTGCATTTTCAGATTTCGCAGGTGAAGTTACTTGGTAAGTTGTTTCGCTCAATTAACATTTTCATTGCTATTTTAATTAACCGAACTAGTCTGGACAATTTGGAAACACCATGGAAATCCTCCTCCGGGGGTTAAATCATATTTATTTTGTAGTTCAAATAAACACATTAGCGCAGGAAAACAAATTACGGCTAGGCATTTAATCGAGAAAGAAATATTGACTATTTCTTGTAGCTTAAAAAGCCTATATATTTTGTGTGAAAATTTACCCCGTGGATTATATTTTTAGGTATTTCGACTACATATGTGCAATTGACAATTTTGAATTATGAATTTAAAATTTTCATTTGGGCTAATTGGCCCTATTAAGTATTAAAAAAAAATCAATTTTATATTAAAAGCCAATGCATTTATAGCCTGAATTAGATAAAAACACCAGTGAATACTCAATTCACTATTATTAGTGTTGCAAGTGGTGGAAAGATGCCTAAACATTAAGATAAAAAATGTCTAAATTTGATTATTCTGTTTGATAACTGAAGGGGAATTATCAAAATTTACTCATTATTCACATTTTTATATGAATTATTACTAAGAATAAAATGAATAACAAACCTTCCATATCAGAGTAATTTTCTTCTTTATAGAATGGCGCAACTTATTCTATTACTGAATCATCAAAGTCATTAATCATTGAAATACATATCACAAAAACAAACAAATAATTTGGCTTTTAAAATTAATATATAATATATATTAGTGTATAGTTATAAGCACAAAGCTATTAATTATGCAGTTGGTTATACAGTTAGTTATACTTTTAGTTATGTAATTATTACACCTATGTAGTCGGTTAGAACCTCTTAAACTCATGTACTATGTGTTAAAGGAAAGGCTAGTTGTTGTGAAACTTTTTTTTTTGGTAATTAAACTAATGAAAAAAGGAAAAGCAAAGAGAGAATTATCTCAAGTACTAAACCCTAGACATATCACCCAAGAGGATGAACTCCAAGCCAGGAGGATGGTCATCCCAACGCTGAACCCCAGGAGGAAGTGATGCACCCTTCTTCGCTAAGAAATCTACAACTTGATTCCCTTCTCTAGAATATGGGAGAGAGAGCAAACCCAATCACGATTCATAAATCTCTTGATATCATAAATCAAAGTAGTATAAACATGGTGGGGAGGAGGTTTATCTATGAGACGAAGAATGTCTAAACAGTCAACCTCACACAAAACACAGCGGTATCCACAGTTCCAAGCCAGACACCAACCATGGCGAAAAGCCATCATCTCAGCATAGAGGTTATTCGCCCTAGGTATATGCCTCGTAAACCCAACCAACCAATCACCGTACTCATCCTAGATGATGCCACCATAACCCGCTAGCCCAGGATTCCCAAGGGAGCTCCCATCAGAGTTAAGCTTCACAAAATGAAGCTGCAGAGGAGACCAGCTGACCCACCTATCATTGGAGGAATAAATTAGTAGGCTTGTTTCTTTGTTCAGGCCTAAAGTTTTATTATGATAAACTTAATTTGTTTGTTCGGATCTATATGATGGTTAAATTTTATGAATTAATTAAACAAAAATTATCTTTGAAATTGCCATCTACATATTTACCAAAAAAAAAAAAAGAAAGAACAAAATTGCGAGCTAAAGCGTCATTCTTTTTATTATCATAATGGTCGTGAATTCTTTCAATTGTTCTATACTATGAAAAAATATATTGTGATTCTTTCAATTGTTCCATACTATGAAAAAATATCACAAGTATTTAAATTTGGAGTTTGTTGAACACTAGTGTTGTTCTCAAGGCCAAATTTAAAAAGGATTGTTAATTCCAAATACTATTTTTTTCAAAACTGGACTGGAAACCAATGAACCGGCCACCTGGCTGGTCTAGTTCCCTTGTTAGACTGAATTTGCAATCAACTCGGTCAAATCCGGTTTGACTTGGGTTGGTCCAGCCAGGTTTGCCTAGAGAATTTATATTTTCACACAGATAGCAATTGTGGGGATCGAACTTCATACCCATGGGAAGGAAAACACTCTCCTCCACCACTAGACCACTTATGTTTCTGTGTTATTGTGTGTAAATAATAATATATATTAGATCATTATTTCAACTATATTATTATAAATATTTTTACATATTTAGTTAATTAAATACGATTAAACTAATTTCAAATTCAAAAGCAGCTTATAATAAAACAGCTTCAGGAAAACAAAACAGAATCACTACAAACCAAAAATTAAATAATGTATGCTAAATAAACACCTTAATCCAATAATTAGACACTGTCACAATCGGGATTTGGCATAAGAAGATGAGATTGCGGTTGTTTGGGAACAGTTGAAAGAGAAATCGAAGGAGTGGAAGGAAGATCTAAAAGATAACTGCGCGAAGGCTATGGATGGCGGTGGGTGGTTTTCGTAGTTGTGAAGCCGGCTAATGGAGGAGATGATGATGGTGATAGTGAGGGGAAGAGATCACGGTGAAGTTCCATGGTGGTTGCCCCATTCTTTTATTTTCAGTTTTATGTTCCTATTCGGTTTTGAAAAACTTCTGCATCTATGTTTGGCTATGATTTGAAATGTGATGAAAATTGATTTTGGCCATTTTTGTATTTAATCACATTGGCATAAAGATATGGACTTCTGGATTGGTCTGTGGTTTGTAATTGAAATTTCATGTGGTTGAAACTATAGCGGTGATAGTTGGATGAGCTAGATCAATGTTTGGTTCATGATTTATTAAGGTTGTTTGTTGTGATTTAGTTTATGGTGGAAATAAAATGAGGGTTTTTATTTTTGATTTGTGATGATTGATTGAGAATTGTAAGAATTGGGGATGGCTTTACAAGAGATCATGAAACATATTGGTTTTAAAAATATAGGATAAACTAATGCCAAATATTTTACCTGTATTCTTCTCTGCTTGATTTTCCTTTCTCTTTGATTGTTGCAAATGGCTGAGAACGACAATGTGTTTAGCACTAAGAAGGATAAAAAATGCTAACAATGAACGAAGAATTCTTGATGATATCTCTCCGTCCTCCCTTATGCTTGATCTTCTTTTTCTGGTTTATGTGATTTTCTCTCCACTCTTTCAAAATCTCCAGAGCAAAAACAAATTTTTCTAGAATATGAAGATCATGGTCCCCCTAATTCCTTTGAATTTTCTCATTTATACCTTGCCATCCTTGATCCTGACACCTAAGGAATTAATGTTCCGATTCTTGGCTGTTGAGATTGTTAATTTGATCTGACTGACACATTAAATGCATTGATTCTTTTTACTGTTGGAGCTTTGAACAAGATGATCAACATTAAATGTATTGATCTGTAATCAAGGAATTATTGTCCCCTCCCTATTGGAATGTTGAATTGAGATTTTGGGGATGTAATTTGTCAACTCTGACGTGATTGAAGCATTAAATGCACCGTTAATGAATTAAATGCATTAGACCTGCGCATGTTTACATTTTTTTTTGTCTCACTATGTCACGGAGGGATTGGACTTAAATTTTTTTTCCTTTTTTAATGGTCATCCATGATATGGGCTGATAAATTTTTTCTTTATATAATTCAAAATCAAATGGGCTTTTTGGTTTTCAATTTTCATATGAAATGGGCTTAAAACCCAATCAACAAAATAAAATGAAATGCGTTGAGAATTTTCATGAAAAATAAAATGAACCTAGTACTCTTAGTCTTGAAAGAAAACTTGAGTTTATTTTAATATGAGCCGGACAAAATCGAGTGTTCACAATTTCCCTTCTTTGCTCATTTTTTATTAGAGAATATGAAAAGCCTAAGTTCTTCATATTGTCTTCATGAGGAATGAGTAAAGATATGAACATTGATTTTGTTTGGTAATGCATGAAATGCAAGGACTTCTAAACTCAAATTGCACAAGAATATCAACATTCCTAAAAGTTACATGCAAATGACGCAATTCAGAAACTGACAGGAAATGTAAAGGCAATCAGAGACCAACTGTACATGTAAAAGCAATCTAAGGCTGAGAGGAAAAAAAATGGCAAACTGTGAATAAATGAAAAGTAAAATGCAATCTAAGGCTAACTGAAGAGTAAAATGGCCATTTGAGTTCGATTGAAAAGTAGAATGGCAATCTGAGGCAAACTGGAAAAGAAAATGGCAATCAGAGGCCGACTGGAAAATAAAATAGCAATATGAGACTGAAAACTAAATTGGTAATATGAGGTCGACTGGAAAATAAAATGGTAATATGAGGTCGATTGAAAAAATAAAATGGCAATTGGGGCCGACTGAAAAAGTAAATTGGCAATCCGAGGTCGACTGGAAAAGTAAAGTAGCAATCCGAGGCTGACTAGAAAAGTAAAGTGGCAATCTGAGGCCGACAGGAAAAGTAAATTGGCAATCTGAGGTCGATTGAAAAAGTAAAGTGGTAATTTGAGTTCGACTAGAAAATAAAATGGCAATCTAAGACCGACTGAAAACTAAATTGGCAATCTGAGACCTACTGGAAAAATAAAATGGCAACTTGAGTTCGATTGGAAAAGTAAATTGGCAATCTGAGGCCGACAGAAAAAGTAAAATGACAATATGAGGCTGATTGGAAAGTAAAATGACAATCTGAGTCCAACTGAAAATTAAATGGCAATCTGAGACCGATTGGAAAAGTAAAGTGGCAATCTGAGGCCGACTAAAATCTAAATTGGCAATCTGAAGTCAACTGGAAGAATAAAAGGGCAATTTGAGGCTGACTGAAAAAGTAAATGGTAATATGAGACTGACTGGAAATGTAAATTGGCAATCTGAGGCAGATTGAAAAGTAAATTGGCAATTTAGCAATCTAAGGCCGATTGTAAAAGTAAATTGGCAATCTGAGGCCGACTGAAAAGTAAAACGCTGACACGGAAAACAATAATTTTCATAGCATCTCTCTCTCTCTCTCTCTCTCTAGGCTATATGTAAAAGTCATGAAATCATCATTCATTTTTAGTTTATTTCAGATATATTCTTGAAAAACTTAACCATAACCAAATTAAGTAAGTCTCAAGGAAGACTTTAATTGATCAAACTCTTAATTCTTGCATTGGACTTTCTAGGACAAATGAGACTTTCTTCTGTAACTTTGCTTTACTTATTTCCATTCTTTGTTTTTCTCCCCTTTTCCTTTTTTAGGATGATGATTGCTTTTCTGCTGAGATTGATTGAAGCTTCTGAATTCTCTTGGTGTGATACTAGTCCTTGATGTATTGCTGTAAGCATTGTTAGGTTTTATAGCTTTGAACTTAAATTTATCCTACTTGAGACATCGTAAATAAGCACGCATTCAAAGAGGGAATGAAAAGATTAAAAGATTAGACATCTTTATTGCTTGGTGTATTGGATGACAAAATGTTTGAAAGGAGGTGACAACACAAAAACGAAAGACAAGATTGTGAAAGACATGAAATTTTGCCCCAGTTTAGTTCTTTGTAGCTCTCTCAATCGATTTCCTTGCAGCAAGTTGAACACCATAGCCATAGTCTTCAAAGATATGTTTTCAAACACTTTCTCTTAATATCCCTAGAATTTTACTCAGTATCAAGATGCTTGGCTCACAAGACTAATTCAACATCGAATCATTGCCCCAGTGTAGGTTGCTTGAGATGATGCTTATCTTTTTACTCTAACTTATGCCTAAGTCGCTCTTTCGAGTTTTCGGCCTAGTGAGCTCCTTTTTTTTAAATTTATTTTACCCTAACTTTTTCCTAGGTCACTCTTTCAAGTTTTTGACCTAATGGGCTTTTTTTATTTATTTTACCCTAACTTTTGTCTAGGTCACTCTTTCAAGTTTTCGACCTAACAAGCCTTTTTCCATCATCTCTTCAAGCATAAAATCTTTTGACTACATCAGTGTTGATTGGTTTGGGCAATTCTTGTCCATCCATGTTTTGCAAAATCAATGCTCCACTCGAGAACGCTTGCTTGATAATGTAAGGACCTTCATAGCTTGGGGCCCATTTTCCCCGTGCATCTTCTTGATTAGGGAGAATTTTCTTCAGAACCAAATCTCCTAGACAAAAATCTCTAGGGTGTACTTTCTTGTTAAAAGCCTTAGCCATTCTGCTTTAGTACAATTGGCCATGACAAATAGCTGCTAGCCTTTTCTCTTCTATCATGTTCAGCTGTTCATATCGAGCCTTCACCCACTCAGATTCTTATAACTTAAATTCCATTAGAACCTTTAATGACGAGATTTCCATTTCTATGGGAGATACAACTTGCATTCCATATACTAATGAGAAGGGAGTTGTCCCTGTGCTTGACAATATGTTGGTACGATATACGTGTAAAGCATACGGCAGTATTTCATGCCAGTCTTTGTAATTCACCACCATTTTGGCGATGATTTTCTTAATGTTCTTATTTGCAGCTTCAACCGCATCATTCATTTGAGGTCTATAAGGAGCTAAATTATAATGCTTGATTTTGAAAGTCTCAAAGAACTTTTGAACTTCAGCACCATTGAGGTTAAGAACATTATCTATGATGATTCTTTTTGGAATTCCATACCTACAGATAATGTCTCTTTTGATGAATCTGATGAACACCTTCTGTGTGATATTGGCATACGAAACTGCTTCCACCCATTTAGTGAAATAGTCTATTGCCACCAAAATGAAACAATGACCATTGGACACTTTGGGATTAATTGGGCCGATGATATCCATGCCCCACATTGAGAAAGGCTAAGGAGATACCACGTTGTGTAATGGAATTGAAGGAGCATTGACTCGGTCTGCATATATTTGGCACTTGTGACACTTTCAAACATAATTGATACAATCATTCTCCATGGTGGACTAGTAATAACCGCTCCTTAGGATTTTGGTTGCCATATGCCCATTAGCATGAGTTCCACAGATCCCACCATGGATTTTTGTCATAATTATGCGAGCTTCATGAGCATCTACGCATATGAGGAGAATGGTGTCATGATTCCTTTTGTAAAGGACTTTGCCATTCAGGAAAAAGGACATGGCCAATCATCAAATTGTTTTTCTTTGCCCTTTATTCACTCCTACATGGTATTCTCCCTTTTGATGATACTGCTTGATGTCATAATACCATGGTCGGCCATCTGGCTTAATCTCTGCATTGTCACAGTATATCGGTTCGCTTTGCACCTTTACATGGATGGGTTGGACATTTGTGTGGACTTCCAACTTAGTCATTGCAACCAAAGTTGCCAAGGCATCCATAAATTGGTTATGGTCTCGAGTTAAGTGATAAAACGATACATCATCAAACTGTTCAATTAGTTTAGACAAATACTTCTAATACGACACCAATTTTGGATCCTTTATTCGCCATTGTCCATTGAGTTGATAAATTATCAGTGCAGAGTCTCCAAAGACTTTTAACCCCTTGATCCTAAGTCAATTGCAACTTGCAAACCATTTGCAACTGCTTCATACTCTGCAATGTTGTTGGTGCATTTAAAATCCAACTTGATAGAAACTGGGTATTGCTTCCCAACTAGTGACACTACTACAGCTCCTACTCCACATCCATTCATGTTAACAGCACCATCAAAATACATCTTCCACATGTTCTCCTCTTCCATCTCTTCACTTTCTACTACTAGCACTTCACTGTCAGGGAATTCTGATGTGGCTAGTTGACCACCCTCTAGAGGGTGTTCAGGTAGATGATTAATAATTGCACTTCCCTTGATGGACTTTTGAGTCACATATTTGTACCAAATTCGGACAACATCAGTTGCCATTTTGACATTCTTAATGACACATGAGGACTATCTAATATGTATTTCAATGGATCCATTCGAGAGATTAACCAGGACGTGTAGTATAGCATGTACTATCTTAACTTCTTGGAAGTCCACACCAACGCACAACAGGTTTTTTCAATCGCCATATAACAGGATTCATAATCATTAAACTTCTTGCTCAGATAATAAATTGCCTGTTCTTTTTTTCCAGACTCATCATATTGTCCTAACATTGGCCCAAGTGATGTGGGTAATACTGTGAGGTACAGTATTAAAGGACGACCAGGCATGAGTGGTATCAAAACGAGAGGTTTCATTCAATAAGCCTTTATTTTGTCAAAGGCTTCTTGGCATTCTTCGTTCCATTTTCCAGGTTGATGTTTTTGCAGCAGCTTGAATATAGGCTCACAAGTACTAGTTAAATTGGCAATAAATCTAGCAATGTAGTTGAGCCTCCCAAGAAAACTCCTAACTTTCTTTTCAGTTTGGGGGGCTGGCATCTCTTGTATCGCTTTCACGTTGTTAGGATCCACCTTTATCCCTTCTCTGCTGACAATGAACCCGAGTAACTTTCCTGTAGAAGCTCCAAAAATGCATTTATTCTGGTTCAATCGGAGTTTATATCTTTTGAGCCTTTCAAATAGCTTTCACAGAACTGCTACATGGCTTTCTCCCTTGTTAGACTTGGCGACCATGTCATCCACATACACTTCTATCTCCTTATAAATCATGTCATGGAAAAATGCAACCATAGCACATTGGTAAGTGGCACCGGCATTCTTCAATCCAAATGGCATGACTATATAGCAAAATATTCCCCCACAGAGTTATGAAAGTAGTTTTTCCTTTGTCAAGAATATCCATAGGATTCTGATTATACCCAGAGTATCCATTCATAAACAAAAATTGGGGATTTCCGGCCGTATTATCAACAAGGGCATCAATATGAGGGAGAGCAAAATCATCTTTTGGGCTAGCCTTATTTAAATCCTGATAGGCTACACACATCCTATCCTTTTTAGGTATAGGTACAATGTTAGCCACCCAATCAGTGTGTCTTGATCCCTCCAAAAATCCAACTTCTAGCTGCTTAGTCACTTCCTCTTTTATCTTTAATGACATGTTGGGTCGCATTCTTCTCAACTTTTATTTTTTTTTTTGGCTCAGCTCCTGGATACAAAGGGATCTTGTGCGAAGCAATCTCTAGGTCTAACCCCGGCATATCATGATAAGACCATGCAAACACATCATGGAATTCTTTAAACAATGCAATCATTTTTGTGCATTTAGGATTTTCCATTATTTTCAATTCCTTTTTCTCTTCTTCAGTGCCCATGTTAATCACCTCAATCACCTCATTGTCTAGGCCAAATCCTTTTTCTAAGTATTCCAGTAGGTTTGAAAACTGCTCAATAGCTTCTTCATCATCCTCGAACTCATGGTCATCGCAGTCAAGTGCAGCAAGAGAATCAATTGATAAGCTTCCAAATTCCCTTTCATGTGACAAAATTTCTATGACATTCAAATTCCTGGAAAGTAATTGTGGTGGGTTGGAATGCTAAAATAAATGGTGGAACATAAATAGAATAGAAGAAACGCAAATTAACGAGTTGAGAGTGATAAATGAAAGAAATAGAAGCAAGGGGAAAGTAAAAGAAAAGAAACAGAAACGAGGCAAATGAAAAACATAAAGAAAAATTATTGAAAAATCATGCAAGTTCATTTAGATGATGTCTCTAAGTAGCCTAAACAAAAGCATAAACAATTCTTGAATAATACAACCCAAACAATTACTTTGAAGCAACAACATCAATAACTGGCTCAAATGTCCAGTTCATCAGCATCTTATCATTGTCAACAACATGAGCATTGTTGCATCCTTCATACTCTTCAGCATCCATCATATTTATGGTAGGACAATAGCAAGGGAAGCGAACTTCTTCAGATATGATCACTTCAGACGGGCAAGGAAATGTCTCCTTTAAATGAGGGATCTGCTTCATTTTCTCCTTCTGTTTTTTCCACTCAAGGGCCATGGTCTTCATTTGTTCTTCCAAGGATGCCTCATATCCTAAACCAAATCGATTGGGCTTCTCTGATATCGGTATAGGTGTTTTGATTGCTTGCAACTATAATCCCAGTCCTTTACCATGCAGATACCAATTCTTAGCCATGATATAAGCCACCACCTGATTTTGCATTGAGGGCTTATTCTATCCATGTTCTAGATTTAGTGCCTCTAGACTGTATGATAAATTGCTTTCTATTAGCTCCATATTTTCCACAAATGGTAGTGTAACTGGCCTGGATACTATGATATCCTTTTCTCCATGGATCGTAATAATTGATCCATTCTCAATATGCTTGACCTTTTGATGCAAGGTTGAGGGGATAGCACCAACGTCATTAATCCATGGCCTTCCTAGCAACATATTGTAATCCGATTCAATCTTCATTACTTAGAATAACACCACAAACTTACTCAGGCCAATCCCTAATGGCAACACCATTTCTCCAAGAATGCTTTTCTTTGCCCCATTGAAAGCTTTCACAATCATCACCTGCGGTGATACATCATCTTTGCTTATTGATAAATTATTTAAGATTGAAATTGGTAAGACATTTAACCTAGACCCTCCATCGATAAGGACTTTAGGTACAATATGGTCCCTACATTTAAGGGTTATGTATAGTGCCTATGGGTTTGACCGTGGCACAATTTCCTCATCTAAGAATGTGATTATGCTTACACGCTTAACTGGATCCACCATATTCACCATGTTTTCTAATGAGACGTCGGGTTTGACATAAGCTTCCTTCAAAACCTTCATCAATGCCTTCTGATGGGGTTCAGATGACAAGATTAATGACAAGAGAGATATTCTGGTAGGAGTCTTCTTCAATTGCTCTAGGATATCATATTCACTTTGCTCCATAATCTTCAGGAACTCATCATCATCATCATCTTCTTTTTCTTTCCTTCCAAGGTTAAAGTCCTTTCCGACATTCCCTTCATCAGTAAGCTTCCCTTTTTCCAATTCTCTAGGGCCGTAGTATCTTCCACTCCGGGTCATTCCTCCTACTTCTGTTATGTTAGTCACCACTTCATTTACTTGGGTCTTTGAAGTTTCTCCTATATCTCCTTTCATTTCCATCTCATTCTCATAGTTCCAAGGCACTGCACATGTGTTTTCATAACTGAAGGGTGTTGGTTTCTTCAAGGTGATCACTACTTTTTTGGGTTTTGGAACTTGATTAAGTGGAGGAACTTGGAGCACAAAATGTTCAATCACATACACCTTTTCAATGGAATTCTGCTTCTTTTTTGCTTGTATCACACCTAAATGAGTATTTCTTATACATGAACTTTGAAATCCCAACAATTCTCAATATCGTGTCCAAGACTTCCATAGTGGTATGCACATCTTGATTCCATATCATACTTCTGCTCTTTTTCCACCATAGAAGTAGGTGATGTGATGTTATACTTAGCCTCCTTCAAAGCATTAAACACATTCTCCATCAGTGTTCGGAGACTCCAAACCTTTTTGATCAATGGTTCCTCCATTTCCAAAGCATTCACATGACTTCCTCCTTCATGTTTTGGGATCGGATTATTAAAAATATCTAGTTTTGGATCTTCTTGAAGATCCAGTCTCCCACAAGCAATTAGTCTTCTCACTGCCGTCTTGAAGCCTTCACAATCCTCAATCGAATGTCCCACAACATCCATATGATATTTGCAAGTTAGATTCAGATTGTACGATGCTGGGAACGGTGGTTCTAATGGGTGTACAGGGTATGGTGAGATTAGATGAGCATTGAACAACCTTTGAAAAAGGTCAACATTTGAAATAGCTAACTTTGGAAAAGGTGGTAAGTTTGGGAATCGGATGCGGTTCTGATTTTGGAGATTTGGTTGTGGCGGTGTAGTATTTGAGTAGTTTTGAGGAGGTGTAGTTGGGTTATGGCTGTAAGTTAGGTGAAAGGGTTGATATGGTCACATGTGAACGTTATTGACTTGAGGTTGGGGATTTGTGATTGATATGGATTGGTGAGGTGAGTAAGGAAAGACAAAATTTTAGTATGATGGTGTTTAGGATCTTGGATGTGTTGATGCATATCTTAGGATGAAAGGTTGCTGACTCTGCACATAATTTATTTTTGTCTCTTTCCTCTTAGGTGGGACTCCTCTTCTAGCATCTTCATTATTTATTGGAAACTGACCAGCTTTGGCCAAATTCTCAATCCTTTCTCTAGCAGTTATCAGATCAGAAAATTCTTTGTATGCCGCTCCTACCATTTCCCCAATACAAGGAGATCCCAAGGTTCCCAAGAAGTATGAACACATTTCAGTTGGGATAAGTGGCAGTTGAACTTGAGCAGCTAGGGCTCTCCACCTTTAAGTATATTGCTTAAAAGAATCATCTTTCTTCTTTTACATCGTGCTTAACTGCTCTCTAGTGGGTGCCACTTCCATATTGAACTTGTACTGACTCATTAATTGGTTAGCCAATTCTCTGCAGCTGGAGATCTTTGAATGGTCTAGTTGAATGTACCATTCTAAGGCATGTCCAATTAAGCTTTCATGGAAAAAGCTGATGAGAAACTTTTCATCCTTTGACCATATCGCCATCTTGGTACAGTAACTCTTCAAGTGAAACAGAGGATTACCCGTCCTATCATACTTCGAGAAGTCAGAAATCTTGAAGTCTTTAGGAACTACTATGTCTGTAGAAGGGCAAAACTGTTCATAACCATAGGGGCTAGGTCCTTGAATAGCCCTAATCTATTCTTGAATCTTCTCCATCCAATCTTCTTTAAACTTCCCTTTTTCTATCTCTGGATGGCTATTCTCTGAGGAAGATGGTTGTTTTTGGATGATGACATGAGGTTGTTCCCAGACAAGGATAGCATGCCCGTGCCCATCAGTTTGAACGTTCTCCAAGGAACGATAGCCTTCTCCAATAGGAATTACTAATGGCATTGTGGGTGGTGGCTGTCCATAAGGGTTATTCAGAATTTCACTTATGTCATTCACTCCTTGGGTGATGCCTATGGCTTCATTTGATACGACAGGTATAGTAGCAACATTAGGTTGTACCGTCATTGGTATATCTACTCTACCTTGGTTCCTATTTCCTCCCCATAAGTCAAATGACTTCTTCATGGCTCTTATCATTTCTTCCATTCTTGCTTGGGTATCTGCAATTGCATTCAATTGCCCCCTCATTTCATCAACTTCCATGCTCAAATTTCTTCCCGATTAAGAAGTAGCTACAGTTGGGATTTGAGCTCTGGTGTTTTGAACACGAGTTTGATCAATTTCTGTTTTCCTCGGGCACCCAATGGTGACACGAAGTTTCACATGTCAAAATCAGCCTGAGTAAAAAAGAAATGAAAAAAAAAATTGTTATTTGTTAGAGATTGTCAATCATGTCTAGTCTGGATGTGAGCATCTTCAATTGTAACTGTTCCCTAGAACGTCTCATTCAAAGGTACTACGTTGTGGATATGGCCATGAGATCAACACAATGTAAAGGAACCACCATTCTTTCATTCATTGGTATTACAATAATCATTTTCTTACAACTATTCCAGAAAGAAATACATCATAAACCCATACATCACAACATTTCAACGTCTTTCCATAATCATTTGCATCATCCTCCCAATCAAGTCCTTGCAATACCCGACAAAGTAACTAATCTCAGTTGGAGTCTTACAAGGGATGATTTTTTGCTCAGCCATCTTCAAGTACCTTGGAACATCTTCTATTGATGCATTAGCCAACCCTGCCAGGTTTGAAAAGCGAATTTTCAACTCATGGATGATGTGATTTTAGTGTTGTATCTCAAAACCCAGGCTTGCGACCTTTTCTTTTTCTTCTCTTATGGCAGCTTGATACTTCATGGTCTTGTCCCTTATGTATTGTTTTAATTCCTCAGTCTTCCTCTAGTATTCTTTGATCACCACTTCCATTTCTTACTTCATTTGTTTATTATCTGCCAAGGTAGTTTCTTCAGCAATTTTAGCATTTTGGAGTAGTTTCTTCAACTGTTGATTTTCGGCTATGCCTTGTCATGCTCTTGCCTTCGAAGCCCTAGTTCTTTATTGGCACCTTTGAGATATTCTTTAGTCTTCATCATGTGTTCATTCCCCATTTTTAACTTTTTATTGGTTCCTTCTAGAATATGATCCTTTTCAGTGCTTTCTTGCTTAAGAATTGCAAAATTATAATTGGCGTTTTTCAACTTGGCCTCTACTTGCATCTTTTCTTGCTTAGCGTTGTCTAACTTTCCTTTGATCTCTTCATTTTCATCGGAAAACGAGATCAATGCCATGTCAGGAGTAGTTGTTAAGACTCTAAATGCCAGCTTAATCTCTTGGGCCTTACTTTCCACCCATTGATGGTAGCTTTCTTTCGCTGCACAGCTCCTAACTCCCATTTCTTTTCCTTTCCTGGCAACCTTGTTCCAAGTAGATCTGACTCTCTATAGTAGGCCAAGATCATCAGAGTCTAGGTAATATAAGATAAATGGAGTGATTGCAGCTTCGAAAGGTGTTCCTATCATGGGGTAACGAAGTTGATGCAATACCAATACTGGATTGTAATTTATGCATCCTCGGGTACCTATGAAGGGTACATTTGGAAAGCTTCCACACTGATAAATCAAAGTCTGCCCATCTTCCCACCAAGGATACCATCGGATCACCTTTTCATTCAATTTGGCTAGGTCTTGAGCCCATTCTCGTCCTTTTTTCTTCTTAATATGATGCAATTTTAGATCTTCAATTGGACAGGGTGCCTTGTAATTTCTTTGGAATATGTGCAGTGACCCACACATATAACATTAGTAAACAACATAAAATTCTTTTGTCATTCCTTTCATAGCAAAAATTCAGGGAACAATAGACATCTGCTAAAAGGGTTGGAATAGGATTATGACCATGAAATTTGTGAGCAAGGAATACATCAATAGCTGTAAAGTCTACAAAGCCTTCAATATTTGGAAACAAAATAGTGCCATAAACAGTGAGGGCCAGTACATATGAAAAGGTATTCCAATCCTCAGCTTTAGCCAATCAGTGCATATGTTTTTCCAAGTAATCCTTTGAGAATCCCTTGGTCCCATTTCTACACTTTTGTGCTTCATGAAAATCCCTTACATTAACCTTTAAGACAGCTGCTATGGTATGTAAGGAAGGATAATGACCTTGGTAGTGATAAGGTTTTTCTCATTCTAGCGGCAATCCCAAGATTTTCTCAAATTCTTCAAGGGTTGGTACTAACTGAAAGTCTTGAAAGGTAAAGCATCAGAGAAGAGGATCATAGTACTATGCCAATGTTGTGATTGCTTCTACCTACTCTTCCACTTCAAACAGACTCAAAATTTTTCCATACTTTCTTGTAAGAGAAAGACGTTGTGGCATACTCATCAATAGCTGACCTAGAGATTTCAGACCTTCTGTGTTGAGTTTCTTGGCTTTAAGATGTAAAGTCTTTTTCAATTTATCTCCCTCATGATTGTTTGATCTCATGTTTATTTCCATTTTCCAAAGATACATACTCATAACAAGACTTTGACATAATTCTCTAACAAACCTGCTAAAGTAAAGGAATAAAAGAATGATTTTTTTAATTATTTTTTTTTATGTTTTTATGAAAAGAAAACAATAAATGATTTGGGTATATAAAAGAATTTATGTACAAAGGAAATGAGTTAAAGAAAAAGTATGCTCTCTTTGTGTCCTATTTGAGGTGAGCTTTGGAGGTCAATCCTATGGTCCTATGGTTATTCTACTTTGTGAACACTCTCACCAGGTGGATCTATATTCTTAGGATTCTATGGCCTCTAGAGTTAAGGCTCATTTCAGAATATTATCCATAACAGCAGGTAATGTAGAATGTTCACAAAAGAGTCACACTCTAGATGAGATTTTCATAATAACCAAACAGGATGAACATCCAAAATGGCTACCACTATACAATCTCTTACCTATCTTAACTTGCACTCAGACTCGAGTATAGGGCCCCACTTGTGTGTGATTAATGTGTGAGTGTTGTGTGTGAAGAGAGCATACAAACCTGGAATCCTAAAACTACCGATGACAACACCTACAAAATAGACAATATAAAACAAAAGTCTTCTATTCTAGGGTGCAAAGAAACAAAAATAAATATATACAAATAGAATAAAAGTCTTCTATCCTAGGGTGGTCACAAAGAATTAAATATGAAAATATATACAAATACAATGGTAACAAAATTTAAACAAAAGAAAGAAAATAATAGACAACTATAAATGAAATAAAATAAAAAGACAAAAAAATGAGGTTATAATAATAAGCACAATCAATTATTAAAGGCTTGACTCTCATGTCCCCAGTGGAGTCACCATTCGTCGCAACTGGGGTCTGGCGGAAAAAGATGAGATTGCGGTTGTTTGGGAACAATTGAAAGAGAAATTGAAGGAGTGGAAGACAGATATGAAAGATAAGTGTGCGAAGGCTATGGGTGGCGGTAGGTGGTTTTCGTGGCTGTGAAAGTGGCTAATGGAGGAGATGATGATGGTGATGGTGAGGGGAAGAGATCGCAGTGAAGTTCCACGATGGTTACCCCATTCTTTTATTTTCAGCTTTATGTTCCTATTTGGTTTTGAAAAACTTTTGCATCTATGTTTGGCTATGATTTGGAATGTGATGAAAATTGATTTTGGTCATTTTTGTATTTAATCACATTGGCATAAAGATATGGACTTCTGGATTGGTCCATGGTTTATTGAAATTTCAAGTGGTTGAAACTATAGCAGTGGTAGTTGGATAAGCTAGATCAATGTTTGGTTCATGATTTATTGTGGTTGTTTGTTGTGATTTGGTTTATGGTGAAAATGAAATGAGGTTTTTTATTTTTGATTTGTGATGATTGATTGAGAATTGTAAGAATTAGGGATGGCTTTACAAGAGATCTTGAAACATATTGGTTTTAAAAATATAGGGTAAACCAATGCCAAATATTTTACCTGTATTCTTCTCTGCTTGATTTTCCTTTCTCTCTGATCATTGCAAATGGCTGAGAGTGACAATGTGTTTAGCACTAAGAAGGATAAAAAACAATAACAATGAACGTAGAATTAGTGATGATATCTCTTCATCCTCCCTTATACTTGATCTTCTTTTTCTGGTTTATGTGATTTTCTCTCCATTCTTTCAAAATCTCTAGAGCAAAAACAAAAATTTTCTAGAATATGAAGATCATGGTCCCCCTTCTTCCTTTGAATTTTCTCATTTATACCTTGCCATCCTTGATCTTGACAACTGAGAAATTGATGTTCCGATTCTTGGCTATTGAGATTGTTAATTTGATCTGACCAACGCATTAAATGCATTGATTCCATTTATTGTTGGAGCTTTGAATAAAATGATCAACATTAAATGTATTGATCCGTAATCAAGGAATTATTGTCCCCTCCCTGTTGGAATGTTAAATTGAGATTTTGGGGGATGTAATTTGTCAACTGTGACGTGATTGAAGCATTAAATGCACTAGACCTGTGCATGTTTACATTTTTTTTTTGTCTCAATATGTCATGGAGAGATTGGACTTAAATTTTTTTTTTCTTTTTTAATTGTCAACCATGATATGGGTTGGCAACAATTTTTTTTTTATATAATTCAAAATCAAATGGGCTTATTTTTTTTTTTTCAATTTTCATACGAAATGGGCTTAAAACCCAATCAACAAAATAAAATGAAATGCGCTGAGAATTTTCATGAAAAATAAAATGAACCTAGTACTCTTAGTCTTGAAAGAAAACTTGAGTTTATTTTAATATGAGCTAGACAAAATCGAGTGTTCACAGACACTAACCACTACAAAGTAATCCATGAAATCACAACAATTAAGAGAACACATTAGCATAAAACTAATCGCAACACATCATGCACCTAAAGAAAGATTGCGTTCACGGAACAGAGAAATCAATCCTGAAGCAATGAGAGAGCGAACAAGTAGCCATCAAAGGAAGAGGTGGAAGGCCATATGTCGACAACGACGACAACGAAGTCCTTGTTCATGAGCGGCGGTTGAGGAACAAAATCCAGATCGTGCACGTCGATGGTGGTTGAACGTAGAGGAATAGAATCCAGATCGACGTAGAGGAATAGATTCAAATCGTGCACATCAACGGGGGCAACATTGTGATTTCGCCATGCTCTGCGGTGACGGCAGGCTATGATTCGAACGATGAATCTGGTGCTTGATGCTCAGCCACTGTGCATAGTTGTTATTGTGGTCGCTGCCGCTTCTCAGCCGCAGAAGCTACCACAATGGCCGCAACAAAAGGAACCAACGACGATGCTCAGTTTCTTCTGCACCGCTCTGACTATGTGAACCTTGTGATTGTGGCGTTGAATACTCCTCCCCTTCTGCTGTGGTCATGGCGATGATGGCGCATGACGACGAAGGAACTTACCTTTAGGTTTTTATCTCAAACAGAGAGCGTGATGGTGGCAGGTGAATGAAATTTAGGGCGCGAGATGGTGATGGCGGGCTGAGGATGAAATTCATTTTTCTTTAATACATAGGTGTTTGAGATGTTTTAATATAATGGAATTAAATTCAATTTTTATATTTAGAATAAATAAGTAAATTGAATAATTGAATTTAATTCTTTAATTTAAAATGCATCTCAAAATAAATTGAAATCCTTATTTTAATTATTTTATTAATCATTTGTTAATAAAACATCATATTTTATTAACAAATTCCACACAAAATGACACAACTTAAACAAGACCAAAACATTCTTTAAAAAGAAAATCAAAACCAAACTAAAGCATTTTATAGAATAAATAAATTTTCAAACATATTTTTCTAAGAGAAAAGCAAAAACTAATAATAATAATAATAATAAACTAAAAATCTACTAACATCAACAAATCAGCATAACTCGATATGCACCCATCATTTTATTTATTTATTTTTATTATTCTTCCACAACCTTAGAAAAAGAACTATGGACCATAAGGAGGAAAGACGATGCAAGTAGATAAGAAAAAAGAATAGAGCATCAATATGTGGGAGAAAAAGCAACAAGAAAATTATCACAATACAAAAAAGCTATAGCAAATAGTTTCAGGTGGACGTAGATTTGGACTTGTGATGTCGAGGAAGACATGAACAATTGCAGTACTGTCACGACCCAATTTAGGCACGTGACCGGCATATAAGGAATCAAATCCCCACGTAAGCCTCATTACCTGTATAGTGCTATACATGTATATTTAAATAAGAAAATCCATTTAAACAGCATTTCTTCTTTCTACATACAAATCACCTATTTTCTAAAATCAATATATTTATAATTGAAGTCTTATAGTCAATGTCTATAGTCTGAAATAATAATATCATCCATACACAAAATATAAATATATATATATATCAAACTACTCTTAGCCAATTTGTTTAGAAGTGATTAAATCCTTTAAATACAAATCATAATGCGATCAAACATGCAAAATACAAAATAATCTCTATATGAATCAGGCCTCATGCTTGTAGTGACACTGGAGCACTCTAACTAAATCAAGAATGCTTCACTTAAGTGAAGCTTACTAGCTGCCTCTCTATTGCTGCTGGGAAGTAGAAGGCTGGGAAGAATCCGCAGCAGCTGCTGTATTTGTAAAATAAGAGAAAGGAGAGGGTTTCGTGAAAAAACTCAGTGAGTGAATCCCCACCTGCAACCCCCTTTATGGGACACAAAGAAACCATGCAATATATATGAATAATATTTAAAATATAAAGCTTTAAAACATCTCATATAACTATCTATATATATAACCAAATCATCATTTGCCTTTAAAATCTACAATAGTATCTAACTAGAGAAATAGGAATCTCTACTCTATGGTTCTTCAAGAATCAATATGTGCTGCTCTATGATCTACTAGGGATTGAATGTGGACATCTAAACAGATTCCATTCCCTGCTATATGAGATTGTCTTTTGGGACAACTTGGTACCAAGGTTAACAATCATTCAGCCATTAACTTGCTGTCTGTTTCTCTATAGTTATTGTCTAATGTCAAACAGAACAATTCAGTTATTTCTCTATATTCCACAATGGCTCCTACCCTAGGGTTCAACACTTCTCTACATAACAGAATCCAACATGCCAGTAATCGTCAAATCAACATAATAGCTTTCAATATCTATAAATCATAAATCAAACATCCATATTCTCATTTAAGAAATAGTGGTCCCATGATTTTGGTCAAAGACATGTTCATTATTTCAAATCAACAGTTCAAAGCATAGTGCCCAGTGGTAATTTCAGATCTTTGGCAGAAATCTCTAAAATGATAATATAAGTTATATTTATCATGAAAATAGTTATAATGCTCAACATAGAAGTCACAGATGTGAATCCACTCACCTGGAGTGGTAGAATAAATGGGATTGACACCAACAGGATCTTGGGAGACAGAAATGGCACCACTATCTGCCAGTAACACAGTAAAACTCTAGATCAATCTCAGAATAACTCTATTCTAAGCCCATTAATGATAAAAAAACATGATGACATAGGAACAAGGAGGAACTCAAAATCTAACCCTAAGAACAAGGAAGAATAGAGGAAATAGGAAGCAAAACTAGTAAAATTCTTCACCTTTAAGCCTTGGAAGTGAAAGATTGGAGTTAGATTAATGAAAATAGGTAAGAGAGAGGTAGGAGACAAAGGTTTTGTGTTTTTTGGGGGTGGGGGTCATGTTTCATGTCTAGAACCTCAAAATAGGGTTTTTAACGACCCGATGACCACTTGGGCGATCCCTGTTGATACTACCGCACCGCCTCATCCTCTGTTTACCTCAATTTGGATTTAAATAAAAAAAATCAAAATTCTAACGAGTCAAACTCTAAATTTTTGGGTTCTAGTTCACATCTAGAAATTCTTACTATTTTTCAAACTTGGAGGCTAAAAACGAAATGTTAAAGCTTCCATAAAATTCATTAAAAATCGACCTTTGACTCGTTTTTATCTTGGGAACAATTATCGGGACTTTTGATCCAAAGAATATGGTTTTATAACATAGCCCTCCAATGACGTGTAGGATCCCAGATTTAGTGAAATTCAAGGCCCGGATTTGTCTAATGACATGTGCTGCTCAACGCTTTCCTAGGTAACAGTACAACTAGGGGATTATAAGTACAGTGGAGAGTAAAGAGGCAAAGAAGTGGGGAAAGATAAGATGGTATAACGTAGTTTGGGTACATTAATTTTTTACCCCAATTTCATTGGCAAATCAGGCTATTTGCCCTAATTTACTTTCAGCCTTTTCAAGAGAATTAGGGTGTGTTTAGTTTTAGTTTTCTATTTTTCAGTTTTCAATTTTTGTGAAGGAAAAACTGAAAAAATTGAAAACTAAAAAGTTTAGGGCCTGTTTGGTTTGCTGTTTCCAGTTTTTGTGAAGGAAAAACTAAAAAAACTGAAAACTGAAATTTTCAGCTTTCAATTTTTTTAGTTTTTCCTTCACAAAAACTGAAAACTGGAAACTGGAGATGTAAAACTGAAAACAACAAACCAAACAAGCCCTTAGTTTTCAGTTTTTCCTTCACAAAAATTGAAAACTGGAAAACTGAAACCAAACGCACTCTTAAATTCCATTTGAATTCTAATTTTATACAATCTTTTAGTTCCAAAGCAAGGAATTGAATCCCTTCCTAGGGTTTCCAAACACCTAGTTAAAGAATATTCAAAAAATGTTATAGTGACGGTGTAGTTTAAGTGTAGGTGTTACATACCCCATATTACCATAGCTGTCGGTATTTGTCATTTATACCTACACATGTTTTCTTTGTCACAGGTAGAAGGCAATTCACTTGTAGTGGTAATAAAACTATGTCTTGATGCTGATGGAGTGAGATTCATCTCTTTCATGATTTAACTTTTATACATTATATATTAAATAACAAAAATAATTATAAATAAATAATAAATTTGATTTCTATGCACTGATTTCATATTATTTGATGCCTACAATATATCAGATAAACTTATCTATCATAATTATTTTTTATATAATAAAATGATATATACATTATTAAGGTTAAAGGGATATTCTACCAAAAAAATTAAAGGCATATAAAACTTTTTAAAAACACTTGTAGTTTCTTTCATAATAATACTAACAATAGTATTAAGAATAAAACTAGTAATAATATTAGCTGTAATAATACTAATAGTAATAGTAACAAAAACAATAGTAATAGTAGTAATAACAATAAAAGTGGGAAACAAATGTGAAATTTTTAATTTGATTGCAATAACAATATAAAAAATGCCATGAAGGATCGCTAAAATTATGAAATTTATGGTACGAGTCTAAGCAAGACTATATTTGTCATTGCATATAAGCAATTATATATATTTTTTCTTGGTGATGTACAAAAGAAGGAAAATAGGCAGAAGAAAAATCAATTGTATTTAACTATATAGGAACAAAATTAAGGTTAAAGAGATAATCTACCAAAAAGAAAATCAAAGGCATAGAACCTTTTAAGAAACATTTGTAGATTTTTCATAATAATACTAATAGTAAGAAGAATAATACTAATAGTACTACCAGTAATAATATTAATAGTAACAGTAATAACAACAACAATAGTACTAATAGTAGTAGAAGAAGTAGTAGTAATAATAATAACAACAACAACAATAATAGTGGAAAACAAATTTGAAATATTTTAATTTAGTTTCCATGATAAATAAAAAAAGATCTTAATGCATCACAAAAATTAAGAAATTTATTATACAAATATAAACAATAGAATATTTGTCATTGCGTAAAAACAATTATTTATATTTTTTTTCTTTGTGAGATACAAAAGAAGCAAAAAGGGCAGAAGAAAAATCAATTATATTTAACTATATAGGAATGAAATTAATGCTAAAGAGATATTCTATCCAAAAAAAAAAAAAATAGAGACATAAAACGTTTTGAGAAACACTTGTAGTTTTTTCATGATAATACTAATAATAGTATTAAGAATAATACTAGTAATAATACAAAGAATAATGCTAATAATACTAATCGTAATAGTAAAAACAACAATGGTGGTAGCAGTAGTTGTTGTAGTAGGATTAATAATAACAATAATAGTAGGAAACAAATTTGAAATATCTTGATTTACTTGCAATGATAAAGACAAAAAAAATACCTTAAGGCATCACAATAATTAAGAAATTTATGATATGAATCTAAACAATAGCATATTTGTCATTGCGTAAAAGCAATTATGTATAATTTTTTCTTGGTGAGGTACAAAAGAAGGAAAAAGGGTAGAAGAATCATCAATTATATTTAACTATATAGACATGAAATTAAGATCAAGGAGATATTTTGCCAAGAAAAAGTTATAGACAAAATAAAAGTTTATAAGAAACATTTGTAGTTTTTTCAGAATGATACTAATAATAGTATTAAGAATAGCACTTATAATAATACTAAGAATAATGTTGACATTACAACATTGTTTAAAAAGCGTGGCCTGAACATCAAAGGCAACACTTCTTGACCAAAGGCAACACTTTTGCTAGCATCGGCTATACTACCATTGCTGGCAATGCTTTCCAGAGAAAAGGCAATGGTCTGCCCCAAAAAATAAAAGTGTTGCCTTGTCAGCACCAAAAAGCAATGCTGGTTCTGACTATCAAAGGGAAAGCTTTTAGTAACACTCATAACGTGTTTGCTTTTCTTTTCCTAAAGGCCACTCCTTTCAAGTGTTGCCTTTTTTTCTGGTCAGAGGCAACTCGATATAAGCATTGTCTTTTCTCAAATTATTATGAAAACATCATTTCAAGCAAAAAGTTAACATTTATTGCCACATCACTTTATCAATTTTAAGTTTAAAATCAGCTTAAATTTACAAATAAAATAAATTAATACTAATCAATTCATAAAAGAAGTCATCTTAACCATATATATAAAATTGATTGATATAGGCATGGTTATAAATAAAAGCACGTCATTGTTGTTTCAAACCGAAATGTAGACAAGTAAATATAGTTGACAAATACAAATTATGCATAAAAAATTATAAACAACATAAATCTCCTTATAGTCCATAACCAATTACAAGTTCTATGTCCTATTTATCAATCCTACTCTTAGCATGCAGTAAGCTTAAGCTATGTAATTTCTAGTTTTACCTTATGAAATTCAAAGACTTCAGCCTACATAAATTACAAATGATAATAAATCAATGTACTAATAAAAGCTCAGGACATGATTTAGAAACTGAATTGAAAGTACTATAACAAATATTACCTCCATTGAAGCATCAAGCACAACTACTTCCTTCTCCATCTTTCACACCTTTTTTCCCTATATCAAGAAAGGCTTGAACAAAAGTTACAAGTTGATAGAAACCACACAAACAAAATAGAAAAGGGAATATTTCACCAAAGAGAAAATATAGAAAAAACGAAATACAAAACAAGAGGAGAAAGCCTGGACACTATAGCAGTCCAACTCTCCAAAAGCCTAAGCCAAAATTCAGCCTCCCTTTCACACATCCTCCGTCTTATACATATAGTCTCATACCTCACCCCTATGCCAACTCAGCAGAGTAGGTTACAATTGTGTGCCCTCCACTACTACCTAATTCTCTTTGTCCCTATTTCCCTACTTGCCCTTTTTTCCATGCACTCTAATTATATGTAGGTTCCTAACAATAGTTCCCCCCTAAAATTCTACATTGTCCTCAAGGTGGAGCTAATAAACTTCAATCATAGATTCTGCATGGTTGAACAATGCATTCAGGGTCTGGCTATCCATGGCAGCTTTAGGAGCATCCTCAACAAAAGAAAACCAAAGGAGCAAGTGAGATTGATCCACATGCTGCAGTGCAGGTACTCCAAGAACTTCAGAACTAGATGGTTCTTCTCCAGCTCTAACATAGGTGGGGAAATGAACAATGAAGGTTTGCAAAGAACAGTGGAAAAGCAAAACGAAATTGCTGAAACAGAAGACTTCCTCTTGGGTCCCAAATCTTGAAAAAGGAGGAAAGTATGCTCGCTGTGAAATAGTGTACACCTGGGTCCCATTGCTTAAAGAACACACTTTCTTCCAAATAAAATATTCCCTGCCTCAGAGTCAGATAATTCTCAGTAATTCTCTGGCAAGCAACTTGATCATGTGGCTTTATTGTTTCTCCAGCAAGCTTGACAACCATCTTGAGACACCAATCTTAATTATAACCTTTCTCTTCTCCATTGCTTAGTTTTCTAGCAATAGAAATGGCATTTATAGGGTATAATCCCTGCAGGGTCTCCGTCTCCAAGAGAATCGCACAAAGGCAAATCAACATGGTATTGACAGCAGCTTGCTCATTTAGGAACTCATCACCTTCTTATGCCCAGTTATCAGAAGAGTTCTCCCATGAAGCTTTTCACCAACCTGCAGCCCCAGGTCTCCAGCACAGTTTATAATGTTCACCCTTGAGAATTCATTAATCCATTGATCATCAATTGCTCTACATTGCTGTCCGTCATTTGGGGACTCATTCAGCCACTGCACAGGTAGATAAATTCTGCCATTGTTTTGTGCAACCTCTTCCATCAACATGAAGCAAAGCATAGGAGGGAGCTCTAACTTCTCGTGAGGGGGATCAGTCTTCTTCCAATCACTGTAATCCTCAACTCTATCATCATATTCAAACTAAAGGATTCAAGTCCATACTTGGGAAAATCTATACCAACTCTATCACCAGTAAATGGGGTAGCTCTTGATGCACAAAATTCAACACTTTTAAGAACAGAATCATGATAATAGGATGCTGGAAATTTCAAATACCATATGACGCAGTGGAAAAAGGATTAATAGTAACGAAATCATGGGAGGTTATGTAATTTCCTTTGGCATTACTAAAATTCGCTTCATCTTTAGCTATAATCATACTACTCCTTCCTCTAAACATATATAGGAACAATCTAATAGCATAGACAATTCAAAGTCGTTTGCTAGAGCTTATTAGGTGACGAATGGATTTAACTAGGCTCATAACGAACAAAAGATGGTTACCACTTTTACTACACTCAGCTATTGTTATTGATGTAGGAAATGACTTCCATATTGGAGTTTGGTAATTCTATAGGACACACTTTTATCCTGTTCGAATCTGCTCTTCAGAGAAAGTAGAGAAGAAATTTCCCAGCCCTCTTTGTAACTTGTTCCCAGAAGAATTTGTTGGCATTTTATAGCCCCATATTTAGTAAAAACCATCCTAGCTCCTCCCCCATTCCACCTTGCGCATTTGCTGGCGCAGATTTTTCTTTTAGCCCCCACCTTTGTACCTTCTATTTGTGCCTCCCCCTCCGGTGCGGTGGTCCCATTATTATTATTTTCAAGACATCCCTTTTCCGTTCTACCATGGCAGCATATGCATCTCTTACAATTATAGCATGTGCAACTTGACCATCTTCAATTCTCTTACCGTCAGAATTACTTGGAGTTAGTAGAGGCTAAGTTGCTTGCTGGGCCACTCAATAGTACAGACTCCTAATGGTTGTACTTGGTTTGACTTATTTTCTTTGGACCAAATTCTTCTCATCCTCAACATGAGCTCATCTGGTGTGTTTTCTTCCTTTTGGGCTTGGCCCAATTGCTCTAGAAAATAATATCCCAATGCCATATTCTCCCTATTGATTTCAATTTTACCCACTAACTTAAAAACCTGGTTCCATAATTCTCTAAGCTCCATTTTAGCATCTACTTTGTTGGATGGGACCCGGACCAACACACTACAAATCTTTAACCAAATTCGGATAGTTCCAACACATTTTTCTGGAAATTAATTTGGGCCCTTTAACCATTAACCTAGCCCATGATCCGCCTTGGGATGGTGCTACCATCAACCTAATCTCCTCATCATTCTCCTCTCTCACGCAGTGGGTGGTTAATTTCTGGATAGTCACCATTTTTGCTTGAACCTCCACCACCGAAATCTCAATGGCCACCGTGCTCTCATTTAGACCAGTTGAGTTGGGCGATTCTGGATGGGATGTCATGCACAACAACCCCTTCTCAAGCAAAGCCCCCAACACCGCTGAATAACCTTCACATGCCTCCACTTCTTGCTTTTTCATCATGGGTGACTTGCCAGCTTTCCTCTCTGTCACGACTCTCGACACTGCTCGCCACTCTGCCGTCGCTCGCGATTCTACCAACGCCTGCAACTTTGTTGCTGCTCGCTGTTCCTCTATTGTTATTTTGTCGCCAGAGGGTCTAGGTGTGGCGGCTCTGGCGATGTATGTTGTCCTCTGACCCAGAGTTCTTCGCTCCTCTTACTTCTTGCATTCTCTTCGTTGTCATGTGATGAGTAGCGTGATGTCCATGTTTGATGGTCGCCCTTGATTTCTTGGCCTCTGACATGATGTTGAGGTGGCCTAAAGTCCTGAGGAGAGTAAGGCGGCCTACTCCCCCAAGAAGGCTCGTTTGGATGTCGCAAAGGACTTCCCTGAGAATGAGAGGAGTATCACTCCTTCCAATGGTGAGATCGAAATTTGCGACGCTCTCTGTGAAGAGGAGAGGTTTGGGATTCCCTCATCCTTCTAGTAGCCCCAGTCCATCGGTCTTCCAGCTCCACCAGGTGGTGAGTCCTCCTCAGTGGCATCCTCTCTTGAAGCCGAAGCTAGCTAGCCCCTGATCCCTCAATTACCGCATCAACTTCTCACACTTCCTCTCCAAGTTCTTCATCCTAGCTTCCATGGCAGCTTCAACAGAAGGCCTCACAACTCCAGGAAAGGAGCTCTGATGTAATACCCTCCTAACTACCATGTATTACTCGAGCATTAACATTGTAATTAGAAGAGTATCATTTCCTTTCTATAATATCCGCTAGTCAAATGAAATGAAATAAGATAAATCAAACTCTAGAGTTATAAAGAAAACTACTATAAAATGTACATATATTATTACTTTACATACCGCTTTCTTTAATACATACCATACTTGAAGTTAAGTCACTTCGCTTATAATACAACACAGGAACTACTATCAAAAGATCTACCAAGCTTGCTCAAATATCAAGGTCCAACAAAACACTAAACACACAGAAATGGACCTAAGACATCTAACACCAATTAGTCCACAAGCTGGTAAGTTCCTGGCACTATACTACACTACATACAAGTCAAAAGCCTGTAAGTCTCATGTCCTCCTACGCTGAAACCATTGGCCACTCGGTATGATGACCTCTCCTCACTAGGGGCATCTGCAGAGTCTGAGCACAATACAAAGATATACACAAATAGGGGTGAGAATATTATAAAATTCTCAGAGGGGTAACCCTTACATACGTATTAATATAAACAGTAAATGCATTTATAATAATAAAGAAAAACATCATGTTAGATCACATATATCAATATTAGCATACATGAGTCAAAGAAAATTATGTGCAAAATGGTAGTAATCATAAGTGTTTCTCTTATATCACATAGAATTCAACTTAGTGTAGTAGTTCTTTTTATTAACATAGGGAAGACTTAGATTCACATCAGGTAACATATGTAGTGGATAACTCCTCAGAGGACCATAGACTGCTAGGACATGAGCTCATTCCTATTCGTGATCATCAGACTTCATTTTTTTTTCATTTCTGAATCACACACAGTTCTATTTCCTAGTCGATAAGTCTACCGACTCATAAATTTCTTGGGAAGTTCTTATTTTTGCCTTCCCTCTCTATCACACATAAGCCTTGTTTCTATTTTCCTCGTATGTTAAAACATGCACCATTAAATTTCACATATTCTCTTTTGTCATACAACCATGTCATGGACCTTTCTATTTCAAAGGCAGGTTTATATCCCAGATATAGGCATTCAGTATCATTGGAGTCTCATTCATACTTTATAAACAAGCCTTTCAAACAATTAACATACATTCATATGATATGTACTTGGATTAAATAGATATCTATCATTAACTTAATACATCTTCACCATTCCAGCTTCTTGACAGATTTACCATTATGGTGACAACATTTAATTCACATATCCAATGGCCAATTCACTGGCCATAAAAATTCTCTATGACACCTCAATGTGTCTAAAAGTCCCTGTAAAAATTTCATAGCAAACAGAATACTAGAACCATGTCAAATAAATTCTACAATTTTAGTGGTCAGAGGCCACTTTTTCACAGCTCAGAATAGGATTCACACAATTTTTAACTTTAGCAAATGATAGAAACAACTCAAAATAAAAATCACAGTTATACTAAAGATGTCTACAAAACTCTGTAAAAATTTCAAAGGATAAATCCATCATTTGCTATGAATAAAAATTTATACAAATTCATAGCTTCAGTACCAAGATTTCAGCCAGCATAGATATACTCTTGGTTCTTGATTTTTCTCAGGCAGTAAAACTCTTTATTATGCACCACGAAAATTATCAGAGTTTCCTTATGATGTTAGCTTCAACATATAATTTTTATAGCTCATAAAAATGACTAGAATTGAACCATAAAATTCATAAACAAATCCTGTCCTGCTGAAATCCGAAAATTCAGCAGCCTAGCCAAAACTTATTTTGACAAAAATCATTATTTAACCTCATCCAAACACTCCACCAAAGTTAACACATCAATATCAACATATTATCATCAAATATAACGATAAATTTCGGAATAAAACCCAAAAAATTTTACAGAATAATTTGGAAAGAAAAAGGCCAAAGAAAACCCTACACTTTGAAGCTTTCAAGATCTTGGCTCCAAGATTGATTTCCTTTACTTCCAAGCCTTCTAACCCACACCAAACCCTTCCTTACACAGCTGATAATAAGCTCTCAAAGTAGGAAAAGTTGATGGATTCAAATTCTAATTGGTTAGATTGAAAGATCTTGATGAGTGGAATAAGTTTAGTGAAGGGAGTTTGTGATTTTATCAAGTGTAGACAAGGATTTTGGAGCTTTGAATTTAAGTTTCAAGCATTTTGAGGAAGCAAAAATGGAGTTTGGGCTGTCTCCTTTGTTATGGCCGAGAATGAAGATGATAATTATGAGGATTTTGATTTTATTTATATTAAGATAATGTATATAATTTAGCAATTATGAAATTATCTTCTTTGAAATTTTGTAGCATTCTCATTGACTCTTGAAAAAGGAAAGGATATGTATTGCTCTAGACCATACACTTATCACCCTAGGTGGCAAGCTTGCACTGGTAGCTTCATCTGGTATAAAAACTACACACCGTAATTTTACCAAACGGGTAAAACAAAGAAATTCGGTAATCCACTATTGTCTAAAAATTAATTCTAAGTATAAAATATTTATTCCTACCTATTTCTAACCTTAATCCTATAATTTCCAAATTTCGGGCACCTTCAGGTCTTGAATCTAAGGTTTCAGCTGTTCCGGTGGGTCTACGGGGCCTGCAAAATACTATTCACATTTTTTTTTTTTAACGGTCGTTACATTGTTCTCATCATTTTTGTGTACACCAAAATTTTGATATTCTTACTACTAAAGCCTCAATTATTTTCTGAAAAAAAATTAGGATGTTACATTACTCCCCACCTTAAAAAAAAATTTTGCCTTCAAAATTTCATACCTGGAAATAATTCCGGATGATCTATCTTCATACTTGATTCTAGTTCCCATGTATACTCTTCATTTCCAGGTCCACCCCAAGCCACTTTTACAAGTTGCACAGATTTATTTCTAAGTTGCCTGACTTCTCTATCAACGATCTGAATAGGAGAGGCTTGAAACGTCAAGTCATCCCCTAACTGTATAGACTCGGGCTCAATGATATGGTTTTGATCTAGGTGGTACATTCGAAGTTGAGATACATGGAAGACATTATGAAGGTTGGATAAATGTGGGGGTAAGGCTATCTGGTAAGCAGCTGACCCAATTCGTTGAAGAATTTGAAAAGGACCTATAAACCTAGGTGACAACTTTTTAACTCTAAGGGCCCTACCTACTCCAAAGAGTGGGCGTGACCTTCAGGAATACATGTTCTCCCTCTTGAAATTCTAAAGGTTTCCTTCGAGTATCAGCATAGCTCTTTTGACGACTCTGTGTGGTGAGAATCTTGCTCTTGATCTTCTGGATTTGCTCCGTTGTTTGATTAACAAGATCGGGTCCCAATAGTCTCGCTTCTCCCGAATCATACCAACATAATGGGGATTGACATTTTCTTCCATATAGAGCTTCATACGGGGCCATGCCAATACTAGCGTGATGGCTGTTATTATAAGCAAACTCAACCAATGGGAGTAACTTGTCCCAACTTCCCTTCTGCTCAATCACGCATGCCCTTAGCATATCTTCCAGGGTTTGTATGGTTCGTTCTGTTTGCCCGTCAGTTTGGGGGTGATAGGCAGTGCTCAAACAAAGTTTGGTACCAAAGGCTTTTTGGAACGTTCCCCAAAATCTCAAAGTAAACCTTGGATCTCTGTCAGAAACTATTGAGGAAGGAACAACGTGTAGTCTTACTATTTCTTGGATGTACAAGGAAGCTAACTTATCCAAAGGAAAATTAGCCTTAATGGGTAAGAAATGAGCAGATTTGGTCAATCTATCTACTATAACCCATATAGTATCATGACCCGACGATGTCCTTGGCAAACCCATTACAAAGTCCATAGAAATACTTTCCCACTTCCATTCCGGGATTTCTAAGGGTTGTGGTCCCAAATTTGGTTTTTGATGTTCTATTTTAACTTTTTGGCAAGTTAAACACATCCTGACACACTCTTCTATATCTTTTTTCATTCTTGACCACCAGAACATTTTCTTGAGATCCGCATACATTTTACTAATGCCTGGATGTATAGTAAGTTCGCCCCTATGAGCTTCCTCTAAGATCTTCTTTCTAAGATCGCCACTTGTGCATACACATACCCTATCCTTGTATCTCCATATACCTTGTTGGTCTTGAGTGAATCCTGGCAACTTCTTTGCATGAATTGATCTTAATATCTCCTGAAATTCTGGGTTTTCACATTGTGCAGCTAAAATTTGTCCTTTGAACTCACTTGTTACCTTTATTTGCCCTAGCACCACACCCTGAGGGTTCATGCACATGTCTAAACTAAGTTCCTTGAAACTTTCAACTAGCTCCGTCTCTTTAATCATCAAGCATGCTACACTTAGGGATTTTCTACTCAGAGCATCGGCAACAACATTTGCCTTGCCTGGATGGTAATTCAGACTAAACTCATAGTCCTTGAGGAATTCCATCCACCTTCTTTGTCGCATATTCAACTCTTTTTGATCAAAAAGATACTTTAAACTTTTATGATCAGAGAAAACATTAAACTGCACACCATACAAATGATGTCGCCAGATCTTTAGGGCAAAAACCACAGCTGCAAGTTCAAGGTCATGAGTTGGATAGTTTACTTCATGGGGTTTCAACTGTCGAGAAGCATAGGCAACCACGTTATGATTTTGCATCAACACACATCCTAAACCCTTACTAGAAGCATCACAATAAACCTCATAAGGTCTATAAGGATCAGGTAATACTAGGACTGGAGCCGTGGTTAACTTTTGTTTCAACTCCTGGAAACTATTTTCACACTCTGGTGTCCAATTGAATGGAGCATTCTTTCGGGATAATTTAGTCAAAGGTAATGCTATCTGAGAAAAACTCATGATAAAACGCCTATAATATCCAAATAACCCTAGGAAACTTGAATCTCAGTCGGCCACCGTTGTTGGTTGTTCCCAATGGAGTACTGATTCTACCTTACTGGGATCTAGAGAGATTCCTCCTCGTGATACTACATGACCTAGGAATCTAACCTCTCCCATCCAGAATTCACATTTCGACAACTTAGCATACAACTTTCTCTCTCTTAGGATTTGTAACACAACCCTAAGGTGCTCCATATATTCTTCCTCAGTCCTTGAATATATAAGTAAGTCATCTATGAAGACAACTACAAATTTATCCAAGTAAGGGCGGAAGATTCGATTCATATAATCCATGAATACCGGAGCATTAGTCAATCCAAAAGACATCACCCTATACTCATAATGCCCATATCGAGTTCTAAAAGCAGCTTTAGGTATATCCTCATTCAACCCGACCTGATGGTACCCTGATCTAAGATCAATCTTTAAGAATACAGTTGCACCTCGTAATTGATCCATGAGATCGTCAATTCTTGGCAAGGGGTACTTATTTTTTATTGTCACTTTGTTCAATTGCCTATAGTCTACACAAAGCCTCATACCCCCATCCTTTTTCTTCACCAGAAGAACAGGGGGCTCCCCATGGAGAGGCACTTGGTCTAATAAAATGCTTCCCTAACAGCTTCTTCAATTTGGGACTTTAATTCTTTCAACTCCAAAGGGGACATCCTATAAGGAGCAATTGAAATAGGACCCGCTCCTGGAACCAACTCGATGGAAAATTCAATCTCTCTTCAGAGGAAATTCCGAATATCCTCCTGAAAAACATCCGGATATTCCTCACCATCGAATCTTGCTCAACTCGTAGTCACATTCGGTTTCACTAGTAGAAAGGAGAACATATTCTGACGATCTGTCTTACTAGGGTTGGATGTTACAAGGTTCAAGTAAAAGAAAAAGGAACCACAGGAATGGAAGGTAGAATGGAAAGAAATATGGCAAATGATCCGACAAAGGTAAAAGGACATAATTGGGTACTAGCCAATCCATACCTAAAATTACATCTAGACCAGATAAAGGAAGACAAACTAAATTGGCAAGAAAGTCTCTAGCACCTATTTGAAAAGGAATATTTACACAGGTATAACAAGTCCTAATAGGACCAAAGGTAGGAGTGGATACAAGAAGATCATAAGGTAGTTCGCACAGATAATTGCAACTTCGTACACAGTCATGGGATATGAAAGAATGAGTGGCACCAGATCATACAAAGATATCTAGGACATTACCATTTATTTCACACTTACCTCGGATCAGATCGGCAGATTGAGAAGCTTCCTTGGCACTTATAGTAAAAACGCGCCCATGTTGTTGTGGCCTGGAGGCGGGCTGATGACCTTTCTTGTTAGGGCACTCAAATATCTTATGTCCTGGTTTCCCACAGCCAAAGCAAATGATTTGCGTTGTCCAGCAAGGTCGATTCCCATGATTTTTCCCACACTTAGGGCAATCTCTCCCTGTCTCAGGTCTTAGAGGTTGAAGTTGTTTTCCTTTGTCGTTGTTGTTATTATTGTTGGGTGGAAACCTTCTCCGAGGTTGGTTAACAGGCTTGAATCGGGGACCTTGAGGTGCTAATCCCCTTTCTAGCATTGTTTTGGGCATATTCTTTTTGGTAGCCTAAACTGAAAGAACTCCACAGTTAAGCGTGCTTGACTTGGGATAATTTTGGGATGGGTGACCTCCTGGGAAAACTTCCCAGGAAGCGTGCGAGTGAGGACAAAGCATGCTGAAAAGACCCGTGTTGGTTTGTGGGGACAGTCGTCAATCCATAAAGCAGCAGGGGATGTTACAAATGGTATCAGAGCTTGCACCTCTCCCAGTACGGTGTGGTTCGGGGACGAACCAAGCGGAAGCTGGTGGGCATGTAATGCCTGAGGACGAGGACGAGGAGTTATCGCCGGTGCAAAGAGGGCACGGACAAGGAGCGGCTCCTCGCAAGGTCTTCTAAGCGGAGGGGTACATCAATGAACCGATTACACACCCGAATGAGAGGGATCCTGAGACTGTATAGGTATGGGACTATACAGTTAAGGAGGGCTTATATGAATTGATTTGTACTATCTATACCAACAAGATGCATCTTCTTTTTGGTAGCCTAAACTGAAAGAATTTCATAGTTAAGCGTGCTTGACTTGGGGTAATTTTGGGATGGGTGACCTCCTAGGAAAACTTCCCATGAAGCATGTGAGTGAGGACAAAGCATGCTGAAAAGACCCGTGTTGGTTTGTGGGGACAGTCGTCAATCCATAAAGCAGTAGGGGATGTTACAAATAATGTAACATACTAATTTTTTTTCAGAAAATAATTGAGGCTTTAGTAGTAAGAATATCAAAATTTTGGTGTACACAAAAATGATGAGAACAATGTAACGAACGTAAAAAAAAAAATGTGAATAGTATTTTGCAGGCCCCATAGACCCACCGGAACAGCTGAAACCTTAGATTCAAGACCTGAAGGTGCCCGAAATTTGGAAATTATAGGATTAAGGTTAGAAATAGGTAGGAATAAATATTTTATACTTAGAATTAATTTTCAGGCAATAGTGGATTACCCGGGTACACTGTTTTACCCATTTGGTAAAATTACGGTGTGTAGTTTTTATACCGGATGAAGCTACCAGTGCAAGCTTGCCACCTAGGGTGGCAAGTGTATGGTCTAGAGCAATACATATCCTTTCCTTTTTCAAGAGCCAATGAGAATGCTACAAAATTTCAAAGAAGATAATTTCATAATAGCTAAATTATATACATTATCTTAATATAAATAAAATCAAAATCCTCATAATTATCATCTTCATTCTCGGCCATAACAAAGGAGACAACCCAAACTCCATTTTTGCTTCCTCAAAATGCTTGAAACTTAAATTCAAAGCTCCAAAATCCTTGTCTACAATTGATAAAATCACAAACTCCCTTCACTAAACTTATTCCACTCATCAAGATCTTTCAATCTAACCGATTAGAATTTGAATCCATCAACTTTTCCTACTTTGAGAGCTTATTATCAGCTATGTAAGGAAGGGTTTGGTGTGGGTTAGAAGGCTTGGAAGTAAAGGAAATCAATCTTGGAGCCAAGATCTTGAAAGCTTCAAAGTGTAGGGTTTTCTTTGGCCTTTTTCTTTCCAAATTATTCTGTAAAATTTTTTGGGTTTTATTCCGAAATTTATCGTTATATTTGACGATAATATGTTGATATTGATGTGTTAATTTTGGTGGACTGTTTGGATGAGGTTAAATAATGATTTTTGTCAAAATAAGTTTTGGCTAGGCTGCTGAATTTTCGGATTTCAGCAGGACAGGATTTGTTCATGAATTTTCTGGTTCAATTCTAGTCATTTTTATAAGCTATAAAAATTATATGTTGAAGCTAACATCATATGGAAACTCTGATAATTTTCGTGGTGCATAATAAAGAGTTTTACTGCCTGAGAAAAATCAAGAACCAAGAGTATATCTATGCTGGCTGAAATCTTGGTACTGGAGCTGTGAATTTGTATAAATTTTTATTCATAGCAAATGATGGAGTTATCCTTTGAAAGTTTTACAGAGTTTTGTAAACATCTGTAAGTATAACTGTGATTTTTATTTTGAGTTGTTTCTATCATTTGCTAAAGTTAAAAATTGTGTGAATCCTATTCTGAGCTGTGAAAAAGTGGCCTCTGACCACTAAAATTGTAGAATTTATTTGACATGGTTCCAGTATTCTATTTGCTATGAAATGTTTACAGGGACTTTTAGACACATTGAGGTGTCATAGAGAATTTTTATGGCCAGTGAATTGCCCATTGGATATGTGAATTAAATGTTGTCACCATAATGGTAAATCTGTCAAGAAGCTGGAATGGTGAAGATGTATTAAGTTAATGATAGAAATCTATTTAATCCAAGTATATATCATATGAATGTATGTTAATTGTTTGAAAGGCTTGTTTATAAAGTATGAATGAGACTCCAATGACACTGAATGCCTATATCTGGGATACAAACCTGACTTTGAAATAGAAAGGTCCATGACATGGTTGTATGACAAAAGAGAATATGTGAAATTTAATGGTGCATGTTTTAACATACGGGGAAAATAGAAACAAGGCTTATGTGTGATAGAGAGGGAAGGCAAAAATAAGAACTTTCCAAGAAATTTTATGAGTCGGTAGACTTATCGACTAGGAAATAGAGCTGTGTGTGATTCAGAAATGAAAAAAAATGAAGTCTGATGATCACGAATAGGAATGAGCTCATGTCCTAGCAGTCTATGGTCCTCTGAGGAGTAATCCACTACATATGTTACCTGATGTGAATCTAAGCCTTCCCTATGTTAATAAAAAGAACTACTACACTAAGTTGAATTCCATGTGATATAAGATAAACACTTATGATTACTACCATTTTGCCCATAATTTTCTTTGACTCATATATGCTAATGTTGATATATGTGATCTAACATGATGTTTTTCTTTATTATTATAAATGCATTTACTATTTATATTCTGTCTGTATGTAAGGGGTTACCCTACTGAGAATTTTATAATATTCTCACCCCTATTTGTGTATATGTTGTATTGTGCTCAGACTCTGTAGATGCCCCTGGCTGAGGAGAGGCCATCATACGGATGGCCAATGGTTTCGCGTAGGAGGACATGAGACTTACGGGGGCTTTTGACTTGTATGTAGTGTAGTATAGTGCCAGGAACTTACCAGCTTGTGGACTAATTGGTGTTAGATGTCTTAGGTCCATTTCTGTGTGTTTAGTGTTTTGTTGGACCTTGATATTTGAGCAAGCTTGGTAGATCTTTTGATAGTAGTTCCTGTGTTGTATTATATGCGAAGTGACTTAACTTCAATTATGGTATGTATTAAAGAAAGCGATATGTAAAGTAATAATATATGTACATTTTATAGTAGTTTTCTTTACAACTCTAGAGTTTGATTTATCTTATTTCATTTCACATGATGTTTTTCTTTATTATTATAAATGCATTTACTATTTATATTCTGTCTGTATGTAAGGGGTTACCCTACTGAGAATTTTATAATATTCTCACCTCTATTTGTGTTTATGCTGTATTGTGTTCAGACTCTGCAGATGCCCCTGGTTGAGGAGAGGCCATCATACCGATGGCCAATGGTTTCGCATAGGAGGACATGAGACTTACGGGGGCTTTTGACTTGTATGTAGTGTAGTATAGTGCCAGGAACTTACCAGCTTGTAGACTAATTGGTGTTAGATGTCTTAGGTCTATTTCTGTGTGTTTAGTATTTTGTTGGACCTTGATATTTGAGCAAGCTTGGTAGATCTTTTGATAGTAGTTCCTGTGTTGTATTATGTTTAAGTGACTTAACTTCATGTATGGTATGTATTAAAGAAAGCGGTATGTAAAGTAATAATATATGTACATTTTATAGTAGTTTTCTTTATAACTCTAGAGTTTGATTTATCTTATTTCATTTCATTTGACTAGTGGATATTATAGAAAAGAAGTGATACTCTTCTAATTACAATGTTAATGCTCGAGTAATACATGGTAGTTAGGAGGGTGTTACAAAAATGGTATCAGAGCTGGACTATCCTATAAGCCTGAGGATTGGACCGGCTATGCTTTCTTAGAAATTGTCATGCATTATGACTTTATATATATGTGTATGATCGCTGATTGGAAATGTTGTGTGTTGTCAGACACTTTGCTTGGTATTGAGACCGATCAACTCAATATTTTCGTTTGGTGTGATAGGAACCAATGACTTCGAATCGACAAACTAGGAGTGGAGCTGGAAACGATGCCGACATGATGAATACTTTTCGTGAGATGGCGACTGTCATGAGGGAACAAGCTACAGCTACTACCCGAATGATGGAGCAACTGAACCGCAATGAAAGGCAAAACCCACCGATAATCCTCAGAGTGAACTAAGTCGATGTAGAATATCGTAAATTTTCCGAGTTCGTAAAGGCAAATCCCCTCCATTTCGAGGAGCTTTTAATCCTCGTAGCGTAAGAATGGATAAAGGCCATGGAAAAGATTTTCTCCGCTCTTCCTTGCACAGAGATCCGTAAGGTGGCCTTTGCCACCTATATGCTAGAAGCAGATGCAGATTTTTGGTGGGTTGGCACCAGGGGATTATTTGAAGCTTCCCATCAGTAGTTACCTGGACTATTTTTAAGGAAGCTTTTTACCATAAGTACTTCCCAATTCTCGTGAGAAATGCGAAGGAATTGGAGTTCATGGCTCTCAAACAAGGACCTATGAGTGTAGCAGAGTATGCTGCCAAATTTGAAGAGCTCTGCAAGTTTTCTACAATTTATCAACGTGACCCGGATGAAGTTTGGAAATGCATGAAATATGAAGGAGGTCTACGAGAAGATATAGAAGCAGCTGTAAGTCTCTTGGAGATTAGGGACTATCCTACCTTGGTAAATATATGTCGACGTGCAGAGGAGTCCAACAGGAAGCTAACAAATTTCAAGTATACCCAAAACAATGCTAGAAGGGGATTAGCACCTCAAGGTCCCCGATTCAAGCCTGTTAACCAACCTCGGAGAAGGTTTCCACCCAACAATAACAACAACAACAACAAAGGAAAACAACTTCAACCTCTAAGACCTGAGACAGGGAGAGATTTCCCCAAGTGTGGGAAAAATCATGGGAATCGACCTTGCTGGACAACGCAAATAAATTGCTTTGGCTGTGGGAAACCAGGACATAAGATATTTGAGTGCCCTAATAAGAAAGGTCATCAGCTTGCCTCCAGGCCACAACAACATGGGCGCATTTTTACTATAAGTGCCAAGGAAGCTTCTCAATCTGCCGATCTGATCCGAGGTAAGTGTGAAATAAATGGTAATGTCCTAGATATACTGTATGATACGGGTGCCACTCATTCTTTCATATCCCATGACTTTGTGGTACGAAGTTGCAATTATCTGTGTCTGAACTACCTTATGATCTTCTTGTATCCACTCCTACTGCTGGTCCTATTAGGACTTGTTATACCTATGTAAATATTCCTCTTCAAATAGGTGCTAGAGACTTTACTGCCAATTTAGTTTGTCTTCCTTTATCTGGTCTAGATGTAATTTTAGGTATGGATTGGCTAGTACCCAATTATGTCCTTTTACACGCCCGGATCGAGCCGCCATATTTCTTTCCACTCTACCCTCCATTCTTGTGGTTCCTTTTTCTTTTTACTTGAACCTTGTAACATCCAACCCTAGTAAGACAGATCGTCAGGAATATGTTCTCCTTTCTACTAGTGAAACTGAATGTGACTACGAGTTGAGCAAGATTCCAGTGGTGAGGGAATATTCAGATGTTTTTCCAGAGGATATTCCAGAATTTCCTCCTGAAAGAGAGATTGAATTTTCCATCGAGTTGGTTCCAGGAACGGGTCCTATTTCAATTGCTCCTTATAGGATGTCCCCTTTGGAGTTGAAAGAATTAAAGTCCCAAATTGAAGAACTGTTAGGGAAGCATTTTATTAGACCAAGTGCCTCTCCATGGGGAGCCCTCGTTCTTCCGTGAAGAAAAAGGATGGGGGTATAAGGCTTTGTGTAGACTATAGGCAATTGAACAAAGTGACAATAAAAAATAAGTACCCCTTGCCAAGAATTGACGATCTCATGGATCAATTACGAGGTGCAACTGTATTCTTAAAGATTGATCTTAGATCAGGGTACCGTCAGATTCGGGTTCGGAATGAGGATATACCTAAAACTGCTTTTAGAACTCGATATGGGCATTATGAGTATAGGGTGATGTCTTTTGGATTGACTAATGCTCCGGCTGTATTCATGGATTATATGAATCGAATCTTCCGCCCTTACTTGGATAAATTTGTAGTTGTCTTCATAGATGACATACTTATATATTCAAGAACTGAGGAAGAACATATGGAGCACCTGAGGGTTGTGTTACAAATCCTAAGAGAGAGAAAGTTGTATGCTCAGTTGTCGAAATGTGAATTCTGGATGGGAGAGGTTAGATTCCTAGGTCATGTAGTATCACGAGGAGGAATCTCTCTAGATCCCAAAGAAGGTAGAATCAAGACTCCATTGGGAACGACCAACAACGGTGACGGAGATTCTGAGTTTCCTAGGGTTAAATTTGGATATTATACGCGTTTTATCATGAGTTTTTCTCAGATAGCATTACCTTTGACTAAATTAACCCGAAAGAATGCTCCATTCAATTGGACACCAGAGTGTGAAAATAGTTTCCAGGAGTTGAAACAAAAGTTAACCACGGCTCCACCCTAGTATTACCCGATCCTTATAGACCCTATGAGGTTTATTGTGATGCTTCTAGTAAGGGTTTAGGATGTGTGTTGATGCAAAATCATAACGTGGTTGCCTATGCTTCTCGCTTGAAACCCCATGAAGTAAACTATCCAACCCATGACCTTGAACTTGCAAATGTGGTTTTTGCCCTAAAGATCCGGCGACATCATTTGTATGGTGTGCGCTTTAATGTTTTCTCCGATCATAAAAGTTTAAAGTATCTTTTTGATCAAAAAGAGTTGAATATGCGGCAAAGAAGGTGGATGGAATTCCTCAAGGACTATGAGTTTAGTCTGAATTACCATCCAAGCAAGGCAAATGTTGTTGCCGATGCTCTGAGTAGAAAATCCCTAAGTGTAGCATGCTTGATGATTAAAGAGACGGAGCTAGTTGAAAGTTTCAAGGAACTTAGTTTAGACATGTCTGTGTACCCTCGTGGTGTGGTGCTAGGGCAAATAAAGGTAACAAGTGAGTTCAAAGGACAAATTTTAGTCGCACAACGTGAAAACCCGAATTTCAGGAGATATTAAGATCAATTCATGCAAAGAAGTTGCCAGGATTCACTCAAGACCAACAAGGTATATGGAGATACAAGGATAGGGTATGTGTACCCACAAGTGGCGATCTTAGAAAGAAGATCTTAGAGGAAGCTCATAGGGGCGAACTTACTATACATCCAGGCATTAGTAAAATGTATGCGGATCTCAAGAAAATGTTACGTGGTCAAGAATGAAAAAAGATATAGAAGAGTGTGTCAGGATGTGTTTAACTTGCCAAAAAGTTAAAATAGAACATCAAAAACCAGCTGGGACCCTGCAACCCTTAGAAATCCCGGAATGGAAGTGGGAAAGTATTTCTATGGACTTTGTAATGGGTTTGCCAAGGACATCGTCGGGTCATGATGCTATATGGGTTATAGTAGATAGATTGACCAAATCTGCTCATTTCTTACCCATTAAGGCTAATTTTCCTTTGGATAAGTTAGCTTCCTTGTACATCCAAGAAATAGTAAGACTACACGTTGTTCCTTCCTCGATAGTTTCTGACAGAGATCCAAGGTTTACTTCGAGATTTTGGGGAACGTTCCAAAAAGCCTTTGGTACCAAACTTTGTTTGAGCACTGCCTATCACCCCCAAACTGACGGGCAAACAGAACGAACCATACAAACCCTGGAAGATATGCTAAGGGCATGCGTGATTGAGCAGAAGGGAAGTTGGGACAAGTTACTCCCATTTGTTGAGTTTGCTTATAATAACAGCCATCACGCTAGTATTGGCATGGCCTCGTATGAAGCTCTATATGGAAGAAAATGTCAATCCCCATTGTGTTGGTATGATTCGGGAGAAGCGAGACTATTGGGACCCGATCTTGTTAATCAAACAACGGAGCAAATCCAGAAGATCAGGAGCAAGATTCTCACCGCACAGAGTCATCAAAAGAGCTATGCTGATACTCGAAGGAAACCTTTAGAATTTCAAGAGGGAGAACATGTATTCCTGAAGGTCACGCCCACTACTGGAGTAGGTAGGGCCCTTAGAGTTAAAAAGTTGTTTCCTAGGTTTATAGGTCCTTTTCAAATTCTTCAACGAATTGGGTCACCGCTACCGTGATAGCCTTACCCCCACATTTATCCAACCTTCATAATGTCTTCCATGTATCTCAACTTCGAATGTACCACCCAGATCAAAACCATATCATTGAGCCCGAGTCTATACAGTTAAGGGATGACTTGACGTTTCAAGCCTCTCCTATTCAGATCGTTGATAGAGAAGTCAGGCAACTTAGAAATAAATCTGTGCAACTTGTAAAAGTGGCTTGGGGTGGACCTGGAAATGAAGAGTATACATGGGAACTAGAATCAAGTATGAAGATAGATCATCCTAATTATTTCGTGTATGAAATTTTGAGGGCAAAATTTTTTTTTAAGGTGGGGAGTAATGTAACATCGTAATTTTTTTTCAGAAAATAATTGAGGCTTTAGTAGTAAGATTATCAAAATTTTGGTGTACACAAAAATGATGAGAACAATGTAACGAACGTAAAAAAAAAAAAATGTGAATAGTGTTTTGCAGGCCCCGTAAACCCACCGGAACAGCTGAAACCTTATATTCAAGACTTGAAGGTGCCCGAAATTTGGAAATTATAGGATTAAGGTCAGAAATAGGTAGGAATAAATATTTTATACTTAGAATTAATTTTCAGGCAATAGATGATTACCCGAGTACACTGGTTTACCCGTTTGGTAAAATTACGGTGTGTAGTTTTTATACCGGATGAAGCTACCAGTGCAAGCTTGCCACCTAGGGTGACAAGTGTATAGTCTAGAGCAATACATATCCTTTCCTTTTTCAAGAGCCAATGAGAATGCTACAAAATTTCAAAGAAGATAATTTCATAATTGCTAAATTATATACATTATCTTAATATAAATAAAATCAAAATCCTCATAATTATCATCTTCATTCTGGGCCATAACAAAGGAGACAGCCCAAACTCCATTTTTGCTTCCTCAAAATGCTTGAAACTTAAATTCAAAGCTCCAAAATCCTTGTCTACACTTGATAAAATCACAAGCTCCCTTCACTAAACTTATTCCACTCATCAAGATCTTTCAATCTAACCGATTAGAATTTAAATCCATCAACTTTTCCTACTTTGAGAGCTTATTATCAGCTGTGTAAGGAAGGGTTTGGTGTGGGTTAGAAGGCTTGGAAGTAAAGGAAATCAATCTTGGAGCCAAGATCTTGAAAGCTTCAAAGTGTAGGGTTTTCTTTGGCCTTTTTCTTTCCAAATTATTCTGTAAATGTTTTTGGGTTTTATTCCAAAATTTATAGTTATATTTGATGATAATATGTTGATATTGATGTGTTAATTTTGGTTGAGTGTTTGGATGAGGTTAAATAATGATTTTTGTCAAAATAAGTTTTGGCTAGGCTGCTGAATTTTCGGATTTCAGCAGGACAGGATTTGTTCATGAATTTTCTGGTTCAATTCTAGTCATTTTTATGAGCTATAAAAATTATATGTTGAAGCTAACATCATAAGGAAACTCTGATAATTTTCGTGGTGCATAATAAAGAGTTTTACTGCCTGAGAAAAATCAAGAACCAAGAGTATATCTATGCTGGCTGAAATCTTGGTACTGGAGCTGTGAATTTGTATAAATTTTTATTCATAGCAAATGATGGAGTTATCCTTTGAAATTTTTACAGAGTTTTGTAGACATCTTAAGTATAGCTGTGTTTTTTATTTTGAGTTGTTTCTATCATTTGCTAAAGTTAAAAATTGTGTGAATCCTATTCTGAGCTGTGAAAAAGTGGCCTCTGACCACTAAAATTGTAGAATTTATTTGACATGGTTCTAGTATTCTATTTGCTATGAAATTCTTACAGGGACTTTTAGACACATTGAGATGTCATAGAGAATTTTTATGGCCAGTGAATTGCCCATTGGATATGTGAATTAAATGTTGACACCATAATGGTAAATCTGTCAAGAAGATGGAATGGTGAAAATGTATTAAGTTAATGATAGAAATCTATTTAATCCAAGTATATATCATATGAATGTATGTTAATTGTTTGAAAGGCTTGTTTATAAAGTATGAATGAGACTCCAATGATACTGAATGCCTATATCTGGGATACAAACCTGACTTTGAAATAGAAAGGTCCATGACATGGTTGTATGACAAAAGAGAATATGTGAAATTTAATGGTGCATGTTTTAACATACGGGGAAAATAGAAACAAGGCTTATGTGTGATAGAGAGGGAAGGCAAAAATAAGAACTTCCCAAGAAATTTTATGAGTCGGTAGACTTATCGACTAGAAAATAGAACTGTGTGTGATTCAGAAATGGAAAAAAAATGAAGTCTGATGATCACGAATAGGAATGAGCTCATGTCCTAGCAGTCTATGGTCCTTTGAGGAGTTATCAACTACATATGTTACCTGATGTGAATCTAAGCCTTCCCTATGTTAATAAAAAGAACTACTACACTAAGTTGAATTCTATGTGATATAAGAGAAACACTTATGATTTCTACCATTTTGCATATAATTTTCTTTGACTCATGTATGCTAATATTGATATATGTGATCTAACATGATATTTTTCTTTATTATTATAAATGCATTTACTGTTTATATTCTGTCTGTATGTAAGGGGTTACCCTACTGAGAATTTTATAATATTCTCACCCCTATTTGTGTATATGCTGTATTGTGTTTAGACTCTGCAGATGCCCCTGGCTGAGGAGAGGCCATCATATCGATGGCCAATGGTTTCGCATAGGAGGACATGAGACTTACGGGGGCTTTTGACTTGTATGTAGTGTAGTATAGTGCCAGGAACTTACCAGCTTGTAGACTAATTGGTGTTAGATGTCTTAGGTCTATTTCTGTGTGTTTAGTATTTTGTTGGACCTTGATATTTGAGCAAGCTTGGTAGATCTTTTGATAGTAGTTCCTGTGTTGTATTATAAGCGAAGTGACTTAACTTCAAGTATGGTATGTATTAAAGAAAGCGGTATGTAAAGTAATAATATATGTACATTTTATAGTAGTTTTCTTTATAACTCTAGAGTTTGATTTATCTTATTTCATTTCATTTGACTAGAGGATATTATAGAAAGGAAGTGATACTCTTCTAATTACAATGTTAATGCTCGAGTAATACATGATAGTTAGGAGGGTGTTACAAAAATTCATGTAATGCCCAGGGACGAGGACGAGGAGTGATTGCCGGTGCAAAGAGGGCACGGACAAGGAGCGGCTCCTCGCAAGGTCCTCTAAGCGGAGGGGTACATGAATGAACCGATTACACACCCGAATGAGAGGGATCCTGAGACTGTATAGGTATGGGACTATACAGTTAAGGAGGGCTTATATGAATTGATTTGTACTATCTATACCAACAAGATGCATCTTCTTTTTGGTAGTCTAAACTGAAAGAACTTCATAGTTAAGCGTGCTTGACTTGGGGTAATTTTGGGATGGGTGACCTCCTGGGAAAACTTCCCAGGAAGCATGTGAGTGAGGACAAAGCATGCTGAAAAGACCCGTGTTGGTTTGTGGGGACAGTCGTCAACTACAATGTATTACTCGAGCATTAACATTGTAATTAGAAGAGTATCACTTCCTTTCTATAATATCCGCTAGTCAAATGAAATGAAATAAGATAAATCAAACTCTAGAGTTATAAAGAAAACTACTATAAAATGTACATATATTATTACTTTACATACCGCTTTCTTTAATACATACCATACTTGAAGTTAAGTCACTTCGCTTATAATACAACACAGGAACTACTATCAAAAGATCTACCAAGCTTGCTCAAATATCAAGGTCCAACAAAACACTAAACACACAGAAATGGACTTAAGACATCTAACACCAATTAGTCCACAAGCTGGTAAGTTCCTGGCACTATACTACACTACATACAAGTCAAAAGCCCCCGTAAGTCTCATGTCCTCCTACGCGAAACCATTGGTCATCAGTATGATGGCCTCTCCTCAGCCAGGGGCATCTGCAGAGTCTGAGCACAATACAGCATATACACAAATAGGGGTGAGAATATTATAAAATTCTCAAGAGGGTAACCCCTTACATACGTATGTAATATAAACAGTAAATGCATTTATAATAATAAAGAAAAATATCATGTTAGATCACATATATCAATATTAGCATACATGAGTCAAAGAAAATTATATGCAAAATGGTAGAAATCATAAGTGTTTCTCAATTCCTCTAAGATCGCCACTTGTGGGTACACATACCCTATCCTTGTATCTCCATATACCTTGTTGGTCTTGAGTGAATCCTGGCAACTTCTTTGCATGAATTGATCTTAATATCTCCTGAAATTCTAGGTTTTCACGTTGTGCAGCTAAAATTTGTCCTTTGAACTCACTTGTTACCTTTATTTGCCCTAGCACCACACCCTGAGGGTTCACAGACATGTCTAAACTAAGTTCCTTGAAACTTTCAACTAGCTCCGTCTCTTTAATCATCAAGCATGCTACACTTAGGGATTTTCTACTCAGAGCATCGGCAACAACATTTGCCTTGCCTGGATGGTAATTCAGACTAAACTCATAGTCCTTGAGGAATTCCATCCACCTTCTTTGCCGCATATTCAACTCTTTTTTATCAAAAAGATACTTTAAACTTTTATGATCAGAGAAAACATTAAACTGCACACCATACAAATGATGTCGCCAGATCTTTAGGGCAAAACCACACCGCAAGTTCAAGGTCATGAGTTGGATAGTTTACTTCATGGGGTTTCAACTGTCGAGAAACATAGGCAACCACGTTATGATTTTGCATCAACACACATCCTAAACCCTTACTAGAAGCATCACAATAAACCTCATAGGGTCTATAAGGATCGGGTAATACTAGGATCGAGCCGTGGTTAACTTTTGTTTCAACTCCTGGAAACTATTTTCACACTCGTGTCCAATTGAATGGAGCATTCTTTCGGGTTAATTTAGTCAAAGGTAATGCTATCTCGAGAAAAACTCATGATAAAACGCCTATAATATCCAAATTAACCCTAGGAAACTCCGAATCCGCCACCATTGTTGGTCGCTCACAATGGAGTATCGATTCTACCTCATCGGGATCTAGAGAGATTCCTCCTCGTGATACTACATGACCTAGGAATCTAACCTCTCCCATCCGTAATTCACATTTCGACAACTTAGCATACAACTTTCTCTCTCTTAGGATTTGTAACACAACCCTAAGGTGCTCCATATGTTCTTCCTCGCCTTGAATATATAAGTATGTCATCTATGAAGACAACTACAAATTTATCCAAGTAAGGGCGGAAGATTCGATTCATATAATCCATGAATACAGAGCATTAGTCAATCCAAAAGACATCACCCTATACTCATAATGCCCATATCGAGTTTCTAAAAGCAGCTTTTAGGTATATCCTCATTCCGAACCCGAATCTGATGGTACCTCGATCTAAGATCAATCTTTAAGAATACAGCTTGCACCTCGTAATTGATCCATGAGATCGTCAATTCTTGGCAAGGGGTACTTATTTTTATTGTCACTTTGTTCAATTGCCTATAGTCTACACAAAGCCTCATACCCCCATCCTTTTTCTTCACTGTAAGAACAGGGGCTCCCATGGAGAGGCACTTGGTCTAATAAAATGCTTCCCTAACAGCTTCTTCAATTTGGGACTTTAATTCTTTCAACTCCAAAGGGGACATCCTATAAGGAGCAATTGAAATAGGACCTGCTCTCGGAACCAACTCGATGGAAAATTCAATCTCTCTTCAGGAGGAAATTCGGAATATCCTCCTGGAAAACATCCTGGATATTCCCTCACCACTGGAATCTTGCTCAACTCGTAGTCACATCTGGTTTCACTAGTAGAAAGGAGAACATATTCCTGACGATCTGTCTTACTAGGGTTGGATGTTACAAGGTTCAAGTAAAAAGAAAAAGGAACCACAGGAATGGAAGGTAGAATGGAAAGAAATATGGCGACTCGATCCGACAAAGGTAAAAGGACATAATTGGGTACTAGCCAATCCATACCTAAAATTACATCTAGACCAGATAAAGGAAGACAAACTAAATTGGCAGTAAAGTCTCTAGCACCTATTTGAAAAGGAATATTTACACAGGTATAACAAGTCCTAATAGGACCAAAGAAGTAGGAGTGGATACAAGAAGATCATAAGGTAGTTCGCATACAGATAATTGCAACTTCAGACACAGTCATGGGATATGAAAGAATGAGTGGCACCAGATTACACAAGATATCTAGGACATTACCATTTATTTCACACTTACCTCGGATCGATCGGCAGATTGAGAAGCTTCCTTGGCACTTATAGTAAAACGCGCCCATGTTGTTGTGGCCTGGAGGCGGTGATGACCTTTCTTGTTAGGGCACTCAAATATCTTATGTCCTGGTTTCCCACACCAAAGCAAATGATTTGCGTTGTCCAAAGAAGGTCGATTCCCATGATTTTTCCCGCACTTAGGACAATCTCTCCCTGTCTCAGGTCTTAGAGGTTGAAGTTGTTTTCCTTTGTTGTTGTTATTATTGTTGGGTGGAAACCTTCTCCGAGGTTGGTTAATGTGCTTGAATCGGGGACCTTGAGGTGCTAATCCCCTTCTAGCATTGTTTTGGGCATACTTGAAATTTGTTAGCTTCCTGTTGGACTCCTCTGCACTTCGACATTTATTTACCAAGGTAGGATAGTCCCTAATCTCCAAGAGACTTACAGCTGCTTCTATATCTTCTCGTAGACCTCCTTCATATTTCATGCATTTCCAAACTTCATCCGGTCACGTTGATAAATTGTAGAAAACTTGCGTAGCTCTTCAAATTTGGCAAGATACTGCTACACTCATAGGTCCTTGTTTGAGAGCCATGATCTACAATTCCTTCGCATTTCTCACAGAAATTGGGAAGTACTTATGGTAAAAAGCTTCCTTAAAAATAGTCCAGGTAACTACAAGATGGGAAGCTTCAAATAATCCCCTGGTGCCAACCCACCAAAATCTGCATCGCTTAGCATATAGGTGGCAAAGGCCACCTTCTCGGATCTCTGTGCAAGGAAGAACTGAGAAAATCTTTTCCATGGCCTTTATCCATTCTTCTCGCTTACAGGATTAAAAGCTCCTCGAAATGGAGGGGATTTGCCTTTCAACTCGAAAAATTTCGATATTCTACATCGATTTCGTTTCACTACAGATTATCACCGGGTTTTGCCTTTCATTGCCGTTCGCTTGCTCCATCATTCGGTAGTAGTCGTAGCTTGTTCCCTCATGACACCGTCATCTCACGAAAAGTATTCATCATGTCGGCATCAAGCTTTCCACTCCACTCTAGTTTGCCGATTCAAGTCATTGGTTCCTATCACCAAACGAAAATATTGAGTTAATCAGCCTCAATACCAAGCAAAGTGTACAAAGAACCCACAACATTTCCAATCGCCAGTCATACACATATATATAAAGTCATAATGCATGACAATTTCTAAGAAAGCATAGTCGGTCCAATCCTCAGGCTTATAGGATAGTCCGGCTCTGATACCATAATGTAACACCCTCCTAACTACCATGTATTACTCGAGCATTAACATTGTAATTAGAAGAGTATCACTTCCTTTCTATAATATCCGCTAGTCAAATGAAATGAAATAAGATAAATCAAACTCTAGAGTTATAAAAAAAACTACTATAAAATGTACATATATTATTACTTTACATACCGCTTTCTTTAATACATACCATACTTGAAGTTAAGTCACTTCGCTTATAATACAACACAGGAACTACTATCAAAAGATCTACCAAGCTTGCTCAAATATCAAGGTCCAACAAAACACTAAACACACAGAAATGGACCTAAGACATCTAACACCAATTAGTCCACAAGCTGGTAAGTTCCTAGCACTATACTACACTACATACAAGTCAAAAGCCCCCGTAAGTCTCATGTCCTCCTACGCGAAACCATTGGCCATCGGTATGATGGTCTCTCCTCAGCCAGGGGCATCCGCAGAGTCCGAGCACAATACAAAGATATACACAAATAGGGGTGAGAATATTATAAAATTCTCAAGAGGGTAACCCCTTACATACGCATTGCAATATAAACAGTAAATGCATTTATAATAATAAAGAAAAACATCATGTTAGATCACATATATCAATATTAGCATACACGAGTCAAAGAAAATTATGTGCAAAATGGTAGTAATCATAAGTGTTTCTCTTATATCACATGGAATTCAACTTAGTGTAGTAGTTCTTTTTATTAACATAGGGAAGGCTTAGATTCACATCAGGTAACATATGTAGTGGATAACTCCTCAGAGGACCATAGACTGCTAGGACATGAGCTCATTCCTATTCGTGATCATCAGACTTCATTTTTTTTCATTTCTGAATCACACACAGTTCTATTTCCTAGTCGATAAGCCTACCGACTCATAAAATTTCTTGGGAAGTTCTTATTTTTGCCTTCCCTCTCTATCACACATAAGCCTTGTTTCTATTTTCCCCGTATGTTAAAACATGCACCATTAAATTTCACATATTCTCTTTTGTCATACAACCATGTCATGGACCTTACTATTTCAAAGTCAGGTTTATATCCCAGATATAGGCATTCAGTATCATTGGAGTCTCATTCATACTTTATAAACAAGCCTTTCAAACAATTAACATACATTCATATGATATGTACTTGGATTAAATAGATATCTATCATTAACTTAATACATCTTCACCATTCCAGCTTCTTGACAGATTTACCATTATGGTGACAACATTTAATTCACATATCCAATGGGCAATTCACTGGCCATAAAAATTCTCTATTACACCTCAATGTGTCTAAAAGTCCCTGTAAAAATTTCATAGCAAACAGAATACTAGAACCATGTCAAATAAATTCTACAATTTTAATGGTCAGAGGCCACTTTTTCACGGCTCAGAATAGGATTCACACAATTTTTAACTTTAGCAAATGATAGAAACAACTCAAAATAAAAATCACAGTTATACTTAAAGATGTCTACAAAACTCTGTAAAAATTTCAAAGGATAACTCCATCATTTGCTATGAATAAAAATTTATACAAATTCACAGCTTCAAGACTCAAGATTTCAGCCAGCATAGATATACTCTTGGTTCTTGATTTTTCTCAGCAAGAAACTCTTTATTATGCACCACGAAAATTATCAGAGTTTCCTTATGATGTTAGCTTCAACATATAATTTTTATAGCTCATAAAAATGACTAGAATTGAACCATAAAATTCATGAACAAATTATGTCTTGCTGAAATCCGAAAATTCAGCAGCCTAGCCAAAACTTATTTTGACAAAAATTATTATTTAACCTCATCCAAACACTCCACCAAAATTAACACATCAATATCAACATATTATCATCAAATATAACCATAAATGTCGGAATAAAACCCAAAAAATTTTACAGAATAATTTGGAAAGAAAAAGGCCAAAGAAAACCCTACATTTTGAAGCTTTCAAGATCTTGGCTCCAAGATTGATTTCCTTTACTTCCAAGCCTTCTAACCCATACCAAACCCTTCCTTACACAGCTGATAATAAGTTCTCAAAGTAGAAAAAGTTGATGGATTCAAATTCTAATCGGTTAGATTGAAAGATCTTGATGAGTGGAATAAGTTTAGTGAAGGGAGTTTGTGATTTTATCAAGTGTAGACAAGGATTTTGGAGCTTTGAATTTAAGTTTCAAGCATTTTGAGGAAGCAAAAATGGAGTTTGGGCTGTTTCCTTTGTTATGGCCGAGAGTGAAGATGATAATTATGAGGATTTTGATTTTATTTATATTAAGATAATGTATATAATTTAGCAATTATGAAATTATCTTCTTTGAAATTTTGTAGCATTCTCATTGGCTCTTGAAAAAGGAAAGGATATGTATTGCTCTAGACCATACACTTGTCACCCTAGGTGGCAAGCTTGCACTGGTAGCTTCATCCGGTATAAAAACTACACACCGTAATTTTACCAAACGGGTAAAACAGTGTACCCGGGTAACCCACTATTGCCTAAAAATTAATTCTAGGTATAAAATATTTATTCCTACCTATTTCAAACCTTAATCCTATAATTTCCAAATTTCGGGCACCTTCAGGTCTTGAATCTAAGGTTTCAGCTGTTCCGGTGGGTCTACGGGGCCTGTAAAACACTATTCACATTTTTTTTTTTTTACGTTCGTTACATTGTTCTCATCATTTTTGTGTACACCAAAATTTTGATATTCTTACTACTAAAACCTCAATTATTTTCTGAAAAAAAATTAGGATGTTACATCTGATGTCAAAAGAATAGAAACCACACAGAGAAAATAGAAAAAGGAATATTTCACTGAAGAGAAAATATAGAGAAAACGAAACGCAGAACAAGAGGATAAAGTCTAGACACTACAGCAGTTCAACTCTCCCAAAGCTAAAGCCAAAATTCAGCCTCCCTTTCACACATCCTCCCTCTAATACATATAGTCTCTTACCTCACTCCTGTGCCAACTCAACAGAGTTGGTTACAATTGTATGCCTTCCACTACTACTTGCCCTTTTTTCCATGCACTCTAATTATATAAAGGTTCCTAACACAAGTCCATGAGTTAGATCATACACTGCATACGAATTAAGATGTTGGTACCTTTCCACATTGAAATTGATGAAATGTACTTGTCATGTGTTCAGTAGTGAACTCCCTTATGCACAACTCATCAAAATTAAAATATAGTATCTAAGCCTAAAAGTACTAACTAAAGGAGAATGTTTACCCAAAATTCAGGTTATTCATTTCCTTTGTATGAGATAGTTGGATAAATATAGAGTTGACTAATATAAACACAATCAGTTTGCAATATTCCTATACACATTAAATCAAGTGTATAAAATATATAGTATAAAACAAATAGTCTCAAGTCACCCCCCACCTCATGAAGAAAAAGGTTTATGAAAGATTAGACTACAAGTTCTATTTAGATAAACAACAGCAATCCATATTATGGCCTATAGAAGAGCAATTCTATATAATTTTAACATATTGCACAACAGGTACTCAGGTACAAGAATTACATGATAAAATTTGAGGTTATATATAAAAGGCAGAAAAGAATCCCATAAGGCTAAACTTTTAACTCATGAAAAAGCAATGGTAGACCTACCATATGCTTATTTAAAAAAAAAAAAGCACATCATGAGCAAATACTTTAATTATAAGAACTGGAAAAATAGTGTTGAAATACTATTAGCAGCAAATCTTTACTAGTCAGGAGAAGTTTCATTTTGAGAATAAATTACTGGTGATTGTGGTATGGCTGGTTAATAATAGTCCTCTAACTATTTTTTGTTATAGTGAGTGATCTTATTACATCTAGGAATAATTAAGAAAATTTGCATACCTGTTGTTCAATGTGCAATAGGAACTGGAAACCTCTTTCATATGGAACTTGAGAATACACATCATCTAGATCGATTCCTTCCTAATTAGTTTTAAGCTTTGCAAACCCCAAATTGTCCTTGAACCTCTCTGTTTCCTCATTCAAACCCCTCTAACCAATTCCAATATTCAGTGTGGCTCTTTCTCTCCTTGCATAGCCTCCACAATCCTTTGCTTTTCATATGTAGTGAATCCATAAAACCATAATCAAGAATAATTTCATGATTATAGGTTTAATTTTGCTGGAAAAACCACAGATCAATTCAGTCTTATGAATAAAAAATCGGATACCAGGCAAGAGACCACTATGCACCTTCATAACTTGAGAAATAACCAAAGTAGGCTAGACCAAAAATAACAACACAACCAACAGCAAAATATTGATACAGACCAAAACCAACTGTAAAAGCAAACTTATAGGCATAATGGTAGTATCCAAACAGTAAAACATAGCACTAGAGAAATATATGCAGTAGAAATCCTGCCATACAACACTCTGACTTGCCTCCACCTGTTTTAAAAGAATTTATAATAACAGATTAAGTGGTTTAGAGGTTTCCTTTGTGTTCCTTTGACCTCACATGTAATGTCTCTTTGTTATCAACCGAGAAGCTTTTGTGCAGTATCAATTCTTTAGTCTTCTCCACAGAAAACTCCATTTAGGAAAAGAGAGTGTGGATTATTTTCTAGCTCATTTAAATTGACATCATATGTTTAGATCCAACTCCTTGCCTAACTGAACAATATAGACTAATTCGTTTACTAAGCACTAAATGATAATGAAAAATACTTTTTATCTTGTTTCTTCAGCTGTAAATAATTTTGTCGTCACAGATACAGTATTGTCTTATCCTTCTTATATAAGAAAAAAAGAGTCTAACACTTCGAAACAAAGAAACAATTTTAGTTACATATGGACGTTCAATACACGCATCTACAAAGACATTTATATTTCCCAGCAATCAATTAAGCAACACATAAAAACTAAACCAAAAAGAAGAAAAGACCTCCAAAAAGCAAAGCATACCCACAAAGACAAGCAACACGACTCCTCCCTGCCAAAAAAGTTAGCCATATGAAGGAACAAAAACAATAACAAGCTTGCAGAAGGGTCCTTGTGAAAACCTCCAACTGCATGCGTTTACATTAAGACCCCGTTAGTACACCAATCGCCCCACATTATTCATATATATATATACACACACACTATGAACCAAATTTAAATAGAATTTCTGAATCATGTTAATTATTCAATCAAAATCAACAATTAACTTGAAAAGCCATTAATTAGCACCTTGGAGATATCTCTGCTGAGCTTCCTCACAATGTTGGAAAGCAAAGCATTCTCCTTCACCAAGCTCTCATTTTCTATTAAATTATTGAGAATAACTCAACTCCAAGGAAAGAGGAGCAGAGGTACAATGCAAGGAGCTCACAAGACAAGATCAAAGGTTGCCAATGTAATCCTAGCTGCATCGAGACATAGAACACAAAAGGCCAAATGTATAAGCAAAACATAACAAAGATGGCCTCTAAAGCAAACAAACCGATGAGGAAATATATGCATAAAAGGAAACCAGAACAAAACTGCAAGGCACATAACATGAAACAAGGAGAGCATCCTAGACAATCGAAACGCAACAGTTGCAGTAATGATACAAAACACCAGCATTGCCCAAGCTTGCACAAGAGACAGATAGCAAAAGAAAGAAGCATCCTTGAATACATACCATTTACTGCACTCCCAATTCTAAAGAAGACACTATGACCAGAAAACTTGGCACAACGCAGCAGCATCAATCAGCAGCATACCACACATAATTGCTCCAACTAAAAAAAGTGCAGTAAAGGTGTAGGACAGAATACATAGCAAAAGGAGACCAAAAGTTATGGAACAGGAAAGTAATTAAAAAAAGGGCTAATCTAAGGAAGCTCAGTGACATGTTGCAATCAACTGATCAATCAAATTCTCATAAGAAAATAACATAATTAGTCCAGGCATAAACTCAGAAACACTGCAATCAAGTACGACCGTGTACACACACTCCATCTCAACAAGATTTCCAGCTTTCTCAGATCAATAGGCATAGAAATCATCTCAACAGGATAATTAAAAGTGAGTAAAAAATAGGTAATAACATAAAACTGAAACCTAATTGCAAAAGCTAGTAACTACGAGAAGAACAAAAGCATCGAAGCTAGATGGACGAAGAGGTAGCCGTGGCTTTCGGAGGACGAGTTGGTGGCTAAAGAAATTGAGCTTCGTCATCGGTTCCTTTTGTTGCGGCCATCGTAGTAGCTTCTGCGGCTGAGGAGCGGCAGCGACCACGATAACAACTGCGCACAGTGGCTGAGCATCAAGTACCAGATTCGCCGTTCGAATCCTCGCCTCCCGTCACCGCAGAGCATGGCGGAATCACTATCTTGCCCCCGTCGACGTGCATGATCTGGATTTGTTCCTCAAGCCCCGCGCACGAACAAGGACTCCACCGTCGTCGTCGTTGACGTCTAGCCTTCCACCTTTGCCTTCGATGGCTAATTATTCGCTCTCTCACCGCTTCAGGTTCGATTTCTTTGCTCCGTGAACGCAATCTTGCTTTGGGTGTTTGATGTGTTGCGATTAGTTTTGTGCTAATGTGTTCTCTTAATTGTTGTGATTTCATGGAATATTTTGAAGTGGTTAGTGTCTAATTATTGGATTAAGGCGTTTATTTAGCTTATATTATTTAATTTTTGGTTCGTAACGATTCTGTTTTGTTTTCCTGAACATGATTTTTCGTAGATGTCCTCGCGTTGACTTTGGGAAAGCCTGAGCTATGCTAGGGTTTTCCTTGAGCAGTGCGTAGCGAGCCCATCCGTCGTACCTTGTACGATCGCAGTAGTTCATACACAGCCATGTGCTGACTTTTCCCATTGGTGTGAGCTGAACTCAGTAATGGAGCAGTCCAGAATAGTAAACTCCGGCGAGGAGAACGAACCACACAACCAAACATATAGAGAAGAACCTGTACTTGTTGTTTTTGATGAAGATGTTGTAGAAGGGGTAGAGGAATATGAGACAAGCCTCATAGGGAAGTTAGTAACATCCAAAACAGTAAGCAAACGTGGACTACACCAGGCGCTAGTAAACATATGGGGAAACCCTCCAGGTTTCAAAGTGGAGGAGATACAAGGAGGTTTATTCCAACTATTCTTCCAAGAGAATAAACACTTAATGCGAGCACTGAAGGGAGCACCCTAGATATTCCGCAACTCTTGGCTGCTGTTACAAAGATGGACAAGAGAAAGAGCGCCAACCCTACTGGACAAGAGAAGATGGGAGAGAAGATAGGGGAAATGCTAGGAGAAGTTAAAGACAGTGGGGTGTTTGAAATGCCAGATTCCAAAGGCACCTTAAATAAGGTTCAGGTGGAAATAGAGAGCTCGAAACCACTTATGAGAGTAGTCAATGCGGGAAGCACGAAGGATGGCATATTTTGGGTTGATTTCCGATATGAATGGCTGCCCCAATTCTGCTATATGTGTGGAGAGGTAGGGCATGAGGAGGAAGAATGCAACAAGAGGAAAGAGGAAGACCAAGAGGAGAACGTCGCAAGGGGTTTTGGACCATGGCTTAGAGCAGCAACCGGCGGGTGGAGGGTCCCAGAGAAGAAGGCAAAGATAAACGAAAAGGCTGAACCCAGCAAACATCCTACAAAAGACCGAAACAAGCCCGGAAAACCAAACTCTACCACCCTATATGCATTACTGGAGAAACTAACGATGGGTAGTGGTGAAGTTAGCAGAAGCGAACAGATAGAAGTGCAGTTAACGGAACCAGATAAGGCAACAATAGTAAATGAGGAAAACACATTCACGAGGGGGAAGAAGGAAATTAACTACTACAACGGAGGGGAGGAGGAGAACCCATGCAGAGTTGAGAAGATAGCCAACAAAAAGAAGGAAAAGGAGAAGGCCTCTAACAACAAGAGAGAGGGTGTAAAAGGAAAGGTAAATACTCTTAGTGACATCACCAACACCCAGGAAAGCTTAGAACCTGAACAAAACCAACGCAAGTGGAGGAGGATGGAGATAGAGCGTAAGGGGGGGGGGGGGGAAAGGCAAGGAAAACGAGGGAGGAAGGCGAACAGGAAATAGAAAGAGAGAAGCTAAAGAGATGGCGATGGAAGTAGATGAACCCACAACGGAAATGAAGTGAAGAGCTACAAACCTATGTGTCACATCGGCAGGAGCTGCGGAGCAGCCTCGCCGAGAACAATGAATTGCATCAGTTGGAACTGCCGGGGGCTTGGGAACCAATGTGCAGTTCAAGCCTTGAAGAAGCTCTTGCTTCAAAAAGATCCCAAGTTGATCTTCCTGATGGAAACAAGGAAGAAGCCTTTTGAAATGCAGAACATGAGGAACTTAGCCCGGTACCCCCAACGTAGTGGCAATAGACTGTAGGGGATCAGGGAGAGAAAGGGAAAGGGGACTGGCATGTCTTTGGTAAAATGAATGGGATGTAGAAGTTCTGTTAATGTCCGAGAATCACATAGATGTCATGGTGGCGAATGGGAGAGTAGAACAAAGATGGAGATTCACTGGGATATATGGATTTCTAGAGGCTGAATGAAAGCACCTTACTTGGGACCTTATCCAACGTCTAGGCAGCAGAGGAGGTGGACCATAGGTATGTATAGGAGATTTCAACAATATAACGTAGGATGATGATAAGTTGGGGGAGCTCCACCCAACCAGAATTTGTTGTTGGGCTTTAGAGAAGCAGTTCAAAATTGCCAACTGGAAGCAATACACAACTTGGGGAATAGATACACATGGTGCAACAATAAAAAAGGAGCAGAGTTGATCCAAGCCAAGTTGGACTGGTGTTTTGTCAATACCCAGTGGAAAGCACTATACCCCGAAGCAGTAGTCATTAATTTACCAAAATACAGGTCTAACCATTGTCTAGTTATGCTGATGCCGAAGCAAAGAGAAGGACGACACCACCAAAAGCGCAGAATTAAGCGTTTTGAGGAAGTATGGCTGGCGGAAGAGGGCTTCATGGAAAAGGTGAGGAGTACATGGAATGAGGAGGGAGGCAGTACAAAGGAAAAATTAGCTTAATGTTTGGAGGCACTGGATGCTTGGGGGCAAAGCTCCCCAAAGGAGTTTGGATGAAAAATTAAAGAATTGCAAAGGAAGGGAGGCACCCTAGAAGAAAGGCTACATGAAGAAGGAGTATTGGAGGAGTACAAGAAAATTGAAGGTGAGCAGGATAAACTCATGGAGATGGAGGAAGTTATGTGGGCTCAAAGATCGCGAGCTAATTGGTTAAAATTTGGAAATCGTAATACTCACTTCTTCCACCAAGAGGCATCCCAATGTAGAGAACGTAACTGGGTTCACAAAATTAAGGATGATGATGGGAGAGTGTTCTATGAGGAGGAGGAAATAGCTTATGTGTTAACAAGGTTCTATCAGAATTTGTTTCAGCATGAGCAAACGGAAGACAAGACTGATATTATGGAAGGAGTGGCTGGCCGTGTATCTCCGGAAATGTATGAACACCTAGTGGAACCCTTTTCACAGGAGGAAGTACATAGAGCCCTATTCCAAATGCACCCAACAAAAGCTCCGGGACCCGATGGCTACCAGGCATTTTTCTATCAGAAGATGTGGGATGTAGTGGGAGAGGATGTAACTGCAACAATGCTAGATATACTAAACAATGGGGCTGACCCAACCCCCCTAAATGAAACTTTCCTCTGCTTGATTCCCAAGACCAAGAAGCCAGTGCACACCAAAGACTTTAGACCAATATCTCTGTGCAATGTTATAATGAAAGTGGTGACTAAGACAATGGCCAACAGACTTAAAACCATTCTACCAAATCTCATTGGGGAGGTCAAAAGTGCTTTCGTACCAGGAAGGCTGATCACCGACAATGCTTTGGTAGCTTTCGACACACTCCATTATATGAGGAAAAAAAAAAGGGGGAAAAGTGGGGTATATGGGGCTCAAGTTAGACATGGGCAAGGCATATGACAGAGTGGAATGGAATTTTTTTACTAGAGTTTTGGAGAGAATGGGTTTTCCTCACAATTGGATCACCTTGGTGTCAACGTGTGTAGCTACAGTATTGTTCTCGGTTTTATTGAATGGTTTTCAATGTGAAAAATTCTTGCCGGAGAGGGGAATCCGCCAAGCGGACCCCCTATCCCCCTACCTTTTTATACTAGCTGAATAAAGCTGAACCCCCCACACACAAGCTTAATAAAGAATGCACATATAAATTAAATTAATATTTATTAATTAAAAAATTATATAAAATTAAAAAATAATTTAATATTTTATCTATTATTTATAAACTTGACCAATAATACATAATAAAACTTTCTTTAGCTTTTGTTACCAAAAAAATATATAATAAAAAAATCTATTAATATATTTGACACTAAACATCACAATAACTTCACCAATAGTAATAACACTTCTGTTACTAATTTCGGTTGTAATAATAAGGTAATAAGAATAATTAAAAATTAAATTAAACAATTTCTACCTATTTCTAATTATGAGCATCATAATAACATTAATAAAAATAATTTAAATAAAATATAAAAATAAAATAATATGTTATCTATTATTTATAAAATTCACCAATAATACATAAAAAAAATTTCTTCAACTTGTGTTACCAATCAAATATATAATAAAAAGCAAATTTATTAGTAATTTCCATTTTATTACTATTAGAGAAATAAATATGGAAAAAAATGAGCCTCATAATAACTTCAACAATAATAGTAATGCTTTTGTTACTAATTTCAGTTGTAATAATAAAGTAATAAAAATAATTAAAAATTAAATTATACAATTTCTATCTATTGCTAATATTAAACATCATAATAACATTAATAAAAAAAATTAACAGTAAAAAAGACAAAAATAAATAAATTTTTACAATAACATTAAACAGAACAAGTAGAATATTTACCAATATGTATTCTATAAAAAAAATCTTACAAGAAGAATAAGATAATAAAAAAATATGTACATTACTTCGAAAAATTGCCTTTGCAATGTGATCACTGGCTTCCATTTCTCTAATATGATATGCTTTTATACTATTTATTTATGACTTAAAACATTCACTCACCAAAAGAAAAAAAAAACACTCACTCACCAATATTACATGAACCGGAACTTCATTGCACTCAACTCTCATGATGGAAGCTAAGTCTCATATACATATATAGTGCTGGAGTTTACTCACGGACTGCTACAGGGGAGAGAGTTCACGGACGAGGAGTGCACGGTCTCCGAGCGGTCAATAGTTGTAGCATTTTTACGTTAGCTACCATAATTTTGTATATTGATCACAGAATCAATATATTGTGTAATATCAATTTTTATCCCAATATAGCAGTACATTTCCCAATATAATAACATAATAATGTTAACATATAAATTTATAAAAATAAATAATAAATAATTATAGCTCAATATTTAATTATTTTTAAAATTCAAATGTAAATTGTTAAAAAATATGACTGTACATGTTTTATCTTTTATTTCACATATTATAGTAGAAAGTACAAATAAAAACTATTAAAATGTATAAAAGAAAGAAAATGTATAGTAACATCCCCTGCTGCTTTATGGATTGACGATTGTCCCCACAAATCAACACAGGTTCTTTCAGCATGCTTTGTCCTCACTCACATGCTTCCTAGGAAAACTTCCCAGGAGGTCACCCATTCCAAAATTGCTCAAAGTCAAGCACGCTTAACTATGGAGTTCTTTCAGTTTAGGCTATCGAAAAGAAGATACATCTTGTTGGTATAGGTAGTACAAATCAATTCATATAAGCCCTCTCAACTGTATAGTCCCATACCTATACAGTCTTAGGATCCCTCTCATTCGGGTGTGTAATTAGTTCATTCATGTACCCCTCCGCTTAAAGGATCTTGCAAGGAGCCGCTCCTTATCCGTGCCCTCTTTGCACCGGCGATCACTCCCGTCCTCATCACCGGGCGTTACATTATATTCTATCAAACAATTTTTCATAATTTTTCACATTATTTGTTACCACATTCATATATTGAAAATTTTATATCTATTTAATTTATTTATCCGTGCAACTACACAAGGGCAAATACTAGTAATACTAATAATAAGGTTGTGTCTTTCTCATTGCATAACATTAGAGACCAACGTACCTAATCACATAAAACCATAGTTATGAGACTCGACTAGGTGATCGGCTCGATCAAAGCACTGAGTTATTGGTTCAACCATATTTAATTAAATCAATATATAAAATTATAAATTAACGTAAATAAATATCTAATATATATATATTATATTATTTACACAACCAAGCAATTAGCTTGGTGGAAGCCAAGCTTGTGTAGTGCTTCGGCTTTGTCTTCCACTGGATTTGAATTCCCGAGGCTAAATTTTTTATTTAATAGTTGAAATATCAAGCGACTCAATAGGCACATTCAAGGATTCAGGCAATTCGCGTGGTTCAATCGATTCAAAGGCATGGTTCACTACCTGGTTCATGTGCAAAATTACCGGTTCACTCCGAGTTTGACCAAAATTGATCAGGGTCAAATGCAAGTCCAATCTAATTAATGAACTGAACTTGACCAGTGGTCGGTTCACTAGTTCCCGGTTTGATCTGGCTGGTTTGGCTCAGTTTTAATTATCTTCTTAGATCCCAGTTACTAAATGTCAAAACTTTTCATTATTAGTTCTTAAAATAGCAAAATTCAATATAGATATACATATAATTGTTGGGGTTCGCCAAAATAGCTAATCAAGTTGATAATTATTTAATGTTACATTAAGAACTACCAATCACTACTAAAAAAGCTTTGAAAGCTTCCAATGCTACATGGGAAAAGATTTTACCCAAAAACTCACGACGAATTGAAGGATCTTGATCTAAAGTACAATCATTCCAAATCTTCTCACCCCGATTCAAAATCTGTGTTTGATTTTGCATGACTTCTACAAAAATTTTAGTACCTTTCGGCATGTCTAAATGGCAAAAGTTCTTCACATCTTCAAGAAGGTTATGACAACAATCTTTGCTAACTGTTTGGTTACCGAAAAATAGACCAAAGAAAATATGTTGATGACAGTTCGGTTTTAATTTAGCTACACAATCATGCAAATACTTTTCCTTTGTTGGCAATGGCTTATTCCCAATAAAAGAAAGTTGAGACGGTGGAGAAATTTCCCATGAAAATGTTATTTTGACCAACAAAATAGAATAGATGAAAAAGGCTGTAGCAAGATAATAACGATGAAATGATGCCATGACCCTTTAGACAATAAATCTTGTTCTTCTTCCTAAAAGATGTTTCCTGATGGAAATAGTGATCAATATGGCTATTTTAATAGTTTAGATAATAACCTTAATGTTTGCATAGATTAATAGATTCTTAAAACTCCATGGAATTAAGTATCTTCAATTGGTTGATATTTATTAATCAAATAAATGTCTTTATTTAATTACATATGATGATGATAACATTCAATTTATGAACTCATCTTGTAAGTTTCAATGAAAAATATATAATCATAATTTTGCACGCAATTATATATTGTTTTTAATGTGTATGTGCAAGTATAGTTAAGCAATAGGGGACAATACACACACATATATAATACAGTTAAGAATCCATTCTCAGAAAAGTTTTGACATGTGTAGAATTCTTCTTCATGAGAATTTAATAAGTAATTTTTTTTTCAAAAAATTTGTATATCATATCAATTTATTATCATATTGAATGAAATCCTTTTATTATGACATAATATTATCATAATTATTAAATCAAATCAACAAAGTAACAAATAATTATAATTAGATTAATCTATGAAAGATACCACTTATTTTCCTATAATTGATGATTTATTTAGCATATGTTATTTTCCTTTCAGACTATATATATAGCTATGTAACATCCACTTTTTCATAATTTTATGTGAGCTTTTAGTCAGCAATTTGATTCTTTGTGGTACGTATGGAAAGGTTCTCGTGGCCAAAAACAAAACCCACATTTGTATTGAAAAAATAATTTGTGTGATAACAATGGTAGTTTCTATATCTAACATTACTATCACACAAATTGACATTCATTTAGCAAATTTCTTTTTTAGCATATGGCATAAATCTATCGGCACAAATTTCCTCTGATACTTTGATTAAGCTTCTCTCATAATTTTTTTTACATTGAAAATAATTTGAATAAAGGAGCTTAGTTTATAATTATAATAAAATATTGTTGTAATACCCTTAATTTTAATAAAAGGGTTAGAAAATTTTTCTGAGCTAAAAAGGGGTATCAGTTACCCTGACCTGTCATTCCAGGTCTTGACTTAGTTGTCTAGACCATACACCTCCTTGGAGGGCTGTATAATAGAATCATATTCTTGCGATCAAAAGTCCTGGTAATTATTCCTTAGAGAAAAATAAGTTAAAGAATGATTTTTAATGAATTTTACAAAACCTTTAAACACTTCATTTTTAATCCACACATTTATAAAATCGTGAAAATTTTTGGATTTGAACTAAAATTCAAAATTTGGATTTTGATTTGTAGAGATTTTGATTTTTGTAATATTTTATTTGAATCCAAATGGGGGATATTTCCTTATTTACATCTATGTTTTAAAGTTAATGGAGAGTAAAGTGAGACCACCCAGGCAGTAAACAGAGAGTAAGGTGGTGTAGTAGCAGGGTAGGGGACCACCCAAGCGGTCAATAAAGCATTAAAAACCCCTCATTTCGGGGTTTAGAACCTTCACACACCCATTTTTTCATCCCCAACCTCGAGCTCTCACTCCCAAACTGTGGTTCCCACCCGTAAAACTTCATTTCCTTTTATTTTTCTCAATTCTAACTCCAACCCTCGATTCTTAAGGCTTTAAGATATGTTGTTCTCTTAATTTTGTTCTCTTTTCTCCTTTTTCTTATTATTAGGGTGATTCTCTAAGCTTCTCAAGGGAGAGAAGTTTTCTACCTTGTTATATATGGGTTTTGATTATTTAGAGATTTTAAAGGTTGATTTAGAGTTCTATTACTTCTATATCATATACTGCTATCAGTTCTACTTCCTAATGTACTGTTGGTATTACTTTTACATTGTTCACCCCTCCAGGTGAGTGGGTTTTCATCTATGATCTCTATGTTGTGCATTAGAACTATTTTCATAAAGATAGCACCTATTACTTGATTTTAAAAGATTGTTTTAAACCATTGGTTTAAGAGCATGAAACCTAGTTTTGATGAAAACTTATGGGACCACGATTGTTAAACTAGTTTTACGTATAAAAAGATGAAAATTGTACATATTGGAGACTTTTACGCATGTTAGAAAGAAATCTAGAACCGCTTTATGTATATGATGTAGTTTTATACCTAGATACGAGACTTAGAGAAAATAGTGGAATTATGGTTTTAAACTTTGATAATTTGAATTGTGTTTTAGATAGCCAGTTAAAAAGACTTTAGAGCATGAATCTTTATGATGTTTATGACAGTTGGCAGCTACATACTCTATGGAGGCTTGAAATCACAATGTCCACAAAGAGTGACTATTTGGGCGTAATTTCACAGCCACCGGTATGCTAAGGTCAGACTGTCAGAATTAGAGGGATTCAGAGCTCACAGAGAACTAAAATGTTTTAAAGGTTTTACAAGTTATAAGCCCACGAGGGGCATGTCATGTATGTAACAGAGAACCCACGAAGGGCAATCTCAAAGATCGGAGCAGAGACTAGAACCTATTTAGGTGTCCAAATCTGGTTCTTTAAGAACCACATATAAGAGCAAAGACACTATTTTATCATGGCTAACAGACATAGCCACAGATCAGAGTAGAGATACTATCATATCATAGTTAATAGGCATAATCACATATCAGAGCAGAGTCACAATTATACTATGATTGATAAATATTATTGTTCTTCTAATAGTTATGGCACTATAAGTTTATATATTCTTTATGATTTTTATAAAATGATGATTAAATACACATATGTAGACATGTATGATTATGTATCATCTGTGAGTTTTGTTGTAATTATTATGAATTTATACATTGTTTTTTGGTGTCCTATGAAAGTGAGTTTTAGGTGAGAGCTTACTCACTGAGTTTTTGCATAAAAACTCACCCCTTTCCTTTTTCCTTTCATTTACCAATATAGAAGCGGCCACGGGCCTTTCCCAGCCATCACTGCCCTAGTAGTAGTAGAGTTTAGCTAGTAAGCTTCACCTAAGTGAAACATTCTCATTTTGCCTACAGTGCTCCAGTACAATGCAGGCAGGACCCCGAAGCTTAGATCATGCTTGCATTTTGCATACCATGATAGTATGTTCATGATTTGTATTCAGTGACTTAATTGTATTAAGTTCACGGACATATTTGAAATATAAGAGTTTGTGTTTATATGTTGCATTATGATTTCTAACTTTAGAGACAGATTTTGAGAATTCTCAATACCGATTTTACGAGTTAACGAAGGTGATTTGAATGTAGAAACTGAAACTGTATTTTAAATAAGCTATAAATACCATGTTTATAGAGCATTCCAAGTCACATGGCTTATGTGAGAATGAGATTTCTCACATGCCAGTCACGTGCCTAAGTTGGGTCGTGACAATTGTCCTATTTACCATTCATCGCATTGTTCATAAACAATACTTTTTCATTCTTATATTTTTACATCTATTTATTAATGTATAGCCACAATTCTCCTTTTTATCTCTTACATTTAACAGTTTACATATATAATATAATAACATAATAATATTAACACATAAATTTATAAATATAAATAATTAAAATATAATAAATAATAATTAATTCTTATAATAAATAATTTATGATAAATAATAATATCAATCAATATCTTAATTATAATATTTTAAAATTAACATGTAAATTGTGAAAAAAAAAATTACTTTACATGCTTTATTTTTAAATTTCACATATTATAATAAAAAGTATAAATAAAGGCTATTAAAATGTATAACAGAAAAAAAATATTATATCCTATCAAATGTTTTTGCGTAATTTTTCACATATTACTTTTTACCACATTCATATACTGAAAATTTTATATCTATTTAATGTACTTACTTGCACAACTGCATAGGCCAAATAGTACTAGTAATAACAATAAGGTTGTGCCTTTCACATTACATAACATTAGTGATCATGGTGATCAATTCACTTTCAATTACTTTTGATCATGTGCAAAATTGTGTGTTCAATTTTTTCCCCTTCCTTGGATAAACATACATATCCGATCAACTAACACTATAGTAATCACATCCTGTTTGGTGATCGACTTTGCCAAGGCACCGAGTCACTAGGTCACTGGTTCAACTACTAGGTCACTGGTTTATCCGTATTTAATTAAATTAATATGTTTAGTGATCGACTCAGTTAAGACACTGAGTCCGTAGGTCACTAGTTCAGTAACTAGCTCATTGGTCAATCCATATTCAGTGGAAAGGCAAACTGGTCCAATGCTTAGACTCTACCATCTATTGGGTTTGACTTCCTTAGCCTAAATTTTTTATTTAATAAGTGAAATATCAAGTGGCTCAACAAGCTCAGTTCAAGGCTTCGGGCAGTTCATGTGGTTCGGTTTATATGCAGACTTGTCAGTTCACTTTAGGTTTGATCAAAGTTGATTAGGTAAAATACAAATCTGATCCAATAAATGAACCCAACCAGACCAGTGGCCGGTTTACCAGTTTCCGATCTAATTAGGCCGGTCTAGTCCGGATCTAAAATCTATAACTAAAAAAATAATTTAATAATGCATTTATTTATCTAATTATCTTCCCATATCCCAGTTATTAAATGTAAAAACTTCTCATTATGAGCTTCTTAATTGGTGTCCTTAGCACACTTATTATAAAAAAATCAATAAAAAAATACATATAACTATTGGGGTTCGCAAAAATAACCAACCAAGTTCATAATTATTTGATGGTACATTAAGAACTACCAATAGCTACTGAACAAGCTTTGAAAGCTTGCAATGCTACATGATCCGGTCGGGTTTTGATAACTATGACTAAATAAATAATTTAATAATGCACTTCTTTATGTAATTATCTTTTGAGATACTAGTAACCAAATATCAAAGATTTTCATTATGAGTTTCTTAATTGGTGTTCTCTTGACACTTATTAGTAAAATTCAATATAAATATACATATAATAGTTTGGGTTCACCAAAATAGCTAATCAATTTGATAATTATTTGACGTTACATTAAGAACTACCAATCGCTATTGAAAAAGCTTTGAAAGCTTCCAATGCTGCATGGGAAAAGATTTTACCCCAAAATTCATGACGAATGGATGAAGGGTCTTGATCTAAAGTACAATCGTTCCAAATCTTCTCACCCCGATTCAAAATCTGTGTTTGATTTTGCATGATTTCTGCAAAAATTTTAGTGCCTTTTGTCATGTCTATGTGGCAGAAGTTCTTCACATCTTCAAGAAGGTTATGACAACAATCTTTGCTAACTGCTTGGTTACCGAAAAACATACCAAAGAAAATCTGTTGGCGACAATTCGGTTTTAATCTAGCTACACAATCACTCAAATACTTTTCTTTTGTTGACAATGGCTTATTCCCAATAGAAGAAAGTTGAGACGGTGGAGAAATTTCCCATGAAAATGTTATTTTGACAAACAAAATAGAATAGATGAAAAAGGCTATAGAAAGATAATAACGATCAAATGATGCCATGACCCTTTAGACAATAAATTGTGTTCTTCTTCTTAAAAGATGTTTGTTGATGGAAATAGTAATCGGTATTGCTATTTTTATAGTTTAGATAATAACCTTATTGTTTGCTTAGATTAATAAATTCTTAAAACTCCATGGAAATAAGTATCTTCAATTGGTTGATATTTATTAATGAAAGAACGTCTTTGTTTAATTACATATGGTGATGATAACATTCAATTTATGAACTCATCTTGTAAGTTTCAATGCAAAATTTATAATCATATTTTAGTATGCAAGTAGACCTAGGTAATAGAGGACAATACACATACACATATATAATATAGTTAAGAACCCATTCTTGGAAAAGTTTTGACATGTGTAAAATTCTTCTTCATGAGAATTTAATACGTAATTTTTTTTCAAAAAATTTGTATATCATATCAATTTATTATAAAATTTAATGAAGTCCTTTTATTATGACATAATATTATCATAATTATTAAATCAAATTAGCAACGTAACAAATAATTATAATTAGATTAATCTCTGAAATATACCACATTATTTCCCTATAATTGATGATTTGTTTAGCATATATTATTTTCCTTTTGACTATATATGTGTGTGTGTATATATATAACATCCACTTTTTCATAAGATAATTTGTGTAAGCTTCTATTCAGCGATTTGATTCCTGGCGGTGCATATGGAAAGGGTCTCGTGGCTAAAAGCAAAACCCACGTTTATATTGAAAAAATAATTTGTGTGATAACAATGTTAGTTTCTATATCTAACATCACTATCACACAAATTGACATTCATTTAGTAAATATCCTTTTCAGCATATGGCATAAATCCACTGGCACAAATTTCCTCTGATATTTTGATTAAGCTTTTCTCATAATTTTTTTTACATTGAAAACAACTTAAATAAAGGAGCTTAGTTTAGAATTATAACAAAACAATGTCGTATTCACTATTCAGCATATTGTTCATAAACTATACTTTTTCATTCTTATATTTTTACATCTATTTATTAATGTTCAGCCACAATTCTCTTTTTTATTTCTTACATTTAATAGTTTACATATATAATGTAATAATATAATAGTATTAACATATTAATTTATAAATATAAATAATTAAAATATAATAAATAATAATTAATTATTATAATAAATAATTTATGATAAATAATAATATCAATCAATATCTTAATTATAATATTTTTAAAATTACCATGTAAATTATGAAAAAAAAATATGCAGACTTCTATAGCCTGAATTTTTTATTTAATAGGTGAAATATAGAGTGGCTCAACAGGCACGGTTCAAGGTATCAGGTAGATCGTATGGTTTAACTAGTTTAGAGATGCAGTTCACTACTCGGTTCATATGCAGACTTGTCGGTTCACTTCAGGTTTGACCGGAGTTGAACTGGTAAAATACAAGTCTGATCCAATTAATCAACCTAACCAAACCAGTGGCGATTTACTAGTTTCCGGTCTGATTTGGTTGGTCCGATCCCTTTCTAAAAACTATAACTAAAAAAAAAATTTAATAATACATTTCTTTATCTGATTATCTTCCCAGATCTAGGTTATTAAATGTAAAAACTTCTCAATATGAGCTTCTTAACTGGTGTCCTTAGGACACCTATTATCAAAATTCAATATAAAAAAACATATAACTATTGGCGTTCGCGAAAATAACCAACCAACTTGATAATTATTTGATGTTACATTAAAAACTACAAAGAGCTACTGAAAATGCTTTGAAAGCTTGCAATGCCACATGATCCTATTTGATCTAGCCAGTTTGGCTAGTCCAGTCTGGTTTTGATAGCTATGACTAAATAAATCATTTAATAATGCACTTCTTTATGTAATTATCTTCCCAGATCCCAGTTACTAAATGCCAAAGTTTTTCATTACGAGTTTCTTAATTGGTGTTCTTAGGACATTTATTGGCAAAATTCAATATAAATATACATATAACTGTTGGGTTCACCAAAATAGCCAATCATGTTAATAATTATTTGATGTTACATTAAGAACTGCTAATAGTTATTGAAAATGCTTCAAAAGCTTGCAATGCCGCATGATCCGGTTTGATCTAGCCAGTTCAGCTAGTCAGGTCTAGTTTTGATAACTATGACTAAATAAATCATTTAATAACGCACTTCTTTATGTAATTATCTTTCGAGATCCCAGTTACTGAAGGTCAAAGCTTTTCATTATGGGTTTCTTTATTGGTGTTCTCTGGACTCTTATTAGTAAAATTCAATATAAATATACATATAATTATTTGGGTTCACCAAAATAGCTAATCAATTTGATAATTATTTGATGTTACATCAAGAACTACCAATCGCTACTGAAAAAGCTTTGAAAGCTTGAATCGCATGGGAAAAGATTTTACCCCAAAACTCACGACGAATTGATGAAGGGTCTTGATCTAAAGTACAATCGTTCCAAATCTTCTCACCCCAATTCAAAATCTGTGTTTGATTTTGCATGACTTCTGCAAAAATTTTAGTGCCTTTTGTCTTGTCTATGTGGCAGAAGTTCTTCACATCTTCAAGAAGGTTATGACAACAATCTTTCTTGTTGTTGGTTACCGAAAAACATACCAATGAAAATCTGTTGGCGACAATTCGGTTTTAATCTAGCTACACAATCACTCAGATACTTTTCTTTTGTTGACAATGGCTTATTCCCAATAGAAGAAAGTTGAGACGTTGGAGAAATTTCCCATGAAAATGTTATTTTGACCAACAAAATAGAATAGATGAAAAAGGCTATAGCAAGATAATAACGATCAAATGATGCCATGACCCTTTAGACAATAAATCGTGTTCTTCTTCTTAAAAGATGTTTGTTGATGGAAATAGTAATCGGTATTGCTATTTTTATAGTTTAGATAATAACATTATTGTTTGCTTAGATTAATAGATTCTTAAAACTCCATGGAAATAAGTATCTTCAATTGGTTGATATTTATTAATGAATGAACATCTTTGTTTAATTACATACGGTGATGATAACATTCAATTTATGAACTCATCTTGTAAGTTTCAATGCAAAATTTATAATCATAATTTTGAATGCAATTATATATTTTTTTCAATGTGTATGTGCAAGTAGAGCTAGGCAATAGGGGACAATACACACACACACATATATAATACAGTTAAGAACCCATTCTTAGAAAAGTTTTGACATGTGTAAAATTCTTCTTCATGAGAATTTAATACATAATTTTTTTTCAAAAAATTTGTATATCATATCAATTTATTATCATATTTAATGAAATCCTTTTATTATGACATAATATTATCATAATTATTAAATCAAATTAGCAAAGTAACAAATAATCATAATTAGATTAATCTCTGAAAGATACCACATTATTTCCCTATACTTGATGATTTATTTAGCATATATTATTTTCCTTTCGACTATATACGTGTGTATGTGTATATATATATATATATATATATAACATCCACTTTTTCATAAGATAATTTGTGTAAGCTTCTATTCAATGATTTGATTCCTGGCGGTGCATATGGAAAGGGTCTCGTGGCTGAAAGCAAAACCCACGTTTATATTGAAAAAATAATTTGTGCGATAACAATGTTAGTTTCTATATCTAACATCACTATCCCACAAATTGACATTCATTTAGTAAATATCCTTTTCAGCATATGGCACAAATCCATTGGCACAAATTTCCTCTGATACTTTGATTAAGCTTTTCTGATAATTTTTTTTACATTGAAAATAACTTAAATAAAGGAGCTTAGTTTACAATTATAATAAAACATTGTCCTATTCACCATTCAGCATATTGTTCATAAACTATACTTTTTCATTCTTATATTTTTACATCTATTTATTAATGTGCAGCCACAATTCTCTTTTTTATTTCTTACATTTAACAATTTACATATACAATATAATAACATAATAGTATTAACATATAAATTTATAAATATAAATAATTAAAATATAATAAATAATAATATCAATCAATATCTTAATTATAATATTTTTAAAATTACCTTGTAAATTATGAAAAAAAATATATAACTTTACAGGCTTTATTTTTAAATTGCACATATTATAATAAAAAGTATAAATAAAGGCTATTAAAATGTATAAAAGAAATAAAATATTATATCCTATCAAAAGATTTTTCCTAATTTTTCACAAATTATTTTTTTACCACTTTCATATACTGAAAAATTTGTATCTGTTTAATGTTCTTATTTGCGTAACTGCACGGGACAAATAGTAGTAGGAATAACAATAAGGTGGTGCATTTCTCATTACATAACATTGGTGATCGTGGTGATCAATTCACTTTTAATTACTTTTTATCATGTGTAGATTTGTGTGTTCAATTTTTCCCCATTCCTTACATCAACATACATATCCGATAAGCTAACATTAACGTAATCAAACCCGGTTTGAAGATCGACTCGGTCAAGGCACCAAGTCACTAGGTCATTGGTTCAACTACTAGGTCATTGGTTGAACCATATTTAATTAAATTAATATGTTTGGTAATCGACTCGGCCAAGGCACTGAGACACTAGGTCACTAGTTCAACCACTAGGTCACTAGTTGATCCGTATTTAATTGAATTAATATATAAAATTATAGATTAATGCAAATAAATAGACACACACACACACACAAAAGCAATTGGCTTAGTGGAAGCCAAGCTTGTCCAACACTTAGACTCTACCATCTATTAGGTTTGACTTCTATAGCTTGAATTTTTTATTTAATATGTGAAATATAGAGTGGCTCAACAGGCACGATTCAAGGCATCAGGTAGATCATATGGTTTAACTAGTTTAGAGGTGCATTTCACTACTCGGTTCATGTGCAGACTTGTCGGTTCACTTCAGGTTTGACCGGAGTTGATCCGGTAAAACACAAGTCTAATCCAATTAATCAACCAAACCAAACCAGTGGCGATTTACCAGTTTCCGGTCTGATTTGGTTGGTCCGGTCCATTTCTAAAACTATAACTAAAATAAAAATTTAATAATGCATTTCTTTATCTCATTATCTTCCCAGATCCCGGTTATTAAATGTAAAAACTTCTCAATATGAGCTTCTTAACTGGTGTCCTTAGGACACCTATTATCAATATTCAATATAAAAATACATATAACTATTGGAGTTCACGAAAATAACCAACCAAGTTGATAATTATTTGATGTTACATTAAAAACTACAAATAGCCACTGAAAAAGCTTTGAAAGCTTGCAATGCCACATGATCCTATTTGATCTTGCCAGTTTGGCTAGTCCGGTCTGGTTTTGATAGCTATGACTAAATAAATCATTTAATAATGCACTTCTTTATGTAATTATCTTCCCAGATCCCAGTTACTAAATGCCAAAGTTTTTCATTACGAGTTTCTTAATTGGTGTTCTTAGGACATTTATTAGCAAAATTCAATATAAATATACATATAACTATTTGGTTCATCAAAATAGCCAATCAAGTTAATAATTATTCGATGTTACATTAAGAACTACCAATAGCTACTGAAAATGCTTCGAAAGCTTGCAATGCCGCATGATCCGGTTTGATCTAGCCAGTTCAGCTAGTCGGGTCTAGTTTTGATAACTATGACTAAATAAATCATTTAATAATGCACTTCTTTATGTAATTATGTTTCGAGATCCCAGTTACTGAATGTCAAAGCTTTTCATTATGGGTTTCTTTATTGGTGTTCTCTGGACTCTTATTAGTAAAATTCAATATAAATATACATATAATCATTTGGGTTCACCAAAATAGCTAATCAATTTGATAGTTATTTGATGTTACATCAAGAACTACCAATCGCTACTGAAAAAGCTTTGAAAGCTTCGAATGCTGCATGGGAAAAGATTTTACCCCAAAACTCACGACGAATTGATGAAGGGTCTTGATCTAAAGTACAATCGTTCCAAATCTTCTCACCCCGATTCAAAATCTGTGTTTGATTTTGCATGACTTCTGCAAAAATTTTAGTGCCTTTTGTCTTGTCTATGTGGCAGAAGTTCTTCACATCTTCAAGAAGGTTATGACAACAATCTTTGCTAACTGTTTGGTTACCGAAAAACATACCAAAGAAAATCTGTTGGCGACAATTCGGTTTTAATCTAGCTACACAATCACTCAGATACTTTTCTTTTGTTGACAATGGCTTATTCCCAATAGAAGAAAGTTGAGACGTTGGAGAAATTTCCCATGAAAATGTTATTTTGACCAACAAAATAGAATAGATGAAAAAGGCTATAGCAAGATAATAACGATCAAATGATGCCATGACCCTTTAGACAATAAATCGTGTTCTTCTTCTTAAAAGATGTTTGTTGATGGAAATAGTAATCGGTATTGCTATTTTTATAGTTTAGATAATAAAATTATTGTTTGCTTAGATTAATAGATTCTTAAAACTCCATGGAAATAAGTATCTTCAATTGGTTGATATTTATTAATGAATGAACATCTTTGTTTAATTACATACGGTGATGATAACATTCAATTTATGAACTCATCTTGTAAGTTTCAATGAAAAATTTATAATCATAATTTTGTATGCAATTATATATTTTTTTCAACGTGTATGTGCAAGTAGAGCTAGGCAATAGGGGACAATACACACACACACACACATATATAATACAGTTAAGAACCCATTCTTAGAAAAGTTTTGACATGTGTAAAATTCTTCTTCATGAGAATTTAATACATAATTTTTTTTCAAAAAATTTGTATATCATATCAATTTATTATCATATTTAATGAAATCCTTTTATTATGACATAATATTATCATAATTATTAAATCAAATTAGCAAAGTAACAAATAATCATAATTAGATTAATCTCTGAAAGATACCACATTATTTCCCTATAACTGATGATTTATGTAGCATATATTATTTTCCTTTCGACTATATACGTGTGTATGTATATATATATATATATAACATCCACTTTTTCATAAGATAATTTGTGTAAGCTTCTATTCAGCGATTTGATTCTTGGCAGTGCATATGGAAAGGGTCTCGTGGCTGAAAGCAAAACCCACGTTTATATTGAAAAAATAATTTGTGCGATAACAATGTTAGTTTCTATATGTAACATCACTATCACACAAATTGACATTCATTTAGTAAATATCCTTTTCAGCATATGGCACAAATCCATTGGCACAAATTTCCTCTAATACTTTGATTAGGCTTTTCTGATAATTTTTTTTACATTGAAAATAACTTAAATAAAGGAGTTTAGTTTACAATTATTATAAAACATTGTCCTATTCACCATTCAGCATATTGTTCATAAACTATACTTTTTCATTCTTATATTTTTACATCTATTTATTAATGTGCAGCCACAATTCTCTTTTTTATTTCTTACATTTAACAATTTACATATACAATATAATGACATAATAGTATTAACATATAAATTTATAAATATAAATAATTAAAATATAATAAATAATAATATCAATCAATATCTTAATTATAATATTTTTAAAATTACCATGTAAATTATGAAAAACAAATATAACTTTAGAGGCTTTATTTTTAAATTCCACATATTATAATAAAAAGTATAAATAAAGGCTATTAAAATGTATAAAAGAAATAAAATATTATATCCTATCAAATGATTTTTTGTAATTTTTCACAAATTATTTTTTTACCACTTTCATATACTGAAAATTTTATTTCTGTTTAATGTACTTATTTGCGCAACTGCACGGGACAAATAGTAGTAGGAATAACAATAAGGTGGTGCATTTCTCATTACATAACATTGGTGATCGTGGTGATCAATTCACTTTTAATTACTTTTTATCATGTGTAGATTTGTGTGTTCAATTTTTCCCCATTCCTTACATCAACATACATATCCGATAAGCTAACACTAACGTAATCAAACCCGGTTTGGAGATCGACTCGGTCAAGGCACCAAGTCACTAGGTCATTGGTTCAACTACTAGGTCATTAGTTGAACCATATTTAATTAAATTAATATGTTTGGTAATCGACTCGGCCAAGGCACTGAGACACTAGGTCACTAGTTCAACCACTAGATCACTAGTTGATCCGTATTTAATTGAATTAATATATAAAATTATAGATTAATGCAAATAAATAGACACACACACACACACACACACACACACACACACAAAAGCAATTGGCTTAGTGGAAGCCAAGCTTGTCCAACACTTAGACTCTACCATCTATTAGGTTTGACTTCTATAGCCTGAATTTTTTATTTAATAGGTGAAATATAGAGTGGCTCAACAGGCATGGTTCAAGGCATCAGGTAGATCATATGGTTTAACTAGTTTAGAAGTGCAGTTCATTACTCGGTTCATATGCAGACTTGTCGGTTCACTTCAGGTTTGACCAGAGTTGATCTGGTAAAACACAAGTCTAATCCAATTAATCAACCAAACCAAACCAGTGGCGATTTACCAGTTTCTGGTCTGATTTAGTTGGTCCGGTCCGTTTCTAAAAACTATAACTAAAATAAAAATTTAATAATGCATTTCTTTATCTCATTATCTTCCCAGATCCCGGTTATTAAATGTAAAAACTTCTCAATATGAGCTTCTTAACTGGTGTCCTTAGGACACCTATTATCAATATTCAATATAAAAATACATATAACTATTAGAGTTCGTGAAAATGACCAACCAAGTTGATAATTATTTGATGTTACATTAAAAACTACAAATAGCCACTGAAAAAGCTTTGAAAGCTTGCAATGCCACATTATCCTATTTGATCTAGCCAGTTTGGCTAGTCCGATCTGGTTTTGATAGCTATGACTAAACAAATCATTTAATAATGCACTTCTTTATGTAATTATCCTCCCAGATCCCAGTTACTAAATGCCAAAGTTTTTCATTACGAGTTTCTTAATTGGTGTTCTTAAGACATTTATTAGCAAAATTCAATATAAATATACATATAACTATTTGGTTCATCAAAATAGCCAATCAAGTTAATAATTATTCGATGTTACATTAAGAACTACCAATAGCTACTGAAAATGCTTCGAAAGCTTGCAATGCCGCATGATTCGATTTGATCTAGCCAGTTCAGCTAGTCGGGTCTAGTTTTGATAACTATGACTAAATAAATCATTTAATAATGCACTTCTTTATGTAATTATCTTCCGAGATCCCAGTTACTGAATGTTAAAGCTTTTCATTATGGTTTGTTTATTGGTGTTCTCTGGACTCCTATTAGTAAAATTCAATATAAATATACATATAATGATTTGGGTTCACCAAAATAGCTAATCAATTTGATAGTTATTTGATGTTACATCAAGAACTACCAATCGCTACTGAAAAAGCTTTGAAAGCTTCCAATGCTGCATGGGAAAAGATTTTACCCCAAAACTCACGACGAATTGATGAAGGGTCTTGATCTAAAGTACAATTGTTCCAAATCTTCTCACCCCGATTCAAAATCTGTGTTTGATTTTGCATGACTTTTGAAAAAATTTTAGTGCCCTTTGTCTTGTCTATGTGGCAGAAGTTCTTCACATCTTCAAGAAGGTTATGACAACAATCCTTGCTAACTCTTTGGTTACCGAAAAACATACCAATGAAAATCTGTTGGCGACAATTCGGTTTTAATCTAGCTACACAATCACTCAGATACTTTTCTTTTGTTGACAATGGCTTATTCCCAATAGAAGAAAGTTGAGACGTTGGAGAAATTTCCCATGAAAATGTTATTTTGACCAACAAAATAGAATAGATGAAAAAGGCTATAGCAAGATAATAATGATCAAATGATGCCATTACCCTTTAGATAATAAATCGTGTTCTTCTTCTTAAAAGATGTGAGTTGATGGAAATAGTAATCGGTATTGCTATTTTTATAGTTTAGATAATAACCTTATTGTTTGCTTAGATTAATAGATTCTTAAAACTCCATGGAAATAAGTATCTTCAATTGGTTGATATTTATTATTGAATGAACGTCTTTGTTTAATTACATACGGTGATGATAACATTCAATTTATGAACTCATCTTGTAAATTTCAATGCAAAATTTATAATCATATTTTTGTATGCAATTATATATTTTTTCAACGTGTATGTGCAAGTAGAGCTAGGCAATAGGGGACAATACACACACACACACACACACACACACACACACACACACACATATAATACAGTTAAGAACCCATTCTTAGAAAAGTTTTGACATGTGTAAAATTCTTCTTCATGAGAATTTAATACATAATTGTTTTTCAAAAAATTTGTATATCATATCAATTTATTATCATATTTAATGAAATCCTTTTATTATGACATAATATTATCATAATTATTAAATCAAATTAGCAAAGTAACAAATAATTATAATTAGACTAATCTTTGAAAGATACCACATTATTTCCCTATAACTGATGATTTATTTAGCATATATTATTTTCCTTTCAACTATATATGTGTGTGTGTATATATATGTAACATCCACTTTTTCATAAGATAATTTGTGTAAGCTTCTATTAAGTGATTTGATTCCTGGCGGTGCATATGAAAAGAGTCTCGTGGCTCAAAGCAAAACCCACGTTTATATTGAAAAAATAATTTGTGTGATAACAATGTTAGTTTCTATATCTAACATCGCTATCACACAAATTAGCATTCATTTAGTAAATATCCTTTTCAGCATATAGCATAAATCCATTGGCACAAATTTCCTCTGATACTTTGATTAAGCTTTTCCTTAATTTTTTTTACATTGAAAATAACTTAAATAAAGGAGCTTAGTTTACAATTATAATAAAAAATTGTCCTATTCACCATTCAGCATATTGTTCATAAACTATACTTTTTCATTCTTATAATTTTACATCTATTTATTAATGTGCAGCCACAATTCTCTTTTTTATTTCTTACATTTAATAGTTTACATATATAATATAATAACATAATAGTATTAACATATTAATTTATAAATATAAGTAATTAAAATATAATAAATAATAATTAATTATTACAATAAATAATTTATGATAAATAATAATATCAATTAATATCTTAATTATAATATTTTTAAAATTACCATCTAAATTATGGAAAAAAAAATTACTTTACATGCTTTATTTTTAAATTCCACATATTATAATAAAAATTATAAATAAAGGCTATTAAAATGTATAAAAGAAATAAAATATTATATCCTATCAAATGATTTTTTGTAATTTTTCACATATTACTTTTTGGCCACTTTCATATACGGAAAATTTTATATCTGTTTAATGTACTTATTTGTGCAACTGCACGGGACAAATAGTAGTAGGAATAACAATAAGGCGGTGCCTTTCTCATTACAAAACATTTGTGATCGTGGTGATCAATTCACTTTTAATTACTTTTTATCATGTGTAGAATTGTGTGTTCAATTTTTCCCCTTCCTTACATAAACATATATATCCGATAAGCTAACACTATAGTAATCAAACCCGGTTTGGAGATTGACTCGGCTGAGGCACCAAGTCACTAGGTCACTGGTTCAACTACTAGGTCACTGGTTGATCCATATTTAATTAAATTAATACGGTTGGTAATCGATTCGGCCAAGGCACCGAGTCACTAGGTCACTAGTTCAACCACTAGGTCACTAGTTGATCCGTATTTAATTGAATTAATATATAAAATTATAGATTAATGCAAATAAATATGTAATATATATATGTATATATATATATATATATATATATATATATATATATATATAGACACACACACACACACAAAAGCAATTGGCTTAGTGGAAGCCAAGCTTGTCCAACACTTAAACTCTACCATCTATTAGGTTTGACTTCTATAGCCTGAATGTTTTATTTAATAGGTGACATATAGAGTGGATCAACAGGCACGGTTCAAGGCATCAGGCAGATCGTATGGTTTAACTAGTTTAGAGGTGCAGTTCACTACTCGGTTCATACGCAGACTTGCCGGTTCACTTCAGGTTTGACCAGGGTTGATCCAGGAAAATACAAGTCTAATCCAATTAATGAACCTAACCAAACCAGCGGTGATTTGCCGGTTTCCGGTCTGATTTGGTTGGTCCGGTCCGTTTCTAAAAACTATAACTAAAACAAATTTTAATAATGCATTTCTTTATCTAATTATTTTCCTCGATCCCAGTTATTAAATGTAAAAACTTCTCAATATGAGCTTCTTAAATGGTGTCCTTAGGCATCTATTATCAAAATTCAATATAAAAATACATATAACTATTGGAGTTCGCGAAAATAACCAACCAAGTTGATAATTATTTGATGTTACATTAAAAACTACAAAGAGCTACTGAAAAAACTTTGAAAGCTTGCAATGCCATATGATCTTATTTGATCTAGCCAGAAGGGCTAGTCCGGTCTGGTTTTGAGAGCTATGTCTAAATAAATCATTTAATAATGCACTTCTTTATGCAATTATCTTCCCAGATCCCAGTTCCTAAATGCCAAAGTTTTTCGTTACGAGTTTCTTAATTAGTGTTCTTAGGACATTTATTAGCAAAATTCAATATAAATATACATATAACTGTTGGGTTCACCAAAATAGCCAATCATGTTAATAATTATTTGATGTTACATTAAGAACTACCAATAGCTACTGAAAAAGCTTCGAAAGCTTGCAATGCCACATGATCCGGTTTGATCTAGCCAGTTCAGCTAGTCACGTCTAGTTTTGATAACTATGACTAAATAAATCATTTAATAATGCACTTCTTTATGTAATTATCTTTCGACATCCCAGTTACTGAATGTAAAAGCTTTCCATTATGGGTTTCTTTATTGGTGTTCTCTGGACTCTTATTAGTAAAATGCAATATAAATATACATATAATTATTTGGGTTCACCAAAATAGCTAATCAATTTGATAATTATTTGATGTTACATCAATAACTACCAATCGCTACTGAAAAAGCTTTGAAAGCTTCCAATGCTGCATGGGAAAAGATTTTACCCCAAAACTCACGATGAATTGATGAAGGGTCTTGATCTAAAGTACAATAGTTCCAAATCTTCTCACCCCGATTCAAAATCTGTGTTTGATTTTGCATGACTTCTGCAAAAAATTTAGTGCCTTTTGTCTTGTCCATGTGGCTGAAGTTCTTCACATCTTCAAGACGGTTATGACAACAGTCTTTGCTAACTGTTTGGTTACCGAAAAACATACCAAAGAAAATCTGTTGGCGACAATTTGGTTTTAATCTAGCTACACAATCACTCAGATACTTTTCATTTGTGACAATGGCTTATTCCCAATAGAAGAAAGTTGAGACATTGGAGAAATTTCCCATGAAAATGTTATTTTGACCAACAAAATAGAATAGATGAAAAAGGCTATAGCAAGATAATAACGATCAAATGATGCCATGACCCTTTAGAAAATAAATCGTGTTCTTCTTCTTAAAAGATGTTTGTTGATGGAGATAGTAATCGATATTGCTATTTTTATAGTTTAGATAATAACCTTATTGTTTGCTTAGATTAGTAGATTCTTAAAACTCCATGGAAATAAGTATCTTCAATTGGTTGATATTTATTAATGAGAGAACGTCTTTGTTTAATTACATATGGTGATGATAACATTCACTTTATGAACTCATCTTGTAAGTTTCAATGCAAAGTTTATAATCACATTTTTGTATGCAATTATATATTTTTTTCAACGTGTATGTGCAAGTAGAGCTAGGCAATAGAGGACAATACACACATACACATATATAATACAGTTAAGAACCCATTCTTAGAAAACTTTTGACATGTGTAAAATTCTTCTTCATGAGAATTTAATACATAATTTTTTTTCAAAAAATTTGTATATCATATCAATTTATTATCATTTTTAATGAAATCCTTTTATTATGACATAATATTATCATAATTATTAAATCAAATTAGCAAAGTAACAAATAATTATAATTAGATTAATCTCTGAAAGATACCACATTATTTTCCTTTCGACTATATGTGTGTGTGTGTGTATATATATAACATCCACTTTTTCATAAGATAATTTGTGTAAGCTTCTATTCAGCGATTTGATTCCTGGCGATGCATATGGAAAGGGTCTCGTGGCTGAAAGCAAAACCCATGTTTATATTGAAAAAATAATTTGTGTGATGACAATGTTAGTTTCTATATCTAACATCGCTATCACACAAATTGACATTCATTTAGTAAATATCCTTTTCAGCATATGGCATAAATCCATTGGCACAAATTTCCTCTGATACTTTGATTAAGCTTTTCTCATAATTTCTTTTACATTGAAAATAACTTAAATAAAGGAGCTTAGTTTACAATTATAATAAAACATTGTCCTATTCACCATTCGGCATAATGTTCATAAACTATACTTTTTCATTCTTATATTTTTACATCTATTTATTAATGTGCAGCCACAATTCTCTTTTGTATTTCTTACATTTAATAGTTTACATATATAACATAATAACATAATAGTATTAACATATTAATTTATAAATCTAAATAATTAAAATATAATAAATAATAATTAATTATTATAATATATAATTTATGATAAATAATAATATCAATCGATATCTTAATTATAATATTTTTAAAATTACCATGTAAATTATGAAAAAAAAATATTACTTCACATGCTTTATTTTTAAATTCCACATATTATAATAAAAAGTATAAATAAAAGCGATTAAAATGTATAAAAGAAATAAAATATTATATCCTATCAAATGATTTTTCATAATTTTTCACATATTACTTTTTTACCACTTTCTTATACTGAAAATTTTATATCTGTTTAATGTACTTATTTGCGTCACTGCACGGGACAAATATTAGTAGTAATAACAATAAGGTAGTGCCTTTCTCATTACATAACATTGGTGATCGTGGTGATCAATTCACTTTTAATTACTTTTTATCATGTGTAAAATTGTGTGTTAAATTTTTCCCCTTTCCTTACATAAACATACATATCCGATAAGCTAACACTATAGTAATCAAACCCTGTTTGGAGATCAACTCGGCCAAGGTACCAAGTCACTAGGTCACTGGTTCAACTACTAGGTCACTGGTTGATCCATATTTAATTAAATTAATATGTTTGGTAATCGACTCGGCCAAGCCACTAAGTCACTAGGTCACTAGTTCAACCACTAGGTCACTAGTTGATCCGTATTTAATTGAATTAATATATAAAATTATAGATTAATGCAAATAAATATGTAATATATATATATTGACACACACACACACACAAAAACAATTGGCTCAATGGAAGCCAAGCTTGTCTAACACTTAGACTCTACCATCTATTAGGTTTGACTTCGATAGCCTGAATTTTTTATTTAATAGGTGAAATATAGAGTGGCTCAAGGGGCACAGTTCAAGGCATCAGGTAGATCGTATGGTTTAACTAGTTTAGAGGTGCAATTCACTACTCGGTTCATATGCAGACTTGCAGTTCACTTAAGGTTTGACCAGAGATGATCCGGTAAAATACAAGTCTAATCCAATTAATCAACCAAACCAAACCAGTGGCGATTTACCAGTTTCTGGTCTGATTCGGTTAGTTCGGTCCGTTTCTAAAAACTATAACTAAAAAAAAATATTAATAATGCATTTCTTTATCTAATTATCTTCCCAGATCCTGGTTATTAAATGTAAAAACTTCTTAATATGAGCTTCTTAACTGGTGTCCTTAGGACACCTATTACCAAAATTCAATATAAAAATACATATAACTATTGGAGTTCATGAAAATAACCAACCAAGTTGATAATTATTTGATGTTACATTAAAAACTACAAAGAGCTACTGAAAAAGCTTTGAAAGCTTGCAATGCCACATGATCCTATTTGATCTAGCCAGTTTGGCTAGTTCGGTCTGGTTTTGAAAGCTATGACTAAATAAATCATTTAATAATGCACTTCTTTATCCAATTATCTTCCGAGATTACTAAATGCCAAAGTTTTTCATTACGAGTTTCTTAATTGGTGTTCTTAGGACATTTGTTAGCAACATTCAATATAAATATACATATAACTGTTGGGTTCACCAAAATAGCCAATCAAGTTAATAATTATTTGATGTTACATTAAGAACTGCCAATAGCTACTGAAAAAGCTTCGAAAGCTTGCAATGCCGCATGATCTGGTTTGATCTAGCCAGTTCAGCTAGTCAGGTCTAGTTTTGATAACTATGACTAAATAAATCATTTAATATTGCACTTCTTTATGTAATTATCTTTCGAGATCCCAATTACTGAATGTCAAAGCTTTTCATTATGGGTTTCTTTATTGGTGTTCTCTGGACACTTATTCGTAAAAATCAATATAAATATACATATAATTATTTGGGTTCACCAAAATAGCTAATCAATTTGATAATTATTTGATGTTACATCAAGAACTACCAATCGCTACTGAAAAAGCTTTGAAAGCTTCCAATGCTGCATGGGAAAAGATTTTACCCCAAAACTCACGACGAATTGATGAAGGGTCTTGATCTAAAGTACAATTGTTCCAAATCTTCTCACCCCGATTCAAAATCTGAGTTTGATTTTGCGTGAGTATTGCAAAGATTTTAGTGCCTTTTGTCATGTCTATGCGGCAGAAGTTCTTCACATCTTCAAGAAGGTTATGACAACAATCTTTGCTAACTGTTTGGTTACCGAAAAACATACCAAAGAATATCTGTTGGCGACAATTCGGTTTTAATCTAGCTACACAATCACTCAGATACTTTTCTTTTGTTGACAATGGCTTATTCCCAATAGAAGAAAGTTGAGACGTTGGAGAAATTTCCCATGAAAATGTTATTTTGACCAACAAAATAGAATAGATGAAAAAGGCTATAGCAAGATAATAACGATCAAATGATGCCATGACCCTTTAGACAAGAAATCGTGTTTTTCTTCTTAAAAGATGTTAGTTGATGGAAATAGTAATCGGTATTGCCATTTTTATAGTTTAGATAATAACCTTATTGTTTGCTTAGATTAATAGATTCTTAAAACTCCAAGGAAATAAGTATCTTTAATTGGGTGATATTTATTAATGAAAGAATGTCTTTGTTTAATTACATACGGTGATGATAATATTCCATTTATGAACTCATATTGTAAATTTCAATGCAAAGTTTATAATCATATTTTTGTATGCAATTATATATTTTTTTCAACGTGTATGTGCAAGTAGAGCTAGGCAATAGGGGACAATACACACTCACACACACATATATAATACAGTTAAGAAACCATTCTTAGAAAAGTTTTGACATGTGTGAAATTCTTCTTCATGAGAATTTAATAAATAATTTTTTTTCAAAAAATTTGTATATCATATCAATTTGTTATCATATTTAATGAAATCCTTTTATTATGACATAATATTATCATAATTATTAAATCAAATTAGCAAAGTAACAAATAATTATAATTAGATTAATCTCTCAAAGATACCACATTATTTCCCTATAATTGATGATTTATTTAGCATATATTATTTTCCTTTCGACTATATGTGTGTGTGTGTGTGTATATATAACATCCACTTTTTCATAAGATAATTTGTATAAGCTTCTATTCAGCGATTTGATTCGTGGCAGTGCATATGAAAAGAGTCTCGTGGCTCAAAGCAAAACCCATGTTTATATTGAAAAAATAATTTGTGTGATAACAATGTTAGTTTCTATATCTAACATCGCTATCACACAAATTGACATTCATTTAGTAAATATCCTTTTCAGCATATGGCATAAATCCATTGGCACAAATTTCCTCTGATACTTTGATTAAGCTTTTCTCATAATTTTTTTTACATTGAAAATAACTTAAATAAAGGAGCTTAGTTTACAATTATAATAAAACATTGTCCTATTCACCATTCAGCATATTGTTCATAAACTATACTTTTTCATTCTTATATTTTTACATCTATTTATTAATGTGCAGCCACAATTCTCTTTTTTATTTCTTACATTTAATAGTTTACATATATAATATAATAACATAATAGTATTAACATATTAATTTATAAATATAAATAATTAAAATATAATAAATAATAATTAATTATTATAATAAATAATTTATGATAAATAATAATATCAATCGATATCTTAATTATAATATTTTTAAAATTACCATGTAAATTATGAAAAAAAAATATTACTTTTCATGCTTTATTTTTAAATTCCACATATTATAATAAAAAGTATAAATAAAGGCTATTAAATTGTATAAAAGAAATAAAATATTATATTCTATCAAATGATTTTTTATAATTTTTCACATATTACTTTTTACTACATTCATATACTGAAAATTTTATATCTGTTTGATGTATTTATTTGCGCAACTGCACGGGACAAATAGTAGTAGTAATAAAAATAAGGTTTTGCTTTTCTCATTTCATATCATTGGTGATCGTGGTGATCACTTCACTTTTAATTCCTTTTTATCATCAGTAGAATTGTGTGTTCATTTTTTTCCCCTTCCTTACATAAACATATATATCCGATAAGCTAACACTATAGTAATCAAACCCGGTTTGGAGATCGACTCGGCTTAGGCACCAAGTCACTAGGTCACTGGTTCAACTACTAGGTCACTGGTTAATCCATATTTAATTAAATTCATATGTTTGTGTAATCGATTCGGCCAAGGCACCGAGTCACTAGGTCACTAGTTCAACCACTAGGTCACTAGTTGATCCGTATTTAATTGAATTAATATATAAAATTATATTTTAATGCAAATAAATATGTAATACATATATCTATATATATAGACACACACACACACACACACACACACAAACAAAAGCAATTGGCTTAGTGGAAGCCAAGCTTGTCCAACACTTAGACTCTACCATCTATTAGGTTTGACTTCTATAGCCTGAATTTTTTATTTAATAGGTGAAATATAGAGAGTGGCTCAACAGGCATGGTTCAAGGCATCGGGTAGATCATATGGTTTAACTAGTTTAGAGGTGCGATTCATTACTGGGTTCATATCTTGCAGACTTGTCGGTTCACTTGAGTTTGACGAGTTGATCTGGTAAAACACAAGACTAATCCAATTAATCAACCAAACCAAACCAGTGGCGATTTACCAGTTTCTAGTCTGATTTGGTTGGTCCGGTCCGTTTCTAAAAACTATAAATAAAAATTTAATAATGCATTTCTTTATCTCATTATCTTCCCAGATCCCGGTTATTAAATGTAAAAAACTTCTCAATATGAGCTTCTTAACTGGTGTCCTTAGGACACCTATTATCAATATTCAATATAAAAATACATATAACTATTAGAGTTCGGGAAAATAACCAACCAAGTTGATAATTATTTGATGTTACATTAAAAACTACAAATAGCCACTGAGAAAGCTTTGAAAGCTTGCAATGCCACATTATCCTATTTGATCTAGCCAGTTTGGCTAGTCCGGTCTGGTTTTGATAGCTATGACTAAATAAATCATTTAATAATGCACTTCTTTATTTAATTATCTTCCCAGATCCCAGTTACTAAATGCAAAAGTTTTTCATTTTGAGTTTCATAATTGGTGTTCTTAGGACATTTATTAGCTAAATTCAATATAAATATACATATAACTGTTGGGTTCACCAAAATAGCCAATCAAGTTAATAATTATTTGATGTTACATTAAGAACTGCCAATAGCTACTGAAAATGCTTCGAAAGCTTGCAATGCCGCATGATCCGGTTTGATCTAGCCAGTTCAGCTAGTCAGGTCTAGTTTTGATAACTATGACTAAATAAATCATTTAATAATGCACTTCTTTATGTAATTATCTTTCGAGATCCCAATTACAGAATTTCAAAGCTTTTCATTATGGGTTTCTTTATTGGTGTTCTCTGGACACTTATTCGTAAAAATCAATATAAATATACATATAATTATTTGGGTTCACCAAAATAGCTAATCAATTTGATAATTATTTGATGTTACATCAAGAACTACCAATCGCTACTGAAAAAGCTTTGAAAGCTTCCAATGCTGCATGGGAAAAGATTTTACCCCAAAACTCACGACGAATTGATGAAGGGTCTTGATCTAAAGTACAATCGTTCCAAATCTTCTCACCCCGATTCAAAATCTGTGTTTGATTTTGCATGACTTCTGCAAAGATTTTAGTGCCTTTTGTCATGTCTATGCGGCAGAAGTTCTTCACATCTTCAAGAAGGTTATGACAACAATCTTTGCTAACTGTTTGGTTATGAAAAACATACCAAAGAAAATCATTTGGCGACAATTCGGTTTTAATCTAGCTACACAATCACTCAGATACTTTTCTTTTGTTGACAATGGCTTATTCCCAATAGAAGAAAGTTGAGACGTTGGAGAAATTTCCCATGAAAATGTTATTTTGACCAACAAAATAGAATAGATGAAAAAGGCTATAGCAAGATAATAACGATCAAATGATGCCATGACCCTTTAGACAAGAAATCGTGTTTTTCTTCTTAAAAGATGTTAGTTGATGGAAATAGTAATCGGTATTGCCATTTTTATAGTTTAGATAATAACCTTATTGTTTGCTTAGATTAATAGATTCTTAAAACTCCATGGAAATAAGTATCTTCAATTGGTTGATATTTATTATTGAATGAACGTCTTTGTTTAATTACATACGGTGATGATAATATTCCATTTATGAACTCATTGTAAGTTTCAATGCAAAGTTTATAATCATATTTTTGTTTGCAATTATATATTTTTTTCAACGTGTATGTGCAAGTAGAGCTAGGCAATAGGGGACAATACACACACACACACACACACATATATAATACAGTTAAGAACCCATTCTTAGAAAAGTTTTGACATGTGTAAAATTCTTCTTCATGAGAATTTAATAAATAATTTTTTTTCAAAAAATTTGTATATCATATCAATTTATTATCATATTTAATGAAATCCTTTTATTATGACATAATATTATCATAATTATTAAATCAAATTAGCAAAGTAACAAATAATTATAATTAGATTAATCTCTGAAAGATACCACATTATTTCCCTATAATTGATGATTTATTTAGCATATATTATTTTCCTTTCGACTATATGTGTGTGTGTGTGTATATATATAACATCCACTTTTTCATAAGATAATTTGTGTAAGCTTCTATTAAGTGATTTGATTCCTGGCGGTGCATATGAAAAGAGTCTCGTGGCTCAAAGCAAAACCCACGTTTATATTGAAAAAATAATTTGTGTGATAACAATGTTAGTTTCTATATCTAACATCGCTATCACACAAATTGACATTCATTTAGTAAATATCCTTTTCAGCATATGGCATAAATCCATTGGCACAAATTTCCTCTGATACTTTGATTAAGCTTTTCTAATAATTTTTTTTACATTGAAAATAACTTAAATAAAGGAGCTTACTTTACAATTATAATAAAACATTGTCCTATTCACCATTCAGCATATTGTTCATAAACTATACTTTTTCATTCTTATATTTTTACATCTATTTATTAATGTGCAGCCACAATTCTCTTTTTTATTTCTTACATTTAATAGTTTACATATATAATATAATAACATAATAGTATTAACATATTAATTTATAAATATAAATAATTAAAATATAATAAATAATAATTAATTATTATAATAAATAATTTATGATAAATAATAATATCAATCGATATCTTAATTATAATATTTTTAAAATTACCATGTAAATTATGAAAAAAAATATTACTTTTCTTGCTTTATTTTTAAATTCCACATATTATAATAAAAAGTATAAATAAAGGCTATTAAATTGTATAAAAGAAATAAAATATTATATTCTATCAAATGATTTTTCGTAATTTTTCACATATTACTTTTTACTACATTCCTATACTGAAAATTTTATATCTGTTTAATGTATTTATTTGCGCAACTGCACGGGACAAACAGTAGTAGTAATAAAAATAAGGTTTTGCTTTTCTCATTTCATATCATTGGTGATCGTGGTGATCACTTCACTTTTAATTCCTTTTTATCATCTGTAGAATTGTGTGTTCATTTTTTCCCCTTCCTTACATAAACATACATATCCGATCAGCTAACACTATAGTAATCAAACCCGGTTTGGAGATCGACTCGGCCAAGGTACCGAGTCACTAGGTCACTGGTTCAACTACTAGGTCACTGTTTTATCCATATTTAATTAAATTAATATGTTTGGTAATCGACTCGGCCAAGGCACCGAGTCACTAGGTCACTAGTTCAACCACTAGGTCACTAGTTGATCCGTATTTAATTGAATTAATATATAAAATTATAGATTAATGCAAATAAATATGTAATATATATATGTAAGATATATATATATATATATATATATATATATATATATATATATATATATATATATATATATAGACACACACACACACACACACACACACACACACACACAAACAAAAGCAATTGGCTTAGTGGAAGCCAAGCTTGTCCAACACTTAGACTCTACCATCTATTAGGTTTGACTTCTATAGCCTGAATTTTTTATTTAATAGGTGACATATAGAGTGGCTCAACAGGCACGGTTCAAGGCATCAGGCAGATCGTATGGTTTAACTAGTTTAGAGGTGCAGTTCACTACTCGGTTCATAGGACTTGCGGTTCACTTCAGGTTTGACCAGGGTTGATCCAGGAAAATACAAGTCTAATCCAATTAATGAACCTAACCAAACCAGTGGTGATTTGCCGGTTTCCGGTCTGATTTGGTTGGTCCGGTCCGTTTCTAAAAACTATAACTAAAAAAAAATTTAATAATGCATTTCTTTATCTAATTATCTTCCTCGATCCCGGTTATTAAATGTAAAAACTTCTCAATATGAGCTTCTTAACTGGTGTCCTTAGGACACCTATTATCAAAATTCAATATAAAAATACATATAACTATTGGAGTTCGCGAAAATAACCAACCAAGTTGATAATTATTTGATGTTACATTAAAAACTACAAAGACTCTTTGAAAAAGCTTTGAAAGCTTGCAATGCCACATGATCCTATTTGATCTAGCCAGTTTGGCTAGTCCGATCTGGTTTTGATAGCTATGACTAAATAAATCATTTAATAATGCACTTCTTTATTTAATTATCTTCCCAGATCCCAGTTACTAAATGCAAAAGTTTTTCATTACGAGTTTCATAATTGGTGTTCTTAGGACATTTATTAGCTAAATTCAATATAAATATACATATAACTGTTGGGTTCACCAAAATAGCCAATCAAGTTAATAATTATTTGATGTTACATTAAGAACTGCCGATAGTTACTGAAAAAGCTTCCAAATCTTGCAATGCTGCATGAACCGGTTTGATCTAGCCAGTTCAGCTAGTAAGGTCTAGTTTTGATATCTATGACTAAATAAATCATTTAATAATTCACTTCTTTATGTAATTATCTTTCGGGATCCCAGTTATTGAATGTCAAAGCTTTTCATTATGGGTTTCTTTATTGGTGTTCTCTGGACACTTATTCGTAAAAATCAATATAAATATACATATAATTATTTGGGTTCACCAAAGTAGCTAATCAATTTGATAATTATTTGATGTTACATCAAGAACTACCAATCGCTACTGAAAAAGCTTTGAAAGCTTCCAATGCTGCATGGGAAAAGATTTTACCCCAAAACTCACGACGAATTGATGAAGGGTCTTGATCTAAAGTACAATCGTTCCAAATCTTCTCACCCCGATTCAAAATCTGTGTTTGATTTTGCGTGACTTCTGCAAAGATTTTAGTGCCTTTTGTCATGTCTATGTGGCAGAAGTTCTTCATATCTTCAAGAAGGTTATGACAACAATCTTTGCTAACTGTTTGGTTACCGAAAAACATACCAAAGAATATCTTTTGCGACAATTCGGTTTTAATCTAGCTACACAATCACTCAGATACTTTTCTTTTGTTGACAATGGCTTATTCCCAATAGAAGAAAGTTGAGACGTTGGAGAAATTTCCCATGAAAATGTTATTTTGACCAACAAAATAGAATAGATGAAAAAGGCTATAGCAAGATAATAACGATCAAATGATGCCATGACCCTTTAGACAAGAAATCGTGTTTTTCTTCTTAAAAGATGTTAGTTGATGGAAATAGTAATCGGTATTGCCATTTTTATAGTTTAGATAATAACCTTATTGTTTGCTTAGATTAATAGATTCTTAAAACTCCATGGAAATAAGTATCTTCAATTGGTTGATATTTATTAATGAAAGAACGTCTTTGTTTAATTACATACGGTGATGATAATATTCCATTTATGAACTCATATTGTAAGTTTCAATGCAAAGTTTATAATCATATTTTTGTTTGCAATTATATATTTTTTTCAACGTGTATGTGCAAGTAGAGCTAGGCAATAGGGGACAATACACACACACACACACACATATATAATACAGTTAAGAACCCATTCTTAGAAAAGTTTTGACATGTGTAAAATTCTTCTTCATGAGAATTTAATAAATAATTTTTTTTCAAAAAATTTGTATATCATATCAATTTATTATCATATTTAATGAAATCCTTTTATTATGACATAATATTATCATAATTATTAAATCAAATTAGCAAAGTAACAAATAATTATAATTAGATTAATCTCTGAAAGATACCACATTATTTCCCTATAATTGATGATTTATTTAGCATATATTATTTTCCTTTCGACTATATGTGTGTGTGTGTGTATATATATAACATCCACTTTTTCATAAGATAATTTGTGTAAGCTTCTATTCAGCGATTTGATTCTGAAGTGCATATGAAAAGAGTCTCGTGGCTCAAAGCAAAACCCATGTTTATATTGAAAAAATAATTTGTGTGATAACAATGTTAGTTTCTATATCTAACATCGCTATCACACAAATTGACATCCATTTAGTAAATATCCTTTTCAGCATATGGCATAACTCCATTGGCACAAATTTCCTCTGATACTTTGATTAAGCTTTTCTCATAATTTTTTTTACATTGAAAATAACTTAAATAAAGGAGCTTAGTTTACAATTATAATAAAACATTGTCCTATTCACCATTCAGCATATTGTTCATAAACTATACTTTTTCATTCTTATATTTTTACATCTATTTATTAATGTGCAGCCACAATTCTCTTTTTTATTTCTTACATTTAATAGTTTACATATATAATATAATAACATAATAGTATTAACATATTAATTTATAAATATAAATAATTAAAATATAATAAATAATAATTAATTATTATAATACATAATTTATGATAAATAATAATATCAATCGATATCTTAATTATAATATTTTTAAAATTACCATGTAAATTATGAAAAAAAATATTACTTTTCTTGCTTTATTTTTAAATTCCACATATTATAATAAAAAGTATAAATAAAGGCTATTAAATTGTATAAAAGAAATAAAATATTATATTCTATCAAATGATTTTTATAATTTTTCACATATTACTTTTTACTACATTCATATCTTGAAAATTTTATATACATTTAATGTATTTATTTGCGCAACTGCACGGGACAAACAGTAGTAGTAATAAAAATAAGGTTTTGCTTTTCTCATTTCATATCATTGGTGATCGTGGTGATCACTTCACTTTTAATTGCTTTTTATCATCTGTAGAATTGTGTGTTCATTTTTTTCCCCTTCCTTACATAAACATACATATCCGATAAGCTAACACTATAGTAATCAAACCCTGTTTGGAGATCAACTCGGCCAAGGCACCAAGTCACTAGGTCACTGGTTCAACTACTAGGTCACTGGTTGATCCATATTTAATTAAATTAATATGTTTGGTAATCGACTCGGCCAAGGCACCGAGTCACTAGGTCACTAGTTCAACCACTAGGTCACTAGTTGATCCGTATTTAATTGAATTAATATATAAAATTATAGATTAATGCAAATAAATATGTAATATATATATGTAATATATATATATATATATATATATATATATATATATATATTGACACACACACACACACACACACACACACAAAAACAATTGGCACAATGGAAGCCAAGCTTGTCTAACACTTAGACTCTACCATCTATTAGGTTTGACTTCGATAGCCTGAATTTTTTATTTAATAGGTGAAATATAGAGTGGCTCAATAGGCACGGTTCAAGGCATCAGGTAGATCGTATGGTTTAACTAGTTTAGAGGTGCAATTCACTACTTGGTTCATATGCAAACTTGCAGTTCACTTAAGGTTTGACCAGAGATGATCCGGTAAAATACAAGTCTAATCCAATTAATCAACCAAACCAAACTAGTGGCGATTTACCAGTTTCTGGTCTGTTTCGGTTAGTTCGGTCCGTTTCTAAAAACTATAACTAAAAAAAAATATTAATAATGCATTTCTTTATCAAATTATCTTCCCAGATCCTGGTTATTAAATGTAAAAACTTCTTAATATGAGCATCTTAACTGGTGTCCTTAGGACACCTATTACCAAAATTCAATACAAAAATGCATATAACTATTGGAGTTCGCAAAAATAACCAACCAACTTGATAATTATTTGATGTTACATTAAAAACTACAAAGAGCTACTGAAAAAGCTTTGAAAGCTTGCAATGCCACATGATCCTATTTGATCTAGCCAATTTAGCTAGTCTGGTCTGGTTTTGAAAGCTATGACTAAATAAATCATTTAATAATGCACTTCTTTATTTAATTATCTTCCCAGATCCCAGTTACTAAATGCAAAAGTTTTTCATTACGTGCTTCGTAGTTGGTGTTCTTAGGACATTTATTAGCTAAATTCAATATAAATATACATATAACTGTTGGGTTCACCAAAATAGCCAATCAAGTTAATAATTATTTGATGTTACATTAAGAACTGCCAATAGCTACTGAAAAAGCTTCGAAAGCTTGCAATGCCGCATGATCTGGTTTGATCTAGCCAGTTCAGCTAGTCAGGTCTAGTTTTGATAACTATGACTAAATAAATCATTTAATAATGCACTTCTTTATGTAATTATCTTTTGAGATCCCAATTACTGAATGTCAAAGCTTTTCATTATGGGTTTCTTTATTGGTGTTCTCTGGACACTTATTCGTAAAATTCAATATAAATATACATATAATTATTTGGGTTCACCAAAATAGCTAATCAATTTGATAATTATTTGATGTTTCATCAAGAACTACCAATCGCTATTGAAAAAGCTTTGAAAGCTTCCAATGCTGCATGGGAAAAGATTTTACCCCAAAACTCACGACGAATTGATGAAGGGTCTTGATCTAAAGTACAATCGTGCCAAATCTTCTCACCCCGATTCAAAATCTGTGTTTGATTTTGCATGACTTCTGCAAAGATTTTAGTGCCTTTTGTCATGTCTATGCGGCAGAAGTTCTTCACATCTTCAAGAAGGTTATGACAACAATCTTTGCTAACTGTTTGGTTACCGGAAAACATACCAAAGAAAATCTGTTGGCGACAATTCGGTTTTAATCTAGCTACACAATCACTCAGATACTTTTCTTTTGTTGACAATGGCTTATTCCCAATAGAAGAAAGTTGAGACGTTGGAGAAATTTCCCATGAAAATGTTATTTTGACCAACAAAATAGAATAGATGAAAAAGGCTATAGCAAGATAATAACGATCAAATGATGCCATGACCCTTTAGACAAGAAATCGTGTTTTTCTTCTTAAAAGATGTTAGTTGATGGAAATAGTAATCGGTATTGCCATTTTTATAGTTTAGATAATAACCTTATTGTTTGCTTAGATTAATAGATTCTTAAAACTCCATGGAAATAAGTATCTTCAATTGGTTGATATTTATTAATGAAAGAACGTCTTTGTTTAATTACATACGGTGATGATAATATTCCATTTATGAACTCATATTGTAAGTTTCAATGCAAAGTTTATAATCATATTTTTGTATGCAATTATATATTTTTTTCAACGTGTATGTGCAAGTAGAGCTAGGCAATAGGGAACAATACACACACACACACACATATAATACAGTTAAGAACCCATTCTTAGAAAAGTTTTGACATGTGTAAATTCTTCTTCATGAGAATTTAATAAATAATTTTTTTTCAAAAAATTTGTATATCATATCAATTTATTATCATATTTAATGAAATCCTTTTATTATGACATAATATTATCATAATTATTAAATCAAATTAGCAAAGTAACAAATAATTATAATTAGATTAATCTCTCAAAGATACCACATTATTTCCCTATAATTGATGATTTATTTAGCATATATTATTTTCCTTTCGACTATATGTGTGTGTGTGTGTGTATATATATAACATCCACTTTTTCATAAGATAATTTGTGTAAGCTTCTATTCAGCGATTTGATTGGTGGCGGTGCATATGAAAAGAGTCTCGTGGCTCAAAGCAAAACCCATGTTTATATTGAAAAAATAATTTGTGTGATAACAATGTTAGTTTCTATATCTAACATCGCTATCACACAAATTGACATTCATTTAGTAAATATCCTTTTCAAAGATATGGCATAAATCCATTGGCACAAATTTCCTCTGATACTTTGATTAAGCTTTTCTCATAATTTTTTTTACATTGAAAATAACTTAAATAAAGGAGCTTAGTTTACAATTATAATAAAACATTGTCCTATTCACCATTCGGCATAGTGTTCATAAACTATACTTTTTCATTCTTATATTTTTACATCTATTTATTAATGTGCAACCACAGTTCTTTTTTTTATTTCTTACATTTAATAGTTTACATATATAATATAATAACATAATAGTATTAACATATTAATTTATAAATATAAATAATTAAAATATAATAAATAATAATTAATTATTATAATAAATAATTTATGATAAATAATAATATCAATCGATATCTTAATTATAATATTTTTAAAATTACCATGTAAATTATGAAAAAAAAAATATTACTTTTCATGCTTTATTTTTAAATTCCACATATTATAATAAAAAGTATAAATAAAGGCTATTAAATTGTATAAAAGAAATAAAATATTATATTCTATCAAATGATTTTTCGTAATTTTTCACATATTACTTTTTACTACATTCATATACTGAAAATTTTATATCTGTTTAATGTATTTATTTGCGCAACTGCACGGGACAAATAGTAGTAGTAATAAAAATAAGGTTTTGCTTTTCTCATTTCATATCATTGGTGATCGTGGTGATCACTTCACTTTTAATTCCTTTTTATCATCTGTAGAATTGTGTGTTCATTTTTTTCCCCTTCCTTACATAAACATACATATCCGATCAGCTAACACTATAGTAATCAAACCCGGTTTGGAGATCGACTCGGCCAAGGTACTGAGTCACTAGGTCACTGGTTCAACTACTAGGTCACTGTTTTATCCATATTTAATTAAATTAATATGTTTGGTAATCGACTCGGCCAAGGCACCGAGTCACTAGGTCACTAGTTCAACCACTAGGTCACTAGTTGATCCGTATTTAATTGAATTAATATATAAAATTATATATTAATGCAAATAAATATGTAATATATATATGTAATATATAAATATATATATATATATATATATATATATATATGTAATATATATATATATATGTATATATATATATATATATATAGACACACACACACACACACACACACACAAACAAAAGCAATTGGCTTAGTGGAAGCCAAGCTTGTCCAACACTTAGACTCTACCATCTATTAGGTTTGACTCTACCATATGATCCTATTTGATCTAGCCAGTTTGGCTAGTCCGATCTGGTTTTGATAGCTATGACTAAATAAATCATTTAATAATGCACTTCTTTATTTAATTATCTTCCCAGATCCCAGTTACTAAATGCAAAAGTTTTTCATTACGAGTTTCATAATTGGTGTTCTTAGGACATTTATTAGCTAAATTCAATATAAATATACATATAACTGTTGGGTTCACCAAAATAGCCAATCAAGTTAATAATTATTTGATGTTACATTAAGAACTGCCAATAGCTCGAAAAAGCTTGAAAGCTTGCAATGCCGCATGATCTGGTTTGATCTAGCGATTCGGCTAGTCAGGTCTAGTTTTGATAACTATGACTAAATAAATCATTTAATAATGCACTTCTTTATGTAATTATCTTTCGAGATCCCAATTACTGAATGTCAAAGCTTTTCATTATGGGTTTCTTTATTGGTGTTCTCTGGACTCTTATTAGTAAAATTCAATATAAATATACATATAATTATTTGGGTTCACCAAAATAGCTAATCAATTTGATAATTATTTGATGTTTCATCAAGAACTACCAATCGCTATTGAAAAAGCTTTGAAAGCTTCCAATGCTGCATGGGAAAAGATTTTACCCCAAAACTCACGACGAATTGATGAAGGGTCTTGATCTAAAGTACAATCGTTCCAAATCTTCTCACCCCGATTCAAAATCTGTGTTTGATTTTGCATGACTTCTGCAAAGATTTTAGTGCCTTTTGTCATGTCTATGCGTGAAGTTCTTCACATCTTCAAGAAGGTTATGACAACAATCTTTGCTAACTGTTTGGTTACCGAAAAACATACCAAAGAATATCTGTTGGCGACAATTCGGTTTTAATCTAGCTACACAATCACTCAGATACTTTTCTTTTGTTGACAATGGCTTATTCCCAATAGAAGAAAGTTGAGACGTTGGAGAAATTTCCCATGAAAATGTTATTTTGACCAACAAAATAGAATAGATGAAAAAGGCTATAGCAAGATAATAACGATCAAATGATGCCATGACCCTTTAGACAAGAAATCGTGTTTTTCTTCTTAAAAGATGTTAGTTGATGGAAATAGTAATCGGTATTGCCATTTTTATAGTTTAGATAATAACCTTATTGTTTGCTTAGATTAATAGATTCTTAAAACTCCATGGAAATAAGTATCTTCAATTGGTTGATATTTATTATTGAATGAACGTCTTTGTTTAATTACATACGGTGATGATAATATTCCATTTATGAACTCATTGTAAGTTTCAATGCAAAGTTTATAATCATATTTTTGTATGCAATTATATATTTTTTTCAACGTGTATGTGCAAGTAGAGCTAGGCAGTAGGGGACAATACACACACACACACACACATATAATACAGTTAAGAACCCATTCTTAGAAAAGTTTTGACATGTGTAAAATTCTTCTTCATGAGAATTTAATAAATAATTTTTTTTCAAAAAATTTGTATATCATATCAATTTATTATCATATTTAATGAAATCCTTTTATTATGACATAATATTATCATAATTATTAAATCAAATTAGCAAAGTAACAAATAATTATAATTAGATTAATCTCTGAAAGATACCACATTATTTCCCTATAATTGATGATTTATTTAGCATATATTATTTTCCTTTCGACTATATGTGTGTGTGTGTGTATATATATAACATCCACTTTTTCATAAGATAATTTGTGTAAGCTTCTATTCAGCGATTTGATTCGTGGCGGTGCATATGAAAAGAGTCTCGTGGCTCAAAGCAAAACCCATGTTTATATTGAAAAAATAATTTGTGTGATAACAATGTTAGTTTCTATATCTAACATCGCTATCACACAAATTGACATTCATTTAGTAAATATCCTTTTCAGCATATGGCATAAATCCATTGGCACAAATTTCCTCTGATACTTTGATTAAGCTTTTCTCATAATTTTTTTTACATTGAAAATAACTTAAATAAAGGAGCTTAGTTTACAATTATAATAAAACATTGTCCTATTCACCATTCAGCATATTGTTCATAAACTATACTTTTTCATTCTTATATTTTTACATCTATTTATTAATGTGCAGCCACAGTTCTCTTTTTTATTTCTTACATTTAATAGTTTACATATATAATATAATAACATAATAGTATTAACATATTAATTTATAAATATAAATAATTAAAATATAATAAATAATAATTAATTATTATAATAAATAATTTATGATAAATAATAATATCAATCGATATCTTAATTATAATATTTTTAAAATTACCATGTAAATTATGAAAAAAAAAATATTACTTTTCATGCTTTATTTTTAAATTCCACATATTTTAATAAAAAGTATAAATAAAGGCTATTAAATTGTATAAAAGAAAAAAAATATTATATTCTATCTAATGATTTTTTTATAATTTTTCACATATTACTTTTTACTACATTCATATACTGAAAATTTTATATCTGTTTAATGTATTTATTTGCGCAAGCCTTTGGACAAATAGTAGTAGTAATAAAAATAAGGTTTTGCTTTTCTCATTTCATAACATTGGTGATCGTGGTGATCACTTCACTTTTAATTCCTTTTTATCATCTGTAGAATTGTGTGTTCATTTTTTCCCCTTCCTTACATAAACATACATATCCGATCAGCTAACACTATTGTAATCAAACCCGGTTTGGAGATCGACTCGGCCAAGGTACCGAGTCACTTGGTCACTGGTTCAACTACTAGGTCATTGTTTTATCCATATTTAATTAAATTAATATGTTTGGTAATCGACTCGGCCAAGGCACCGAGTCACTAGGTCACTAGTTCAACCACTAGGTCACTAGTTGATCCGTATTTAATTGAATTAATATATAAAATTATAGATTAATGCAAACAAATATGTAATATATATATGTAATATATATATATATATATATTTATATATATATATATATATATATATATATATATATATTTATATAGACACACACACACACACACACACACACACACACACACAAACAAAAGCAATTGGGTTAGTGGAAGCCAAGCTTGTCCAACACATAGACTCTACCATCTATTAGGTTTGACTCTACCATATGATCCTGTTTGATCTAGCCAGTTTGGCTAGTCCGGTCTGGTTTTGATAGCTATGACTAAATAAATCATTTAATAATGCACTTCTTTATTTAATTATCTTCCCAGATCCCAGTTACTAAATGCAAAAGTTTTTCATTTTGAGTTTCATAATTGGTGTTCTTAGGACATTTATTAGCTAAACTCAATATAAATATACATATAACTATTGGGTTCACCAAAATAGCCAATTAAGTTAATAATTATTTGATGTTACATTAAGAACTGCCAATAGCTACTGAAAAAGCTTCGAAAGCTTGCAATGCCGCATGATCTGGTTTGATCTAGCGATTCGACTAGTCAGGTCTAGTTTTGATAACTATGACTAAATAAATCATTTAATAATGCACTTCTTTATGTAATTATCTTTCGAGATCCCAATTACTGAATGTCAAAGCTTTTCATTATGGGTTTCTTTATTGGTGTTCTCTGGACTCTTATTAGTAAAATTCAATATAAATATACATATAATTATTTGGGTTCACCAAAATAGCTAATCAATTTGATAATTATTTGATGTTTCATCAAGAACTACCAATCGCTACTGAAAAAGCTTTGAAAGCTTCCAATGCTGCATGGGAAAAGATTTTACCCCAAAACTCACGACGAATTGATGAAGGGTCTTGATCTAAAGTACAATCGTTCCAAATCTTCTCACCCCGATTCAAAATCTGTGTTTGATTTTGCATGACTTCTGCAAAGATTTTAGTGCCTTTTGTCATGTCTATGCGTGAAGTTCTTCACATCTTCAAGAAGGTTATGACAACAATCTTTGCTAACTGTTTGGCTACCGAAAAACATACCAAAGAAAATCTGTTGGCGACAATTCGGTTTTAATCTAGCTACACAATCACTCAGATACTTTTCTTTTGTTGACAATGGCTTATTCCCAATAGAAGAAAGTTGAGACGTTGGAGAAATTTCCCATGAAAATGTTATTTTGACCAACAAAATAGAATAGATGAAAAAGGCTATAGCAAGATAATAACGATCAAATGATGCCATGACCCTTTAGACAAGAAATCGTGTTTTTCTTCTTAAAAGATGTTAGTTGATGGAAATAGTAATCGGTATTGCCATTTTTATAGTTTAGATAATAACCTTATTGTTTGCTTAGATTAATAGATTCTTAAAACTCCATGGAAATAAGTATCTTCAATTGGTTGATATTTATTAATGAATGAACGCGTCTTTGTTTAATTACATACGGTGATGATAATATTCCATTTATGAACTCATATTGTAAGTTTCAATGCAAAGTTTATAATCATATTTTTGTATGCAATTATATATTTTTTTTAACGTGTATGTGCAAGTAGATCTAGGCAATAGGGGACAATACACACACACACACACACATATAATACAGTTAAGAACCCATTCTTAGAATAGTTTTGACATGTGTAAAATTCTTCTTCATGAGAATTTAATAAATAATTTTTTTTCAAAAAATTTGTATATCATATCAATTTATTATCATATTTAATGAAATCCTTTTATTATGACATAATATTATCATAATTATTAAATCAAATTAGCAAAGTAACAAATAATTATAATTTGATTAATCTCTGAAAGATACCACATTATTTCCCTATAATTGATGATTTATTTAGCATATATTATTTTCCTTTCGACTATATGTGTGTGTGTGTGTATATATATAACATCCACTTTTTCATAAGATAATTTGTGTAAGCTTCTATTAAGTGATTTGATTCGTGGCGGTGCATATGAAAAGAGTCTCGTGGCTCAAAGCAAAACCCATGTTTATATTGAAAAAATAATTTGTGTGATAACAATGTTAGTTTCTATATCTAACATCGCTATCACACAAATTGACATTCATTTAGTAAATATCCTTTTCAGCATATGGCATAAATCCATTGGCACAAATTTCCTCTGATACTTTGATTAAGCTTTTCTCATAATTTTTTTTACATTGAAAATAACTTAAATAAAGGAGCTTAGTTTACAATTATAATAAAACATTGTCCTATTCACCATTCAGCATATTGTTCATAAACTATACTTTTTCATTCTTATATTTTTACATCTATTTATTAATGTGCAACCACAGTTCTCTTTTTTATTTCTTAAATTTAATAGTTTACATATATAATATAATAACATAATAGTATAAACATATTAATTTATAAATATAAATAATTAAAATATAATAAATAATAATTAATTATTATAATAAATAATTTATCATAAATAATAATATCAATCGATATCTTAATTATAATATTTTTAAAATTACCATGTAAATTATGAAAAAAAAAATTACTTTTCATGCTTTATTTTTAAATTCCACATATTATAATAAAAAGTATAAATAAAGGCTATTAAATTGTATAAAAGAAATAAAATATTATATTCTATCAAATGATTTTTTATAATTTTTCACATATTACTTTTTACTACATTCATATACTGAAAATTTTATATCTGTTTAATGTATTTATTTGCATAGACTTTGGACAAATAGTAGTAGTAATAAAAATACGGTTTTGCTTTTCTCATTTCATATCATTGGTGATCGTGGTGATCACTTCACATTTAATTCCTTTTTATCATCTGTAGAATTGTGTGTTCATTTTTTTCCCCTTCCTTACATAAACATACATATCCGATCAGCTAACACTATAGTAATCAAACCGATTTGGAGATCGACTCGGCCACGGTACCGAGTCACTAGGTCACTGGTTCAACTACTAGGTCACTGTTTTATCCATATTTAATTAAATTAATATGTTTGGTAATCGACTCGGCCAAGGCACCGAGTCACTAGGTCACTAGTTCAACCACTAGGTCACTAGTTGATCCGTATTTAATTGAATTAATATATAAAATTATATATTAATGCAAATAAATATGTAATATATATATGTAATATATAAATATATATAGACACACACACACACACACCCACACACACACAAACAAAAGCAATTGGCTTAGTGGAAGCCAAGCTTGTCCAACACTTAGACTCTACCATCTATTAGGTTTGACTCTACCATATGATCCTATTTGATCTAGCCAGTTTGGCTAGTCCGGTCTGGTTTTGATAGCTATGACTAAATAAATCATTTAATAATGCACTTCTTTATTTAATTATCTTCCCAGATCCCAGTTACTAAATGCAAAAGTTTTTCATTACGAGCTTCATAATTGGTGTTCTTAGGACATTTATTAGCTAAATTCATTATAAATATACATATAACTGTTGGGTTCGCCAAAATAGCCAATCAAGTTAATAATTATTTGATATTACATTAAGAACTGCCAATAGCTACTGAAAAAGCTTCGAAATCTTGCAACGCTGCATGAACCGGTTTGATCTAGCCAGTTCAGCTAGTAAGGTCTAGTTTTGATATCTATGACTAAATAAATCATTTAATAATTCACTTCTTTATGTAATTATCTTTCGGGATCCCAGTTACTGAATGTCAAAGCTTTTCATTATGGGTTTCTTTATTGGTGTTCTCTGGACACTTATTCGTAAAAATCAATATAAATATACATATAATTATTTGGGTTCACCAAAATAGCTAATCAATTTGATAATTATTTGATGTTACATCAAGAACTACCAATCGCTACTGAAAAAGCTTTGAAAGCTTCCAATGCTGCATGGGAAAAGATTTTACCCCAAAACTCACGACGAATTGATGAAGGGTCTTGATCTAAAGTACAATCGTTCCAAATCTTCTCACCCCGATTCAAAATCTGTGTTTGATTTTGCATGACTTCTGCAAAGATTTTAGTGCCTTTTGTCATGTCTATGCGGCAGAAGTTCTTCACATCTTCAAGAAGGTTATGACAACAATCTTTGCTAACTGTTTGGTTACCGGAAAACATACCAAAGAAAATCTGTTGGCGACAATTCGGTTTTAATCTAGCTACACAATCACTCAGATACTTTTCTTTTGTTGACAATGGCTTATTCCCAATAGAAGAAAGTTGAGACGTTGGAGAAATTTCCCATGAAAATGTTATTTTGACCAACAAAATAGAATAGATGAAAAAGGCTATAGCAAGATAATAACGATCAAATGATGCCATGACCCTTTAGACAAGAAATCGTGTTTTTCTTCTTAAAAGATGTTAGTTGATGGAAATAGTAATCGGTATTGCCATTTTTATAGTTTAGATAATAACCTTATTGTTTGCTTAGATTAATAGATTCTTAAAACTCCATGGAAATAAGTATCTTCAATTGGTTGATATTTATTAATGAAAGAACGTCTTTGTTTAATTACATACGGTGATGATAATATTCCATTTATGAACTCACATTGTAAGTTTCAATGCAAAGTTTATAATCATATTTTTGTATGCAATTATATATTTTTTTCAACGTGTATGTGCAAGTAGAGCTAGGCAATAGGGGACAATACACACACACACACACACACACACACACACACACACACATATAGTACAGTTAAGAACCCATTTTTAGAAAAGTTTTGACATGTGTAAATTCTTCTTCATGAGAATTTAATAAATAATTTTTTTTCAAACAATTTGTATATCATATCAATTTATTATCATATTTAATGAAATCCTTTTATTATGACATAATATTATCATAATTATTATATCAAATTAGCAAAGTAACAAATAATTATAATTAGATTAATCTCTGAAAGATACCACATTATTTCCCTATAATTGATGATTTATTTAGCATATATTATTTTCCTTTCGGCTATATGTGTGTGTGTGTGTGTGTATATATAACATCCAGTTTTTCATAAGATAATTTGTGTAAGCTTCTATTCAGCGATTTGATTTGTGGCGGTGCATATGAAAAGAGTCTCGTGGCTCAAAGCAAAACCCACGTTTATATTGAAAAAATAATTTGTGTGATAACAATGTTAGTTTCTATATCTAACATCGCTATCACACAAATTGATATTCATTTAGTAAATATCCTTTTCAGCATATGGCATAAATCCATTGGCACAAATTTCCTCTGATACTTTGATTAAGCTTTTCTCATAATTTTTTTTACAATGAAAATAACTTAAATAAAGGAGCTTAGTTTACAATTATAATAAAACATTGTCCTATTCACCATTCAGCATATTGTTCATAAACTATACTTTTTCATTCTTATATTTTTACATCTATTTATTAATGTGCAGCCACAATTCTCTTTTTTATTTCTTACATTTAATAGTTTGCATATATAATATAATAACATAATAGTATTAACATATTAATTTATAAATATAAATAATTAAAATATAATAAATAACAATTAATTATTATAATAAATAATTTATGATAAATAATAATATCAATCGATATCTTAATTATAATATTTTTAAAATTACCATGTAAATTATGAAAAAAAAATATTACTTTTCATGCTTTATTTTTAAATTCCACATATTATAATAAAAAGTATAAATAAAGGCTATTAAATTGTATAAAAGAAATAAAATATTATATTCTATCAAATGATTTTTCATAATTTTTCATATATTACTTTTTACTACATTCATATACTGAAAATTTTATATCTGTTTAATGTATTTATTTGCGCAACTGCACGGGACAAATAGTAGTAGTAATAAAAATAAGGTTTTGCTTTTATCCTTTCATAACATTGGTGATCGTGGTGATCACTTCACTTTTAATTCCTTTTTATCATCTGTAGAATTGTGTGTTCATTTTTTCCCCCTTCCTTACATAAACATACATATTCAATCAGCTAACACTATAGTAATCAAACCCGGTTTGGAGATTGACTCGGCCAAGGTACCGAGTCACTAGGTCACTGGTTCAACTACTAGGTCACTGTTTTATCCAAATTAAATTAAATTAATATGTTTGGTAATCGACTCGGCCAAGGCATCGAGTCACTAGGTCACTAGTTCAACCACTAGGTCACTAGTTGATCCGTATTTAATTGAATTAATATATAAAATTATAGATTAATGCAAATAAATATGTAATATATATATATATATGTAATATATATATATATATATATAGACACACACACACACACACACACAAACAAAAGCAATTTGCTTAGTGGAAGCCAAGCTTGTCCAACACTTAGACTCTACCATTTATTAGCTTTGACTCTACCATATGATCCTATTTGATCTAGCCAGTTTGGCTAGTCCGGTCTGGTTTTGATAGCTAAGACTAAATAAATCATTTAATAATGCACTTCTTTATTTAATTATCTTCCCAGATCCCAGTTACTAAATGCAAAAGTTTTTCATTACGAGTTTCATAATTGGTGTTCTTAGGACATTTATTAGCTAAATTCAATATAAATATACATATAACTGTTGGGTTCACCAAAATAGCCAATCAAGTTAATAATTATTTGATGTTACATTAAGAACTGCCAATAGCTACTGAAAAAGCTTCGAAAGCTTGCAATGCCGCATGATCTGGTTTGATCTAGCCAGTTCAGCTAGTCAGGTCTAGTTTTGATAACTATGACTAAATAAATCATTTAATAATGCACTTCTTTATGTAATTATCTTTCGAGATCCCAATTACTGAATGTCAAAGCTTTTCATTATGGGTTTCTTTATTGGTGTTCTCTGGACTCTTATTAGTAAAATTCAACATAAATATACATATAATTATTTGGGTTCACCAAAATAGCTAATCAATTTGATAATTATTTGATGTTACATCAAGAACTACCAATCGCTACTGAAAAAGCTTTGAAAGCTTCCAATGCTGCATGGGAAAAGATTTTACCCCAAAACTCACGACGAATTGATGAAGGGTCTTGATCTAAAGTACAATCGTTCCAAATCTTCTCACCCCGATTCAAAATCTGTGTTTGATTTTGCATGACTTCTGCAAAGATTTTAGTGCCTTTTGTCATGTCTATGCGGCAGAAGTTCTTCACATCTTCAAGAAGGTTATGACAACAATCTTTGCTAACTGTTTGGCTACCGAAAAACATACCAAAGAAAATCTGTTGGCGACAATTCGGTTTTAATCTAGCTACACAATCACTCAGATACTTTTCTTTTGTTGACAATGGCTTATTCCCAATAGAAGAAAGTTGAGACGTTGGAGAAATTTCCCATGAAAATGTTATTTTGACTAACAAAATAGAATAGATGAAAAAGGCTATAGCAAGATAATAACGATCAAATGATGCCATGACCCTTTAGACAAGAAATCGTGTTTTTCTTCTTAAAGGATGTTAGTTGATGGAAATAGTAATCGGTATTGCCATTTTTATAGTTTAGATAATAACCTTATTGTTTGCTTAGATTAATAGATTCTTAAAACTCCATGGAAATAAGTATCTTCAATTGGTTGATATTTATTAATGAAAGAACGTCTTTGTTTAATTACATACGGTGATGATAATATTCCATTTATGAACTCATATTGTTAGTTTCAATGCAAAGTTTATAATCATATTTTTGTATGCAATTATATATTTTTTTCAACGTGTATGTGCAAGTAGATCTAGGCAATAGGGGACAATACACACACACACACACACACATATAATACAGTTAAGAACCCATTCTTAGAATAGTTTTGACATGTGTAAAATTCTTTTTCATGGGAATTTAATAAATAATTTTTTTTCAAAAAATTTGTATATCATATCAATTTATTATCACATTTAATGAAATCCTTTTATTATGACATAATATTATCATAATTATTAAATCAAATTAGCAAAGTAACAAATAATTATAATTAGATTAATCTCTGAAAGATACCACATTATTTCCCTATAATTGATGATTTATTTAGCATATATTATTTTCCTTTCGACTATATGTGTGTGTGTGTGTATATATATAACATCCACTTTTTCATAAGATAATTTGTGTAAGCTTCTATTCAGCGATTTGATTCGTGGCGGTGCATATGAAAAGAGTCTCGTGGCTCAAAGCAAAACCCACGTTTATATTGAAAAAATAATTTGTGTGATAACAATGTTAGTTTCTATATCTAACATCGCTATCACACAAATTGACATTCATTTAGTAAATATCCTTTTCAGCATATGGCATAAATCCATTGGCACAAATTTCCTCTGATACTTTGATTAAGCTTTTCTCATAATTTTTGTTTACATTGAAAATAACTTAAATAAAGGAGCTTAGTTTACAATTATAATAAAACATTGTCCTATTCACCATTCAGCATATTGTTCATAAACTATACTTTTTCATTCTTATATTTTTACATTTATTTATTAATGTGCAGCCACAATTCTCTTTTTTATTTCTTACATTTAATAGTTTACATATATAATATAATAACATAATAGTATTAACATATTGATTTATAAATATGAATAATTAAAATATAATAAATAATAATTAATTATTATAATATATAATTTATGATAAATAATAATATCAATCGATATCTTAATTATAATATTTTTAAAATTACCATGTAAATTATGAAAAAAAAATTACTTTTCATGCTTTATTTTTAAACTCCACATATTATAATAAAAAGTATAAATAAAGGCTATTAAATTGTATAAAAGAAATAAAATATTATATTCTATCAAATGATTTTTCGTAATTTTTCACATATTACTTTTTACTACATTCATATACTGAAAATTTTATATCTGTTTAATGTATTTTTTTGCGCAACTGCACGGGACAAATAGTAGTAGTAATAAAAATAAGGTTTTGCTTTTCTCATTTCATAACATTGGTGATCGTGGTGATCACTTCACTTTCAATTCCTTTTTATCATCTGTAGAATTGTGTGTTCATTTTTTTCCCCTTCCTTACATAAACATACATATTCGATCAGCTAACACTATAGTAATCAAACCCAGTTTGGAGATCGACTCGGCCAAGGTATCGAGTCACAAGGTCACTGGTTAAACTACTAGGTCACTATTTTATCCATATTTAATTAAATTAATATGTTTGGTAATCGACTCGGCCAAGGCACCGAGTCATTAGGTCACTAGTTCAACCACTAGGTCACTAGTTGATCCGTATTTAATTGAATTAATATATATATATATTAATGCAAATAAATATGTAATATATATATGTAATATATATATATATATATATATATATATATATATATATATATATATATATAGACACACACACACACACACACACACACACACACACAAACAAAAGCAATTGGCTTAGCGGATGCCAAGCTTGTCAAACACTTAGACTCTACCATCTTTTAGGTTTGACTCTACTATATGATCCTATTTGATCTAGCCAGTTTGGCTAGTCCGGTTTGATTTTGATAGCCAAGACTAAATAAATCATTTAATAATGCACTTCTTTACATAATTATCTTCCCAGATCCCAGTTACTAAATGCAAAAGTTTTTCATTACGAGTTTCATAATTGGTGTTCTTAGGACATTTATTAGCTAAATTCAATATAAATATACATATAACTGTTGGGTTAACCAAAATAGCTAACCAAGTTAATAATTATTTGATGTTACATTAAGAACTGCCAATAGCTATTGAAAAAGCATCGAAAGCTTGCAATGCCGCATGATCTGGTTTGATCTAGCCAGTTCAGCTAGTCAGGTCTAGTTTTGATAACTATGACTAAATAAATCATTTAATAATGCACTTCTTTATGTAATTATCTTTCGAGATCCCAATTACTGAATGTCAAAGCTTTTCATTATGGGTTTCTTTATTGGTGTTCTCTGGACTCTTCTTAGTAAAATTCAACATAAATATACATATAATTATTTGGGTTCACCAAAATAGCTAATCAATTTGATAATTATTTGATGTTACATCAAGAACTACCAATCGCTACTGAAAAAGCTTTGAAAGCTTCCAATGCTGCATGGGAAAAGATTTTACCCCAAAACTCACGACGAATTGATGAAGGGTCTTGATCTAAAGTACAATCGTTCCAAATCTTCTCACCCCGATTCAAAATCTGTGTTTGATTTTGCATGACTTCTGCAAAGATTTTAGTGCCTTTTGTCATGTCTATGCGGCAGTAGTTCTTCACATCTTCAAGAAGGTTATGACAACAATCTTTGCTAACTGTTTGGTTACCGAAAAACATACCAAAGAAAATCTGTTGGCGACAATTCGGTTTTAATCTAGCTACACAATCACTCAGATACTTTTCTTTTGTTGACAATGGCTTATTCCCAATAGAAGAAAGTTGAGACGTTGGAGAAATTTCCCATGAAAATGTTATTTTGACCAACAAAATAGAATAGATGAAAAAGGCTATAGCAAGATAATAACGATCAAATGATGCCATGACCCTTTAGACAAGAAATCGTGTTTTTCTTCTTAAAGGATGTTAGTTGATGGAAATAGTAATCGGTATTGCCATTTTTATAGTTTAGATAATAACCTTATTGTTTGCTTAGATTAATAGATTCTTAAAACTCCATGGAAATAAGTATCTTCAATTGGTTGATATTTATTAATGAAAGAACGTCTTTGTTTAATTACATACGGTGATGATAATATTCCATTTATGAACTCATATTGTAAGTTTCAATGCAAAGTTTATAATCATATTTTTGTATGCAATTATATATTTTTTTCAACGTGTATGTGCAAGTAGATCTAGGCAATAGGGGACAATACACACACACACACACACATATAATACAGTTAAGAACCCATTCTTAGAATAGTTTTGACATGTGTAAAATTCTTCTTCATGGGAATTTAATAAATAATTTTTTTTCAAAAAATTTGTATATCATATCAATTTATTATCACATTTAATGAAATCCTTTTATTATGACATAATATTATCATAATTATTAAATCAAATTAGCAAAGTAACAAATAATTATAATTAGATTAATCTCTGAAAGATACCACATTATTTCCCTATAATTGATGATTTATTTAGCATATATTATTTTCCTTTCGACTATATGTGTGTGTGTGTGTGTATATATATAACATCCACTTTTTCATAAGATAATTTGTGTAAGCTTCTATTCAGCGATTTGATTCGTGGCGGTGCATATGAAAAGAGTCTCGTGGCTCAAAGCAAAACCCACGTTTATATTGAAAAAATAATTTGTGTCATAACAATGTTAGTTTCTATATCTAACATCGCTATCACACAAATTGGCATTCATTTAGTAAATATCCTTTTCAGCATACGGCATAAATCCATTGGCACAAATTTCCTCTGATACTTTGATTAAGCTTTTCTCATAATTTTTTTTACATTGAAAATAACTTAAATAAAGGAGCTTAGTTTACAATTATAATAAAACATTGTCCTATTCACCATTCAGCATATTGTTCATAAACTATACTTTTTCATTCTTATATTTTTACATCTATTTATTAATGTGCAACCACAGTTCTCTTTTTTATTTCTTACATTTAATAGTTTACATATATAATATAATAACATAATAGTATTAACATATTAATTTATAAATATAAATAATTAAAATATAATAAATAATAATTAATTATTATAATAAATAATTTATCATAAATAACAAATATCAATCGATATCTTAATTATAATATTTTTAAAATTACCAAGTAAATTATGAAAAAAAAAATTACTTTTCAGGCTTTATTTTTAAATTCCACATATTATAATAAAAAGTATAAATAAAGGCTATTAAATTGTATAAAAGAAATAAAATATTATATTCTATCAAATGATTTTTCGTAATTTTTCACATATTACTTTTTACTACATTCATATACTGAAAATTTTATATACATTTAATGTATTTATTGGCAATCGCGGGACAAATAGTAGTAGTAATAAAAATAAGGTTTTGCTTTTCTCATTTCATAACATTGGTGATTGTGGTGATCACTTCACTTTTAATTCCTTTTTATCATCTGTAGAATTGTGTGTTCATTTTTTTCCCCTTCCTTACATAAACATACATATCCGATCAGCTAACACTATAGTAATCAAACCCGGTTTGGAGATTGACTCGGCCAAGGTACCGAGTCACTAGGTCATTGGTTCAACTACTAGGTCACTGTTTTATCCATATTTAATTAAATTAATATGTTTGGTAATCAACTCGGCCAAGGCACCGAGTCACTAGGTCACTAGTTCAACCACTAGGTCACTAGTTGATCCGTATTTAATTGAATTAATATATAAAATTGTAGATTAATTGAAATAAATATGTCATATATATATGTAAGATATATATATATATATAGACACACACACACACACACACACACACACACAAACAAAAGCAATTGGCTTAGTGGAAGCCAAGCTTGTCCAACACTTAGACTCTACCATCTATTAGGTTTGACTCAACCATATGATCCTATTTGATCTAGCCAGTTTGGCTAGTCCGGTTTGGTTTTGATAGCTATGACTAAATAAATCATTTAATAATGCACTTCTTTATTTAATTATCTTCCCAGATCCCAGTTACTAAATGCAAAAGTTTTTCATTACGAGTTTCATAATTGGTGTTGTTAGGACATTTATTAGCTAAATTCAATATAAATATACATATAACTATTGGGTTCACCAAAATATCCAATCAAGTTAATATTTATTTGATGTTACATTAAGAATTGCCAATAGCTACTGAAAAAGCATCGAAAGCTTGCAATGCCGCATGATCTGGTTTGATCTAGCCAGTTCAGCTAGTCAGGTCTAGTTTTGATAACTATGACTAAATAAATCATTTAATAATGCACTTCTTTATGTAATTATCTTTCGAGATCCCAATTACTGAATGTCAAAGCTTTTCATTATGGGTTTCTTTATTGGTGTTCTCTGGACTCTTATTAGTAAAATTCAACATAAATATACATATAATTATTTGGGTTCACCAAAATAGCTAATCAATTTGATAATTCTTTGATGTTACATCAAGAACTACCAATCACTATTGAAAAAGCTTTGAAAGCTTCCAATGCTGCATGGGAAAAGATTTTACCCCAAAACTCACGATTTAATTGATGAAGGGTCTTGATCTAAAGTACAATCGTTCCAAATCTTCTCACCCCGATTCAAAATCTGTGTTTGATTTTGCGTGACTTCTGCAAAGATTTTAGTGCCTTTTGTCATGTCTATGCGGCAGTAGTTCTTCACATCTTCAAGAAGGTTATGACAACAATCTTTGCTAACTGTTTGGCTACCGAAAAACATACCAAAGAAAATCTGTTGGCGACAATTCGGTTTTAATCTAGCTACACAATCACTCAGATACTTTTCTTTTGTTGACAATGGCTTATTCCCAATAGAAGAAAGTTGAGACGTTGGAGAAATTTCCCATGAAAATGTTATTTTGACCAACAAAATAGAATAGATGAAAAAGGCTATAGCAAGATAATAACGATCAAATGATGCCATGACCCTTTAGACAAGAAATCGTGTTTTTCTTCTTAAAGGATGTTAGTTGATGGAAATAGTAATCGGTATTGCCATTTTTATAGTTTAGATAATAACCTTATTGTTTGCTTAGATTAATAGATTCTTAAAACTCCATGGAAATAAGTATCTTCAATTGGTTGATATTTATTAATGAAAGAACGTCTTTGTTTAATTACATACGGTGATGATAATATTCCATTTATGAACTCATATTGTAAGTTTCAATGCAAAGTTTATAATCATATTTTTGTATGCAATTATATATTTTTTTCAACGTGTATGTGCAAGTAGATCTAGGCAATAGGGGACAATACACACACACACACACACATATAATACAGTTAAGAACCCATTCTTAGAATAGTTTTGACATGTGTAAAATTCTTCTTCATGAGAATTTAATAAATAATTTTTTTTCAAAAAATTTGTATATCATATCAATTTATTATCATATTTAATGAAATCCTTTTATTATGACATAATATTATCATAATTATTAAATCAAATTAGCAAAGTAACAAATAATTATAATTAGATTAATCTCTGAAAGATACCACATTATTTCCCTATAATTGATGATTTATTTAGCATATATTATTTTCCTTTCGACTATATGTGTGTGTGTGTGTATATATATAACATCCACTTTTTCATAAGATAATTTGTGTAAGCTTCTATTTAGCGATTTGATTCGTGGCGGTGCATATGAAAAGAGTCTCGTGGCTCAAAGCAAAACCCATGTTTATATTGAAAAAATAATTTGTGTGATAACAATGTTAGTTTCTATATCTAACATCGCTATCACACAAATTGACATTCATTTAGTAAATATCCTTTTCAAAGATACGGCATAAATCCATTGGCACAAATTTCCTCTGATACTTTGATTAAGCTTTTCTCATAATTTTTTTTACATTGAAAATAACTTAAATAAAGGAGCTTAGTTTACAATTATAATAAAACATTGTCCTATTCACCATTCAGCATATTGTTCATAAACTATACTTTTTCATTCTTATATTTTTACATCTATTTGTTAATGTTAAATACAATTCTCTTTTTTATTTCTTACATTTAATAGTTTACATATATAATATAATAACATAATAGTATTAACATATTAATTTATAAATATAAATAATTAAAATATAATAAATAATAAATAATTATTATAATAAATAATTTATGATAAATAATAATATCAATCGATATCTTAATTATAATAATTTTAAAATTACCATGTAAATTATGAAAAAAAATATTACTTTTCATGCTTTATTTTTAAATTCCACATATTATAATAAAAAGTATAAATAAAGGCTATTAAATTGTATAAAAGAAATAAAATATTATATTCTATCAAATGATTTTTCGTAATTTTTCACATATTACTTTTTACTACATTCATATACTGAAAATTTTATATCTGTTTAATGTATTTATTTGCGCAACTGCACGGGACAAATAGTAGTAGTAATAAAAATAAGGTTTTGCTTTTCCCATTTCATAACATTGGTGATCGTGGTGATCACTTCACTTTTAATTCCTTTTTATCATCTGTAGAATTGTGTGTTCATTTTTTTCCCCTTCCTTACATAAACATACATATCCGATCAGCTAACACTATAGTAATCAAACCCGGTTTGGAGATTGACTCGGCCAAGGTACCGAGTCACTAGGTCATTGGTTCAACTACTAGGTCACTGTTTTATCCATATTTAATTAAATTAATATGTTTGGTAATCAACTCGGCCAAGGCACCGAGTCACTAGGTCACTAGTTCAACCACTAGGTCACTAGTTGATCCGTATTTAATTGAATTAATATATAAAATTATAGATTAATGCAAATAAATATGTAATATATATATGTAAGATATATATATATAGACACACACACACACACACAAACAAAAGCAATTGGCTTAGTGGAAGCCAAGCTTGTCCAACACTTAGACTCTACCATCTATTAGGTTTGACTCTACCATATGATCCTATTTGATCTAGCCAGTTTGGCTAGTCCGGTCTGGTTTTGATAGCTATGACTAAATAAATCATTTAATAATGCACTTCTTTATTTAATTATCTTCCCAGATCCCAGTTACTAAATGCAAAAGTTTTTCATTACGAGTTTCATAATTGGAGTTGTTAGGACATTTATTAGCTAAATTCAATATAAATATACATATAACTGTTGGGTTCACCAAAATAGCCAATCAAGTTAATAATTATTTGATGTTACATTAAGAACTGCCAATAGCTACTGAAAAAGCTTCCAAATCTTGCAATGCTGCATGAACCGGTTTGATCTAGCCAGTTCAGCTAGTAAGGTCTAGTTTTGATATCTATGACTAAATAAATCATTTAATAATGCACTTCTTTATGTAATTATCTTTCGAGATCCCAATTACTGAATGTGAAAGCTTTTCATTATGGGTTTCTTTATTGGTGTTCTCTGGACTCTTATTAGTAAAATTCAACATAAATATACATATAATTATTTGGGTTCACCAAAATAGCTAATCAATTTGATAATTCTTTGATGTTACATCAAGAACTACCAATCGCTACTGAAAAAGCTTTGAAAGCTTCCAATGCTGCATAGGAAAAGATTTTACCCCAAAACTCACGATTTAATTGATGAAGGGTCTTGATCTAAAGTACAATCGTTCCAAATCTTCTCACCCCGATTCAAAATCTGTGTTTGATTTTGCATGACTTCTGCAAAGATTTTAGTGCCTTTTGTCATGTCTATGCGGCAGAAGTTCTTCACATCTTCAAGAAGGTTATGACAACAATCTTTGCTAACTGTTTGGCTACCGAAAAACATACCAAAGAAAATCTGTTGGCGACAATTCGGTTTTAATCTAGCTACACAATCACTCAGATACTTTTCTTTTGTTGACAATGGCTTATTCCCAATTGAAGAAAGTTGAGACGTTGGAGAAATTTCCCATGAAAATGTTATTTTGACCAACAAAATAGAATAGATGAAAAAGGCTATAGCAAGATAATAACGATCAAATGATGCCATGACCCTTTAGACAAGAAATCATGTTTTTCTTCTTAAAGGATGTTAGTTGATGGAAATAGTAATCGGTATTGCCATTTTTATAGTTTAGATAATAACCTTATTGTTTGCTTAGATTAATAGATTCTTAAAACTCCATGGAAATAAGTATCTTCAAATGGTTGATATTTATTAATGAAAGAAGGTCTTTGTTTAATTACATATGGTGATGATAATATTCAATTGATGAACTCATATTGTAAGTTTCAATGCAAAGTTTATGATCAAATTTTTGTATGCAATTATATATTTTTTTCAACGTGTATGTGCCAGTAGAGCTAGGCAATAGGGGACAATACAAACACACACACACACACATATATAATACAGTTAAGAACCCATTCTTAGAAAAGTTTTGACATGTGTAAAATTCTTCTTCATGAGAATTTAATAAATAATTTTTTTTCAAAAAATTTGTATATCATATCAATTTATTATCATATTTAATGAAATCCTTTTATTATGACATAATATTATCATAATTATTAAATCAAATTAGCAAAGTAACAAATAATTATAATTAGATTAATCTCTGAAAGATACCACATTATTTCCCTATAATTGATGATTTATTTAGCATATATTATTTTCCTTTCGACTATATGTGTGTGTGTGTGTATATATATAACATCCACTTTTTCATAAGATAATTTGTGTAAGCTTCTATTCAGCGATTTGATTCGTGGCGGTGCATATGAAAAGAGTCTCATGGCTCAAAGCAAAACCCACGTTTATATTGAAAAAATAATTTGTGTGATAACAATGTTAGTTTCTATATCTAACATCGCTATCACACAAATTGACATTCATTTAGTAAATATCCTTTTCAAAGATATGGCATAAATCCATTGGCACAAATTTCCTCTGATACTTTCATTAAGCTTTTCTCATAATTTTTTTTACATTGAAAATAACTTAAATAAAGGAGCTTAGTTTACAATTATAATAAGACATTGTCCTATTCACCATTCAGCATATTGTTCATAAACTATACTTTTTCATTCTTATATTTTTACATCTATTTATTAATGTGCAGCCACAATTCTCTTTTTTATTTCTTACATTTAATAGTTTACATATATAATATAATAACATAATAGTATTAACATATTAATTTATAAATATAAATAATTAAAATATAATAAATAATAATTAATTATTATAATAAATAATTTATGATAAATAATAATATCAATCGATATCTTAATTATAATATTTTTAAAATTACCATGTAAATTATGAAAAAAAATATTACTTTTCATGCTTTATTTTTAAATTCCACATATTATAATAAAAAGTATAAATAAAGGCTATTAAATTGTATAAAAGAAATAAAATATTATATTCTATCAAATGATTTTTCGTAATTTTTCACATATTACTTTTTACTACATTCATATACTGAAAATTTTATATCTGTTTAATGTATTTATTTGCGCAACTGCACGGGACAAATAGTAGTAGTAATAAAAATAAGGTTTTGCTTTTCTCATTTCATAACATTGGTGATCGTGGTGATCACTTCACTTTTAATTCCTTTTTATCATCTGTAGAATTGTGTGTTCATTTTTTTCCCCTTCCTTACATAAACATACATATCCGATCAGCTAACAGTATAGTAATCAAACCCGGTTTGGAGATCGACTCGGCCAAGGTACCGAATCACTAGGTCATTGGTTCAACTACTAGGTCACTGTTTTATCCATATTTAATTAAATTAATATGTTTGGTAATCGACTCGGCCAAGGCACCGAGTCACTAGGTCACTAGTTCAACCACTAGGTCACTAGTTGATCCGTATTTAATTGAATTAATATATAAAATTATAGATTAATGCAAATAAATATGTAATATATATATGTAAGATATATATATATATATAGACACACACACACACACACACACACACACACACAAACAAAAGCAATTGGCTTAGTGGAAGCCAAGCTTGTCCAACACTTAGACTCTACCATCTATTAGGTTTGACTCTACCATATGATCCTATTTGATCTAGCCAGTTTGGCTAGTCCGGTCTGGTTTTGATAGCTATGACTAAATAAATCATTTAATAATGCACTTCTTTATTTAATTATCTTCCCAGATCCCAGTTACTAAATGCAAAAGTTTTTCATTACAAGTTTCATAATTGGTGTTCTTAGGACATTTATTAGCTAAATTCAATATAAATATACATATAATTGTTGGATTCACCAAAATAGCCAATCAAGTTAATAATTATTTGATGTTACATTAAGAACTACCAGTAGCTACTGAAAAAGCTTCGAAATCTTGCAATGCCGCGTGATCCGGTTTGATCTAACCAGTTCAGCTAGTCAGGTCTAGTTTTGATAACTATGACTAAATAAATCATTTAATAATACACTTCTTTATGTAAGTATCTATCTCCCTGGATCCCAGTTACTGAATGTCAAAGCTTTTCATTATGGGTTTCTTTATTGGTGTTCTCTGGACACTTATTCATAAAAAATCAATATAAATATACATATAATTGTTTGGATTCACCAAAGTAGCTAATCAATTTGATAATTATTTGATGTTACATTAGGAACTACCAATGGCTACTGAAAAAGCTTTGAAAGCTTCCAATGCTGCATGGGAAAAGATTTTGCCCCAAAACTCACGACGAATTGATGAAGGGTCTTGATCTAAAGTACAATCGTTCCAAATCTTCTCACCCCGATTCAAAATCTGTGTTTGATTTTGCATGTCTTCTACAAAAATTTTAGTGCCTTTTGTCATGTCTATGTGGCAGAAGTTCTTCACATCTTCAAGAAGGTTATGACAACAATCTTTGCTAACTGTTTGGTTACCGAAAAACATACCAAAGAAAATCTGTTTGCGACAATTTGGTTTTAATCTAGCTACACAATCACTTAGATTCTTTTCGTTTATTGACAATGGCTTATTCCCAATAGAAGAAAGTTGAGACGGTGGAGAAATTTCCCATGAAAATGTTATTTTGACCAACAAAATAGAATAGATGAAAAAGGCTGTAGCAAGATAATAACGATCAAATGATGCCATGACCCTTTGGACAATAAATCTTGTTCTTCTTCTTAAAAGTTGTTTGTTGATGGATATAGTGATCGGTATTGCTATTTTTATAATTAAGATAATAACCTTATTGTTTGCTTAGATTAATAGATTCTCAAAACTCCATGGAAATAAGTATCTTCAATTGGTTGATATTTATTAATGAATGAATGTCTTTGTTTAATTACATACGGTGATGATAACATTCAATTTATGAACTCATCTTGTAAGTTTCAATGCAAACTTGATTATCATATTTTTGTATGGAATTATATATTTTTTTCAACGTGTATGTGCAAGTAGAGCTAGGGAATAGGGGACAATACACACACACACACACACATATATAATACAGTTAAGAACCCATTCTTAGAAAAGTTTTGACATGTGTAAAATTCTTCTTCATGAGAATTTAATACATAATTGTTTTTCAAAAAAATTGTATATCATATCAATTTATTAGCATATTTAATGAAATCCTTTTATTATGACATAATATTATCATAATTATTAAATCAAATTAGCAAAGTAACAAATAACTATAATTAGATTAATCTCTAAAAGATACCACTTTATTTCCCTATAACTGATGATTTATTTAGCATATATTATTTTCTTTTCGACTATGTTTGTGTGTTTGTGTATATACATATCATACACTTTTTCATAAGATAATTTGTGTAAGCTTTTAGTTAGTGATTTAATTCCTCGCGGTGTATATGGAAAGGGTCTCGTGGCTAAAAGCAAAACCCACGTTTATGTTGAAAAAATAATTTGTGTGATAACAATGTTAGTTTCTATATCTAACATCACTATCAATTTATTAATGTGCAGCCACAGTTTAGCTGGTCAGGTCTGGTTTGGATAACTATGACTAAATAAATCATTTAATAATGCACTTCTTTATGTAATTATCTTCCCAAATCCCGGTTACTAAATGCCAATGTTTTTCATTAAGAGTTTCTTAATTGGTGTTCTTAGGACATTTATTAGCAAAATTCAATATAATTATACATATAACTGTTGGGTTCACCAAATAGCCAATCAAGTTAATAATTATTTGATGTTACATTAAGAACTACCAATAGCTACTGAAAAAGCTTCAAAAGCTTGCAATGCCATATGATCTGGTTTGATCTAGCCAGTTCAGCTAGTCAGGTCTAGTTTTGATAACTACAACTAAATAAATCATTTAATAATGCACTTCTTTATGTAATTATCTTTCGAGATCCCAGTTACTGAATTTCAAAGGTTTTCATTATGGGTTTCTCTATTGGTGTTCTTAGGATACTTATTAGTAAAATTCGATATAAATATACATATAATTGTTGGGGTTCACCAAAATAGCCAATCAAGTTGATAATTATTTGATGTTACGTTAAGAACTACCAATAGCTACTGAAAAAGCTTCGAAAGCTTGCAATGCTGCATGATCCGGTTTGATCTAGCCAGTTCAGCTAGTTAGATTTGGTTTTGATAACTATGACTAAATAAATCATTTAGTAATGCACTTCTTTATGTCATTATCTTCCCAAATCCCGGTTACTAAATGACAATGTTTTTCATTATGAGTTTCTTAATTGGTGTTCTTAGGACATTTATTAGCAAAATTCAATATAAATATACATATAACTATTGGGTTCACCAAAATAGCCAATCAAGTTAATAATTATTTGATGTTACATTAAGAACTACCAATAGGTACTAAAAAAGCTTCGAAAGCTTGCAATGCCGCATGATCCGGTTTGATCTAGCCAGTTCAGCTAGTCAGGTCTAGTTTTTATAACTATGACTAAGTAAATCATTGAGTAATGTACTTCTTTATGTAATTATCTTTCGAGATCCCAGTTACTGAATTTCAAAGGTTTTCATTATGGGTTTCTCTATTGGTGTTCTTAGGACACTTATTAGTAAAATTCGATATAAATATACATATAATTGTTGGGGTTCACCAAAATAGCCAATCAATTTGATAATTATTTGATGTTACGTTAAGAACTACCAATAGCTACTGAAAAAGCTTCGAAAGCTTGCAATGCTGCATGATCCGGTTTGATCTAGCCAGTTCAGCTAGTCAGGTCTAGTTTTGATAACTATGACTAAATAAATCATTTTGTAATGCACTTCTTTATGTAATTATCTTCCCAAATGCCGGTTACTAAATGACAATGTTTTTCATTATGAGTTTCTTAATTGGTGTTCTTAGGACATTTATTAGCAAAATTCAATATAAATATACATATAACTATTGGGTTCACCAAAATGGCCAATCAAGTTAATAATTATTTGATGTTACATTAAGAACTACCAATAGGTACTGAAAAAGCTTCAAAAGCTTCCAATGCCGCATGATCCGGTTTGATCTAGCCAGTTCAGCTAGTCAGGTCTAGTTTTTATAACTATGACTAAGTAAATAATTTAATAATGCACTTCTTTATGTAATTATCTTTCGAGATCCTAGTTACTAAATGTCAAAGCTTTTCATTATGGGTTTCTCTATTGGTGTTCTTAGGACACTTATTAGTAAAATTCAATATAAATATACATATAATTGTTGGGGTTCACCAAAATAGGCAATTAAGTTGATAATTATTTGATGTTACATTAAGAACTACCTGTCACTATTGAAAAAGCTTTGAAAGCTTCCAATGCTGCATGGGAAAAGATTTTACCCCAAAACTCACGATGAATTGATGAATGGTCTTGGTCTAAAGTACAATCATTCCAAATCTTCTCACCCCGATTCAAAATCTGTGTTTGATTTTGCATGACTTCTACAAAACTTTTAGTGCCTTTTGTCATGTCTATATGGCAGAAGTTCTTCACATCTTCGAGAAGGTTATGACAACAATCTTTGCTAATTGTTTGGTTATCGAAAATCAAACCAAAGAAAATCTGTTGACGACAATTCGGTTTTAATTTAGCTACACAATCACTCAGATACTTTTCTTCTGTTGACAATGTCATATTCCCAATAGAAGAAAGTTGAGATGGTGGAGAAATTTCCTATGAAATTGTTATTTTGACCAACAAAATAGAATCGGTGAAAAAGGCAATAGCAAGATAAGAACGATTGAATGATGCCATGACCCTTTAGATAAGAAATCTTATTCTTCTTCCTAGAAGATGTTTGTTGATGGAAACAGTGATTGGTATGGCTGTTTTAATAGTTTAGATAATAACCTTAATGTTTGCGTAGATTAATAGATTCTTAAAACTCCACAAAAATAAGTATCTTCAATTGGTTGATATTTATTAATAAGTAAACGTCTTGGTTTAATTACATACGGTGATGATAACATTCAATTTATGGACTCATTTTGTAAGTTTCAATGCAAAATATATAATAATATTTTTGTATGCAATTATCTTTTTTTTTTTAAAAAATTGTATATGCAAGTATAGTTAGACAATGAGGGACAATATAGTCATAAACACACACACACATTTTATAATAATACAATTAGGAACCCATCCTCAGATAAATTTTTAACAGTGTCAAATTCTTCTTCATGACTTTCTAATTCTTCTTCATGAGAATATAATATCTATTTTTTTTAAAAAATATCATATCAATTTATAATAATATTTAATGAAATCATTTTATTCTGGCATTATATTATTATAATTAGTAAATCAAATCAACAAAAAATAAATAATTATAATTAGATTAATCTCCAAAAGATACCACATTATTTTCTTATGATTGATGATCTATTTAACATATATACTATTTTCCTTTCAAATTGAATATATATCCATATATGTAATATCCCTTTTTTCATAAAATAATTGGTGTGAGCATCTAGATAGGAATTCGATTCTTGGTAGTGTATATACAGAAGGTCTTGTGGTCAGAGGCAAAATCTACATCTATAAGCTCTATGCCTTGAACGAATTAATTATTCCTTCCAATAATAGATACCCTAGGTTCGACTGAAAAAAATTTGTGTGATAATAAGGTTAGTTTCTATATCTAACATTACTATCACACAAATTGACATTCGTTTAGTAAATTTCTTTTTTCAGCAAATGGCAAAAATCCATTGGCCTATTGACATTCGTTTAGTAAATTTCTTTTTTCAGCAAATGGCAAAAATCCATTGGCCTAAATGTCATATGATACTTTGATTAAGCAATTCTCATGAGTTTTTTTTTTTGTAAAATTGAAAATAATGTGAATAAATGGGCTTCTTTTATAATTATAATAATATAGTAGTGTCCTATTTACCATTCATCATATTCTCATGAACAATACTTTTTCATTATTATTTTTTTACTTTTACTTATTAATGTTCAACCATGATTCTTTTTTTTTTTTTTATTTCTTTGTGCTGAGGTGCTCTTTGCCCAAGTTATGAAAGCCTAAACAGCAAAAGCTATCCATGGAATTAAAATAGCCAGAACAGCTCCAGAAATAGCCCACCTTTTCTTCGCAGATGACAACATATTCTTTACTAGGGCAACCAAGAGAGAAGTTGACAACCTCAGACAGATTTTATTTGATTACCAAAGAGCATCAAGACAGCTAATTAACTTGGATAAATTTGAGATTTCTTTCAGCTGAAATGTGCCAATAGACAGAAGAAATAATATCCAAGGATGGTTGAATATTAAGGCAGTGGAATCTCACTCCAAGTATTTGGGACTCCTAGCTTTTGTAGGCAGATAAAAAACCCAGGTCTTCGAGTTTGTCCAAGAGAAAGTGTGGAAGAAGCTAAAAGGGTGGAAACAAAGTGCTCTATCAAAGGTTGGGAAGGAGGTTCTCATCAAGTCAGTGGTACAGGCCATTCCCATGTACATAATGGGATGCTTCAGACTACCCCTCGAGATTACAAATAAAATAGAAGGTATGATAAGCAGGTTTTGGTGGGGAACCAGACAGGGAGAACGAAAAATACATTGGATGAGTTGGAAGAGATTGTGCAAACCAAAGGGGATGGGAGGAATGGGATTAAGAGGTTTCAGTGATTTCAACCAGGCACTATTAGCAAAACAAGTGTGGAGATTGATTCATAATGAAGAGGCACTAGCGACAAAATGTCTGAAGGCAAAATACTTTCCAAGGAAGTGCATATTTGATGTCGAGGTTGGTTTCAGACCAAGCTATACCTGGAGAAGCATTTTTTCAGCAATTGAAGTCATAAAACAAGGGGCCTTCTGGAAGGTGGGAAATGGAGCGAGTATCAATATATGGGAAGATGGTTGGCTCCCTTTGCAAAATGGACATAGGGTCTAGAGCTCGAAAAGGAATGTGGGAGAGTCAAACAAAGTACAGGAACTGTTATTAGCAGAGGGAAGGCAATGGAACCACCAGATTATTCTAGACATATTCCTACCTTTTGAAGCAAACCAAATACTTAGCATCCCCCTTTCCCAAAGGAATTTAACTGATAGATTCGTGTAGGGGGAAACCAAAGATGGGATGTTCACAGTCAGATCAGCCTACAGAATGATAAGGAACCAAACCAATGTGGAAGGAACTTCCAACCCACACCAAGACGCAACAAGGTGGAAGAAGCTATGGGCAATGCGAATCCCTCTCAAAGTAATTCATGTCCTTTGGCCCCTCATCACAAACACTCTACCAATTAGACAACGGTTGAAGAGCAAGGGAATGGTTCTCAACACTAGCTACTCGAGATATGGAATGGAGGAAGAGTCAGCCAAGCATGCCTTTAGAGATTGCGAGCGGACCAAGCAAATATGGAACCTAACCACCATAGCCCAGCTAAATGAAGAAGATGAGCGAATACCGATAGACATATGGGTGGAAAGAGCACTTAATTCGCTACAAGGCAGTGAGGGCAAAATGTTCACAACCTTGCTTTATGGGATCTGGATTTCGCGAAATAAGATATATTTTGAGGGGCGTGAAACACCGGTGGAGATCGTGGTAGGTACTGCAATATCAGCTCTCAAATCCTTCTCAGAAGTTCAAAGAAGATTGATGGACTAGGAAGGAAGCACACCAAACCACCAGTAAGGGACCTAATGCTTATGGAAACCACCAGAACTAGGGAGATTCAAACTCAATATAGACGCGATAGAGATAGGAAGGAATGAATAAGGCTTGGGAGTGGTGATCAGGAACGAAGAAGGCAGCATCTTGTTAGCAGCAGCAGAGAAGATTCGTGTTGTTGAAGCAATGGCTATGAGATGGGGATAACTCTAGCAAAGGACACATTATTCTTGAACATTGATGTTAAGTCTGACTGCTTGGAAGTGGTAAATGTGGTTCAGGGGCTGAAAGAAGAGATATCAAATATGGCTGATATAATACAAGAATGCAAGGAACTAAGTGATGGGTTGGGCTATTGCAATTTCTTTCATACAAAAAGGGGGGGGGGGGGATAGAGTAGCCCATTATTTAGCAAAGAAAGTGCCAAATCTGGTTTTAGTGTTTGGTTAGAGGGTGGCCCGATGATGCCCCTAAAAATAGCCAGTGAAGATGTATTATTTTGCTCTTATGAATGAAACCTCTAACTTCACAGTAAAAAAAAAAATGACTTTTCGTTTCTAGTGATTCCGTTTATGCTGAAGAAAAATGTTAATATCCATTATTTTATTTTATTTTATTTTATTTTGTGCAGCTTGAGAGGAGCAATAGCTGGTGGATTATGCCATCACAGGCTGACAAAGAGGCACATTGGTTGTCTTAACAAGCATGTGCTTAACATTTTGTGAGCTTTCATGTTTGTATTCACTGACTTTGCATGAGTAAGTTTTGAAGCTACTTATCTTTGCTAATTTTTTTTTGGTTACTATCAACGCAGATGTAACACCCTCCTAATCACTATATATTACTCAAGTATTAACAATGTAATTAGAATAGTATCATTTTTTTTTCTATAATATATACTAGTCGAGTGAAAAGAAAATAAGATAAATTAAACTCATAGCTGGTAAAGAAACTCAAATATATATATATATATATATATATATATATATATATATATATATATATATATATGAACTTTATACATAATTTATCCTTATATACACCATACTTGAAGTTAAGTCATTTTACTTTTCATACTAATCAGGGACTAATATAAAAAAGATGTATCCAGTTCCTAAAACTAGCTTGCTCAAATATCAAGGTCCAGCAAAATCGAATGTACATAGAAATGGACCCAAAAACATCTAATAGAAGTCAATCTATGAGCTAGTAAAGTTCTAGCACTACACCACAGCTGTATACAAGTCAAAGTCCCTAAAGATCTCGTGTCCTCCTAAGGAAAGCCGTTGGCCATCAGTATGATGGCCTTACCTCCTCCAGGAGCGTCAAAACCCTCAGGTGGGTCTGAATATGAGGACAAGGATGAGGAGGGAGCATTTGCTGGAAGGATTACTGGTGGTGCAAGCAGGACATCAAATATAATCAGTTGTGCTATATGAAGAGGCACACCATCATACGAGAAAGCAGGGTCAAAGTCAACTGTAAAAATAGATGCACTGAAAGAACGGCCAAAAAACATATACCTATGAATAAGCTACTGCATAAAGAGAATTGAGTAGTGGGTTGTACTGCCACACCCATTATGGCGAATCAAGGAAGAGCACTAGGGAGGACATCAGCTGAATCTAAATAATACAAAATAAATAAAACCATAGGGATAAGAATATTATAAAATTCTCAGTAGGGTAATCTCTCAAGTGTGATGCAGTTCATAACCAATAAACTCATTCATATAGGAATCCCCATGCAAGATTATATGTATAAATACTAGTTTATATAAATCATGTTAAAGTCAAATGCAAACATAGTAATGATCATGCGTTGTTCTTTTATAACCATATAATTCAATTCAGTATATTTTTCTCTTTTCATCAATATAAGTAAGACTTAAATCTATATCGAGTGGTATTTACAGTGTACAACTCAATAATAGGTAATAGACTACTTATCAGGACATGAGCTCATTCCTATACGTGATAATCAGACTTCATTTTTTCCTTTTTTCGAATCTCACACAGTTCTATCCCTAGCCAATATATTGTCGCGACCCGGCTTGGGCACGTGAGAAACCCTATTCCCACGTAAGCCTCATGACCTGTATCCTCTCTACATGCACATTTGAATTATGAAAAGATCCATAAAATAGGTCTTTTCTATGTACAAATCACCTGCTCTTGAAATTATATTTATAAAATGAAAATGTCTTAATAACTTTCAAAGGATAATTATAATGTCACAAAATATACATAAAGTCCTTTACATATAAAGTGTCTATGAAAAGTATAGATTATATGGTCCAAATGATTTCTAATATACAAGAACATGCAAAATATAGTTATGCCCTACAGTCCGAGGTCCTGCCTGCACTACACTGGAGCACATCTAGAGCAGAACACTTGACACATCACCTAATGAGCTCAGCAATTGAAATCTAATGCTACTGGGAGGAAGATGGTGTTGAAGTACCCTTAGCAGCGATAGTATATACGAAATATGAAATGAACAGAGGGGTGAGTTTTGTAACCAAAACTTATTGAGTGAGCCCTTATCTAGAACCCCCTTCATGGAACACCAAAAAAAGGTACACGAAACCAGAATAACAGTGATAATAATAAGAGTATCAAAACATTCATAACTATAATCAGATTATCAAAACTTGGCTTTCTATCACTCAACCTAACAGTTACTCTATTAGAGAAACAGTAATCTCTGCTCTAGTTACGTACCATATCTATAACATAACAAAACTCTAAACATTAATATCTAGTTATATCTGGGCGTTATGTATCGCCGTCCCCATTTTGATAACAATTTCTCTATATATTAATGTCTAGTCATATCTGGACAATATGTATCGCCGTCCCCAGTATGACAATAATTTCTCTATTATCTCTGGCCCTGGGCTACTTGGTACCAAGGTCAATGGATTAACTGCCATTAACACATAGCCTGTTTATCTATAGTTACTACTAGTTCAGCTAAAAACCTCATTCTTTTCTCTATAATTTCCAAAGTCTTCTATCCTAGAGTTCAAAATCCCTCTTTATATAACAACATGCAATATTATAATCATGTGATCATAAAATAGTTCTAAATGATCAAATTTGCAATGAAACTTATACAAAATCTCATCCTTAATGGTAGATATTCCATGGTTTTCAAGAAAGCACATTTTCTTGTTAGACCAATAGTTCAAAACACACTATTCACAAAAATCTCAGTAGTTCTCAAAACAAACTCAAAAATCATATATATACTCTCATGTTTTAGGCGAAAATAGATATAATGATTAACATAGAAGTTACAGATGTGAACCCACTCACCTGGAGCTGCAGCAGATACAGAAATAGCACCAGCAAAGTTCTGGAAAGTAGGAACAACAGTCATATCTATCAATGAAGCAACAGATAAATTAACTACTAAAACCTCTATATAACTCAAATCTAATTCTAATATGGTAAAAGGACTCCACCTCCCTGAGAAGCATGCAAAACTTCATGCCAACACCCAAAGATAGAAAAGTGGAAGGAATAGAAGCAAGATCACTAGAACAAAGGTGAAAAATTGAAATTGATTTTAAGAGAAAATATAAGAAAATGGAGTTTGGTAGTGAATTTGGGGTGGAGAGTGAAGGTTTTCACATTTCTCAGGGGGAGGGGGTTGTGTTTTTGGATGAGTGAATGTTCTAGACCCTGAAATGGGGGATTTTAATAAATTGTTGACCGTTGCAATGCTCAAAGGGCTGCAGCACTCACCAGAGAGCATAACAATAATCCTTTGCACCACTTTACTATTCGAGGAGCGCTGCAGCATTCACCAGAATGATGTTTTGTTGTTTTTTTTAACCTAGGGTATTACATACATCTACCGACTCATAATATCTCTAAGGAAGTCATTATTTTTGTCTTCCCTTTTATCCAACATAAGTCTTGTCTCTATTTTTCCCATATGTTAGAACATGCACGATTGAATTTCTTACTTGTTCTTTTATCATATATAGTCCATCATCATCTTTCATTGTTACCAATGCATGCCCCAGTCACATATAAATGTTTCTTCATAATGAAATTCTTATTCATTCCTTATAAATGAATCTCTAAATAATATAGCATGCATTGATACTCATCATACTTGTGAGAACAATCATTTTATTTCCAAATCAAGAATTTAGTTAATTTCCAACACTTTAACAGATTTTTCACTCAAGTAGCAAAACTTATTTCTCATATCAAATAACTGATTCCAGTTCCATTAAAATTCTTCATAACACTTCATGTGTGCCCAAAGTTCTATCAAAATTTCAGAGTAAAAAGAATTCTCTAACTATATTAACAAATTTCTACAAATTTGGTGCTTTCTGATCACCTAACCTCAACTCAGAATCGGAATATCATAATTTTTCACCCTAATAACTAATTGAATCAATTCAAAATAAAAATCAGGATTGAACTTCAAGATGTTTACAACAACTATAAAAATTCCAAAGAAAAAATTAATCATTTACTATGGTAACAAAATTAAACAAATCCGTAGCTTCAGTTCCAAAAGTTTAGGCAATATAGGCACAATTTTAGTTCTTGATTTATTTTAAAGCTGTATAAATCAAAATTAGAGCTCAAGAAAATTAGTGGGACTAGCCTAAGATGTTAGCTTCAACATATATTTTTTCTAGCTCATAAAAATACCTACAACAACCTCAGAAAAATTTGTGATCATGCCCTGCCTATGAAGAAACCGAATTTCTATCATGCATAGTTAACATTTCTTTAGCAAAACTAAAACTTTTCACAACACCAACACACTCCACCAACACAAATACACCTACACTAATGTGTAATCACACATTAGAATAAAAAATATCAATTCTCAAATTATCATAATCAACCAAAGAATAGAATTTAACTAAGTAAGAATACAACGCCCTACTTTGAAAACTTTAGAGCTCTATACTCCAAAGGATGCTCTAATTGATTTCTCTTCTCTTCAAGGACTCCCAATCAAGCCCCAAACCTCCCTTAGATAGTGAGGAAGTGAGATATCAAAGTGAGGATTGATGGGGAATTGATATTTTAATCGGTTTGAATTGTAGGTATGGAGGTATAGATTAAGTTTAGTGAAGGAAGTTAGAAGTTTTGACAACTCTAGGCTAGTGTTTTTGGGATTTGAATGAAAGCTTGGAGCTCTTGGAAAATGGAGGAAGCTGGTTCTTCCTTGCCGCTGGTCAAGAATGATCTTGGCTTGTTCAAGAAGCTTGTACTTGTATTTATCTAGTAACTTAATGTATGAATATTATGTATTATACTTGGATGATATTTAATCTAAGAAAGTAAAATGGATGGTTAGGATTAAATCTTATAATTCAAGATTGAATCTTAGCCATCCATTGATATGGATGGATAAACTCCTTTATTTTGTATATATTAAATTAGCTTTCAGTGTTAAAAATCCCATATTGAATTTTCACTGAATGGACAAAACACCATCCCCAGGAAATCTGATATCACCTGAAATTTAATTGTAGATATAAACTTTCAATTTTAACTATTTCTAACCTTATTCCTATGTTTTCTCTATCCCAATGAGCTCGCAAGGCCCGCAAAATACTATTCATTTTTTTTACTCATTCATTGAGTCGTCCTCATCATCATTATGACTGTCATGATATTGAAATTTCTATTAATAAAGCCCCAATTAATTTCTGAATAAATTTAGAGTGTTACAGCAAAAACCTAGCCATTCTAACCATGCAAATACCGCTCCTTAAAGTATCTTCACAAAAGGTGAGTATCTTTGCTAATTTGTGATTTTTCCCTAATTATTTGAGCTTAGGACTTCATATTTATTAATCTATAATGTATCATTGCTAATATATTTTTTTTTTGGTTTGGCAATTGGATGAACTTTTAGTTTTGCTTATGCCTTTTGGTTGGTCCTAGTGATTTTAACTGGTTGTTCTTTATGCATATAACTTAATTGAAACTAGGCAAAAGATTTGTCTCCCTCTCAAGTGCCTTTAAGCACACTAGTTTGACAATTGAGAAAATTACACTATCCTCCTATCAGATTTAGTTTAATTATGCAAAACACTTTTATAATTTTCAAAATTGTTATTTGCATTTCCTTAGGTTCACAAAAATCACACTGATCTACCTTGTAGATATTAATTCACTAATTTAAATGATAAAAAAAATGAGACATGTACATAATTATTAATTATGAAATTATAATATTGATAAAATTTAACACATTTATTAAGTAAAATTATTTTTTATCACATGAAAATAGAGCTTATAATTATAATTTATGATAATGAACAAAGACATTTTAGTTAGATTTTAGTTTTAATATAGTGACAGTGTAAAACTATTTTACACTTTTATCTAATCAAAATATTTTATTTCGATAATTTTTCAAGTTATGGGTATAAAAATTAACTATTATGGTTTATGTGATAATTTTAATACATGATTGGATGATTGTGTAAAAGTTTCTTGCATTATTGGTGCATGATAATTAAATCCTTGTAGTTAATATATATGTCAAATATTATCAAAATATTATAATTTTGTCATTGATAATCATGTACGCACCACATATTATCTTTTTTGCCACTTAAATTAAGAAAATAATATTTATAAGGGAGGTTAATATAAAATAAAATGAGTGTTGCACGTTATTACATCAAATCCTATGGGAGATGGGTGTAAATTACTTTTAAAATAATGGTAGTTAGCTAGATTAGCCAAGTATAGATTGAAACCCAATTTGTCCTAAGATCTGACTTGGTGAACCCATGACTTGACACAGGGAGCCCATCATTTGGACGATCCTTGTATCGTCAAGTGAAGTCCTTACGAACTTGGGATACAAACAAGTCGGTGAGTACCTCATAGAAATTGCCCACAAAGGCTAGCTAGTCTTCCACTACAATTACCGAGTTGGGTCTGGATTAGTTGGTTTGCCATCTGTTAGGGACCAACACTAAACTCATCCTATTTTTACTGTCATATGCTTCTCACTTCAAATCGAGTGGATAGAGTTTTACCCATAACTTTTTGGAACGAAGTTGTTAATAAGGGTTTGGAATGTTTATTTTTGCAGGTAAGTCGAAAGTTTTTACTGACCAAGGATTTGGAAGTCACATTGGCAATGAGTTGGCTGAGTTTGGTTGCCAAAAGAAAGGACAATTGAAGCCATTGACCGGAAGACCCTTTATGTGTATGTATCGAAGATTTTGAAGGGAAAAGGTGGTGCTTGCTCATGATGAAGAATTGAGGGTTGATGGGAAACCAAATCCCAAGTCCCTAGTGAACCTCAAACGGTGGAAAACAGGGAAAAAAAGATGATACCTGCTAAAAACTTGTAATGTCATAGTCAGCTTTAAATCCCTTGTTGTTGTGATCCCAAAGTTATTGAACGAGCTCTGATGTGAATGAAGAGGCGGGCGGTGATTGTTGAGGCGCCAGCAATGGTGACTGATGGAGTGACACCAGTAAAAGGGGGCGGTGGTCCCTTTTTCTTTCTCCTCCTCTTGTAGAGAGCAAGAAAGAGGGAGTTTTGAGAAGCTATCGTTGGGTTCCAAGGTGCAACGATTTAAGATTTGAAGGACAAGTTAGGCAATGCGTTTTCATTTCCAATTTCCAAGCCCGATAGTTTTCTTTTTCATTTTATTTCTTCACAGTACCTCTCGCTTTTGAGTTTAAAATCAAAACCAAAAGTAATTGCAATTACAACAATATAATAATCAATATAATTTTTCTTAAATTAAAATAATACTTAGTATGAAAGAAAAAACACTCGATTGAAGAGCTTTTTGGATTTCAACATCATCATTTGGTAGTCCCCTGACACAGCCTATCCAACTTCTTCCATCCAACCAAACCTAGAATAACCTTTAAAACTCTAAATGACACAAGGGCCTATTTGCAAATTGACAAACTTTGTAACCTATCTTTAAAAACATACAGAATGACTATTTTGTAATTTTATAAGTGAGACCAGTGTTAATCCTCAACTTGACATGGACCAACATATTTGTTCCCTACCAAGTGAGGAGACCAATTAAGCTCTTCTTAGCATCCTCACATATCAGAGACATGGCCAAAGATTAGTTGGTCCCCTCTATGTTAGGGATCAACATTAGTCCCCTCTATGTAAATGGATTTCAAACGTTGGATAGCAAAAAATTGTCATCGAACGGTTCAGTTCTAAGCACATAGGTTTTATAGTGAATTTGTTAATAAGCCACTATTGTTTACATTTTTTGCACCTATGGCCCTTGTTCTACATAGGACTTCCAGGGCCACGAGTACGACGTCTCCACTTGGGTGATTTACTCCGACTCATACTTCGTGGTGTCCACCCTCGACGTGAAGACCCTTTGGTTGTCGGACGTCTTTACCGGCTCCATGATGAAGATCTTCCATGGCCACACCAACTCAAAGTGTTCTATGTGAACCTCAAGCCCCCAATCCAATCTCATTATTTCTGGTTCCTTCATCATGACCGTTAGGGTTTCAGACATCACGCCTCTCGAAATTGTTAACACTTGTCCTCGCTCATTTCGATGCTGTAGGTGCTTCAACTAGATATTGTATAAAGACTCTCATCAATTATGAGAATGTTTCTTTCATCAAATTCTCCCCCAAAGGCAAGACTATCCTCGTTTTCATATTGTACAACATTGTGGCATGGCATTTAAACATTATCTCAACTCAATTCAATTTATTTCATAAGCCTGTTTATTTCTCCTAAATTGTCATCGAACAACTGTGATCGGGGCAACCATTAAAGCACCTTAAGATAAAGGAAAATCATCCTATGGTTTTCGTGGAAGATGGCAAACAGTAGTCAAAGGGCATTGAACAGTGATTCTCGCTTAAACCCTAAAATTGGAATCTTCGATACGGTGTTGGCCACTTGCCGTTGTTTGGTTGCAAGGGATAAGATATGTTCTTCACTTGTTCACTATTTACTGCAACTTCTAGTCTATACTTCCTTTCATTTATTTATGCCCTTATCGCAATATGTTTTTTGTTTTTCGTTTCCTTGTGAAGAAATTCTTAATCAAATGGTTTGTTAGACCCTGCACCGTGTTTGTTTTGTTCTTGTTCTCTCCTTTTAGCTGGAATTTACTATGTCATTATCCTTCTGTAGGTCAGATTTTTTGCGAGTGTCAATTTTACTTTAATGGCTTTTTTCAGCATGATTTGCTTATCCAACGAGGGATGACTCGAGAGTGCCAAACCATGTATGTGAATCTCATACTCTTTGGAGAAGATAGTAGGGGGAGCACAATGCAAGAGATGGGCACACAAACAGGGTGGCCTTGGCCATCGCCATTCATCTTGGCCATTGGAAAAGGAGCTTGCTCAAATATCACCAAAGCCATCACCACGCAATAGAGCAGATCCTTAACTGGAACCTTCCTTTGTTGTTATGGCATGAAGAGCACGTTAACCATGTCAGCCCTTTTGTTCTTCATTAAGTAACAGGTCACCTAGTCCTTCATCAATATTTGGGAGACTCGGATTTGAACCCACCACCACTTAAGACAACAGCCCTCCTTTAGAAATAAACTCCAAAAATGCAAGGGGCAATTTGCAAGTTGACAAATTTTGTATAGTTTTTAAATAACACACGGAGGGACTATTTTATTATTTTTAGAGTGAGACTAATATTGGTCCCCAACATAGAGGGACCAACTAATCCTGTGCCCAGTGACATGGCACAAGATTAGTTGGTTGTAATACCCTAGATGTACTATTACTTAGGAAATCGTAGAGTAGCAAAGGTGTTCTTAGATAAATCCGGGACCTGAATTTCATTAAGTCTGGGATCTTACACGTCATTAGAAGGCTATGTTAAAGAACCACATTCTTGGGATCAAAAGTCTCGGTAATTGTTCCCAAGATGAAAATTAGTCAAAGGATTATTTTTAATGAATTGTACGGAAGCTTTAAACATTTTGGTTTTAGCCCCCAAGTTTGAAAAATCACAACAATTATTGGATTGAACAAAAACCCAAAATTTAGATTTTGATTTGTTAAAATTTTGATTTTTTTTTATATTATTTGAATTCAAATGGTGGGTATTTCCTTATTTACATTTATGTTTTAAAGTTAATAGGAAGTTAAATAAGTGAGACTACCCCAGTAGTCATATGAGCACCCAGGCAGTCAACAGAGGATGAGGCAATGTGGTAGCATCAGTAGGGACCGCCCGGTCAGTCATTTACTATCCAAGCGATCATCAGGTCATTAAAAACCCCTATTTCGGGGTTCCAAACATGAAACACGACCCCCAACTCGAAAACACAAAACCCTCATCTCCCACCTCTTTCTCACCTCATCTTCATCAATCTAACTCTAATCTTTCACTTCCAAGGCTTAAAGCTACGAGATTTTACTAGTTTTGCTTATCATTTCATCTATTCTTCGTTGTTCTTGGGGTTAGATTTTGAGTTCCTCCTTGTTCCTATGTTGTCATGTTCTTCTATCATTAATGGGGTTAGAATAGAGTTATTATGAGATTAATCTAGAGTTTTACTGTGTTACTGGTAGATAGTAGTGCCATTTCTATCTCCCAAGATCTTGTTGGTGTCAATCCTGTTTATTCTACCACTCCAAGTGAGTGGATTCACATCTATCACTTCCTTGTTAAGCATTATAACTATTTTCATGATAAACATAGCTTATATTATCATTTTAGAGATTTCTGCACAAAGATATGAAATTATTAGTGGGCACTATGTTTTGAACTGTTGATTTGAAATCATGAACATGTCTTTGACTAAAACCATGGGACTACTATTTCTGAAATGAGAACATGGATGTTTGATTTATGATTTATGAATATTGAAAGCTATTGTGATGATTTAATGATTACTAGCATGTTAGATATTGTTATATGAGAAAATGTCAAACCCTAGGGTAGAAGCCATTATGGAATATAGAGAAAGGACATAGTTTTTTATTAGATAGTAGACAATAGCTATAGAGAAATAGGCAGCGAGTTAACGGTTGAATGATCATTAACCTTGGTACCAAGTTGTCCTAAAAGGCAATCTCATAGAACAGAGAATGGAGCTTATTTAGATATCCACCTTAGATCCCTGATGGATCATAGAGCAGTACATTTCAGATCTTGAAGAACCATAGAGTAGAGATTTATGTTTCTCTAGCTAGATACTATTGTTGACTATAAAGACAAATAATAATTTGGTTGTATACATATGTTTGTATGAAATGTTTTATAGCTTCATACTATTAACATTATTTTTTATATATTGCATGGTTTCTCTAGTGTCCTATGAAGGAGGTTGTAGGTGGGATTCACTCATTGAGTTTTTTCCACAAAACACACCCCTCTCCTTTCACCTATTTTACAGATATAGAAGCTGCTATGGATTCTTCCTACCCTTCTACTTCCCAGCAACAATAGAGAGTTAACTGGTGAGCTTCATTAGAGTGAAGCATTCTTGATTTAGTTAGAGTGCTCCAGTGTCACTGTAGGCAGGAGTTCTAATTCATATAGAGATTATTTTGCATTTGGCATGTTTGATCGCATTATGATTTGAATTTAAAGGATTTAATCACTTCTAAACAAATTGGCTAAGATTAGTTTGATATACATATTTATATTTTGCTTATGGATGATATTATTATTTCAAACTATAAACATTGATTATGAGACTTCAATTATAAATATATTGATTTCAGAAAACAGGTGATTTGCATGTAGAAAGAGGAAATGCTGTTTAAATGGATTTTGTTATTTAAATACGCATGTAGAGCATTATACAGGTCATGAGGCTTACGTGGGGATAGGATTCCTCACGTGCTGGTCACGTGCCTAAATTGGGTCGTGACAAAGTTGGTATTAGAGACATAGGTTTGTCCTGCATATTATTAGAGCAAGTGTCCATAGGTGGCATGTCGTTTACGTAAATGGAAGTGTGCCCATTTGTATTAACGAAGTGTTACTTGAGGCCTTTAAGATGGTTAGTCATGTCTAGGTACAAAGATAGAGTTTTGTCCTCCTTATGAATATTACCCCTTATCACATGTGTTCATGTCTTTCAGTTGGATCTAGTATGCCTCCCCTACGTCCTTCTGCTTTACATTGCCGTCGTAGTAGCGATTCTTCTAGCACTAATGTCCACTTCAAAGTTTTGGAGCAGGCCCTGGCCATACTATCTGATGTGCTGGCTGGACAAACAGAGGCGGGATTACAGTCACCCCCAGCCCAGGCTCTAGTTAGAGATCCCGATGAATCAGCTTTGGAACAATTCTAGAGAATGGATCCTTCTACCTTTCAAGGGCATCTCATCACAAAAAACCCCCAGGATTTTCCCAGAGAAATAGAAAAGATCACAAAAGTGATTCATTGTTTATCGAAGAGAGAAGTTGAGCTAGCTAGCTTCCAGGTGGGAGGCCAAGTAGGCATCTGGTATGATGAGTTTCTATAGGGCCGTAGTGACTTCGAGCCACCCACTTAGGAGGAGTTTAGGGCAGCATTTCTGAGGAGGTTCTTATTAGAGAGTCAGCATGCTGAAATGGTGGAGGAGTTTTTAAGGCTTCACATGACCCCTGGATGACAGTGGCAGAGCAGATGAGGTAGCCAGCATTCAGGTTCTATATCAGCTCAGAGCTACCCCGTATGTCAGACCTATAAGAGGAGACACACAAGGTAGTGTATGGTGGGCACCTTTGCATGTTATGGCTATAGCTAGCAGGGCCATAAGAGGTTGGAGTGTTCATTTCGATAGGGGACATCCAGTCAGAGGTCAGCATACCCCACTCTTCAGTTCAGTCCTTTCAGTCGGCAACCTAGTGTGGTTACGCTGCTCCAGCTAGCAAAGGTGCTGGAGGCAGAGGCCCTCGAGGTAGGGTGTAACACCCTAAATCTTAACCCAAGACTACTAGTATATACTTAGGTTAATCTTTAGAATATTATCTCTTGGTCTCATCTTTTACTTAGAAAATACTTAGCAGAAATATGGGTAAAATTTTTCTTTTTGGAATTTAAAATCAAAGTGAGAGCCACGCACGAATCTTTAAGAGGAAACACAGCGAAACATATAAGCAATGCATAAAGAAGCACATCATATCATGGAGACATCAACTGAAACATATATATATATATATATATATATATATATATATATATATATATATATATATATATATATATATATTGTGCCTACCCAAAGGGCAGGACTATTCAATACATCGGGAAGTGGAATACAACTGAAATGAAATACAAGGAAATCATAAAAGTAAATACAAGAGAAACAACACCAATACCCATGTGCACCTAGAGTAGACAACCTCATATACAAAAGAAGGTTTGTCCTCAACTATGTGGCGTGTGTGCACTAACTACTACCCCTCTTATCTCTACTCCTGAGGGTCCGAGTACTGTGGGGTCGAGTCGATCCACTGACGAATCTCGGCGGGAGTGGTCGAGCGCATCATCGGGGCGTGTCCACCGCGGCGAGGGCGCATAGATGGCCAACGAGCCAACCTCGGTTGGACCACCGTCTCCTCACTCCCAGCCCTCATCGGTGGGGGAGCGGGACTGGAGCTCCAACTATACATGTGGGATGGCGGGTCCTCGGATGGGTCCGTCTCCGAGTACTGGGTGCGAGGCACGTACTCCGGGTAGTCGCGTACAACTGACGTCTCGGGCTCCATGCGGAGAATCTGCTCATCACGTGGTCTCGCTCGCTCAAAAATCCCATTATGACGGTAAAGAGCAGTCAGGATAAAATGGTAACTCGGGACTAGATGCGCGAAGGGTCGTCCCATGAACATGAATACTCTGACAGTGCAGCGACCCTCAAAATGGTATGACCCAAGTGCCGGGTCATGGTGCAGCTCCCATACCGGGGTGTCGATGAAGAGTACGAATATCGTCATATGAAGATATGACGGAAGAAGAGAGAGAGGGAATGAGAATCTTTCTAAAAGAATTCTCAGTAGGATTATCCCTACCTAGGTGTCATCATCATATCCTCAGGAACCTTGGGTTTATTTCTAAAAAGGTGTGCATGCATATGAAACTCCTTTTAAGTTAGTTTTCTAAGGTATTATTTATCCAAGGTCCGTCATATTTTATAATGCGTCTTATGACTAAGCATGGAATATACTAATGACATGAGTGTATCATAAAGGTAAGCCAATCAATAGAATAACTAAGAAACATTATAACATTGGCATAAGGTAATAGGCATAGCATTTGTGACATTTTAACTTTAACTTTCATCTCATGGGGCCACCCTAAAACATCTCTAGGTTATGAGCTCATACCTTAACTAGTCGTCACTAGTTCTTACTTATCCTATGATAAGCGTAACATATACATAATCCCGACTTAATAGTGCGGGCTAGGGGGCAATTAAGGATCACCTCTCTTAGGGTCATTTCCTCTTTGAAACGCTCTACTAGCAACTAGTGCATCGTAGTTTTGTCCGCTTTGGCAAGCTCTATGTCAATACCCTCACGGATTTGTTTTCTTGGGGGTGCTCGGCTAAACCGGTGTCACCCAAGAAGACGTCTCAGTGTTGTGTCACATTTAAATTCTCATAAAGTGTTAATTCATAGATTCATCTTATTCATCACATAAATCTTTTTCATAGCATATACATCATCACATGAAACTTCTTCATAGTGTATACATAAAACTATAGCATATACATTATCACATAATCACACCTTAGACAATTTATACATACAACTCACAAGCTTATTATGTTATAAACCCATAGTATGTTATGCTTTGGTTCTTTTGAGTTTTAAACTTGTAAACTAATTGTTCTAGTATTATTCTTAACCTCTCACACACTTATAGGTTCACAACTAACAAGTTTTACTAATTTTTATGCTCAAGGACCTATCCAAACAGCATTATGCATAGTTGGACAGCTTAATATTTGTGTGATTACGGGGTTCTAGAATTTACGGTTTAGACCCTTAAGATCCTTAACTCGCATTCTAAGTTATCGATCATTAAAACCTAGTCTCTTGGGAACCTATGAGGTTATATCTAAGTATTTCTCACCTCACACTATGACCAAGAACATCTCTAAACCTCAAGGATACAGAATTTGAAATCCTAACTTTATGGATACCTAGAAGTCACAACAATGACCCTTTCTAAGTTTAGTTTGCTCCTAAGGCTTCAAGATTAAGTCCTAAACCAATTATGAGCCATTCCTACACATTTAAACTAATTTAAAATCATGATTATTAAATCTAAACCTTGCTGGACAGAATCCAGAAAATTACATAATTAAAGGATCTAGAATTCCCAAATTAATTCTTTTCTAGTTCCTAACTTATCCTATCTTTCACATATGAGTCTTAATATTATTTTTACTCAAACATAGGCACATTATCATCATCAAAACAACACATACAGTGGCAGCAAAGAGCAAGGAAGAACTGAAAATATACTTCTCCATAAAAGGCATAAAACATAATTCCTAAGGCACATAAAATACTAGTTTCTCTTGGAACCTTTTTAAAACTTTCAAAACTCATTTATAAATATTCTTAACATCTAAAATCATCAAAATATTTATGAGGGCAGTAGCTAGATCAAACTTGTCTAAAGAGGTCCTAAATTCATAAAACTTAGCTCTGTGCATTCCTTAAACTCATAAAAGCTTGGAAAAATCATAAAACATAGTTTTCAATACTTAGAAACACCAAGACCCCCTTAGGGCCGAAATATGAACCATAGGAACTAAATATTTTTAGACTTTTGTTTGAGACAACAATGGATAAGTCTTTGAGCTCTAGGTTCATTTAGGTGATGACATAAAAATAAACATGCTCATGCACTTATTTTAGGTTCCATTAGAAAGTAAAGTGATAGCTCAAAGTAAATATGAATGCAACTCATTATTATCTTGGTATTAAGTGAGGACTTGAAATATAAACATGATAATGCATAGCTTGAAATATAAACATGATAATGCAAGGTTCACTTATTATCTTGATATTTAGTGATAGCAAGGAAGTAAACATGATATGCAAAGCATAAAGTAAACATGATGCAAGGTTCATTTTATGGTTGACTAGAGCTCATTCAAGACTTAAACAAGATAAGAACCCAACACCATATCTCAAAGATCACAACACAAAAATCGAAAGTCATATAAAGGAGAAAGAAAGTGAAACTACGTCAAGTTCTTTATTAAACACCCAAAACCCCTATCTAGAGAAAAATCTCTAGAACGTCCAACTTTAAGGTTGACAAGGGTAGGCTTGGGCTTTTAGAAATCCTTAGATTAATTTTCTTAAGTTGGAAAACCATGTGAGCTAGATAACATATATATGAAGTTATAAGAAAAGGAAAACTCAAGCTTTAGAGGTTTCTTTGAGATGAATACAATGTCATCATCTAGAAACTCTCATCATCAAGCTATCATGCCCATAACAAGGCCTAGAGGCCGAAACGAAATGGAAAGGAAAAACAAAGGAAAGTTCAAAAAGAATCCAAGAGGAAACTAGAGAAAAACACTTTCTTGAGCAAAATAAAGTTTGAAAACAAATCCCTACCTTGTGATGAAGGTAAAAGCTTGGACTTGAAGATGGAAATGAGATGAGCAACACCTCCTAGGTTGGTGGTGATGATTCGGCCACGAGGAAGGAAAAGAAAGGAAATGTGTTTTGGGTGAAGTTGTGTTTGAGGTGTGGTGTTTGAGAGGTTTGATGATGGTTCAAGGCTTTGGGGTGGTGTTTGATGGTTGAGAGGTGATGATGAGATGAAGAAATGAAGAAGATAAAGATGACAAGAAAGGAAGAACACTCTTGAAACTTTGAGAGAAAAAGAAAGAACTAGCAAGATAACTCTAAAACTCTAAACTTAGCAAATGCTTCAAAGTGCAACAAGGCTATCACAAGCATCCTATTTATAGAAAAACAAAACCATGGAGGAGTGAAGGGAGGGTGCTGGCCGTGTGGTTTGAGAGAGGAAGGAATCTTACACAAGGTCATTCAAGCATGGTTTGAAGTATGGAAGCTATGCTACAAAGTGTGGCTTGATGTGAGTTAATTTCCTATCAAATTTTTATAAAATTAGGCTTCTAGAAACTTAACATGGCTGGAACTTTTCCAGCCACAAATAAATGGGGAAAATGAGTTGTTTTAATTATTTACTCATGTGGAAATTCAAGCTTGATTGAAAGTTATGACAAGGTATAGTGTATGTGACTTGAGGTATGGCCTTGGAGTGTTGAAAAATTGAACATGTGATGCACAATGGGGAGGGACAGCTTCGGCCAAGGCTGGACAGCAGAGTGGGGGTGAGTTTTGAACATTTAATTGTGTGTTAATGGTAGGTTTAGATGTGTATTAGCTTAGGTACAAGGTTAGGAATGATTAAGCTTAAGTTTAGGTAACTAAGAATGTGATTTAGGGAGTTTATGACAAGTTTAGGAGTGCTCATACATCATTAGAGAATTTTAAACTCATTTATGAATAAACAATGTGTAACACAATTCCATGATTTAAGGAATTGGAAAGAGAAAATACTATTTAAGATTCTATGACTAGGTGTCTTGAAATTAAAATATGATTTTAGGTTGTAATTAAGTACTTTTTGGTTCTAATCAACTTTAATAAATTATTTTGACTCAAGATTAATTAAGGAAATTAATTAACCTTCGATTAGAGCCTAATATCGCTTAGGTTTGCTTAATCGCGTGATTAAGCGTAAAAATACGAAACTAGGGGCAAAACCGTAATTTTACACTAATTTTGCCCAGGACTTCTAAAATTAAAACTGAGGTCATAGAATACATAAAAACACCTTTTAAAACCATCTGGAGAAGTTTCGGGTTCATCCGGCACTTGCAAACGGACAAAACACCGCAGGGGTGTTTTGGTCATTTTGACCCGAAAACTCGAAAAATGATATTTTCGATCCCGGGAAGGTACACAAGTTATCTAATCCCCTTCCAACATTGAGTTTGTCCTTCAAGTACTGCCGAAACGGCTTTCCTCGAATTCCGGGCTGAAAATGACCTCAGGGGCATTTTGGTCATTTTTATTCTAACAGAAAAATCGAGGCGTTACATAGGGGATCAGGTGATAGAGGCTCAACAGGTAAAGGTCAAGTAGCGGGGGCCCACCCTAGTTATACGCATTGACACGACAGGATGCAGCAGCATCTAATGATGTGGTAGCAGGTATTATCAAAATTTTCTCTTATGAGGCTTTTGCTTTATTTGACTCTGGATCCTCGTATTCATATGTGTTCCTCTTCTTTCCCACACGATTTGAGAGACTGGCTAATAGTTTAGAGAAGCCTTTCCTAGTAGGAATACCTATAGGAGGACCTCTTTTAGTTCAGCTAGTTTACAAGGAGTGTGAGATCAAGGTAGGAGATATAGAGACTCTTGCAAATTTACATGTGTTAGATATGTCAAATTTCAATACCATTCTGGGTGTAGATTGGTTAGCTTCATGCTATGCTATGATGGATTGTTATAGCAAGTCAGTGAAGTTTGATATTCCAGGAGGCAAGCTCCAAGAGTTTAAGGGTACCAGCCGTTCAGTCCCGACTAGTTTAATCTTGACCATGATTTACTTAAGACTCATGGACAAAGGAAGTCAGGGTTTTCTTGTAGCAGTTAGAGATGTTGATTCACCAGTGCCGAGTATAGAGTCTGTACCAGTAGTTTACGAATTCCCAGATGAATTACCGAGGATGCTACCAGAAAAGGAGATAGAGTTTGAGATAGAGCTTGAGCTCAGAGTTAGGCCTATCTCTATTCCTCTATACCGTATGGCCCCGGCAGAGTTAAGAGAGTTGAAGGAGCAACTACAGGAGTTGCTTAAGAAGGGGTTCATTCGGTCGAGTATTTCACCTTGGGGTGCTCTAATATTATTTGTAAAGAAAAAAGATGGGTCTATAAGGATGTGTATAGATTATCGATAGCTGAATAAGGTACCCATTAAGAATCGATATCATTTGCCTCATATAGATGACTTGTTTGATTAGCTTCAGGGGGCTCAGTGTCTTTCTAAGATTGATCTTCGGCCTGGATATCATCAGTTGAAGATAAAGGATGAGGATGTACCCAAAACAGCCATTAGGACACGTTATGGACATTATGAGTTCCTAATGATGTCTTTTGGGTTGACTAACACCCCTACAACCTTCATAGATTTGATGAACAGGGCTTTCAAACCATTCCTAAATCACTTCGTGATTGTCTTCATAGATGACATCCCGGTGTACTCTAGGAGCACAGAGGAACATGAGCATCATTTTAGGGTTGTTCTGTAGACACTTAGGGAACACCAGTTGTATGCCAAGTTCTCTAAGTGTGAGTTTTGGTTGGAGCAAGTGACATTCCTTGGACATGTAGTGTCTAAGGATAGTATTAAAGTAGACCCAAAGAAAATTGAGGTGGTGTTGCAACGGCCTAGACCTTCTATAATGTTGGAGATCCGTAATTTCCTAGGTTTGGCTAAAGACTACAGGTGGTTTGTCAAGGATTTCTCCAAGATTGCAGCACCATTGACTACACTGACATAGAAGAATGTGAAGTTTCAGTGGTCAGACACATGTGAGAATAGTTTGTAGAAGTTGAAGACTTGTTTAACTATAATCCTAGTACTAGTATTACTTTCAGGTATGGATGGTTTTTCAGTATACTGCGATGCCTTGAGAGTAGGACTTGGTTGTGTCCTTATGTAGCACGGTCGGGTTGTGGCATATGCTTCTAGGCAACTCAAGAAAGATGAATAGAACTATCCTACCCATGATTTAGAGATGGCAGCAGCAGTGTCTGCCTTGAAGATTTGAGGCATTCCCTATACGGAGCGACTTGTGAAATCTTTACATATCACAAAAGCTTGAAGTGCATCTTCCAGCAAAAAGATCTGAATCTTAGTCAACACAGATGGTTAGAGCTATTTAAAGATTATGATTGAATGATTTCCTAGCAACCAGGTAAGGCTAATGTAGTAGTAAATGCTTTGAGGAGGAAGTCCATGGGTAGTTTGGCTCACATATCACCTGTGAGCTAACCCCTGATAGAGAATATTCATAAGTTAGAGGCAGATGGAGTCCAGTTTGGCATAGCTGATTCAAGAGCCTTTTTAGCTCATATTAAGGCCCAGTTAACCTTAGTAGAACAGATTAAGGCACAACAAGGTAAGGATCCTAAGTTAGTTAAGACCATGGAGGATGTTCACAAAGGAGAAAATCATGAGTATTCAGAGGGTGTGCTACGTTTTGGAGATAGACTGTGTGTACCAGATGTGGGTGAACTAAAGAGAAAGGTGATGGAAAAATTCCATAGTGTAGCATACTCTGTGCACCCAGGGTCAGCCAAGATGTATCCTAATTTGCGATAATTATATTGGTGGAAAGGTATGAAAAGGGATATAGGTGATTTTAGGGAACGGTGTTTGGTGTGTCAGCAAGTTAAGGCTGAACACTAGAGACCTACAGGATTGGTTCAGCAAATAGAGATTCTAGAGTGGAAGTGGGAGAGGACAACCATGGACTTTGTATTTAGGTTACCTCAAACCACTAAGGGTTTTGACTCAATATGGGTGATTGTTGGTAGGATGACTAAGTCAGCCCACTTTTTACCAGTTAAAACAACCTTCAATGATGCCCAATATGCCCAAAATGAGATTGTTAGACTTCATGGAGTGCCAGTATTTATTATATCAAATAGAGGGTCCCAATTCACCTCACGGTTCTGGAGAGCATTCCAAGAAGCTCTCTGGATTCAAGTGGATTTGACCACAACTTTTCATCCATAGATAAATTGTCAATCAGAAAGGACAATTCAGACTTTAGAGCATATGCTCAGAGTGTGTGTATTAGACTTCGGTGGAAGTTGGTGTGACCACTTGCCACTAATAGAGTTTTCATATAATAATAGTTACTAAGTAAGTATCCAGATGGCACCATTTGAGGCATTATATGCGAGATATTGTAGATCTCCAATTGGATAGTTTGAGCTTGGGGAAGCTAAGACCCTAGCCCAGATCTAGTCCAAGAGTCTATAGAGAAAGTTCAATTGATCAACGAACAGTTATTAGCAGCTCAATCCAAGCAGAAAGCTTATGCTGACAACCGGCGATGATAGCTAGAGCTTGCAGTGGTTGATCATGAGTTTCTGAGAGTGTCTCCTATAAAGGGAATGGTGAGGTTTGATAAACGGGAAAAGCTAAGTCCTTGCTATATCAGACCATTTGAGACTCTAGAGAGTTGGAGTTGTGGCCTATAGATTGGCATTACCTCCCAGCTTATCAGCTATCTACCTAGTTGTTCATGTTAGCATGCTCGGGAAATATATGCTAGATTAGTCTCATGTGCTCACACCATAAGTGGTGTAGGTTGATGAAAGTATATCCTACGAAGAGGAGCCGATTGCCATCATAGATAAGCAGATCACAAAGCTTTGTTCCAAGGATGTGGCCTCAGTGAAAGTTATTTGGAGGAACCACTTAAGTGAGGAAGCTACTTGGGAAGCTGAAGAAGCCATGAGGACCAAGTACCCACATCTTTTCCCTCCTTTAGGTATGTTTTTATATTTGGAGACCAAATCTTTTTTAAGGGGGCAGTATGTAATGCCCTAGATATACTATTACTTAGGAAAGCGTACAGTAGCACATGTGTTCTTAGACAAATCCAGGACCTAAATTTCATTAAGTCTAGGATTCTATACGTCATTGGAAGTTAAAGAACCACATTTTTGGGATCAAAAGTCTTGGTAATTGTTCCCAAGATGAAAATGAGTCAAAGGATGATTTTTAGTGAATTTTACGGAAGCTTTAAACATTTCATTTTTAGCCCCCAAGTTTGAAAAATCGCAAAAATTATCATATTTGAACTAAAACCCAAAATTTAGATTTTGATTTGTTAAAATTTTGATTTTTTTGATATTTTATTTGAATTTAAATAGGGTATTTTCTTATTTACATTTATGTTTTAAAGTTAATAGGAAGTAAAATAAGTGAGACCGCCCCAGCGGTCATATGACCACCCCAGCGGTAAACAGAGGATGAGGCAGTGTGGCAGCATCAGCAGGGACCGCCCAGGCTGTCATTTACCACCCGATGGTCATCAGGTCATTAAAAAGCCCCCATTTCGAGGTTCCAAACATGAAACACGACCCTCATCCCAAAAAACACAACCCTCGTCTCCCACCTCTCTCTCATCCCATTTTCATCAATCTAACTCCAATATTTCACTTCCAAGGCTTAAAGGTAATAGATTTTACTAGTTTTGTTTCCTTTTTCCTCTATTCTTCCTTGTTCTTGGGGTTAGATTTTGAGTTTCTCCCTGTTCCTTTGTCATCATGTTCTTTTATCATTAATGGGGCTAGAATAGAGTTATTTTGAGATTAATCTAGAGTTTATTGCATTATTGGTAGATAGTGGTGCCATTTCTATCTTCCAAGATCCTGTTGGTGTTAATCTCGTTTATTCTACCACTCTAGGTAGGTGAGTGGGTTCACATCTATGACCTATATGTTGAGCATTATAACTATTTTCATGATAAGCATAGCTTATATTATCATTTTAGAGATTTCTGCACAAAGATATGAAATTACTACTGGGCACTATATTTTGAACTGTTGATTTGAAATCATGAACATGTCTTTGACCAAAACCATGGGACCACTATTTTTGAAATCAGAAATGGATGTTTGATTTATGATTTATGAATATTGAAAGCTATTATGTTGATTTGATGATTATTGGCACATTGGATATTGTTATATGAGAAAATGTCAAACCCTAGAGTAGAAGCGATTATGGAATATAGAAAAAGACTCAATTTTTTGTTAGATAGTAGACAATAGGTATAGAGAAACAAACAACGAGTTAATAGTTGAATGATAGTTAACCTTGGTACCAAGTTGTCCCAAAAGACAATCTCATAGAGCAGAGAATGGAACCTATTTAGGTATCCACCTTAGACCCCTAATGGATCATAGAGTGGTACATTTCGGTTATGGAAGAACCATAGAATAGAGATTCTTGTTTCTCTAGTTAGATACTATTGTTGACTATAAAGACAAACAATAATTTGGTTATATACATATGTTTGTATGAAATGTTTTATAGCCTCATACTGTTAATGTTTTTTTTTATATATTGCATGGTTTCTCTGGTGTCCCATGAAGGGGTTACAGATGGGAATTTACTCACTCGGTTTTTCCACAAAACTCACCCATATCCTTTCTCCTATTTTACAGATACAATAGCTACTGTGGATTCTTCCTAGCCTTCTACTTCCTAGCAACAATAGAGAGTCAGCTGGTGAACTTCACTTGAGTGAAGCATTCTTGATTTAGTTAGAGTGCTCCAGTGTCATTGCAGGTAGTGTAACACCCTAATTTTAACCCAATACTCTAGAACATATTAGGCTAATCATTAGGTTATTACTTCTTAGTCTCATCATTTTATTAAAATACTTAGCGGAAATTACGGGTAAATTTTTCTTTTTGAAAACATAAAACAAAGTGAAAGCCGCGAACTTAACTAATCGAATAATAGAGATGTAAAGCACGCGTAACACTCATCATGAATCATAAAGTGAAGCATACAACCAAAGAACAACAATCATGATAACAAAGGAAACATTTCATTAATATCATAATTAAGGTACATAAGTAGTCATACCCTCATGGAGACGGACAAAGCTTGTAGTACAACGGAAATAAAATACAAGGAAATGTAAAGTACATGGTTCAACATGAAGATAAAAACCCAAAATGCTACCCTCCTACTAGACTTCGAGTACAAACTACAACCCCTCCCAAAAGGTACTACCAAAGGGAAGATCTCCATAAAAGCTCGGGTACTCATAAAGCTCTCCATCGGAATCTAGTGACGACGGGAATCCTCGGGTGATGGAGGCAGGTAACAGGGGAACCGCTCTATCTCTTCTTGTGTGGGCCAATGGAGTGTGAAGGAAACTCGTGGCGGCTGAATGTGAGCTCCTCGACACGGACGCATCTCGACTCTCCTCGCCAAGTATGGCTGCCTCACGGTCTCCTCGCTCCCCTCGCACCGAAACTGGGGAAAGGGAGTGGAGCCCTCCAAAGGGACATGCGTTGGCAAATGGTCGGATGGATCAGTCTTGGACCTCCTCGAGCGAGGCACATACTCCGGGTAGTCACGGACAGCTGAGGCAGAGGTACAAGCACGACGTAGTTGCTCATCACGCGGGTGAGTGCGCTCGAAGATCATGTCATCACCACCAAAAGGTGCAGTAGGAGTGAACTGGTAGCTCGAAACCAGGTAAGCGAAGGGTTGTCCCATGTACACAAAAACGTGGACGGCATAACGACCCTCAAAGTGATACGAACGGTGGTCCAGGTCGTAGTGCACCTCCCAAACAGGTGTGTCAATGAAAACCACGAATGTCGCCATTGGTCTCTGAAGATGTGACGGAAGAAAGAAAAGAGAGGAGTGAGAATTCTTGCTAAAGAATCTCAGTAGGAGTCTCCTATCCTAGGGTTACATCATTCACATCCTCAGGAACCTTGGGTTTAATTATAAAACAGTGATCATGCATATAAGATTCAATTTAGGGTTTTCCAAGACTAATTATCCAAGGTCCATTCCTTTTAGCATGCATCTTGATGTTATGAATGCAACATGTTATATCATGGATGCATGTCAATACTTGAACATATAAACAACACATCAAAGCATATAAACATAAACCATGTGGCATAAGGGCATATAACTTTCAAGTGAATCATTCCTCAACTTCGTGACATCAATCATGGTACTTTAGCATAATAAGCCACCCTAAAAAATAACTAGATTATGAGCTCATACCTCAGCTAGTCGTCACTAGCTCTTGCTTATTATCTTGAATAAGCAAAACATAAATAATAATCCCGACTCGCAAGTACGAGTAGGGGGCAGGGATCATCTCTCTCTGGGATTTACCCTTTTTGAAACACTTTGCGGGCATTAAGCCACAGTAATTTGTCCGCTTTGGTAGGCTGTATCTACTCATACCCTCATGGATTTGTCTCCCCTAGGGGTGCTCGTCCGAACCGGTGTCACCCAGGCGAGTGTGTCTCAGTGCTTTGTCACATAAAAATCTCCTGGGGTGCTCGGGCAAACCGGTGTCACCCAGGGTTTTCAACTCATATGGTACTCATAAACATCTCTTTAACCCTTTAAGGTTTGACAGAAATTCAGCAGCATAACAACTGTTAAACCGAATTTCTTTCAAACTGCCACAAGCTAATTCACATAACAAGTTCTCATGAAATCTCATGCTATGATAAACTTTAATATTTTCATCAATAATTTTCTTATGCATGAAGCCCATCTCATCATATCATTGTATCATACAACACATCATAGCATTAACAACTTCTTAGTGTCTTATGCATTGACCCTTAAGGTCCTTAACTCACATTCTAAGTTATAAATCATCAAACCTAATCTCTCGGGAACTTATAAGGTTGTAACTAAGTCTTCCTCACTCTATACTATGATCAAGAACATCTCGAAACCTCAAGGATGCAGAATTCATAATCATAACTTTATGGGTTCTTAGGAGTCACAACAATGACCCTTTCTAAGTCCGGTTTGCTCCTAAGGCACCAAGATTAAGTCCTAAACCATTTATGAGTCATTCCTACACATTTAAACTAATTTAAATCCATGATTAGCATTACTAAACCTTGCTGGACAGAATCCAAAAAATTCAAACATTAAAGGATCTAGAACTCTCAAATTAATTCCTTTCTAGTTTCTAACTTCTCTTATCTTTCACATATGAGCTTTACCATTAATTATACTTAAACATAGGCATATCATCACCATTAAAACATTTCATACAGTGGTAAATAAGAGCAAGGCAGAACCAAAACAACCATTCTCCATAAAGGCATAAAACACAATTTTTAAAGCACATAAAACACTAGTTTCCCTTGGAACCTTTTTAAAACTTTCAAAACTCATTTATAAACATTTTTAACATCTAAAATCATCCAAATACTTGAGAGGGCAGTAGCTAAATAAAACTTGCCTCATGAGGTCCTAAATTCATAAAACTTAGTTCTACATATTCCTTGTACTCATAAAAGCTTAGAAAATTTATAAAACATAGTTTTCAATACTTAGAAACATCAAAACCTCTTAGGGCCGAAATATGAACCAAAGGAAATAACTATTTTTAGACCTTTGTTTGAGACAACAATGGGCAAGTCTTTGAGCTCTAGGTTCATTTAAGTGATGACATGAAGATAAACATGCTTATGCACTTGTTTTAGCTTTCATTAGAAAGTAAAGTGAGAGCATAAAATAAATATGAGATGCACATTATTATTATCTTTAAGATTTAAGTGAGGACTTGAAATATAAACATGATAATGCAAAGCTTGAAATATAAATATGATAATGCAAGTTCCTTTATTATCTTGGTACTTAGTGATAGCAAAGGAAGTAAACATGATGTGCAAAGCATAAAATAAACATGATGCAAGGTTCATTTTATGGTTAGCTAGAACTCACCCAAGACTTTAACAAAATAACAACCTAACATATATCTCATTATAAAGAGAGCTCTAGAGTTCTTGAACCAAGTTCTCAAAGGAACTATGAGGTTCTTGAACATCATCATCAAGCTCAAAGAAAACAAACTTTCTAAACAAACAAAACCTCAAAGATCAAAAAGGAAATGGAAAACCGAAATGTTAAATAAAAGGAAACAAAGAAACCGAACTCTAGAATAGCAAGAAAAGAAAAGGTGTTCTTGAGTAAAGATCATGTTTGAGTTAGAAAATGAAGTTGAAACTAAAGGAAAGTAAAACCTCAAGCTCTAGAGGTTGCTTTGAGATGAACACATAGTCATCATCTAGGAGTCCTCATCATTGAGCTATCATGTGCTCATCAAGGCCTCATGGCCGAAATCTCAAAGAAAGAACAACAAAGGAAGTTCCAAAAAGAAAATCCAAGAGAAAGCCAGAAAGAATTCATTTTCAAGAAAACAAAGTTTAGAAAACACTCCTACCTAGAGTGAAGATAAAAACTTGAACTCTTTGAAAAGGAAAACAAGATGATGAGCTCCTCCTTGGGGCTAGATGGCTTCGGCCTTGTGGGGAGGAAAAGAAAGGAAATGTGTTCTTGGTGGGCTTATGTTTGAGAATGGAAGTTTAGGTGTTTGTATGATGATCTAAGGTGGTGGGGTGGTGTTTCAAGGTTATGTGATGATTATGTGGTGAGAGGATGAAGAAGATGAAGATGAAAAGAAAAGAAGAACTCTCTTGAAACTTGAGAGAAAAAGAAGGAACTCAAGAAAGCTTAGGAAAACTAAAAGTGTGCAAAGGAACTAAAGTGTTTGCATGTGTTTCTAGGCAAGGTATTTATAGAAAATGAAAACAATTGAAGGCTCAAAAGGGGAGGAGGGTGACCGTGTGGCTTTGGAGGGAAAAGGAAGAGAAAATATCTCTTACACAAGGTCATTCAAGCATGGTTTGAAGTATGGAGTGTATGATACAAAGTATGGCTTGATGTGAGTGAATTTCCTATCAATTTTGAATGAAATTAGGCTTCTAGAAACTTGACATTGCTGGAACTTTTCCAGCCACAAATAAATGGAGAAAATGGGCTATTTTAATTAGTTATTCATTTGGAAAATCAAGCTTGATTGAAAGTTATGACAAGGTAAGGTATATGTGACTTGAGGTATGGCCTTGGAGTGTTGAAAAATTGAACATGTGATGCATATGGGGGCATGGAGTGTTCGGCCAGACCAGGGGCAGCAGAGAGGAGGTGAGGTTTGATCATCTAATTGGGTGTTAATGGTAGGTTTAGATGTGTATTAGCTTAGGTACAAGGTTAGGAATAATTAAGCTTAAGTTTAGGTGACTAAAGATGTGATTTAAGGATTTGATGACAAGTTTAGGAGTGCTCATACATCATTAGAGAATTAAAAACTCATTTGTGAATAAACAATGTGTAACACAATTCCATGATTTAAGGAATTGGAAAGAGAAAACACTATTCAAGATTCCATGACTAGGAGTCTTGAAATTAAAATATGATTTTAAGTTGTAATTAAGCACTTTTAGGTTCCAATCAACTTTGATAAATTATTTTGACCCAAGATTAATTATGAAAATTAATTAAACTTCGATTAGAGCCTAATATTGCTTAGGTTTGCTTAATCACGCGATTAAGCGTGAAAACACGAAACTAGGGGCAAAACCGTAATTTTGCACTAATTTCGCCCGGAACCTCCGGGACCAAAACTAAAGTCACAATCTACATAAAAACGCCTTTTAAAACCATCTAGAGAAGTTTCGGGGTTCATCCGGCACTTGCAAACGAGTAAAACACCGCAGAGGCATTTTGGTCATTTTGACCCAAAAACTCGAAAAACGATATTTTCGATCCCGGGAAGGTACACAAGTCATCTAATCCCCTTCCAACATTGAGTTTGCCCTTCGAGTACTGCCGGGACAGCTTTCCTCAAATTCAGGGCTGAAAATGGCCTCAGGGGTATTTTGGTCATTTTCACTCAAATAGAAAATTAGGAGTTTTGATTTATATAGAGATTATTTTGCATTTTGCATATTTGATCGCATTATGATTTGTATTTAAATGATTTAATCACTTCTGAACAAATTGGCTAATATTAGTTTGATATACATATTTATATTTTGCATATGGATGATATTATGATTTCAGACTATAGAGATTGACTATGATACTTCAATTATAAATATATTGATTTCAGAAAATAGATGATTTATATTAGAAAAAGGAAATGTTGTTTAAATGGATTTTCTTATTTAAATACGCATGTAGAGCATTATACAAGTCATGAGGCTTATGTAGGGATGGGATGGGATTCCTCACGTGCTAGTCATGTGTCTAAATTGGGTCATGAAATTATTCCCCTTATGTTAGGGACCAAAATTACTCCCCTCTTTGTTAATCATTTTAAACCGTTCGATGGGAAAGATTTTGTATAGAACGATTGTGGTGTAGACATGTGCATTTTGCCTTGAATTTGTTAATAAGTCACTATTGAATACACCTTTTGCATATGTGCCCCATTGTTCTCTCCAAGTGTGGCCCCCTTGTTCTCTCCAAGTATGGTTGTGTTGTGAGTTGTGAGCGTGGTGTTAAGATGTGCAACTTGGGGTTGTCATCGGACGACCACGATCGGGCCAACCATTGATGCACCTTAAGATAAGGGAAAATCATCCGTTGGTTTCGTGGAAGACGGCAAACAGTTGTAACATCCTCCCAAATACAACATCATCCTTAAGTCATGATATCACTTCCAAATACAACATCATCCTTAAGTCATGATATGATACTTGAGAGTTGTTTCTTATAAATCAGTGGATCTTTCTTAAATATCTAGAACAAGTGTCGATAGAATCGTATACTGATTAACTCGTGGTTATATAAAAAATATATATATAAAAGAAACAAAGTACTTATTTAATACAAGTTAAGTACAAAAGGAAGCTCTTCTACGAGCTGTAATACACATCTATTATTCTCTATATTTAGAGGCACATATATTTAGCTAAGTACAACATATACAAGTTTCCATTACTAAACTATAGAAATTCCAGTTTAGTCTTTCTTGTAGCCGCTTCATTGTTCTCTGGAATCAACCTGGAGACGAAACGAAAACAAACACATAGAGGTGAGAATTCTAAAATTCTCAGTAGGGTATTTTCCCAAAATACACAATTCATAATCTCATCATTATTGTCCCAGCCACTTCGGTTTATTAAGAAAATGTGAGCATGCAACATATATCAAAGGTTCATTTTAAAGTTCAAAAACTATTCTTCCAAAGTGGGTCTCTTTTATTAATCAATCACTTAATATACATATATCATACTACTCAATATCATATAAACCATATACTGCTACAACACCACTCAAACATATTACTCTCAATGGCGATACTAAAATTCTTCACTTGATACATAAGATAAAGGACTACTTATAACATTTGCTATGTCAACTCGCCTTAGCCCTTGACTAATCTTGTCACGTCTAGGCGTTATGTATCACCATCCCCAGCATGGCAATAATGGGTAATAGACTACTTTTTAGGACTGAGCTCATTCCTATACATGATAATTGCATTTACTTTCTCCAATTCTCACACAAACCTATTCCTAACTAGCTTTACTTTCCCCGACTCAATTCAAAGGTAGTCAGATTTACTTTCCCTGACAGACCGGATTTACTTTCTCTAGCCTAAGACATATAATTTTATTTTTTATCTTGGTAGGTAGGTTTACTTTCCTCGACAGATTGGATTTACTTTCTCCAGCCCAAAAAATACAATCTTATGCTTTTCTTTCGCATATACACAATTATAAGAAACATTTTCATATCTATGTGTGCCTAACCTCATCAATAAGTTCACATACTCAATTATTCATATTCATATACTCATGTCAACCTAGTACCAAGTACCATTATATCATCAATGAGTTCATATAACATGAATGAGATCAAGTCATCAACTTATCATCATCCTTTTTGCTAATTCAGCATACTGCCAGAATTTCAGTCATTAAGAAAATTATGATTAAATTAGTAAACATCATTAAAATAGAGCAAAAAATAATTTTCAAGACAATTCAATGTATCCTTGAGCTCCTATAAAAATTTCAAAGTATGCTAAGGACTCTAAATATATTTATAAATTTTCACAAATTCAGATGTCAGAATTACTCAGTTTCAGCCAACAACCAGAAGTCTCAAATTTTATACCCTATCAAATGAGCTCAAAACTTCATACAAAAATTTATTGTTAACTTCAAGATGTCCTCAACCTCTTTTACAAATTTTAGCTCAAAATTCGATCATTTCCTAGGGTAATAAATTAGATAATTTCAGTACTACAAACAGGACTGTACAGGCAAAAACCCTGACCTGATTTGTTTTCTATTTTTTAAAAATAGAAGAAGTACTTAAAATGAGCCAAGAAAATTAGTGGAAAATCTTTCATATGTTACCTTCATCATATAAAAATTTTAGCTAATAATCATGTCTCTAAAGCAGTGAGAAAAATCAAAGTTTTTTAGTTGCATACTCAAAAATGGGATTTCCAGCAACAAGGGTTAGAACATGCGTTAAGAAAATAGCTTATCTAACTTCATCCAAACCCTCTACTAAAATTAACACATCAATATTCATGTATAATAAGCCAATAAAACCCAGAATTTTAAAATTTATCAATCAAAATATTCTAGAGAACAATTAGAAAGAAAAGTGGATAAGATAAGCCCTACTTATCACTTATGTGTTCTTGCTCTTGTTCTTGGTTTTCCTCAAAGACTCCTACATTCAATTATTGATCAAACTCTCTTAAATCCTCTGGTAACACAGCAAAGGCACTAGTATACTTGATAATATGGTGAGATAAGAATTGTTTATGAAGGGTTGATTTGGAAATATCAAGAACTAGTATGTGATTTGTGCTTAAGTCTTGGATGTTTGGTGTCGTAGAATGGAGTTTTGAGCAATTTCATGATGTTTAGGAAGCGAAGAAGTTATGATGGCTATTTTGGGAGGACATGACCAAACTTGAAGATGAGAAAATGATAAAGTTTTATTTTATTTATGTTAAGATAATGCACACTTTAATTACTTATGAAAATGTTTTCTTTGAAGATAAATATGTGCATTTTGTAATGTTTTCATTGGTTAGCCATAAAGGCGCAATGGTGTGGCACATCTCCAGCCACACACTTGTAGGTGGCAAGCTTGCACTGGTAGCTTTATACGGTATAAAAACTAAACACCGTAATTTAACCTAACGGGTAAAACAGTGTACCCAGATAATCAACTATTGCTCGAAAATTAATTCTAAGTATAAAATCTTTATTTCTACTCATTTCTAATCTTAATCCTATAATTTATCAATCTCGAGCATCTTCAGGGTCCAACTATAGGGTTTTGGCTGTCCCGGCGGGTCATAGGGCTTGCAAAACACTATCATATTTTTCTTTTACAGATTCATTGGATTGTCCTGATCATTGCTATGTGTAACGCCCTGATTTTCTGTTAGAGTAAAAATTTCCAAAATACCGCTGAGGTCATTTTCAGCCCGGAACTCGAGGATAGCCGACTTGGCAGTCCTCGAGGGGCTAACTCAATGTTTGAAGGGGATTAGTTGACTCGTGTACCTTTCCGAGATCAAAAATCTCGTTTTCTGAGTTTTCGAGTCAAAATTGATCAAAATACCCCTGTGGTTTTTGACCCGATTGGTGACGGATGAACCCGAAACTTCTCCAGATGGTTTTAAAATGTGTTTTTATGTATCCTATGACATCAATTTTAGTCCCGGTGGTCCCAGGTAAAATTTGTGCAAAATTACGATTTTGCCCCTAGTTTTGTGTTTTTGAGCTTAATCGTGTGATTAAGCAAACCTAAGCAATTTTAGGCTATAATCGAAGATTAATTAATTTTCATAATTTATCTAGAGTCAAAATAATTTATTAGAGCTAATTAGAACCTAAGATTGCTTAATTTAAAATCAAATCATATTTTAAATTCAAGATTCCAAGTCATGGAATCTTGAATAGTATTTTCTCTCTCCAATTCCTTAAATCATGGAAATTTGTCTACATAGTTTACTCATAAAATGAATTTTAAACTCTCTAAATGTGTATGAGCACTCCTTAATCATGTCATAGAATCTCTAATTACATTCTTAGTTACCTAAACTTATGCTTAGTGATTCCTAATCTTGTACCTACACTAATACACATCTAAATCTATCATTAACACACAATTAGATGAACAATTTTTCTCCCCCTTGGCTGTCCCCAATCTGGCCGAAACCCATACCCCTTGTTTCCATCACATGTGTAAATTTTTACACTCAAATTACCATGCTTCCACCTCACCATGAACCATGCTTTGAGTCATAAACACCATGCTTCATATGACAACTTCTAGAAGACTTTTTCTCTCATTTTTGTGGCTCAAAAACTGCCAACCCTCCTTGCCTTCTAGAAGAATTATTTCATTTCAAATTTGAAAGAAAATCACCTCAAAACACCATGCTTTGAACCATGTCTTAGCCTATGCTTCCCATACCTCCAACCATGCTTGAATGACAAGTTGTAAGAGATATTTTCTCTTCCTCCTTGCCCAAAGCCTATGGCCAGCCCTCCCTCACTTCACTCCTCCATTGTTTTTATTTTCTATAAATACATGAGCTTAAGAACTTGTGTGAACCTTTAGATCATTTGCTAAGTTTAGTTTTCAAGCTTTTCTTTGAGTTCTTTTTCTCTCAAGCATTCTAAGAGCTTTCCTTTTTCCTCTTCATCTTCTTCATCCTCTCTTTACATCATCACCTCACAACCTCAACCCACCACCTTGCAACCTTGAATCATTTCCTAAGCACCTAAACACTAAACCTCAAACATAAGCCTCCTCAAAACACATCTCCTTTCCTTTCTCTTCTCTTTGGCCGAAGCTACCTCACCTTCCAAGGAGGAGTTGCTCTTTTCATTTCCTTTCAAAGATCAAGCTTTCCTCTTCATCACTTGGTAGGGAGTTGCTTTCAAACTTTGATTTATTCAAAAATGTGTTTTACTCAAAGTTTCTCTTGGTTTCTTTTAAAGTTTTCCCTTGTTTCTCTTTTCTTTTCATTTCGGCCCCTTGGCCTCTTTGTGAGCATGATGGTTTGATGATGAGTGTTTCTAGATGATGACCTTGTGTTCATCTCAAAGAAACCTCTAAAGCTTGAGTTTTGTTCTTGATCTAGCGAAGTTTTGGTTTTTCTTTCCTTTTCTTTTCCTACATAGTTTCGGCCCCCATAGTTTTCACCTCAAGGTTTTTGAAAAAAATTTTAAAGTGTCTCTATATTTACTTTGTATCAAGAAAATAATGTTGCTTGGTTTCTATGTCCTTAAAGTTTTGTTTTCTTTTAAAGTTTGCTTCTTTTTGAGCTTGATGATGATGTTCAAGAACCATGTGGTTCCTTTGAGAACTTGGTTCAAGAACTCTAAAGCTCACTTTGTTGATGAGATAAATGTTGGGTTGAGATTTTTGGTTCTCTTTAAAAGTCTCATATGAGCTCTAAGTTTAAGTTAAAAGACTTGCATCCATATTTACTTTTATGTCATCACTAAATGCTCAAGAGTAAAGAATGAACTTGCATCTCCATATTTATGTTTATGCTCTCACTAAATCTCTAAGATAATAATGAGGTTGCATAGCATATTTATTTTATGTTCCCACCTCCAAATAAAGACTAAAATAAAGTGCATTGCATATTTATTTTTATGTCATATCTTAAAAGATTTAGAGCTCATAGACTTACCCATTATTATCTCAAACAAAGACTTGAAAATATATGTTTCTCAGCTCATTGATTTTCAGCCTTAGGAAGTTTGAGTAGTTACAAATACTAAAATTTATGTTTCATAATTTTTCTAAGTTTAGATAAGCCTAAGAAATGTTTTGAACAAAGTTTTATGATTTTAAATCTTTTCAAGTCTCATTCGAAATAGCTACTGCTCTTGAAAGTATTTTGATGATTTTAGTAAGATAAAAATGTTTACTAATGAGTTTTGAAAGTTTTAAAAGGCTCCCAAGAGAAACTAGCAACTTATGTGTTTTAAAAATGAAGTTTTATGCATTTTATGATGGAGACAATTTTGGTTCTGCCTTGCTTGCTATGCTCACTGTTTTATGCTGTTTTGATGATGATAATATGAGTATGTTCATGCATAATTGATGTTATAATTAATATGTGAAAGTTAGGATAAGTTAGTAACTAGAAAAGAATTAATTTGAGACTTTTAGATCCGTTAGTAATGGATTTTTCTGGATTCTGTCCAGCAAGGTTTAAAATTAGAAATCATGGTTTATAATTAGTTTAAATGTGTAGGAACTACTCATAATTGATTTCGGACTTGATCTTGATGCGTTAGGAGCTAACCAAACTTAGAAAGGGTCAATGTTGTGACTCCTAGGTACCCGTAAAGTATGAACTATAGATTCTGCACTCTTGAGGTTTAGAAATATTTATGATCATAGTATTGAGTGAGGAATACTTAGATATGAGCCTATAGGTACCTGAGAGCTTAAGTTATGATGATTTACAACTTAGATTTCAAGTTAAAGGCCCTAAGGGTCAATGCATAAGACATTAAAAGATCTTTTATGCTATGAGTTCAATGATGCATGTATGATTGTTTGATGCACATGTTTTCATTATAAATGAGCTATGATGAAAGGAATTATTGAGATGTTAAGTTTATCATGAGCATGAAAGTTGAATGAGAGATGTGTATGTGTTATAAGCTTATGGCATAAAGTCGATTTGAAGGAAATTCGGTTTATAGCAGTTATGCTCCCGAATTTTCGTCAAACCTAAAGGACTTGAGAATGTTTTTGAAGTATAATATGAGATTTAAAACCCTGGGTGATACCGGTTCGACCGAGCGCCCCCAGGAGATTTTTTATGTGACAAAGCATCGAGACGCACTTTCCTGGGTGACATCGGTTCGGCCAAGCCCCCCTAGGGGAGACAAATCTATGAGGGTATGAGTAGATACAACCTACCAAAGATGACAAATTGCTGTGACTAGATGCCTGCAAAGAGTTTCAAAGAGGATATATCCTAAGAGAGGTGATCCCTAGCCCCCTAACCCATACTCAAGGGGTCGAGATTATTTTTATTATGTTTTGCTTATTCAGATAATAAGCAAGAGCTAGTGATGACTAGCTGAGGTATGAGCTCATAGCCTAGATGTTTTAGGGTGGCCTTATAATGCTAAAGTACCATGATTGATGTCATAAAGATTGAGGAAAGTTCCACTAGAAAGTTATATGCCCTTTATGCCACTTGTATGCTTCTTGATGTTATGATTTGCTAAGTTATTTGCTTAAAGTATTGACATACATTCATGCTTTGATATGTTGCATTCATGACATTAAGATGCATGCTAAAAGGAATGAACCTTGGATAATTAGCTTTATAAAACATAATAGTGAATCTTATACGCATGTACACCTTTCATAACTAAACTCAAGGTTCCTGAGGATGTGAACGATGTAACCCTAGATAGAAGGTCCCTACTAAGATTCTTTAGTAAGATTCTCACTCCTTTCTCTTCTTTCTCTTTTTTCTATCACATCTTCAGAGCTCGATGGCGACATTCATGGTCTTTATCGACACTCTAACATGGGAAGTGCACTTTGATCCGGACCACGGATCTTATCATTTTGAGGGACAGTGCACAGTATGAGTTTTCATGTTCATTGGACGTCCCTTTGCTCACCATGTACAAAGTTACCGCTTCTCCCCGATGTCTCCCTATGATGACGCTATGGTTTTTGAGCGTGCCCGAACACGCAATGAGAGGCTTCTTCGGACGTATACCGGAGGATCGATGCCCTGTGACTTCCAGGACTACGTGCCCCAGTCTCCTGGTTCGGAGGACGATCCTTCTGAGGACCCACCGACATACATGTACAATGAGAGCTCTGCTCCCACTCCCCAGTTCGTGAGAGGAGGGAGCAAGGAGACCGTTATGCAACCGGGGTTAGCTAGGCGAGCCGAGATGCGCCCCAGCCGAGAAGCTCATGTACAACCACCACGCATGCCTACTTCTGTCGCACTGCGTCAGTGGATCGGTTATACCCCGCCTTATCCCGGGTTCCAGTAGCTGATGTCTTAGGGGAGGTCTAGTGCACACACTCACTCAGAGTTAGGATAAACTTTCTTTTGTTTTGAGGTTATCCACTTTAGGTGCACTCGGGTAGTTGTGGTTTATTTATGTTTTCCTTGCATTTATATTTCGGTTGTATTTCCTTTCCTTGTATTTCGAGCTCAGCCCGATTCTACAACAGCATGACTATATGTAAACCTAGTTATGATATTAATGAAGTGTTTTCCTATGCTGTGTTCTTCATCACTTGTGGTCTGTGCTTTACTTGACTTGTTATTGTGTTTTACATTCTTATCCTACGATAAACGCGACTCTCACTTTGGTTTTATATATTCCAAAAAAAAATTTACCTGTCATTTTCGCTAAGTATTTTATTAAAAGGATGAGACTAAGAGGTAATAACCTAATGATTAACCTAATGTGTTCTAGAGTATTGGGTTAAAAATTAGGGTGTTATACTATATTTGTCAAATTTTTGAAATTATGACTAGTAAAGCTCAAATTAATTTTTATATAATTTTTAGTGTGTTTCAACAGTAGTCAGAGGGCATTGAGCAATGATTCTCGCTTGAACCCTAAAGTAGTCACTTGTCATTGTTTGGTTGCAAGGGAGGGGATATGTCCTTCACCTGTTCACTATTTACTACAACTTCTAGTCCACACTTCCTTTCATTTATTTATGCCCTCATTGCAATGTGTTTTTTATTTTTCATTTCCTTGTAAATAAATGCTTAATTGAATGGTTTGTTGGACCTTGCACTATTTTTGGTTTGTTCTTGTTCTCTCCTTTTAGCTGGAATTTGCTACATTGTTATCCTTTTGTGGGTTAGCTTTTTCGCATATCAATTTTATTTTAATAGACTTTTTTAGCACAATTTGCTTATCCAAAGGCTCATTTATTTTTCTTCTTGTTTTTCCTGTTAAGACTCATATGCAGGGACATCCTATTTGTTTTTCCTAAAGTTCTGTGATGGAGTGGATCCTTTTTATTTGCTTTTGTTTTGGAGGAATTGTTGACCTTCAACAAGTGAGTTTCCTTCTCATCCTGGTTTTACTGATTCTCATTATCGGAGTTTGATTTATTTGTTTTGTAATTTGTATTACTGATCCTTGCTACTAGTGGTGTGATTGGTTTTGATTATAACTTGAATGCATTAAAGAAATTTATTTTTTTGTTGACTAGTAGAATACTTTCACTCAAGGTTGCAATTCATTTATATTAGTCTTTGTAATATATTTCATCAACATTTCGTTGCTAATTTAAGTATAGCTGTATAACTTTCACTTGCCCAAACTAGATCATTTGGTTTGCATATGTATTTTATTGTCGTTGCAGGTAAGGAGAAGTCATCACAAGACGTGTTTGAGAGATAAGCAGGGTAAAGTGGAGAATTATCTTTCCTCAACTTAGTTCTTTGATGTCACTGTAATCCTTTATTATCTTCCAGCACTTGAAATTTTAAGTTGCTATTTCTCACTAGTTAGTTTTTAGATATGTACATCCATGCTACCTTGTGATTGTAAACTATGAAAGATGACAAGCAGTCCACGTAGTAACATGATTTTTATTCAATAGAGTGTGATCCCTTACAAAAAGTGTTAAGATGAACTAAGGGGGGAAGATATCTTTTCTATAGAGTGTGTTCCCTTGCAATATTCATGTTGATTTATGATGTATTAATGTGAAAATATCATTACTGGGTCATTGTGGCAATGTTCACAGTATTGGAAAAGTTTGTGGACATAGCTATTGGATGGTGTGTTTTTCATTTTTTAGTCATTTGTATACTGTTGAATTTTGATTTTGATGTATTCACTAAATTAACATTGAATTCTTGTGAAGGCTGCCATTGTAAGGAGAGATGAAGCTTGCCCTCTTCGTCTACTTGTGGTATCCCAAGACTTAGGTATGAGCATAATAATTTTAAAAGAAAAGAGTGAGTAGGAATGCCTCCTCTTTTTTTATTACACTTCTTTTTAAATTCTTATCATTTACTAAGGACCAAGGAATTTGAAGGTCCTACTTGATCTCTAATAACGTAATATAAATGTTACTTAATGGAGGGTACGAGATTGTGTATGATGTTGTGTTACGACCTTATGTATCAAGGCATGAAAATGACATCAACAAGAATTGGAACAAACTGCATTTTGATAAAGATAATCAAGTTAGCCATTTTTTACTGGACAAACTGCACATATTTAAGGGGCTAGAGTTAGCTAAAGATAACGAAGTTTATTGTGTTATAATGCTAATTTGTGGGTGTTTCTACTATTGGAGAAATTTGCAATGGCTTGTATGACTTTTGTTGTGTATTGTGGCCACTATTTGGTGTCCGTAATTGCAGCTGTTTGAACTCTTGTTATTGTCTATTTTGGGGGTTAGGTTTGTGCAATTATCGAAAATAAAAAATGATGTTTTTATTCATTATTATTGCAATTGCGTAAAGCAGGTAGTTGAGGCATTTAGAATATTAATTGTTAATAACAAAGTGAAGGAAAATTTGGTGTACATGATTGCAGGTACAATGATGTGTGATTATTATAGCTACTGGAATTTGAAAGCTTAAGTTTTGAAAAAGCATTGTTCTTTTGAATAAGAAAACTGATAAAAAAATTTTCTGATGTGAGTTGGTGAGTCAATAAGAAATGTTGGTGATTCTTGTTAAAGTTGTTGGTGAGTACTTCAAAATGCTGGCAAATTTTTTGTTCTGTTAATACTTAAAAGGGGTTTTGTCTTCTTGGGAAATTGAGATTGAGGACTATTCTAAAAGACTTAGAGGCTCATTATATTGATGAATTCATGGTCATAATGCCATCCAAGATGTGTAAAATTTTTAAAAAAAAAAAACTAATCAAAATTTTTCTGGCACATGTTGGTAAGTCAACAAGAATTGTTGGTGATTCATGTTAAATTGTTGGTGAGTAGCAAAAAATAGTGGTATATTTTCAGTTTTAGAAATACTAAAAAGGGGTTGCATTGTCTTCGAAAACTGAGCTTCAGGGCGATGGTAGAGAACTTAGAGCCCCTTGGTGTTATTGAATTCATGGCCACAATACCATCCAATATATGTAAAATGAAAAAAACTTATACAAATGTTTCTAATACATGTTGGTGAGTGAACTTCAAGTTGAAGTTGTTAGTGAGTACTTCAAAATGATGGTGAATTTTCAGTTGTAGTAATACTTAAAAGAGGTTCAATCTTATTGGGAAATTGTTCATGAGGACTATTCTAGAAGACTAGGCCCACTATATTGATGAACTCATGGGCACAACATCATCCAAGATGTGGGAAATGAAAAAAACGTTAAATTTTTTTTTTTCTGATGTGAGTTGGTGAGTCAATAAAAAATGTTGGTAATTCATGTTGAAGTTGTTGGTGAGTGCTTCAAAATACTACCAAATTTTCAGTCCTGTTAATACTTAAAAGGGATTCAGTCTTCTTGGGGAATTGAGATTGAGGACTATTCTAGAAGACCTAGAGGCCCATTATATTAATAAATTCATGGTCACAGCGCTATCCAAGATGTGTAAAATTAAAAAAACTGATCAAAATTTTTTTGGTACATGTTGGTAAGTCAACAAGAAATGTTGGGGATTCATGTTAAAAATGTTGGTGAGTGGTAAAAAATGTTGGTATTTTCAGTTTTAGAAATACTAAAAAGGGGTTGCATTGTCTTGGGAAACTAAGCTTTAGGGCTATGGTAGATGACTTAAGGGCCCTTGAGATTGATGAATTAGAAATCACACCAGCATTCAACATGTGAAAAATGCAAAAAAAAAAAAAAAGATTCTGATGCATGTTGGTGAGTCACGTTAAATTTGTTGATGAGTAATTGAAAATATTGGTATATTTTTAGTTTTGGAAATATTAAAAAGGGGTTGCGTTGTCTTGGGAAACTGAGATTTAGGGCTATGGTAGAGGACTTAAAAGCCTCTTGGGTTGATGAATTACAAGTCACAACAGGATCCAACATGTGAAAAATGAAAACAGATTCTAATGCATGTTGGTAAGTCAGTAAGAAATGTTGGTGAGTCATGTTAAAATTGTTGGTGAGTAATTGAAATTGTTGGTATATTTTCAGTTTTGGAAATACTAAAAAAGGGTTCATTATCTTGGGAAACTGAGGTTTAAGGCTATAATAGGGGACTTAGGGGCCCTTGGGATTGATGAATTCATGGTCAACACAATATCTAAGTATAACCCCAACTTATTATGCAATAAAGAATTCATAAAGTTTGCCTCAATATCATATCCAATTTATACTCCAAGAATAAAATAGCTTGATTTTTTTTTTTGTAATACACGATGGTAACTGTTTGCTATATGTCAATGATTCCTTGTGAAATTGTTTGTCTTCCCCTGAAAAATGGTGGTATACAATCAGTTTTTTGTTTATAGGAAGAGATATAAACTTTTATGAAAACTTGTGTGAGAAAAATAGTTTATAGTAATCATGAGTTCTACAGACTAATCAACAGAGTCTCAATATCACATTCCATTTATGCTCCAAAATCATAGTAATTCAAATTGTTTTTCTTATACATGTTGGTAATAACTTTAGATATGTTGGTGATTCCAACACACATTGTTGGCGATTTTTACAAATTTTTGGTATCTTATCACGTTTTATTTATATTATTGCTATAAAGTTTTCAAGTTTGATTTCGTAACTTTTTATATGAATTTTCTATATGTGTATAACTTAATGCATATTTGAATATGCAACTCCTGATATAACAACTTTAGTAGCAAATGTGCAACATTTCTCGTTATAGACAAATAAGAACCTATGACATTTTGAGAGCTCCTGCACAGTTGACAAGACTTCTTCTTAATCAAACTCTATCAACAAGGCAATAGTGCTGTAAGTGCAAAATAAGATAAAATATTAATTACAACCATTGACTATTCCATGTCTAAAGACTTAAACTACATAATTCTGTGCACATCTATGGATGAGATAATGAAATTACATCAACGGTAAGAAGTTTGCACATTTTTCTCCCCTGCAAAGTAATTATGCTCACAGCAAACAAACAATGCCACTTTGACAACAAGAGAGCTAAAATTAACAGACCATATCCCTTTGTAAGTTTGTATTGTGTGCCATGGAAAATCTAAATTCAAAATTTGTAACACCCCATTGATGACATCACCAGAAAACATGATGCTTGAGCCAAGTTGCCAAGTTAAGGATATCATGTTAAGGGATACAAAAAGATCAAAGCAATAGCCAATTCTCAAAAATCTAGTCATCATCCATGCTAACAGCAGGTTGCTCTCTCCTTGTGCCACCTGCTGGTTTTACCATAATGATCTGAAAACATCAAAATACAATCTCCATAAATGTATGCCTGGCGAAAAATGGATGGGACATACAAATTTACATAAACTTATATGATGTGTGGCAAATTATCAGGGCACATGCCACATACCTATTGTTGATCACAATAAATAGCATTTCATAACAAGAAATATTCATGTCATTTGTTAAAATGACTAACTATTGTCACTTCCATTTAATTATTGAGAGCAAAACACAATGTTTACCAATAGTGTAAAATTCTCTATGTACCGTTTATCATATTACAAATAGCTACATAAATGAAAAGTTTGAGAAGGAATACCAATCACAAGAGTCACTGATACCCATCTTCAACACTTTAGATGACAAGGCTATTTAGACAGTAGTATGTTACCCAATCTTAGTAGTATATTAGCGGCTAAAACAGGGCATAAAAAAAGGAAGAAAAATTCAGATGCTACAAAGAAAGAAGCTTACTTAGTCATATGTACATCCCAAACACTTGTGGTTGACACATCCTTACAAAGCAAAATGAGTCAAGTATTGAGACATGGTACCTATTTCCAAAGTACTCAGGAAAATATAAAACATTGTAGGATAAAAAATCTAAGCCTTAAATACATAATGGAATCCTAACTTGTAATAAGGTCTAGTTTTCCAAACATTAATGCATCCCAACCCAACCAATTGTCAATAAAACATGAAAAGATGACATAACTTAATAAACTGCAGCAGATAGGTGAGCAGAAATGATACATCCGTATAACAAGAGATTCTCAAGATTTCTTTTTTATTTTTTTGTTTAAAAGAAAAAATTACATTAACAAAGAGAAAAGAATAGTACAAATGCCATAATGGACAAGAGATTGTCAATACAAAAAGGCCAAATAAAAAAGGATATCAAAAGATCAAACTTTTCCAATCTCTTAGCATATCAAATATGGAGATCTCTCTAAAAAGGCCATGTGCTAACCCCACGAAAACGTTGGACGTGTAATCCTATCCAACAAAACCTGTTCTGCATATACATATCATGATTGCAATTGTGTGACTTAATAGCCAAATATTTCAAATGTAGAAAGTTTGTTTTGAAATTGTTTTAAATGGACTAAAACTTGTCTGACACTATTAATGAAACATTTAGATTTGATGAAGATTTGTGCTTTATGAGATGAAAATGTATTTTTTAACATTTGCATGTCAAAATATATCTTCAATATTATTTATCATAACATATCCTCTGAGTATCTAAAATTATCTACAATGCATGCAAAAGATTCTGATCAAATACCATTGAATGATTAAGTAAATGAACCCTGTATACAGGGAGTAGGGAACCAAAGAATAGATGAACTCATTTGCCATATATGTATAGGATCAACAAAACCCGTATCCTGCATCCTGAACTTGAGTGAACAATGACTTAAGCTAAGTGAGCATAACACTCCATTTTTTATTCTGCAACCTGAGATTTGAAAGCGTGAAACCCCAATTTGAAACCTGCAAAGCAGCTTTATCCACAAAGGGTTGCACATTTCCCTGGCTGATTGATTCTTCCACGTCCTTTTGCCAAAATTCCTTATAGATTGGATCTTCCATTAGTGCTTTATCCTGAAAGGACCATTGAGATCATCATCCATGAGGGGAAGCACATGCATAATATCACACACTTTTGGTACATCACTACAGCAAAAACCCTCAAAACCAACTTTTAGAGATACAAAATGTGTACATCTCTTCCAAAATTCAAGCTTTGTTTAAAATGGCTTATTGCTATCACTCGCAACAAGGGATTATTAATGGTTTATGCTTTACATTTTGATATTTAAGCAACGCTAGGCAAGAAGCGATTAACATTTGATCGTGCTAGGAATTTTTGTCATCAATAAAAGCCCCCTATCTATAATCAATTACACTTATGCTGCTAAATCCATCATAAAGTGGACATCACATTAAATGTAGAACCCTTGTGAAGTGAAATTTGGATATCAAATAGTAGGCATTTCAGGCAAAATACAGAAAAAAAAAAAAAAAGATAACCTATTTCCCAGGGATAACAATAGCCACCTATCAATCTAACCATGCTTTCCTGATAAGAAGCTTCGCCAATAGAAGACAACAAAAAGTCTAGGAAACCTAAGGTAAAAAATACATGAATTTTCTTATATGTTGTCCATTTGTTCCAGGCTCTTCATCTCTCTTCCCTTGTCATGATAGGATCATATGGGTTCACCATGGAAGCAAACATGGCCGCACCTGACAGTTAATAGTTACATCAATCCCAAAATACTTGGCATGATGCTTATTTTGTCTAAAAAACTCAAATCTACCATGTTGTGGCACATATATATTACATAATGTTTTTCATAAAGGAAGTATTTCCAACTTCAAAAGATGAAAAACCTACTCTAACTTGTAACCTTGAGCTTCAACTTTTTCAAGTGTTTTAGAAGAGAGAAAATAACAAAAGGCCTCAATAAAATTTGATAGAGTTCACTATAACAATGAATAAATGGTAGTTGTTATTTAAAAAGTTAATAAACAATAGGCTGCTTATAAAAGATCTTCATTTTGTGAAGTTGAGAACATCCAAAAGTCACATGTAAACTAAAAGAAAAGGAACAGGACAAACAAAAGGCCTAGTAATACATGCAAGTCTATCTAGAATGTATCTAAGTGCAGCCCAAGCATGCATACTTCCACTTAAGTACCGAACAACCCAAGACTTGTTCACACCAAGAGCATCAACAAAAAATGACATAACTGCTACCAAGATTCCAGATTTCGATTGGGATGGGGATCAGTCTAACCAAAACCAAGAAGGTCATATGTCAGCAAGCGAGAACTCTTCAAGCAGTGAATCCTTAACTCCAGGAATTCCTAATTTTAAACATGATGGCAATAGTTAAAAACGTTCCAGTATGTACAAATTCACATAAAACACTTTAAATAAATTAACACTCATCAGTCAATAAAAACCTGCAAGTCGAGAGGAAAGGAAAGCATGGGGAGAAATAATTGAAAATCTAGGGTCTATTTGGTTTGCTGTTTCCAGTTTCTAGTTTTTAGTTTTTGTGAAGGAAAAACTAAAAAAACTGGAAACTGAAAACTAGAAATAGTAAACTAAACAAGCCCCTAACCTTTACTTGTTTGTTATGAGGAATTCAACTTCTATTTTGTATGTGCATAAAGTAAAGCATATTTTTTCAAGTAAAGTATTAAATAAGGTGGATGCCACACACCTGAACTAGGGATCTTTAGTTACTTTCCCTTTTTTCTGCTTCACATGTCTTTTGGTGTAAGGAGTTCGATTGTGGAGCCCTGCTATGCGCTTCCTCGGCAATGTTTTCGCCGTCCAGCTATAGTGGAGGGTGGGTTCTCCTTAGTATCAACTTCATTATCCGAATCAACATGATTATTAGGCCGACCTCTAAGCTTTCTCTCATATGTTTTCAATTGGTCATCAATGATGGAGGGCGGATTCTTAGTTGACTCAACTGCGTGAGCTACATCTGTTAACATCAATGGGCAATTTGTGCCAACATGTGCATTGTCAATTTACAAAACAATAAGATAAATGCTTACATACTTATTGATAATGTAGATTAAAAGGAAATTGACAAACCTCTGAGGCTATCCTCAATGGTATCTAGATCCTCGACTTGCTTGTCATGAAAATGTATGGTTAGGGTACTAATCAATTGGGTGCCATCACCTTTCATGAACACAAGTAGGCAATAAACCATCAACTTTTGCATCTGTGAGTACATGCACCCTATATTCATTTCCTCATCCAGCACCCAGTTAAGTAGGAGGTCACGACGGAATGTGGCAATTTCAGACTGCATGCAATGTTTATATTTTAATTACTTATTAGTGTAAGTTGCGAATCATGGTATAAAGTGAAAAATTGAAAATAAGACTTACCCTGGTTCATATAGGCATCGTAAGTCCCCTATCATATTTGGTGATACCATCCCACATTTCCATATACTTTGTGTAGATTCCACAGTCATTGCTTTATGTAAAAGGTACACACAATCACAAATGCGTAAGAGCAATAAGGGATCTTAAGTTAAAGGTACAATTAAATTTCAATTGATCAACCAATTAGCGCCGTACCTCCCATCTTCTTGTGGCAAAGTCTCACGAACTACATCTAACTTCACTTAGTTTGGCATTAGTCTTTGTTCTAACAACTGCAATAGCTCCTGAAATTGAATACCTACAAGGACATAGAAAATAATATAAAAATATTATCTCACAAGTTTCGTGGACAATTTACAAAAAGTCATTAACTTGAATAAATATAAAAATAATACCGCCAACTCATCGACCAATAATCTATCACCGATATAGGCTTTAATCATGGAATCCAACATAAACAATTTATTATTATGTCGATCCACAGCATAACACCACCAATGATTTTCCATTACCATTGGAGCAAATATCTACAACAACCATACAAATTGCATTAATTGAGACCACACCCAATATAAAGAAACATACTAAATAGTGTTAATATATGGATACCAAATTGCATCTAGCCATGGCGGTAATGTCTAAGCAGGTTGGTCAATTCAGTTTCTATACTTTCCCATGGCTTATGTTGGCCATCGTTGAACTCGTCAAGATGAAATGCAATCTTATCCTACATTCATGGGAAACACATCACTTGTTAGAGTAAACTATTTAGTCAAGGGTGTAACTTAAAGGGATTTATATAGGCGAATGGCTACACTATGAACCAAGTGGACAAGCAATATCATGATCTCATTTGTGTCTTTTCCGCATCATTCAATAGCATACTTGCAAAGGACACAACCTGATCAATAATAAGGGAACAAAAGTCAGTAAGCTTGAAATAGGCAAATCTTACAACTAAGTAAACAAGCTATGTTTGCAAAGGTACTAACTGTATTCAGAAGCCAACATCTGAACCTCATTGTTGCAGTATCTCTACAGTCCAAAAAATTGCCATTGATATTAACTAACACCCTACACCACAAATACATAGTATAAAGTCTTCATTATTAATGTTTATGCTGAATTGGCTGCACTTTAGTATCTAAACTTCAAAAGAAGGTAAAAGATAAGAACCATACTCTTCCGCGACATCATCATTTCCTTTCGGATTTTTCATGCAATAAGCATACAGCTTCTGCTTCATTCTATCTCTTTTACTCCGAGAAGTGATGCCTGGACCAGCATCATCAAATTTGGTAACTAACTCTACGTATGCATCCATTTTAGTTCTCTTAGGCATTTGTTCATTATCACCTTCTTCATCACCGCCCATGGATCCACTACTATTCTCATCATTATCCTCGTCAGTTCCCATACTAGCTTCAGTAAATTCGTAGTTTGGCATTTTTGGCACCAAAGAAGAATTATATTTTCCAGCTATGACAGCATCATCCAATTTCTTAAACAGGTGCAAGTAATGCACCACCCACTCTTAAACAATCTATATATATAGATGCAAAGTAAATGTCATTTTGTATTGCAAATGATAACTGCAACAAACATAATAGTCATAAAAGTAGATAAATAAGTACTTGATTAAATACTAACTAAATTGTCTTATACCTGACTTTTGTACGTACTGTTGAGCCACTTTGGGTTAACTAGCGTGGCGTGATCATGGATGCGATAAAATAAACCCTATGAAAAAAATAACCACGTATTTACTGACCATCACTGTGAAATTAACTCACTCATTTGCACCTTCTTAACTTTTTTATTTGCCAAATAAATCAAAACCAAAACTTTTGTTTTGCTTAATCATGTACATATGTACCTTAATATTTGTCCTTTCATGGCGTATCCTCATTCACAGCCTCAAATCGTCTCAATATGCAACCAAGGGATGAACTAATGCTGAGCCCATGTTTCCAAGTGGGTAGCGATGAAAATACACAATCTGTACAACAAAAAGTTGAGACTGCAACATCAGCCACCCAGTTTCTCTAAATGAATAGGCATAAATCAAAAGTAGACAAATATGAAGCTTGCCTTTACAGGCTAAACTACCGACTTTTAAAAATTGTATAGACAGATATGAAGGTCATACACAAGAATCTTTTGTTTAACTAGGCAAACATGTTCTAGTACATACCATGAAGAAGAACAAGCAACCATCTATGTTCTTGATCTTGCATTGACTGGTCTTGTATATTGTGATTTGATCTATAAGCCATTAAAAAATGAATTGACTCCAATTGTATTTACGCACATTATCAACATCAACAATTGCTCCCATTAACCTTGGGCTTGACCTAAGATATGATGTGGGGCAAAAAAATCCAGACAATACATACAGGATGAATGCTCGCTTGAACATGGCATCAGTTGTGCCTTGTCGGATCATCCCAAGCAATTGAGCATCATTAACCCCAATGAATTCCTCCAAGAGGGACTCTTGCTCTTTTGTGATAGATGTTGGAATATTCAGGCCTATCATTGAATCCAAAAGATATGAATCGTTATAGAAAAGACATTGTCTTTGTATAATAAGGACTCAGAAAAATTTGATATCTTAAATAGAGAGACAAACTAGTTTACATCTTGTCAAATACACTAAGGCATTTTTCCTAACTAATGTGACAATTGCTTTAAACTTTTTGAAAAGATCACAATAGGTCTTCTCATATGATGAATAGTTTATGGGAAGGTTATAACATTCAAAATTGACATAAGTTTGGTGCATTGCAACTATTTACAAAAATTTTCCCACACCCTACAGACTACTTCAAGAATCACCAAAACTTTCTACATAGTTTGAATTACATGTGCAGTATGAAGGTTAAAATACCTATGATCGGTAGATCAAACACCACACCAACATCCTCATGGCTAATTCAGATCAGTTCACCCTTTATGAACATGCACATCCTACTTAGGTCTATAGCATTTACTAGCTCGCAGCACAATTTCTGGTTAAGGGGAGTTTTGATATGAAATATTGAACTAAATCCCATAGAGTTGACAATTTCAACTTGATCTTTTGGCAACAAATTGCACAATTTAGTCAGACGACTCAGTGAACACCTGGTGTCAATTGCAGCCTACAGTTCACGGAAATTTAAATGAATACATTTAGTCCTATAACCTCAGTATTGACAAAATAGAATAAAAAAATTTCAATAAAATACAAAGATTGTAGTCAATATAATTGCATGTTTACCCGGCTCCAGCCTGAACTTGTGCGCCCTTTCTTCTCAGCTTTAGAACCAAGATTGTCATGCTGCTTGGCCTTCTCACTCTAACCAAAAGAAAAGCACTTAAGTTACATAACAACTAAATTTTAACTTATTTCACTTAACAACATACCTCATTCTTATTCTTTTTTAATGGACTTCCTTTTGCACTATCCACATGTTCAATAGGCAATACATTGTTATCACTTGAATCTTCCAGGTCAGATGTCTCTGTCCATTGCAAAGATCTCCAAGGTTAGAACACATGATCAGTAAAATTCAGCTACAAAAACATGCTCATGGGTTCTTAAGTTTAGCAGCATTAAAAATATAAATACAAAATTAATCAAACGTGACATATCTTCATACCGCCTTGTAGTATTTGCTTTCTTTCACCCCGTTTGGTTCACCTATAAATTAATATTATTCACATTTAGGATATATTTACAAAGAATTCTACAAATATCATTTTACCTCAACTAATGAGTCCAACCAAGTACTTTTATGTTCAGATTAAAATCATAGCCAAATTACACATGAATCTCACAGTCAAATAGTCCTACTGCCACTTTTATCAAAAACTGCCATTTATGATGGATGGGATATTGGGATTTATCATACAGTACAGGTGAGAAATTTTATTTAAGTAGTAATACAACAAACTTTACTCTAAAGGCAAATTCTTCCATAACAAATTGACTATAAATAATCAAGATCAACGAAACAAGCTTGCTTCAAGGTCAACTAATGCACTCCCCCCTCAGCTTTGGTAATTTTGGTATCTACCAATTCCCAATGAACCAAATTTAATTTCTAATTTTGGTAGTTCAGCAAAATGCAGTGACTTAAGGGAACAGACACATAGCCCATCATTTCTGCATTGTTTGCACTACAATCTCACTCCTCTCTCTTCCTTTTTTTCACTACCTTCCCTTCCTTTCTTTCTGTGTTGCCTTTTGGGTATGCTTATACTACTTCATGTTTCTTTGCTACTTTTCCTCTTTAAAGTTTCCGACACACATACACATACACATACTTTCTCTTTCTCTCTTATTACTGACTCCTAAAACTGAAGAAGATTGTCGTATGTTTTCATTCATTTTTTGTTTCACAAAATAACATTTTTTTTGGTTTTTTTCCATCCAGGTTTTGTTGAAGGAATCATGGATGGATATTCATGTCTTATAAAACCCAGATGAATTTTATTCATGCACAAAGTTTTTTCTTTTGTTTTTATCTTCTAATTTTCTTCCCTTTACCGGTTTCCTATGTGGGTATCACCTACTTTTCTAAAACCAAAGAAGACTTGCTTTCGCTAGCTTTTTTTTTTTCCCCCATACAAATCTTTCATAAAACTCTCTCTTTCTTTGTTTTGATTTTAACTAACTCATAATAAAAATGAAGGATTGAGTTTATACTTTGTGGATTTTTTCAAAACACATATACAAGTCCTTTATGAATAACTAATGAGGTTTTGGATACACTTCTGGGTTTTTTCGTTTTCATTTCATTCTATAATTCAACCTCTCTCTCTCTCTCTATCTCTGACTCTCTCTAAACCAATTTTGTTAGTTTTCTCTGCAAAAGGCTATTTCTTCTTATGTAACACTACTTTTTGGTCTATTCATTTTACCCTCCTCAAGGACTACTTTTGCATTTCCCTTTGACTCTTTTCTTGTCTGCTTTTTGTGTTCTTATAGTGGGTTGTCCCTTAAAATTACACTTGTACTATTACATTCTTTTCATATATATATATATATAGCAAAATAATATATAAATGCATTAAAATTAAACTCTTTTTATAATATCAAACTTTCTAGTACTGTGTTTTAGTTTTCTTGTTCTTTACATGAATTTGATTTGATATCTTTGAAGATTATTCAGTTTTAGTTCTTCATAGAACTTTTTCCCTCCGTGTGTGGCTTCATCACTTGCCAACTTGGTTGTTTTCTTTCACTTTCCCAAAATAATTTTCCACTGTTGCTGCAAATTTATGTCACTATTTTTTTGTCTGACTTGCATGGTTCCCAGTGCCCTTAGAATGTGCATTTTGTCATGTATGTCACAAAAGTAAGAAAAGCAAAAGAAGGAACATTAAGAAACCACAAAAAAAATAATAAATAAATAAAGGCCATATATAATTGAATGGTGTTGTTTGCTTTCATCCATATTTACCTTCCATGATGCATTTTTGTATCACATATACATTGTTTCGCTTTTTCTGCATCACCGATTTCTCTATGTAAATTAACTATTCCCCCACTTTACTTTTTACCTTTTTCATGTATCATTTATGAAGGTACAAAATAACAAAAAAAAATGATGTATTAAGTACTTATTACTATTTGTCCCTTTCTCATAATTGAGTGCTCCTTTTTTCTTCTCTTTCCATGATGTTCAAGGGCTATATATAATTAACGATGTTAGAAAGAGTGGAAGAGTTTAACATGGAGAAAGAAATAGAGGAATTGGAGGCACTAATAAGGGATGCTGAGAAGGTTCTAGGGGAAACTCTTAGGAAGATTTTGGGGGACAACTCATCAGTTGAGTACCTGCAGAATTTGGGGCTCAATGGAAGGACTGACCCTGAGAGTTTCAAGGCATGTAGCCCACTGCTCACTCACAAGCAGCTAGAGCCCTATATCAATATGATGCTTGATGGAGATGTCTCTTTAAATGTCACTAGCGAACCCATCTCAACCATGTCACTAAGGTTTCTAAGATCATTTTTCTTTTCGTTTGTGTCCTTTTTTTTTTTGTTACATCTTAAGTAGTTGAATTTGCAAATTCAATTTAATTAGTAAATTCTGAGTCTAAAATTTATGTTGTTCTTGTAGTTCTGGCACCATTCAAGGGAAGCCAAAGTATGTACCATGGAATGATGAGCTGTTTGATACTATAGTGCAGATATACAAGACCTCTTTTTGCCTTCACAAATAAGTACTAATCAAAACTTCATGTCTCAAAGTTTCAATGTTTCAATGTAACATTTATCATATTTTCCTCTGGTTGGTTATCTTCTAATTGAAACAATTTTTTTATGCAGACAATTTCCCATAAAAAATGGCAAGCCCTTAAGCTTAATATACAGTTCCAAGCAATTCACGACAAATGGGGTCCTAGCAGCACATACTACACAACATGGTGTTTACCCAAATGAAAAACATCACAATGGAACACTAACTCCTAATCAATTAAAATCCCAAACCTTTGTATTCCAAAGACTCAAAGTATGAAATCCTTCTTCTAACTTGTAGAGAGCTGTTAAACCCTAGCCATTGAAGCACAAAAGGGGAAAATGACAAACCTTTAACTTTTAGAGAACTGTGACGGAAAGAGGAGGGTGCGCCGCTATGGAGGCGGCCTATGGATGCGGAGTATGTCATGCCCTACCGGTGGCTACTTTCCTGTCTCACCAATGTTGTTGTTGCTGATGGTGGCGGACACAAACAATGAAAGACAAAGGGCACAGACAGAGTTCATGAGCTTCCGACGCGTCTGCTAGTGCGGCAAGGGGGCGCTTTGCTGCAGTGAAGAACAAGCTCCATGTGTGAGCTTTATAGACCTGAAGAGGGTTTGAAGGGCTCTGATGGGAGACTGCCATGGGAGACCACTAGTGTGGCGGGGGTGGCAGGCTTAGGATGAAAAAAGTAGCTGAGTGAGGTTGGTAGAGTTGGGGGAGAGAGTTTGCCTTGTTTAAGGGAGGCAAGAATGAGAGAGCGCTCATGGGTTTGGAGGAGGAACTGCTGGGGTTTTGGGGGGGGGGGGACTGAGCGCACTGTGGGGAAGCCTTTTTTTTAATTTTTCTTTCACCTTCTCCACCATGTGCCTTCCTGCTGTGTATCTACAATAATAGGCACCTGCACAGTACCGTATGTGTCGCAGTATGCGTCGTATTTGTGCGTTAGAGTATCATTTTCCGTGCAAAATTGGTGTAGTCAGAGCAAACGCATATTCCTCGTGAATTATGAGAGATTGGATTGGTTGCTTCGCGTGCATGCTCGTCAAGGACATATGAATAATTAAACCTACATAATTAGCAACTTCTTTTTCACAATTCAATCCCCATTTTTAGAACTTTCTCTTTGTATTAATACACTTGATCATGAATTTCTTTTGACTAAATTAAGCTTTACTAACCAACCCTCACAGATAAAAACAAGCACTGAAGTACCTCGTCAAAGAAAGTAGCCACATTGACCAATCATTCTGAAACCCTTTTACAATACAATATCCTTCAATTATAATAAAATAAAGTTATGTAAATTAAAAATAATAATAGAGAATCTATATATATGTTTTATCTGTTTTATCAAATAAAAAAATCATATGAAGTAAATATTTATTAATTTATGGTTTAAGCTCACATAATTTTAAGTTGACGATAGTTAGGTAACGTTCTCTTTAAAGTAGTGACATCAACATTCATGTATTAGATATTATTGTTATAACTAGTCATTTGACCTGTGCGATGCACAGAGTGATAATAAGAATAATTTGTTGACCATCATTGAAAATAAATAATTTATTTAAATATATCTAATAGAAAATTGAGTATATAAGTTTATTTTGAAAATAAGTTTATAGTTATTCTAATGAGTTGTTCAAATGAGCTTACAGTTATTCGTGTGTTTATGTTTCTTTTATGGTAGACGTTGGTATCATTCCTACTCCCTAGAGCTCCATTGGTGCTAAAACTTCACATTTCATCTCTACAAGTGAGTGGGTTTAAGCTCATGGCTTTAATTTTGACTATTATAAATAGTTTCATGTAATATTTGTACCTTCCATGAATTTAGAGATTTTAATTTTGGGTTGCCACATTTTGGTTTCCCTAGAATAGACTAATTAAAAAAATACTAACTATTGAGAAAAACCTAAAATTAGGTATACTTTCTTTCTCCCTCCTATAATATTGATCAAATAAAAAATGAGACAAATTTCGTCCCACACGTCGAACCTGTAGTTGCATCTGTGCATGGCTTCGTAATTCATCTAGAGCATAGATATTGTGAAAGTTCTTCTCATCTGACTAAGGAGGGTTCGAAGGAGCTGACCTTCTCAAGTAAAATCCTGACTAAGCGAGTAGGCCTCCGAGACTATTTGGTCAAAAGCCGCCCCTGAAGACCCCAAAGAATTTTCAATGAGCTAGTGGTCCCAGGTTCTCCTTAGTCGCTAAGCAGATGAATCCAATATGGTGACTTCCTCATCTTTTCCTAATCATAGCCACAAGTGCTATTAATAGGCCACGTTGTTACCTCAATTCTATCCACGCTCACAAGAAGTTAGCCATTACACTTGCGACTACATCATTTCATCTTTGCTCACTCACAAACAGAATCCAAACTTCCACACCAAATTGCGCCTCAATCAATTGCCCTTAACTAGTGCTACCCATTTCTCGCTTCATTAGAAAGAAGCATAAGAACTACCCTGAACTCAAATAATTTAGCTGAAACCGTCAAGGAAGGAAAAAAGGGAAGGAAATCAGGGAGCAAAGATGGCTCTGATGTCAGCTCTCTTCAATTGCTTTGCTCCCTCAACGTCTTCGTCAGCTCAAGTCTCAGATTATGGTGAAGGATACCAAGTGAAATCTCCTTCTTCAGAGAAACCGAAGAGGGAACCAAAATCAAAGGGAGCACCAATTGTGGTTTCTTATTTCCCAGTGAACACTTATCCCTCGCGCTTGTAGGTGATCTTATAATGTGCATCTGCGTTTTTCTGACAAGGGTGCTATGGTACATAACTGTATATGCTTCATGAAGCCGAAGGATGAATTATTATCGGTGGCGGCTTTCTATCTTGTCTTGTGATGTGATAACTAGAAATAAGAATATGTAATATCTTAAGAATTCTTTTATTTTATTTTTTTCTATCCATGTTTCCATTGAGATTTTATTTTAATTGTTAGCGAATAAAAATTCATTTAAATTAATCTGAATGTAATTAACTTAATTATTTTTAATTGGTTTTACTATTTAGTCATTCATCTTATATGCTAATTAAGAACAATAAAGTGTATTACAAATATAATCTAGGGTCCCATTTCCCACTATATAAGACATAATAGGATAAAATAATACAACATATAATGACTTTATCCATTATTTGGTATGAGCAAATTGTAAACTTATCCATCAAACTTCTCTATTATAGGTTAAAATGATGGATAACTAAATCATTTAACTCTGATTTATGTTAATTTTAAGCATATATATTACGTTAATTTTAATGTAAATAAAAATCATATCAACTAGTTTTAGATTAATTTGAAATTATATATATATATATCTATGTGTGTGAGATATGAATTTAAGTTTGATGCACTAATAATATAAAAAAATTTTATATAATTATCAAATCATATATTACTATATCAATATATATGATTAATTATTAACTTTCACCCTCACTACTTAAAAAATCAAGCAATGAGAGATTTGATTGGATTTATCTATAACTATTGAGTTTTAGCATAGCTTTTTAAAAATGGTATAAGTTGCACAACTATCTCATATAATTTTTGCAATTATGTTTTGAGACAATTATATTAACTCTTCCTAAGCGTAGGGTTAAATGGTTCAAGTGGTGCAATCTACATATGATATTAAATGTATTTTAATTTATGTAAAATGATTGATTAATTTTAATATTCGAATTAATTATTGTGTTTATTATTTAGTTAAAATATTGAATATATAGACAAAGCCATAGTTATTAAAACTTGACCGGACTAACCAATTAGATCCGAAAACTGATGATCTGGCACCAGTCCAGTTTAGTTTACTGTTTGGATCAGTTAGGCAAAAATTGAAGGGAATTGGCTGAGCCATAGTTAAATCGGACTTGTGACTGGCGCACTTGTGTTGCTGAGGTGGAATTTAATCCTTACCACTAGGACACTTACTTTGTTGATACATTATGCCGCTATACATTTATATGTATACGTATACGTGTGTGTGTCATATATATATATATATATATAAAATTAATATTGATTTAATTAAATCCGATTGGCTCATTGGTTGAATCAGTTATTAGAGGACGTAGTGCTTTAACCGAGTCATTAATCAAGTCCAGTTGATAACTACAGCTAAAACGAGTAGCTACAGGTTGAAAGTTTTGAACCCTATGACCTATGAGATAAATATGTGTGTATATATTGAGTGCTATTTTAAAAGGCGCGGGCAGGATCATTGCAAAGTAGGCGTAGTCATAGCAATCGCATATTCCTCGTGAATTATGAGAGATTGGATTGGTTGCTCCGCGTGCATGCTCGTCAAGGATATATGAATAATAAATAAACCAACATAATTAGCAACTTCCTCTTCACAATTCAACCCCCATTCTTAGAACTTTCTCTTTGTATTAACACAATTGATCATGAATTTCTCTTGACTAAATTAAGCTTTACTGACCAACCCTCACAGATGAAAACAAACACTGAAGTACCTGGTCAAAGAAAGCAGCCACAATGACCACTCAGTCTGAAACCCTTTTACGATACAATATCCTTCCATTATCATAAAATAAAGTGATGTAAATTAAAAATAATAATAGACAATCTAGATAAAAATAATAACTTCCATTGTATAAAACATAATAGAGAATCTATATATATGTTTTATCTGTTTTATCAAATAAAAAAACAAACAAATCGTATGAAGTAAATATTTATTAATTTATGTTTTAAGCTCACATAATTTTGGGTTGATGATAGTTAGGTAAAGTTCTCTTTAAAGCAGTGACATCAACATTCATACATTAGATATTATTGGTATAATACGCTTACAATTATCTATTTCCATCACAATCAATTAGTTTTGGGTCATCAATATTTTATTAGAGTAATTCATCTAACACCTAACACTTAATTGGTTTAAATATACTTTAACACTTATTCCTCGATACGAATTAATAATGTTTGAGATTAGATTCTTGAGAACTGAGAACGGAAAAAAGATTAATCCACGTGAAATACAAGAATTGTCATCTTACTTATCTTAATTACTTATTAGCTCTGGTCTTTAATAAATAAATTTTCAATTTTTTTACAAAAAAAGGCTGGCCCGTGGGCTAAGCACGGGTTGAGCGCAGCAGCTTTGACGAATTAAAATTGTTTTACAAATTTAAAAAGTCAACTCAACCGGCTAAAAATGGTGATTTGAAAAGGCCAACCCTACGTATCAGATGTTTTGACATCTTGATTAGCTCCCAATGTAATTCCACATGCTGATGCAAAAGAGACTCGGTTTCCTCATTTATGGGGCAAATGTTAATGACTCAGCATAAGACGTGAACATAAGACGTGTGCCAAAACTCTCAAGTAACAAACAACACATACACTAATTGAACGACTGGGAAAGGTCTAAAGCAGCCACAAGAGACCCCCATGATATGAATTTTCCTAGATATGTGGTCCCATGTTCTCCTTGCCCCCAAAGAAAAAATAACCAACGCAGCAACTTCCTCTTTTTTAATTTAATCATAGGGAACTTCTAATGTGGGAAAGTGGAGATCGTCCTTCACATGGTCCGTATGAAAATGAAAACAAAATAATACAAGAAAGTAAATTATTTTATCATCATTCTTTATCTTATTATTCTTCTCTCTCCTTCATCCAACTCTCTCTATCTCTCTCCCTCCTTTGTCATCACACCTATACAACGGCAATTCCATCTTATGCTCTCTTCATCCTCTCCTCTACACTTCCCTCAAACACATGCCTATGGCCCAACCTCAATTCCCACTTTGCCTCCTTGCTATAGTCTCTAGTGGGTTGTGGAAGTTGTTGGTGTTGTTCATAGTGATGGGTATTTTCTGGGGTCTTTGAAGTTGAAGGTTGCACATAAGTGATTGAAGCAATGAACAGATGCAATCAACCAATAAGCTAGCTAGAGATTGTCATAAAAGCATGTTCTTTGTGAATGATTCTCAAGTTGCTGGTCCATGAAAAGCTTCCATTTTTGTGAGTGGTGAGTTTTTTATCTAGTGAACATTGAGCATAATAACGGAGCGGGGACAAGGTGGGGGAGGTAGGGTGCTAGCCTGGAAACAGCGTAGGTTGGCAGAGGCACAATGGAAGAACGAAGTGGTGGTCCTTGTTCTATTTTGCCGTTGGTCTACGCTAACTATGAGAGGGAGAGTGGGGGACAGTGTTGGAATGGTGGGCGATTGGTGGTGTGCAAACAAAGTGGCAAGAATAAAAAAATTATAAAAGCGAGGGATAAAATGGATAAATAATATATAATTATTTTTTATAATATCAAAATACAAATATCAATTATTATAAGTTTTTTTTTACTAATATAATAAAATAAATAAAATTTAACCATTGTTTGTACTTTTTAGTGGCCGTTATGATTCGAGATTCGAGATTCCAGTTTCCCTGTTTCCATTCACTCACAACACACGGCAATCTACATTTATATCCTTTCTGCGCTGCTCAGTGCTCACTCACGAACAGGATCCCAACCTTCATTATTCTCAAATATAATTTCAGCTCCCTCTGTTGCCATGGTTTTTATTTGCACATAGCTAGTGCAAACATTGGTTGCTTCCTTAAGACGAGAGAACTACAGTTGATAAGCCACAGGTGCTTTACCTGAACCAACCCAAGAAAATAGACGGGAAGGAATATTCAAAGGGTGGTTGCTCCAGTAGACAGTCAAAATTATCGTTTTCAGATAAACTTATCTCTAACGAGAGTACTACTGCATATTTGATAGGAATTATGGTGATTGTTAAATGAAATAAAGTAATAAGATAGTATGACACACTAATTCACCTAACTAACAATTATGACATATTATTTTAGAAATAAAATTCCGGTAAATCTTTTGATTGTGGTTGGTTTTATTTATTGTTTTGACATTCATTTCGGAAAACGTAGTATGCTAAATGCTACGAGAATTGGGAGCAAAGCAGACAAAATACCAAGTTCTAAAAGTCGGACCGGACCGACAGGTCAAACCGGATGAAACGGAAACTGGCTTATTGTCCGGTCTGGGTTGGCCCTGAAACCCGCTCAAGAACTGCTTTGAACCGTTAAGCTGAGCAAACTGCCGCTAGGTCAAACTGATTTTTTTTTATATATAAAAAAGATGTAAAATGACATCATTTTAGACTTTTCTTAAAAAAAAAAACCTAAAATCTCATTTTTCCTAATTTGTTTTCCTTTTATGGTATGAGAACTAGTAATTTGAAAGATTTAATCTATATGGATAATATTTATTTTGATTAAGAGATGAATTATTTTATATTCTATGAATTTTGTTAATACCTAATTTAATTTTTAATTATTTACGACATATATTTTATTTTATATTTTTATATATTTATATAAATATAGGTTTTATTATATACCGATTATATTCCGATTAGACCCCTAATTGAACTGGTTAAATCCTTAAACCTCTAAATTTTTGTCCTGATCGATTTAATATTCGGTCTGATTTTCACAACCTTGCAAAATACATTCATGAAAGCAAAAAGTTTAGTTAAGTGCAGGTAACCACCTTAAATTCTTCTTTTTTTCAAAGAGAGGCGTGCTTAAGTTTAAAAAGGGGACAGAATACAGAAACACTCGAATAAGTTTCATTCATCCTCATTGGCTGAGTTCTGATCACCGTCTCTGAAGGAGGCAATACTTTCCTTGGAGCAACTCTGATGGGGTGTGTATTGGAGTCCCTCTCCTGACAACAGGACAAGGGATTTGGGACAACGCGTTGGAGAGAAAGGATGAGGGACGTAGCTCTGCTGCCTAGGTGTGTGGTACCTCTAAATAGGGATCCAAAAAGATCTAATAATAACTTGCCAAATGTTATTTGTAGGGTCATTTTTTAATTAAAAAATTTAAAACCAAAAGCACACCATTGAATGCTAAGGAAAAATTTCCAAATGCATTTTCTTAAACGGCAATAGTTAAATATGGTAGCACTTTGTATTAAAGGCAATTGCATCTCACCGTCACCACTTTGTATTAGATTCAATAATCATTGTTTTAATTTTTTACATTTTAACTTCTTATATTTATTTGTGATTTAATTTATTAAAAATTTATTTAAAATTAAAAATATTTGAAATACTTAATTTTATATTTTTTTATTGAGACTAAAAATGAAATTACATAATACAAGATATTGAAATAAAGTGTTTTATAATGATTTTAATATTTTTAAATTTAAAAAATGTGTGAAACTCAAATGGGAGTCAAAGTTAATTCCTTTCATTAGAGAAAAGAGGGATACTCTTATTCCTTATTTGCTTTTTATAACACAACCGATAAGGCCAATAGAGGAACCAAAATTGACCCTACCATTGGATATGCTCTTAATCCTTATCATTGTACAAAGAAAACATCTTTTTCACTTTGTTGTAAAACCATGAATGAAGATATGTAAAAGCTAGTACTGTGGGTCCAGGTGCTACACTTGGTCAAATTGAAAACCAAGCATCAGTAGAAGAGAAGTCGAAAAGAGAGAAAAGAAAAAGAGAGACAACTGAAGATCTTGAACAATTGGAAAAGGAAGGGAAAAATTTCAAATGTTTAACATTTAACAGTGAAAAGTAGGTGAATGAAGAAAACTCAGTGCACGCATAAAATTTTCTTACTTCGTATTGCCTAATTTTGCAGCGTTCACACTGCCTATTGCTTCTATAAATAGAGGCAAATTGCTTAGTTGAAGAGCAAGGAAAGTAGCGAAGAAAAGCTATAGAGTGAAGAGAAAAATAGAGAGCGTGAGTAAATTCCAGAGAGTGTAGGATGTAGGTATATATACCAGAAATATTTTTAGGTATCATCTTTATTACTCTTTGGTACTGCAAAAGTATAGTATTTGAATAGGAGAGTTCTCACCAGAATACACTATATTTACCTCTTAGATTGGAGAGTGTAGAAATGATATTTTGTAATTATCCTGAATATAGTGGAATATTTTTCGAAGTTTGTCTCATGATTTTCCTACAGTATTTGGGGGTTTCCACGTTAAAAATTCGATGTGTAAATTTCTGGTGTGAACAGTAATATTCATAAATAGTACTATTTTTTAAATAGTACTATTCCATAAATAATGACCAATGAGCCACACTGTGAATAGTGATAAGCGGGTCCCACCATGAATAGTGACAAGTAGGTCTCACCATGAAAAAATACTATTAACCGCTGATACTTATTTTCTGCATTGCACTGATTGGTAGATTTAATTCTATTAGATTTATTTTGGTGATCATTGCCACGCACATTGGCATAATTTAATTACACTGTGAATCAGTCTCTGAGCCTAACAAATGGTATTAGAATGTAAGTTGAGCTCGGGATTGCGCTGTGTAAATTAAATGGAGGCGAATATGGGTACCATGATCAAGCTAGCAGTAGCTAATTACTCCATTTGGAAGCCAAAAATGAAGGATATACTTTTCTATAAGGATTCGTATGATCCTGTAAAGAAGGGAGATGCAAGGCCAAAAGACGTGACAGTGAAGAATTGAAAAAAGATACACCGGGAGGCCATTAGGTTAATTAGGCAGTGGGTGGATATTAGCGTATTCCACCATATGGCCACAGAGACAATGCCCATACTCTATGGAAGATTTTACAAGATCTCTATGAGAGAAAAACTATACAGAATAAAGCTTTTGCAATCACGAAGCTGGTAAATCTCAAGTACAAAGATGGAAAGTCTGTTGCTGAACACTTGAGTGACTTCCAAGATATGGTGAATCAGTTAAGTACCATAAAGATAGTGCTGGATGATGAGTTACAAGTACTATTTCTTTTGAGTTATTTGCCGGATAGTTGGGAGACCTTGGTAGTTTCACTGGGCAACTCTACTTCAAATGGGAAACTGCATTTGGTCCAAGATGAAGATAACATGTTCAATGAAGAAATCAGAAGGAAGGACTTAGTGGAAATAAATAATTCTCAGACCCTTGTCATAGAGAACAGGGGAGATGCAAGAGCAGAGGGAGGTTTAGAAAATCAAAATATCGATCACAGTCCCAGTCAAGAAGAAAGTTTAAATGTTACCATTATGGCGAAGAAGGGCATATCAAAAGGAATTGTAAGGTTTGGACGAACAGAGACAATAAAAATAAGAGAAGTCAGGATGCGGTTGATGATGAAAATACTACAACCCCTATGACAAATGGTGAAGTGGTGTTGCTCACTTTTGTAGATGAAGAATGTCATGTTGCAGACTCGTGTTGAATGGGTCGTTAACTCAATAACTTCGTATCATGCCACTCCTAGCAAAATGAATATAGGTAATAAAAGTAATTCTGATATATTAGGAATTGGTGATGCATGCATTCAAACAAATATAGGATGTACACTGAAATTGAAAAATGTGAGACATGTGTCGGATTTATGCCTAAATATGATCTCCGTGCATGCTCTGGATCTAACCAGATACCACAGTAACTTTGGTGATGGCAAGTGGAAGCTCTCCAAAGGTTCGATGGTGATTTCAAGAGGAATAGTGTACAACACTTTGTACAAGACTCAAGTTAAGTAGATTGGAGGGTTGAATGCAGTTTCATGATGATGCTTCACTAAACTTATGGCATAAAAGATTGGCTCATATAAGCGAAAAAGGATTGCAGAATTTGGCCAGGAGATCTCTTATTCCTTATGCCAAAGGTATAAAGTTAAATCCTTGTGATCATTGTTTATTTGGAAAGCATCATATAGTGTCTTTCAGTAAAAAGTTGAAGTTGAAAAAGAATATTTTGGATATGATTTACTCTGGTGTATGTGGTCCCATGGAGGTGGAAACTCTAGGTGTTAGCAAATTTTTTGTGACGTTTATTGATGATGCTTCACAGAAAGTGTGGGTTTATTTCCTAAAGAGGAAGGACCAGGTGTTTCAATACTTCAAGAGGTTTCATGTCCTGGTGGAGAAAGAAACTGGGAAACCTTTGAAGTGTTTTCATAGTGACAATGGGGGAGAGTATACTTCCCATGAATTCAAGAACTATTTCTCTGAACATGGCATCAAGCATGAGAAGACGATTCCTGGCACCCCACAGCATAATAGTATGGCCGAAAGAATCAACAAAACCATTATGGAGAAAGTCAGATGTATGTTGAGAATGGCTAAGCTACCTAAACCATTCTGGGGTGAAGCTGTTCAAACGGCGTGCTATCTGATTAATAGATCTCCATCTGTTCCTTTGGGCTTTGACATTCTACAGAGAGTATGGTCTGGACATGATGTTAGTTACTCTCATCTGAAGGTATTTAGATGCAAAGCCTTTGCTCATATAAGTAAGGAGCAGAGACAGAAGCTTGATGATAAATCCATTCCTTGCATATTTATGGGCTGCGGAGATGAGGAATTTGGTTACAGGCTATGGGATCCGGAAAAGAAGAAGATTATTATAAGCAGAGACGTAGTGTTTCATGAGCAAGAAACTATGCCAGATTTAGCTATTCCAAAGAAAACTGATGAATCTGGTGGTAAAGTTGATTTTACACCAGTCTCTCTTCCTGAAGAAAATGCTACAGAAGGGGGAGAGATTCAAAACCATGAGGTTGATGATTAGCCAACAATTAAGGATGCTGGAAATAGATGAGGTGTTGAGAAGGGGAAGCAAGCTAGAACACCACAACTTAGAAGATCTAATAGACCGCGACAACGATCCAACAAGTACCCCAGATCGGAGTATGTCCTTCTCACTAATGGGGAGGAGCCAGAGAGTTTTGAAGAAGTTCAGACTCATAAGGATAAAGTTCAATGGATCAAAGTCATGCAAGAAGAGATTGATTCGTTGTAGAATAACAATACTTATGAGCTGATAAAACTCTTCGAAGGCAAGAAAGCCTTGAAGAACAAATTGGTGTTCAAGCTGAAGAAAGATGGCAACAAGCTAGTGAAGTATAAGGCTAGTTTAGTTGTAAAAGGCTTTAGTCAAAAGCGAGGGATATATTTTGATGAGATTTTCTCTCCAGTTGTCAAAATGAGTTATATTCGAGTTATACTCGGATTGATAGCTAGCTTGGATTTGGAGCTTGAGTGGTTAGATGCGAAGACTACATTTCTCCATGGTGATTTAGAGAAAGAAATCTACATGGATCAACTAGAAGGATTTGAGGAGGCTGGAAAGGAGAACATGGTTTGCAGATTGAAGAATAGCTTGTACGGAAAGCAGGCTCCTAGACAATGGTACAAGAAGTTTGACTTATTCATGGTGGGTCATGGATATATTAGGACAGATGCAGATCACTGCGTATATGTTAAAATATTTCCAGATGATAAGTTTATCATTCTTCTATTGTATGTAGATGATATATTGATAGTAGGACATGAAGCAAAGATGATTGGTGATTTGAAAAAGGAGCTATCAAAGTCCTTTGATATGAAAGACCTATGCCCTGCAAAGTAAATTCTGGGCATTCAAATTTTGCGAAACCAAATGGCTAGAAAGCTTTGGTTGTCGCAAGAAAGAAATGTGGAGTAGGTTCTAGGCATGTTCAATATGAACAATGCTAAAGCAGTTAGCACACCATTGGCTAATTATTTCAAACTCAGCAAAAAGAGTTGTACCACTATTGATGAAGAAAAGAAAGCTATAGCTAATATTCCTTACTCCTTTGCAGTCGGGAGTTTGATGTATGCTATGGTATGTACTCGGCTAGATATCGCTCATGCAGTTGCAGTTGTTAGCAAGTTTATTTCCAATCCTGATAGAGACCATTGGGAAGCTGTGAAGTGGATCTTAACATATCTAAAGGATAGTTCAAGAATGTGCTTATGCTTTGAAGGACCAGAATTAGTTTTGGAAGGCTATGCAGATGTTGATATGATAGGTGATCTGGACAGTAGGAAATCTACTTCTAGATTTGTGATTACTTTTGTAGGTGGAGGTGTGTCTTGGCAGTCAAAATTGCAGAAATGTGTTGCCTTATCAAATACTGAGGCAGAATATGTTGCTATGACTAAAGATTGGAAAGAAATGCTGTGGTTGAAAAGATTTGGTTGTGTCAAGTAGTAGAAGAAAAGCAATTTAAGATAGAAAAGATTCACACTGACGGAAACCCTGCGAATGTGATGACAAAAGTTGTAGCACAAGATAAGCTTCAACTTTATACCGAGTTGATCAGGATGGATCCCAGATGATTGCTCACAAATTATACCTTATCGGCTGGAGGGGGAGAATTCTGAGTCCACCCGCTGCATTTGGTCAAATTGAAAACCAAGTAGCAGTAGAAGAGAAGCCGAAAAGAGAAAATAAAGAGAGAGAGACAGCTGAAGATACTGAACAATTGGACAAGGAAGGGAAAAATTTCAAATGTTCAATAGTAAAGAGTAGGTGAATGAAGAAAACTCAGTGCACGCATAAAATTTCCTTCCTTCACGATGCCTAATTTTGTAGTGTTCACACTGCCTATTGCTTCTATAAATAGAGGTAGATTGCTTAGTTCAAAAGCAAAGAAAGTAGTGAAGAAAAGCTGTAGAGTGAAAAGAAAAATACGCAAAGAGTGTGTTATTTTCCTAAGAGTGAGAGGAAAAATAGAGAGTGTGAGTAAATTCCAAAGAGTGTAGGATGTGAGTATATATACCTAGAATATTTTTGGGTATCATCTTTATTACTCTTTGGTACTGCAAAAGTATAATATTTGAATAAGGGGTTCTCACCAGGATATACTATTTTTACCTCTTGGGTTGGAGAGTGTGGAAAAGATATTTTGTAATTATCCTGAATTTCAGAGTTTGTCCTGGACCGTGGTTTTTCCTTCAATTTTTAGGGGTTTTCACGTTAAAAATTCGGCATGCAAATTTCTTGATCTGATACGAATAGTACTATTCTGTTACTAGTGACCAGTGGGCCCCATTGTGAATAGTTATAAATGGGTCCCATCGTAAATAGTGATAAGTATGAAAAATATTATTCACCACTGATACTTATTTTGCTGCGCTGCATTGATTGGTAGATTTAACTCTATCAAATTTATTTTGGTGCTCATTACCATACACATTGGTATTATTTAATTATACTATAAATCAGTCTTTGATCCCAACAAGTATGATGTTAAACCATGAAATTGCATCTACACAAAAATCTCTCGTTCAACTACGCAGTGTGCTATTGGTGGTGCATTTTTCTATCTTATTATGTGATGTGATAGTGGTGTGTTCTCCCATGCTTATGAATAATGGTGCCCAATGGTGCCTATAGAATGTGTGGGGGTCAAAATTTTAGCTTTAAAATTAATATTGTTAAATGTGTGTTAATTCTTGATAAAATTACAGAAATATCCTCCTCTTCTTCACTCCCTCTACCTTCATGCAATGTGCAGCACCTCCGGCAGTTACAACATACAAATCGCACACATCATGCTGGCCCAGTCCCTTTGCTCCCTATCGTGAACAGAAACCATCCCATATAAAAACTCCAGAATACTCATCCCAAGACTCTACACGTCACCGGCGTAAGTGACATATTGTCCATAATTTATGTAGGTGTTGATCCTCGATCTCGAAAATTTGGGAACATTGAACACCATGTCCATGCACAAGTTCCCCAGCGTTGAAACATTGACGTTTTTGCGAAACCAACAATCTTCTATGCCCCATGCACAGGTGCGAATTGGGATTTGGGAGGAGGGGAAGGTGGAAAAACAATAGGTTTGTTTTTGTTATTTGGCACAGCGATTTTGAGGCCCCATTCCTCTTGCACGCAAAGAATGCGGAATGGCATCATTGCGGAAGAAGAAAAGTGAGTGGGAGAAGAGCTGTTTTTTGTCTGAGTAGGAGAAGAGTTGTAACGGTCAACCCAGGTTGGTTTGGATTTGGTTTGGAAATGAAAGAAGAAAGTGCATGGGTGTAGGTGGCCAGATTGGGGTTTTGAGGGGTTTGGGTGCGAGAAACATTCAGATAGAGACTCATGGAGTGAAGAAGAAAGGGATAAGTTTGTAATTTTGCCTCAAAGTTAATACACATTTAATAATCTTAATTTTCAAGCTACAATTTTGACCACTAGTGTCGCTTTTTGGTGAGGTCACCTCCTATAGGCACCGAAGAACCCACCTAGTTAGAGAAAAGAATATATAATGTCTTAAGAATTGATTTAATTGTTTTATTTATTTTTTCAATTTATTTTTTTGATAGTAAACAAATAATAATTCGTTTAATTAAATTTATTTAATTATTCAAAAATCAATGTACATGACATATAATCGAAAATAAGTTCTGAGTTTTTTGCATTTTCCTTGTTTCTCCGGTATATATATGAAAGCTCAAATACAAAAATAAATTAAATTAATTATATGAAATAAATATGTTATTATTTTCTTTCGAATTACACAATTTCGAGTTGAGATGATAATCAGGCAAAGGCTTCCTGAAAGTAACAACTCAAAAACTCAAACCCATAATATTACAAGTAAAGTTCGCTAATTAAGGTGCTAATCTACTGTGAATACAACTAATTACTTTTGGGTATCAAATATTTTAAGGTAAACATTATTTTTTATTATTAGAGTAGTTTCATAGAAGATGGATTTTAAGAGAATTGGGAATAGAAAAGCTAGCTAGTTTTACTTTATATGGAATTTCACTCCTATATTGAAAAGGACAAAATAAAACTCTGGTCAAAATAGTTTTGATCTAATGAAGTTTGTATGCTGCTTATTTAGAAGACAAGATTAGTGCAGGTAACCTGTGTGTAAGAATTGTTCATCTCATCACGTAAATATCTTTATCTTAATCTTAATCTTTCTTTAAGCTCCATCTAATGTGGAATTTATTCCACATGTAAACTGAATAAAAAGAGACTTGTTGGTTTTGTCATTTAGGATGTATATATTTGTGAGTTGAGATTTTAAAAGGGAATGAATGAAAATTAATAAAGAATCTATAGTATAATTTTACATTATAAATTTTCTACTTCTCTCCTTTTTCTTCTAAAATCATAACTCCCAATTACGTTAGACAGACGAAGACAAATTTTTCTCAACATAAGACACCAGGTACGATGTACCAAAGCTCTCAAATAAGAAACTACACACGCACATACTAAACCGTGTACGATTGCACGACTTGGCAAGGTCTAAAGCAGCCACAAAAGACCCCGTGATATGAAAAATAGCTATGTGGTCCCAAGTGCTCCTTGCTCCCTAAGCAAAATGACCAACATGGCAACTTCCTTTTTCAATCATATATGGTGCTATAAATAGGCCCATACGCCGAATGCATTCACTGACAACAAAACCAATACAGCGATATCATATATTTCAGCTTTGTTCACTCACAAACATAATCCAAAGCTTCAAGTTCAAATTGCACCTCAAATAATTTATCTGAACACATCAAGAAAAAGGGGAAGGAATCAAGAAACAAATTATTATGGCTCTGATGTCAGCTTTCCTCGATTGCTTTGCTCCCGCATCAGCTCAAGTCTCAGATTATGTGGACGGAAACCAACCGAAATCTTCTTCAAAGAAAGCAAAGAGCGAATCGAAATCAACGAAAGCACCCATTGTGGTTTCTTATTTCCCAGTCAACTCTTATCCCTCACGCTTGTAGGTGGCCTTAAAGCTTACGTATTCAACTGCACAGGCACATACGGTGCTAGAAATAAGACTATGTAATATTTTAAGAATTGATTTAATTTATTTTTTATTTGATTTATCAATTGTCTTTTAATTTTAATCGATCATATTCATAATGGATACGTCATCTGTGACTTCTAATTGCGCAGTTAATCTCTACTAAATATTTTTTTAAAAAAATGTGGTGTTATACGTACCAGCCAGTTGGACAGGCAATCTCGGCGACAAGCAGTTATTTATTTATTTATTTTTTAACTTTCTTTTATAAAAATATTTTAACACCCAACGAACGATGCATGTCAGGGATTGTGTCGATTCCATATATATATATATATATATATAACTAGTGTTTTGACCCGTACGATACACGGGGTGATAAGAAAAAAAAAATTTAAAAAGGGGTGCATAACAAATTATTGGATATGTTTTAACAATAAAAGTAGATAATTAATAATAATATTACGATTAAAAGTGAATACTCCATATGATCATTACAGAAAAAAAAGAATTACAAAGGATTAATTACATACGAATTTTGTTTCGCATTTTGACCTTCATATACCAATATGCATGATATGATAAAAATATATATTAGTTTAAAAAGTATAAAGATTTGATCACAAATGCATTGAATGTTTTATTCAGTAAAGTAAATAAGGAATATAAAACACACATCCAAACCTGAAATTCAAATTTTTGAAACATCTCTAGATAAACTACATTTTTGGTTATGTTGCAAGGTTCACCATTATTATCCAATATCAATATCTTCAATCCACTCCTCGGTTTTACTCTAGAAACAGCCACATAAAGTTGGCCATGAGTAAAGACAGGTTTGGGTAAAAACAACCCAACAAATGACAACGATTGACCTTGGCTTTTATTAATGGTCATAGCAAAGCAAAGAGTAATTGGGAATTGTCTTCTTTGAAACTTGAGAGGCGTGCCTGGATCAGAAGGTATTAAATTTATCCGAGGTATGTAAACCGTTTCTCCAATTTTATTGCCAGTCACAACAATTGCTCCAATGATATTGTTTTTCTGTTAGGATTAATCACCTTTAACTATTAATGCTTTGCTAATTCAAATTATTTAACACTTATTTTTATGAAGCAAGTTTTTTAGTTAGAGTCACGTATATATGAGTGGAAAATAAAATTTTAAAAAAAGTTCATTCTCATATATAATAAGGAGTAAGTTTGAATCAAATTATATAATTTTGTGTTACTATTGATTTAGACTAACTACTTCTAGTCTTCCTTAATTTTCATACAATTGTAATTATTTTTAAATATAATTTATGAGATGACAATATAACGAAATAATAACATTTGCATTTGAAAAGTGTTATTTAAACTCTCTTTATTGGATATTGCATTACATCAATTCATCTATTTTCTATCATAAAAATTATATAGTCATTAAATATTAAGATAAATAATTTATCATTTCATTAATAACTTATAAGCAAGTGTAAAATAATATCTCAAATAATGAAATAGATATTAATTTTCTATAATAAATTATTCCAGTAAAATTAATCTAAAGATGATTGAGTTAAAAATACATATAAGATTGTAAGTTCAAATTTAATTATAATCAATATGACTTGAGAATTAGAAGGGGAAAAATAAGTTTATGAACCATGCCAGCTCACACACAGTGTAATAGTGTATGTATAAGTGCTAATGAAAGCATTGCCTCGTCTAAGATGCAAATTGCAATAATCAAATGCACTAAGCACACTTCACCCGTATACAGTACATATACCCCCTCTCTCTTCTCACCAATTCACAAACCAATAATACACAACACAACACACATCATCACACAACTGAACATATATGAACACGATACCAATAGTAAAAGGCTGAATTTGGCCATAATCAAATACCTTAAATTATAGTAATAAAATAAGTAGCTTGTCCACAAATATAATATTAAATAAAAAAAACCTTCCAGCTATTTGCCATCCTAACAAAAACGAACCGTATTCAACCATTATCACTTAAATATGGTTAGTAGACTTATTATCAACCTAATAAAAAACAGATAAGAAAATCCTAACAAAACTCTTCCAAGTTTCAATCCTTCTCAATCTTTACACATTTAAGCTTCTCTAGTTTTTTAGTCTTTAACTGTGTAGTTGACATGTCTCCATCAGCTTTTTGTTCAGATTCTTGAGAAGTTCGTTTTGCTGGAGTCAATGAGGGGATATTACTATCGGACTGAGAAGATTTAAGGCATTGTACTCCAGCAAATTCTGGCATCAAATCCTACCCAAAAAAAAATTAAACATCAGTTCACGTAGTTAGTATATCCTAACAATTAAATAGGCTTTATTATGATAATAGAAGTAATATCAGCTTAGCTACAAACGATGCGGATTGAGCTTCCTGAAATTCAAAACTCAATGATTTCTCTCCAAGTGACAGTCCAATAGTCATGTCAGGCTAATAAACATTAACAGATTAAAAGAATTACTAAAATTTGACTTACATATATGTTTAGATAGTTATGACCATGAAGAATAAAATTAAAGTGCAATTTAATTAGAAAAAGTAAACACCACCACCTTAGTATTAGGCAAGACAGAGTTTGATTCTTTAAACTTTGATATGATAAACTGATCATCACAAGCATCAATGATATCAAAGGCATGCTTATTTTGTCCTAATCCATAGTCTTTAAGAACTACCTTGAATATGAACTCCTTCCCAAAAAGTAATTCATTGAACTCCTTTGGATAATTAAGCTGCCCACTCCCCCGGTTCAATTAAAAAAATAAGAAAGATTACATCACATGAGTGACCCATAGTTTAAAGGATTATACATTTATAGTTTAAAATGTGTCATGAAGGTGAAAACATAATATTAAGTGTTTCCAAGAAAACTAATAACATACCAGCTCAATATATTCTAGCATTGCGGAACATGAATTCCTTAACAGTTGACAACCTTGGGGATCCCATAGAACAAAAGTTGCACTATCAGTTTCATCAATCACCTTGAGCTTTACTCTATATCTGAATAATATAATGAAATATTTTTATTATAAGAAGCATTTCATAGCAAATGATTTGAACATGAAATTTTATATAAAAATAATCAATTCACCTTGCTATGACAACAACTACACGACAATCACAAATGCCACAGAAATACAGGCCTTTGTCAATTACAACTTCCTCACCGCACTTACAGGCCGGGTACCACCAACTTTGGCCATCATGCAGACATTTAACAGTTGCAAGCACAACAAACACTCCCAACTAACATCATAAAAAATAAATTTAAAGTGAGATTTTTGTTAACTAAATGCAGTAAATAAAAAATCACATAAGAGGAAGAAGAAACTCTGTAGTTGACAACTGAATAATGTATGGTTTGAAAAATATTAAATAGATTAATTTACAAAATGTAAATCCCTATGATCAACATATTCTATTGATTGGTGTCCAACAAAGAGTTATTATACAAATTTGGCAGCATCTAAAAAGTTCTACAGTAGAGGTACTTTCATTCTTTACATTCTTTAACTGCTCAAGTGACTTTCTAACATTGTCTTTTAAGAGGTCATCTTCAAGGGAGTAATATTGAACATCAGTTTTGATAGTTGCTTTTTCCAAAAAATTAGTAGACTCCATAAATTTTTTTATCACAGCTTTGTCAAAACACACTTTCAAAACCCTGAATGAAGGTTCATAGCGGCTGTTTACACTTGCTTTGACCTCAATTTTGCACAAAAAATATTGTTGAAGTAATTTATCCTCAAATTCTCAGGGATAAGCCATCTCACCATTACTCTGCCCAAAATTAAAACAAAAATTTATTGAGGCTTGTGAGAAAAAAATTAGAACGTCTATAGAAAAAATTCAGAATATACATAGACTAAGACATACTATGTGAGTTTGTTCACATAATTCAGAACATGGTTTTCCAATAAGCATTTGACCTTCACGATCAAAAATGACAAAATCAATTGTCCCAGATTCATCAGTCACATGGATCTTAATCTTATATCTACACAATTACAAAAAAAAAAAAAGTTAAAACATGGTGTCAATAATGGTCTACATATGTAAATTATTTTCAAAACAAAACCTTCAAACACCTTGGAGTCACGTTGACAACATGGCGAAAGCATCTCTCACAATAGTACATTCTAGAATTTTCTTTTACAGCTTTATTGCATTTACATGCAATGTACCACCAATCAGAACTAGTATTGATACCAAAAACGATACCATGAACAACAAACAACCCATCCTATATATAAATGGAAAAGGAAAAATATTGGTACTATTAAACTAAAGGAAATCAGTATAATGAAACCACAATATGAAAGTAATTTTCCTTGAGGTTAAGTTTTTGGATCTATTTAAAGAAATGTTACCTGATTACAGTTTCTAAGATCATGGATTAAGATCCTAGGTGTTGCATTGAGGAAGTCATGCTCCAACGAATATGTTGGACCATCACTTAGCAAAGACAATGATTGAGAGCTTTCACCAGTAAGAGGAGGAAGTCTATCATAAATAAATAAAGTTAAAAGAATATCAAAACAGTACCTATAATACCATATAAAAATCATAGACTTCAAAATTTGAACCTTTATAACAAAAACAAAACTGTACTTGGCATTGAAGCTGACAACCTCAGGAATATTTGGCTCAAATAGCAATCTCGTCCCAAACATGACATTTTGTATGACTATTTTACCTGCAAATATTTGAAAGAACAACCAAATCAACAAATAAATAAAATATGTCCATTGATAAGACAAAACAGAAGATTCTGAATTGCCTAAATGTGTTTACACGTGTTGATTTGATAAGTAGAGTTTGGATTAAGGTAAGAAAATTACCACGCAGACAATAATGATACTTTATTCAATACATGATAACAACTGTGTGGTTGAATAAATTTAGTAAATTTGTATGATGAGTGAGAATTTCATTGTTGTGTGGCAGAGACTTTAGCTAGTCCAGATTTCATCATGTTTCATTTGTATAGGAATTAAGGTAGCAGTTCTCAATCTGTTTGTGGGTTGCAACTTTGTTATTTTTTTCAAATCAAATAACCATAATTATCACCAATGAAAATTCAGTGCTTTAATCTCAAGAATACAAAATGGCTCATATGTTGATTATGAACTCCTCTATTTAGAATTGAGAATTGAAACAGTGAGAACATTGAAGCTCCTACTCATGCTTGTGAAGTTCTCACTGGAGCCACCTTTTGTCCTAGCCATGGACAGAGAAGATGACTTGTGGAAGCAAATTGATCAGTATTCAACATGGGAAAAAAAAAGGTTGTGTTGTTATGCAGTAGGGCTTATTATGATTTCATATAACTCAATAGTGGAATAAGAGTGAAGTGAATTAGGAAAGTGTATAGGAGACAACAAAGTGAAGAAATTTCATTTAAGCATAGTATAGTAGTGTTTTTTTCATCAAAAAAAAAAAAATAGCAATGTTTTTGTGTGTGCGCACTTTTCTTTTTCCTTTGGGGGCTGTTAATGAATGGAAATAATGGAGAGAGAAGTATTGACCACACAAAGAAGGAAATGGAAAAGGAGAATTTAGGAAGGGGGGCTCTAAAGAAATGAAATGTAATATTACGATTAAAGTAAGGCCACAATAATAGCTTTGACATGAAAATCTTTAGAAAGCAATTTATGATCTGGAATTGTTTTAATAATTAATGTCTTTATTTTGCTTGTTCTGTTCTGAGAGCTTTTTATTCATAAGCATATCACATACAATAAATTTATACATATATACCTCCTTTATCAATTTATGACAAATGTGTCCTCAACTAAGTGAATATATATATTTTCTCTATACTTTATGGGAATGTCGATTTCAAACTTCCAGAGAGCCAAAGAAATTTAATGTGTCAGTGATTTCAGAAGAATAGGCATGTTAGTTAAAGTATTTTTCTATTTAATATTTTAAAGTGATGTTCATTCAATACGTACAGAATAGTCATACTATCACTATTAGTATTTTTTGATCTTCTTATGCAAGCTTATCCTTCCAGCATATTTTGATCATGATGTCATAGATATTCCTTGCATACAAAGCACTCCAACAAATATTGGTTTGAAGCTCAACAATTGATTTTCAAGATACAACACTGTTGGAATCAATATCCACTACCCTAACCCATGTGAAAAAAATGTGAACTTGAAAAAAAATGAATCAAAAGGATCAGAAACAGAACAACAATCATAGGGCTCAGAAAAAAAAAACAACAACATCATCAGTGCATAACCAACATACAAAAAAGAAACATAAGCTAACTCGCCAAATCAGATTAATATTTTCCATATTAGACTAATATTTTCCACAGAAAATATAAAAAAAAAGGAAAATAGAAGAAACTCAAATGAACAGAAACTGAACCAAAGGAGAACAAAATCATTAAATAGAAAAAGTTATATTTCAGTACATAGTGCATCCCTTTAAAAAAAATTCGACACCTACACAGTGCATCACTGTTGAAAAATTATTAGAGGAAATAATCAAGGCAATGAAAATTATATCATAAGCATTTAGACACTAACCCTTGAATGTCTTAACTTTGGCAAAATTGAACAATGACAACCAGCATGACTCCCTCACTTTTTGCAACGAAGTTACGAACTTCGTAAACAAATTGACCAAAGAGAGCAACTTCAAAATTAACACTGCGAATACAGATTATTTAATTTGTTAATTGACTTTTATTTGAAAACCAACCATTAATAAACTAAAAAATTGAATATTAGAATGTTACCCATCTGCTTCTAATTGCAGGACAACCATTCTAGTTTTCCTTCCATCCCTATCATATTCCTTTTCCCCACCAATGGCAGTTAAAAGTCCAATAGTATCTAATGCAAAACACAATCACATATCAGAAATCAGAAATTTAAAACAGAGGTATATAAATCACAAAATAAAAAATGAAAAATTAGTTTAAAGAATATATTGAACGATTCATTACCTATTAGATACGGAAACTGAGAGTCAGCTTGAAGTATTTCATTGAACAGAATAAGATTGAAACCATAGAGAGAGATCAAATCACTGTTAGAAGGCAGTACATTAGTCCTTAACTGGAGATTCAGTCGGAACTCATGCCTGGTGGTTCGAAAGTAACCACCATTTTTGTTTACTGTGAAGTAAGACATAACATAGACTGATCCTTCTATCAAGAGCGGCTTGAATTTATATATCAATTCCTTCTTCACAGTGGCATGAATGGCCGTACCCTAAAAGAAAATATAAAAAATTATTTAGAAAAAAGAAAGAGCAAAATTAGGGGGCTGTCCACATCTATAACACTAAAAATAAAACTATATCAAAAAAGAAGAAAGTAAAAGAAAATAAAAATACTTACAAACTCATCCATCAGAACCATTTCCAAGCTGTTTACCACCTCAGCATTGTTGAAAGCAGGAAGACACCAAAGGCGAAAAATTCGAACCTTAATCCTCCAGCATTCCCGAACTGCAGTGATGGTATTCAGGAGGTCGCAATGATTCGCCATGGAAAAAGAGGTAGAGTATTAAACAGGAAATAGTGAGGGAACAGTAAAGAAAAGGGAATGGGATCAAAATTAATTTTGTTCATATGTGAGAACAATCATTTGCAGACAATCATAATTATAGAAGTGCATATAAAAATGGGAATAAGAGAAATCCGTGGATATAGGAGATATATCAGGTAATTGTGGAGAATAAATCATATTACTTCAGATAAATCAAAGCAAAAAATATGATAAATGCATATCTTGTATCAATTTTACTAAAATTATCATCAATTTAAAATCAGAATGTATATTTTATAATAGTTAGCATATTATATCAAAATCAAAATATCAAATATTATAAAATCAAAATCAAATCAAAATATTATATCAAAATCAAATCAAATCAAAATCAAAATATCAAAAAATAAATTGATGATTCAAAATATCAAAATATTATATCAGCATTGCAAATAATATAGAATATTTATTTAGTTACATTGAAAAATAAAAAATCAAATCAAAATATGATTAGGTGTAGCATATCAATTTTTTAAATTTTGTTTCAATCAAAAAGGAAAACAAACAGTGGAAAACAGAATTAGGAAATAAGTTTTGGAATGTTCTACCTTTCGGGCTCTGTAAGGGAAGGGCAGAGGTGAAGTTTGAAGGCGGTGGCGGTGGTGGTGACGGTGCCGGTGACGATGGCAGAGAGTGGCGAAGCTTGAAGGCAAAAATGGCGAAGCTTTGCATCTCTCAGAGATCAAAAGGAAAACAAAAATAACAAAAACAAACCAAATAAAGGCAGTCTACAAGATACTGAAAAAAATAAAAATAAATATTCCTACATCTAATGCATTGACAGCCACATAACAAATGGGGGGGGGGGGTAAGAGTTTCATTGTTCACTTTGGGGCTGAAAACATACTCACACACACACAAAGAGGGATCGAGCGCGCCACCGCGTGAAAGGGGAAGGGGGAAGCGACGGTCACGGAGAGGAACGAGAGCTTGGCACCACAGCGGAGCTTTGAGGGCGCTGGCGGAGGAGATCTCGACATCTGTGCCGTGAAGCTTGAAAGAGGTGAAGCTTGAAGGAATGTTCACTCTCAGATACACCATGAGATAATGCATTGACAGCCACATAATAGATGGGGGTGAGAGTTTCATTGTTCACTTTGGGCCTGAAAACATACTCACACACACACACGAAGAGAGATCGAGCGTGCCACCGCATGAAAGGGGAAGGGGGAAGCGATGGTCATGGAGAGGAATGGGAGCTTGGCACCGCAGCAGAGCTCTAAGGGTGCTAGCGGAGGAGATCTCGACATTTGTGCGGTGAAGCTTGAAAGAGGTGAAGCTTGAAGGAATGTTCACTCTCAGATGCACCATGAGATAAATTTGTTAGATCAACGGTTTGTTTTGAATCTGTAGATCTAATTTTCTCTTTCCTGATTGTGAACACAAATGGCATACATGCAACCACACATTTCCAATGATAAAAAAAATTCGAATGCAAAAAGTGTAAAATGGTTTAATAAAAATGAATACATATACAAATTTATTTTAATTTAATTATAAATTTGAATGTAATCGTAATTTTTTGTTTTAGCTTCTTTTTAAAATTTTGAAAAGAGTTTTTCTGGTAACTTTTTTGGTTTTAAAAAGCTGAATAATTTGGTGACATTAAAATTGGTTATCATATTTATTATTGGAACAATAAAAGAAATAATAGTAATGATATATATAAGTAGAGTTATGATTTTTGGAAAAAAAAATGAATGATTAACTTTCACATTTATTATTATTATAATTGTGGACCCTAAATTGATGTGGAATCAACACTTGGAAAAGTTTCCTCCAACGGAGTCTGGTTTATTAGTATTATAGATTTAAAGTAAAGAGAGACGTTAGAAGGGAGGTACTTACAAACAAGGAGTGAAAAAAAAAAAATTACAACAATCTTGTATTCTTTGTGATTAATCTTATGCGGAAAATCCAAAATGAAGTTAGGCAGAATAATTGCGGAGTACCAATAAAACCCTATGTTTTGGGTCTCATAGTTGCAAGTGACGCATCTCATGGTACCAGATGGCGACATAGAGTTTGCGCATACACTTTTTTGTTTTTGGCAATGTTCTGAAAACCGGACTGGACCGGACGGTCGGACCGGTTGAACCGGGAACCGGCCTGCTGTCTGGTTCGGGTTAGACTGCAAAACCAGTGGAGATCGGACCGGCCAAGAACCGGTTTGATCCTACGGAACTGGAAAATCGGCAACCGACCCGGTCAAACCGGTTTTTTTTTTTTTTTTTTTTACAAAAAAAGGTTCAAAATGACATTTTTTTGGGTTTTTTTTTTAAAAAAAGCCTAAAATCTCTTTTTTTTTTTTCCTAATTCTTTTCCTTTCCTAGTATGAGAATTAGAAACTTGAGAGATTTAATCCATATAGATAATGTTTATTTTGATTAATAGATGAATTATGTTATATTCTATGAGTTTTGTTGATACCTAAATTAATTTTTAATTATTTACGACATATATTTTATTTTGTATTTTTATATATTTATATAAATACAAGTTTTATTATATTCTGGTTATATTCCGGTTGAATCCCTGGTTGAACCTCTGAACCCTTGCCCTGACCGGTTCGATGTCCGGTCCGGTTTTTAGAACCTTTTTGGTTAAATTCCACATCCGTTTTTTTCCAATTAAAGCCTTCACTCATTGGAGGTACTATTTTTACTCTCTACTTGTTAAATAATTTTGTTTGTTACATGTAACACCCTGATTTTCTGATAGAGCGAAAATGACCAAAATGCTCCTGAGGTCATTTTCGGCCCGGAATTCGAGGAAAGCCGGTCCGACAATACTTGAAGGGCAAACTCAATGTTGGAAGGGGATTAAATAACTTGTGTACCTTCCCGGAATCGAAAATCTCGTTTTTTGAGTTTTCGGGTCACAATGACCAAAACGCCCTTGCGGTGTTTTACCTGTTTGCAAGTGCCGGATGAACCCGAAACTTCTCCAGATGATTTTAAAAGGCATTTTTATGTAGACTGTGACTTAGTTTTGGTCCCGGAGGTCCCGGGCAAAATTAGTGCAAAATTACGATTTTGCCCCTAGTTTCGTGTTTTACGCTTAATCACGTGATTAAGCAAACCTAAGCAATATTAGGCTCTAATCGAAGGTTAATTAATTTTCATAATTAATCTTGAGTCAAAATAATTTATTAAAGTTGATTAGAATCTAAAAGTGCTTAATTACAACTTAAAATCATATTTTAATTTCAAGACTCCTAGTCATGGAATCTTGAATAGTGTTTTCTCTTTCCAATTCCTTAAATCATGGAATTGTGTTACACATTGTTTATTCATAAATGAGTTTAAAATTCTCTAATGATGTATGAACACTCCTAATCTTGTCATAAAATCCTTAAAACACCTTCTTTGTTACCTAAACTTAAGCTTAATTATTCCTAACCTTGTACCTAAGCTAATACACATTTAAACCTACCATTAACACCCAATTAAATGATCAAAACTCACCTCCTCTCTGCTGCCTAAGGCCTGGCCGAAGCTGTCCTCCTCCCCATATGCATCACATGTTCAATTTTTCAACACTCCAAGGCCATACCTCAAGTCACATACACTATACCTTGTCATAGCTTTCAATCAAGCTTGATTTTCCAAGTAAATAACTAATTAAAATAGCCCATTTTCTCCATTTATTTGTGGCTGGAAAAGTTCCAGCCATGCATTGTTTCTAGAAGCATAATTTCATAAAAAATTAATAGGAAATTAACTCACATCAAGCCATACTTTGTAGCATAGCTTCCATACTTCAAACCATGCTTGAATGACCTTGTGTAAGAGATATTTTCTCTTCCTTTTCCTCCAATACCACACGGCCAGCCCTCCTCCCTTTTGAGCCTTCATTTGTTTTCATTCTCTATAAATACCTTGCCTAGAAACACATACAAATACTTTAGTTCATTTGCACACTTTTAGTTTTCCTAAGCTTTCTTGAGTTCTTTCTTTTTCTCTCTAAGTTTCAAGAGAGTTTCCTCTTGTTCTTCATCTTCATCTTCTTCATCTCTTCATCTCATCATCATCTCTCAACCTTCAAACACCACCCCAAAGCCTTGAACCATCATCAAACCTCTCAAACACCACACCTCAAACACAACCTCACTTGGAACACAACTCCAACCTTCTCATCCTCTCTTGGCTGAAGCTATCTTGCCTCTTGGAGGAGCTCATCATCTTATTTTCCTTTTCAAAGAGTTCAAGTTTTCATTTTCACTCTAGGTAGGGGTGTTTTTCTAAACTTTATTTCTTGAAAAATGAGTTTCTCTAGCTTTCTCTTGGATTTCTTTTGAAACTTTTCTTTGGTTCTTTTCTTTCTTGAGATTTCGGCCATGAGACCTTGATGAGCACATGATAGCTCAATGATGAGGACTCCTAAAGAATGACTATGTGTTCATCTCAAAGGAACCTCTAGAGCTTGAGTTTTTCTTTTCCTTTAACTTCATCTATACTATACTTAGCTCACATGGTTTTTCAACTTAAGAAAATTAATCTAAGGATTTCTAAAAGCCCAAGCCTACCCTTGTCAACCTTAAAGTTGGCCGGCACGTTCTAGAGATTTTCTCTAGATAGGGGTTTTGGATATTTAATAAAGAACTTGGCTTAGTTTCGCTTCTTGTTCTTTTGTAAGGTTTTCGATTTTGGTATTTTTGGATCCTTGAGATTTTGTTTGGTTTTGTTTAGAAAGTTGTTTTCTTTGAGCTTGATGATGATGTTCAAGAACCTCATAGTTCCTATGAGAACTTGGTTCAAGAACTCTAGAGCTCTCTTTGTAATGAGATATATGTTGGGTTGTTACTTTGTTAAAGTTTTGAATGAGCTCTAGCTAACCATAAAATGAACCTTGCATCATGTTTACTTTTATGCTATGCACATCATGGCTACTTTCCTTGCTATCACTAAGTATCAAGATATAAGTGAACCTTGCATTATCATGTTTATATTTCAAACTATGCATTATCATGTTTATATTTCAAGTTCTCACTTAATACCAAGATAATAATGAGTTGCATTCATATTTACTTTGTGCTATCACTTTACTTTCTAATGGAACCTAAAATAAGTGCATGAGCATGTTTATTTTTATGTCATCACCTAAATGAACCTAGAGCTCAAAGACTTGCCCATTGTTGTCTCAAACAAAGGTCTAAAAATATTTATTTCCTTTGGTTCATATTTCGGCCCTAAGGGGTCTTGATGTTTCTAAGTATTGAAGACTATGTTTTGTAATTTTTCCAAGCTTTTATGAGTTTAAGGAATGCATAGAACTAAGTTTTAAGAATTTAGGACCTCTTGAGACAGAGATGAATTGGTCACTGCCCTCTTAAATATTCTTATGATTTTTGATGTTAAAATTGTTTATAAATGAGTTTTGAAAGTTTTAAAAAGGTTCCAAGAGAAACTAGTATTTTATGTGCTTTAGAAATTGTGTTTTATGCCTTTATGGAGAGTATTTGTTTCGGTTCTGCCTTGCTACTTGTTTGCCACTGTATGTGCTGTTTTAATGATGATAATATGCTTATGATTGAGTAAAAATAATGTCAAAACTCATATGTGGAAGATAAGATAAGTTAGAGACTAGAAAAGAATTAATTTGAGAGTTCTAGATCCTTCAATGTTTGAATTTTCTGGATTCTGTCCAGCAAGGTTTAGTAATGCTAATCATGGATTTAAATTAGTTTAAATGTGTAGGAATGCCTCATAAATGGTTTAGGACTTGATCTTGAAGCCTTAGGAACAAACCAGACTTAGAAAGGATAACTGTTGTGACTCCTAGGTACCCGTAAAGTTAGGATTATAAATTCTGCATCCTTGAGGTTTAGAGATGTTCTTGATCATAGTGTGAGGTGAGAAATACTTAGTTAAGACCTTATAAGTTCCTGAGAGATTAGGTTTGATGATTTCTAACTTAGAATGTGAGTTAAGGACCTTAAGGGTCAATGCATAAGACACTAAAAGGTTGTTAATGCTATGATGTGTTGTTTGATGCAATGATATGATGAGATGTGCTTGATGCATGAGAAAATGATTGATGAAAATGTTAAAGTTTATCATAGCATGAGTTTTCATGAGAACATGTTGTGTGAATTAGCTTGTGGCAGTTTGAAGGAAATTCGGTTTAACAGCTGCTATGCTGCCGAATTTCCGTCAAACCTTAAAGGGTTGAAAGAAATGTTTATGAGTACCATATTAGTTGAAAACCCTGGGTGACACCGGATCGGCCGAGCACCCTCAGGAGATTTTTATGTGACAAAGCACTGAGACGCGCTTCCCCCGAGGAGGTGCCGGTTCGGCCGAGTACCCCCGGGAGGAGACAAATCCGTGAGGGTATGAGTAGATGCAGCCTACCAAAGCAAACAAATTGAGAGGCCATGCGTGGCTAGCAAAGCATTTCAAAGAGGGTAATCCCAAAGAGAGATGATCCCTGCCCCCTACCCGTACTTGCGAGTCGGGATTATTATTTATGTTTCGCTTATTCAAGATAATAAGCAAGAGCTAGTGACGACTAGCTGAGGTATGAGCTCATAACCCAGTTATTATTTTTAGGGTGGCGTATATGCTAAAGTACTATGATTGATATCACGAAGTTGAGGAATGAATCACTTGAAAGTTATATGCCCTCATGCCACATGATTTACGTTTATGTGCTTTGATGTGTTGTCTTATATGTTCGAGTATTGACATGCATCCATGATATAACATGTTGCATTCATAACATCAAGATGCATGCTAAAAAGAATGGACCTTGGATAATTAGTTTGGAAAACCCTAAATTGAACCTTATATGCATGATCACTATTTTATAATTAAACCCAAGGTTCCTAAGGATGTGTACGATGTAACCCTAGCATAGGAGACTCCTACTGAGATTTCTTTAGCAAGATTTCTCACTTCTCTCTCTCTTTCCTTCCGTCACATCTTCAGAGAGCGATGGCGACGTTCGTGCTTTTCATTGACACGCCAGTATGGGAGATACACTTCAACCCGGACCACCGTTCATATCACTTTGAGGGTCGATGTGCCATTTGTGTTTTTGTGTACATGGGACGACCTTTTGCTTATCTAGTTTCGAGCTACCAGTTCACTCCTACTGTGCCCTTTGGTAGGGACGACATGATCTTCGAGCACACCCGTCCACGTGAGGAGCAGTTGTGACGTGCCCGTACCTCTGCCTCCGCCGTCCGAGATTTCCCGGAGTACGTACCTCGTTCGAGGAGATGCGAGACTAACCCATCCGAGGATTTGTCGACGCATGTTCCTTCGGAGGGTTCGGGCCCTTTTCCCCGATCCCGATGTATGGGGAGTGAGGAGACTGTGGTGCAGCTGCTCCTGGCGAGGAGGGCCGAGATGCGTCCGCATCGAGGAGCCCACGTTCAGCCACCTCGTGTGCCTTTCACGTTGCATTGGGCCACTCAGGAGGAGTTAGAGCGTTTCCCCGGCTACCTGCCTCCATCACCCGAGGATCCCCGTCGCCACTAGATTCCATTGGAGAACATTCAAGTACCCGAGCTTCGCGAGGATCTTCCTTTCGGCCGTACTCTTTAGGAGGGGATGTAGTTTAGTGCTTGTAGCATAGCAGAAGAGTAGTATTTTGGGTTTTTATCTTTACATTGTACCATTACTTTGCTATCTGTTGTATGTCCTTTTCCGTTGTATTTCAAGCTCTGCCTGTTTCTATAAGGGTATGACTAGTTATGTACTTTAACTACTTTATTATTAATGAAATGTTTCTGTTATCTTCGTGATCTATGTTCTTCTGATGTATGTTTTATTTTACATGGTTGTTTATGATTGTTACGCATGCTTTACGTTTCTGTCAATCGATTGGTTAAGCTCGCGGCTCTCACTTTATTTTATGTTTTAAAAAAAAAAAATTACCCATAATTTCCGCTAAGTATTTTAATGAAAGAATGAGACTATGAAGTAATAGCCTAATGTTTAACCTAATGTGTTCTAGAAAGTTGGGTTAAAAATTAGGGTGTTACATTACATGGGAGTACGGGTGAAAGCAAGTAAAATAATATACTATTTGGCCTAACCTATATTCAATAATTTTTACAAGTCTAGCTATTTAGTAAAGTAATTAGATCAATACTTTTCAAGAAGTATTTTTAGCTAAACAAGTTAGTTACTAGCAATGAAAATTGCTTATTGGGTCTAACATATTGGCCATTTTATATTATTATTATTAAGATCTAATGATATTAGAATCATTTTTAACCTATTTAATTTAAAAGTAGGATTTTAATCTATTTAAGAAACCTTTTAACTAAAATATACAATTTTTTGACATATTTAGAAGTTTTTTTTAACTTATTTAAGTGTTGCTCTTTTTAAAAAATTTATAAGCAAGTAATATGCCTCTAAATAGACTGCTTGGGGATAGACCAGACTTTTAAGAAGGTCATACTAAGATTGATCATAAATTAGAAAAGGCTTATGTCAAGTAATAGTCTCAAACTCATACTACTTTTTTACAGTACAAGTTAAGCCTATTTAAGTCATAGCCTATTTTCACCCCTATATGGGAATAATTTTATTTTAAATCATAATATAAGTATATTACCATCTAATTACAAGTTTAATTTTGTAATACATTAATAGTATAAAAGAATTTACATTGTCATATAATAAAATCTTATCATATATATGGCTTTCCAAATAGTAGATATAAAAATCAACTGTAACATAAGGCGATATATGATTGAAGAACATTATTGTAAAAGTCTTTAATATATAATGCCAGTGTATCAAAATTAAGTCCTTAATTATACAAGCATTTTATACTTTTATATTTATTTATACTAAAATCTAAAATATGTATGGTAAATCATGATTAACAGTAACTATTTTATTTTTGGTTTCATATGTTAATTTGAGAAACTTTTTTTATTGCTAATATGCAATTTTTGCCTAAATTTTCACGCTATGCACTTCAATTTTTAAGGTGGTCTGGTGATGGTGATGGTGCTCGAATGACAGTTATTATGGTAGTTTAGGATTAAGGGCAATTTGATTCTTTTCATAACACCTGATTATTAACATCTTATACTTAAGTCATAATTGATTAATTATTAGTTTGTTACGTTTTGATTTCATGCATTAAGCTTCCATTTAAAATATTTGTAGTGGAAAATATTGTAACTTTTTTTTTGTTGAAAACTTATAATGGAGTGTAAATTGTAAAATATTCTCACACAAAACAAAAGGCATCATGATAACATTTCCTGGACATAGCCATCATGCATTTCATAATTTATCTACATAGTATTAAACATCACATAACATGGTCAATCTCCATAATATAATTGGTAATAAGGTATTATACGGGGCATGGCTGGATAACCTAATTACAAATTGAATTTGACATGATACAAATAAATCCGAAGCAAATGTTGGTATTAAGGCCCAATCTTAGATATAGGTATTCATCATAATAGAAAATCTCAACACATAAAGAAATCATAAATCAAAAGGTCAATAATCTACATGCTCACGAATAGGAATAAAAGATAGGAAATAAAATAATATATAAATATCTAAGCATGCACTAACTCCAAGCTCATGAAATCTCATAGGATTCTAGCATCTTGGCCCATTGGCTTATCTAAAGAAGACACGAAAACAAAAGGGTAGTGAGAATTCAAAGGAAACTCATTAGGTGTTAAGGAAAAATAGTTCAATATCATTGTTGTTGTCTCCAGTCACTTTGATTTATTTATAGTGTACATACCATAGTTAAGTCAATTAATAAGTTCGCAAATATAATTTCCAAAGTAATGTATCTTTTAGAACTTATGAAAACTTATAAATTAATGCCATGAAAGGCAATGCATAATATGGCAAGCATTTAAAAGCACATAAATAGAGGCACACCTAGAGATATTGGAAACTTCATTCCACAACTCATACTAAAATTTTCCACTTAATGCCTTTCTTTACATGAATTTCATCTCTCATGATCAACTCAAACAAACCAAAACACCGCCCCAATGATTTAAATATGGTACCAGAATTTTGAATTAACCGATCGATTACGACAAGTTCAACCTAACTAGTTGTTGCTAGATTTAATATGAGTACAAGAGGTAATACTGACATCACTTTCTTTCTCTCTTTCTTAAGCTCTTATGTCATGAGCATGCATACATGTATGAATTCTCATGGATTATGACTAGACATAAGGCATGCATATGAAAGTCTCGTACATAAATATGAGATGAAAAACATTCACAATTCAAATCTAAAATACTACAACTTAGAATCTCCACATAGATATCATGGCTTGATCTCTAAGGCCTATACAACATAATCTAAACTCATTCTAATGTTCTGATCTTCACTTCACATTAGAATGAGTCAAGTTATGCCATACAACCCTTAAGAGTCCTAACTAATTACATAACTACATCATTTCATCAAACCATATGCTACATGTTCAAGAAAGCATCAAAACCCACTACGTGCATCATCAAGAATCCTAAACCAATTGTCAGAGTTTAATGGACTATAGCTAAACATTCCATAGCTAATTTATCATTCATAAATCATCACTAGAACACAATTAACCAATCAAAGGCACAAGATATCCAATAAAAAATTCTGAAGAAAATATTTAGGATGAAATGCACATATAAGCTCATAATTACATCAAACACAACCAAACTTTGATCTTTATTCAACAGCCAAAACATTGCAGCAACATCTCTGACCTCATTTTCATTGAAAATTATGGCTTGCATATATGATGACCAAACTAAAATTTTTTGTAAATAGACATAAAAGGCCCTTCAAGAATCATCCTTTACTTCTAAAAGCCCTCTTTGACATCTTCAAACAATAAATTGCAAACAACACCTAAACCTTAATTTCAAGTGACAAAAACCACCACTCCTAAAAAGAAAGACTCATTTTCATAAGTTGTTCTATACACGTACACAAGAAACATAAACCAAACTTTAGAAATCAGCCTGTCACGACCCAATTTGGGAATGTAACTAGCACATGGGGGACTGGGTCCCCACTCAAGCCTTATGGGTAAGATGACTTATTAAACGCATAGATTAACATGATTTTCATACTTAAAATATAATTTCATCAAAATCATTATCAATTTCTCTATTCAAAACATAATATTCAAATTGGTAAAACTGAAATGTTTCAACTTACATAACCGTGAAGTCCTCTTATTTTAATTCAACACGTGCTACTGCAATTCGTGATTTCATAAACTATTTCATTTCATGAATTCAATCATAATCTGAAAATCGGTTTAATACTCAAAAATTGAATCATGAGTATATATCTGGCTTGTTACATAAATTTTGACAATAAATACGTAATCTTAAAATGGAGTACATGGTTCCGATCCTAACTTTACAACTATTAGAGCACTCTAATTCTAACATAAACCTAAACTAAGCCTTAGTGCAAAGTAAAGCTCATCACTAGAACAACTGCTATCTGCGGGATCAGTGATTGCACAATAACTGAATCTACAACTATAAGGAGGTGAATCTACAATCTACATCAGACTCAGTGAATGGATTCTCACTCACCATCTATATGGGACAATCAACAGGACACATAATATACATGCTTCAATCAAAAATCATTTTGATATCTACATGCATATTTACATAGGAAAACGTTTATAAATAAATGATGCAATAATTACTAAAGAAACATGAATCTTTGAACATGATGCTAATAATCATATTTACTCTGATCTCTGAACTCTAAAAGGTCCTTTATCGAGGTTCCATAAGGTCGACACCTAAGTAGGTTCCATTATCTGAATACTCTGAAAGAGCGAGATTGTCTTCTAATGAATAGCTTGGTATGAAGGTTAACAGTCTTATAGTCGTTAACTCACTGTCTGTTTCTCTGTAGTTATCATCTAAAACTAAAATTCACATTAAATTGAATAAATCTAAAAACTCTTAAAACTCTGAAAGCTCTGAATTCATATAATTCTAATAGGGTGATTGTTAAGCATAACTTGGGTTCTAAAATCATGCCTAAGGGATCACCAATGGTGATTTTAGAAAACCCACACAGAGTATGTGTTTAGTCAATATTCTGAATTGTACTTAATTCGATACTTTCAATAACACAAATCTAAAATTCTAAATCGTATTTCAAGATAACTTGATTTCATAAACATGATAATTCTGACATCATAATAACATATCATTTCATGAAGATAATTCATAATAAGCTCAACATCTTTCAATAAAATACAATTGGGTTTCTAGAAGCATAATTTTAGATGATGAAATCATGAAAACATAGTAATTTCATCAACCCATTTTTCATGTCTAACAATTTGGTAAACTTGCTAAATTTCATATTTTCCAATAAATATTTTTAGGAGTATACAAGCATTTTCATGGCATACAACAGATAAATCATGGTCTTATTATTTTCTAAAATATGTTTTTCATGCTATAATTAAAAATCATAGTTTTACTAGCTTGGTATAACATGTAAAATCATGCTCTATATACATTTTCACATCTAAATTCATGTTTAGCAATCATTATGTTTAAAACATATTCATAATGATTGAAAGTAAGGTCATGAGTTCAAATCCACTCTCTATTTGGACCTGGAAGTGCGTGATTACAATCCACTTGACCTTGAAAACTAGGAATGATACCAACAATTGCTATAGAATCACAAAAACCCATGAGATTCTCAATATCATGATAAGACAGATTTTGGGGAAGGAAAATCATGCTAAATTTGCACATGAGGGAGCCCTAACTTTATACATGAAAGAACATAGAAGAAATTGACAAAAAAAAAAAAAACATAAAAACAACTTACTTAATGATTAGGGAGGAGGAATGAGGCATGGAGTTGAGTGAGAGGGGAAGGAAACCTCCTTGGGATGTTAGGGTTTGGTTTTGCAGGTGAAAGATTGAGTATGGGTATACATATAGAGAAAGGTGGCTGTTTAATGAAAATGTGTCATTTTGGATTTATCAGCATCGGAGGTCCTCGGTGCAGAGAGCAGGGCTCGCTACAGCAAACCCTAAACCCTAAACCCGAAACCCTTAATATCATCCCTAATTTTTACTTCAAAGTTAGAATGTGTGTATTTCTTCCCAAACTTGTATTATACCCCATAAAATCTATCTTATTTCTTGCTAAATTGCACAAAAATGTAGTCAGGATACAATTTAGGTCGTCTCATGTAGAAGTGTTTCTAGTTAATTGAGAAAATTAGGGGTTGTTTGAAATTGTTATGAGAATAAAAATTGATAGAGAAAATTATACGAGAAGAATTACCTGCACAAGGAGTCCTTCAGATTAAGAATTGTTTAATGATTGGTTTAAAGGATTAATTCATGGTAGTGGTTACTTTCATTGATTATGTTATCACACAACAATGATACAATTCTAGTTAGCAGTCACACAATTACACTCCCACTAAGGGATTGACTAATGCATGCACTAGTAACCCATAATCCTGGTTCTATGAGCCTATGTGTAATACCTGGTGTATATGTGTCAGTAGATAAGCTTTGTATGGTCCTTGGGTCCCCCGAGACCCACATTTGCTATCCATGGCTAGGAATTTAATTGACATGTTGCCGTTAGACCTTACTATCCACGGCTGGGGATGAGATTTCACAGCTGGGGATGAGTTTCAACAAAATGTTACTGTTGGACCTTGTTGTCCATGGCTGGGGATGTAATTACATGGCTGAGGATGATATTCCACGATTAGGGATATAATTCCATAACTGGGGATGAGTTTTAGCAAAATGTTGCTGTTGGACCTTACTGTCCACAACTGGGGATGTAATTCCATGGCTGGGGATGAGAATCCATAGCTGGGGTCATAAGTGCACAGTACACAGGGCGAAGCACCCTTGAAACGCGAACGAACGTGGTTGGGGATGAGATTCCACGACTAGGGATGTAATCCCATGGCTGGGGATGAGTTTTCACGGCTGGAGTCATAAGTGCACAGTGTTGCCCAATATTTTGAATTATGATATTAGATATATTAAGTATATTAAAAATATGTTAGTTAATAAATGGATTTAGAACTTCAGTTTATGGTACCAAGAGATACAAAATTCAGTTGATTCTTAGCAACTGCCAAATACATATTCTGTGGGCTTGAAATTGGAACGCCTACAAATGGTGAACCCTTGGGCTCTATTTTTACAGCCATAGTTATGCTAAAGTGAGGTTGTTAGAGTTATATGAGTCCAAAACTCTCAGAGTACTAAGAATTTAAGAGTTTTAAGATTTCAGTTAGGGGCTCTTGCTCGCCAGGGACTGAGCCTCTACCTTTGGGTTATGGTTTGTGTTAAACTAGTTTAGTTGGTAGAGATAAAGAGACAGACTGTGAGTTAACGGCAATTATTCCATTAACCTTGGTATACCAAGGCTTGCCAAGGGCAACATTATGCTATTCAAATTAGTCTGCCAGGGACGTGGTTCGCCAGGGACGTGGTTTGCAAGGGACCATTAAGACTATAAACAGAAGCTCTTGTCCGGTAGGGACTAAGTAACACTTTACAATTAGGATTTTATAGTTTTATTATTATTATTATATATTTATTTATTTTATTTAGCATACTGTTTCCTGATGATCTGCCGCACCCTCAGTCAAAAAGATTCCTTGATTGATTATGAGATAGAATGATTATTGTAAATTTATAGAATGAAAAGTGTTTTTCTCAGCTAGCTATATATTTAAATATCAATTGGTTTATGATTGCTGTATTTATATCATTTATGATATATTCTTGGTTATCCCATGTGGGTGATGGGTGATGGGTGAGAGCTGACTCACTAAGTCCATTGACTCACCCTTCTCCCTTCCTCCCATAGTTATAGATTCAGAGGTGATTCAGATTCCGATTGCACAGGCACTGTTATTCCAGTGGTGAGTCTTACTTGGGAGTAAAGCTTAGTTTAGAGTTTTGTTAGAGTAGAGTACTCCAGTAGATGTGCAGGTAGGATCCAACCATGCATTTATTTTCAGATTATGTATTTAATTTAAGAGATTGAAATATTTATGTATATGTTCTCACAGTCCAAGTATGCAATTGAAATGTAAATAACGGATAAACATTTATGTGATGAACTAGAGATATAATTGTAATTCAGTTTTCAGAGATTAAAATTGTTGAATACTTTCAGTTTTATGAAATTAAATGATATTTTAATTAGCGAAAATGCTAGATATTTCAAAGAGATCATATTTTAATAATTATATTTATTGATAAATTGAGCATTTAGAGAGACACATCACCCAATAGGCTTAAATGTGATGGGATTCCTCACGTGCCAATCACACTCCCAAGTCAGGTCGTGACATTATGCTAGTTTAATTACCAGTTATGTCAACCTAATCTCCCAACGAAGTTAATTTCAATCCCTTACCAAATGGATGTAATTTAATCAATTGACCAAATACCCCAATGAAATCCTAATTATGGATGCAACTCACAATATGAATGAGCCCACAATTAGGTAACTCTCAGAAACATGATTGCAATAACTCACAATCAATATTAAAGACAAATAAATAAGAAAGAAGAAAAACTAATCACAAATTGTATTAAAATTGGAACATCAAACACAATTCTCAATCCTCAGTTATCCTTGTGCAAGGTAAAGAAAATTGCTCCTTCATAGGTAGAGGATCACAATTAATGTAATGAAAGTTATGATCTAATCTCGAACAGGAGTCAAACAAGGATTGGAAGCTCCCAAAACCGAGAAAGAGAGAGAGAGAGAGAGTCAAGAGATGAAGAGAGAAGAAGCAGAAATAGAGAGATCTTGACGGAATTCCTAAAAAAAATAATAATTCTAAGGAGTCTTTAATGTTTAACCTATCACTATTTATAATGCAACAAAAAATACATAAAAAACATGGTCCACTAGGCTTAAATTTGAGCTTCGCTAACGCTATGTTCCACCTACACATGACCGCTATGGTATAGCAATCCTTGCTATTTTTGCTTATTTGTTATTGCTGTTATTGACTCTGGGGCAGTCTTACCTTCTCGCACTGGAAGTACGTCCCTCTGTCACCACCATGGAGGTCCTAGTTTTGCCGTGCTCCATGGATTGCCTCCCTGTTAACCACTGGGGTAGTCATAGACTGTTATGGGAGTTGCTCTAAACCCACATTTTGGTCAAAGTGTTCCAAACTCCTTTGTAGGCCTTTATGTACCAATGTGAGGAGCCCCTGCAACTACACAACACACACTACAAGAAATGGGCGGCATACCGTTGCATTTACTGATCAGTTTTTTGACGTGTATGATTTATACCAACGGGTGTACCAATGGTTACGGGGACATCGGTTCCAAGGCCGTCGATGAACATTACTGACGATAACAAAAAAACTCGTTGGTTATTTTCGACGTGTGTACCAACGGGTGTTAAGATATTTAGCCGTCAACACAATTAGATAAAAGGCATCACGATGGCCGTCAAAGAAATATTTATACCGATGGGTTTATTTAATTATACCGACGGATATTTAAATAAATAAAATAATTTTTTAATCATTTACCAATAGGTTTACCAACTGATTTTTTATTTATGAAAAAATTATTTAAAAATATTAATTATCATCGACGGTCATAACCGTCGGTAAAAATTAATTTTTTAAATTAATTAATTTATATAATAACCTAGTTATCAATTAAATTGATATTAAATAAGAAAATAATAAAATGAATAAATTAAATTGATTACATAAAATAGCAAATTATGATAATAAAATATATACAAATTACAATAAATGTAAAAAAAATCCAGAATTGAGAAAAAATGAAACTAAAAAAAAACTAGCTGAACTCCTGGGCGTCGGCATCATCAGCGGTGTCGGTGGCGTCATCATCACCATTTTTCGTCATCTGCGCCATTCAACTATGGGTGGCCCTCAGAGAAGGATGGGAGTGGGATATGGGGGAGTGGGGTCTGGGGAAGCATCTTGCCGGAGCTAGAGGATCTCGAAGCCTGCATGTCCCGAAAGGAGGTCATCACTTCTGTAGTGATATTTCATTGCATTTTCTAGAACTAAGCCTTCTCTTTCTTTGCTTTCTCCTGCTGCTGCCACTCCAAGGAGAGCTTAAACTCTCGAATCTCTCTCAGTTCCTGCTCCACAGCTTGCTGCTCCTGGATTTGTTGAAGGAGTTGTGCCTGCTATTGCTAGATCAAATGTTCCTACTACTGCAGCTCTTGGTTGACGGCATACACACACTACCTCATGGTATCATCCCTAGTAGTTGATCCAATGGCAGAGGATAGGGATCTACTCTTAGGGTAGTAGCCCATCCCATATATGCGGCCCTTGTAACGGCCGCCAACCACCTGGGCGCAGACATCCTCCTCGTTTGAAAGAGGAGGAATGTCAGCATTAGGCCCAGCTGAGTCATCTAGGTTTGGCACTAGGTCCGTGCCTGCTCCCAGAGGTTTGTAAACTCGCGTTGTTAAGGAAAAAAGATAAAACACATTGTAAGTAATAATTATGACATAAATGAAAATAATAATAAAAATTAAGTAAAGATATATCTAAATTCAAACTTACATAGGTCGCCTCGGAGTGGGGGTCTACCTAGACTTTTCTAGACTCCCCTCTTTACTTACCCTTTTGGGTGTAAGTCTCTTGAAACAACTCGCCCTGTGTCGGAGGGCGGCTCAACTCCGTTGCCTGCACAAATAAGCACTATAAAGTCATGAAAATATAGTATTTGCCACAATTTAAATATAGTAAATGTTATTATAAAATGTAGAAAGATTAAAGAATTACCAAACGCTTGTAGGTTCCTTCTTAGGTGCTTTACCCACCTGTTTATAGCGACTCGCCTTTCTGTGAGGCTCGATTTGTCTTTCCCTTATCTGCCATATCCTTGAAGGTCGGGTTGCTGGCCTAGTGGCGTTGGAGCTCGCTTAGGGTGGCACCATTCATCCATGAGTTGTTCATGTGTCCTTTACGGACATCCTGAAACATATCCCGCAGTCGCTTGGAGGACTTAATCCTCCAAGCCCTCTTTATTGCGGGCTCATCCTCAGGCTGAATATAGAAGGACCTTTGTCTATAAATTCACAGCACATAATTTATTATATATAAGTATATAATTAAAATATATAAACATATATTTTAAAAAAATGAATGAATAATATAATTAATTACCTTCCACTCAGTCCACCACGACTCCTTGACATCTGCTGGGATGTCAGTTCATGTGGGCCATGGATGGCTATACAAACTCTGTATAACCTCTTTGATTCTGCGGTGAGCTGCCACAAATGGATGAAAAATATTACATAGATAAAATAAATAAACAAACAATCAAAATATTTTAAATATCATAAGCAATGTAGAATTATAATGTAATAAAAAACATGTTTCAACTTACTTATCTCTACCATTCGGCCTAATCAGACAGACGGGTCTACCATTAGGTCCAAGTGGCCTGCCATCTGGGGGCCATCCGCCTCCCGTCCTTGTGACCCAATGGGGAAGGAGGAGTCTGGTTGGATACAGGGCTGGGAGTCAGGGCAGTGATAGGGCTAGAGGAAAGGTTGCTGATGCAAGTGGGCTGGGGGTGTGAATATGTGGGAGGTGGGGGCCTGGTATACCTAGGAGTGGGCATCACCCTGAAGCATAGGGTGCACACTGACCTTTCGAAGTTAGCCTCTGTCTCTACCAGCTATACTGAAACAATTAAAAGTAGTCCACAAAAAGAGTTTAATTAAATCAGGAAATTTCAAATAATTTCATAATAATATTGCATATAATATTGAACACCTTAGTTGATCAGGGGAAGTTTGTCTCCTGACTTTCTATAGCAATCTGCACCATTCTTTTATATCCATCTACAACTATGTTCACTCAATAGCAATGTGGTTTGTGGCTTTGACTATGGCAATATCCAAATACTAACAATAGCAAGAACCAATCAAATAGCCCCACATAAGAAAGGGGGAAAAAAAGGACCCATCAAAGAAATAGCACCAATAAAAGATAGAAAAAATCAGGATAGAAATTCAAATTCAAAGTCCCAAAAAAAAAAAAAAATAGGACATCACATTCACATCAAAGTCGAACAAAAACAATAATCATTTAACCTGAACACATCACATTCAGGACAAAAAAAAAAATCAAAGACCCAAAAAAAAACAAGAAGATCAAACCAGTAAGTATTCTCAAAGACCCCAAAAAATAGGGACATAAAATCAAAGAAAGGTTGAAAAGCAGTAGATCATAAAGACCCCAAACCAGTTCTTGCATTATGAAATTTGAAACACCCACAAAAATAAAAACAATATTAGAAAGTTGAAACTATTACCTCGCAGATCACAGCACCATCGTCCTTCGGTGGCTGTTCGTCACCAACTCCGTTGGTTCACCTTCACCGTCATGCTTCTTCAATTCGTGAGAGTGGAAGCTCCTTTGGTTCACCTTCTCCATCGTGAGAGAAGAAGGTGTGACATGGCAAGAGTGAAAAGGGTTTGTTTTGACAAGAAGATCTCTCTCTTAGTTTGCTTCTTCAACATTGTTTTCGCACTCTTTTGCCTTCACTTTCTCTCTATGCTTCTCTCTCGGGCGTGTGAGGCAATGAAAGATTTGGGGTTGTGCAGCTGTGAATAAGTGACTGAGTGTGTGAGTGTGAAAGGGGTGGAAGAGTAAAGCAAAACTAGGTTAGTGTAGGTGAGTTTAAAATATTTTTTGCTAGAAAAATAAATAAAAATATAATGGTAAATAACGGCGGTTGTTAACGGCCATAATTTACCTAAAGTGGTCATTTTTTTCATTAAAATTATGGCGGTTAGTAAAATCGTCATAATTTATGGCACATGTAGCGGTTTTAAACAACTGCCCTAATTTAATTGCCATTTTTTCACTGAAATTATGGTGGTTTTGAAGAACCGCCCTAATTTACATTTTTTTTCGTAGTGTTCAAACTTGGCACACTTATTAGTGCAGCTCGCTAATCAAAAAAACTTTGGCTTTGATTTCTTTTGGACTTAATGCTCAACATTCGAACTGCTAATGGCAATTCAAATTGAACACAATCCTCCCATAAAGGTTGATTGGCAACTTCTAGGAGATTATAAAACTGAGCAACATCTTGGTTTGTCTCCTCGACTGAAGTTTGTGAATAATGAGTAGCAAATTCAGGACCAGCAGCATCAAACACCATCTCTTGATGCCTAAGCAGGTTATCCTCCCATAACACATTATGTAACACCCTAATAAGTTCGAACCATGCTTAAGCCATGTTTCATTCTTATTAGTTATTACCTTTTTACTTTGCGATCCTTTTACTCAATTTAAATTAATGTTGTAGAAAATAGTGGGAAAATTTTTCTTTTTGAAACCACATATTCGAAAATAAAGCCTGCAGTGTGAAATAGAAATAAAGTTAATTAAGTGGAACTATTTGTCGATGAAACCCTTTATCGATATGAATACTAATAATAACAACGGCATTTGCATTAATCATAGCACAATACATAGATAGGTCTGGAGGGGTCAGGTATTCCCGCCCTTAGTACAGTACATATCAAATGAACAATAAAAAGAACTACAACTAATACATGTCACTTTCTTAATACAATCCGAATACAATTACAGAAAAACTAGCAAACATAACTAGCTAAGAGAAAATAACATCAGCAGCAGCACAGCGGGTGACTCCAGGGCTCAGATAGTGTGATGGGTGTGAAAAGGGCTCCTAACAATTGGACGCTCGGTATGAGGGAGGGCACGAGCCCTCTGAGCAGGTGCTCCACCGACTACGGGGTGACTAGAGGCATCACTGTGTAGATAGTAGTAAAAAATGGAGATCACGTCAGGAACAGGTCCTGACTCATCATACGGCATCTCCCAATTCTGCTAACCATCGATCTCGAAGTCATCATGCCAATCTTCAAAGTCCTCCCCCATCAGGTCCTTCTCCATCACATCCTCTTTGACCTCCATGGGGTCTTCCTCTGGGTCCTCCTCATTATTAGCATCGTACTGAATAGGCTCGGGAAGAATCACCTGAAGAGGTTCTACATTCAAAGGTTCCTCCAGGATCTCAATTTCGGAATCGGACGATAGCTCCACCATTGGTATGTGGCGGGGTGGAGCCTCAAGGATCTGCACGTCGGAGTCAGAAGAGTCGGAGATGATGCGAGGCCTACTAAGTGAGTTTCGGTAACTCCGTGTTCTACTACTGGGGCCACCACGGTAGTATGAACTCCTCGGGAACGTGCCCCTATTACTCGGGGTCCAATCAAAATCCGAATCAGAGGAGTGGCGGGCGCGTACCATCGTCGGTCGAAGGCGGATCTAGAGATGACACGGTTGAAAGTGTGAGAAATAAAGAATTTCTCAGTAGAGGATTTTTATCTTATATTAGTGCCATCATGTACATCCCTAGTCACTTCGGGTTTATTAATGAAAACATGGACATTTATAGGTTGTATTATGCATTAATTTTGAAATTATTCATACTCCAAAGTGAGGTGTCTTTTAAGATCTTTCATTAACAGGGATAATAAATAATGCAGACAGATAACATAATCATGGCAATTATCACAATATTAAATATTAGACTCTTAACAAATGAATGCATTCTTAACTTGCTTCGGTCCTTCACTCACTGAGTGCACCAACACCAATGTCTTAAAACACCTCCATGGGTAATGAGCTCATACAGTGGCCGTCGCCACAAACTTGATTCCGTGAGAAATCTCAACGGACGGGGTGAGGGGTTAAGCAGTGAGCTTCTCCCATTTATCATATCGTATGAATCATGAATGTGCATGTATCATTATATAATAAGTCATGTCATGTTGGAGCATTTATCTCATCCATTTGCATCAATACATGCCACCACATATGATATCACAAAATTTCATCTCATCACATTTACAGCATCCAAGCATATAGCAAATCAATTTCCATTCATGAGCATCTACTGCATTTTAGTACATACAAGGTCATAGATCAAGGTCATACACTATGTGTAACTCAATGTTATTAAGTCTTATGTAATTGGAACATATTTCATGAATTATGTGTTAAGTCTTTCCTAGTCTCTTATGAGTGAGAAAATTGTTATTTCTGTATAAGCTTAGGTGTATATATATTTATTATGTTTATTTCAATTGAATAAGTATTAAATATTATCCTTTAAACTTCTGGAAATTAGTGAATTTTCGGAATTGCCTTATTAGTACTATATTTGTATCTAAGAGTCTTACAGCTTGTTTCTAATTCTGGCATATCTGCTTCAAAAATTCATATCTTTCACTATACTCATTATTTAAAGGAACTGAGCACATTCCGAATTCCTAACTCAATAAGCTTTCTCTGAATATATAGTTTGCAGAAATATTCCAAGTGAAATGTCTTTTATACCCTTACAAAGTTAGGTTATTCCAGCAGCATCCAGAAATCCGAAACGCGACTTGCGTCCTGATTCTGTAAGTACATGGTTCGTTCCAGCTTATCAATTTTATATTTATGTGTTCCTTAATGTCTTAGCTTTCCAACAAAACAGAGTTTACACGTTTTGCATTTTTGTAGAAAGAGGAAAGTTTATTTTAGTGACCAGTGGTCGGACAGAACTTCCAGTATAGAGACTGAACTTTGAAAAATTATAGCTTTCTTTAGGAAATGTGTTTTGGCGTGATTTCTTTTGGAGAGTTTTCCTTAAAGGGTTAAATCTCAGATATAATTTTTACAGAGGCTCATAAATTAAGGGCAGCAACTGTGACACACTTTAGAAATACGGGTTCAGTCAGAAACAGTTTTATCAGCATCATTTTATGTGAAGCTTACTTCTCTATGATTCAAAACATGCATTCCCTCTCAATTCAACATGACCAGCACGAAAACACCTCATTAACAAGAAAATGAACATTCTAATACATCCCCTAGAGCATGTACTACAGGGAGGAAAAATAGCACAACCAGTAAAGAGGATATATGCACCAGTTTCAGGATTTTAAAACAGCATGTATCAAGACTTGAAACCCCTAGATTCTAAAGATAAGAATCGCCTACCAAGAAGATGTATAGGATTCAATGAGTCCTTCCAACCCCAATGGAATTCTCGAACAAACAGAAAAAATTAAAAGAGTAGAAGAGAAATCTTGGCTTGATCTTGACACAAGTTCTGAATGCTTGCTGGAAGTGAAGGCTATGTGTGTGCTTGGATGTGTTTGCAAGGGTTTAAGGTTGTCAAATGTGGTAATCTGTTTAGGCAGAAGGAGGCAGAATGAGGGCCTTAGAGTTGAAGATATGAGAGCATAAGGAAGAGTTTAGAGAAGGAAAACAAGAGAGTAAGACACTTGCAGACTAGGAGTGATGCTAGTGTCAACAAAGAACAAAATGAAACCAATGCACCCCTATTTATAAGCAACCTGGTCGTGAGATGTTAAGGGCTGTTTGGTGAGTTTTTAATCTCATAATTAGTTCATTTAGTTAGCTGATTGGTTGGAGTAAAGGAGACTTAGAACTTAGTTAGGCTTTCAAGTTGGTTTCTTTGCCAAAAACTCCAACACTTAAGGCTAGTTTTCAATCTAGTGACAAGTGGTCACTCACCCATCCATCAACCTTCAACAATACTCCAAGAAAACATGAAGTCAGCCCACATTTCTCCTGAATGGGTGCTGGAGTCTGCGCAGAAAGCAGAGAAGGAAAGGAGGGAAACCTCATGTTTCGACTTAATGTAGAACTAGGTGTTATCTTGTAGTTAATTTAGTTTTAGTGTAAGTTGTTTTGAAGAAACTTTGTGTGGGTAATTTCTATTATATGGTGGCTAAAAGGTGAGGTTATAAAAAGTTCCTTTGTGTTTAAAAGAGTTATTCTGTAAAGCAACTCATTACCTGCTGGGTATTTAGCTGTGCTTACCACTTTTAGTAATAAGCACTTTTTACCAGAAATAGTTTAATTCATCTGTTATAGATATTTTATTCTTTGTGTAGAATCTTTCATAGATTAATTATACTAACCCTCTCCTAGGTTACTAATTACTCTTCATCAGAGGTTAATCATATCCACTTTAGCTATTTTTGGTATAACTTAGTCTTAAGATAGTTATCTTTTACGGTAAATTATTGGTTAGGATTAATTATCATTATTTTGAGAATTCTATGTTAATTACTTTATTCTAAGCATGATTAAACCATTAAACCTCTATTATCTTAATTTAAATTACTTGATCACATTTTTATTGATTTCATATCATTATTTGGCTTCATTGTTGATCTAAGCATGCTTTAGTTGACTTTTACATGATTTTGTTGATTTTGATCAACTTTGACTTTTTATGGTTGACTTTGACTTCGTGGTTGACCTTTGACCATGATTTTTGACTTTGACCTTTAACCTTTGACCTTGATTCTTGTTGACTCTAGTCAACACTTAATCTTTTTATGTTGACTTGCCCTTGATCGGGTAAAAGTTCAACTGTTTTAAGCGAAGTTGCTCACGCGAGTCATTACCGAGCGATTCTTCACTTAGGATAAAAATGAGGATGTTACACATTACCCACACTGTGCTGAGTTACATTGATCCTACCAGAACTATTTCTAGTTTGAAACATACCCACTTGATTCCATGCATTAACTACCTCCCCATGCTTGATCCAAACTAATTAGTAAGGAGTGAATCCCCACTTCTACAAATGAACCTTTATTGTATCATCATCCAAATACTTCCTACATTTGCACATATTACATGGACACCGAACTTTTGTTTGATTAGTGAACTGTTGTGTTTTACATGCAACACTCATAAATTCTTCAACACCACTATAAAATTTTGGTTTAATTCCCCCTTCTATTAGGATGCAATCTATTGTCCATCAACGATCGATTTGAAAGTAATATTGTGCTTGTGATCAACCCTAGCCCCTACAATTTTGTAAAGATGTCAAGTTATTACTTTCAATACAAATTCAATTGCTATTTACATTTTTAGTCCAACTACTTTTAATCTTATTCCCTCAAGAAATATTCAGAACAAATTTTGACAATATCTCCTGTTAAATTACGAGCTTCCGTCGTTAGATATTTCTTTTAATTGGTCTTCATTTGGTCTTTAAGTTTTATTTATATTACTACTTTCAAACAAATCCAATTGGCTTTTAAGTTTTTTTAATACAATAATTACTTTTATTTAATCTTTTTTCCTGAAAAAATTTTAGGAAAATTTCAACAGCATCTTCCTTTAAATTCAGAGCTTTTATCGTCAGATATTTATTGTATTTAGTCTTTAAAACACATTCAATTGGTCTTTACGTTTTATTTAAATTATTTTTTTAGAAAAATTCAAATGGCTTTTAAGTTTTTCTTAATATAGTTACTTTTATTTAATCAATTATTCTAAACAAAAATTTTCACAAAATTTCAATAGCGTCTCCCCTCAATTTAGGAGTTTGCATCATCAGATATTTCTTTTTATTAGCCTTTAAAACACAATCATTTGGTCTTTAATTTTTATTAATACAATAATTACTTTTATTTAATCTTTTTTTTTCCAAAAAAATTTTTAGGAAAATTTCGAAAGCATCTTTCCTTAAATTAGGAGCTTCTGTCGTCAGATATTTATTGTATTTAGTCTTTAAAACACATTCAATTGGTCTTTAAGTTTTATTTAAATTTTTTTTAAAATAAATTCAAATGGATGTTAATTTTTTCTTAATATAGTACCTTTATTTAATCAATTAATCCTAATAAAAATTTTCACAAAATTTCGACAGCGTCTACCCTTAATTTAGGAGCTTCCGTCATCAGATATTTCTTTTTATTGGCCTTTAAATACATTCATTTGGTCTTTAAGTTTTTTTAAATTATTATTTTTAAACAAACTCAAGTGGCTTCTATGTTTTTTTTTTAAATATAGTTACTTTTATTTAATCTATTATTCCTAAGAAAAAAGTTAACAAAATTTCGACAGCATCTCTCTTTGAATTAAGAGCTTCTGTCATCAGGTATTTATTTGAGTTGGTCTTTACAATACATTCAATTGGGTTTTAAGTTTCATTTAAATTATTATTTTTGAACAAATTCAACTAGCTTTTACGTTTTCTTTTAAAATATAGTTACTTTTTTTAATACATTATTCATACAAAAATTTTAACAAAATGTCAACAACATATCCCTTTAAATTAGGAGTTTCCAAGGTTAGATATTTCAGTCAATTCAACAATTGTAGATATTATTGTAAAGATCAACAACAGAATAGATATAGTGAAACAGTTACATGTTAATAATTATATACAATTCACAGAATCCTAAGCATTGTTCTATTGTGCAACCCCTTATAACTCCATAACATGCATCCTACAATCTCCACAAACACAAAGAATCCCACAGTGAACAAATCAAACAAGTCGAGGAAGGACCTCTACGCCTTTCGCCCCAGTCATGCAATCCCCATTTCCTACAAATCTATCCTAGAAAACATAAGTCTCTATATATCATACATATATATTAAACCATTAAACGATATAAATAATAAGGATTTAGTTACAAACCTTTATAGCAGTAAAAAAATGAAAAATGTAGGAAAGCTCTCGGCGTCTAACGAACTCCAATCCTGAAAATCCAATATGATAAATTTAAACCAACACACTTATATACATAGAAAACATAAAACAACATAAAGAAAAAGAATGGACAACCAATCCTAAATCGATAATCACTGTCACCCTCAATCAAAAGTCCTACATTAACAAATTAATAACAATAATTACTCTCCAATGCAACAAAACACAACACTATGGGTATCTATAGACGAACGAAAAAAGTAAATAAAAAAAATAAACCGATTAACACTACTAGAAAAATGCAGGATACCGATGGGCGTGAAACCGTCAACAGTTACTAACAGTATCTTCAAAGGGTTGTCGCATATTAGGAAAAACTTATGATTATTTTGATGTGCACGACAAACCCACTAGTACCACCATTGGTAAATGCTAGCGCCAATACACTCCATATGGCATGCATAATGTCCGACGGTTTTATCAATGGGTATTTAACAATTTTTTTGACTATTTGTATTAAATATTACCGACAGTCAGACCGACATACGGGTGATGTTTATATACACCAACGGGTTCACCGATAGGTATTTATTACAATTATAATTATATTTATTAAGTATATTACCGACAGGTGTACCGATGGGTATTTGAAATTTCACACATTTTCTGTGCAAACTCACATTCCATCTGTACACTTGCCAGTAATTACCGTTTAGTAAAATGATGCGTTTCACCAAATGAGCACCCATTGGTATACCCGTCGGTAATCTATGGATATTTCACCATTATGATCCTTCTTCCTCCTCACTCTCTGAAAGTTGTATGTCTCTCTAAATCCTTTCTTTCTCTCTCCTCTAACTTTCACCGCCATCGACGTTTTTGCCTCCATTTGCCGCCGCTGGAGCTCCGTTCGAGAAATAGAGGCCACCATTACAATCTAGGGGCTTTGGTGAGCATTTTAATCAGTTGAATTTTTTGATTTGGTTTACTTTTTCTGTTCATTTATGGAGATCCATAGAATTGTGTTTTGTTGTAATGCGGAAGAATTATTATTGTTAATTTGTTAATGTAGGAGTTTTGATTGAGGGTGACAATGATTATCAATTTGGGATCGGTTGTCCATTCTTTTCTTTATGTTGTTTTATGTTTTCTATTTATACAAGTGTGTTGATTTAAATTTATCGTATTGGATTTTCAAGATTGGAGTTGGTTGGACGCCGAGAGCTTTCCTACATTTTGCATTTTTTTTACTACTATAGAGGTTAGTAACTAAATCCTTGTTATTTATATCATTTAATGGTTTAATATATGTATGATATATAGAGACTTATATTTTTTAGGATAGTGTTGTTGGAACTGGGGATTGCATGACTGGGGGGAAGGGCATAGAGGTTCTTCATCAACTTGTTTGATTTGTTTGCTATGAGATTCTGTGTTTGTGGATATTGCAGGATGCATGTTGTGGAGTTATAATGGGATGCACAATGGAACAATTTTTTAGGATTATGTGAATTGTATGCAATTATTAACATGCAATTGTTTCACTATATCTATACTATTGTTGATTTTTATAATAATATCTATAATTGTTGAATTGATTGAAATATCTAATGATGGAAGCTCCTAACTTAAGGGGAGATGCTGTCAAAATTTGTTTTGAATATATTTTTTGAGGGAATAAGATTAAAAGAAGTTGTACTAAAAGTTTCAATAGCAATTGAATTTGTATTTGAAAGAAATAACTTGAAATCTTTACAAAATTGCAAGTAGGGTCTAAGGTTAATCACAAGGGCAATATTACCTTCAAATCAATCATGGATGTACGATAGATTGCATCCTAATAGAGGGGGGATTAAACCAGAATTTTATAGTGGTGCTGAAGAATTTATGAGTATAACATGTAAAACTGAACAATTCATTAATGAAGCAAAAGTTAGGAGTCCATGTAATAACTGCAAATATAGAAAGTATTTGGATGATGATATAATAAGGGTTCATTTGTACAAGTGGGGATTCATGCCTGACTATTGGGTTTAGATCGAGCATGGGGAAGTAGTTAATGCATAGAATCAAGTGGGTATGTTTCAAACTAGAAGTAGTTCTAGTGGGATCAAAGTAACTCAGCACAACATGGGTAATGTCCTATGGGCGGATAACCTAGTTAGGAATCAAGAAATGGTGTTTGATGCTGCTAGTGCTGAATTTGGTCCTCGTTTTTCATAGCCTTCAGTTGAGGAGCCAAACCAAGGTGCTGCTTGGTTTTATAGTCTCCTAGAAGCTGCCAATCAACCTTTATGGGAGGATTGTGTGCACTCTGAATTGTAATTAATAGTTTGAATGTTGAGCATTAAGTCCAAAAGGAATCAAAGCCAACGTTCTTTTAATCAATGGGTTGCACTGATAAGTGAGCTAAGTCCGAACCTCGATGTAATTTCAACAGACTTTTATCAAGCTAAAAAAGTAGTTTCTAAACTTGGGTTGAAGGAAATAAAGATTGATTGCTGCTTGAAAGGTTGTATGCTTTATTATAAAGATGATATTTCATTGATTGAATGTAAGTTTTGCCAAGAGCCTTAGTTTAAACCCAAGAGATGTTCAAGTGGGAGGTATAAGGATGTCCCTCAGAAAAGAATACATTATCTTCCCTTAATCCCTAAACTCACGAGATTCTATGCGTCAATGAGGTCAACTTCTCATATGAGGAGTCATAGTGAAAATCAGAGGGATGATGGTACGATGATGCATCCATCGCACGGTGAGGCGAGGAAAAAGTTCAATCAACAATATCTTGATTTTGTTTGTGACCTCCGAAATGTTATATTGGACTCTATTAAGATGGATTTACTCCAAATAAGCAATTTAGCAAACCCTATTCCTGTTAGGCCATAGTTGTTATGCCCTATAATCTCCCTCCTGAAATGTGTATGAAAGATCTTTACCTGTTCTTAACATGTATAATCCTTGGCCCTGATAATCCAAAAGCTAAGATTGACGTGTATCTTCAACCCCTAGTTGATGAACTGAACAAGTTGTGGTGGTAGGGCGTTCTTACTTATGACATTTCAACAAAGCATAATTTCATGATGAGAGCTGCATTAATATGGACCATCAATGATTTTCCAGCTTATGCAGTGTTGTCTGGATGGATGACCCAAGGTAAATTAGCATGCCCGATTTGCATGGAACATACTAAAGCATTCACCTTGAAACATGGAGGAGACCTCTTGGTTTGATTACCATAGAAGGTTCTTAGATTCTGATCATGCATATAGGTGAAGTAGATACGGCTTTAAAAGTAATTGTGTTGAACCGGATGAGCATCTAGTTAGAATAAGTGGCCGTAAGACGTGGGATCAAGCTAAGGATTTCCCAAAAATAACAGAAGTTGGCTGTAACCATCACTGACATAAGGAAAATGGGAAAAGGAAAGGAAATTAATCCGTCCACAAAAAGGGGACATCTCATCATGTTCAATGAAGAACACATGCAGGAAATCTATGAAGAAAACTTCTGTCAAAGAACGATAGCTTCCGAAAAAAGGCTAAATAACTCCGTGCTAACTCAAGTACAAATACTCAGAGAAGTCTTTGTCTTCCAGGGGTGGGAGTATTTTCTGGATATTTCTTATAGGTTTTTCATGGAAGGGTAACCACCTTCTATGCCTTTTTGGGAAAAAATAGGAATACTATCAAAGCCACCATCAAAGACACCTACATGGAAGTTGAGCTCTCTGATTTGTCTATAATGGTGAGGGCGCCATCCATTAGGGTAAATTGTGTGGCTCATGATGGATAGTACAAATCACTTGGAGTAGGCAAAGAGGATGTTTCAAAATGCTTCACTAACTTAACAAAGTATCGGCTGAAAGACATCACAACCTCCATACTAAAATCACAGGCAAGAAAATTTTTTACCGTTATACAATTTACTATCCTTCCTAGACGAGGAAGTACTGATGTACTTTTAAAAATGGATAGTATGTTACTTTTCTATCTTCTAACCAAAAGAAAAGTAAACTTGCCTAGACTAGTAATGGACTACATGCTTGGTGCCATTTAGAAAGATAAAAGAAAAACTACAGGAGTACCCTATGGGATGTTGCTGACCAAAATCTTTCAACATGTCAAGTATCCTCTTGCTGAAAAGGTATTTGACTATCCCATGGGAATAGACTTCACTACAAATTCTTTCATAACCATAAAAAGGGCACACTCCATACCTGTAAAAACAAGCTTAAGGAAAACTAGTTCCCTGTCCAAGGAAACTAAAGATTCCCCTGCAAAAGAAGAAAGAAGAACTATGCTAATGAAAAAGGGAACAAAAAGAAAAGGTGCTCCCACTGAAAGCTATCCTGGGTCAGAAGAACTCATATATGAGAAAATTGTCTCCCGAGAATCCTCTTCAAAGTCGAAGCAAAAGAAGAACAAAAGGCAAGAACCAAAAAAATCCTAATAGTTCACACAAGTATCTGAAGTAAAGACTAAAAGTTCAGAAGACGATCAACCTCGAGGCAAACCCGACAAACTGCCTATCCTAAGGAAGATCACAAAATCAAAGCCCAAAAGTCTGCCGAAGAGAATGAGCTAAGCAGCACTTATCTTGAAGGATATGAGTGAAGCTCCACACACTGAAATCAAAGACAAAGACATTGAATCCTCAGAAGATGAAGAAGACGAAGAAAGGATTCTTATGGAACGGAGTATAGGGTATACCATAATTGGACCAAACAAAGTATTTTCTGGGATTTGCCACATTGGAAGAATAATTTGGTACGTCATTGTTTAGATGTCATGCATATTGACAAAAATGTGTTTGATAACATTATGAATATTGTATTGGACACAGATCGAACCAAAGACAACGATAAGGCAAGGCATGATCTGGTTGAGTATTGCACATGGTTTGATTTGCATTTACAAGATTTAAGAGATGGTCATTTCTATAAACCAAAGGCCAAATATGGTCTGAGTTCCAATTAGAAATGAGCTATTTGTCAATGGCTAAAGGAGTTGAGAATGGGTGATGGTTATGCTACTAACTTAAGTAGGTGCATCAATGTTGCATAGAGTAATCTTGTTGGCATGAAAAGCCACGATTGTCACATCTTCATGGAGTGTTTACTTCAAATTGCATTTATAGAGCTACCTGATATTGTCTGGAAGCCCGTAATCGAGCTGAGTCAGTATTTAAAGGATTTATGCTCTTTTACTCTTAGGGTTGATGATCTGCTTGTCATAGAAAAAAATATTCCCATAATTCTCTGCAAATTAGATAGAATTTTTCCTCCTGGGTTCTTTGACTCAATGGATAGGAATAGGTTAGGTAGCCTGCCAGGGGCTTGAGTAGGCCAGGCCTTTTTATTGTTTAAGCAGGTCGGGCTTTTCAAAAAGCCAGTTTAGTTAAAGAGGCCAAGCCTAGATTGTTTAGGAAGCCTATTAAGCCTAGTAGGCTGGCCTGTTAGTATATATACCTTATTATGTGTAAAATTATATGTAGTGGTGTGTAAGATTCAAACCCGGGTCCTCAACATTTTATAAAAAGTGCAAACCACTAAACTAACTTATTTGTTTGATAATATATTACATTCCTAATATATTTATATGAGTTTTCAAAACTAAACTAATTAAATAATTTTAAAATGAAAAATCAAAACACTCATTTCGTTTAGTTACATTACAGATCTCATTCATAATCACAAAGCAAATTTGCTCTTTTAGAAACCCTCCTTCCAAATTCATCATACTCACACTCACAGTCACTGTCACTCACACTCCCTCCATCGGACCATCGCACAACCTTTGTCATCCTCTTATCCGCCCGCCACCGTAAACACCCAGCCCCACCGTCGCATACCCTTCGCTAGTCTTCTCATCCGTCACGCCAGTACCAGATTTGCTCTTCACCGGCCACCACAAACACTCAGCGCCACCCGCGACTAGAAGCCCAAGCCCTACCCACCATCATTGTTCGCCCTACTAGAACTCGCACAACCACCTCCCTATGGACAGCCCGTCATGTAACGCCCCGATTTTCATGCTGTGTAAGATTACCAAAATGCCCCTAGGTAAATTTTACACGAGATTTGAGGATGAGAAATCTTTAATAAGGAATTTTAACATTAGAACAACATTATATGAGGTTTGAATAGCAATCTGTGCGAAAAATCACAAATCTCGATTTTTCTGTGTTCAAATGACCAAAATGCCCCTGAGGTCGTTTTGCCCCGAAAATCAAAGATAACCAATTCCGGTTATCCTCAAGGGGTTAATTTTATATTTGAAGGGGATTATTTGTGTTATGATGATATCATGGTAAAAATCTCAATTCCAGATTTTTACTGTACGTAAAATTACCGAATTACCCCTGCGGTAATTTAGTGTGAAATTAAGCAATCCTTGAACCTAGTTATCACCTGAGAAGTTCAAAAATGTTTATTTCAAGTATGACTTGATATCTAGAAATGTTCAGGCAATTCTAGAAAGTTTTTATGTGAAATTACCTTTTTACCCCTAGTTGTGCTAAATAAGTTCACTTATGTAATTAAGGAAATGTTAAAGCTCTAATTGAACTCAGAATTGATTTTATTCATTAACCTTGAGTTAAAAATTAATTACCTAAGGTTAAAAATAATTACTTGAGGTTAAAAAATAATTACATAGGATGATTAGAGTTTAAGAAAGTTTTAGGAAAGTTAATTTCCTTTTGTGATTTCTAGAGCTCATAAAAATTAGTGATGCTAAGATCAAAGTTAAAAATTACGGTTTAGGTAAAATTTAGTATAGAACTTATGTTACAAATTTATTTTTTAACTCATTTAAAACTAACTTCATTTACTAGTGTATAATCATTCTTTTACTTCATTTTAATTTGTTCTAAACACTTAACCTTTTACCATTTTTACTAATCTATCAATTCCAAATCTTTTACCTAAGTAATTACACATCTAATACATGTAAAAGAACACCAAATCTGATCATAATGGACCAGAAACCACGGCCATAATGCTCCATGTGCACCATATTTTATTGCTTTTCCAACATAAAAACATATACAACAAAGACACCACACCTTAAGCTTTCTTTTGCATTGTTTTTGGTTATGTTTAATCAAAAGAAAACCCACCCATTTCAGCCATGATATGAGCAGCCAAGATGTCTCCCACATGCATCATATTTTAGCATTTCCATCCATTATACATGTGCAAAATCATTACAATACCATATGCTTTCTTTTTCTAAAGTTTTCTTTAACAAAAAATGAAATAAACCCTCCATTTTCCAGCCCATATGTCACGGCCAAACAAGCTCCATGAGGCTATAAATACATGCTCTTTCATTGCTAAAATGTTCACACAAACACTCTTGGCCTTAGCATTTTCTTACTTGATAGTTTTCTTACTCAAAGTGTGCTCAAAGTTCTCTAATTCTCTCAAGACTTCAAGCTTTCTTTTTCTTCCTCATTCTCACTTAAGAGACTTCATTTCCAACCTTTAACCAAGCTCTAAACCTCAAGCATACATATTCCAATCATAAACCAACTCCTAAACATTTAAACTTTCCATTTCCAAGCACTAGAACACAAGAAAATCCATCCTCCACTCCAACCTTCTTGGCCGAAATATCACAAGCATTAGGACCATATTTTTGGTTCTTGGTTGATCATAGAAGATCAAGCTTTCTTTAATAATCAAGAAATAACTTGGTAGGGACTTTATTTCATATTCTTTCTCATGTTCTTCTTCTTTAAATCCTTGAATTTTTATGATGACCATGGCTTGATAACAAATTTAAGAAATAAGGTTCTTGGAGCCTTGGTAATAAAGGACTCTAATGATTACTAATGTTTAAGATCTATTAGAAATAAGAATTTAATCTTGTAAAGGTTTTGAGCTTTAAGTAAACAAGATATAAAATGGACTTGCACTCATGTTTAAATTTCAAGCTCTTGCATCTCATGTTTATGTTTCAATGTCTTGCATATCATATTTATTTATAAGTCATCACCTTAAATTTAGAAGATTAATGAAGTGGATTTGCATTGTCATCTTTAATTTTCAAGTCTTGCATATCATATTTATTTCAAGTCATCACTAAAGTTTAAAGATTTAATAATGAATTTGCATCTCATGTTTATATTTCAAGCCTTGCACCTCATATTTATATTTTCAAGTTATCACCTTATAATGTTAAAGATTAAAAATGAGGTTGCATAGCATGTTTACTTTTGGTCATCACTTAAGATCTTAAAGCTCAAAAACTTGTTCTTGGATCTTAAATAAAAATTTCAACCCATGGCCACCCCCATGGATATATATTTTCGGCCATGATATGATGGAGAGGTTAAGATAACTTTTATTTCATTTTATAGCTCAATCTTGTGTTGTTGGAATTTTTGTGAGTTGTACTTTAGAAGTTTTACAAGTCTTGAAACTTAAAAGATAGTATAAATAGCATTTTTATGAGCAAAAAGATTTATTATTTAACCTTGTGATTTACTCTCTGTTTGGTATTAATATTTGGTCATGCTAAGTGGTAAAAACTATTTTAAGTGTTTCCTAAGTCTCAAATCAAGTAACAAGGAAAACTAATATTTAGAATGAATCAAAAATTGAATTTTAGAAAGCTTTAGAAAAATAATTTTCTAGTACTATTCATTACTGTTTAGGTACTGTTCATCACTGTAGGGTACTGTTCATGGGTATAATAATCATTAATAATTGTTGTAAAAAGTATTTTTGGTATCTTAGATGTATAAAAGAATAATTACAAGTTCTAGTTTGGGCCATTTTGCAAAATATAGAAAGTTGTGTTTTGAACTATCAATTATGTGATTTCAGCCAAATGACTTTAATTTGAGTTATTAATGATGTTAAATGTATCCATGTATTCAAAATACCATTTATGATGTTTAGAAAAAGTTTTAGAAGTTTCGGTAATTGTTAAGAGTGAAAAATAAGTGATTTTGCACTTTGACCCCTAAAGTGTAGCAAAATTTGTTCTATGACCAATGATGATTTTTATGATGAACTTAGGTGAATTATAAGTGTTATGAGTCTCTTAAAAGTATAGAAAAATTTTGATGATCATTTGCTTGAGGAGATATGTTAAAAAGAAAAATTACGTTTTGACCCGTAACTTTGAGAAATTGCAATTTTGACCCTCTTTTGGGCTCAAGTGTAAATATTAATAACTTGAGGAGATTAGCATAGATCTATATCTTATGGAAGCCATATTCATGTGTTTTAGTTTATGACTTGTGATATTAGTGTTATGTTACTAATTAATGATTATGGATGCTTACTACTTGTTTTATGCAATTGGCGATCATTAATATATGGCATTTATCCTGTTAAGTATGTTCACTTTCATGAGATATTCGATATTAGAATGCTTATATAAATGTATATATGCATACTTATATGATCAATTACTTGATGAATTGTAGCATGCTATGTGTATGATTGATTAATTTAGATGCATATTTAAGAGTTCTATAAGCATGATATATTAAAGGATAAGCTATGATTATATGTTCGTGCTTGCATCTATGAATAACATACTAAGATAGAAGGTGACATAAGACATATGGAAATGATCCTCTAGACTCCCCGAATTAAAGGTTATGAGAGGTGATCCAATGGGGTAATCCTCTAGACTCCCTGAATTAAAGGTTATAAGAGGAGATTCAATAAGGACCCTTTAGACTCCAGGAATTAATGGTTATGAAAGGTGTTCCTAAACCCCCTAACCCGTACTCTAGGAGTCGGGAATTAACTTATCGAGAGGATAAGTGTATACTAGTGACTACTAGTGAGGTATGAGCTCATAACCTAGAACTCTCAAGAGGAGAGAAATTATAGGGTGGTTTCCCCAAGGAAAAAGATTGAGAAATTTAAGTCACCTAAAAAGCATATCAGGGAAAATTTATGTTAAAGGAATTTATGTTCTTTATGTATGATGCATTTATAGAATCTCTTATGTTATAATGTATATGGCATTGACATGCATACATAATAATAGTATGATGCATCCATGACATCAAGATTCATGCTAAAAGACACGGGCCTCGGCTAATGGTATTTGGAACTTAATGAATGAATCTTATATATGCCCACATTTTTTCATAATGAAACCCGAGGTTCCTGGGGACGATGATGATGACACACATGTTAGGAGGCGATTACCCTATTGAGATTCTTTTATAAGATTCTCACTCCCTCTTTATTTCTTTCCATCTCGTCTTCAGAGGTAGATGGCGACGTTCGTGATTTAAGTTGATGCCATTCGTGTTCTACTTGTGAGATGTCTTGCTCCTCGTGATGAACCGACTCGTAGAATCCATTCTAGGCGCTTCGAGTAGGAAACGTGGGGGAAAAGTCTTATACTATTTTGTTAAGCTTTTATTTGCATAATAATTTCTGTTGGATTAATGTATTTGCTTTGACTATGACAGTGGTGTGTTGTAAGTTTTTAGATGTTCGATGAAGAACGATCATTATTTATAATGGTGTTATTATATTGATTGAGTGAGGTATTTCATAATTGTTGTTGACCTAATATTATTCCTTTGCTTTTATGTGTAAGATGGTTGATACAAATTAGTTAGTATGCGCGGCTCACGTTTTGTATTTAAAGAAAAAAAAAATTTACCCTATTTTTACTAAAGTATTTTCAAGGTTTAAGTTTAAGATTGGAACAAAAGAGTAATAATTAATAATTAACTTAAATACGTCCTAGGCATGTTGAGTTAAATATTAGGGTGTTACACGTCATATCTCTTGTCGCCGTTCACCCCACCAGATCTTGCGTTGTCCAAGGCCCACCATCATCATTTGCCCCACCAGAACTCGCTTTGCCACCACCATGCCTTCAGATCTAGCGTCACTGGACAGCTCGTCACCATCTCGTCCAACCTTCAAATCCCACCAGCACTGGACAGATCTCTCACAACCATCGCACAAGGCTGAGAGGTACTGTAGTGTAAATCTTAGTAAAATGCACACTAAGTTACTGATTTAGTGATTTTGGTTATTGATTCACAACCACCACATTTTGCTTGCTTTTATATTCAGATTATGGGTTTATTTAGGTTGAGTATAAATCGTTGTTTCCTTTTAGAGTTTGTTAGTTTGGATTTTGGGTTATTAATTAGGATTTTGATCTGTATATAGATTTTGCATGTCCTTGAGTATGTTATATGATGAATATGTTAATCAGATTGTTGTTTAGTTGTTTTATGCAAAATAAATAAATATTTGAACATGCTGTTAAAATAATCTATTAATAAAATGGTTGTTTAGTCTAGATTTTTTTTTTAATGACATACTTGTTCAATCAACTATATGACAGGTTTATTCAATGGCTTCTCTTGATGAGACAATGTCATCTGGTACACATCCCTTTCTCCCTCTCCCTGGCTCAATGAAAGCAGTAGACAAGAAGTCACATCAATGACACCAATAGATTCAAGCCAATCTTAAGATTCAAACTAACCTCAAGAAGATGATGCAAATTGTGCCATTAAGAAAAAAATGCAAAAGACATCAATTATTTGGAATGATTTAAAAGATATTGAAGTTTCTAAATGAGTGACAAAGGCTGTCTGCAATCACTGTAAGGGACAATTTGCTTACTCAGGGAAGGGGACTAGCACTAGCCATTTGAAAAGACATACAAAAAATTGCTTACAAAGGTGGCTACACATGGCCTCACAAAAGAAGCAGCCCCTTATTCCATTTCCACCTTCCAGTTTGGATCTTAATCATTTTTTGGCACCTGGAGTTAGATATACAAATGAAAAGATGAGAGAAATACTTGCTAGTTCAATCATGGTGCATGAGTACCTTTTAGCATTGTTGAGGATCAACTGTTGATGTGGGGCTTCTAATATGCGAATCCTAAGTTTAAGAAAGTTACTCGCAAAACAATTAGGAATGATTATTTGGCAATCTATGAGGCAAAGAAGAAAAGCTTGAAGGCCTTGTTGAAAAATGTGAGATATGTGGAAATCTAGTTACCAAGTAGCTGAATATACGGTTTTGACCGGTCATTTCATTGATGCGAGGTGGAATCTTCAGAAAAATGTCTTAAGCTTTGTGAAAGTGCCAGCACCTAAACGGGAAATTGATGTAGTTGATGCCATTTTCAAGTGTCTAAAAGCTTGGGGCATTGACAACAAGATGTTCTCTATGTCTATTGATAATGTTTTTTACAATGACTCATGCCTGAGGAATCTCAAGGACAACTTTCCACTAAGTAACAAATTAAGGCTTAATAGCAAGTTGTTTCATGTTAGATGCTGTGCACATATTCTGAATGTGTTGGTGCAAGATGGCCATGGACGAATTAAGGATATTATTCATAATATTTGTGAGAGTATCAAGTATATTAATTATAATGATTCCATGTTGAAGGCATTTTGTGATATAGTGGAGCAGAAGCACTTGAAAGAAAGAAAGCTCATCATTGATTATCCAACAAGGTGGAATTCTACCTACAAGATGCTAGCTATTGCCTTGAATTTTAAGATGGTATTTGAAGCTTATAAGGAAAGAGAGCCATATTATTCCTATAAGCCATCACAAGAGGATTGGAGGAAAGTAGAGAAGGTCTGCCAAGTCTTAAGGGTATTCAGTATGCCTACTAATGTCATCTCAGGTAGTGACTATCCAACTGAAAATTTATATCTACCTGAAGTTTGGAGGGTGAAAGAAGTGATTGAAAAAGAGGCAACGGATGACGACCACTTCATGAGAGATATGGCAGCCTCAATGAAAGCTAAGTTCGACAAATATTGGGGGGAGTGCAATATGCTAATGTCCATTACTCTTGTTTTGGATCCCAAGTTCAAATTTCATGTCATTGAATATTGTTTTCCCTTGATATATCAACCTGATTATGTGGCTAGAGAGAATGTGGATATGGTTATGACTTCATTGAATATGTTATCTGATGAGTATGTTAAATCATGGGAGGATAAGGGAATTGCTAGTGGCAGTGGTGAAGTTGATGATGATGGCATTGACAACATTAATCCTTCCAATGAGATTAGTGAAGTTGGTAGTGAAATCAGTGGAGCTGACAAATTTATGTGTTTTGTTCGTGACAAGCAGGCAATTCCCCTAATGAAATATAAGTTGGAGGTTTATCTTGGGGAGAATGTTCATATTCCTGACAAAAGCAATAACTCTTTCAATACTTTGGAATGGTGGAAAAGCAACAGCTTGAAATATACGATTTTGTCAAAGATGGCCGCTGACATTCTAGCCATCCTAATCTCAACAGTTGCATCTGAATCAACATTTAGTGTTGGAGGAAACATAATTGATGAGTTTTGTTTAAGATTGAATAAAGCATCCATTACATCCCTCATTTGTGGCGGGGATTGGCTACGTAACAAGTATAATTTGAAGAAGAAGCAAATGGTATGAATTTTATATACTACCATGTTATCTTTTCTAGTAGTTTTTAATTTATGGCACAATCTAACTATAAATAATTCCCTATTTTCAAGGCACTTGAGTTTGAAGAAGAGGAGGAGATCATTTGAAGATTTGATTTTTTGTTGGTTTGTTGGGTTTACTTGGTGAACCTTGTCGTTGAATTTTCTTTTTAAACTTTGGTTTAGTTGTATGGTTTGAATTTGCTTGAACTTTTAGTTGAATGTTTAATCTTGATGTGTTTGAAATTGGAATTTTATTAGATTTAATTTGATTATATGAAATTGAATGGTGAGCTTAATAGACCTTTTAAAAGAGTGTTAAAAGGCAAAGGCCTATTTAGGCCTACATGAAGGCCTAGGCCTTAAGGCCTATTATACAAATTGTAACAAATTTTTGAAAATAGGCTTTATAAGTAGGTTTCAAGCCAGGCCAGGCTGAAAATAAAACTTATAATAGGTAATAGGCCAAGTTTAGGCCTAGTGATCTTGTTGCAGGCCCGACCTATTTAGGGCGTGGCCTGGCCTAGCCTGGCCTATTCCTACCCCTATTGCCCATACATTTGGCATATGAAGCACAGCAGTGTGGACCGGCTCAATACAGGTGGATGTATCCATTTGAAAAGGGAAATAGAAGGGTTTAAAAGAACCGTGAAGAATAGGTCTCAAGTGGAATGATCAATATGTCAAGCTTATCTAGCAAAAGAAACTTCAAATTTCGACTCATTTTACTTTCAGCCACATGTTCAATCTAGGATTACTTGGGTCGGTCGTAATGACGATGGAGAAGAGTGTTCTATTCCACCAACTTTTTCTATAATCAATCAACTTGGTCAAGCTACTGGAAAGTGAGGACAAAGCATGTTGAAAAACTCGTGTTAGTTTGTGCAAACTGCCGTCACTCCATAAAGCAGCATGGGATGTTACATAAATTATGCTGAAACTAGGCACATGCCTAAATCAAGCATTCATATATATAGTATGTCACATTACCCAAGAAGTTTACATAAGGACTTAGTTCTCCATGTGCCCATCATATTTCCAACTCAAGTTATGACGGTAATACAATTCTTTTTCAATAAAAGTTGCATTGAAATAAATTTGGGTGAAAAGTTTGAATGATTAATAAGCAAAAAAGAGTATAATTTTTAGTGTAGAATTCTAAAGGTGTTGATTATAAGTAAAAATTAATTATTTTAATATTTTGTCAAACTAATCATATGTATCGAATATTGTAAAATATATAAAATTATTTCATAGTTTTTTAGTAATTTATTATAGAAAAGTATTATTTGTATACAATCTAAACTATACTGAACTAGAAAATATGAGTCAATACCTTGGCTCAAGCCACAAGAGCTCGAATATGGGCCTTAGAAATCGGCCAACCAGCGCCTTTTTCTCCCCTCAAAGATTTGGCCAAATTTAGTAGAGAATATCTCCTAAATCTCTAAATAGGATTTCTATCTATCTCATAATATCTTATCATTATCTTTAATACTAACCAAATCGCATGAATATCTCCTACATTTAAGGGAGATCATAATAGATTTATCACAGAGAAACCTTGCATTATATAAAGGGGCTATTGCCCCCAAGTATGACATAATCTCTATCACACAAATACCTTCTATTTCTTACGCACTCTCTAACTTGAGCATCGAAGTGTCTTTGCAAGTACCCAACCCCCCATTTCCATGGAGGTTGGAGTCACCTACATCCTTACCGCTACTTTTAGGTAAACAAGCCTACCTCGCAACCTCAAAAACCATTATCCATGGCTGACGCTTTCAACCAAAACAGCTGCCTAATAATCAACCTCCTCCTAACCTCGACCAGCTATATGAAGAAAATCGGCGTCTAGCTGGGCAGCTCCAAAAACTCCAAAAGAATATCAATCCCTAAGGGATGAAAATTCAAAAAAATCCCAAACGATGAACCACCACCCTTGGGAATACCGAACATGCCAACCATGATTTTGGTAATGGTAAACCCTCATACTCCAAATATCCCACCTACCAAGCCGAGTTTGAGGATGAACCCAAAACAATAGACTGATGCCCAATCTCAGAAAAACTCATGGCAACCAATTTGCCTTATAACTTCAGGCTCTCAACATCACCCTGCCCTTATGATGGAACAAGAGATCCCTAATTGTTCATTATGATTTTCATATCCATGATACTTATCAACAGGGTAACTTACAGAATCCTTTGCCTAACTTTCCGATCCTTTTTGGAAAAATTGATGCTACTTTGGTTCTCCACCCTACCTCCAAACTCCATCCATACATTTGAAGATCTTGCCAAATACTTCACCAATAGATTTGTATCCTCTAAGATTTACACCAAAACCTCGGATTCCCTAGAACATATTAAATAAGGATTCAATGAGTCCTTGAAAGCCTACCTAACATGATTCCAAGAGGAGGCATCACAAATCCCAATCTCAACCCAGTAGTAGAACTTCACCAAATCAGAATTGGCCTACGATCTAGACCTTTCAAGGAAAGCCTAGCAACCAATAGACCGAGGACCTTACATGAACACCGCAAAAATGCCCTTGGATATATCAGTGTCGAGGAACTCTGAGGTGCGGAGAAGAACAATCAGAAAGAAAATAAGGAAAGCTCGGGCCAGAAAAACAAGGATGGCAAGAAAAACAGAAGAAACAATTTCGAATACTCCGAGCCAAGATTCGCTACTTATACCCCACTCAATGCTCGAGAAAGTACAATATTGACAGAAATATTCAGTGCTAGACTCCTGAAACCAATAAAAGGAAATCCTCAACCAGGTCCAAAAGGCACAGATAAAAACAAACTGTGTAAGTATCATAGCTCCATAGGACGCTTAACTGATGAATGCAAAAGTCTGAAAAATATATTGAACGCATCATCCAACAAGGATACCTGAAGTAGTTCGTCAATGAGAAAAAGAAGAAAAAAGGAGAGGCCAAAGCCGAGAATGAAAATAAAGAAGAGGCAAGTGCCACAGCCCCTTAACATCTTCGGACAGCGAATCCCCACCAAAACACAAAACGCTTGAGAGGAGCAGCCGATCTTGCTCTCATGAAGAAACCAAAATTTGTGGTGTAATCGACCACATTGCTAGGGACTTCGCAGAAAGAGGCGAGACAAGCTCAACAAGCAAAAGATCACTCCGAGCGATCATGTCACTGGAATAAGCATCACATCCCTCAAGAGAAAATACCAAAAACCCGGTAATATCTTTCTCAGATTCTAATTACAAGGGAATTAATGAAAATTTACATGATTATGTCGTAATTTCCATCCTTCCTAGCAATTTTCTGGTCAGAAAAGTCCTAGTGGATTAGGAGAGTTCAACTGAAATCCTCTTTTACTCTACCTTCAAACAGATGCAGCTCTCTAAAAGCTCACTCCTCCCATACAACGATAAACAGGTCGGATTCACAGGAAATAGTGTAAAAGTACTCGGCTATGTGTGGCTCAGGACCATATTCGGCACAAAACCATTGACGAAAACAGTTGACCTCCAATATCCAGTCTTCGACGCCAATAGTCCTTATCGTATAATTCTAGGGCGACCCTTACTCAACGCCCCAGGAACCATAGTCTCAACACCCCATCTAGCCATGAATTTCCCAGTCTCTGAATCCAAAGTCAGAGTAGTCCATGCTGATCAGAAAAAAGATAGAACATGCTACAACAAATGCCTGAAGGTCAAGTCTATAGAGAAGTCGAAGACTGAATAGGTACATAGCATATTCCATACTAACCAAACCCCTTTAATCTCTATGCTTGATCCAATAGGGGAAATCCAAAATCGTCCACAATCAGCCAATGATTTATAACTTGTCCAGATCAGTGATAGAGTCGAAAAAGTAACTTTGATTGGAGCTGACCTCTCTCCGAGCTTATTACTAGAACTCTCTGCCCTACTCTTGGCCAATGCCGATCATTTTGCCTAGACCCCAGTCGATATGTCAAGAATCGATCCAAAGGTAATTAGCCACAAACTCATGGTCGACCCAAAAGCTCAACCCATAGCACAAAAGAAAAGGACTCTCGGAGCTGAATGCTAAAAAGAAACCCTAGAGGAAACCAAGAAACTCCTCAAAGCCGGCTTCATCAAAGAAATCAGGTATACCACATGGCTTGCAAATGTAGTAATGGTGAAAAATAGCTTAGGAAAGTGCCATATGTGTGTAGACTTCACTGACCTCAACAAGGCCTGCCTAAAAGATCTTACCCACTCCCTAGAATCGATAAGCTTGTCAATAATGCTTCTAGATACCAATATTTGAGCTTTATGGATGCATACTCTGGTTACAACCTAATCAAAATACATCCAAACGATGAAAACAAAACTGTCTTCCTCACTAAGCACACCAATTTTTATTACAAAGTCATGCCTTTTGCTCTAAAGAATACAGGAGCCACATACCAAAGTCTCATGAATAAAGTCTTTGAAGAACAGATCGGTAAAAATGTCGAAGTATACGTTGATGACATGGTGGCAAAATCCCCTTCAATCGAAAATCACATCAAAGATCTTAAAGAAATATTCGAACAACTCCGAAGGTACAACATGAGGCTAAATCCAGAAAAATGTGCATTCGAAGTCCACGGAGGAAAATTCCTTGAATTCATGTTCACCAACCGAGGAATAGAAGCCAACCTCGACAAATACCGAGCAATACTATAAATGAGAAGCCCAAGCTTAGTCAAAGAGGTACATCAGCTCACAAGCTACCTAGCAACTCTATCTTGATTTCTTTTAACATCGACAGAAAAGCAGCCGCAATCTTCAGAATGCTAAGAAAACATGCGTCTTTTTTAATGGTTCGAAGAGTGTGAAAAAGCCTTCACTAAACTCAAGGTATTTATCTCCACACCTCTGGTCTTCACCAAACTCCATCTCGGAGAAGTCCTTTTCTTCTACCTGTTTGTAACTGAACATGCAATAAGCCCAATCCTCGTGACAGAACAAAAGAAAGAACAACAACCTGTTTATTTCGCAAGCAAAACACTCCAAGGGCCCGAACAAAGGTACCAGAAGATTGAAAAGCTCCTCTACACAATGGTAGTCTCTGCTAGGAAGTTAAGACCATACTTCCAAAGCCATCACACCATCGTCCAAATAGAACAACCCATTAGGCAAATACTGATTAAACCAGAACCTGCTGGAAGGATGATCTCATGGTCTATCAAACTCTCAGAACACAACCTGGAATACCAACCTAGAGAACCAATTAAAGCCCAAGCCCTGGCCGACTTCCTAGCTAAACTTTAGCCAATCACCAAACAGGAACTTGGCTTCTGGACACTACATGTAGATGGGGCGGCCAACAGCAATGGGAACAAAGCTGGAATAACTGTAGAAAAGGGAGAGGGAATCTTAATTGAACAATCTCTCGAATTCCAATTTCACACCAACAATAATCAGGCAGAATACTAAGCACTCATAGCAGGCATTAAGCTTGCTCAGGAAGTAGGAGCCTAAAGACTCATCATAAAAGCTGACTCACAGCTCGTCGTCGGTCAAGTCAATGGTACTTTCACAGCCAGAGATCCCCTCTTTGAGAAATATCTAGCACTAGTAAGAAGTTTGATGCAATATTTTCACTCATGTGAAGTAGCACATACACCCAGAGAGCACAACACTAGAGATGACATCCTCTTCAAACTCGTCAGCACTAGCAAACCACAAAATAACAAGTCTATGATCCAAGTAAAACGTCAAAGACCAAGCTGCCTTCAATCTGAAAGCTACAACACAGAGATCGGAGTTCAAGATTGGTGAACTCCACTCCTCAGTTACCTAACCTCAAGAGATATCCTAAGCTCGATAGCCGATAACAAGAAATTCAAAGGACAATCAAGCTACTACACTATTTGTGGAGGATAACTGTTTAGGCTAGATACTCACTTCCCTTCTTGAAGTATCTCGGCCCCTATGAAGTCAATGATGAAATGGCTGAAGTACATAAAGGAGTCTGTGGAAACCACATTAGAGGTCAAGCTCTAGTCGCCAAAATACTCCTATCACAATGAAGATTGACTGCACAGACTTTGTACATAAATGAGACAAATGCCAAAGATTCTTCGAAGTCTCCCAAAGACACCCAGAGCCACTACACTTCTCTGAAGTCAGCTGGCCTTTCCACAGATGGGGAGTTAATCTCCTCGGTCCTTTCCCCTAACACCAGGACAGCTCAAATACTTAGTAGTGGCCATTGATTACTTCACTAAATGGATTGAAGTTGAACCCCTTACAATAATCACTATAAAGAAAGTCAGAAAATTCATTTGGGAAAGAATAATATGCAAATTCGGACTCCCTAAATGGCTGATCATTGACAATTGCACATAATTCATAGAACGAAGATTAAAGGTACTCTATGAGAATTTTCATACCAAACACATCTTCGCTTCTGTAGAACATCCTCAAACTAATGGCTTAGCTGAAGCTGCCAATAAAGTCATCCTCATAGCATTCAAGAAAAAAAATCAACAAAGCTGAATGTATATGGGCCGAAGACCTCCCCAAAATCCTCTGGAGATATCATACCACTGCTCAATCTTGAACACAAAAGACACCATACAAGCTAGTATTTGGCAGTAAAACCATGCTCCCAGTAGAGGTCACCTAACCTAGTGCTCGACGACTAGCGTTCACAAAGGCAACAGATGAAGCAAATCAAAAAGCCGAACTAGATCTCATTGAAGAAGATCGAGAAGTAGCCCAGATCAAAGAACAAGCAACTAAGCAAAGGGATCCCAAGTTTATAACATGGAGCTCGACCTAAAATCCTTTCAAGTTGGAGACCTAGTCCTACACAAATTGGAACCACAATGAAATCCCTAAGGAAAAGGAAAACTAGCCCCTAACTGGGAAGGCCCATTTTGAGTGACCTAAGATATCGACTGAGAAGCTAACAAGATAACAGAACTCTCAGGACAAGAACTCCCTCAAACATGGAATGTTGTATCCCTAAGAAGATACTATAGCTAGAATAAAAAGGCCTCAAATCACATATGGTGGGTGCACTCTTTTTCCTTTGTTGGGTTTTATCCCACTGGGTTTTACCAACAAAGGTTTTGAAGAGGCATGATCATGTGTAAGCTAAATATTTCAGTGGCAAAAATTTACATATGTAATCTCATTAATTCAATATACTATATGTTTCTCACATTATGCCTCCACAGATCCATATATATAAAAGGCCAACTAGTAGTAAACCTCGACACAACCAAGTTATGAAGGACTATCTATGGACGACTCACGTAATCCTCGACACTAGTTGAGTTGTGGAGGTCCAAAGCCGCCACACTCACAGTAAACCTTGACACTAGCCGAGTTGTGAAGGCGCACAAAAGTTGCCACACTCATGGTAAACCTTGGCACTAGCTGATTTGTGAAGGCGATTCAAAGCTGCCATACTCAGTAAACCTCGGCATAACCAAGTTGTGAAGGCATATTAACAACACAGATGAAGTGTAAAGAAACACCTTGGACATGAGAAAAGATATCCTAAACTTGATACTTGCTATCTCACACACAAATATGTTCGAGCATATCATAGTCCGAGAATATTGAATAAACATGAGCATATAATGGTACTTGCTGAACTTATATCTGAATAAACATAACCATATCACGATACTTGCTGAACTTCTATCTTGACTAAGCATGAGCATATCATATTATGAGAATATTTAGGAATGAATACATCATAGTCCAGGTATATCTTACGCCATGTCACAGCTGAAAATATAACAATCATATTAAATAAAAAAGAGAAGTTACACCACAGCTTGAACATTCCTTTAAAATATAAGTACTTATATTACAAGCCAAAGTTACAAGAAATATAAAACTCAAGGAGCTCCAGGGAAAACAACTTGAACATGCTCCACTATTTGAACCTTATCCTAGCCGACCTCTATTTGAGCCCCAATACCTTCAGCTTGATTACCTCCAGTAGCTTCGCCAGTAGCAAGATGATTGACCAACACACTATCAATAGCCTCCTTGAAAGGACCACACTGAGCCAAGTCCAAATTCCCATGTAAGAATCGGACTTGCTCAAGGGCCCAATCAAAGCCAACCGAGTATTGGTCAACCACCTCACCTCAAAGGCGTTTATTCTCCTCACCTAGCCTCTTATTCTAAGACTAAAAGATCATCTTATTAGCTTCAAATTCTTAGGCTTTAAGATTGGCAACATCAGTATCCATCTTTACCCGGGCCACAAGGCTGCCAATCTTATCTTCAAAAGCCTTCTTGGCCTCTATCCAACCACTTATCTCCTCGACCAGCTTGGACTCAGCCTTCTCTTTCTCGGCCTTATAATTACCCGAGATAGTTCTCGACGTCTCAAACTCCCGAATCGAGCTCCCATATCGCCTCTCTAAATGCCGAGCAATAGCCGCTTGGCAAAAACCCTGAATCTCCAAATGGCAACATAGACCAGGAATGCCTGCCCTCTCCATCAACACCCCATCCTTAGGATGAACAAGTTGCTAATCTATAAATTCTGGAATTGGGAACTCTATACTCCTAAGGCTAGAGAAATTAACAGAGTTGAGGAAGTCTTTTACCTTAGTAGCCCTTATAAGAGGAGCAAGAGAAAAAGAAAACGCCTTCTCCTTCTCTTGAGGTCAACTCTAATCCTCGTCCTTTTGTGACTTCTTAAAGGGATCAAATCAGTTGGAGTACCCGTACTTGAGCCAACACCTAGAGAAATCGATGGAGCTTAGTTCTCATCAACAACCACCTTCCTTTGAAGCTTGAAAGCAGCCATCTCTTTAGGGCCGAGCTTAGGTGCCATCTCACCTACAAAAAAGGAACAAACAAAAATCAACGACATATGAACAAATTCAAAACTAAAAGAACAGAGAGAAACATTTAGTAAAAGCACTACCTATGTGTTTGAAGACTCTCTCATTATAATAACCCTGCTCCAACAAAATCCCACAAGAAACTGGAAAGCTTGGCTCACACACTCCTCCAAGAAGTCAATCACGGTCTGATCTTCCAAGGAAAAAGAACTATACTCTACCCTTAAAATGTGGCAAGGATTGTGTTGATAGTATAAAGGAAACCTCTTTATACCACTCGAATCTAAGAAAAAGGGAAACTTAGACTCGACCGACCTATGCTTAATAAATTTATCCTTAAATCTCTTAAAATTAGAAGTCAACAAAGTCAACAACTTTTTTCAAGGAACACTACTAAAAGAAATCCAACTCCCCCTATCTATTCCTTTAACCTAAAAAAGGAACACACCCACAATGGGCTCATGACTGAGCATATCAAATAAGTAACTTTGTTCAAATAACCTCCTCAAATCGAGTAAAAGTAACCCTTACATATAGTTTCTCAAAAAAATCTATATACATATAAACAAAATCGGCCTCACCATCTCCCTCTTTGTACCTATATACCCTATGCTCATCATTACAAGGGAGACACTCTATCTTAGTACTCTCCCCGTAAGATGATGTAACGCCCCGATTTTCTGTTAGAGTGAAAATGACCAAAATGCCCCTGAGTTCATTTTCAGCCCGGAATTTGAGGAAAGCCGATCTGGCAGTACTCGAAGGGCAAACTCAATGTTGGAAGGGGATTAGATGACTAGTGTTCCTTTTCGGGATTGAAAATCTCATTTTTCGAGTTTTCGGGTCAAAATGACCAAAACGCCCCTGTGATGTTTTACCTGTTTGCAAGTGCCGGATGAACCCGAAACTTCTCCAGATGGTTTTAAAAGGCATTTTTATGTAGTCTGTGACTTTATTTTTGGTTCTGGAGGTCCCAAGCGAAATTAGTGCGAAATTATGATTTTGCCCCTAGTTTCGTGTTTTTATGCTTAATCACGTGATTAAGCAAACCTAAGCAATATTAGGCTCTAATCGAAGGTTAATTAATTTTCATAATTAATCTTGAGTCAAAATAATTTATTAAAGTTGATTAGAACCTAAAAGTGCTTAATTACAACTTGAAGTCCTATTTTAAATTCAAGATTCCTAGTCATGGAATCTTAAATAGTGTTTTCTCTCTTCAATTCCTTAAATCATGGAATTGTGTTTCCAATTGTTTATTTCTAAATGAGTTTTAAACTCTCTAATGATGTATGAGCACTCCTAATCTTGTCATAAAATCCCTAAACCTTATTCTTAGTTACTTAAACTTAAGCTTAATTATTCCTAACCTTGTACCTAAGTTAACCTACACTTAAACCTATCATTAACACCCAATTACATGGAAGATTTTTCTCTCCCCTTGGCTACTGCAATCTGGCCGAAGCCACTCCTTCCCATTTCCATCACATGTGGAAAATTTTGACACACCAAGACCATGCTTCCAACTCATATACACCATATCTTGTCATATTTTCAATCAAGCTTGATTTTCCAAATGAATAAATAAATTAAATAAACCATTTTCCTTATTTATTTGTGGCTGAAAAACTTCCAGCCATGTTTAGCTTTTAGAAGACTAATTTCATTGAAAATTAAAAGAAAAGCTCACTCAAATCACCTTACTTGAAGCCATACTTTGTATCATAACCTCCATACCTCAAACCATGCTTGTATGACACTTTTTAAGAGATAATTTTTCTCTTCTTTTCCCTCCCATTGCTACGGTTACTCCTCCCCCTCCATGAGCTCTCATTTGTTTTCATTTTCTATAAATACCTTGCCTAGAAACACATGCAAACACTTTAGCTCATTTGCACACTTTTAGTTTTCTAAGCTTTCTTTGTGTTCTCTCTTTTTCTCTCTAAGTTCCAAGAGAGTTCTCTCTTGTTCTTCATCTCCATCTTCATCATCTCTTCATCTTATCATCATCTCACAACCTTCAAACACCACCCCATAGCCTTGAAACATCTCCTAAGCTCTCAAACACAACCTCACTCAAAACACACCTCCTTACCTTCCTCACCCCCTTGGCCGAATCATCATCAACATCCTTGGAGGAGTTGTTCATCTCTTTTTCTTTCAAAAGTTCAATTTTTCATCTTCACTCTAGGTAGGAGTGTTTTTCTAAATTTGTTTCTCTTGAAAATGAGTTTTCCTAGCTTTCTCTTGGACTTTCTTTTTGAAACTTTCTTTGCTTCCTTTTTCTTGTTTTTGGCCATGAGACTTTGATGGATATATGATAGCTCAATGATGAGAGCTCCTAGATGATGACTATGTGTTCATCTCAAAGAAACCTCTAGAGCTTGAGCTTTTACTTTCTTTAAGTCTCATCTTTATTTTCTAACTCAAAATGATTTTTGCTTAAGAACACATTTACTTGTTTTGCTATTTGGTTTCAGTTTCCTTATTTATTTTCCTTTAATATTTCGGTTTTGGTTTCCTTTTCTTTGATATTTTATGTTCTTTTTATAGTTTGTTTCTTTTAAGCTTGATGATGATGTTCAAGAACCTCATAGTTCCTTTGAGAACTTGGTTCAAGAACTCTAAAGCTCTCTTTGTGAAGAGATAAGTGTTGGGTTGTTTCTCTAAAGTCTTGTAAGAGCTCTAGATGAGATTAAAATGAATATTGCATCCATGTTTATGTTTATGCCTTGCACATCATATTTATTTTCCTTGCTATCACTAAGTATCAAGATAATAAATGAACCTGCATTATCATGTTTATGTTTTAAGCTTTGCATTATCATGTTTATATTTCAAGTCCTCACTTAATATACCAAAGATAATAATAAGTTGCATCTCATATTTATTTTATGCTCTCACTTTACTTTCTAATGCAAGCTAAAACTAGTGCATGAGTATGTTTATTTTTATGTCATCACTTAAACGAACCTAGAGCTCAAAGACTTGCCCATTGTTGTCTCAAACAAAGATTTGAAAATATTTATTTCTTTAGCTTGAGATTTCGGCCCCTAAGGGTTTTGTTGGTTACAAGTGTAGAAAACTATGTTTCATAATTTTTCTAAGCTTATATGAGTTCAAGGAATGTATAGAACCAAGTTTTATTAATTTAGGACCTCTTGAGATGAAATTGATTTAGCTACTGCCCTCACAAGTATTTTGTTGATTTTAGATGATAAAATGTTTATAAATGAGTTTTGGAAAGTTTGAAAAAGGTTCCAAAAGAAACTAGTATTTTATGTGCCTTAGAAATTATGTTTTATGCCTTTTTATGGAGATGTATGTTCCGGTTCTGCCTTGCTGTGCTTGGCCACTGTATATGCTGTTTTGATGATGATAATATGATTATGTTTGAGTATAATTAATGCTAAAATTCATATGTGAAAGATTAGAGAAGTTAGTAACTAGAAAAGAATTAATTTGAGAGTTTTAGATCCCTTAATATTTGATTTTTCTGGATTCTGTCCAGCAAGGTTTAGAAATGGTAATCACGGATTTAAATTAGTTTAAATGTGTAGGAATGACTCAAATGGTTTAAGACTTTATCTTGATACCTTAGGAGCAAACCAGACTTAGAAAGGGTCATTGTTGTGACTCCTAGGTACCCGTAAAGTTAAAATTTTAGATTATGCATTCTTGAGGTTTAGAGAAATTTATGATCATAGTATGGAGTGAGGAATACTTAGATATGAGCCTATAGGTACCCGAGAGATTAAGATGTGATGATTTATAACTTAGATTGTGAGTTAAGGACCTTAAGGGTCAATGCATATTAAGAAATTGTTAATGCTATGATATTTATATAATGCAATAATATGTTGAGATGTTCATGATGCATGAGGAAATGATTGTTTGAGATATGAAGTTTATCATAGCATGAGATTCAAATGAGGAATATGTTATGTGATTAGCTTGTGGCATAAGTTTCGGTTTGAAGGAAGTTCGGTTTAACAGCTGTTATGCTGCCAAATTTCCATCAAACCTTACAGGGTTGAAGAAATGTTTTAAACTACCACATGAGTTGAAAACCCTGGGTGACACTGGTTCGGCCGAGCACCCCCAGGAGATTTTTTATGCGACAAAGCACTAAGACGCGCTTTCCTGGGTGACAGTTCAGCCGAGCACCCCCAGGGGAGACAAATCCGTGAGGGTATGAGTAGATGCAGCCTACCAAAGTGGACAAATTGTTGTGGCTTAATGCCCGCAAAGCATTTCAAAGAGGGTATATCCTAAGAGAGGTGATCCCTGCCCCCTACCCGTACTTGCGTAGTCGGGATTATTTTATTATGTTTCGCTTATTCAGATAATAAGCAAGAGCTACTAACGACTAGCTGAGGTATAAGCTCAAAACCTAGTTATTTTAGGGTGGCCTTATTATGCTAAAGTACCATGATTGATGTCACGAAGTTGAGGAATGATCCACTTGAAAGCTATATGCCCTTTATGCCACTTGTGTGCTTACTTGAAGTTGTGATTCATTCAGTTATGTGATTGAGACATTGACATGCATTCATGTTTTAGTATGTTGCATTCATGACATCTAGATGCATGCTAAAAGGAATGAACCTTGGATAATTGGTTTTATAAACCCTAATAATGAACCTTTTATGTATCCACACCTTTTATAATTAAACCCAAGGTTTCTGAGGATGTGAACGATGTAACCTTAGAATAGGAGACTCCTACTGAGATTCTTTAGTAAGAATTCTCACTCATTTCTTTTCCTTCCCTTTCTTCCGTCACATCTTCAGAAAGTGATGGTGACATTCGTGATTTTTGTCGACGCATCGACCTGGGAGGTCAACTTTGATTCGGATCACAGATCATACCATTTTGAGGGGCAGTGCACCGTGCGAGTCTTCATGTTCATCGGACGCCCCTTTGCACACCCTGTACAGAGCTACCGTTTCTCCCGATGTCACCCTACGATGATGCGATGGTTTTTTGGCACGCCCAGATGCGAGACGAGAGGATTCTGCGGACGTATACTGGTGGTTTGATGCCTCGAGACTTCCAGGACTACGTGCCTCGGTCTCCTAGTTCAGAGGATGACCCTTCCGAGGACCCGCCGACGCATTTGTATAGCGAGAGCTCTGCTCTTACACCTCAGTTCGTGTGAGGCAAGAGCGAGGAGACTGTTACGCAGCCGAGGCTGGCTAGGCGAACTGAGAGGCGCCCCTATCAAGGAGCTCACGCTCAGTCTTCACGTGTACCCACTCTTGCCGCCCTGCGTCCATAGATCGGTTACACTCCACCTTTCCCCGGGTTCCAGTAGCAAACGTCCTAGGGGAGGCTTAGTGCACACACCCACACGTAGAGTGGATAAACCTTATTTTGTTTAAGGTTGTCCATCATAGGTGCACTCGGGTAGTGATGGTTTACTTTATGTTACTTTATGTTTCCCTGTTTCTGTTGTACTTCCTTTTCCACTGTATTACAAGCTCTGCCCGTCCCTATGAGGGTATGACCACATATGTATTTCTAATTATGTTATTAATGAAATGTTTCTGTTATTATGGTGGTCATTGCTCTATTGTTACTTGTTCTTAATTTCCGTGTTACTCTCTGCTTGCTAATCGTGTTTTATATTTTTGTCTTACAATTAGACTAAGAACGCAGCTCTCACTTTGTTTTATGTTTTCAAAAAAATTTACCCGTAATTTCTGCTAAGTATTTTAGTAAAGTGATGAGACTAAGAAGTAATAACCTAATATTTAACCTAATATGTTCTAGAGAGTTGGGTTAAAAATTAGGGTGTTACAGATGACACCAAGAAAGCCCTCCTAAACCTACGAACTGATTTCCTATCATTAAAAATTAAGGCTACCTCTTTAACCTTACCCTAACCCAGCCATAAAGATCACACTCAGTTTCATCTACCAAATTTTTCCCCTTATCAAAGCCAGAAACATCTTTCCTTTTAGCCATCAATAGTTACCTAAACAAATCAAAAGGATGAACAAAACTCAGGAAAAGAGGATGAATGCAGAAAAAATACAAATGGCGAGCAAACTCTCTTATCCTAAGGTTCTTAACCAAAAAAACCGATATAACGAAAGAGAATGAAGAGTAGAATTAAACTCACCGATTGAAAACAAAAAAAATCAAAGTTTGATCGTCCGATTCGAAGCATTCAAAATCCGCAAACCATAAAGAAAATGAAGAAGTAGTGAGTTTTTCATAAATTAAACCTCAAAAATCTTTTTTAGTTCTTACTGAGAAACCGAATTCATCCAATGGTAAAAAACACTTCCCTCTACTTAGCAACATATCTGAAACATTCATCACATCCAATGGCAGGGGGCTAACCACTTTAATCCGACAAAGGATATGCAAATGAATAATCTTATATTAAATGAGAAATGGTTGTCCACTAACAAAAAAAGTAACACGTGTCATAATACATTCTCCCACAACCCCCATCACTACAACTGAAAAGATTGATAATATTTCGAGCTCGACATGAAGTCCTCAACCCAGGAAGCACGACCCAAATGTTTGCCATGTAAGCTCGAACTTCAACCAAGCTCGGGGGCTATATACTGGACTAGAAAATATGGCCAAATACCTCAGTCCAAGCCTAAGAAGCACGGACACACCGACTTAGTGGCGTGTCCGTGTGTCGGACACGTGTCGGTGTCCGACTCTCACACGACACCCACACGACACGCATTAGTATGCATCCAATTAAAAAATAATTTTTTTGAGCTCGGAAACGTATCAAACACAGCTAGATACTGCTCTAATTCAACATGAGCCTAAAATCAACAAGAGTTATTTGGTTGAACCTATGTTATTGGGTCATTTTATTTTAAAAATTCTTCAGTTGACCACAAAATGACTAAAAAATCACACAAAAAAATAAAAAAAATTATATATATATGCCGTGTCCGTGTCCTGTAATTTTTGAGTTTGGTGTGTGTCCGTGTCCGTGTCGTGTCCCGTGTTCGTGTCGTGTCCCGTGTCCGTGTCAGTGTCTGTGCTTCATAGGTCTAAGCCACAAGAGCTCAGATATAGGCCATATAAATTGGCCAGCTAGTGCCTCTCTCCCCCCTCAAAGATTCAGCCAGATTTAGTGGAGAGTATCTCCTAAATCTCCAAATAGGATCTCTATCTATCTCATAATATCTTATCATTATATTTAATGCTAACCAAATCACAAGAATATCTCCTACATTTAAAGGAGATCATAATAGAATTATCAGGAGGAAACCTCACATTATATAAGAGGGTTATTGCCCCACAGGTATGACGCAATCTCTATCACACAAATACCATCCCATTCCTTATACACACTTAAACTTGAGCGTCGGAGTGTCTTTACAAGTATCTCACCCCCCTAGTTTCCACGTTGGAATTACTTGCTTCCTTACTGCTACTTGTAGATAAGAACATAAACAAAACACAACTTTAAAATTACATTTAAGTTAATATATATAAACATAAAATTCATTTTCAAATAATCAATTATATGTATATTTGATTGTTGAAAGAATATAATCTCGTAATTAATCCAAACACACATTATCATTGCCATATTATTTATTTGCTTTATATATATATATATATATATATATATATATATTATATGAATTTAATTTCTATGAACTGTCAGTGTAAAATAATTTCACATTACATCTAATTAGGTGTTATCACATAAATAAAAGTAATTTCTTTTTAAGATAGTGGGTGTAAAAGTTAACCACTTTTAGTTATATGGCAACACTTGATTATATGTCAATATAAAATTCTTTTAAGTTATGTTAACTGATAGTACAAAGAAATTAAATTCATAGAGTATAGAGGCAATTTTAATTTATCATTATCTACACACTTTGAGCCCCCAAAATTTTTTTTCAAGTTCCGCCATATATGTATATATATAAACTTACTCAGATGAAAACTGGAATGCCATACAAAAACAAACTTTTTATAAATAACTAAAAAATGACTAAAGAATATAAAGTTAATAGTAAATTTTCCCAAAAAAATGAACGCCATCCTTAATCAAGTTATTAGTAAAAAAACAATTTTCACCCATTTTAAATTATATTCTTTTTTTAAAAAAGAACTGTGAGTGGTCTTTACCAGTTTATACCTATCTTAAGTATGTATTTTTTTATTAAACCTAAATATTTATTTAAATTTTAAAAATGTTGAGTGGTACCAATTTGAATTTTAGGGAATCATCAGTGTGAGCTAAAGTTATTTAATTTTATCTTAGCAAAAAACTGGTATTCCCTCTGAAGTATAGAACACTTTCTTTTTTCCCTTTTTTTGTTAATTAAAGTGTAGATGAGGACAAATTCTTCTCAGCATAAGGTAGTTCCAAAGTAGGAACAAAGCTCTGAATAGGAAACTACATTTACACCGTTGTAGTCCCACCTATAGTCATAGCACGACTGGCCAAGGTACAAAGCAGCCACAAAAGACTCCTTGATGTGAATTTTTGACATTTGGTACCATATTGTTCTCCTTGCTCCCCAAGCAAAATGACCAACGTGGCAACGTCCTCTTTTTTTAATCATATCATTGATATTCTAGCATCTAAAAATGGGTATTTAATTAGGCCATTCACTCTATTACCTTTAAATGTAATAAATGAATGAAGAGAGTTTGAGTCACTATCACATTCAACAATAATAAAATAGGTATTTAATTAAACACCCATTTTTATATAGCATTTTTAATCACATATGAAGCTATAAGCAGGCCCGTCCCCGAATCCCATTCACTGCCAACATAAGCCAATACAGCTGCCGAATATATTTCAACTTTTCTAGCTCGCTCACAAGCAGTATTGCTACTTCAATTTCAAATTGCAGCTCACTCTATTAGCTTGGTTTTCATTTCCCTTAGCTAGTTAAAACTTCAAGCACTTCTTGTTTCCTTAGAAAGAGGAGCTACAATCAATAAGCTACTGAACCAACACAAAATAGGAGTTTGTTTCGTCTCGTGTCTAATTTTATCTTCTTCTTTTTTTCGCTATTTACCCGATGTATTCATAGGTAAGTAACTCTATCATTTTATAAGGATGAGGACATGTGTTTAAATCTCACGAAGCCAATTTATTGGGAGGGAGTAATAGGAAATGCTTCTTCCCCATGTCTCCAACATTTTTTTTCATCAAAGATAAAATGTTGGCTAACATGGTCGCTTCATGTAATCGTTGCGCTGAAACACGTGAAACGACATTTTACTTTGTTTATTATCTTTGTTGGATCGTTATGGCTACAGTTTCTTAGACACTGTTAGCTTGAGAAGCATTATTCGTGGAGCATGCCTAAAACCTAATAGATTAGGTAGCAGTAGCACTCATGTAGTAGTCACAACGACATAATGATGTTTGACGTTCGAACGCCGTTGTGGAAGGAAAAATTTAGAGAGCTGAACATTTCTTTTAGAGTTATTTTAATAGTTTGAGCGAAGAGTATTTAAAAGCACGCTTTGAGAATTTTACAGCGGAAACCTTTTTTTATTAAAAAAGTTGAATCTTTTATTTTTTTAGTATATTTAATGCATTAAAATTTCAAAATCTATTCATTCTCAACCTCTTATAGCACTTGATAACAAAAGCCTTTCTTCTAATGACTATCTTGAAAACACTTGTTAAAGATTTGAAAGTAGTAAGTTTTGCACTAAATAGTGAGTTTTTAAGTTTTTAATATATTTTATGTATTTAAAAATTTCAAAACTTACTACTTTTACTTCTTTAATGAATGTCTTAAGGATATGGCATTGAAGTTGCTCAACTCTTTTATTTTGTTAGAATCCTCAATACGACTAATTGGATGAGATAAACTGATAGAGCCGCTAGCTCATCTATTCACGGAATAGAATGCCATATCATTGCAATAACTCAACTTTTATAAGTGAAATTATTTTAAAAATTATTACTTCATTTTCTAATAAGTGTTATTTTCATTGATGTACATATTTAAGAAAATTATTAAATAAATTTAAAATTAGATAAGTTTTAAATGTATTTTATAACACTACCTTTATCACCTACTTCAAATTATCTCTCATATTTAATCTATCCACTAACTCTCTATCTCTCCTATAAGGTATCAAGTAAAAAATAATTAATATTATCTAAAATTCTTAAAAAGACATATAATAATATAAAAATAAAATTTTATAGACGAACACTTATTATAAAATAGAGATAATAATAACTCTTTTTGCATTTACGACGTCAAAACTCTTAAAAGCACTCTTTTTCTTGTGCATTTAAAACTTTTTTTTAAAGAAAAGCGAGTCGCTGTTATCTCTCCTAAATGTCTATTGTTACTTCTACTTTAATGACTTTTATTTGGCTTTCCCAAAATGTCTTTTTGCTTTTCTTTATCAATTGAGATAATAGTTTAACATCAATTCATTACATCATCACTTATAAATTTATCTAAGTTTATTATTGATAAATTAACTAATAATTTATTCAATTTTTGGAATTCTTGTTGCTAATCTCGTTAATTTTCTAATCCTTGTAGTACTTATTAAACATTATAATTATTTAAAATGAACTTACTTCTACCTACATATTAAATTATTTTATTGAAATATTTTTAATACAATAGTTACTTAAATATGTAACAATGAACTAATATTTAAAAATAAAATAACAATAACAAGTCAAATGAATAACAATAACAATAATTACTAAATTGTTATGTATTACACATATACTGGTATTTTATTATCTAGTATTTATATAATATTAAAAGTCATTAAATAAATATGTGATACGAAGATTGTGACATGTAATACCCGGCCTCCAAGTACAACATCATTCTTAAACTATGACATCAGACTTGAGCGTTGTTACTTATAAATTAGGGGACCTTGCTTAAGTATTTGTAGCATATTCAAGCTAGTTGTGCAGTAACTATTACACATATCTACTTAAATATATAAAAAGAAAATAGAGTATTTAGAGAACACATGTTCCAATACGTGAAAAGCTCTTCTATGAGCCTTAATATACATCGATATTCTTAAACATTCATCAAAAAATAAAAAAAAAACTGAAAGTGGTCTTTGGCCATTGAGCTATAATAAATTAGGCACTTCCATGATGGCAGCTTCATTGTTCTTTTGAGTAATCTAGAGATGAAACGGAGACACACAAATATAGAGGTGATAATTATCAAATTATCAATAGGATATCCCTAAATACACAATAATCAATGTCATTGTCATCGCCATCATCCCATCTACTTCAGTTTATTAAAAAAATATGATTATGCATTACATAACAAAGTTTCATTTTGAAGTTCAAAATCATCTTTCCTAAGTGGGTTTCTTTTAAAATTCAATTAATTAATTCACATATATCATAATACTCAAATTCATAGGAAATCATCATAGGCAAATAATTCAGAATAATATGAGTATACATATGATAAATCCAATGACTTTCTTTACTTTCTTAACTAACTTCATTTACTTTTCTTTACTTTGGTATTTTTCTCAACTTCACATGGCCTTGATATAAGTATTAAAAGAGATCTCATAAGTGATCAGGTTTACTTTCCCTGACAATTTATTTTCCTTAATTTCACATGCCCTTGACATAAATGGCATTGCTCACTTCAGGGTAATAAATAGCTTATTAGAACTTAGTTCATTCCTATATATGATTATCATATTTACTTGTGCTGACTCTCACATAGCACTAAATTTCTTTGGCCAAGGGGGTAATCTTTTATCTGGATTTCAGAGTTACTATTCATCCATGGACCCGAACAATTACTGTTCATGCTAGCCTAGAATTTTTTTTTATTTGTCTGTTGGGTTGCCCTCGTCATCGCTAAGTCTGCCAAAATTTGGACATTGTTATTACTAAAATTTAAATAAATTTTTGAATAATTTTGGGGTGTTGCCTGGCAGATCAAGTTAAAGCAAACTTTCAGAATTTCATTGCAATTACAGTTGGTGGTTCATCAAGCTAGAGCGCAGTCTCAAAATTCCATTACACTCGTTATAAAGCAATTTGATGTACATTGATTTAGTTAACAGTGATTAAGATATATATTTGATACATGCTCTTTCTCCTTTTTCAGTCCTATTATCAAATTAAAACAATTTGGTACATTGATTTATTACGTGTTAATTTTTTATTTACGATTATTAATTTATTTGTAAATACTAAAATATAATTTATCTGACAGAAAATTAATAATTTATCTTTTATAACGTGAATGTTGGTAATAGTGTATGATAAAAGAAATTTTTTTAACTGTTTAAACACCTTCTGTGACAAATAACAAATTTAATATCTCAGATTACCTTAATTTTAAAGAAATAAATAAATAAATTATAGTAAAATTTGATTTGTCACTTGTAATAAATTTTTTTATCTTATGTTTATTGGATAGTTATTTAATTTTGTCAATTGTATAAACACTGTACGTTAAAAACATATATGTATGATGTATATTATAATTTGTTAATACATCTTTATCGTTATTCATTTTTTTAATATTTTATTAAAAAATGGTTACTATTAGATTATTTATATAGTTATTAATCCAGAATTTTTTTTAAAAAAAATTAAATGATAGATTGAAAGGATTGTAATAAATAAATTATAATTATTAAATACTTATATCGTGTTATGATCCTATAAAAAGTTTAAACTGAGATAAATAAGTTATATTTTTAAATAATTAATTGAACTAATAATTACATAATAAATTATAATAGTAATTTATAATGATTGTGTTGTTGGATTGTTTTTCATTTAAAAGTGAAGAAAGAAAGATATTTTAGAGATATAGAATAAAAGTCATTAAAACAAGAGGTCCATTTGGTTTAGATTTTAGTATCATTACTTTTAAAATAATTGATTTTAAAGGAGTTGATTTTACAAGAATCGATTTTAAAAGATTTAATTTGTGTTTGAGAAAAATATTAAAAAAATGAGTTTAGAATAATTAATGTGAGATGAAAAAGTAAAAGCTAATATTTTTTACTTTAGTTGAAATCAAATTTTTTAAAAATGAAACACTTCTATTAAAACTAAAATTACAAACCAAATCATTTCAATTTTTCCCACCAACATACTTTTTTTCACCTCAACGTGAAAATTTTGCCTGTCCAACCGGGCTGTGACTCTTTTTGCATTGAAGTTGTGTCACTTTATTAATATCAGTGAACTGGCTAATAGATGATGACAAATTTATGGAAATTCTATGGGTTCCCAAAATTCCTTTGGTTCTTTTTATTCATCATAATATTCACACCCACTAAAAAAAAAAACTGAAATAGTTGGGATTTTCCTTTCAAAATAATAACAATAAATATTATTATAAATATAATAACGTTCAAATATTACAAGTTAAATACCAGCGTCCACTTACTAAATATTATTGAAATATGAAATTGATACTACCACCAACAAAACTCCTCTCTCAAGGCAAAGTTCGAGGAAGCTACTCAAAAGAGCACATGCGCTGGCCCTGAATTGACAGGCCATCAAATTTATTTCTGAAACAAAGACCATTAAAAGAAGACCTTGTAAATTATTATGCTTTCTTTGACAATTGATGTGACAAACGGGTATTAAGTTAGATTATCTTTGGAATCGAAGTCAAAGTCGTTGTTGGAATTATTTAGTCCTTTCCTTGCTGTGAAAGCCAAACTATTCAAATGCTTCTCGAGCAAGGAATTGGCAGGTATAAATCAATATACATGCCCCACTCACCCAACACGCTCACTTTTGTATGCTGAAATTTCCTGCTCAGTGCAGAGTAACAAGTTCCTAACCTGAACAACATGTCTCTCCTCTCAGCCATATTCTGCTGCTTTACGCCCAAGTCCAAGAAAGACGAGGGCTCTGTGGCGGTGGAAGCAGGTTCTTTGTCACGAAAACAAGAAGGAGATCCCAAGCAATCTGCAGCTCCCATTGTTGTTTCGTATTTCCCGGTTAACTCTCACCCTTCTCGCTTGTAGTCCATCCTAAAGTGTGATTGCAAACACTAATGTTTAGAGAGTAATAGAACTTGTACTACTTTTTGGAATAGCTTTGCAGCCACAGCTAGGGTGTGTCTTAAATATTGATCAGAGAAAATTTATACATATTTAATTAGAGATATCGTATTGACTCACATCTTATCTATTAGATGGGATGTAAGCGGATCCCCTTTGAGTAGAATATACATCACATTCAATTATGGATGAAATGTGAGTTAGTGCATGATATCTCGTGAAAAATATGTAGAAATATCATAACCGAGAAAGTTAAGATTCATTCAAAGAGCACGAGGTTCCTTCAAGGTGTCTGTTCAAGGATGTTTTAAATGGTACAGATAACTTTTTTTTTCTTGTGTTCACTGGTTACAATAACCAATGGAGAACACGAGGGTACATCCGTCAGGCCAACAATGCTTTTTGAGGGTTTGAATTCACGGGGAGTCCTGCTTCTTGATGTGCCCCACCAGTCCATGATTTGTTGTAGGAAAAGGGTAAGATCCATGAGGAGGAAGAAACATCCTTCCTCTGGGAGGATCTAAGAAATTTTCGTGTATTGTGTTCCTTGATTTGTTCGAGTTTTTCAGCGTAATTGTACGGTGACCAGTTATAAGTGGTTGTTAGAGCTACGAACCCAATATCAATGCGAGCGTGTATAACGAGCTACGGTTTAGTTTATATGGCAATTTCACCGAAAGCTGATTGATAAAATCAAGTGGGATGATGAATCCATTATAACTCTTTAGCAAGCCTCGTTCATTCAGCTAGCTCTTAGGGATGAAATAAATCAATTTTAATTCTAAAATAGTATAAAAGCCTATTTTAATTCTAAGCTTATGAACTGACAAGTCTCATAACTTAATTAATTTATGTTGTATCCTATTGTGAATATAAATATGCAAACACATTAAATTATGTCTCAAAAAATCAATTTCATGTCAAAGTAATAACATTAATGACCAATTTAACGTCAAAATTGAATGTTAAATATTATTTAATAAATTTTTTTTAAAGGAAAAAATAATGACAGTTGAATTTTCAAAAGAATAAATAAAATATTTTTTTGAGTTTAATTTTTAGACATTAATTTATACTATCATTTAATCAAATCAACTTATTTGCATAACTTTTCAAAGTGATATGAATAAAATTTAACCATTTTTACTATGATAACCTAAAATTGGATAAAAGTATAAAAAAAATTGACAAGGTATAGAAATTAAACTTTATTTTTCTTAAGGAAAAGTTAAAAAAAAAATAAAAGTTTATTTTGTGGTCGTGATTCGTTAATGAATTAATTAATAAATAATGACATGTAGCATGGATGTCCTTCTATGTTACGAAGGGCTCACCATCCCATCATTTACCTTAGCAGCCGCCGCGTCTAGTTGTGCTGTTGTTGCGTCGCAATTCCTGGACCTCCCAGTTTCAGGAACTTGGTTCCATTCATCGTCACCAGTGTTAACTCTTCTCTTGTTGTTTAAGATTCTCCAAGTACTGCCACGTGTCCAAGTCCCACGATTATCCTTTTTTTTTCATTATTTGAAGTGCCGCGACTTCTTAAATGGGAATTGTCGAGTTTGTCGCCACGTTGATAACTAAATCCTAGCCATCAAAAATTAAATAAGCAATTGAAATTAAAATTTTGGCTAAAATTTTAAATTGGTCACTCAAATTTGTATTAAGGGACAAGTTTATCCCTTAAATTTTAAAAATCTCAAATTAGTTTATCATATTTTAAAAAAAGGGATAAATTGATTCCTCCGTATAGTTTCATACAGTTAAAAAAAGGACAAATTAGTCCTTCTGTACATTGTACAGAACTATATGGAGGACCAATTTATCCTTTTTTTAAAACTTAAGGGATTAATTTGAGATTTTCAAAATTTGAGGTACCAACTTGTCCCTCAATGCAAACTTGAGTGAGCTGTTTAAGTATTTAATCTAAAATTTTATATTATATAAAAATAATTCTGTAATAGATTATATTTGTATTTTAATATTTATATCTACTTGATTTATCTATTTTACCCTTGTTGCATTCGACCACTTTTCCACCGCCAAACATCACTTCCATGCTTCACTGACCTGTACATTCAAGCAGAAACCACCGTCTTCAACTAGCCACACTTTTAACTGAATCAGTTTTATTTTTTGGCTTTTTAACGTTACTCTTCATCCCCAAATTTCACTTCTCTTTCAACATCTCATCTCATCTTATTTCAAGATTCTCTATTCTTCCAAAACACATCACTTTCCCATTTTCTCATTCCTTCCACCACCACCACCTACCACCAATCTCACCGCCCATTGTCGCTATTGCCACCACCCTTGCATTTTTGTGGCAGTGACGCCCATTCAGTTTCTGTATTTACATTGTTGATTCATTTTTTTTTTGTACTTGTTTGTTTGTCTTTGATAAAGTATATGTGTCACGACCCAATTTGGACACATGACCGACACATGAGAAATTCGATTCTCACGTAAGCCTCGTAACCTGAGTTTCTCTATATGCACAGTTAATTATAAATTATTTAAAACGAAACATCTTTTTCTACATATAAATCATGTGTTCCTCAAATTTAAAATAATCAAAACGAGAAAAATAACTCAATCTGAAGTTTCATGAATTGTCTCTAAGGTCTAAAGTCATAATACAACCTATGAATATAAATTGTCCGGTTTCAAAAATGTCCATGGGCTTAATACAATTAAGTTACTGAATACAAAACATGAATATACTATCATAGTATGCAAAATGCAAAATATGACCTAAGGTCCGGAATCCTACCTGCACTGTACTTGAGCTTTCTACACAAAATGAGAATGTTTCACTCAAGTGAAGCTTACCAATTAAACTCTACTGTTGCTGGGACACTAATGGCTGGGAGGGGCCCACAGCCACTTCTGTATCTGTAAATGATAAGAGGAGAAGAGGGGTGAGTTTTTATGCAAAAACTCAGTGAGTAATCTCTCACCTAAAATCCCTTTTCATGGGACACCAATAAATAATACATAAAATCATAATAATCACAATAAAACTCACAGGTTATACATAATCACATATACATACATATGAATATTTAATCATCATCCTATAAAATCATAAAGAAAATATTTCTATCAAGTTACTTTTATGATAGAAATCATATAAACTTATAGTGTCATAGCTCTTACAAGAACAGTAATGCATATCAATCATGGTATAATCATGTTTATGCTCAGATCTATGATTATTCCTATTAGCCATGATATAATAGTATCTCTGCTCTAATCGGTGGTTCTTATATAATGAAATTTTGACATCTAAATAAGTTCCATTCTTTGCTATGATATTGTCACGACCTGACTTGGGCACATGACCGGCACGTGAGGAATTTCATTCTCACGCAAGCCTCTTGACCTGTTAACTGTTGTTACATGCATATTCTATTCATAAAAACTTAGACAAAACACCCATTTTGGTCCCTCTAAAATTTTGCGTCAACCAAATTGGTCCCTATAAAAAAAAAACTCTCAAATTGGTCCCTATAAATTGAATAGTCGGACAAATTGGTCCCTGTAAAAACTTCAAATTAGACAAATTGGTCCCTATAAAATTGAAGAATAGGCCAAATTAGTCCCTCTGATAAGTCAGGAAGAAGGACTAACTTGTCCGATAATTCACTTTTGCAGGGATTAATTTGAGAGATTTTTTTTGTAGGAACTAATTTGGCTGACTATTCAATTTTGCAAGGACCAATTTGAGAGTTTATTTTTAACAGGGACCAATTTGGTCGACGTGAAATTTTAGAGGGACGAATTTTGTAGTTTTGTCTAAAAAACTTATTTCTAACAGAAATTCTCTTTTCTACATATAATTCACCTGTTCCTTAAACTCAACATAATCAGCATGACAAAAATAATCAAGTCTGCAATTTATTAATCTATCTCTAAAGTCCGGAGTCATAATTCAATCCTTACATATAACATCCTCTTTTCAAAATGTTCCATAAGCTAATACCACCAAGTTATCAAGAACAAAACATAAATATGCTATGACATTGGGATACAAAAATGCAAGATATGATCTAAGGTCCGGGACCCTGCCTGCAATATACTAGAGCACTCTAACCCAAATATTACATGCTTCACCTACAGACTCACTAACTGGAATCTATGACTGCTAGAAGGTTCACGACAGCTGCTCTATCTGTAAAAATAAGATAAGGAAGAGAAGGGTAAGTTTTGTAACCAAAACTTAGTTAGTGAATTCCCACCTATAGCCCCCTTCATGGGACGTTAAGAACAATGCATAAAATCATAATAACAGTATAACAATCTTAAGACATTTCATACATACATATATATAATCAAAATCATCATTTTCATAAATAAGGTCAACAATACTCTAGTACAAAACAGGAGTCTCTAGTTATGTCTGATATTTAGATGTGCATATATATATACTCAATTCATCATGTCACAAATTCTATTACCAAATTCTCAATTTACGTTCATACATAAAATCATATAAGTTCATAGTATAATAACTCTTAGAGAAATAGAAAACTCTGCTTTGTTTTAGTGGGTGCCAGACACGGGCCTCACCACACTGAACTGTCTACTATGCTCTACCAGTGCCAGACACAGGTCTCGCTGGGGACTTAATGTGGACACCTAACTAGGTTCCATTCTTTGCTCTGCTCTATGATATTGTCCTTAGGCAACTTGGTACCAAGGTTAACGATCATGCAGTCGTTAACTCGCTGTCTGTTTCTCTATAACTACTGTCTAATTTAAATAAACAATTAAAACCTAGTTATTTCTCTGTGAGCTCTGAATCAATTTGATTCTAACAGTCTGACCTTAGCATATCGGTGGCTATGAAATCACGCCCAAATGGTTACTCACATGGACATTGTGATTACAAGCCTCCACGGGTATGTAGCCGTCAACTGTTCTAAATCTAATGAAGATTCAAGCTCTGAAATCATTTAACTAATTATCTGAGATATAATTCAAACAACCCAGTTTTTCATAACTAGAAAACTTCATTTCATAATTTCAAATAGCACGGTCTATAAGCACAACTTTATTGCCTCTTCTAAATTGCATGTCTAATATAAAACTACTTCACACAAATATAAAGCAGTTCCAAAATCCATTGAGATAATCATAAAACCTCTAACTATATATATAATTAGTTTTACGTAAAATCAGCATAACAACTATGGTCCCATGAGTTTTCATCAAAACTAGGTTTCATGCTCTTAAATCACCAGTTTACAACACAATAACCAACAACAAATCTCAAATCCTTATACAGAAATCTCTAAAATCAAACAGTAAGTTGTATTTTTATGAAAATAACTTCTAATGCACAACATAGAGGTTACAGGTGTGAACCCACTCACCTAAAGGGGTGAACAGTGCAGAACTAACACCAACAGCACACTAAGAAGTAGAACTGACAGCAGTATCTGATATAGAAGCCATAGAACTCTAAATCAATCTCTGAAATTTCTAAATAATCAAAACTCATCTCTAACAAGGTAGAGAACTTCTCTCCCTTGAGAAGCATGGAGAACCATCCTAATAACAAGAAGAAAAGGGAGAAAAGAGAGCAAAACCAAAAGAACAACAAACCTTAAAGTCTTAGGAATCCAAGATTAAAGCTAGAATTGAGCAAAAGTGAAAGAAATGGGGTTTTGAGATGAAAATCGCGTTTTGGAGGAGAGAACTCAAGGTTGGGGGTGGAAAAATGGTGAGAAAGTGTTCTGGAAACCTGAAATAGAGGTTTTTAATTCTCTGATGACCGTCTGGGCAGTGTCAATGACCGCCTGGGCGGTCTTCAGGGAGGTGTTTCAGTGTCTCCAGGGCTCTGTTAATCGCCTAGGTGGTCATGTGACCGCTGGGGCGGTCTCCAGAAACATGTTTTGGTGTCTCCAGGGACAAGTATTGGTATGTATTAGATTGGGTTGTCTTAATAGTCACTTATTTACATTTCTTAATTAAAGTTAAATAGATTTAACTTTTAAACATAAATGTAAATAAGGGAATATCCCGTATTTGGATTCAAAGAAAATGTTAGAAAATCAAAATCCTAACAAATCAGAACCCAAATTTTGGCCTTTAGTCGAAATCCGGTAATTTCCACGGTTTTATAAACTTAGATGTTAGAAACGGGGTATTTAAAAGTTTTAAAAAATTCTTTAAAAATCACTCTTTAACTCAGTTTTCTCTAAGGATCAATTATCGAGACTTTTGGTCCCAAGAATATGACTCTATTATATGGCCCTCCAAGGAGGTGTAAGGCCTAGACTTAGCAGAATTCAGAACTCGAAACGATGAGTAATAGTGACTAATACCTTTTCTGTTCGAAAAAATTTTCTAGTCTTTTTAAATTTTAAATTAGGGGTATTACAAATATACGAGATTGCCCTTAGGCAACTTGCTTCCAGGGTTAATGGTTAATACCAGCTGTTAACTTGCTGGCTGTTTCCCTATAGCTATTGTCTAAACCAATTAAATAAATCCATATATATCTAAAAACATTTAAAATCTTTTAATTCTCTGTGAGCTTTGAATCCATTTGATTCTAACTATCTGATCTTAGCATAATTGTGGCTATGAAATCATGCCCAAGGGATCACACTTTGTAGACATTTGTGATTTCATAAACGCATAGAATATGTAGTCGTCAACTGTTCTGAATCTCATGAAGATTCAAGCTCTAAAATTCTTTTGATTAATCCTCTAAAACATAATTCAAACAATCAAGCTTTTCATAACTAGAAAAATCAATGTCATGCTTCAAAATAACAAAATTTGGAATCATCATTCTATACTCTTCTCTAAACCTCATATTTGGTATAAAACTATATCATATACATAAAATCAATTCCAGAATTTATTCCGACATTCATAAAAGTCTCTAACAGTTACGTATATCAACAATTCTATCTAAAATCAATATAACAACCTGGTCCCATAAGTGTTATTAAAAACATGTTTCATGCTCTAAAACCAAAAGTTCTAAAACATATAAACCAGCGGTAACTTCAAGTCCTTTTACATAATCTCTAAAATCAAACAATAAGTTGTGTATTTATGAAAATAACATCTAATGCACAGCATAGAGATCACATATGCGAACTCACTCACTTGGAGGTGTGAACAGTGAAAGAATAACACCAACAGAACTCTAGGAAGCAGGAATGACACTTATATATGCTATAACAATCATGATATGCTAGATTTGTGATATCCCAAATAAAGAAATTATAATTATTTTGAATTATTATTATTATTATTTATTATTATTATTATCAAGTGCACCTAACACTAATATTATTTAACATTATAATTACTAAGTGTAGCTAGTATTAATATTAGTTATTACTATTATTAAGTCTATATATATGCCACTAATATTAATAATAATAATTATTACTAAGTGTAGCTAGTATTATCATTATTATTATTAAGTGTACATAACATTATTATTATTTAACATTATAATTACTAAGTGTAGCTAGCATTAGCATTATTATTATTAAGTGTACCTAGCATTATTATTATTTAACATTATTATTACTAAGTGTGGTTAGCATTATTATTATTTAACATTATAATTACTAAGTATAGTTAGCATTAATAATATTTATTATTATTATTAAGTGTAGACAAATAGCACTAATATTATTCATGATTATTATATTTGTGTATAAATATATGAGTGTAGGAGTGTGTATGTGTAAGAAATGTTTAGTTTCATTTTGCTAAGTTTTGCTTCCACCTCCTCTAAGTCAAACCTCCTTTAAACCAAACCTCTTCTTGGCCGAACTCATCTCTTGTCAATCTCATGATCTTCATGGCCGAGCTTCAGTGAGCCTAGCTAATCCTCTCTTGGGACGTTGTGACGCTCCTTTCTTTTAATCAGTGAGATTGGTTATTTGTACCATTCCAATACTTCAGAGTAAAGTTATTAGTAGAAGCACACTCACGACTACCAACGGTGAGTGGGTTTAAACTCATAATCATACTTTTGGTCATTATTAATATTTTTCCATATTATATAAATTATTCGTGAAATTTTAGAATGATTTATGTCAAGAGAATATATTGCTATAATTATGCCTATTTTAGAATTATTATTACTTTTATAGTTATCATGAAAATTAATCATTTTAGAAAAACTCATGGGACCATAATTGATACCTTGCGTGTTATAGAATATCTTTTTCCTAGTTTATGAAATTGTGAGACCTCAGTTTAATGTTTACAGTAGAAATATTGATTATCATATTTTCAGACTATGTATTTTCTATGAAGATTTTAGAATATTAGATATAATTTATTGAAAGTGTTGAATAAAGTATAATTCATAACAATTGTCAGATACATATTCTATTGATTACTGAAATCACTATGTCTACAAGCTGGTGATCCCTTGGGCATGATTTTAGAATCTCAGTTATGCTACAGTCAAATTGTTAGAATTATATGAATTCAGAGCTTTTATATTTATTTGGTTTATGAATAAATTATTTTATATTAATTAGTAAGAAACAGATCAACGAGTTAACGGCTGCAGGATTGATCGTTAACCTTAGTACCAAGTGGTCCGCTAGAGGACTAGCTCACCCACAATAAGGAACCTAGTGAGGTGTCCATTTATGGGACCTAGTTAGGTGCCCATCAGATTAGCCATTGACTCAGTTTAGCTATTCAGCTTTCAGATAATTATGTGCAGAATAATTCATGTTTCTCTACTAGTTATTGCCATAGATTGATTAATTTATATGTAATTATATATGTAATATATTTCACATCGATTGCATGTATATGTTATGTATTTTGTTATTGTCGTGTGGGTTGTGAGTGGAGGCTCGCTCTTGAGTTTTGATGAACTCACCCCTCTCTTTCCTTTCCCCTCTGAGATCTGACTACAGATTTGGTTGTACCACGGGATCCTCAAGGTAGTTGTGCTCTGACTTCCTTGGTGAGCTTTGCTTTGGAGTAGAACTTATTGTCAATTATGTCAGTCTAGTAGTGCTCCAATAAATTGTGTAGGCAGGATCCCCGGACATGCATGATATATTTTTAGAATTTCTGTTAATTGTTTTGTTATGTTTGGCTTTGGCCTAGAATATGGATTTTATGCAAATTTATGTTCAGAATTTATGTTTTGAGAACAATTTCATATTATTGAAGTTTTAGTTGAACTTGAGATATTTTGAATAAATTTGGATTATTTATATTAGTCAGTTACGTTACCAAAGGCTTCCGTAGGGACCCAAATCCTCACGTGCCGGTCACACTCCATAGGTGGGTCGTGACAAGATTAATCTCTAAAACCTTTAACTAACTAAATTTTAACTCAAACCATAGTAGATAAGCACCATGGCATGAAAATCATGAGAACATAAGACCAAGGCCCTAAGAACATGAGAGAATGAAGGAATAAAAGAAGCAAAACTACTAAAATGACATACCTTTAAGCTTAGGAGATGAAAAATCCCAAGTTAAACTTGATGGAATTGAAAGAAAATGGAGTTTTGAGGGTGAAATGGGGCAGAGAGATGTTGTTTTCGTGTTTAGAGAGGTGTGGGGGTGTGTTTTTGGGCATATGAATGTTTTGGGCTCAAAACAAGGGGTTTTATAAAAATTTTGAGCTCTACAACGCTTATTTGGCGCCACAGCGCTTACCAGAGCACATGATTTTTTTAGGCATGCACCGCCTTACTATTCCATGACCACTGCAGCACTCACCAAAATAGTTTTTCTCAGGTCTTTGGGTAATAATTTAAGTACTGGCATGTATTAAATTGAGTTATCTCAATGCTCACTTATTTACATTTTTAAGTTAATGTCCTAATTTATTTTAATCTCTATTAACTTTAAAACTTAAATGTAAATAAGGAAATATCCCCACTTGAATTCAAATAAAATATCAGAAAAATTAAAATCTCAACAAATCAATCCAAATTTTGGGTTTTAGTTTAAATTCAGGAATTCTTATGATTTTATAAAATTGTAGGTTAAAGATGGAATGCTTAAATGTTTCATAAATTTATTAAAAATCACTCTTTAATTTATTTTTCTCTAGAGAACAATTATCAGGACTTTTGATGGTAAGAAAGTGGTTCTTTCATGTAGCGGTCCAAGGAGATGTAGGATCCAGACTTAGCAGAACTTCGGGACTCAAAATGATAGATAATAGTAACTGACACCTTTTCCTGGTTCGAAAAAATTTTCTAACCTTTTTATTTAAAATAAAGGTATTACAGTATGGTTATGGATGACATGCTTTGTGGACATGGGCTTTGAACCCAAAACTAAATGGATTTGGCAAGCTATATGTGGAAACTCTTGTTCCTATCACTAAACTTTGGGGCAATGCTACTCCCACATGCGCCACACCACCCTCTCTCTCTTAAAATTAGAAAATTAGACAAAGAAAAAGATAAAACAGTAACATAGTAGTAACAGTACAACACCGATTACTTGCCTAAAGATGATATACTTGAACATGATTGATACATGTATGCCTTCATGTCATTGCGTTAGCTAGAGATCCAAGATCAGAATTTCAATGGGATTCACTTAACTAACCTAGGAAGAAGTGATTAGTGTTTATTTGTTGTGATGGGAATATCTTGATCCAAGAAAGTGTGCTTGTGGAAATGTGTTCAGAGTTCCTTGTCAAAAAACATGAAAGATGAATGCTACTACTGTAGGGGGAGATGGCAGATATGGGAATGGAGAGAGGGCAGATGGTTTGTGAAAAAATAAGGGAAAGAGGATAAAAATAACATTTTATCTTTTTCTTTTATTATAAAATTATCAGGAACCGCATGGCTCTAACTTAACTATTTCCACATAAGCATCCGCCTGGAAATGCATGAATTTGTCTTTCTCTTAAAAGAATGCAGCTAAGTTATGGTTCTCAAAATTAAAAAAAATGATTGTTTTGATTCTAAACTTTATTTTAATTATTTGATTGCATCTAATAAAACATAAAATCACTTTATTGTTTTAAGGAGAACGTAGAAAATTTGATTTGACTTTTAAACTTTTGTAGTAGAAGGAGAAAAAATACACGCATTAAATGTAAAGTTAAATTTTTTGTTAAAGAATGTAAAATTGTTTTTTTTTAAGTATTATTGAATTTTTTCTAAAATAATTGTGTCTATTATCTCTTTTCTATCACATGGTTTTATCTGTTTATTTTTTATTAAAAAAATTTAGAATAAGAGGATCATCGTGAAATCAAGATAGAAAAGCCTTCCACATGAAAGCATTTATCAAAACACTTACATTTAACTTCTGAGAAGACAAGTGGGGGTTGTCACATGAATTTATGATACTTAGGGTGTGTTTGGATGAAGAGTACAATATTTACCTAGATGAATTTTATGTATAAAATAATACATATAACTCATCTAGGTAATTTTTATTTTCATTTTAACTCATCAACCAAACACACCCTTAATGATGTTTAAGTTTATTTTAATTAAATGTCTACATTTATTTATAATTTAAATATATTTTTAGATTTTTATACTTTTTCAAAATTTAATGTTAATTTAAATTTAAAAATATTCCTAAAACAAACATATACTTACGGTTAAATATTTCGTTAGTCTTGAATATTTTGGGAAAAAAAATTAAATAATTCTCTATATCTTAAAATTTTTTATATTGAGTCTAAAAACTTATAAAATATTTGTAATTAGGTACTTGGATGCTTTTAATATATTGTTATATTAAATTTTACTTATATTCAGTAATATAGTAATAATATCTTCACATCATCCTTTCAACTTAATTATTATCAAGAATACTATCTTAGAATATAGAATATTCTGGCCTATCATATCTAGAGACGTAATTATAAATCTTTTACAAGTTAAAAAATTTTAATTACAAATTTTGAAAATACTGAGACGTTTGAATTTTGTTAAAAAGTTAAAGGAATGGAGATTAAGAGTCCGTTTATTTCAATTTTAATGAAAATATATTATAAAATTTAAATTTAGATACAACCAAAAAAATAGAAAGTAGATTTTTTTTAAGATTTTGATTTTTTAAAAGATTATTTAAATATATAAAATTATATTTTCATATTCTTATTAAAATAATTTTTTTTTATCCAAACAAACACAATTTTAACCAATAATTGACAGCAGTTGCTGTACCGGGAGAAAGTAAACACCAATAAAGATTTATCCCTAAAATTGTAAGCGTGATTTATTTTAATTCTAAAATTTAAAAAATATTATTTTAATTTCTAAAATTTAAAAAAATATTTAATTTAATCTTTTTAGTAATTCAATTTAGTCCTTAGAAATAATAGTATATAGACCAATTTAAATTATTTTTTAAAATTTTAAAGATTAAAATAATATTTTTTTAATTTTAAATATTAAACTAAAACACGTATAGGATTTCAGAACCAAATTGAACATTTACTTAAATAAAAAAATAAAAACAAACCAAAACACAGTGGAGAGAAATGAATCAGTCTTGTGTTGCCCTTCCCAGAGCCCAAAGGCAAAACAGAAGAACAACACTGTCTCCTCAATCTCCCCAAAGTCCATCGCATATTGAAAACTCCAATTCGAACACTTCCTCTCTCTCTCTTATAAGCTCTTTCAGCTCTCCGTCACTCTCTCTGCGTCAACAACCCCACATGGCTCTCCTTCACAAGGTTGCGTCTTTCTCTTCTCTGCATTCCCCATTCGCCAGAACCCACCGTTCCCTAAGCCCCCACCACCCCACTTCTAACCTCAACTGCTGCAGCACTTCTTCTTCCTCTCCCTTCACAGAGAAGCACTCCATAGAGAGGTACCAAAGGGACCAATGGCTCTACAACAACAACAACACCAGCAGCAGCAGCAGCAGCTTGTGCCAAAAACTGTCTTGTCCCCTCCCTCATGATTCTCCAGGCCCCACAACAAGGGAGGATGACATAGCCCTGCAGCTCCCGGAGCTGAAGAAGCTGCTCCGGGTGCTGAGGGAGAAGAGGGAGAGTGAGGGGAAGTGCAGTGAAGGAGGGAAGGGTGCACCAGGGAAAGTGTTCTTGGTTGGGACTGGTCCTGGGGACCCTGAGCTCTTGACTTTGAAGGCTGTGAGAGTGATCAAGGGTGCTGATTTGTTGCTCTATGATAGGTTGGTTTCCAATGATGTGTTGGATTTGGTTGCCCCTCATGCTAGGCTTCTCTATGTGGGGAAAACTGCTGGGTACCACAGCAGAACCCAGGTAAAATATTGGATCTTGCTTTGAGCTTTTGTTGTTCTGCCGTGTTGGGTTGAGGGTTTCTTTTTTAATTTTCTTATGGTTTATTGCCATGGTTTTAAATTGCATTTCGCAACGCAGTTGCGGCCGCAATATTGTTGTTGTGATGTGATGGCCTCCACAACCACATCGCAATGATAATTGCGCCGCGTGAGCATTTTTAAGGATAAAGCAACCGCATCCGCAATCACAATCATAACTGGAATTTAAAACCATGAGACTTATTGCTGAAGTCTACTTTTTTTTTTTTCTTTCGGTATTGGATGTGTGGCTTTTGTTTTGGACGTGATTACATGGATATGTGGCCTTTGTTTTGTTGGTATAGAGTTATTTGGATTCTTTTATGTTGATAAAATGGATTTGTCTTATTTGTATGGTTAAATTGTGGCAGGAAGAAATACATGAGCTTCTTCTGAGTTTTGCAGAAGTTGGAGCAACTGTTGTGAGACTTAAAGGGGGTGACCCATTGGTAAGTTTTTATTTGGGGTTGTCCAATGTGAAGCAGTTTGATTCATTGGCTTGTCATGGCTTGTATGATGTACATGGCTTTCAATGCTTATTGTTGGGTATTTGTAGGTGTTTGGGAGGGGTGGGGAGGAAATGGATTTTTTGCAACAGCAAGGTATCCAAGTGAAAGTTATTCCAGGTATGAAGCTATTTTATTTTTATCAAGTTGAATTTGGTACTTAAAACGAGTTTGAATCCCCATGTTTGTCGATTGGCACCAATGCTTATTGTTGTACTTGCATATATAATTGACGTGGAGAAAAAAATTGATTTTTCCTAGTTAGAGTCATTAATCGTTATGTAAAATAGTTCATTATTTAAACTTGGAACGGTTACCTTTCAATCAACCGCAGGCATATCCTACACTTCATGTTACAGCATTCTTGTGGCTGAGCATTTTCAGGTTGTATGCATCTCTTTCTGAGCCATTTGTAACAAGTTTATGGTTAATCCAACTATAGGTGGCATTTTTACTTAGATATACAGACTGCTTCCTCCAGAGTGCAAAATAAGGATTGCATTGATGAATTGGCATGGACAGATGATTGGTTCTCTGCCCCATGTAATACATTACTTTTAGTAAAATGAGGATAGGGAAAGTGACTTTTTCTACTTTATAAACAATAGACAAATATGAAATGCAAGCATTTAACGTGACTCCTATTGTGGCCATTTCATCTGTGATTGTTTTTGTTTTGATTGATCATGTTGTTTAGTTTGTGGGAGACATCTGTGGATTTATGTATTCTGTGTTTTCTAAAGGAAAAGGAAAAATAGCAGTGGTTCTACTATAATTAGTTATTCTCATTGCTCACAGGAATAACTGCAGCATCTGGAATAGCAGCAGAGCTTGGGATTCCATTAACTCACCGTGGCATTGCAAATAGTGTGAGGTTCCTCACAGGCCATTCAAGGAAAGGTGGAACTGATCCTCTCTTTGTAGCAGAAAATGCTGCTGATCCTGATTCTACCTTGGTGGTTTATATGGGCTTGTCAACCCTCCCTTCACTTGCGCAGAAATTAATGCATTATGGTTTGTCCTCTCAGACCCCAGCTGCAGCCATTGAGCGAGGGACCACTCCTCAGCAGCGAACTGTAAGCATGCTCATATCTCCCTATTAAATTGATTGACTAATTATTTGTCTATTTTCTGAAGCTGCATTCATTTGTCATCATTATTGACACTATCAAAAGGGCTTTGACTTCGATTTATAATGGAAATGACCATCTTGTTTTAACTCTCTAGTACTCCCGCTGGTTCAAATTATTTGTCACTTTTGAGTAAAATATTTTTGGTTCATTCTATCCATCACGTTTACATTTTAATGAAACATTTATTTTGAATTTTCCAATTTTGCCCTCTACTCACAATTCTAAGCGCAACAAACTATGAAATATTAATACAATAAATCAGTTATTAAATAAGGATATTTTGGTGAACATTTTTATAATCAACCCTTGATTTTCACATCCTTAATTTGTGTGCAAGTGGCTGTAGTGTCTGATAATTTGAACCGGAGGGAATAACATTTTACTTGTGGAGAAAGAATGAAGATGCACTTGCTACAGTATCCTCTGACACCTAATGATGCTATCTTAAAATTCATAAGCTCACGTGTTTCCTTATGTTATCCTAAAATCATCATTGTAGATGGGCTCCACTCAATATGAAATTAATCTACAATTCTGAGCGTATGAGTTGAGAAGTATGAATAGTACTGTCATGGTGACACATTATTTTTGGAATTTCTTTTCCATAAAAGTTCTGTTCACTGAAATTATATGCAGATTACAAACATGTTTCATTTCGTCTAGATGGCCATTCTCTATTCTCAAGCCTTACACCACCCCAACTCCCCCACCCTCTGCTTTCTCTCCCTCATCTCCCTTCCCATCAGACCACTCCTGCACAGGACCCTCTATTTCCCATGCTGGATCCCCCAGGTTCAGTCTTGGAGTTGCTTGTGGCTTTCCCTTTCCAAAAGTGACACTGACACTTTCCGCAAGCAAATAGAAAGATGATAGGAACCACACAAGAAAGAACACAGAAATGGAAGAAAGAAACTGAGAGTAATATTGAGTATGAAAATGCAGAACAATTGGGAGCAAACTTGAGCACTATAGCAGCTCAAAACTCTCCTATGCCTAAGCCAAAGCCAAATGATTACCTGCCTCCCTCACGTCCCTCCCCATTACCTATATACCAATTCCAACAGAAACACACGATTATGCACTCTATTCCCTCTCTCTGCCAGCTCATCATTCTGTTACAAATTAAGACCCCACACACCCTCCTTTTTTTATTTCCCTCATTTAGTTACTAACAGTACTACTTCTAGAATATACAAAATTTACCCAGGGTTCCTATCAATACTTCCCCCCTAAACTTCCACCTTGTCCTCAAGGTGGAGCTAATGACATGAGAGCTTGAGGAGCACCCTCAGCAAAAGAGAACTCAATCCACCTTTTCCTTGCATATACTTCAGTAAATTAAAGGCTTGAAGGCTCCTCCTGAATCAAAAATCTTGAAAAAGTAGGAAATTAAGCTCATGTTGTTACCACCTGGGTCCCATATATCAGATTCAAGTCCAACCCCTAGAGCTTTGTGGTTTTCAGAAATAAGTATCAAATAATTCCCATGTTCACCAAGCATAGCAGCCTGCACTCCTTCAAAATCATTGATTCCAATCACTATATCTGTTTTGAGAAGTATGCCCACATCACTGGCACCCTTGCCCATAGCTAATGTTGTTTTCCTAGTACAATCTTTAACCAGTCTAGGGACCAGCACCTCTTGCCCAAGTGATAAGTGCCAATAGATGCACATATCCTCCATATTATCCCCAATAAAAACCCAAATCAGAGCTCCTGCTGGGGCGAGTTTGTTAATGCTGTTAAGAATCCCTTTCAGACCATGCACATCTTGCTTGCTCCTATCACAATTGTGTTCAACAACCCTTTTAGTCTCTAGACACTTTTCCAAAGACTCGATTTTTCCCGTTTCTTTCAAAAGCCAATGCCGCATAAAATCCCTGGGGTTATTAGAAATCAAACTGAAGAGTTCAATCCCTCCCATATGCAAATCTAACCCACACTTTTTATGGTAAGACTCGTCAGAATAGTGGACTTGAACTTTCTTATACAAATTGAATATTGCTGAGACAGGATTAGCAGTAAAGCTCACTATGGTGTATTCTGTTCTAACAGCACCTGAGAAAATGAAATGCCTATATAAGCTTCTCAGTATGCATGCAAAGAAGGATGCACTATTGGGAATCTATCACCAACCTCACTAGGTCCCCTGTTCCATAAACTTCTGTTTTGCTTAGCAGAACAAGAACCAATAAATGCCTTGCCACTCTCTTCAACCCAGTCATGATGTGAGCCCAAAGACCCACATAAAAAACATTCATCTGATACCCATGATGTACCTTTAGGTGTTGACTGCTGACTCCTAAATACCTGCCACACGCCACCAATAGTTAGACTGAGCTTTCCCTTCCAATGCCCATTTTTTTGTTTCATCTGGTTCTGAGCTTGGACCAAACGAATCATCCTTGTTACAACTTCAATTTTCAGATCCATATTTTCAAATGGGAGCTGGCTGGGTATCTCCACATTATAACCAGGAGTTGCCACCAAAATATCCATTCTTTTTCCACATATCAGCAGTTTGAAACTCAAGGAAGCAAATAACCCCTTACCTAATGAAAACGTGGATCCATGGCTAGGAAACACAGGTTCAGCCTCATGAAATATGTGAAAAGAATGCAAGAAAGGGTGGAAGCAATTGTAATGGATTTTGATTTGGGGGTGAGTGTTGCCGAAGAAGATGGGCTCTTGTAGGCTAGTGGTCGTGATGCCCGGTGGGGTGGCTGGGAGGTGATGGTTTGGAGCGCAAAGATGGGGGAATATGGATGTGAACCTACGTCCCACTGTTCTCATTCTGAAGAATACGCTTTCTTCCATTATGTTGGTCTTCACTGTTTTTGCCTCCTACTGACTTCTAGTGTGACGTGACTTGGCCCACTTGCTCACGGAAAATAAATTCAATGCCATTTCTACCAATTATTTTATTTTTACCCATTAACTCTAAAACTTGGTCTGCATCTTCTCCTGGTTCTTTACTGCATTCACGTTGTTGGATTGGGCTTGGTCCATTACGTTAAAAATTGAACCCAATTTCAAAAAGTTCCAATGAATCTTTCTGAAATAAACCTTGGGCTCACCCAATTTGGGCCCTTGACCCATGAAGTTAAACAATTGACCCGATTCCTCACTTACCCTACCAGCTTCCCTTCTTTTCTTCTCCTGACTTACGCAAACAAAGGGCTGTAAGTGTGCAAGCTTCCACTTGGTTCTCTGGCGATTAGTTGGCTGCCATCTCTCCGCAGCCTATCACGGTTCCTCGCAACTCTAACACTTGTCACCACCTCCATAATTTCGGCCAGCTCTTCTTTTCCTTCTATTGCAATGGTCCTGGGGTTTGGTGGTTCCAACAGTCTATGATTCGCCAGACGACGAACAAACCCAACCTCTTTTTCAGCCTGTCCTTCCATCTAATATCTTCTGACTTTCCTTCGCTTTCCAGTGCACGATAAGTAGGTAAAAGCTTGTTCGTCAGCTTGTCATCGGCGCTCGCTCGCCATAGTTGACGGCTTCAGATTTCGTAATTCAATCGATGATCGTGGCTCTTGCGCTAGTCCTTTGCTTCTTTGACTTCTGGCGTCATCATCTCTGACATGCAATGAGCATCGCGTCGCGAACCTCCTCTGCTCGATGGTCACCAACGGCTTCGCCCTCCACAGACGCCGTGGGCAACCTCCAAATCCCAAGAGCGCCAGCACCTTACTCCCCTAGAAGGCTTGTCTCGATGTCGCGAAGGACTTCCTGAGTGAGGTGAGTATCGCCCTTCCGATGGTGAGACTGACTCGCAACGCTCTTTGTGAGGAGGAGAGATTTGTGATCCCTCACCCTTTGGTATCCCCATTCCATCGCCTCTAGATCCATCTTGGTGAGTCCTCCTACAAGGCTCCTCTCTTGAGGCCGAGTCGCTCGATCCTCAAGTACCGCATCAACTCCTCACACTTCCTCTCCAAGTTCTTCATCTTAGCTTCCATGGCAGGTTCAGCAGAAGGCCCCATAACTCTAGGAAAGGAGCTTTGATGCCAATGATAGGAACCACACAAGAAAGAACACAGAAATGGAAGAAAGAAACTGAGAGTAATATTGAGTATGAAAATGCAGAACAATTGGGAGCAAACTTGAGCACTATAGCAGCTCAAAACTCTCTTATGCCTAAGCCAAAGCCAAATGATTACCTGCCTCCCTCACGTCCCTCCCCATTACCTATATACCAATTCCAACAGAAACACACAGATTATGCACTCTATTCCCTCTCTCAGTAGCTCATCATTCTGTTACAAATTAAGACCCCACACACCCTCCTTTTTTTATTTCCCTCATTTAGTTACTAACAGTACTACTTCTAGAATATACAAAATTTACCCAGGGTTCCTATCAAAAGATGATCCAAATCGTTATCGTTGTTGCCTTTGTTGTTATTAATCTTGACAAAATAATTGCTTTAAAGGATATTTCAATAATAAAGGATTGCATGTGAGAGGTGTTAAGCAGGTGCATCCGGCACTACAGGCCAAGGCACTCTGATTGTTTTTTGTCTTCAGATGTAGCAGTGAACTTCTTTAGAAGGCCAATTATATTTTGTACTTGTGAATGGTAGTTGTTGACATTGAGAGCTGTTCAAAAATACATTTGTAGAAATAACAGTAGTTTATTTATAGCCAGTGTTTCTTGGTTCAACTTTTTAGGATACCTGTGCATATTATTTTGAAATTGTGTAGGTTTTTGCAGAGCTAAAGGACCTATCTGAGAAAATTACATCTGCTGGATTGGTGTCACCTACACTGATTATAATAGGAAAAGTTGTGGAACTATCTCCATTTTGGCCAATGTCTGCAAAAGACGAATCGTGTCTAGTGCAAGCATGATGGGTGTTGTTGAGAAATGACACTGGAAGCTAGTGGAGATGAAGGATTATCTTGATAAGGATTTCGGTTTAGCATGAAAGCTTGCGCAGAATGAGGATTATCTTGATGAGGATTTTGGTTTAGAATGAAAGCCATGTAATTTGGATCTATCCAGGAAATGTTGGAAAGAAAAAGAAAAAAGCAAGCAACATGATGTTTATGGCAATGCAGAACTTCAGTCCTGGTATACTTGGCTTATCTATTGGAGTGGTTGGGCACAAGGGTTTCTGAACAAATTTTGATTTTACGTGTTCCAGATTGGCAATAAAACAAAGAAACACACAGATTTCCCAGTTTTATAGAGGATCAAAGTAGAACTGGAGGTTCCTCCTGTTTCAATTTTTGTGGATCAAGTTATTTGCTATCATGGTCATTAGGTGACAATTTGTATCATAAGCTATTTAGCTTCATTCTTTCATGGAGGAACAGGGATATAAGTGTAAAGACATGAATTGATATAAGTTTATCAATGTTTCTATTCAGAGCCATTCCTTCCATTAGCATGCTTGTGTTCTTGTAACTTGCTAGTTAAGCATATTATATTTGCCTTAATCATGCAAAACTTGCGGCCAACATACGAACAGTGTTTTGGGTTGCATGACATTTGGTATTATACCGTCACAAAGGTGGTGAAATTCATAATTCAGAATGGAATATCTGATGAGATTTCTTTTTCTCTTACGTCTTATCTATTTCCTGAACAACCTATTAGGTTGTTCGTTGAATTATATAGTGTAGGGTGCTAAATTAAGGGATTCAATTTATTTCGTATTTTATACTTGGATGAGCATCAGCTAAAGTGAGTAGAGTTTTAAAGGGAGAAAGTGACGGGTAACTATTACTGGATCGTTCAGTATTAATGGATCATTCAGTATTAATCTTAGGAGAATTGCCCAAGCTCTGATAGCTCTTAGGGTGTGTTTGGATGTAAAGCAAAAGTGGGGGTAAAATTTCCCTATATGAATTTCATATGTAAAATTACACATGATATTAATTTAGGGACTTTTTATCCTCATTTTTACTCCATAACCAAACATACTCTTAATAGTCCTCCCATTCTTAGGACTGAATATCCATAGCATGTAGCTTGTATGACTAGAATATTTGTGGGTGACCTAATAATAATTACAGAATAAGCATAGAGATCATCTTGAAATTGAGGGTGTCCAAGTCAACCTCCAAAAGTCAGCTCATATATGAGGAGGATTATTTAAACTCTTACAAAGACTATCTAGGCCAATGTGAAAGTGTATACAAATTTAACACATGGCCAATATATTGAGTTTAATTTCTATTATTTTTTATTGACCTATAAAAATTAAACCCATTTGTATTTGAGAAAAATAGAAAGGATGCCAAACCCTTTTATCTAGAGAGGATATTGGATCATATAAAAAAAAAAAAAAAAAAAAAGAAAAAGGAGAGGATATTGGATAGTTCACCCATAAATATAATAACTTAAATTATAGTATAGCCTCTGGCATAGCGGTTGCAGAGATTTGGGAACCATTTTATGCCCTAAAGCCTCAAGCCTGCGTGGTCTTTGGGCTTCGAGTGGTGATGGAGTTAGATTCATTGAGTGCATTAGAACTGATAAGCCAGGGTATTGACGATAAATATCCTTATGCTACCCTGGCTAGGAGTGTCCAGAAGGATTGCGGATTTCATTGGGGACAAAAATCGTACTCCATCCATTTTATAATATAGGTCTATTTAAGTGTTTTCTTTTAAATTATCAGTCATTTTTAAATTTTAATGACATATTAGTTATTTTATATATTTGTATCCCTTTATCTAATTAAAGAGAGAATAAATAAATATGAGTTTATTGAACTGTTTAATTGGATAGATAATGAGTAAAAGTTAAAAGATAGAAGTGTATTTTATATTTTATTTTTATATTTTTTAAAAGATCAATAAGATCCAACCATTAATTTAATTCCTATGTTATAGCCCAAAAATGGCCTATAGTATAAAATAGAGGGATTAGTATTTTAGCAATATTTAATACATAGATTGACTGTACCTTTTAATCATGTGAGGATGAAATTTATATTTATAACTTATGATAAAAAAAGATATTTTAGTTAATTTATATGTTGAATATTATCAAAATATTAAATCTTGTCATTAATAACATGTATAAGTCATATATTATCTTTTCGATTACTTAAATTAATGAATTGATAACTATATCAAAGAGGCTAGCATAATTTTAGCAAATCTCAAGAATCTCTAGTGACAATTTTGCAAATAGAGGAGTGTAAATATAATTGTATTAAATTTCAAAGGAGGTAAATTACCTTGTTTCTTTTTGTTGGAGGCTACAAAATGTGGATTCCCAAGAATAGATGTTGCTCAAGGAGAAAACAGCATGGGAAGTAAAGAATATGGGTGAAAATTAGCCTATGGCTAAATATTTAGCTAATGAATGGGTTGCGATTGATAACATCCACGTTGAAAAGGTGGCCGATAAAAAACTGGCAAAAAACAACCACAAAAGACTAAAATCCTTGTCATAGTTTTAATTGGTCAGTGGCTGGCTTTGATGGTTAAGACAACTATCATTGCATATCAACGGAAAGCTTAGGATGAAAGCTTCAATTTGGCAACTTGATTTTACCTAGTTAAGGTTGCTTTAATCATTAAAAAATGGTGTTTCAATACTTTTTGGGCCATTTTTCTATCTTTGCTAGGTTTAAGTTAGCCAAGTACTGATTAAGATCTTTTCTAAACCTTTGAGGATGTTTTGCTACCTATATAAAGTGTCCTTAAATCTTGACCACTGACAACGGCTAACCTTGACTGAATACCCATTAGTCAAGAATAGTTAGCCTTGTGAAGAAGTTAGCATTTAGTTAGCGGAATAGGTCCTGGGCTTGGTCCTCGTGATACTTATCCACCCATGAATCACTTACGGACTTTTATTGAAAGAGAAATGTGCGTCAAAGCGAAAATAAAAGAGCATTGACCAAGTTCGCAACCATTTCCATGAAAATAGATTGAGAAAAATGGTTGCTAATTCAAATAAGAGGATAAGTGAATGGATAACGACTCTAGAGGTTACATCACACATAGTAGGGATTGCTTCCCACAAAATAGGATGCGTGGCAGGGCATTAGTTGGCAGAATATCCAGACCAAATTAGCCAAGCTAGGTGGTGTAAGCTCCAGAACCCTTCAAAAAGTATGTGAGCTATATTATTTTGAATGACAATAAAATCAATTTAAAGAAAATATTTTGAATAACGACTAATGGTTATCTTGAGTTTCTTGACTAAGCATAACAAGTATTTCCGAAATGCCTAACATGGACTTGAGTGAGAATAATTCACTTTACATGTGCAAACATGTCTTATCTCGTGTTAAGAGACTAAGCCTAAATGAAGTGAACATTATATCATGTAAAGTATGTTTACATGCATTAGGGAATGAAGAAAATTAAATCAAGAACAAGAAACCAATGCAAGGGTCTTCAGAAAGTAGCACATGACATTAGAAAGTATGCTAAGAATGAAGATATCATACAAAATCTTAGTACAATGTGTTACAAAGTCTTCAATCATCATGATCGCAATTCGCTCATCATCATAAAGCTTAGATTGAAGATCAGAAGACCAAAGAATCATAAAGAAAACTGATAGCGCACGTCAGCAAGCTCACTTAATTGTGGAGTGTTGAACATTACAGGAAAAAGATGGAAATTTGAAATTCAAATTTCAAATCTCAAGTCAAACCCAGTTTCAAAACTGGTATGTCATATTTTCTACCTATGTGGTCAACCATCGTAGCATCTAGAAGGAGGAGTTTAGAAACCATGATCAGAAAGTGAAAAGGTGGTTTATGAAGGAACATCAAAAACCTCTATTATACAATGACATCTACAATCGATGTGATAGATTGTCAACCTACTCTTCCAAACTGTTTTTCCAAGACACAAATGGGTGATCTACATGTGTCACTTGGAGAACTGATCAAGGGCAATGGTCATGAAAGAAAACTGCTATAAATGGAGATGTTGTGCTCAAAAGCTGATGAGAGGATTGAAGACATAAGAGTGGAAACTTTGGAAAAATCCTTCTACACTTCTTGTGAGGTTCATCACATCATGTAAATCAGTTTTCTTGAATTGTAAAAATCATTTTTCTAGTTCCTAAATGTTTGTATACTCTTCCCTGGAAGAAATGTTAGAAAGAAGTCATTCAAGTTATCCCAGGTTTGTCTATTGTATACTTGTAAAGAAACTTAAGTGTAGGTTAGTTTGAGTGGCAACCCAAACACAAAACCTTTGTAACCTTGATCCAGTAGTGATCAGTGTGATATAGCTTGGAGAGGCTAAGGTAAAACTACTTGTAACGTGATGGTAGAGGCGGTTACTTGTAATGTGATGGTAGAGGTGTTCTACTTATTACAATTCATCTTGGAGAGGTTGAGAAGAACTACTTATAACATGGCTATAGGGGTTGTCTACTAGTCATGATTTAGCTTAGAGAGACTGGAAAGAACTACTCGGTTCAGCTTGAATAGGCTGAGAAGAACTACTCAGTTAGTGACAGTAGGGGTTGTCTACTGTTCACTGGTATGAGCTTGGGAAGGCTACTGTCAAGACTATCCAATTTTCTTTCTCAGGTTGAGAAAGATGTTTAGTGGAATCTCGATATGTGTTGAATACTAGATGTAGGCGTGTTTGACCGAACCAGTATAAAAATACTTATGTTATATCTTCTTCTCCTTAATCTTTTTTATTTTCACTGTTCTACTTTATTATTTCATGTATGCTGAAAACTCGCTTTATCTGGTTGTTTATTGACATGATACTTCAAAAACCTACTTTATGAAACAATTAATCATATTTTTGCTGCACTTCAAGCTTAATGCTTGATAGTATTTTGATAAACATTTCAAATTTGAGAAAATAGCAAAGAACAGTTCAACCCCCCATTCTCATGCACTTTCACACCTACAAGTGGTATCAGAGCAAGACCTTTGAGGGGTTGAGTAATCTAGCAATTGCAGAGGACAAAGATCGAAAGGACAACATGGCACAGATCATTCACACAATAGAAGATCACTTTACTAACTGGACATCTTTCTCTGATAAAGCTCCAGTATTTGATAAGACACTTTCAACTATATGAGGAGTTCCAAAGAAATAGGTTGACAAAGCAAAAGAAATTTCCAGGATCATGTATCTTCTCATGAGTGCACAAAGCTTAACATGACAAAATTAATATTGGTGATACTATGTAGAGAATATAGAATAAACTGCATATACTGGAAGAAGTCTTGCTCCTTGAGATGTATGAAAAATTCATGAAAAAGAGCAAATTTGACCCTAAAAGTTATTACATCAGAAGCAGTAAAAGGCTAAAGCAATGGAAGTTGCCAATACCTCTGATAAAGAGGAAGAATCTGATGGAAGATTTGAAATTTAAAGTGGAGATGAGATCTCCTTGATTGTGGAGAAAATTTCAAAAGCCTGATGAGGCTAAGCCAAGAAAGGTAGAAGCATCAATCCCAAAGGAAACAAAAAGGGCAAAGAAAATCTTGAAAGATATACCTACTTGCTGTGGGGAAAAGGGACATCGTGAATTAACATGTCCCAAGCTTAGATACCACAAAAATGCAAAATTCAAGAATAAGAGCATAATGATCATCTGGAGCAACTCTGAAGATGAAAGGAATGGGTCAGTAAGTCACAATAATGTTGAATATGCTAAAAATTTATAATTCATGACATGAGTGTGGCTTGACAAAACTATACAAGGTAAGAATATCTAAATCCATTCTTTCATGCTCCTTATTTCTTGCATGATATGATGAGGTACCGTATGACTTACGTATTTTCCTTCTTCTAAATATCTCAAGTTGAATAGCCTAAGTTTGATAAAGAAAATCATAAGGAAAATACAAATTTAGTATTCAAACTCTAGGCCTTAGAAGCTAAAGTCTCATAACTAAATTAGAAAGATCTCATGAAGTTATTTCTGAATTTGAGAAATCTTTATGGCTTCTTAAATCTAAACTAAAACAAATGGAAAAAGGTCCTAAAATCTTAAACTTATGCTTGAAGGTTATAGGCCATTGCTTTAGAAAAGAAGAGGAAATAGGAGTGAAAAAGAAATACAGCCTCGTCCAAGAATTGTTATCATAGTTTTTTTTACTCTCTATCACAAGAAGGGACACCCATTTGACAAATGATTCTTGAATAACAAATCTATTGGAATGGATGGGAAACCTTTCCCTCATCAACTAACCAAGATAGACTCAACAAAGTTGAGTACTAGAATCAAAATTCTTTTGTTGCAGGTATGTCTGAACACCCTCACTTATTAAGGTTCCTACAAGCATAAAAGACCATGACTATCTCAAGATAGCTTCCCTAACTCAGAAGGAAAATCAGGAGCAGGATGCTTAAGATCTTCCAATGGCTTAAATTCACTAATGAAAAAGTATTCAAGAAAAACTTTGCTAGCTGTCACTTAGGACTGGAAGAAAGCTTTGAGGAAATAAGTCTTAAGCAAACTTTTGATAGCAAACAGATGGAAGCCAAATCTTCAGAAAGTAGACTCCAGAACTCAGATACTTCAGAAAGTATGCTCAGAACTGCAAAGCAATTAGAAAAACATCTCGAAACACGAATAAGAGTAATCTGAAGTAGGAAAGAAGCTGAAGATTTTCAAGGCATAGAAACTACAAGAGTGTTTCTGATCTAAAGACAATTTCAAAATATAGAGTTCTTGGTAACATGTCAAAGGGAGTGAAAACCAGATCACCTCTAAGAAATATGTCAAACTAAGCTTTCATCTCCACCATTAAACCTAAATATATTAAAGAAGCTTTGAGTAATCAAAGTGAGGTGGATGCTTTGCTAAGAGAGCTAAACTAGATCAAACAAATGTAGAGTCTAAATACTTCATCAAAAGGAAAGTTATCATGAGCACAAAATGTTGTTCAGAAATAAGCCATATGGAACTAAAAGATCACAGGGTGCTACCATTTTCTTGAAAAACTTAAGCTCTTAATTGTGAAAAAAAAATATAATACCTTTACCTTATCTAATGCCTAAGGCGAAAATAGAGATTGTGGCAAAATACCGCACCTAGATATTGCGGATAAGGAACCAACCAGAAGATAATGAATTGAGGTATTCCAAAAATCTCTATTTTTTTTAATAATACTAGTGACATTAATCTTGTTTGAAAATTCCTTTCAGCTCTTTAGATGCAATCCACTTATTGAAAATCTTGTTTGAAATCGCATTTGAAAAAGGGTTCTTTTATATAAAATGCTTGTGAATACTGAAGATGAAAATATTAAATACAGTAACAAGACTTTTTACTGAAAAATTGTTTTTGTTGTTGCATCATATTCAAAATTTTTCTAAACCCTACATAAGCATTCATTCACAACATCTGTGGGTATTCTCTTCTTTAATGCTCTAGTCTGAAGATCAAATAGAAAAATCAGTCTACAAGAGCAGTTCACTCCTTGAAGTTCAAAAGATTTGTTTGTGAGTTCAGAAAACTGATGAAGTGATCAAAAAGAGGAAGAGAAGGATAAGAAAATAAGGAATAAAAGGTCTCATGATGCTTGAAACATGAAGATGAACTTATGGTAAAAATATGATAAACCTCATATAGGTCAGAAAGTGAAAATTGAAAGTTCAGATAGTAAGCTCTTCAGAAAGTGATTCAAAGAGTCAAAAAATCACTCTTTTTGAAAAAGGATAAAAAAGATAGGATAATTCCCACTCTTTTAAGTTTCTCTCCCCCACATCTTTTCACTATCAGCCAATCATGTTCTATTACATAAATAACCATTCATTTCTCACACGTGGCACTTTTGCCTTTATCTTCAACCACACGCCTTATCAACCAGTTCATATTCCCTCATTCTTATAGCCTCTTTGAAATAGCTCATTGTCTTCTCAAACCTTCACTCTGTAAATCAAATCGCTTCCTATTCCATACAAAAATTTCTTCATTCTTTACCTCATAACCCTCTCAAAACTAGGCAACAAGACAAAAGGAGGCAAATTAAGAAATAGAAGCAGACAGAGAAACAAAAGTCTTCTGAACCTTCTGAAACTGGGGTCAAGTCCTCAAAAAGTGAAATACCTCAAGGAAGACCTGGCAAACTTCTTATTTGGAGAAAAGCCACTGAGCCAAAATTAAAAAATCTACCCAAAAAAGTAAACAAGGCAGCATTCATTCTAAAAGACATGAGTGATGTTGCACATACAATAGCTGAAGTTCAAGTCTCTATATCCTTTGAACATGAAGAAGAGGAAGAGAGACTTCTCAAGGAGCAGAGAATTCATCAAGAAAAGAGGAAGCTAGAGGAAGTCAGAGAAAGGCAACAAGCCAAAGGAATTCAAAGGTCAAGCACACAAAGAAGAGGAAAACCCACACTGCCTAAACCTTTTTATCATAATTGGGGAACAATTAACAAGGCCCATGGTTGAGCAGTTTGGATACACCTCCTTTCCCATCTTGGCTACACCTCCTAGAAATACAATGGCTTTGGAAATAAGCTTCACCTGAGCTAGCCATTGCTCCTACAAGAACAACAATCATGGAGCCAAAAGTGACTTCCCCAAGTGACAATGATGACTTCATGACAATCAATTAATTTATAGAATCAATGTCTAAGTTTATTACTTCAGAATCTCGGCCTGAGGAAAAAGGAGTGCATGAACTGAACTTCTTCATCGATGAGCTCTTCTCCAATCTGGAGCCAATTCATGAAGAGTCATATGTGATGCCAATCACTGAAAAGCCAGTTGAGGAGATACATGAGCAAGAATCGGTTGTGATCCTAATGATGCCTCAACCTCCTCCTTTTATTAAAATCACCTTAATATAAGAAGAAGAGGATAGAGCATTAGAAGGTTGTGTCCCTCTGATTGAAGAAGTTGCATCTGCCTCGACTCAAGAGCTTGTAATTGTTGTTGTATCTGAGTCTATTTATGCTCCTGCTACCTCTGTTGCTAACATGTCATCCTCTTCTCTGCTTGCTAATGCGTATACTGATACTCAGGTCGAATCGCCTAAATCTGGGAACACTGTACCCTTGAACATTCTTTAGCATTCTCCAAGAGCTGCTCTAGTACCAACACTCGTCAATTTACCTCCTCCATCATCTCCCATGTCTCCAACAAGCTCTCAGCTCAATTAGATCATTTTGAGGCATCTGAGAGAGATTGCTTTAAGACAAAATCAGTTTGAAGCTACACTCATAGAGCATAGTGATCAACTCAGACACCATGAAGAACTACAACTGCAGATCCTCCAGACTAATCAATAAATTCTTCGGGAGCTAAGGCGTAGAGGCTAAAGATGGTGCTTCTGTTTCCTAGTACACCTCCTTTTTGATGATGCCGAAAGGGGGAGAAATATAGAGAAGAAAATCTAGTGCTATGAAAGTCAAGGGGAGTCAAGCCATGCTATTCAGGGGAGCTTATGCTGAGGGGGAGCTCAGAGATCATTTTGTTATTCAGCATGCATTTTTTTCCCGAACTATCAGTTTGTTTTAGTACTTTGACAATATTTTTTCTCTTTGATTCTTTAACAATTTTTATATGCGTATGATTTCCCCTGATCAATTCTTTATATATGCTCAAATATCATGCTTAAGTTCTTTTTATTCTCTGATACATATATGTTTTTTTAAGCTCTGATATATATATCGATACCTACTTATCATGCTTAGCTAATCATATATCATGGTTGTTGGTGTATGCTTCCAATCTCTTAAGTGTTTGTTCTGAATTGCTTACTCATTGACACGCTAGAGTAGTTAGCTCATATTTGTATCTGTGATTACCTTTGGCAAGTATCTTTTGAAACAAAAAATTTCTCTGTTGTTGGTTTGATACTCGTATTTATCTGATGTGCTTCGATATGTATGATATGCTTAAAATGTCTATCTTTATAAAGCACATTCTCTCTGACACATGTATGAGATGTTTTCAAAGGCTATGTATAACTTGCTTAAATGTAGTTATGAATAGTTCTTGATGAACTTTAGAAACCTGGTTCTATATGCTTTCAATACAATTAAGATCAGTTTGTAAGCCTTAGAACCTCTCTAGTGTGCTGCGTTTATATGATAGACAATATGTTATATTTTGATTCATATATGCATTGGTGAGCAAAATTACATAAATAGCATAAACACATTTGTTTTAAGAAAAACTTTTAACGCATTCTCATGCTCTAATACTTATGAGAAAAGTTTCACAGCTCATAATAATAAGCTCACTTGTGCTTTACTCTGATAAAATTGGGTTTGATCCCTAATGAGTTTCAGAAACCTTAAATAGTAATATGTGTAACGCCCTAGTTTTTCTATTTGAGGTCAAATGACCAAAATGCCCCTGAGGTTATTTTTATCCCGAAATTCGAGGATGGCCGATCCGACAGTCCTTAGAGGGTTAACTCAATGTTTAAAGGGGATTATATATGTTGTGATTGATATCCGAGATGAAAATCTCATTTTCCGAACTTTCGGTTCAAAATGATCAAAATACCCCTATAGCGTTTTGCGGGGGTATCAGTGCCGTTTGAGTCTGGAATCTCTCCTGAGAGTTTGGAATGCTAATTATATGTGTTTGATTATATTTGTTTCAGTCCGAGTGGTCCTAGGCAGTATTTGTGTAAAATTACCATTTTGCCCCTGAAATAGTATTTTATGGGCCTAATGACGTGATTAAGGGAACCTAAGCAATATTAAGCTTTAATCAAAGATTAATTAATTTCAATAATTAATCTAGAGTCAAAATAATTTATTAAGGTTAATTAGAACCTAGGATTGCTTAGATAAACCTTAATTGTTTTTTAAAAAGAAAATCAAAATTTCATATCATGGAATCTTGAATAGTGTTTTTTCTCTCCAATTCCTTAAATTAAGGAATTATTTTTGTGCATGATCATATCATAAAATGAGTTTTGATTTCACTAATGAAGCAAGACCACTCCTAATCATATCTTAACATCCTTAATTACCCATTACTTTACCTAAACACTTACTTATAAACTCCTAATTAAAAGGTTAATCAATGATACACCTAAACACATCACTAAACCACAATTAGATGAAACATTCTCTCCTCTCCTTGGCTGCACATGGCTGAAACCTCCTGCCCCATATGTTTCACATGTTGATTTGAATCACACTCAAAGAACCATGCTTGCACCATACTTGAGACCATACTTAGCCATACTTTAACCCATACCTAGCCTTACCTTTGAATGACAATTTGGAAGAGATATTTTCTCTCCCTCATGGCCCAAGAGCTATGATCGCTCCCCTTCAAATTCACTCCTTCATGTTTCAATTTTCTATAAATACCCATCATAAGAGAACTTGGTTCCATTTTGCTCATTTTCAAGTTTGTGTTTTGAGAAATTTCTCTAAGTTTCCTTTCCTTTCCTCATAAGAACTCTAGAGCTCTTCTTCTCTCATCTTCTTCATCCTCTTCTATGACCACCCTCTTGTAACCTCAAACCACCACCCAACCACCATAGACCATCATCCAAACACTTAAGCTTCCATCCTCAAACACAAAGCCACACAAAAACATTTCCTTCCTTTTCTTTTCTTCTTGGCTAAATCATCATCATTCCTTGGAGAAAAGTTTTTCTTCTCATTCCTTTGCAAAGAACAAGCTCTTTTTCCTTCCAACAAGAAACACCATTTGGTAGGGGTTTTGTTTTTCAAAAGCTTTATCTTTTACATGATGTTTTGACATGACAAAGTTCTAGTTTCTCTTGGTTTCAATTCTTTTCCTCTCTTTTTATTTTTGGTTATGAAGCTTGGTTTTGAAAGGAAATATTTAGCTTGATGGTGAGGTTTCAAGATAATGGTCTTGTGGTTATCATTTAAGGAACCTCTCAAGCTTGAAACTTGGTTTGGGTTCTAACTCATTCTCTATTTTCCTTTTCTTTTCTTGACTATGGATTTGGTTTCCTTTTCCTTTTCTTGTTCTTACTTTGGTTTTGGTTCTCAAGAAATGATGTAATTTGTTTTGTTCTCTTGGTCCTTTTCCTTGATCTTGATGATGATGTTCAAACCATAAGGTTTCTTTGAAACCTTGGTACAAAGAACTCTAAAGCTCACTTTATCTTGCTAAGATATATGTTGGGTTGACATTTATATTCCTTTAAAGTCTTGAATGAGTTCTAGTAAAGAATAAAATGAACTTGCATCCATGTTTAAGTTTATGCTTTGCATATCATGCTTACTTTTCTTTGTCATCACTAAAATCTCAAGAATAAAGAAATGAACTTGCATTCTCATGTTTAAATTTCAAGCTTTGCATTTCATGTTTATATTTCAAGTCATCACTTAAACTTTAAAGATAATAATGAACTTGCATCTCATATTTATTTCAAGCTCTCACTTTACTTTTATAATGGAGACTAAAATAAAGTGCATAGCATGTTTAAGTTTTTGTCATCACCTAAAGATCCTAGAGCTCAAAGACTTGCCTTTTTTATCTCAAGTAAAGTTTGGAAAATGGAAGCATTCTATGAATGCTATTTTCGGCCATGTGATGAGGATGAGCTTAGTATAAGTTTCATCTAGTCACAAAGACCAGCAAACTATGTCTTAGGATTTTTCTTAAGCATAGAAAAGCTCAAAGAATACTGAGTATGATCTTTATAGTTTAAAACTCATTTGAGAGTGGTTTAAAATAGCCACTGCCTTGGCATCTTATTTTATGATTTTAATGAAATATATTGGTTTCTAAAAGAGTTTTGAGGTTCTAAAATGATTCCAAGAGAAAACTAGTAACTTATATGCACTTGAGATGTGATTTTATGTGATTGTTTGAGATATGTGACACGGCTACTGCCTTGTTATTTTGATCACTGTATGATTCTATTTTAATGAGTTAGAATGTGTAAAAATTATGTTTGAGTGAAGCAAAAATTATTTTGTGAGTGTTAGAAACAATTAATAAGTGGAAAGGATGAAAAATGTGAGTTTGGATCCCTTAGAATCTAAGATATAGCCACTGTTTTAGGATGAGTAAAATTATAGATAAAATTGTTTTAGAATGATTTAGATATGTAGAATTAGTTCCTAAAGGTATTAGAAATTAGTTTTAGCACCTTAAGAAAAGCCGAAACTTAGTAGAGTCAAAGATGTGACTTCTAGGCACCCGTATTTAAGACATAGAGAATTCTGCCCTTGCTGCCCTATGCTGTTTGGATTTGATCATAATCATAATAATTAGTGAGAATTATTAGTCATGATTCCTTACATGCATAAAAGACCTAATTTGGATGCTAGGTTAATTAGGCCATAAGTTTAGGACCCGTAAGGATCAAAAGCATAAAACACTGTAAGATAGGGGAGGCAATGAGAGTTAGTATTTCAAGTGCATGATTGTCTGTCTATATGACTTGTAATGCATAACATTTGCATTAGTTGAGCTGGGTCCCTTACTCCAGCATTTTGGGTAGGAACATGTTTATTGCTTTGTGAAAGTGCTGATGATGTGTGCTTATGAATATATGCATTTGAGACATGAGTATTGTATGAATTATGGCATGCTATGAATATGTCTGAAATATTGAGACGCATGATCTGTGTGGATATATGGTAGGAAGCAAATTTGAGAAAATTTTATTTTTAGCCGTTGTGCTGCTGGATTTCCGCTAATTTGCAACCTTATATAATTGATGAGATCTTTTTTTTTTAGCATGATATGTATAAATGATGATTTTAATCATGGATTATGACTGCATCTCTAAATAAATATGTTAAGGTTAAGGTGGCATAAAACACATGGACATGATTCTCTGGACTCCCTGAATTAAAGGTTATGAGAGGTGATCCAAAAAGGGAATTGCATACTCATGATGAGATCAAGAAAGGAAGTGATGTGTTACCCCCTCTATTACCCCATATTAAATCTAGCGACGGCTAGTTAGGTTGAGCTCATTCTAGGTGATTGGCGAGCTGGGAGTTTTGGTGGCTATTATATAATCACCGGGGAAGGTGTGATGGTTAGCTTAGGATGGTTACGTAAGAGGGTGGTTATTATGAAAAAAAACTTAAGAGTTTAGTTATGAGAAAGTAAAACAAGGGTGCATATGCATATTTTATCTCATCCTCCCATCAGTGCATTTAATCATGTGTTACGTGCTAAAGTGACTCTAGTCCCCTAACTTTCCTCCTGGTTATATACTTAGCATTATATTAAGTTATAAATTTGTATGCTTGTGTTAATTGCTTGTGCTACTTATGCTCCTAAGGTATTGTCATGCATACATGAGATAATTGTTGCATTCATGATATTAAGGCCCATGCTAAAAGACACCCACTTCGGATAAAAGATTTTGAGAAGATTAAAATTGAACCTTATGCATGTACATCTCTTTCATAATGAAAACCGAAGTGGCTAGGGACGATGACGATGACACTTGTGTTAGAGTCGGAAAACCCTACTGAGAATCTTGAATAAGTTTCTCATCCCTTCCTTTTTAGTCCATGTCGTCTCTAAACGAGGATAATGGCATTGCTCGTAACTTTCCGTGAGGCATGGACATGGGAGATACGCTATGAACCGGATAAGAGCATCGCAGCAGAAGCATGAAGACAACTTTCCTTTTCATCCCCTTATACTTTTGCGTAGACTAGTCCTTCAATGGACATGTAGCGAAAGCTAGTCTAGTTTGGTAATAATCATGTTTAGTTTTGGTTTAGTGTATATGCAACCTCATTGGTGGATTTAATACCTTTGGCTGTCCTTTATGTATATAGGACATCACTATAATGTTATTGATATGCTAAGATAATTTGGTATGTGACATGATATGCTTTCGCTTTTATATTTATCACGATGAAGTTTATATGATTGCTATTATTATGTGAGAATTAACTGAGATTTATGCACGCATGTGGCACGCATTTTGATTTTAAAGTTAAAAAAAAATAGTCATATTTTTATTACTTGTATTTTAAAGAAGAATAAGTTAATTTCTAAAACAAATGTGTAACAACTAATAATTAACCGGAATGCGACTTGAGCATATTAGGTTAAAAGTTAGGGTGTTACAATATGCTTATATCATTTATATCAAGGTTTCTTTGAGTATCAAAAACTACATTTGTATCACATGTGTTTTCTTATGACATGTTCTGATTGGTTTATCGTATATACATCTTTGAGCATTTGTTTTAAAAAAAGGGCTTAGGAAAATAATGTGCTGAACAAGAATTTTAATCAAGAAGAAATATCACAAGTAATGTCTAGAATAGGTCCCATGTTGGGCTTGGTCCTTGTGATACTTGTCCAACCATGAATCATTTATGAACATTTATTGAAAGAGAAATGTGCGTCAGACCATGAATAAAGGAGCTTTGACCAAATCCACAACCATTTCCATGAAAATAGATTGAGAAAAGTGGTTGCCGACTCAAATAAAAGGATAAGTGAATCGATAATGATTCTGGAGGTTACATCATGTATTGTAGGGACTGCTTTCCACAAAATAGGATGCGTGGCAGGGCATTAGTTAGTAGAATATGCAGACCAAATTAGCCAAGCTAGGTTGTGTAAACTCCAAAACCCTTTAGAAAGTATGTGAGTTATAATGTTTTGAATGACAACAAAATCAATTTAAAGAAAATATTTTGAAGAATGAATAATGTCTACCCTGAGTTTATTGACTAAGCATAATAGATATTTCCGAAATGCATAATACAGACTTTAGCAAGAATAATTCTACTTTACGTGTGCAAACATGTTTTATCTCGTGTTAAGAGATTAAGCTTAAATGAAATGAACATTATATCGTGCAAAGTATGTTTACATGCATCAAGGAATGAAGCAAATTAAATCAAGAACAAGAAACCAAAGCAAGGGTCTTTAGAAAGTAGCACGAGATATCAAAAAGTATGTTGAGAATGAAGATATCATACAAAAGCTGAGTACAACGTGTTACAAAGTCTTCAATCATCATGATCGCAGCTCCTTCATCATAATAAAGCTTAGATTAAAGATCAGAAGACTAAAGAATCATCAAGGAACTGATAGCACATGTCAGAAAACTCATTTCATTGTGGAGCGTTGAATGGTACAAGAAAAGGATGGAAATTTGAAATTCAGATTTCAACTTGAGTCAAATCCAGTTTCAAAACTGTTATGTCATCTCTTCCATCTATTTGGTCAACCATCGTAGCATCTAGAAGGAGGAGTTTAGAAATCATGATCAGAAAGTGAAAAAGTCATTTCTAAAGGAACATCAGAAACCTCTATTATACAATGGCATCTACAACTGATCTGATAGACTGTCAACCTACTCTTCTAGACTACTTTTCCAAGACACAAATGGATGATCTACTGATCAAGGGCAACGGTCATGAAAGAAGACCGCTATACATGGAGATGCTATGCTCAAAAGCTCATGAGATAATTGAAGACATAAGACTAGAAACTCTGAAAAAATCCCTCCACACTTTTTGTGAGGTTCATCATATCATGTAAATCAATTTCCTTGAATTGTAAAAATCTTCTTTCTAGTTCCTGAACGTTTGTGTACTCTTCCTTAGAAGAGATGTTAGAAAGAAATCGCTCAAGTTATCCCAGGTCTGTTTACTGTATATTTGTAAGGAAACTTGAGTGTAGGTTAGTTTGAGTGGCAATTCAAACACAAAACTTTTGTAATCTTGATCCAGTGGTGATCAGTTTGATATAGCTTGGAGAGACTAAGGTAAAACTACTTGCAACATGATGGCTGCTCATTACAGTTCAGCTTGAAGAGGCTGGGAATAACTATTTGCAACGTGATGGAAGAGGCATTCTACTTATTAGGGTTCAGCTTGGAGAGGCTGGGAAGAACTACTTGCAACATGAATGATGGGGTTGTCTACTAATCACAGTTCAGCTTGGAGAGGCTAGAAGGAACTACTCAGTTAGTGATAGTAAGGGTTGTCTAGTGTTCATTGGTAAGAGCTTAGGAAGATTACTGTAAAGACTGTCCAGTTTTTTTTCTCAGGTTAAGAAAGATATTTAGTGGAATCTCAACATGTTTTGAGTACTGGATATAGGAAGGTTTGGCTGAACTAGCATAAAAATACTAGTGTCATATATTCTTCTCCTTAATTTCTTTTATTTTCCACTAATCTGCTTTATTATTTCATATATGTTGAAAACTCACTTTATCTGGTTGTTTATTGACATGATACTTCATAAATCTACTTCTTGAAATAACAAATCATATTTTCGCTGCACTTCAAGCTTAATACTCTACAGTATTTTGATAAATGTTTCAGATTTGAGCAAATACCAAAGCATAATTCAACCCCCTTTCTTGTGCGCTTTCATACCTACATGTTGTTTTGTTTAGTGCTTAATGTCGAGTGCATGTTCTCGGATATGAATAATGTTAGTGAAGTTAGTGTTGAATAATTGCTTCATTATGCTTAACCATGTAGTTCATTGAAAACGGATATGTCACAACACAAAATGAATCAATGAAAATTTAATTTCCATTTATCTTTACTTTTTAGCACTTTATCTTTTCTGGAAATATGTCTTTTAGCCTTCTACATTTAGTATTATTTGAAAATCTCTTTGTATCATAACCAAATGTTTTTTGAAGTATTTTGGAAGCCCATTGCAGAGAACAAAGCCTTTTAATTTCTCTGCAAAATTTTCTGAGCTTTGGGAATAAAATTTTTCATGGAAAACACTTTTGTAAGTCATTAGTTCGCCTTACATAGTCTTAAGGTACCCCAAAAGCCCCTCATTTAAGGAAAAACATCAACTTACAGAAGTCTGCATTTTTGTGCAAATAGGCTCGCTATAGTGACTTACAGGTCAGAAAAACTATACTGGTTATAGCGAGCATGTTAGAAAGAGGTTGTCTCGCTATAACAAGCCAGACTAGTCATAATGAGACCTTCGATGCTGAGACACATTCAAATGATGTGGTTTCACTTTAATGAGCCCTTATCCTATAAATACACCCCATACTCAGTCATTTACTTCCAAAATATTACCATAACCCTCCAAGGCTCTCCTCCCTCCCCCTTTACAAAACTCAAAGCCTTTTTCCTCGCCCCCTCCCCCCCAAAATTATAATACGTTAAGTACACATGTCACTAGACAAGTCTAGTATGGCCTTAGGGTCCCTCGAAACCCACTCATGTTACAAGAAAAGCCCTGGATGTATGAAGCGCTAGGGGATATAGAATTGGTACTATTGCTACAAGGGGGTCTTCAGCAAGCTCGCTGTAGTGAGTCTAGTTTGTTGCAGTGAGGACATTCAATGATAGCACAGTACTAAAATGACACAGTTTTGATAAATGAGCCCTAAACCCTTTTAAAAATCCCATTCTTGGGCTCCCCTTTTGTTTCTTGAAGTAGAAACCCTCCACCTCCCCCAAAACATATTTCCTTCCTTTCCTCTCCCAATCCAACATTAATCTTCATTTTCCAAGGCTCAAAGGTAAAGGTTTTTATTTATTTATTTATTTATGTCATCCTCTTATTCTCCATTCCATGTTCTAAGGTATAGGTTGTTGTGGTTCTCCACTGTTGTTAAGTATGGGTGTTAGTGTTAGATTAGAGCTATCTAGAGGTTGTTAGAGATTAACCTACAGTTTATGGTTGTTATGGCAAACATTGGTGCCATCCCTACACCCAAAGTTCCCATGGTGTTGATATTTCACATTCTACCCGTCCAAGTGAGTGGGTTTGATCTCATTGCCTTATATTGGTCATTACATCATTATTTTCTAGCAAAGTGAAGCATTTAGAAATTAGAAATTGAGTTTTTAAATGATATGGATTTTATGCAAATGTGTATATGAACTAGAAATTGCTCTTTTTGAAATTGGTCATGAAACTTATTATTTTACTCAAATGCATGGGACCATATTTGAAGTGTAATTTCTCTATATGATTTAATTTATGGTTTTAGACACGATCATGACAAAGCAAACTAGTAAGGGATGATGAAATGAAATGCAAGGCCTTATGGTTATTTATGAGAAATGGAAAATGTTGTACTTAGAGACATAGAACTCCTTTTTATGATTTCAGTATGGTTTTAGATTATGGAATTACTGAGAGGAACAGAGCTGTGACTTAATGACAATTAAATCATTAAGCTTGGTATATCAAGTTTCTGCCAGAGGCAAGTTATCCTTATTTAGATTAGTCCGCCATGGATGCAGTTCGCTAAGGATCATTAAGATCTTAGCTAGGTGCTCTTGTTCGCTAGGAACTGAGCATTATCAAACAGTTTATGGATTAGTCTATTCTTTTTTGTAATCCTTTGAGAAATAACATGCTTTATATGTTTCCAGGAAATTATGATTTTGTAGCTATTATGTGATATAAATGAAATGATTTATGGTTGTTGCATTACTAGTAGGTATCTTCTTGTCCCATGTATGCTTATGGGAGAGGATCTACTCATTGAGTTTTATGATTAAACTCATCCCTCTTCTCTTTCCTTTTCCTCATAGATATAGTATTAGCTTTGGGTCCTCCACCTCTTTCCCCTCAACAATAGTACATCTTCAGTTTAGGTGAGTTTCACCTTAATGTGAAGTTTTTGTTATCTTGTAGAGTACTCCAATGACGTTGCGTGCAAGGTCCCAAACCATATATATTCATATTTTGCATTTTGATTTCCATGATTTAATTGTATTCAAAATGATATAGTATTCATGGCTTTGTAATAAAGCAACTCAGAATTACTTTGTATCACATAAATAATTTTATAGATGACAAATGAAATGATTTGTTCAGAAATTATTAGCATTGATATGATTTGGAGATTTGCAAGTATATACACATATTTAGAAATGAATTTCTTTTAAGAAAAGTATGCATAGAGTACGACTCAGTGATCACAAAGTGTACGTGAGGACTAGATTTCTCACGTGCTACTCATGATCCAAGTCAGGTCATGACACCAATCCTTGGGTAAGTTGTTTTTTATGTTGTTTTTGTCAATTTCCTCTATGTTTTTCCATGCTTAAGGCTAGGGCTCCCTCATGCATGATTTTTGTATGATCAATCCAACCCCAAATCTATCCCTAGTATATGTTGTAGCTGTTTGATGTTGTTCTTGAATCTATGGTAGTTGTTGGTGTTATTCCTAACTCCTAAGGTCAAGTTAGTGGTGGTTTTTCCTACGCGGTCCCTTAAGGTGAATGGGTTCGAACTTATGACCTTATTTTTATCGTTATCCTTAATTTCTTAGTATCAAATATGGTTCACATGAATTTAGAGATTGATATATGTATTGAACATGATTATATAAGTTATGCCAAGTTTAGCAAAATTATGGTTCTAATTGTAACATGAAAATTATATTTTGGAAAATCATGAGACCATTCTTGATATGCTTATATGCCATGAAAAATGTTTGACCCTCCTAAGAAAATATGTATTTTAAAATACTGAGTTAGGCATGATTCACTATAATTGCCAGACTTGCTCTATGGATTTGATGAAATTATTATGCTTTCAAGATTGTGGACTTCTTGATTGTAATTTTAGAATCCTAGTTATATTTTACTGAAAATATTGAGTTAGGTGCAATTCATAATAATGGCCAGACACATATTTTGGTTAGTTCCTAAAATCATTGTTTACTGGTGGTGATCCATTAGACATGATTTTGGAACTCCAGATATGCTTGATTGTTAAATTATTAGAATTATGTGGGACTTTCAGATTTCAAGTTTATTTAGTTTATTTGAAAACTAGTTTTAGTTGGTAATTATAGAAAAATAAATGGTGAGATAATTATTCTTAGGATTGGTAACTGGGGTACCAAGTTGTCCGCTAGAGCACTAGCTCACTCCTCAATTACTTACAGAACCTATTAGGTGCCTTTATGTTATCCCACTGAGAAAGGGCTACCAACAGAGGTAAATTTGTCCGAATATGATAATCTATAGATGGGAAAGGGCTATCAATGGAGGTGAAGCCGTCTAGATGTGTCTATTTACATATTACAATTTTAGCTTCCTGTTTCTCTACTAATTACAGCTTATTAAATAGAAATGTTTTCAATGATACCACATGATTTACCCCATCATAATTATGTATGTAAATATTAAAATGGATTCTCAGTATTGTATTCTATATATTATTATCCTGCTGGTTGTCTCATATGGATGGTGGGTGAGAATCCACTCACCAAGATCAATGACTCACCCACCCCCTATCCTCCTTACAACTACAATTGCAGATCCAATCATGGTTCAATCATCATTTCAGTAAACCACAACTGTTCCAGTAGTGAACTTTTCTTTGCAATGAGGCTTAATCTAGGGTTATATTCGATTAGAGTGCTCAAGTGGTTATGCAAGCAGAATTCGAATCATACATTCTATTTTAAGATTATGTTTTTATGAACACCTTTATATGTTTTCATATTTTAAATATTGATTTGAAAAACAAATTTTGAGTTATACATTTATGTTTGGGTTTTCAAGCCTTGAACCGATTTGTGGATGATTACTATGGTTATAAAATGAAACAGTTTATGCTTTTATGTATTAGCAAAGCACATGTTAAACTTAACTAATATGAATTCATGGCTATATATGTTAAATCATTTCAGTTTTACAAATTCAAATATTATGCTTTAATGAGAGAAATTGGTAATGATTTAGATTAAATTATGTTTTTGATAATGGAAATCACATTTAGTTATGCATATAGTGTGTCACCTTATTCAAAAGGCTTCCTTGGGGACCTTGTCCCTCATATGCCAGTCATGTTCCCAAATCGAGTCATGAAAAAGTGGTTCAGAACCAGAGGTTTCCCTGTATGGTATTAGAGCAAGTGTCCACAAGTAGCATGAAATTTATGTGAATGGAAGTGCACCCATTTGCATTAACATGATTTTATTTGAAGCCTTTAGAAAGAGTCAATCATGTCTAAGTTCAATAACAATCTTTGTTATTCCTTGGAATTCCTCACCCAATCTTATCTATTTTCCTTCTTCTCAAGTAAGCTATACCACTTGTTAACCATCATCGCCATCACTGTCATAGAAGCACTACAATACTTAGTACCAATCGCATTGAGTGAGCCATTCTTAACAAAAGTACTTAGTGAGTGTACAAGAGCTAGAGTGTATTAGTAGGTAGCATGACCAAACATGACTAGCTCAGGTAAGGATCAATAGTGGACATAGCCGGACAAGGCCGCCTTCTTTAATGCCTTCCTCGATAGGACCTCATACATTAGAGTAAATCATATCCAAAATTGTAAAACATTAGGTGAATATGTCCTTAGGCAAGTCTAGTACCACCTTGGGGTTCCCTAGGACCCACCTGTGCTATTGGAGGGCCCTACATAATTTAATAACCTAAAATTTAGGAGAAACCACTCTAGGGAGTACTGTAATGCTAAAATGAGCACCACAACTATTGTGGTGAGTAAAATAGTGTAGAATAAGAAATAATGGGCTTTGGCGAGTGTTGCAGTGCTCAAGCTTTTATAAAAACCCCCTATTTTCAGGGGCTAGACCACACATACACCCTTCACCCCCCTAAATGCAAGAACCCTGTTCCCTTTACCCTGTTTCCACCTCAAACTCCATTCTTTCTCCATTTTCTCTCAAATCTAACTTAAATCTTTCATCTTTCAAGCTCAAGGTAAGTTGGTTTGTTGTTTTTGTTTCCTTTTCCCTTAAATCTCCCCTTGTTCTTAGGGTGGCATGGTGTTTCTTCATGATGTCAAAGAAATGAAGTTATTCTAGTGTGTTAGGCATAGATTTGAGTTATTTAAAGATTATTAAAGGTTAATCTAGTGTATTATGGCTGCTATGGCAGTACTGGTACAATTCCTATTTCCCAGGGTTCTGTTGTGTCAATCCTATGTATTCTACCCCTCCAGATGAGTGGGTTCAAACCTGTGATATCTATGTTATTCATTAGAGTTATTTTTATTGAAAATGTGGTTTAGTACATGATTTTAGAGATTACAAGAGTTTGGATATCTCTATTGATATGTGAAAATGTGATTTTCATAATAGCATCAACTATATGTTTTATGTAAACCATGCAACCATTGTTGCTAAAATGATTTATAAAGAGTTGGATTTTGAATATGACTATTTAGAGATAATATAATGATTCTATGATTTCCAATATAGTATGTTTTATATGATAGAGCTATTGAAACTCAGAGTAGAACCTTTGCAAAGATTTAGAGAAAAGAACTAGTTTATAATTTTAGACCAAATAGTAGCTAGAGATAAATAGGATGTGACTTAACAGCAGTTATTCTGTTAACCTTGGTATACTAAGTTACCCCCAGGGCCATGAAAATGGGACCTAGTTAGGTGCCTTAGAGTTCAAAGATTTGGTTATGTCACATGATTTGTGCACAACCAGAGACCCATGTTTCTCTTTTAGATTACTATTATTGACTTATGGATAAATGGTTTTAATTATGTCTATATGTAAATACGAACTGTTTTGGAGTATTATTAATATTATTATGATTTTATGCATTGCTTCCTTAGTGTCCCATGAAAGAGGTTTCAAGTGAGAATTCACTCATTGAGTTTTTTTACTCACCCATTTTCTATACTCCAATTTAAAGATACAGCAGCTACTGTGGGTTCTTCCCGCCACCTTCTTCCCAACAACAATAGAGTTTAGTTGTTGAGCTTCACTTGTGTAACACCCTTAATCTTAACCTAAGACTACTAGTATGTACTTAGGTTAATCTTTAGAATATTACCTCTTGGTCTCATCTTTTACTTAGAAAATAATTAGCGGAAATATGGGTAAAATTTTTCTTTTTAGAATTAAAATCAAAGTGAGAGCCATGCACGAATCTTTAAAAGGAAACATAACGAAACATATAAGCAAAGCGTAAAGGAACACATCATATCATGGAAACATCAACTGAAACATAGATATATATATATATATATATATATATATATATAGCGTGCCTACCCAAAAGGGCAAGACTATTCGATACATCGGGAAACAGAATACAACTGAAGAACAAATACAGGGAAATCATAAGACAACACCCATGCTTGAGTGCACCTAGAGTAGGCAACCTCATACACAAAAGAAGGTTTGCCCTCAACTATGTGGCGTGTGTGCACTAACTGCTACCCCTCCTATGTCTACTCCTACTGGTCCGAGTACTGTGGGGTCGAGTCGATCCACTGACGAATCTCGGCGGGAGTGGTCGAGCGCATCATCGGGGCATGTCCACCGCGGTGAGGGCGCATGGATGGCCTACATGACAACCTCGGCTGGACCACTGTGTCCTCACTCCCGGCTCTCATCGGTGGGGGAGCGGGACTGGAGCTCCAACTGTACATGTGTGATGGCGGGTCCTCGGATGGGTCCGTCTCCGAGTACTGGGTGTGAGGCACGTACTCCGGGTAGTCGCATACCGCTGATCCCTCAGGCTACATGCGGAGGATCTGCTCGTCCCGTGATCTAGCTCGCTCAAAAATATTGTTGTGGTGGTAGGGGGCAGTCGGGGTGAATCGGTAACTCCATACTGGGTGTACGAAGGGTCGTCCCATGAACATGAAGACTCTAACAGTGCAGCGACCCTCAAAATGGTATGACCCGAGTGCCGGGTCATGGTGCAACTCCCATACCGGGGTGTCGATGAAGAGTACGAATGTCGCCATCTGAAGATATGACGGAAGAAAAGAGAGAGGGAATGAGAATCTTCTAAAAGAATTCTCAGTAGGGCAATCCCTAACTAGGTGACATCATCACATCCTCAGGAACCTTGGGTTTATTTCTAAAAAGGTGTATATGCATATAAACTTCTTTTAAGTTAGTTTTCTAAAGTATTAATTATCCAAGGTCCATCATATTTTATAATGCGTCTTATGGCTAAGCATGGAATGTACTCATGACATGAATGCATCATAAAGGTAAGCCAATCAATAGAATAACTAAGAAACATTATAACATTGGCATAAGGTGATAGGTATAGCATATGTGACATTTTAAACTTTAACTTTCATCTCATGGGGCCACCCTAAAACATCTCTAGGTTATGAGCTCATACCTTAACTAGTCGTCACTAGTTCTTACTTATCCTATGATAAGCGTAACATATACATAATCCCGACTTAATAGTGCGGGCTAGGGGGCAATTAAGAATCACCTCTCTTAGGGTCATTTCCCCTTTGAAACGCTCTACTGGCAACTAGTGCACAGTAGCATTGTCCGCTTTGGCAAGCTCTATGTCAATACCCTCACGGATTTGTTTTCTTGGGGGTGCTCGGCTAAACCGGTGTCACCCAAGAAGGCGTCTCAGTGTTGTGTCACATTTAAGTTCTCATGATTTTCAAAAAGACCATTTTCTAAGTTCCTCAAATTTGATGGAAATTCGGCAAAGATGACATGGCCGTGAGACCGAATTTCCTCAAATTTGGTTATGCCATGAAAACATATAGGACATACACAAGCATATCATCATGTAAAAATTCTTTATATCACATATCAACTTATCATAGACAAAACTCATGTATCATATGTCATAAATTAAGCATCATAAAAACTCAAGACGTTTTAATGTCTTATGCATTGACCCTTAAGGTCCTTAACTCACGTTCTAAGTTATTAATCATCAAACCTAATCTCTCGGGCACCTATGAGGTTATAACTAAGTATTTCTCACCTCACACTATGACCAAGAACATCTCTAAACCTCAAGGATACAGAATTTATAATCATAACTTTACGGGTACCTAGAAGTCACAACAATGACCCTTTCTAAGTTCGGTTGGCTCCTAAGGCTTCAAGATTAAGTCCTAAACCAATTATGAGTCATTCCTACACATTGAAACTAATTAAAAACCATGATTATTAAATCTAAACCTTGCTGGACAGAATCCAGAAAATTACATAATTAAAGGATCTAGAACTCTCAAATTAATTCTTTTCTAGTTCCTAACTTATCCTATCTTTCACATATGAGTCTTAACATTATTTTTACTCAAACATAGGCACATTATCATCATTAAAACAGCACATACAGTGGCAGTAAAGAGCAAGGAAGAACCAAAAATATACTTCTCCATAAAAGGCATAGAACACAATTTCTAAGGCACATAAAATACTAGTTTCTCTTGGAACTATTTTAGAACTTTCAAAACTTGTTTATAAACACCTTTATCCTTTAAAATCATAAGAATACTTAAGAGGGCAGTGGCTAAATTGTTTTTATCTCAAGAGGTCCTAAATTCATAAAACTTAGTTCTGCATATTCCTTATACTCACATAAGCTTAGATAAATTATAAAATATAGTTTTTAACACTTAGAAACACCAAAGCACCTTAGGGCCGAAATGGGAACCACAAGAATTAAATATTTTTAGACCTTTGTTGAGACAACAATGGGCAAGTCTTTGAGCTCTAGGTTCATTAAAGTGATGACATAAAAATAAACATGCTCATGCACTTGTTTTAGGTTCCATTAGAAAGTAAAGTGATAGCACAAAATAAATATGAATGCAACTCATTATTATCTTGGTATTAAGTGAGAACTTGAAATATAAACATGATAATGCATAGCTTGAAATATAAACATGATCATGCAAGTTCATCCATTATCTTGGTATTTAGTGATAGCAAGGAAGTAAACATGATATGCAAAGCATAAAGTAAACATGATGCAAGGTTCATTTTATGATTAACTAGAGCTCATTCAAGACTTTAACAAGATAACAACCCAATACAATATCTCAAAGATCAAAACACCAAAACTGAAAGCCTTACAAAAGAAAAAGAAAGTGAAACTAAGTCAAGTTCTTTATTAAATATCCAAAACCCCTATCTAGAGAAAAATCTCTAGAACGTGCCGGCCAACTTTAAGATTGACAAGGGTAGGCTTGGGCTTTTAGAAATTCTTAGATTAATTTTCTTAAGTTGAAAAACCATGTGAGCTAGATATCATATAGATGAAGTCATAAGGAAAGGAAAACTCAAGCTTTAAAGGTTTCTTTGAGATGAACACAATGTCATCATCTAGAAACTCTCATCATCAAACTATTATGCTCATAACAAGGCCTAGAGGCTGAAATGAAAAGAAAAGGAAAAACAAAGAAAAGTGCAAAAAGAATCCAAGAGGAAACTAGAGAAAAACACTTTCTTGAGCAAAACAAAGTTTGAAAACAAATCCCTACCTAGAGTGAAGATGAAATCTTTGAACGTTTGAAAATGAAAACAAGATGATGAGCTCCTCCAAGAGGCAAGATAGCTTCGGCCAAAGGAGGATGAGAAGGTTGGAGTTATGTTTCAAGTGAGGTTGTGTTTGAGGTGTGGTGTTTGAGAGGTTTGATGATGTTTCAAGGCTATGGGGTGGTGTTTCAAGGTTGAGAGATGATGATGAGATGAAGAGAGGATGAAGATGAAGATGAAAAGAAAGGAAGAACTCTCTTGGAATTTTGAGAGAAAAGAAAGGAACTAGCAAGACAACTCTAGAATTCTAAACTTAGCAAATGCTTCAAAGTGCAACTAAGCTATCACAAGCATCCTATTTATAGAAAAACAAAACAATGAGGCTCACCAAGGGGAGGGAGTGGCCATAGCAAATGGAGGGAAAAGGGAGAGAAAAATATCTCTTACACAAGGTCATTCAAGTATGGTTTGAAGTATGGAAGCTATGCTACAAAGTATGGCTTAATGTGAGTTAATTTCCTATAAATTTTTTATAAAATAAGGCTTCTAGAAACAATGCATGGCTGGAACTTTTTCAGCCACATATAAATGGAGGAAATGAGCTATTTTAATTAGTTATTTACTTGGAAAATCAAGCTTGATTGAAAGTTATGACAAGGTATAGTGTATGTGACTTGAGGTATGGCCTTGGAGTGTTGAAAAATTGAACATGTGATGCATATGGGGAGGGAAGGTGCACGGCCAGACCAGGGGCAGCATGGGGGAGGTGAGTTTTGATCATTTAATTGGGTATTAATGGTAGGTTTAAATGTGTATTAGTTTAGGTACAAGGTTAGGAATAATTAAGCTTAAGTTTAGATGACTAAGAATGTGATTTAAGGATTTTATGACAAGATTAGGAGTGCTCATACATCATTAAAGAATTTTAAACTCATTTTTTAATAAACAATGTGTAACACAATTCCATGATTTAAGGAATTGGAAAGAGAAAACACTATTCAAGATTCCATGACTAGGAGTCTTGAAATTAAAATATGATTTTAAGTTGTAATTAAGCACTTTTAGGTTCTAATCAACTTTAATAAATTATTTTGACTCAAGATTAATTAAGGAAATTAATTAACTTTCGATTAGACCTAATATTGCTTAGGTTTGGTTAATCACATGATTAAGCGTAAAAACACGAAACTAGAGGCAAAACCGTAATTTTGCACTAATTTCGCCCGGGACTTCCGGGACCAAAACTAAAGTCACAGTCTATATAAAAACACCTTTTAAAATCATCTGGAGAAATTTCGGGTTCATCCGGCACTTACAAATTGGTAAAACATCGCAGGGGCGTTTTGGTCATTTTGACTCGAAAACTCGAAAAACGATATTTTCGATCCCAGAAAGATACACAAGTCATCTAATCCCCTTCCAACATTGAATTTGCCTTTCGAGTACTGCCGGATCGGCTTTCCTCGAATTCCGGGCTGAAAATGACCTCAGGGGCATTTTGTTCATTTTCACTCTAACAGAAAAATCGGGGCGTTACAACTTGGATAAGGCATCTTTTATTCTTGAGTTTATAGTGCTTCAGTGACAATGCGGGCAAGAGTCTCGAACAATAGAGCATATTTTGCATTTTGATTTATATGATTCATTACATGTAAGAATGATTTTGGTTTTATGGCTATTTGTTTATGAGCAACTATATGTGTGTATGTGTGTGTGTGTGTGTAAGTTTTGTATTGTGGTTACATACTTTAGGGTTTGATTATGAAACTTCAATTATGATGATATTGACTTTAAAGAACAAGTGATTTGTCTGCAGAAATGAATTTATTTTTTAAATGGATTTTACATTTAAAATATGCATATAAAGGGGCTCGGAGGTCACGAGGGTTACGTGGGGATAGGATTCCAGATGTGCTAGTCACATATCTAGATCAAGTCATGACAAAGTTGGTATTAAAGCCATAGGTTTTCCTGCATGTCATTAGAGTAAGCATCCACATGTTGCACATCGTTTATGTAAATGGAAACATGCCCATTTGCATTAACGAAGCCTTAATTAATGCTTTTCGGATGGTCAATCATGTCTAGGTTCAGAGATAGAGTACTATCTTCCTTTTACGATTAGTATTCCTTATCCCATGTGTCTATGTTCTTCAGGATTCAAGTATGCATCCCTTACGTCCTTCTGCTTCAGGTCACTGCTGAAGTAGCGGTGGCGAGTATGTTGTAGTTAAGGACTTAGAAGGTTAGGCAATTTGTTCAAGGATTGTCTAAGGACATGTTTCTCAGCCTTCAACCATACATAGGTATGATGAATTATGCTCAGGTAGTAGATACAGCTATTGGATTAGATGCAGGGCTAGCAAAAACTAAAGCTACTTCTGAGTCTAACAAGAAGGCTAGGACTCAATTCATTTTTGGGGGAAGCTGGCACTAGTAGAAAACCTAGCCAATAAGGCTAATAGAGGGCGTAGTTGGGTAAGTTTCCTTTTTAGATCCCACCCCAGTATGGCCTGTAGTTTCCTAGAGTCAGAGTAGAGAAGGTAGCCAGCATTCTAGTCAGGTTTCAATCCAAAGTTTCTCTGTATGCTAGACATGCAAAAAAAGACATGTAGAGTAATTCCTGATTAGCACGTTGCATGTTATGGTTGTGGCCAGTAGGGTCACAAATGAGCAGAGTGCCCATTCTAAAAGAGGACATCTAGCCAGGGGTCGGTGAACCCCATAGTCGGCAACCCAGGGTGGTTCTACTTCTCCAACTAGCAGAGGTGCTCGGGACAAGGGCCCTAGAGTTAGAGGTTATGGTGGCAGAGGCTTAGCAGGTAAAGGTCAGAGTGGTGAAGGATAACCTCGTCTATATGTATTGACTCGACAGGATGCGGCAGCATCTAAGGATGTGGTAGTATGTATTATCATAGTTTTCTCTTTTGAGGTTTTTGCTTTGATTAACCTTAGATCCACGCATTCATATGTATCCCTTTTCTTTGCTACACAGTTCAAGAGACCAATCATTAGTCTAGAGAAACCTTTTCTAGTGGGAATACCTTTAGGAGAGTCCTTCCTAGTACAGTCAGTTTATAGAAAGTGTGAGGTTAGAGTAAGAGATATGGAAACTTCTACAAATCTACATGTGTTAGATATATCAGATTTTGATGTCATTATCGGCATGGACTAGCTAGCTTTATGTCATGCCATAGTGGGCTGCTATAGCAAGTAAGTGAAATTTAGTGTCCCTGGAGGCGAACTCCAAGAGTTTAAGGGCAATAATTGTTCAATTCTGACCAGTTTGGTATCGACCATGAGAGCCTTGAGACTCATGGACAAAGGGATTTATGGATTCTTAGCTTCAATCAAAGATGTAGATGCACTAGTCCCAAGCCTGGAGTCAGTTCTTGTGATTTGTGGATTCCCAGATGTGTTTCTAGAGGAATTAGCAGGAATGCCACTAGAAAAGGAGACAGAGTTTGGGATAAAGCTTGAGTCTAGAGTTAAGCCTATGTTTATACCCCGATATCATATGACTCTAGCAAAGTTAAGAGAGTTGAAGGAGTAGTTGCAAGCATTGTTTGATAAGGGGTTCATCTAACCGAGTACTTTGCCTTAGGGTGCTCCAATCTTGGTTGTGAAGAAGAAAGATTGGTCTATGAGGATATGCATAGACTACTGACAGCTAAATAAGGTGATAGTTAAGAATCGGTGCCCTTTCCCATGCATAGATGATTTAGTTGACCAGCTTCAGGGGGCTGAGTGTTTTTCCAAGATTGATCTTTGACAGCTATCACTAGTTAAGGATTATGAGTTTAGGACACTCTATGGGCATTATGAGTTCCTAGTGATGTCCTTTGGCTTGGCCAATACCCTTACAGCCTTCATGGATTTGATGAGCAGAGTTTTCAAGCCATTTCTAGACCATTTTGTGATTATCTTCATTGATAACATCCCAGTGTACTCTAGGAGCACAGAAAAGCATGGGCATCACCTTAGGATTGTCTAGCAAACATTAAAGGAACATCATTTGTATGTCAAGTTCTCTAAGTGTGAGTTTTGGCTTGACTAAGTGGCGTTCCTTGGTCATATAGTTTCCAAGGATAGTATTTTGGTATACTCAAAGAAGATTAAGGCAGTGTAGTAGTGGCCAAGACCTTCTACAGTGTTAGAGATCCATAGTTTCCTAGGTTTAGTAGGATACTAGCAGTGGTTTCTTAAGGACTTCTCTAAGATTGCAACACCATTGGCCAAGTTGGCCTAGAAAAATGTTAAGGTTTAGTGGTCAGATGCCTGTGAAGAAAGTTTCAGAAGCTCAAGACTTGTTTGATGATAGCCCTAGTGTTAATGCTACCTTTAGGAACAGGTAGTTTTTCAATATATTGTGATGCCTCGAGCCCTTATGTAGCACAGCCAAGTTATGGCATATGCTTCTAAGCAACTCAAGAGGCATGAGCAAAACTACCTAGCCCATGATCTAGAGATGGCAGCAGTGGTCTTTGCCTTAAAGATTTGGATGCATTAACTATACAAAAAGACTTATGAGATCTTCACAGATCCCAAGAACTTGAAGTACATTTTCTAGTAGAAGGATCTAAATCTCAGGCAACATAGATGATTAGAGTTGCTGAAAGATTATGACTGCACTATAGCGCCTTTGAGGCAGTCTTTGATAGAGGATACTCATAAGTTAGAGGTAGAAGGAGTTTAACTTGGACTGGACGAGTCAAGAGCCTTTCTTGCTCACATTAGGGCCCAATCAACCCTAGTGGAATAGATTAAGAAATAGCAACAAGAGGATTCTAAGCTAGCTAAGATTATAGAGGATACACACAGAGGGGAAAATCATGAGTTTTCAGTAGGTGCAGAGGAGCTATTGCATTTTGGAGATAAACTTTGTGTACTCGATGTGGCTGAGTTAAAGAGGAAAGTGATGGAAAAGTCCCATAACACAGCGTACTTCGTACACCCAGGTTTAGCTAGAATATATCATGATCTCCGACAATTGTACTGGTGGAAAAGTATGAAGAGAGACAAAGGTGACTTTTTGGTGCAGTGTTTGGTGTGTCAGTAGGTTAAGGCTGAACACCAATGGCTTGTAGGGTTGCTTCAGTAAATAGAGATCCCAGAATGGAAGTGGGAGAGGATAACTATAGACTTTATAGTCAGGTTACCTCAGACCAGTAAGGGCTTTGATTTTATATGGGTGATTATTGATAAGATGACAAATCAGTGCACTTTTTACCAGTGAAGACAACTTTCAGTGCTACCCAATATACCCAGTATATATAGATGAGACTGTCATGCTCTATGGAGTGCTAGTGTCTATCATATCAAATGCAGTCTAAGAGGCTCTTAGGAAGGGAGTAGTGAGGTTCGGTAAGTAGGGAAAGACAAGTCCTCGGTAATCGACCCATTTGAGATTCTAGAGGGAGTTAGAGCAGTGGCCTATAGATTGGCATTGCCTCCTAGTTTGTCAGCTATGCACTCAGTATTTCATGTCAATATACTCAGGAAATGCATGCTATATCAGTTTCACGTGCTCATACCACAAGTAGTTCAAGTCGATGAGAGTGTATCCTATGAAGAGGAGCCGATTGCCATCGTTGATAGGTAGATCAAGAAGCTTCACTCAAAGGATGTAACCTCAACAAAAGTCATTTAGAGGAACCACTCCAGTAAGAAAGCCACTTGGGAAGCCAAAAAAGCTATAAGAACCAAGTATCCTTATTTTTTGCCTCCTCTAGATATATTTTAAGATTTGGGGACTAAATCTTTTTAAAGGGGAAGTATGTAATACCTTAGGTACACATGTCCCTAGGCAAGTCTAGTACTGCCTTAGGGTTCCCCAAGATCCAATTGTGCCGTTGGAGGGCTTTACATAATTTAAAAACCTAAAATTTAGGAGAAACCATTCTAGAGAGCACTACAATGCTAAAATGAGCGTTATAGTGGTTGTGGTGAGTAAGGTAGTGTAGAATAGGAAATAATGTGCTCTGGTAAGAGTCAAGTTTTCATAAAAACCCTCCATTTTCAAGGGCTAAACCACACACACACCCTTCATCCCTCTAAACATGAGAACTCTATTGCCCTGCCCTATTTCCAACCCAAACTCGATTTTTTCTCCATTCTTTCTCAAATCTAGCTTAAATCTTTCATCCTTCGAGCTCAAGGTAAGTTGGTTTGTTGTTTTTGCTTGCTTTTCCCTTCAATGTCTCCTTGTTCTTGGGTGGCATGGTGTTCCTTCATAACGTCAAAGAAATGAAGTTCTTCTAGTGTGTTAGGCATAGATTAGAGTCATTTAGGGATTATTAGAGGTCAATCTAGTGTATTATGGTTGTTATGGTAGATACTGGAGTCATTCTTACTTCCTTGGATTCTATTGGTGTCAATCCTGTGTATTGCACCCCTCCAGTTGAGTGGCTTTGAACTTGTGATCTCTTTATTGTTCGTTAGAGTTATTTTTATGAAAATGTGGCTTATTGCATGATTTTAGAGATTATTGCAAGAGATTGGAGATTTTTGTTGATTTGTGAAAATGTGATTTTCATAATAGCATGAAGTATATGTTTTATGTAAATCATTGGACCATTGTTGCTAAAATGAGCTATAAAGAGCTGGATTTTGAATATGACTATTTAGAGATGATATAATGGTTTTATGATTTCTAGAATAGTATGTTTTATATGATAAAGCTATTGAAACTCAAAGTAGAACCCTTGCAGAGATTTAGAGAAAAGAACTAGTTTATGATTTTAGACCGGATAATAACTAGAGATAAACAGACTGTGAGTTAATGGCAATTATTCCGTTAATCTTGGTATACCAAGTTACCCCCAAGGCCAAAGAAATCAAAGATAGGACCTAGTTAGGTGCCCCAAAGTTCAGAGATTTTGTTCTACTATGGTTGACATGCATAACCAGAGATCCCTGTTTCTCTTTTGGATTACTATTGTTGACTTAAGGATTAATGCTTTTTATTATATCTATATATAAATATGAATTCTTTTGGAGTATTATTGATATTATTATAATTTTATGCACTGCTACCTTGGTGTACGATGAATGGGGTTTCAAGTAAGAACTCACTCACTGAGTTTTGTATAAAACTCACCCCTCTCTTTTTCTCCTGTTTGCAAATATAGCAGCAGCTAGGAGTTCTTCCCAGTCACCTTCTTCCCAACAGTAGTAGAGTTCCAACTGGTGAGCTTCACTCGGGTGAAGCATATTTTATTCTTGAGTTTAGAGTGCTCCAATGACAATGAGGGCAGGAGTCTTGAACTATAGAGCATGTTTTTCATTTTGATTTCTATGACTCATTACATTTAACAATTATTTTGGTTTTATGGCTATTTGTGTGTATGTGTGTATATGTTTTGTATTATGGCTACAAACTTTCAAGTTTGATTATGAAACTACAGTTATGATGATATTGACTTTAAAAAACAGGTGATTTTTCTGTAGAAATGAATTTATATTTTAAATGGATTTTACATTTAAAATATGCATATAGAGAGAGGATTAGAGGTCACGAGACTTATGTGGGGATAGGATTCCTCGCATACCAATCATATTCCTCGATCGGGTCATGACTAGCTTTGATGTTTCGCTAAAAGACACCCTATAATATTTGCCAAATAAACAATTATCACAAGGATTTAGTTGTGTGTCTTTGGCATAAGGAATGAGGGATTTCCTAGCCAAAATATGCAATCATTTCCTACTCATATGAGTTGGTCTTTATGCCACATGTTTGGCAAAACATCATCCTCAGCTACATTCAACCATTTGATCTGTTTGACTTGAGTATTGTACAATGTGTTGTACACCATTGCTCTACTAACCACTAGTGAATTTGGAAAACTTCCATTTGCCATCACCAAAGTCTTTGTGGGGTCCAACCAGATCTAAAGCATGCATAAGAGATCAGATCAGGCATAAATATTGCACATGTCACATGTCCTTCATTGTCAATGTGCATCTGATATTTGTTTGAATGCACACATCACCAATTTTCACAATGTCAACATTGCTACTATTGCCCATCGTTACTTTGCCAAAGTCTCCTACATTGTAAGCAGTAAAGAATTCCTTGTTATGAGTGGCGTGATATGATGCTCCTAAGTCAATAATCCATCCACACATGAATATGCAACATAGTAATTTTTTCTCCAAACAAAAGCAACACTACTGCCCTATACGTTATAGGGTTGCAATATTTTCTTATTAGTTAGGTCCTATCTCTGATTCTTCTTGTCTATATTCTTCCAAGCTTTATAATTCTATTGGATATGTTCTTCTTCACTACAATGGTAACATTTAAACCTTCTCCTAGACTGGGATTGCCATCGATCTTTAGATTTTCTAGATCGTCCTCTACTTTTGCTTCTCCCCATATTCTCTATGATAAAGGCTTGGGAATTTTCTGTTCCCAACAAGTCTTTCCTTTTAGTTTCTTCATTGAATATATTGTCTTTAACTAGGACTAAAGACAATTTCCTATTTGAAGCAGAGTTGCTTAGTGACACCACCAAGGTCTCCCAGTTATTTGACAAAGAACTCAAAAGTAACAGTGCTTGTAACTCATCATCCATCACTATCTTCATAGTACGTTACTAATTTACCATATCTTGGAAGTCACTCAAGTTCTCAGTAACAAATCTTCCATTTCTGTAACTGAGATTTACTAGCTTCCTAATTGTGAAAAATTTATTTTGTGCAATCTCTCTCTTAGATCTTGTAAATCTTTTAACAAAGTATAGGCATTTGTCTTTATGGTTACATGGTGAAACACACTAATATCCACGCACTGCCTAATTAATCCAATGGCCTTCCAATGCAATTTTTTCCATTTTTATTTTGTCATGTTATTTGGCATTGCACTCCGTTCTCTACAGGATCATACAAATCATTGTACTAAAGTGTATCCTCTATTTTTGCCTTCCAAATAGAGTAATTTGTAGCTTTTAGCTTGATCATAGCAACCATATTCTCTTCCATTTAATTTACATAGTATAATCCTGAGTTTAACTTGAAGCTCTAATACCACTTGTTAGGCTCAAGAATTGATTCATAATGTAATTAAATGATGTTGTGGTATGACAATGAGCACCAAGACAAATCTCATAGAATTAAATTTGTCACGAACAGCCTAGAGAACGTGACCGACACGTGAGAAATTGGATCCCGATAGAAGCCTATGATAATGCGACTGCCTAATATACATAAATAAATCCAATATATTCAAAATATCTCAAATTTAACTAAAATTCCATAATCTGAAAATGTTCTCAAAACATAAATTCTAAACATAAAACTATATAAAATTCATAATCTGGGCCAAGCCCAAACACAATTAAATAATTGACTAAATGCTGAAATTTGTCGAAAATAATATAATGTATGTCAGGGATCTTACTTACATAATTATTGGAGCACTACTAACTAACATAACCAACAATAAGCTCCACTCCAAAGCAAAGCTTACCAAAAGAAACTGTAGTACTACTGGAGAGGATCCTGTGGTGCAACTGAACCTGTAGCTATATCTGTGGGGGAAGAAAAAGAGAGGGGTGAGTTCATTAAAACTCAGTGACCAAGCCTCCACTCACAACCTTCATGGGACAATAATAAAAGTACATAGCATATATATAGAATTGATGTAAAACATTTATATATAATTACATATAGCCGTACTGAAAACAATAAATTTATTGAGTCCATGACAATAACTAGTAGAGTAACAAGAATTATTCTATACATAAATATCTGAGCTGAATAGCTAAATCTGAGTCAATAGCTAATTTGATGAGCACCTAACTAGTTCCCATAAATGGACACCTTACTAGGTTTCTTACTGTAGGTGAGCTAGTTCTCTAGCGGACCACTTAGTACCAAAGTTAATGATCAATTCTGTAGCTATAAACTCACTGATCTGTTTCTCACTATTTATTGGCTAAAAACTAATAACAAAAAAAATTCACTATTCTTACTATTCATAACAAAATTGGGATTCATAATATTTTCTGACTGATAAATAAATCTAATTATTCATACAACAAGCATGGTCCCATGAGTTTTCCAAAATAATTAATTTTCATGATAACTATAAAAATAATAATATTTCTAAAACTGGCACTGGCATAACTCATAACAACATGTTCTCTTGACATAAATCATTCTAAAATTTTATAAATAATTCGTATAATTTGGAAATATATTAATAATGACTAAAAGTATGGTCATGAGCTTAAACCCACTCACAGTTGGTAGTCGGGAGTGTGCTTCCACTAACAACTTGACTCTAGGGATCTAGAATGGCATCGATAACTGCCAAACAATATAATAAAAATATAAACAATTTGACTTTATTATCCAAACTGAGTTTGGAATGATAGAGAGGAAAAATGTTGAGAGAAAACAATGCCTATCAATACCCAAACTCACATTCTAAATAAAAAGGGTCACTTACTAGAAGAGATTAATCAGAGAAAATTGAGAGGGATCACGTTTCTCTCTCCAGAGAAAAATTCTTTCGGAGGCTAACGTTTTTAGAAAAATATTTGAGTATTATGATGTGCCTAAAATATACTAGTAGTATAAAATAATAAAAAAAATAAAACAAAACTGTAAGCAGAGTGAAGTGCAAGAGGTGCCTTCGTTGCCTTTACATATATATAGATATATATAATAAAAAAAAAATGTAACTCGAGAATCCCGTTTCTTATATATATATTATAATAGTTATGATGCAATCTTGTGTGGCTCGCACAGCATGGGTTGCTTATGTGCAATATAATAATAATGGTGTTAAGAACTCTGAACCCGTGTGCCTTGCTTCATATATAATAATAATAATAATAATAGCAATAATAACGACAGTTCAGATACTAATAAATTTCATATTTAAAATATTATATATAATAATAATAATAATAATAGTTCAGATACTAATAAATTTCATATTTGAAATATTACATAAAGGCACACGGGTTCAGAGTTCTTAACACCATTATTATTATTATCTTGTACATAAGCAACCCGTGTTGCGCGAGGCACACAGGATTGCATTATAACTATTATAATATATATAAAAATATAAGAAACGAGATTCTTGAGTTACATTTTTATTATTATTATATATAACTATATATGTGTGAAGGCAACGAAGGCGCCTCTTGCACTTCTGCTTACAATTTCATTTTTTTTATTATTTTATACTACTAGTATATTTTAGGCACATCATAATGCTCCTTAATATTTTTCTAAAAATGTTCGCCGCCGAAGGAACTTTTCTCTAGAGAGAGAAACATGATCCCTCTCAATTTTCTCCAATTAATCTCTTCCGGTAAGTGGCCCTTTTTATTTAGTATATGAGTCTAGGTATTGATAGGCATTGTTTTCTCTCAACATTTTTCCTCCCTACCATTCCAAACTCAGTTTGAATAATAAAGTCAAATTGTTTATACTTTTATTATATTGTTTGGCAGCTATTGGTGCCATTCTAGATCCATAAAGTCAGGTTGTTAGTGGAAACACACTCCCGGCTGCCAACTGTTTATTAATATATTTCTAGATTATATAAATTATTTATGAAATTTTAGAATGATTTATGTCAAGAGAACATGTTGTTATGAATTATGCCAGTTTTAGAAATATTATTACTTTTACAATTATCATGAAAATTAATTATTTTGGAAAACTCATGGGACCATACTTGCTGTATAAATTATTTAGATTTATTTATCTGTCAGAAAATATTATGAATCCCAGTTTTCTTATGAAGAATAGTTAATTTTGTTGTTATTAATTTTTAGCCAATAAATAGTGAGAAATAGAGCAGTGAGTTAAAAGCTGTAGGATTGATCATTAATCTTGGTATCAAGTGGTCCGCTAGAGGACTAGCTCACCCATAATAAGGAACTTAGTGAGGTGTCCATTTATGGGAACTAGTTAGGTACCCATCAGATTATTCATTTGCTCAGATTTAGCTATTCATCTCAAATATTTATGTACAGAATAATCTTGTTTCTCTACTAATTATTGTCATGGATTCAATAAATTTATTATTTTCAGTACGGTTATATGTAATTATATATAAATATTTTACATCAATTATATGTATATGTTATGTACTCTTATTCTTGTCCCATAAGGATTGTGAGTGGAGGCTAGCTCACTGAGTTTGATGAACTCACCCCTCTCTTTTTCTTCCCAACAGATATAGCTACAGGTTCAGTTGTACCACAGGATCCTCCCCAATAGTGTTATAATTTCTTTTGGTAAACTTCGCTTTGGAGTGGAGCTTACTATTGGTTATGTCAGTTAGTAGTGCTCCAATAATTGTATAGGCAGGATCCTGGACATGCGTTATATTATTTTAGACAAATTTCAGCATTTCAGTCAATTATTTAATTATGTTTGGGCTTGGCCCAGATTATGAATTTTATACAGTTTTATGTTTAGAATTTATATTTTGAGAACATTTTCATATTATGGAATTTTAATTAAATTTGAGATATTTTGAATATATTGGATTTATTTATGCATACTAGACAGTCACATTATCAGAGGCTTCCGTGGGGATCCAATTTCTCCGGTCACGTTCTCTAGGCTAGTCGTGACAAAATCTACCAATTGAAGCAGCATAACAATAATAAATATGTGCAAAGCCATTGAAAAAGAACACCGATTTTAAATGTGGAAAACTCCCAAATACCGAGGAAAAATCACAGGATAAATTCTGAAAAATATTCTACTATATTCAGGATAAATACAAATTATCATTTCCACACTCTCACACTCAAGTGTTAAATATAGTATTTCCTTATGAGAACCTTTTTCAAATATTATAATTTTGCAGTATCAAAAAATAACAGAGATGATACTCAAAATATTTTCGAAGCGTTTACTTACACCCAACTCCCTTTAAGATTACTCTCACTCTGCATTTCCACCCACCATCAGAGAATAACACACTTGTATATCTCTCTCCCCTACTCATATTTTGATGCTACTTGTTGTCATCTAAAGTGAAGAGGCTTCAATGTATAGAAGCTCCTAGCAATATAAACTTACCTACATTAAATTACTTCATTTAATGAATTGTTAGTTTTCTTTCACCAGCAAATAAACTAGGTAGTCATAGTCTATCAGTTTTCCTTCAAGAAACTAATTGCATTGATTAGCATGGAGTTACTTTTTCTATTGCCTTGCACTTCAATGTTAACAACTAGATCTCAGACTCTATGTTTTGAGGGTATTAATCACTATATATATATATATATATATATAAGAATTAGTTAAAAAAAGTATATATAAAAGGCTTGATATAAGAGCATGTTTGGGAAGTGGGTGAAACAACCATTTTTTTCCCTTTTAAAAAAATCTGTTAGGAAATAATAAGTTTGTTTGGGCAATTCCACTCAAGAATTTGAGTCGTTTTGTGATAGGAAAAAATATCATTTTTAGGGGGAAAAGGGTTCAAACTAAATTTTTAGCTTAAAAAAAGGTTTTTTTCCAGTATTTAACACAAAAAGCAATTATTTTTTAATAATTCAATCAACACAAATGAACTTAAAACAACTTTTCAGCTAAAGTACTAAAAAATAAATTGATTCTGAAATAAGCAACTATATATATATATATAAAGTAATTATACAAATAAGCGATTAATGAAATAAGTATAATCTTGCATCTTTCTCAAATGCACCCTAACAACTGTTTAGTTTTTGCTCCCTGAAGGGTGCCACATCTGGATAATGACTATATGGTTTTTCATAATCCCAAAAACTTGGGAGAAAATAAATTTGGAAACAACACTGGTAACATTTATGGGGCCCTACAACACCCTTTCACGCTCTGCTTTGATGCTCACTTGCATTGGAGGACAAAGCACAAGGTTACTAGCACAGCACTGAACTGCTGGTAGCTTGTCTCTCATGGGGACCAGCTTGTCCTGATCAAGGAATCTAAGGGTATTGGCCAAAGGAACCAGCTTGGAGAGCATAACCTTTAACATTCTGGGATAATCTTTAGTTTTTTAACATATGTCTATATAGATTTTGAAATTTGAAATAGATATTTTGGGAACGACACAAAATTCTTGGACTAAATTTGTATTATTCTATATGCTGATTGGTGAATGCAAGCATGATGCAGAGCAGCAAGGCAGTGAATAATGCTCATCCTGTGGTTGAGAAATCATTGCATGCTCACGGAGCTCCAAGTGAATTGTTTTCACACCAAATAATACAGAGACATTTCATTTAGAATCCACTTTTAACTTACATTTTTATCTAAGATGTCACTCTCTTATTTGATATGAATACATCCACATGATGCTCTATGAGCATGCAAAAATTTAACGTAGTTGTTGAGGAGCTGCGGGCACATGCTGTAAAAAGGATAGCAGTCAGAATCATTTAGGAAGGTACCATTATTACACATGGCAGGTTCCAAGCTTTCAAACTTCCCAATTATGGCTGATGCTAGCGGATAACACTGACAAGAAAAATCCAAATCCTAGTAGGTCCTAATGGTGTTTAACTTGTTTAATCACCATGAGGATCTGAAACCAATCATTCCCATATCCTGGTTCATAGGAGCATGGTTCCATATAGTATCTTAATCCAAGCCCATGAATAAATTGAAAATTTTCCATTCCAAATAACATTCCATGCCTTCTTCCTTGGCTCAAATGAATTGTTTGATATTCTTGAATCTGGTGAACTTGATGCTTGATTTTAATCCAGTTCATTCAGAGACAATGAGGATTTATTTTATGCCGCAAGAGACACATCTATCTGCCAAGTATAGTCATTCACTCCTATTTGAATACAACATGTGTAGAAAGGAATGCACTACTAAAAGTTTAGAGTATGAAAGGCCTATTTATTTAGTCTATCTTCTATTTTTCAAGATTTTAATGAAATTGACATCAGAAAACAGTCCATTTCCTGATTGGTTTCCTATTTTCATATTTCGTTTTTAGTATTTCCATCACAAAATTCTGAACGATAAGAAAAAGGATTAAAAACTGAAAACAGGAACGAAAACCAAACTGACTTGAAGGGTATTCAATAGCTTCCCTCCTTGGAGGGCTAGCATCCAGGAAATTTGTGATGTAATTGGTGGGTTTTCAAATAAGGCAATGTTCCAGTTAATAGACAGTATGCCATGAAGTGAAGATTACAGCTCAACAAAACAATGTCAGAACAAACGTATAACGCCAACCAAAAAAATGCTGCTAGGTCAATTGAAGTGGTCCTAGGCAACTTTCTATTACTGATTTACTGACATGACCCAGCTTTACTGTATATAATGACACCCTTTTTAATATGTTCCAATGAAAGGAAACAATTCTGTACGTATCAGCTTTGTACAAGTTACCATCAGAAAATTTAAAACAATTTCCTCCTTCCTGATACTTTTAACACCAATACAATAGCAGATTCTGTTTCTTGTACTCTGTAATTGTCTTAAGCTCCTATTGCAAAATTTAATGGTAGCAGGTGCAGCATAAGGGGTGCTTGGAGATCAAATGACAAGAATTTTAAAGGATAATTTATACAAATCTCATAATGTAGTACAAAGAATTACACAGGTAAAAAAAAAAAGAACTTGTATCCTATACAGTCTCATTTTAAAAAAGAATCAAAAAATAATCTGTGTTGTGTATTATTTTGATCTATCATTGACTGTTGATGGAAATCTACATTGCCTCGCACACATATTATGCACATTTAAGGAATAATATGAGTACACCTGCAGCATTTGGAGGTGTACTTGACATGATATGTATTTGAAATAGGTGTTCTGAATTATCGCGGTTTCTTTGAACTCAAGTGGCTCCCAAGGGAGCAACAAGGCACAACCTGCCAAAAATAGCACTCACTTCATCGTTCACTTGGCGAGTAACCTTCATGCCGGAAGCTTTGGTATTAATTTACAATCAGGAATGAGGATGCAAGTCACTGCACATGCACTCAGGCACAGGATACTTTGTGACATCCCTCCCAGCCTTGCTAGTCCTGAGTTCTGGCTGCCCCAGCGAGTCCTGGTGCAATTCCTTGATAATGCTGTTGAACTCTGTTTCAGATAGGGAAGCATTCAGAAAAAAGGGTAGCATGTGTCTTTTGTTTGGAGTTATATATTTCTTGTGCCCGGAATATGCTCGGTGACCCTGGAATAACATTTAAGTTTCACAGATTAGCAATAGCCAACAAAGATTCAAGTGCAAGGTATTATTATACAATAACTGATAACCTGATAAACATACCTGAATTGCATGCCCCATATTTCCCCCATGAGATGGCATGAAAACATCACTCTTCTCGGAGACTATGTAATCTATTGCAGCCATTAGAGAAGCTTTATTTGCAAATGGTTGTAGTTCTCGTGGCATAGCAAGATCTTCCTTGCTGTAGAACTGAGGGAACTCTTGGACTAAAGGAAGCAAGGCTTCATTTCCACCCAGTGGTTCTCCTCCGGCCCAATAGATTCTTGCATTTTTTGGAGCTCCTAGAGCTTTAAGCAGCCTAAAAATGAAACGAAAACTTCTATTAGTCCTGTTGCACTCAGATTTTCAAAAAACCAAGCGAACCTATCTAAAAGAAGTGTTTATATTTTACCTGGTAACTTCCACTGCAGTCAAGGGGCAAAGACCAGCCATCTTTCTTTCATGGTATGTCATGTTTGATTTTGCAGTCAAGAGCTCCGGCCGTAGTATCCTCTCATTGTTTACAATTTCATCATACTCAGGACTTAGACCAGGGAGGCAACCAGTCCTCACCCAGACATCCTTTTCCATTCGTAGATGAAGAGCAAGGTAGGGTCCCTTGCTCATCATTCGCTCTGCAATCTTGTCACCGAGTTCCTGAACTGGCTTCGCAAACCTTAGCGCATGAAAAGCAACCTGAAAAATAAGGTGATAATTTTCAGAGCCTGCTATCATTTGTAACATGAATAAATTTTCTAAAGGGTGAGTTGTAGTTTTCTTTTTCTTTACTGTTTTGTTTTTAGACTTTGCAATACCTTGCAGCGGAGTTTCTGAAGATCCGAAGGAAGATCCTTAGACAGCCTTGAATCCAAGCCACGTAAAAGCAAAACACCTTCCCTCGTGAGCTGCATAGTACAACAAGAATTATAGTTAGAAAAAATCTCTTGTTCAACAGCATCAACAAACACTACTTATTCCAGACAAGACAAAGCTTTCCTTGGTCAACTGCAAAAACAATACAAGGTTATATATTGGCTAATAACAGATTACAGGCAAATTGGTAGGGGAGGTGTCTAATTACTGGTCCAAAACATTGCAACCCTCATTATATTAATGCGTGTTAGTGTCATCCATAAAATGAACATCTATAAAGTCATTTCACAAATAATCAAGCACTATGGTTGGACTGGGAGAAGCTGAAGCATGTTAAGTATTACTGAGTGTATGCTCACGGGACAGAACCCAACAAAAGCAATGAACTCTTACTCTTCTGAGATATCTTGAACGGATCCAACTGGGAGTGACATGGAGGGGAGGGCTTCCCTCCACTGGCCTCGACATCAAGTGTGTCGATGGCAATGCCGAAACCACTCGCACATCATTGGCAAGAACTCTCTTGAAATGCTCCAGATCAAATATATCAGCAAATTCACTGCAACCAAACCAAGAGAGAACATTACAAATAAGGAAAATAATCAAAGTTCTACAAAACTCTGTCCTGGATTTCACAAATAAGGAAAGAAATTTAATTAACATTAAAAACATGGAAATGTAATGCACAAGGAAATAAGTTTTATTAACACCAACAAAGAAATTGTTCCTGTATAAGGTAAGAATTTATTTTCATGTTTAACCATAACTAATGCTTAATCCGCAGCTTCAATGCTCGTACATATAAAAATTTAGTCCAAATTTCATTAGCTAAAATGATTCAACATGTAAAAACAAAATGGGAAAAAAAATCAAGAATAACATATACCTTTCATCACCCCAAATGACATTGACTTGCAATATGGGAACAACCAAAGCAGCCCCAAGAATCCTAGAGATGACAACAGCATCAACAATCTGGTTCCTCTGCTGGTTCATCCCACCAGAGACCACCACCATGAGGTACTTTCTCCTGTTCTTGAGAATCCCTTCGCTTGCTCTCCTATAGTCCCTTGTGAAGGTCAAGCATGGCTTGTACCCCAACCCATCTGGCTGCTTCCAAAACTCACTCCTCTCAACATCATCCTCATCACCACCTTCCACCTTCTCCAATCCACCACTACTAGGCACTTGTGCTCTAAACTCCATATGAGAAACCAAAGACTTTTCCCAACTACCCCTTTTGAAAACCTCATCCTTTTGGCCATTCTCAGGTGGTGTCTCTTGATGCAAGACAACACCAAGGTTGGGTTTTGGATGCACATTTGGGACTGTGATGTCTAGCTGGGTTGAGGCACATGGGTAGGGAGAAAATGGGGTGTCAAGGTTGAAGCCAAACTTAAGCATGCCAAGGAAACCAACTAGAAAAATGGTGAGAAACCAAAGTCTTGGCCTCCTGCATATTATTGTGGCTATGGTGAAGAGCCTGCTGTTTCTTGAGGACTTCTTTGGGGAATCAAGCAGAGATTGCAGGGAAGAAGATGATATGGAATTTATGATCTGAGAAGGAACTGAGATGTAAGACAGCTTCTTGGCATTGTTCTTTGACTTTGCCATTGAATAGACGCAGAATAAGAGCCACAGAGAGAGAGAGAGAGAGAGAGTTGTATTGCTTTTCCCTCTGTTTTGTAAGTTCAGAAGAAAAACTCTTAACACTGCCTGTGTTTGGTGTACTCTTAAAGAGCCTTTTTTCTCATTCAAAGCTGTGCTATTTTTTTTTTTTTTTTTCCTTTCTTTCTTTCTAGAATGAGAGAGAGGGAGAGAGGGAGGGAAGGCTAAGTCAGAGATCAAAGTAGGAGCATATGCGTAATCAAAGAGGAGGAAACCGTGGTTAGTGAGGCTTGGACAAGTTTTTGTTATTGTGAGCTAAATTTAAAGAGGGTGTGGCTTACTATCATTTTCCATTAAAGTGGGGGTTGTTTATTAGGATTTGGCATTCATTATGACATTATCCATCTATGTCTTTGTTTATGGTGGTATAAATTTTCAACTTTTGATGGATGGGGTGGATGACTGGTAAGTTTGTTAGGGAATGACCCTTAAGCCCTTTTACTGACCCTTAATAAATAAATAAAAAATGATTGCAAATTGAGGATTAGATTTTCCACCTGGATTTGGCTGCTGCGTTGGCGATGAATCTTTCCATCCAGATGCAGTGAGGGGTTTGATATTCAATGAGAGCTAACCACTATCTAACATTTTCATTAAGGAGTATTCCACTATGCCCCTTACCTCTATGACTTGACAAGAGAATTGACTAATGTAAGTTTAGGTGGTTTTATTTCTGATTTTTAAAAGTTAAAACGATTTTTGAGAGTATTTTATGATGTATTTGTAATTAAGTTTGTGTGTGTGTGTATAAGTTTTAAAAGATAAATATAACATTTAAATGTTAAAAATTTATTTTTTTAATGTTTAAATTTATTACAGTTATTTTAAATTTTAAAAATAATTTTATAATACATTTGTCGACTATATTTTTTGTGACTTCTCTGTATTTAGAATAACTTTTACATTTTTTACTAGGTGATATAATGTGATTTTTAAAGAGTAACTTCTATAAAGAGTTCAACAAATTTTACAGCTTTTTAAAAAATCACAACATTATCAAGAAAGGTCTTATATAAAAGGTAAATATATTAATTTAACAAATTATTAATTTAATTATATAAATTGTTAATTTGACAAAGAAGGCATACCTGTTGGAACTAGGAGAGTGGACCTTATAGGTTATATCAATGTTCATTGACATTTTGCTGTTCTCGGATGATCATTGTTCTACCTCAGCGTGAAGTAATTTTGGAATTGCCCAAAAGAAATGAGTTGCATCACAAGTGTTATAAACCTTATTCTCTTACTTGAGTTGCTCATATTTCTATAGAAGTATATTTAGATACCTTCCTTACTTACACATATCAGCTGAATTAGGTTTTAGCATGGACATAGTATAACCGTTTCACTTGTGAAATGTAGTGCCGAATTAGAGTTTGAAGTTGGAATTAAACTTTCCAATTTTAATTTTTATGATTAAAATAATATTTAGAAAAATAATTCCATAAATGAATTTGACGAGATTTAGAAATTAAGATAATTTTCTCTTAATATCAATTTTTATGTTTGAATCAACATATTAAATTAAAATTATAATTCTACGCACCAATTCAATGAAACTGAAAACAATTAAGATAAGTTATTCTTGATACCTAACTCATATATTAAGAATTATTAATGTCAAAAGTTATCAAATATTTCTTTAATTTTCTCATTAAAATTTACGTGATTATCTCTCGTTTCCCATTTATTTGCTAGAAATCATATTTAATAAAATTTAATATGTTTGTAAATCCCAAAATTCTAATATACTATTTTATATATAAATATCTTCACAAAATAACACGAAAATAAAAAGCATTGGTATTGTAAGAAATGTTATTGTATTAATATTTTTATTAATTTAAAATTTTGAATCACAATTTCAAATACTAAAATAAGAATTAAATTTTATATTCTAATTCTCTTACAAACCCAAACATGCAACTTAAGATTTTAAGTTAATTCAAACTCTCAAAGAAATAGAATTAAAATTAAACTCCAATGTTAATTCTAATATAAATAAGAAACCGAGATTTTATGAATTAATTAGTGAAAAAAAATCATTCTAAACATTACAAAATGTTACTTATCTAAGGGGGTGTTTGGTACGATATATTAGATATGATAATATAAGCTAATATTATATGTTATGCCCCTTATACATTGTTTGATATAGACAACGTATTATAGAGCCTTATATGTCAAAATACTGTACAACTCAATACAGTATAGGGAGGTCATAGTAGACTCAATTAGCTTATAACGAACAAGATTATTTTTTAAATATTTGATTAAATAAAATAATTCTTAAATAAATAATAATAAAATAAAATTATAAAAATAAAAGTGATAAATGGTTAACAATAGATAAATATTTTTAATAAATAATATGTAATATATAAATAATTATAATTGAAAATATAAAATATTAAAATATATAAAACAGGATTTTTTATTTATATATTATTAAAATAATAATATAATATTGAAATAAATAATAAAATTTAATTTAAATTAAATTAAATTTTAATTAGTAAATATTTACAAAGATATAATATTTGAAAATTATTATAATAAAATTCCTATTTTATTATTATTTGATATTATTTAATATTTAATTAAGATATTAGAATTATTTATAAATAAATAGTATAATATTACTGAATATAAAATCGAATATCTTATATAGCTTTACACTAAATACTATATAGTTTTAAAAGTTTATTAGATCTTATATTATTAGAACTTATTGTATCAAGTCTTATATTATCAGTCTTTATTCTATCAATTATAATAAAAGAACTTATAAATCAGATTGCTCTTGTCCTGGCTGGGTCAAAACTTAAACCTCACAAAGATTAGTATATAAAAAATTTTCTAATCAAGTCAAATCTATTTTTGTCAAGATTATGTTAAGATTAACTCCATAATATGCTTGTATAGACGTTATGATTTTAAAATAATAATAATAACAACAATTGGATAAGGGTAGAACAGTAATATAAAGAAAATAAAATGATTTGTGGAAGGGAATGCAAAGGGTGAAGGATGGAATGTTGGGATAGCTACACATGCCTCCCCCTCCTAATTCTACCCTAGAAGATATATAGAACTCAGCTGTAGGGCATATTACTAATTAATAACATTAATATATGTTGTGTAGGGTTCAACTTGCATACCTCGAGAGGAATGCTGCGTCGTTTCATGATAGAAGCCAGCTGCCATGCCAACAATGAATTGCTACATAGGAGCGTGGAGGGGAGCGATAAAGGGATCATGTCATGTGACTTTGCCTCCATTTCACTCAGCTTTTCTTCTTTCATATTCGTATTCGTATTCAGCAATGAGGGCCGTTATTTGAATAAAATTGGTGAATATTAATCAGGGAATATTCTCATTTTTCTAACCCTTAGATTTTTTTTGTTGTTGTTGCTAATTGAACCCTAAAAAATTTAATTTTTAATCTTAATGTCTTTGTTTAAAAAAAAGAAAGAAATTATATTAGAATATGTCAAAATTAAATATGCATGAACGTGTCAGCTATTCCTCTTGTAGTGGCAAGATACTGAGTTCTGCAATACATCCCCATTATGTATAATGATGGAACCTCGAGAGCGGGTACCAGAACTCAGACATCCCATGCTCAAATGAAACGTAAGCATAGGTGCCCAAAAAATATGAAATGTAAACATTATTATATTTGCAATCATAATCAATTATAAGTATTTTAACAAAGGATTATTAATAGTATTATTTTGAAACTTACTTTACAAGAATAGCGCATAATATGACTCTATTAACTCCAAAGGATTGATCAAGTAGCATATGATAAGACCTCGTATCTGACAAATTGCATATTTGAATCCCTATTTGTTTCCTTTGAATGGGGTAAATATAAATTCTTTTGTAAGTATTCTTTTTGAGGGAGCTTGCTCATATGCAGATGAAAAAAAAAAAATCTGCATAATGAAGATATGAGTTGTCTCAAATTAGTAAATGACATGTGGAGTGAACAGATTGATGTACACTATGAATGCCCAGCATAGTAATTATTTTCCCCTCCCTCCCTAGATGCCCCATCTTCTTCAACCTTTTTTGCCTTAACGATAAGCTTGGCCTCCAGCACTGGCAAAGATCTTCTTTCCTCCATCATTGGTTCATCCATAACTTCATCCATAAAAACAAAACAAATTTTTTTGGAGAAGCTTTATTCAAATTAAGTTTCTGTACTAGTACCTTAACCCAGTGTTTTAAAACTCAAACCGGATTGGATCGGTTCAACTAGTGAACCAATGAATCGGTTAGACAGTTGGTCCGAGTAGCCCATTAGATTGGATCTACAAATTGATCAGTATGACTTAGTAAGAACTAGAAATTTTTCATAAAAATCGATGACTTGTGGACCGCCGATTCGCATTCAACCCTAAAAAAAAATTGCTCCTCACTACCGTTGTACCTTGCCACCATGTAGTCCTATCTCCTGCCTCACCAATGCAATGCCACATCAGCATTACATCTCATTGTCATGAGAAAGGACGTGAATGAGAGAGGAACAAGCAAGAGAGAGGGGGTGTTGATGAAGAAGATGATCCAGAACGAAGCGAGCAAGTGAAGAGGAAGGTGGCTCTAGATTATGGTGGCACATGATGTTTGTGGTTGTGTGAGAAAGAAAAGGTGTTAGGCATATTAGGGTTTTATTGGGCTGCTGGTCCTTAAAATTGCTTTTTGGTCATGTTTTGTTTTTACATATATTCTGAGACACTAGATAAATTGCAACAAGTGGGTCAGTGCGTATACTCCTTGTCTTTTGGCATAGGTAGGTCAATGGATTTTTTTAACTTTTGGTTCTTTTTCAAACCAAAAAAGAAAGTTTTTGTTTTTGTAATAAAACAATATTTTTATATATATGTATTTTATAATTTAAATATACTCATTAGTAATTGCATACATATTTTAACATATATTTATAGCAACATGCAAATTTTAAAATGTGTCAAATTAATAATTACTTATGTTATTTTATTGTATTTATTTTTATTTTAATATAATTTTATATATTTATTTAACTATATCTAGTTCAACCACTGACTCCCCAAGGTAGCGTTTGGTAAGGAGGCAGGAGGGGGGGACGTAAATCTGAGAGCAGTGGAGGCGAAATATAAAAATACGTCAGTATCATGTTTAGTTGTAGAGACGGGGACAAATATTGACCGACCGTTGACCGGCATTGACCACCGTTGATCGGACGTTGACCGACAGCAACTGATGGTGGTCCAACGGCAGCTAGCCGATAGCCGGACCACCACCGGAAATTTGTGTCCCCGTGTCTCGTCCCCACTGTCCCCACTTTTTGAAGGGACAGAAATACAGGAAATTTTTGTCTCTGGGACGGAAAATTTTTCCATCCCCGTACCCCGTCCCCCTTACCAAACAGCATACAGGACAGACTATCCTTATATTTGTGTCTCTGTCTCCCAAACCAAACACTACCCAATTGAACCAATGATCTACTGATCCCATGTCTTAACCGAGTCAATGATCGACATGAGTTTTAAAACTAAGCCCTCACCTCTCTATTGCCATTTCATCACCTCAGTCAATCGCCATCCACCATACCATCGCTGTGAGCTCTCCACTATCACCCCCTCGCCCTCAGCAACAATGAGTCTTCCCCTCTCTCTATGCTGTGATTGCGAAGCACCATCACGTCATCCCCTCAATCATGAATCTCTATCACATCACCATCTTCATCCTCGCACCATAGCTTCATCACGTTCTTATCACTACTATTCGGAATATGCATCGCTTTCATGAGCTTTGTTGCAGTATTGTCGCTCGTGATGTCGCATGACCATCGCTTGCCCTCATTGCAAGTCTCAATGCGGGCATTCAATGCCAGCTTGTGGCAACAGAGCGGGGAGTAAGGAAGGATGATCGTGAAGGGGAAGTGTGCAACGATGATAGGGAAGACATCGTTCATGGCCCCTACTTGGTGACTTGGTGCGATCCTGGGTTTTCATATACGGATTGAGGATATGAGGAGAGAGAGAGAAAAAAAAGCTTGTGGTGTTTCATATGGAATTAGTGGTAAATTGGGTGATGTACTTTGGTATTATCCATTTATTTTTTGTATGCATCCTTTGGGTTTTTGAATTTGATAACACACTATTTTGCTTCCCCTATTTGGAATTAAGCCATATTTGAATTATTATAAATAAAAAAATATTCAATTGGTCGTATAGTACTTCACACAATAACATCTATTCAAATCATAGAACTCACATCATTTTGCATTTGTTTTTTCATCTACATGTGAGAAGGCAACATTCTTTGAGCTCATATGCTTTCTCTATCTTGGACTTCTCTATCTTGGACTTGCATTAAGACGTTATCATCTCACTTTATGTTTTTTTTCTTTTGAAAACATATGATTCTGTTGTTTCATTAATTAATCGCCCAATGACTTCTTTACCCTCATTTGTATTTTTTTTTATTTTATTTGGAAAGTTAATTACTTTTTATCATTTAAAAAGTATAAAAATTCAATCACAAGTTGTTAATTATTATCAAATCACTTGAAAGTATAAATAAGCATCTTGAGGTAGGATAGGTTTCTACCTGAGAAGCTTAAGATGAGAAGAAGTTAACTAGAGAAGAAGTTAACTAAGATTTATCATAAACTTTCTAAAGATATGGCTAACAATACTTTTAAAAGTTATTACATTTTATCTGTATGATATATTGAAAAATTCTATTTAATTTAAGAATTATGCAGATAAATTTTTTAAAAATGTATTTTATTATATTTTTAATCATGAGTAATCATATTTATCTGTTTGATATATTATTTTTTACAATAATTATTTGTCAAACGTTTTGAAAATTTTATTTAATTCTAGAATTACACGGATAAAATTTTGATCAGTTTAGAAATATTTTTAAAAATATTTTAATACTATAGTTAAAATAGAAATTATTATAATGCACTATAAAATTTTTGGTACATCATACATATCATAATCTATTTACTTGATGCACCACAAAACTTGAAGTAGAGTGAATAGTAGAATTCGCCACAAACAATTAATGAAAACTTCGACTGATTCTTATTGGGGTTTATTTTTGTTTCCTTCAAATTTCGTATATATAAGCACCAAGGATATTGATAATAAAAGCAGTTCTGACTTGTTCCGAACCTCTGATTGAGTGAGTTGGGTGCCAGTACCAACTTGCCAGCTGGAGCCTCTTCAAACACTGCTGTCAAAAATTGCCACGTGGATGATAGTGACACATCCAGCAGCGCCATATATTGCTCTTAGGGTTATGTAGGCTCCACTGCCCCTAGCTTTTACTTGGTCCGAGGTAGATTGGATCAAAGTTTTGTAAAGATAGAGACACCTATGAAACCAAAAAAGTAATCAATAAATTGTAGCACTTTTTTCTTTTTTCTTTGATTTGGAATAATAAATAAATTGTAACACTAAAGAGTAACAATAACAATAGGTATATTTATTTTGAGGATAAAAATAAGGATAAATATTTTTAAAATAAAATTTGTATGTAATTTTATATATAGAGTTGATTTTACACTTTATTTTTATTTTATAGCCAAACATACTCTAATGGGTATTAATATGAATAAAAGAGGCTCTAACTTCTTCAATAAGAGGTCTTGGAATTGATTTTGAGGTTTATGTACACTGAAAAAGTACTATTAATAGAGATGTTTGCTCAAATGACTTATCGTTCTTCAAAGATTAATCTCTCACCAGTAAGATGAAAAATAATCTATTAAAAAAAGGGAAAAACAAAAACAATAAATAATGAAAAATATCATCAAGTGCTCCCACCAAGAATTTTTGTGACACATGATTAAAGTGTCATGTACATTGTTCTTTTTAATTCTTAAACTTTTTGCCTATCCTTTTATATCCACAATATGCTTGGTTAGAGAATAAAATAAAAATTACATATATTATTTTACATATAAAATTTAACTATATAATTTTTTTTTTATTTTTATATCTCAACCAAACACATCCTAATATTAAATTAATGTTGGTTTTTGTTAAAGAAGAACACAACTATATATATATATATATATATATATATATATACATCGAAACATACACTCACTCTCAATAATTTTTTTTTATACACATAAATTCAGGAATCAAACTTAGAATGTTATATATATGGATTTGTTGAAACAAAATAATATCATCATATAGGAATTTCTAAGGCCTATTCCATTATTAGAAAAAGAAATATAATAAAAATGAAAAGAGATATTCCATTCACTTTAATTTGATTCTACGGTTTATAATAGACATATCACCATCAAAACTTCATAGGCTCAAGTAATTCACTACTTATTTTCTTTATGTAAGGTGTCGAATTCTTGTTTTATGATGGAAAACTTACTCTAAAAGATCTTTACTCATCTAGTGCATGTTTAGAATTGAATTTGGCTCAAAAGTGAGTTTAAAGTACTAAATTTGATTTTGGAGGGTTTTATATTTGTTTGGTTTGCAGTTTGCTTGAAAGTGATTTTAGGGTTTATAATTGATTTTGACTGGAAATAATATTTTCTTATTTTTTCTTTTGGCTCACAATTAATATTATCAATTTTGTCAAAACCAATTTTTAGATCAATAACTATGAAATATAAATTATTTTACCTCAAAATCACCTTTAACTACAATAAATTTTGACAAAATCAATTTCATCTAGAATCAATTTCATCCAAAATCATTCTTTAAAGGCAGAACCAATAGTACCGACTCCAAAGCAAACTGGTAAAAATGAACTGAGAATACTGATGGTTTAAACAAAATAAGACATATATTTGACAAATAAAGTATTTTTATTCTCCACCTTAAACAAATTATTTAATATAGGAGATATATGTCATTTGCACATTTAACAATAGGATAGATGCATTGAGATGGATAGACACAAATCTCATGGTGGTGATGAGTGTTGAGAAAAAAAAAATCAAAATATTATGTTTCTTTCACTAAAATGTCAAAGAAATGCCTTCATACTGATGGTTTAAACAAAATAAGAGACATATATTTGACAAATAAAGCATATTTATTCTCTACCTTAAACAAATTATTTAATACAGGAGATATATGACATTGCACATTTAAAAATAGGATAGATACATTGAGATGGATAGACACAAATCTCATGGTGGTGATGAGTGTTGAGGAAAAAAAATCAAAATATTATGTTTCTTTCTCTAAAATGTCAAAGAAATGCCTCTGTTTTTTTTTTAACAAATAACATTTCTCTTCATACAGCCACATAGATTATTTTTTTATTGGTATTACCATCATTCAATTATTTTATTTGTAATTGTCTGCGGACATCAATGGGAATTACCTTATTTCAAAAAGATTATGCTAAACGCTAGTTAATAGAATATATAAATCTAACCAAATTTTAAAGGCCCTATAATATGATGTGGACAGGCTTTAGGCAAGCGACCGAACCAGTTGAGCTAAAGGTTCACGTCAAAAAATAAAAAAAAATGATACAATATAGAAAGGAAGTTAGTAAGCTACTTATTCTAACATTTGTGGTGTCACTCGGGGACACGTGAATGTTTGAAGTCATGAGTATTTTAAAATTTGTAAAGGTTTGTTTGAAAGAAAAATTGTATTCCAGCAGTTAAAAGTAAATATTATTTAATTAAGATTATTATTTTATTATTATTAAATATAACGAATAAGTGAGACTAATGCAAACTATCACTATACTTATGGTGATAGAATCAAATAAGTATTCCAATTAGATTTTCACTTTTAGATATTGAAATAATATAAAATAACCAAATATGTAAACTAAACAATATTATATTCCATGTTTATTTTTAATTATATTAAGTAGAAAGTGGTTAGCCAGAACTTGAAATCAATAAATTCTACTCTAGCCTCCACCCACTCAGTTTGTTATATTCACTACAGGTTAGAAAAAGACAGATTTATTGCTTCTAACGACCGGAACATTTTAAAAACCACTAGAAAAGAATTGCATTTAGTTTATTAAATAAGATGCATTTATTTTTATTATTATAAAATTATATATATATAATTCTAAAATCAGATCTTGTAAAAAATGAAATAGTTGACATGTCATTCAATCATGCTATTGATTTTCCTCCCATGAAATAGAACATGATTGAATGATACAACAATGGTTAATATCTAGCCATTGATTTAATGATTGAATGACATGATTGATTAAACAAGATTAATTGTATCATAAATAGAACATCAATGGTTAATATAAATTAGCACCTAGAAAACCGCCAAATCAACATTTGATACAATAAATAACATAGATCATAATATAATGATAGTGAATCAACACTAATTTTCTGCTAGTAATTCAATTTGATTAATAATTTATGGTTAATTGATTTCAATTGACTTTGACTATTACAAATTACATAATTAGTATTCAATTGATTAAATATTTTTAATTCATGCATCTCTATTACAATGCATAACACTATATAGCCTATTTATATTGGCTATTCTTATTTACAAAACATCAAGCAATCTTACTAAACATATTGTCTAGCTAGGGCTCTTTATCTCTTTGTCTTATTACCTCTTCGCATTACCATCAAGTTATGATTTAGTGAAAGATATAATAGTTGGTCTCGAATATGTTGAAGCACAATTATTTCTCACATGTGTTTAACTCTAACTTATTTGAAATTGAGGGAAGAGAAGGCTTTATCACACTTACCCCCCTCCATTTCAAAAATATATACTTCCATCTTTTAAAAATTTGATAAAGGCTACAGTTAATTTATTTTAATTTTTTTTATTAATTCTCCATATTGTTTGCTTATTATTTCATTTTTGAATATTATATTTATATTTATAAATTTTTATATAAATTAAAATACATGTGGCTTATAATAATATAAAATATTGATATACTTATATATAGATATATGTCGTTAATTTAATTTTTAAATTTTTCTATATTAAGAAAATAAATTATTGACGGTAACAATAATTTATAATATTTTTAAAAATTAAAAAGCACATATTTTTTAGCTGTCGATTTTAGAAATATTGAATATTAAAGTATTTATTAATTTTGTATGTAAAGATAAATCATTGAGAACATAACAAAACATTTTTGTGACGTCATAATAAAATTATAAATTAGTATTGTAAAATTAATAGTAAAAAAACTAAAAAAATTTATATTTAGAATAATTTGTTGTTACTAAATAAAGTCACATTAACTTTTTATATTATTTTAAGCACATATATTTTATTTATAAAAAAATGAATATGTATAATTAATAAAAAGGTATTTTAGTCAAAAATAAAAAAAAATTAATGAAAAATTTGGAAATGGATTCAAGTGCATCTTATCTTAATTTTAGAGGGGAAGTGAGTGTATATTTTACAAATAGAAGAGAGGATGGAGTGGAGCGTAACAATACTATGATCTCGAAAGAGGGTGTTGTATTTTACTGTAAAATAAAAAAATTATTTACCTTCACTATAAAGACTTATCAATTTTGATGCTTACTACTAGTTTCAAGAATATTTTTTTTACCCAAAAAGAAAAATATATATGAAATATCGATTTTCTATTTTTAAATTGTAAAACATGTATACAATTCCATTATTAGATTAAATAAAGTCACATTTATCTTTCTATATTCATATATATCGTTAATGCTTTATGATGTTAGTAAAAAACAACAAAAAAAAATAACCTCTTCATGAACCGGGGAGAATAAAATCTAAAGAAAAGGTGGGAAAAAGGAAAAGCAAAAGGAAGGAAGAATAACGAAAAAACATTTGGCATGATGATACTTATGAGAAAAGGGAAAGATTAGCGTGGGGGAAGAGGAAAGCATTAAGAATGATAAGTGGATGATTAAGTGAAGTGAGCCGAACTCGGGCAAATAATGATGAAGCCAAAAGAACAATGACACTTCATTCCTATCTTTGTTAGTGACTGGTCTGAAGTGGGAAGTTCATAATGACATTGAGAATGACCTCGTGTTTCTTTCTTTCTTTCTTTCCTTTCTTTCTGCTTCTAATCTAATACCGTCCCATTTACGATACACTCAAACGCACCGTACTCCAGCTGTAGAGAATTCGACCTTTCAAGCTTCCGTGTGGATCTGGAATGAGAGAATTACCAATTTGCATTGTGGTTCCTGTTTCCGAGTCAATGTTCATCAATATTACTGTAGAATATAATTTCTCCAGAATCAGGCACCTCCAGCTTCCATATTCTGTCACATTCTCGTGTGACAACTTGGCTGCACTCATATTGGAAAACATCCCAATAAAATAAAGTACTAATTAACACTTCATATTTAGTTGCAAATTAATTAACACATCACAGCTGCTTTGTATTATTGCTGGGAATATTTCTTTTAAGAAATAATCAAACTAAGTTCTTCAAATATTCAAAATAAAAATCAAGTGGGCTGAATTTTGTTTAACACACTTGTTGGAAAAAGTCACAAGCGCATGAATTGGGATATGTGAGTGACATTTACTTTGGATGACTGTGGAGCAGCTGACTAATAATTGGACCAAGTCTCAAACTCAAAAGAAATGATCGAATTTCAAACTAAGACTTAAGCAGGCAACATGTTTTAGCTAGGTTTCATTCCTATACATGGGTATTGCCCTAATTCCTACACCCATGCTCATTTACTAGTTTAACCGATTCCAATTTATTTAAAACCATATATATACACACACACACTAATGTAGTGCCAATGCGTTGCATAGATCAATTAATTGGTAGGGTCATAAAATTAGTATTTGTTTTTATCATAAGTACGTGTGATTGCTTTCTAAAATTAATATTATATTATATATCTTTTGAGTAACATATTTTCAAATGTTATGTTTCTTACCAGCGTAATTATACGTCATTCTGTCTCTTAGTTGAAAAATATTATATTATTAATATAATTATTTAAATTTTAGCCTAATATATAAAATTCAAGGACAAAAATTTAATATTGTTATTTGAATTAAATAATGGGAACATGAGCCACCAATGTAATTTTAGACTTACAAAAAAACATAATGTGTACGTGAAACTAATTTTCTTTGAGAATGAGAACATGCTTGTTCCTTCAAACATAACTACTAAATAATCCAAAAGTAAATTTAATTTCGATATTTTAAATTTTAGGCATCTTATGTTGGAGATGGATTCCTCTATGGTGCGATCTCCCTTATTCAGAATCCCAATGACAATAAACATCCCCACTTCACTCTGATTAACAGAATCCGGAGTCTGCTGCAAAAGGATTAGTGTGTTCACATTCGTCTAGTGTTTCTTTGCCTAGGTTGATTTCTCCCCGTTTATCCAATTAAAAAAAAAAGAATTTTTAAATGTGACTTTTCTTTCACACGTACTTTTTTAGTTACACTACCGTGATAGTTTTCAATTTTTCAATCATTAATTAATTCAATGTCACAAGAAAAAATGGATTTCATGCTTGAAAATTACCCTTGAGGCTGCGCTTTATTTAACTGGCAAAATTAGGATGCGTTTGCTTTCAGTTTTTTAATTTCTAATTTTCAGTTTTCAATTTTCAAATTTCAGTTTTTATGAAGAAAAAATTGAAAAAATTGAAAATTGACAGTTTTTTCAGCTTTTCCTTTACAAAAACTGAAAACAGGCAAAACAAACGCACCCTTAGCTTTTTCAATGTCATGCTAATGTAAAAGAGTTTAAGTGATAAGGGAAAAATTAAAAAAGAAAACTTAAACATTCAAAATAGTGATATTATAAAAGGATAATCTACATTTTTTCAATTTAGCTAATAATATTCATTTTAGTCCCTGACTTTTCACTTATGAGTTATTATAGTCCTTAAGTTTTAAAATGAGTTAAATTAGTCCTCGATATTACAAAAAGTGAGTCAAGTTAATCCCTTATTCCACTTTATTTAACATTTTATTAATTAAATTATACTGTGTAATGTTAAGTGATATCTTATCATACTATGTGTCATTTGAAATATAACAATGTTTAAAATAACTTGTTTTGGAATTTAAAATTATACAAAATGAATCATTTTATGGCTTATAATGAATATTTAAATGACTTATTTTGTATGATTTTAATTACTAAAATGAGTCATTTTAAATTTGATTATATTTTAGATGACATATAGTATGTTAATGTATCACTTAACGTTACCTATCATTATTTAATTGATAGAATATTAAGTAAGAGTAGATTGAAATATTAATATGACTCACATTTTATAATATCGGGGACTAATTTGACTAATTATAAAAGTTAAGGATTAAAATAACTAATAAATATAAAGTGAGAGATTAAAATGAATATTAATTATTTTCAATTTTTTTTATTATCCTTCGCAATCAGTGACAGTTGAACGTAATAATGTTCCTAATAAATAAATATATTATTTTATCCCGATTCCAGCATCAAAATAATGAAATCGCGATAATTGCAATTACCAAATATACGCTCAAACAAGGAAGTCGACATGTAAGGACCACAGCGTCAATTACATCTCTGATTCCTAAATTTTTAAAATATGATGACATAATCCATCCCCACTATTACTTTGAACCACATGTCTGGCGCATGATCTCATTAAGCTTATTATAAAAATTATTCAAAAAAAGGGCACAATATTTGTTTATTTTATCACAAGAAACCTCCTCCTTTTTGGAGGCTCGAATCTTGTAGACTACATTTACTTTTAACAATTTCATTATCAATAGTTGGTATAGGTTTTTTTCTTGTGGTACAGTTGTTGGGATTTATAATTAGTACAGAGGTACAATTAACACATCTGATTGAAACTTGGTTTTGTAAAGAAGAGGTTCCCATGAATTAAATTTTCGATTACGTTAACTTATTTTAATATTAATTTAATAGTTCTCCTACCTGTTAAATGAAAATATTAGATAAATTTTAATTTCGAAGATATGTATCAAATTTGTTTATGTAGAAAAATAAGATATAGTATATAAAAATAAATAAGTTTAGTTGCAATTAAAGAGTTTTATTTTAATGTACTAACAATGTGAAACACTTTTACACTGTCATACAATTAAAATTTTTTATTTGGATGACTTTTCAAGTAATGGATGTAAAAGTCAACTATCATGATTTATGTGACAATACACAATTAGGTGAATGTGTAAAATATGTTTACATTATTAGTTCATAAAAATTAAATCCATATTTAAATTACATAATAATATGATGTGATGTAAATAGAAATCTATATAGTTTTTTTTTGTTTTTGGATAAAACATGTTTTTTTGTTTGGCTCCATTTACTCAATTTTTCAATTTAATTCCTTACCTTTTATTATTCTCATTTTGATTCCTTATGTTTCAAATCATTTTCAATTTGGTCTTAACTCACCGTTTTGTCATATAATTGATGGAAAATGCTAACATAACACATTTCACATAAGATCCACATGTGTGCCACATTAGCATTGTTTGTGCATCGTTAGCATTTTTTGTGTAAGTTATGTGACAAAACTATGATTTGGGACCAAATTAAAAATGATTAGAAATATTAGAGACCAAATTGAGAAATTAGGATACTAAATCAAAAAACTGAGTGAAGGTAAGCGATCAAAAACCCGATTTTATTTTGTATTTTGTTAATTAGAGTATCTTCTCTAACGTTCTTTGATTTAATAGCGAACCCCACCTGTTAGGATTTAGTTGTTATTGTTGCTCATAGTATTTTTCTTTTCACAGGACATATAAAAACTATTCTTCTAAAATATGGTCCGATGTCTAAACGAAGACTCCTTGCAATACTATATTTTTTTTTTTTCTCTATGCACATGAGTTTTGAGATTGGAGCTAGAACCACACGCCTAAAAGACTTAAAGTTATGTTTGTGAGTTTCATGAAGGGTGGAAGGAAATGGCTAGTAATAGAGTAAAAGAGTAAGGCTATGAGTAGAATGTTTGAGAATTTCATGAAGGAAGGAAAGAGAAATGCATAAGTTTCCTTCCAGACCCACCAACTTGGAGGGTCATAAAATGGAGGTGTTGGATGATTAGGAAGGGACACATTGGTCCTCCTTTGTTACGTCCCTTCTTCCTTTAAAATTATAGAAATACAATTTTTGAAAATTCGAATATCTAATTCCGTGCCAATCCTTCCTTGGCCATCCTTGCAAACATATACAGCCTAAGTTGTTTCCGCTTGGATGAATACTTTATTGGTATATAAAGTAATATTATAACCTTTTTCTTTTTCTTTTTTACCCTTAATTTCTCCCCGTCGGTTGGCCGCTTATTTGACACGTACAAAATATCGATCCAGGCCGTACCGTCGTGGCTAACAAGTTTCTTTCATGAAGTTTGTATTTGATCTTGTTATCAAATTGAATACACTAGAATTGACAAAATGTTCCAAAAATGATTTAGAAATCAAGAATTGATTGTCACTGCTTAACTACACAGATTGGACAAATGATTTAGCCCTCAAGCATGAGATTATATTAGTAATTTAGGCTTTGATTATATGTGATTATTGGGTGGGTGTATAATCGCTTCTAACTACTAGACTTTAACAACTCCATAATATTGTCACTTTTCTTCAAAAGTTGGTGTACTACTCCTATTAGTTGTCTGTATGTTCACAACTCTATGCATTTGGGCTCTGGTTCGAGCGACAAAGGGAGGCACATTATAAATTATGATTTATGAATATTCAAAAGGTATAGGAAGTGTTGTTGATGCAGTTTGTACTCCAGCGAAAAACCCTCGTCCTTTCTTGAGCTAAGTGGATGAACAATTCTTTCATTTGTTAATTAATTGGTTCCAACATTATTAGGAATTAAAACTAGCAAATACTTTACAGATTAAGGGGCACGAAAAGAAAGCCTTCTTTTTCCTCACATGAGAAGAAAATTTATAGTGGACCTAGCTTTTGGAATATGCCAGAGAAGAGATCCATTTTGTTAATTATCATAATTATAGTTAACTTCATTTTGAAGCTTGGAAGATATTTTAATTATTTAACTTCGTTTGGTAATACGGTTTTTTATTTTGGGAAACATAAAAATAGTTGGAACAAAGAACGGGTTGAATATATACGGAGTTAGTTAGTTGGTCAAAATCACATGGGGACTATTCTCTGAATACAACACAAAGGGAAGCAAGCAAGCTAACCGAAAGGAAGTGAGTGAGTCTTTTTCAATTATAGCAATAATGTGGTGTGAAGGCGAAGGTGCAGTTGAATTAATAATTTTATGATCAAATTTGCTTAGGTAAGCAGGGTTGGAGGGCATGGTTGAATTACGCCATTAACAACTCGAGTTCTTGGACCTTTTGGATTTTGTATTATTAAGGAAGGATTGTCGGACAAGCAAATTATCACTTGGGTTGAACCATATGGCTTTTGATAGTGTACAAATAGTAAATTTGCTCTTTTCCTAAGATAACATAATATTGGTTTTGAATATGCAGCTCGTTACCCTAGTGTCATAATATTTCCACTTTAAGTATAGTTGAAGAAAATAATGTGTGTCCACAATCCACAGTTGCTCTGCAGATGAACATTTGGTACAATCCTGCCTAGGCAAAAACGCCAATCCTCTAATGAAAATATCATAAGCTTCACCTCACTTCCGGGTGTTGCAAAAGAATGCACGCCCTCACACATGGTTCGCCATATTTTAATATCAGTCAAAGAGGTGAACTAGAAGCATTTTCCATAGAGTTTTAAACTTAGATTTGCAGCCATGTGATAGATTAGTCCGTTCTGTTCATGATCAGAATAATATTCCTTGCAAGGATTTGCATCTTTGAGATTCCCTAGGAAGTTAGAATAATTCAATTTATAATGTTCATTTGGCTAAGGATTGAATCATACGAATCCGATGACTGAGAATTAATGAGAGGATAATCTATTATATTGTTCTTATTGATAAAATGATGCTTTGTCATGAAATTGGTTACTGCGCCGGTACATGTAACTGAGAAATTGTTGCATACTCTTGGAGCGTCGCGTGAAATTGTGGTGGACCCTATTACAATCTGCGGGTAATATGTTATGTAATAAATGGAATGAACAATTCTATGTGACGCTCCACAAGTAATTAAAATTTCTCATGTTGATCCTATCCAAAAGCCATTTGTGATCTCTTGTATGTGCCCAGCTTGGGACAGAAGCAATCAATTACAAGACCCCCCGAGCGTACATTTGAAGTTGTGTTCTTGAGTAAACACTAATGATGGAGCTGCCTGTATTATTGGGATAACAAGAGATACACCAATGTGGCCCACTTGTTTGGCACTTATCCATACTCAATAGGCCCGAATAATTTGAAGTTACATGTCATCCATGTGAATTAGAGGAGCAATGTCCTTTTGCATAAGGGGCTCTTCTGCAAGTGAATTTAATGGTTAGCTTTGCTTTTATTAGGAAAAACAAAATCTACACTGTGGGAGTTCTGCAAAGGCTGGCCCATTTGAGGCTATTAACAACTCATTAGGGTGGAAAAAGTGATGGATAAATTAGCTCAGCCAGGAGGATAAGGAGGAGGTATTGTGATTGGATGCATCATAAGAAACCAAAGTGGGATTGCTCTGAATTCAGGAAGCACAGCAATGAAGGCCCATGTTTCTAACATGTGAGGATTGTCCCTCTTCCATGTGCCTTTATTGAATCGTTTTTAAATGATGTTCACTAACACAGGCATCTTATCTTGTTTTGATTGTATATTGTACTTTTATCTGTAGAGTGGAATTATTTCAGTGGAAGAGGTCCAGCATTGTGTATTATTGGAACTATGGTTTCTGAACATGAGTTCCAAATCTATATAGATTGGTACCAAAGTTTACTCAGGAATGAAATATGACATTGTAGTAAATTTGAATTTCAGTGGTCAAAAGAAACAGAGCAGAGGTGAAGAATAGACACATTGAGGTGAATTATTTGTTATAGAGGCTTTAGTTTTGCTTTGAAGTTTTAACTTGGACGAGAGAAGGAACTTTTCAAAGTGAATGTTCTCCTCAAAGTTCTCGAAGTGGCAAAAAGACCTATTAGCTTTTAACCAGGTCACCAAAGCATTGCTTTTAATCTTTGTTACCATTATTTATTTGTTACCTGCAATTGTTTAAAAAGATAATTTTGGAAATCAGAGGTTGTTGGCGAGTATTTTGTAGGAAGTTGCTTGAAATTACTAACATTTTGTTTGGTTCGAATATTGTGATACTTATTTCGTCTAAGTATAATCTTGAGTATAAGTCATATGAAAAAAGAGTATTGCTACTCACCCCAAATCTAAAGCCCGAATGGGACTGACCGACAGATTCGAATCAGTTTTAATTAAAACTATTATATTAATAAATTAATTAGCAGATTGAAAAAAGTACCTCCAATATTGAATCTTCTACACAAATCTTTGCATTAGGTTAGCAAGTTAAAGACACCACCGGCACCACCATTGCAAAGGCGTAAACGGCGATAGTAGCAAGGCTCAACAACATCCCCACTAGCTGATTTCTTAGGTTTTTGGGTGTTTATCAGTTTGATGTCCATAATTTGAAAAACTGGCGATTGAAAATCCAATTGAATATTTTAATTACTTTGTTTCGAGGGTAAAAAACATAAGAAAAAACTGATGACCGTACAACACAATTCATTTGCCACGTAATTTGGGCTGGGAAAATATCAGGCTTAATAGATTTTACTATAAAAATAACAATCCATGAAGGAGTTTTAACCCTCATAATGGGCTGGCTTCACTAAACTAAGATTAGTTACAGTTGAATATATATTTAGATATCTACATATGGTTTAGATAACAAAATTTATTTGAAATTAAATCAAAATATATTTTTTTGAAATAGTGGATTTTATTTATAAAGTTTGAGGTGAGATATTCTAACCGTATCACTTTGTGCCTAACTCCAAATTGATTAATCCCAACTCCGAAGTAAGTAAAAAATTCTAGTAAATAAGTAAATTAATAAATAAAATACTCAGATATTTATTTATTTTTTCCAAAAATCCTCTACTCAAGACTCAAGAGTATACAGATCTATCAAACCCCAAATCATGATCCATTATCAGAACATGGGATTATTCTTGCCATAGCATTGGGCCTTTCGATAAGTTAGCCCAGCTTAGCATGGAAGCCTACGACTTGTTACGACCAAAAATCAACGTAAAACTTGGGGAAAATCCTTCCCCCACGCCAAAACGGACATAACTTGTTTGAGAAAAATGATTGACAAAATTAAATTGTAGGACCGAGATTATATTACCATTTAAAAAAAGAAATCTCACAAAATACATTTTACCAATTTTCAATTCTCTCTCTTTATTATTCTTCTCTTCCCCCTCCTCCTCTCTTCCCCAATTTCTGTGACATAGGACCCATCATCCCCCAATTTTCACACTCATCTAATTACAATTTGAATTAATTAATATCCAAAAGAAAACAATTCAAACTTTGCGCAATGTAAATTGAATTTACATGGAGAGAAAGTGAATCGATTTTTTTTTTTTTTGCCTTCTAATAATTGATGATCAGTTGATGGATTTTAACTACCCCGCTGGCTATTAGTGACTGCGCTCTTTCTTCTTTTTTTTAATTTTCTTTTTCAAATGCGGAAAGAGAGGAGGAGGAGGAGGAGGAGGAGGAGGGGAAGAGAAGAATAAGGAAGACCGAGAATTGAAAATTGTAAGGTGTATCTTGTGAGATGTTATTTTTTAAAGGGTTATATGCATTTTATTCCATTGAATTTTAGGTTAAATCTCGACTTATTAAAATGTGTATTATGACACTCTGAACTTTTCAAACTATGCAAAACACCCCATACTTTTCAAACAGTATATTACAACATCCTGAATTTTTTAAACTATGTAAAAAAACCTCCAAAACTTTAAGTCATAGTAGGATGTCGAGTTGCATACAATAAAAAAAATTAAGGGGTTAATTACACATGGTATTGACAAACAAGGGGTCGAGTTGCACAAATTAGAAACATTAGGAGGTTAAGTGCACATAAATCTTACCTTCATTAGTTGTCAAAACTATATTGATTGGTGTTTTACATAGTTTGAAAAGTCTAAGGTGTCACAATGCATATTTTGAAAAGTCAGAGTGTAAATTGCACATGAATTAAAGTTCAAGGGTAATATAACTTTGCCACACAATTTAATCCCAAGGCTAGAATGTTTGTTCTTACTTCTCACCTAACTAACTTGTTTTCACTTGATACTTGATACATTCCTCTCTCTCTCTCTCTCTATATATATATATATAATTTAATTTGAATCGAGAGGATTATCAAGCTAAATATGGTTAGCAGTGTGCTTGAGGAAATGGCTTGATTAATCCACAACAAAATTAAAGTCTCTTCGTATAAATGAATGTCTAAACCTATCAAACAAACTTTTCATAAAGAAAAATAGAGAGCGACTATTGTCACTTCCAAATGGCTATTACCCCTCCTACTTAATTATTATTTCTTCACTTTCACTAAAATATCCTTCTTCTTATTTGTTAATCATAATGACAATCTCTCTCTCTAGAAATCATAATAACAATCCAATATTAAATAATCATTATTATGAATTATATTTTATGTAAGTTTATTATTTTTTCAGTTAAATATTTATATTTTGTCTTACACATTCTTAATTGTTTATTTACAGACAATGAATTTATTAGACACAACTATTTTAATTTTGAAATTCAATTATTTTCATATATTTTGTAATATAATAATTATTTTCATAATAAAATAAGATACAAATTATTTTAAAAAATAATGTTTGGAAGTAAATAACAATAAATGCAAGTTATTTTTATTATCATTAGTGCATGTATCCAATTTTTGTGTGTTTAATGTTAATATTTTCAATATAAAATATATTTCAATTTTTTTGTGATCTAATAATTTTAATTTGCTTTTAAGAATTTAAGATTAATTTAAATTTTTTCCATAGAAATCACTAAATATGCATATTTTAAAAATAATTGAGAAAATATTTTAGGGAAAAAAGCAATTTACCCCTCCCCCCGAAGTTTAGCTCGTGTGCAATTTAGACCATGAATTTTCAAAGTGTGCAACTCGACCCCCCTGGAGTTATCAGACCGTGCAAAATGGCCCTTCTGTTAGTGTGCCATCCAATTCTCACAGTTAAGTGTCATGTCCCCTCACATGATCATTTTTATGGACAAAAATACCCCCACTCAAATTTAATTTTCCAACCCAACACCACCCCACCCAAGCAAACACACACCTGTGATTTTAGAACCCTTCTCAGCCTTCGAACCCTCCTACTTCACTCTTCAAACTCTACTTTCTCCAGCACAAGCAAACCCACCAAGACACCATACCATCCCTTCATCCTCACTTCTTTAAACACAATATCACTTTCTTCCTCCATCTCTTACTTTCTCTTTGTCTATTGCAAACCCTAAACCCATCCCTAAATTCATTTGTTCTTTGAAAATGGTTGCAGAATCGCACTCTAGAGACCAGTTGAAGAGAGGTAGAGGAAGGTAGCTGCTGCCATGGCTGGAATAGTAGAGGCGGCGGCGTAACACCGATGGCTACACGGCGCTAAAGGGGAGGAGGATGTGGCGGCAGTACAAGCTCATTCCAAAGGAGCAATATGGCAAGTAGGTGAGGGTTTGGGGCCTCGACTAGGGCGGCGCAGCAGCGGTAAAGAAGGAAAAAAAGAGTAGTGCTTGGGGTTCTTTTTGGAAAATGGGTGGCAGCCTGTGTAGAATCGAAGGAGAGGACTTAGCGATGAGGGGGCGCATCCTCGACATCAAACTTCAGACCATTGGCGTGGACGATTGGCGGCGAACTTCAGACCATCGACTGTTGTTCCTCATTCTTCCCCCTTTTTTATGGCTGTAATTTTGTGTGTGATTTTGTGTGGATTTTGATTTGATTCTCTGTAATAATGGTTGGTTTTGGTTTTGGTGTGACAGGGGAGAGCTTTTGGTTTTGCTGTTTCTGGTTTTTAGGTTGTTGATGAATCAAGAATGGGGTTTAGATTATGGTTTGGTGTTGTAATGTTTTGAGAAAGAGAGAAGGGTTCTTGTAATCAGATAGGAGGGAGTGTGTTTGATAATGGGAGGAGTTGGGTTGGAAAATTAAATTTGAGTGGGGGTATTTTTGTCTATAAAAGTGATCATGTGAGGGGCACATGACACTTAATTGTGAGAATTAGATGGCACACTAACAGAAGGGCCATTTTGCACGGTCTGGTAACTTCAGGAGGTCGGGTTGCACACTTTGAAAATTCAGGGTTTGAATTGCACACGAGCTAAACTTCAGGGGGGTAAAATGCTTTTTTATTTTATTGACTTGAATGAAAACTTCTCACTTTTATGAGAAAAATTATATTTAGCATATTCGATAAAAAAAAGGGGAATAAGTGAAAGATTAATTTTTCACAGAAAATTGAAATAATAGAATGACTTGAACAGTTTACAAAAAATATTAAAATATTTATTTTAATGATATACTAGATATGTACTTTATGCATTATCATATATTAATTTTTCTTTATTATTTTTAGTTGTTCCTTCTTTAAGAAAACTCACTATTATATATACTACTTAGATAATTGCTATATTTAGAAGGGATTAAAGAATTTAATTTATATTTTAATATAAGAAAATGGTGTTAAATATTATAAATGTTTCATATTATATATATATATATTATCGAAATCATAGTATCTATAGTTGAGAACAATGACTAATCTCTTCGCTGCGGGAGCTCTCTTGAAGAGTTAACCACTGGCCACGAATTAAGCTCCATTTCCATGAGTGAAGATTGAATCATCGATCACATGGTTAAGGAATAAGGTTGGCTGCTACCGCGTCATATCTTGTGGTTTGTATCGTATTTTATATGTATCATATTAATATTACATATATGTGTCCTATTTTAAATATTCACTTTGAACAAAGCAATGGAATTATGTGTCATAATTTTTAATATACTATTTTTTACTTTATTAATGTTAACTTGCTATTTTTTAATATTTCATTATTTAATTATTTATATAATTATTATATGAATAAAATTTGAAAATATAACTCAATATTTAAATCCATAATTGTATTAGTATGTTAGTTTTATATTGAAATATTAATTTATGAAATTAATGACCAAAAGTTATTTTGAAAAATTCAAATGAACTCATAATTTACAATAAATATTTAATAACAGATTAATATGTTAATTGACAAACAAAAGAAAGGGCGTTTTAGAGAAACTGAAAAAAATACTAGTTCAGTGGGAATAACAATAGCTATTTAAGAGTGACAATAGCTGCTCATAGAAAAATATATTGTAAGATGGAGCCATTGTGAGATCTGTCTTCAATTTTGGTCCCGCATGCTATCATGAAGTCACTTAGCATCACCTTCCAAATGTGCATTCTACAACGAATAAGAAATTAGAGAGATAAGGGATACAAGAATAGAGAAAATATTTAGTTGTGATGAGAGATTATCAGATAAGGGGAGACTCAATTTCAAGTATATCACTTAATGAACTACAATTCTTAATTACTCCTTTTTATACTATTGTGTCCTTAACTCTCCTAATTGGGCTATGTAGGCTCATTTCATATGTGTTACATTACCTTCCCCTTGAAGGTAGCCTTATTCTCAAGATTGACTGAAAAAGAAAATACCCTTAAATCCTATTTCTAATAACTCCTAATTACAATTATTCAATCACAACTAATCCTAAAGTAATTATTCCTATTCTATTGCACAAAAATAAATTTTCGATTGGGATCCCAAACCCAAACATAAATCCAATAGCCATAACCCAACAAGACTATTTGTTTTTAACTAGTGAACCATAATGGGCTTGATTGATGATAACATCACACCATTTGTTCAACTCTTCATGTGTGATTGAGACCCAATATGTGTGCTAGCCTATGTGGACTAGGCCCATTAGGGTAGACACTGACTGATGGAGAAGCCATTGATCCACTTCATCTTCTTCTTCCTTTCTCACCCACCATTGAAGGCTAGTCCTTGTGCTCATGTCGCTATCCTTGTAACGCCCTAATATTCAATCTAACACACGTAGGATGCATTTAAGTTAATTACTAGCAGCTATTCTTTTGTTTCAATTTTTAACTTTAAAAACATTGAAAATACTTAGCAAAAATTCGGTAATTTTTTGTTGAATTTTAAAAGATAAAACATGAGCTGTGTATATGCATGAGAATGCTCTACTCGCAAAGCAAACAAATATAATAAACATTACACTTGCATACATATAAACTAAGAACATACATCCATCATAAGCACAAGCGCATACACACACACACACACATAATACCAAACATCATCATATAAAAGCATTCTTGATGAAAACTGAAAACAACATAAACTACATAGCAACCCACCAACAAGGTTGGAAAGCTACAGATATCCAGACAAAATAAACAAAACACAACATAGGTCTTAGTAGAAACATAAATAAATGAAATATAAAGACAGGAATTAGGTCTACTCCTCAAGCCTATCCACAAGTCCTATGGGGAAAATTATCCTAATAGCTTTCCAGTCTTCGAACCACATATCACCTCGTGTAACGCCCCTGAGAGGGAGGAATGTATCTAATCCCATTCACTAGATATCTAGAGGGGACAACATGAGCTCCTCATTGTGGCATTACACAGATACGGGGCATCTAAACCGAATATTCTCCTCTACCACTCGACTTTCCATGGTTCTTAGCATGACCAATGTCTATAAAAGGGGAAGAATCATTGTAGAAGTGTTGCAAGGGGGACTCCTTAGAAAGGATCAGTCTTGAAAGAGAAGGTCGGCCGACTGGGCAAGTAATCTGGACGGCTAGACGCTTATGATCTTGCTAATAGGCGCTCATACAACCCTCAGACGATGGACAAAGATGATCAAGAAGGTGCTCGTTAGGATAAGGGGACTCGAGAGTAAATTAGGCACTATCAGTAGGGTAAGCAAAGGGACACCTCAACAACATAAAAAACAAACAATGCACCGACCAACAACATGATATCCTCAAAGCTCATGGTCATAGTACATCTCCCAGGTTAGCATCTCAATGAAGATCGTTAGGGATGCCATCGCCTTAGATGAAGACAAAAAAAAGAAGAGAAAGGGAATGAGAATCTTATACAAGAATCTCAATAGGGCTTTTGCCTCCATGCATGTCATCACCACATCCTCAGGAAGCTCGGGTTTTATCATAAAGTAGTGGATATAATCAAGGTTCACTTATTAAATTTAATAAACCATTAGTCGAAGCTCGTATCTTTTAGCATGAATCTTTATATCATGGATCCATCATATCATATCATGAATGAATGCATGTCAATACCTTATGCAACATTCCAAAACACATAGTAACATACTATAGAAGCATAAGGAATATGAACAACTATAGCACACAACTTTCTCATTTTCTTTCTTAGGTGACTTATCTTTCTTAATCTTTTATAAGGGTCACTTTAATACTCTATCCATTTTGAGAGTTCTACGGTTGTGAGTTCATATCTAACTAGTCATTACTAGCTTACACTTATAATCTCGATAAGCTATTTCCCAACCCTCAGGGTATGGGATAGGGGATATGGATCACTTCCCACCAGGCCCGACCTATTATGAAAAGATCATCTTCTTGGATCATCTTCCTTTGCCAGCATCTCACTGGAGATCGAAGGGTCATCTTTGTGTGCTTTATATCACTTTCAACTTTAGCATGTTCTCAAGATATGCAAGTATGAACACATAAACATTTATCAAAATCATGCTATATTTTGTAACATATCATAAATCATTCATCTCAACATATATCAGCATTCACATCATGTTAAGTAGTCAACACATTATTCATAGAAGCATGCATCATCGCATGTTCATAACATTCATATATCAATACCTCATTGCATATAAACATGCTCCTAACCAATTGTTGGAGATAAGGACCTGAATTAGATAATGCATATGCAATGCTTACGGGTGTATCAATATTCATATCATAAACCAAAGTGAGCATATCATCTAGTCATAATCTCATATAATATCACATATTTAATAAATCTACAGTCATAACACATTATCTTTAGCAATATCAGGTGCCAAACAATATAATAGCATAAGATAATGAAAGAATATCACTTAGCCTACTTTGATGTCAAAATCAATTTTTTATAAATCTTGGGTTAAAAGAGTAAATTCCATATTTTACCATTTTTTCTGGAGACTAAACTTATGTTACATTTTTAGAAACCTTTTTGCTATCTTAGAACCATTCTAAGATAATCTACAAGGTCATTTGGGACTTTATCTTATTTTACACTTGATAATGACAATGGTATAAGATGACCCATAAATGAAAATGATCTACAAATAGTAAAATCCTATAGCAAAGATAAAATCCATAATAACAACACGTAGTTCCACAGGTGACTAGACTGCACTGACAGTATATAAGAAGTTGAAAATTACCATATATTGGGCATGGGGGCAAGCTCAGTAGCTATATGAAGATCACTATATGCTTCTATTGTAGACATCACCAAAAAGACACAAATGCTTCACTTCTTGAACTATCTTCATCACCATCATTCCATCATCATCCATAAATATAATCCAAAAAGAACATAGGTAAAAACCAATTGATAAATGATATTGAAATGAACTCAAAGAAAAATGATATTGCAATATTAAATAAGTTATCATTACTAGCAAAATGACAAATCTAATTAACACATGATATTTACTACTTATCCGTAGCACTAAAAAGTCACATATATTTTTTTCATCTTCGTGCACCATTTTCATCACCCATTCACCACCAACATCATCATCTATATTCTATAAATATAATTAAAAAAGAACATAAGTAAAAATCAATTGAAAAATGATAATGAAATAAAACCAAAGAAAAAAATATTGCAATATTGAATAAGTTATCATTACTAACAAAATAGCGAATCCAACTAACACATAATATTTACTAATTGTCCTTATCCACAACACCAAAAAAAACTATGTCCAATGCAACTATTCATCAATATTTTCTAAATCAATATTAAAAGCACTTGCTAATCCAGATGGTTCACTTCTTGCACCATCTTCATCACCACCATCTATAAATATAATCCAAAAAGATCATGAGTTAAAATTAATTGATAAAAAGTATTGATATGAACCCAAAGAAAAAATAATTACAATATTAAATAAGTTACCATTACTAGCAAACCCATGCAACCAATTTCGATAAAAAATCAATGCTTGAACATTCTTTGGCAATAAACAACTTCTATACTTGTTAAGTACTCTTGTACCAATACTAAAAGCGGATTCAGAAGCCACAATGGTGATAGGAATACTCAAGAGATCATGAGCCATTATTGATAGTTCTAAAAAGCGATTTTGTGTCTCCTTCCACCATTATAACACATCTAAATTTTCATAATATTGGAAGTCCAAATTTGGCTCATCTAAATAAATATCAAGTTGATTCTTTCCACTTATTGCATTTTGATCAATATGCAATTTCAATGCCTTTCATAACAAGTAAATAACATAATTTAATTGGTGAAAAAAAAACAAGCTAAACATAAATAAATTAGAAATATAAAGTAAATGGACTTTTAAAAAATTGCACTTACATAAACAATTCTTCGATTCCGATTATTTGATCCCGATAATTGTGACACACCAGGCTTGAAAATTGGAAAGGAGTAGAACTAGAAGGTGTAACAATTTTGGAGAAAGTGTCATGATTTCTAGAATACTCTTCAAAAGACTTATACATTTTTCTTCTCAGATGCTCTATCTTCTCTTCAGTTGTAGAAGGATCAATTATTGAATAACAATATTGCAATTTAATAAATTTCATTCGAGGATTAAGAATCCCTCCAAGTGCAAGCACAACATTGTATTCATCCCAATACTTTTTAAACATCATTTCTCCCATGCTCCTTATAACTTCACCATTGTTACTTAAGATCTCTTGCAAAGCACATTGGATATTCCAAACTTGTAAGAAGTACAAGTTAGAAGTCGGATATGTTAAGCCTGAAATCATATTGGTAATGTCACAAAAAGGAGCCAAAAACTCATATGTTTTCCACTTTTCTGCACTCATCAATTGTAGGGTAATACTTATATCCATGGTCTTTTACTTGGAAATTAGCAAAAGCCCTTTCATATTTCAGAGTACTTTCAAGAATCAAATATGTTGAATTCCATCTAGTAGGAACATCTAAATGTAATCCAACCCTGAAATCCATGCCACCAAGCATTGTAACACATTATTTAAACATTGATATGTATATGTATGGAAATTATTCTTATTAGAGTAAGAAATCGAATATGCTTTTCTATGAATTTATAAATATAGAGATGTTTTTTCTATATAGTCATGTCTATGAATATCAAATGGTTTATGATTATTGCATGTATATTATATATTGTATATTCCTTAGTTGTCCTATATGAGTGATGGGTGAGAGTTCACTCACTGAGTCTATTGACTCACCCCCTCTCCTTTCCCTTTCATAGCTACAGGTTCAAAGGTGGTTTAGACTCCTATTCCATAGATGTAGTTGTTCTCAGTAGTGAGTCTTACTTTAGAGTAAGCCATAGTTTATAGTTTTGTTAGAGTAGAGTATTCCAGTAGATGTGCAGGTAGGATCCTAACCACACATGTATTTTGATGTATTGTAGTATTTTCAGAGATCAAGTATTAATTGAAATGTAATGAACTAGATATGCATTTGTAAGTCAATTTTCAAAAGTCAAGATTTTCAGGTTTAAGATTAATACTATGTGTTGAAACAGTTATGATTTCTAGATCAATGCATTTGGATAAGATATTTTCAGAGCTTGAATTATTAAATACTTTCAGTTTATGAAATTAAGCATTATGTTTTAATTAGAGAAAAATGCTAAAGATTTCAAAGAGATCATATTTTAATTATTATATCATGATAAATTTAAGCATTTAGAGAGACTCAGAGGTCACGAAGCTTACGTGGGAATGAGATTCTCATGTGCTAGTCACATTCCCAAGCTAAGTCATGACAACTGTACCCTTAGACGTTTCTAAGCTTTCTCCAAGAGCTACTCCATCAACATCAGCACTCATTAATTTACCTCCTCCATCCTCAATCATATCTCCAAAAAGCTCTTAGTTCAATCAGATAATCTTGTGGCATTTGAGACAGATTGCCTTAAAACAAGACCAATTTGAGGCCACACTCATAGAGCATGGTGCCCAACTCCGACATCATGAAGATCTGCAACTTCAGACTTTTCAAACCTCTCAAGAGATTCTTCGAGAGCTAAGGTGGCGAGTCTGAAGATAATACTCCTAGTTTCCCTGCACACTTCCTTTCTGATGATGACAAAGCAGGGAGAAGAAAAGGCATGAAGAAAATCCAGTGCTATGGAAATTAAAGGGAGGCATGCTATAGAATTCAAGGGGAGAGCCTATGTTGAGGGGGAGCTCAAAGACTCTTTTGTTCTTAAGCATGCATATTTTATTGCTCTTTTCTCTATTTTGAATTATCGGCTCTTATTGCTTCGATAGTTTGTTTTAACAGTTTTTTTCTATGCGTATGTTTTTCTCTTGTTCAAATTCATTATACCTTTTAGAAATCATGTTTATACTTGCTATTAGATCTTATCTGGTTCTTTGCTCTAATATATATTTCTGGTTAAGCCATGATACATATCTATGCCCACTCTTTATACTTGACTAATCTTATATGCTTGTAGATGTTTGCTTCTTATCTCTTAAGCATTTTCTCTTATTTTCTTATTCATTAGCATGCTAGGATATTTAGCTCGCATGCGTATCTGTGATTAGCACTCGCAAGTATCTTTAAAGCACAAAATCTTTCTATTGGTGCTCTAATACTCATATCTATCTACTGCGCTTCGATATGTATGTCATGCTTAAAATATCTCTTCATATAAAACACATTCTATTCTAACACACATGTGAGATGTTTTCAATAGCTCTATGTAATTTGATCAAAATATAGTTGTGTTTAGTTTCTGAAGGTCTTCAAAAACTTTTTCCTACATGCTTTAATACAACTAAGATCAATTTATGAGCTTCTAAACTCTCTCGAGTATGTTGCTCTTATATGATACATAATGTGTGTATATATATATATATATATATATATATATATCAATGCACAAATTTATATGAGAAGCATGAACATATGTTTCAAGTTTTTATTTATGAAATTTCATGTGCTAATACATATGTAAAAAGCTTCTTAGCTCATAATACAAAAAGCTCGCTCTTTTTATTTGCTCTGATACATTTGGGACTGATCCCTATTGAGCTTCAAAAACCTCGCATAGTCATATATTGATAAAATTATATTAAGGTTTCTTTGATCGATAGAAACTACATTTGTATCGCTTTATTTTTTCATAACATGCTCTGATACATTTATCTTTTATATATATATATATATATATATATATATATGCGTCTTGAAAATGTTTTTGGAATAAGTTGTGCTAAATAAGAAAATTAATCAAGATGAAATATATATCACAAGTATTATCTGGTTTTTTTATTCAAGCACGAGCATTTTTAGAAAGTTCTTAATGACGAAAAATCAAGATGTTTTTGTCAAGAGGCTTAAATGATAATATCCTTTGCATATTGCTCTGATATCTTTCAAAAAATACTCTAAGTGACTCAGAAACCTTATTGACAATCAAAATAGTTTTGATTTAAGTCACTCAAGGCTATGAAACGTTTTGATCTTATCTATCTCATGCTTTAAGAAAAGGACTTACTAAAAACCACATCATATGATGAGTTGAAAGAATATTGATTATCATGCTAAAATTATTGCTATATCTCTTTTAATTTCTCTTTAAAAGATTTTCTTCAAATTAATTTGTCATCATAAAAAAGGGGGAGATTGTAAGCTCCAGAACCCTTCAAAAAGCGTTAAGGAAATATATTTTGAATGACAACAAAATCAATTCAAAGAAAATGTTTTGAAGAACTACTAACGTCTACATTGAGTTTCTTGACATGGCATACAGGTATCTGAAGTGCATAACACGATTTATCTCATGTTAAGAGATTGAACCTAATAGAAATGAATATTATATCGTGCAAAGTATGTATACATGCATTACGGATTGAAGAAAATCAAATCAAGGACAAGAAACCAAGGCAGGGGTCTTCAAAAAGTAACACTGGACATCAGAAAGTACACTCAAAATGAAGATATCAAGCCAACTCTGATAACAAAGTGTTACACACAACCTTCAATCATCATGACTACAATACTTTCAACATCCATAAGATTTTGATTGAAGATTAGAAGACTAAAGAATTATCAAGCAACTGATAACGCATATCAGAAAGCTCACTTCACTATAAAACGCTAAACCTTACTAAAAAGGAGTGAAATTTGAATTTTTGAAATTCAAATTTCAAGCCAAACTCAGTTTCAAACTAACGTGTCATCTCTTCTGCCTACTTGGTCAACAACCCCAGCTTCTAGAAGAAAGAGTTCAGATACCATATTAAAAAAGTAAATAAGTAGTTTCTGAAGGGACATTAGAAACTTCAACATTACAACGGCTTCTGCAACAGATATGACAAAATATCAACTGAACAAGGGCAACGGTCATAAAGGAAGACCTTTATAAATAGAGATATTGTGCTCAAATGAATATAGAGATTGACGTTGCACATGAGTGAAAACTCTGTGAAAATCTCTCCTCACATCTTGTAAGGTTCATCATATCTTGTAATCAGCTTCCTTACTTGTAAAAATTTTCTTTCTACGTTCTTAAATAGTTATATGTTCTTCCAAGGAAGCAATGTTAGAAAAGAGCCATTCAAGTTATTCCAGATTATTCATTACATATTTTAAGGAAACTTGAGTGTAGGTTAGTTTGAGTGGCAACCCAAACACAAAACTTTTATATCCTCGATCTAGTAGTGATCTGTGTGAGATACCTAAGAAAGGCTACTGTAAAACTACTTGCAATGCGACAATAAAGTGTTCTTACTGATCACGGTTTAGCTTGGAGAGGCTGATCAAAGACTACTCGGTTCTACTTGGAGAGACTGGCGAATAACTACATGGTGTTAACTTGGAGAGGCTAGTATAAAACTACTCAGGGTGTAGGTTGAAGAAGTAGGTCAATCACTACTTAGTTTGTGACAGTAGGAGTTGTCTACTACTCACGGTTTCAGGTTGGAGAAGCTAGTGAATAACTACTTGCAATGTGATAGTAGGGATTGTCTACTAGTCACGATTTTAGCTTGGAGAAGCTAGTCAAAGACTACTCAGTTCAGCATAAAGAGGTTAGTTAATAACTACTTGGTATATGATCGTAGGGGTTATCTACTGGTCACATGTTAGAGCTTAGGAATGCTACTATAAAGACTATCCAGTTTTGCTTTCTCAGGTTGAGAAAGGTTTTTGTGAATCTCAATGGAAGTTGAGTACTAAATATAGGCAGGTTTGGCTGAGCCAGTATAAAATCATATGTATCATATCTTTTTCTCCTTTATATATTTTATTTTCGTTGCTCTGCTTTATCTTTCAATATATGCTGGAAAGTCGTTATCATCTAATCTAATTCTAACGTTATACTTCAGGAAGTTAATTTATGAAACATCTAACATGTTTCTGTTGCACTTCACGTTCAATGCTTGATAGTATGTTGTATAATGCTTCACTTTCTAAAAGAGATAAGAAGAAAAGCACAGTACAATTCAACTCCCCATTCTCGTGCACTTTCCAACCAACACTCACTACCGAGTCATTCTCTTTACACTCTTTTTTAGGCGCTATTGAGAGCTGCAGTGCCCATTGAGCGCTTCGGCTCTTGGCAAAGTGGACGTCTTCCTTAATTTGGTCATTTTGGTGCCTTAAAAGTCTGAACCTGTCATTGGTACTAGAAATAGTGATTGTAATCCTTTGAATAAGGTTTCCAATGCCACAAAAATCACCTCAATCAAATAACTGTAGCTCTAGATATTCACAAAATACGAACTAGAGTTCAGGTTGAACAACATCAAAACATTAACAACCTTTAATCTTGCAACACGACTTTCACTAAGATTCTCTTAGAACTCGGTTTTGAGATAAACATGAAAGTTTTAGAGGAGTCCTTGAGCATCCAAAACATCTTTATTTGTCTCAATCTAATCCTTATAGAGAAAGATATAGATTTTCCATTACAATATTTTCTGTAAATGTATTCAAATGAGCTCAAGAACTCTTCTATTTAGCTCCCGTATTGATAGCTGCTGCAAGCTCGTGCACCTCGATGATATTCATACACTAACATGGGAAGTCCTTATAATAAAATTACACTTATAAGGAGGATTAAAAGCACAGGAAGTTCCAAAACATATTTATTCATCAAAATGGTGCAAATAATCATGATTGTAGTTAGTGATACTGAATGAAGACTAAAAACAAATCAACCAAATGTCAACGAATTAAGCACATAAACGAAGTAATATGTCTAGATTTATATAGGACAAGAGGTGCATGAATGCAACCTATCAAATACCTATCAATCCATAGCCATCATACTTTTCCAGAATAAGTAAGCAATTTGATCTTACAAAGCTTATAAGACAAACAACCACAATAATTTGAGATAAAGCACTCATGGCAAACATATATGCTTTGGAAGCATTAGACCAAATATTGAAAGACATAATGGATTGTGATACTCCATTTGGAGGAAAAGTAATGGTAATGGGAGAAGACTTTCACCAAGTACTTCCTCTTGTTTCCAAAGACAATATAATAAAGGCACAAATGATTGCAACAGGCATAGTAAAATCTCATCTATGGGCTTATGCAAATTATTGCCGCATTTTTTTTCTAAAATATTCCTAACATTTAAAGAAAATTAAGAGGAATAAATAAGGTGCCCTCATGCAATAAATAAGATGAATATAGAGGAGGGGAAAAAAGTGTGACACTAAATTTAAATATTTTTCATGGTGTTTTTTAAGATTTATTTTAACTTTTGGAAGTGAAGAGCTAGCATCAATTAATTGGGCATTACAAAGAATGCTTGGAACACGGTCTAATTACTTTTCAAAACATGATCATGTCATCAATGCATAAAGACACTAGACATGAGATGGAAATCATCTATATCGAAATTGTGCCTCATTTCCTATCCACGATGTGAAAAATAAGAATCAAAATGGATTTTAAAATTTAAAACAATTACTAAATATATAATATATCTTCCATATGGGAATAAATGATTGTGCAAATAGGGAAGGGGACACAATTTGCGTATAGGTGATTTCCATCTCAAGACACACAGATAGATAATTCAAAGCTTTGTCTTGGCTTCGCTATAGGTGATTTCCATCTCTAGACACACGGTTGATATTCGAAACTTTATCTTGGCTTCGCTAAGCCTTTTCACTTTTAAAACAGCTTGAGGTTATGGGTCTTTCGATCCGAAAAACCCTCAGTCAACTATCTAAAACTTTCTCCTAGTCTCAGCTAGCCTCTTCACTTTGAAGAAAGAAAGAAAAAACAAAATTTAAGGCTTGGCACTTGTGGGCCAATTTAGGGTTTAGGACTACCCTTTCCAATTACCTTCCTTGTTTAATTAGGACTAAGTTGGCAACCCTGACCCTGACCCATGTGACCCTGACCCAAGCCATCCATGTGGGGAATCCAACCACACAAAATCTGAGCACAAGACCTTAGCTTAAGGTTTGGAATCTATGCCCTAATTACACCACCCTCTTTATGAGGTGTCAACCTTACATACCTTCCCCCAATCAAACAAAAGGGAGACATATAGATGAAAAGCCTAAACACCAACTATCCCTACTCGTGACTGAGACAAGAACATTTAGTTCTTCAAGTAAAAGTTGCTAGGCCCATTCTCAGGTGAAGATAATAGTTTTATCTGCCCCCGCAAATTTTCCGTGGTGTAACAATAAATTGACAAGTAGAAGTGATAGAGGTGGTGATATAGTGTGTTTGAAGTGACGCGCCTGAAACAACAAATGCTGCGCATGAAACCATAAAAGCTCTCTGATGGCATTTATATATATCTTTTATAAATTAATTTGTACTTGAGAGTAATTTTGTAACTTTATTTCATCTACATTAATCACCACTTATTTTTTCTCTCACTAATTAATCATAAAAAATATTTACATGTAGCATATGATTTTTTTTTTCAGCGGTGATTATTGAATTTAAAAAAATCTTTTTCAGTAAAAAAAAAAAAGGCCTACAGTATATGTTAAAAAAAAACTCCACACTTACACCAGAAATATGTATAAGTTTATTTTAATGTTTTTTCTGTTATCATTTTTTAATTTTTTAAATAAGAACTAAATTAACCTTTCGAATTTTCTTTCTTGATATCCTCTCAAATTATTTTTCTGATTTAGAGTATTTTTTTAAACAAAAACTGATAATGACGGTAAGCAACCGTTTTCATTTTTATTAATTTTTTAACTACTTCTTAAATCATCCAATAGTTATTTACTTTTTTAATAAATTAAAACATTGTGCTCGTTCTTTAAACATGAACGAAAACTTATTTAAAAACGAAGTAAATAAAGTTTTACATGCAATATCACCTATTACTTAACTTGGATAATTGCTAACATAAAACTTGATTTAATTTATCTAAAATATTATTCATTTATTTATTTTAATTTAATCCATTAATTGAAAAACAAAATTTCTTAGTGATAATTAATATTGATTTAGAATTTAACTACAGTCTTATGAATGTGAAGAGAGAGGAGAGAGAATGTGATAAATAAAGTAGATGAGCAATTAATTAGGATAAAATATAATTACCAAACTACACCACTTTATAAAACTAGTTTAACAATATATTAAATTGTAAACTTTTATGAAAACAAAAACTCCCCGACAAAGAAGGTGTTTGTGGTGGTGTTTGAAAGTGTTTAATGGTAACAGTGGTTTCTAAGAGGTTCGGGGGCTGTGGCTCATCGGTAGGCTTGTGGTGATGATATTGATCATGATTCTGTTGTGGTTGTGGTGATAGTGCTAGAGGCTGTGGTTAATGGAGGTGGTCTTGAGGTTGATTACGGTGCTCCGTGGTGTCTATAATGAAGTCTAATGATTGTTTTTTTGGATAAATTACACTTACCTCCCCTGAGATTTGTGGAAATACAACTCACACCCCCTCTAGTTGTCAACCTAACACTGACACCCCCTCTGCTTGTTAAATTTTAAATATTTATATTACGGTCTCACTCTATATTCACAGAACACTATTAATAAACTTAACATGATGATTTTGTGATATTAACTGTTCCTAATTAATAAAATTATAAAAATACCCTTAGACTTAACAAAGTTGGTACAAGTATTTTTATAATTTTAATTATTAAAAATAATTAATATCATAAAAATGTCATTTTGTTAAGTTTATTAATAGTGTTCTATGAATAAGGAGTGAGACTGTAATATAAATACTTAAAATTTGATAAGCAGGGGGGGTGTTAGTGTTAGGTGGACAAATAGAAGGGGTGTGAGTTGTATTTCCACAAACTTCAGGAAAGGTGAGTGTAATTTACCCTTGTTTTTTTTTTGTGCCTGTGGTCCCCCCTCCCCCGTATTTTTAGCCGTTCCCCCTCTCCTGATTTATACACATTATTTACCCTAATATAATTAATGACAAAATTATTTAACCCGATACTAATTGACACTAATTGAGGAAATAAAATTAAATTAATTGACAAAATGGATCAAAGTAAAATCAATCAATAAATATAATGTTGAATAATAATTAAAAAGAAGATTTGATTTTTATTTATATTTTTTAAGCTTTTTCCCCTTTTTCAATTTTAATTTTTAATTTTTTTTATTTTTTGAAACATTTGGACTAAGACAAATTATTAAAGATGCACTAAAGTTTTTTATTTTTTTATTTTTCCTTGGATTCAAAGAAAAATATTTTTTGTCACGACCTGATCAAAATTGGATGCTGACACTTGTTTTAAAGTTTTGTGAGATGTAGTTTAGATACTTATTTTAGAGAGTATTGGGGTACTAGGGTCCTGGGATGTGAGAAAGATGTATATGTGTTGTCAAAATTTCTAGTTGTCATTTGACAATGATTATAATTTTTCTCCGATTTTGAAGTTTTTTACTTTATAACTTTTATTTCTATATGTTTAAGGGTATTTCTTAATGGAGGCATGATATATTTTCTCAACAAAATGGTATGAATCTTGTTCATATTGGTGGATCTTGCTATTGCTGACACGCCAAATAACATCAAAAGATTGCATTTAGGCCAGGTATGTATGAGCAACAGTCACTATTGATGGTCGATAAGATGGAGTTTTGTGTTTTATACACTCCTTAGAAGTGCTTACTCTCTGTAGTGTAACCAATTTTTTGTTGCTAGTATGTTTGGTATGTTTATTTCTCTATAGTCAGCATTTTGTTTATTATCCTTTCACTATGACAAATATTTACGACCGATATATATAAAAATAAAAAGGAATCTTAATTACTAATTTCAAATTTATATAAAACATAATTTGTATTAAAATTACTCATATCAAATATAATTTACATTGAAATTTATTTATTGTTTATTTAGATATTTTTTATAATTGTTTTCCTTTTCTAAAAAAATTATTTAATATTATATCCAAATATAAATTGATCAAACGATCTTATTTAAAAAGAGCAATTAATTTTTTTTAAAAAGATCATCCGAACTAACCTTAAATGCATTTTTTTGTCATTTTTTTATTTTGTTTATGTCACTATTTTGATATTTCTCTTTCTAGAGGATGGATGCAAACCACAAGGCCTAGCAGTCAGTAGTTTGCCGAGCTGTTTAAGTGTCTAGTCGCGGGTTTGGTTCAAAACAATGAGTATGGAAAATGTTTAGCGTCTAGTCAAGGGTTTGATTGAAAACGATGAGTATGCAAAATATCTCATAGCTAGAAGTTTTCCCCTTAGAGGAGTACATTGGTGTTCGATTCAAAACTATTTGATTGGCATCAAATAGTCTTTTTTTCATATCAAATTAAATATATATATATAGTATTTTTATTTTTTTTTATGCCACTATTTTAATTTTTTTTCTCTTTCCTAATTTCTCATTAATAATTGAGTTTTATTTTTTCTAACTTTATATTTGTAAAATATTTCCAAGACCTAACCATAAGAAAGAACTAGTAAAATATTTCAATGTACATTAGATTTGATATGAATAATTTTAATATAAATTATATTTTATAAAATTTGAAATTGATAATTAAGATTCCTTTTTATTTTAGTAAATATCGATTGTAAGTATTTGTCATAGTGAAATGATAATGTATAAAGTGCTGATTATAGAGAAACAAACATATCAAACATACCAGGCCAACACCAAAAATTTGGTCACACCACAGAGAGTAAGCACCTCTAAGAAGGAGTGCATAAAACACAAAACCCCATTTTATCCACCATCAATTGACATATTGACACTTGGTGAAATTTGGTGTCAATAGTTTCTTATTAGTTCAAGTTGAAACAAAGGACTTGGGTCCATATATATAGCCTTAGCCTCCATTTCCACTTGTAATCCTAAGCAATATGAGACTTGTTCCAAGAAACTTCCAACCCCCTTTTCATTCTTGGACAATGTGATACTTCTTCCGAGATCAAAGTAAGGAAAAGAAAAAAAGTGAAAAAAAAGAAGGAAAGAAAACAAGAAGGAAGAAGGAAGAGGAGGAAGGGGGTCACCTAAGAAGCATGGATACATCGATTTGGTGGTGTGTCCGTGTGTCAGACACGTGTCAGTGTTTGACACTCACACGACACATATTAGACACCCATCCATATGTGTCTAGTTAAAAGAATAATTTTTTTAAGCTCGGAAACGCACCGGACACGGCTCGACACTGCTCTAATTCACTGTGGATACGCCTGAGTTAGTTTCTTTATTTTTTTTCAAATTATTAATACCAACATTAGTCCTAAAATCAACGCTAGTTATTTAGTTGGACTTGTGCTATTGGGTTGTTTAATTTTGAAAATTTTTCAGTTGATTACAAAAAAAAAATAAAAAGAAGAATTAATTAGATAAAAATATATATACAAACACGACAAAAAAATTTAGACAAAAAAAAGATAAAAAAATCATACAAAAAAATAAAAAATATATATATATACCATGTTCGTGTCCTATAATTTTTTTACTTTAATTTTTTGACTTTGGTATGTCTCCATGTCTATGTTTGTGTTCATGTTAGTGTTTGTACTTTATAAGGGGCACCAAGACACCAACTACCACTATGGAGGTGGTGGTTTGGTTGGTCTCCCTATGTTTATCAAATGAAAAGCATGAACTTTAGAGAGATAAAGGAAAGGAATAATAGTGCTAGGGTTTTGAATAGAGCCTAATCTCTTTGAGGCTTTGATTGTATTAGTTTATGCAATCAAATCTTGCATATAATGTACCAAGTGGACCCTTGTTTGTTATAGGTGATTTACGTGGTTATTTCTTATGGTTTGGTCTTTGCAATATTTTATAAATATAAAATTGGAAAAAAAAAATAAAAGCCAATTAGTAATAAGAAATCAAGAAAAAGAAATATTTTTTTTTGTTTCCCAGGATATCCATCGCCGATAGCAGTGATTAATTCCTCAGAGATGGGAGCCCCTCTAAGGGGATCCTTTAGCTATGAGACCCTTTCATATCTATCATCATGAATCGAAAACTTGCATATCTATCATCATGAATCGAAAACTTGACTAGACACTTAAAAGAGCCCGACTAACTGCTAATTGTGTTAGGCCTTGTTGTGTGCATCCATCATCTAGAAAGAGAAATATTAAAATAGTTACATAAAAAAATTAAAAAAAAAAAGACAAAAAAAATATGCATTTGAGATTAGTTTGATGATCTTTTTAAAAAAATATTTTTAATTGTTTTTTTTTAAATAAGATCTTTTGATCAATTTGAATATAATACTAAATAATTTATTTTATAAGAGGAAAATTTTAGCCTTTTAAAAAGATTTATTTTTTTATTCTTTTTTGTCATTTTAATTTTACTTAAAAAATTTATGCAAAAAAACAAGAACAGATCTCGATGTCCAAACGAGTTTTTAATTTGAACTGATTAAACTTAAAAAAAAATAGTTGACATCAGATTTTCAAAGTATTATACTTGAGATTTAAAATGTTAAATTTTTTTCAAAAAAGTAATAAGAAAAAAATCTTAAACACTGATATTAAGATTATTGAGAGGAATAATTTAATATATTGTTAACACATATACATAAAAAAAATAAAAATAAAAATAAAAAACAGACTACTCTTCAACAGTTCAATGTTCTGCAATATCACGCGCACCACTTAATGCCTCACGCATACCACTTTGAATACACCATATCTTAACCCCGCATGTCAACTTATTATTGGAGCACGTAAAATCTGCAGGTGGAGACAAAGACAGCATCTTTACCTGAGCAAGCACCTCGCAATAAAGGATAGTTCCTCGTGCAACACATTGGTCTTGCATAGATTTTATACAACATAATAAAAGCGTAAGCTTATTCGATTACATGCACAAATAGCTCAAAAAAGATATCAATAATTTAGATGAAAATTAAAATGTTTATCAAGTCTATCAGGAAAACACAAATATTGACGTATTATGTTACCAAGTGATAATCACCTTCCGTTATCAAAGGCAATTAATACATGATCCTTTAAGCTATCATACCCTATATTTTGAGAACTGCTACTGTTGCCATGTTCAGAATTGCTAGAAGCGTCATGAAGCAAGTGTTGAGTCTCTTCCAAGTTTAAATCTGTATTGGTCCATGGGTGCTTCTCCACACGCCTTATTCCCTCTACCTCCATTGCAACTTCTTTCATGCTAGGCCTTTTCTCACCTTTAAGTCTCAAGCACCTTGCTGAAAGCAGTGCAACTTCCTTGATCTCCTCCTCGTTTTCTTTGTTCAAAATGCCACTTTCTAGAACATGAATCAACCGATCATTTTTCAAGCATGAGATGAAGTGCATAGCAAGACTTCTTTTCTCTTCTGACCTCTCGAAAGAAAGTGCTTTCTCCCCTGTTAGCAATTCCACAAGCACAACACCAAAGCTATACACATCACTTTTCTCATTAAGTTGGCTGGTTTGCAGGTACTCTGGGTCTAAATAACCAAGAGTTCCTTGCACCATTGTGGCTACTTCAGCTTGATCAGTTGGAATCAATCTCGAAGTCCCAAAATCAGACACTTTGACAGTGTAAGTGTCATCCAAGAGAATGTTGGCACTCTTTACATCTCTATGGATAATGGGCATCGAGGCTGATGAGTGTAGATATGATAGAGCTCCAGCAGCCTCAGCTGCTATTTGTAGACGGGTTTTCCATGATACAGTAGTCTTTCCTTCATTGTGTAAGTACTCAAAAAGGGTACCATTGCAAACAAATTCATAAACTAGCAAAGGAACTTCAGTCTCTAAACAGCAACCCAAGAGTTTTACCACATTTCTATGATTTATTTGGGATAGAACAACCACCTCATTAATGAATTGCTCAATTTGATTCTTATCAATTAATTTGGACTTCTTGATTGCAACAATCCTATTGTTCGACAGAAATCCTTTGAAAACAGTGCCGAAACCTCCTCTACCAATGATGAAGCTCTCATCGTAGTTGTTGGTGGCCTTAATAAGTTGTTCTTCCGTGAAAATTTGAGCAGATTGGGAGAGGTCTTCTCTTGTAGAAAGTTTTTGTTGCAAAAGGATACCCCCATTTTGTCGGAAAAAATTCTCCTTCTGTTTGATTAACTTCCTTTTCTGGTATATCAAGTACAGCCAAGAAGTCCCTACAATCAGAACTGCACTACACCTGTTTGAGTCAAAATATGACAGCTGCAATTATTGAATTGCTCTGTAAACAGACATACATATCATGCTTGAGAAAAGGAAACAGCAATGAAAAGATGCTTTGTGGCGTACCAACAGTAACCTTGACTGTTATATCTTCTCGCTGACATCCTTTACCTTCCCTTTTTCCATCTCCTTTTCCAACAGGGCAGAAACACTCGAAAGATCCTTCAGTTTCACGACAATGATCTTCACTTATGCAATCATGGTGTTACTCCTACATTCCTCAATATCTACACAATCCACATGCAACAAAAATGATTATTTCGTCAAACATCACATTTTACTGAATAAATGAGTCCTAGATACTCGTTTAGAGTAGTTAAACAAAAATCTTGTTTCATAAATTTTAAAATTTTTCTATGATGTGTATTTCTTATGGCAAAAACTTCAGAAAGAAATCAGTTTTCTATGTCTTTTTCCATAAAATACATAAAACTATTATGCCTTCTTCTGTTTGGTGGAATTGGTTTACACGGATCATCAAATGTCATTACGTGTACTATTAAATTAACCATATTCATAAAAAAATACAATAAAATTTAAATTAATTTTAATTTTATTTATCATTTGTGTTTTGTAATCTTCCTCGACCTCCAGAGTACTCTCCATATCTATTCTTTAATAGATAGTTGAATAGTCTTACTCTCTAGGCATTTCATTTGTCACTCACTGGTTTAAATTTTTTCCTACAAAACTTGCACCCAAAAATGGATTCTCACATCCACCAAGTATTATCCAAATATTATTCTACATTAAATATTAATCACTCACATTAATCATTCTCTGACAAATTTAATTATTTTTTCCTATGGGATACCATAGCTTGAGCACACCAGATACAAATGCGATAGCTAATTATATTTAGCATAAAATATAAATACTAACGAGTATGAATACGTGAAACTTATATTAGTTAAATATTTTCAACATACAACAATACAGTTATTATATCTATATATAAGAAGGATTTCTTTTTCGTACGTATAAGGGATTGAGAATTTTAAAACATTTATATAATTATGCTAAAGATTTTTAATCATGTCTTGTTTAAAATAATATCAAACCACATATAAAAATTTGAAATGTTTATTAAAATCTTATTTAAAATGATATCGACCCACACATGAAATTCTTAAACTGTTTGGATGGAATACATATAAAGATATTAGAATAAAATTATAATTAAGGATATGATTTGTAATTTAAATAGGAAGTTGTGAGAGTTATTTAATATAACATTATTTTTTTTCATAAAATTTATAAAAATAGATTTGTAATTTAATAAATTTCAATAAATAACCAACAATTTTCTATCTCTTCTACTGCTTCCATTTCTACCGAAAGCATATAGAGACCTGTTTCTGAAAAAAATCTGGAAAATTGATTATTTTCCACTTCTGCTATATTTTTGAAGCACAAACAAACATATTTTAGAAGTACTTTTCTTTGAAAAAGAGTACATTTTTTACTCCTAAAAACTTATCCAGACTCAAGATTTTCAATGGAATTTTAGAAATTTAAAATCAAATTCAAATTGAAGAAAAGTCATATAGAGGGGAAAGATTAAGGTTTACACAATTAATACCTCGGCAACCATCCGGATGGTATGGGTTTCCCTCGAAACCGTGCTTGCATCTGCATCGGTAACCATGACCAGTGCTTGAGTCCTCACAGAGACTGTTGCTCCTGCATGCATAGTTAGGCATACCCTTGGAAACATTACATGCTTCCTTTCCAACAGTCCAATCAACAACCATGGGGAGCCTCTCAAGTGGTGGCTGCTTCTCCAAATGACTGAGAGAGAAATTATAGCTGCCTTTTTTGGCTATAAAGGAATAGCTGCACTTGTTGAATTTCCAGGAGTAGTTGAAATTGTAAAAACTGTATGCCAAAATACTGATATTCTTCATCGCTGGAGGAATATCAACCTGACAACACCCAATCCCTGTGCAATTTCCATCGGTTTGCATGGTGCGCATATCATCAATGCTGTTACATATCGTTAAGCACCCGGTAGAGTAGCTAACGTTGTTGTGAAAATGATTGATGAGGTAACCATAAGTGTCGCAGCCTACGCTTATGAACTTGTTATCCTCTTTAGAAATGGAAAATGCCGGAGTTATGACATGGAGTCGGGCTTCATTACCTATGTCACATGAGTACATATAGGCGTATTTAATACGATGTTGTACGATATGTAAATGTGATAATTTAAGAAAATTTAAAATATGGATATGAAAAAATATCAAATAAAAAGATTATATTTGTATATAGAATGAATATCCTAATGTTTTATGCTTATACGTGCGCATACGGTACACATTCGTGAGTAGAACTCAAGTATTTGTGCAATCATATGTAGTTCATTACCTTCTGCTCCCATGTCTCGAGCGGATTCGTTTCTACAAACCGTGGAATTCAAAGCTAACACGTCTATTTGACCTTCGAGGGATATGTTCAAAATTGGGGCCGTACCACCTTTTCGATATAAGACGGATTTGTTGCAAACAAGTTCTAAATCTTCCTGAAAGAAACAGTTCTTACGGGTAATTGATGATACACCTATACCAAATGGGTGTGGAATTGAAACATTCCCACAAGTATCAACGCAGCCAAGCAAGGCTTGGGCAGCTGCACCTGCTCCTACCTTTGTTGCTACTGCAATAGCCACCAACACCAAGGCCAGATTCACGTGCGTCATCTTCAGTCCCATTGTATTAAGAATAGTATAAAACTCAGCTTAGAAAAGTTGAGAGTCATATTTGTGCTGCCTCCTTTATATAGGGCTTCTGAAGGGCAATTTTGTAGGATAAATTATGCATGGTTATCGAGTTAAGTTGGATTGTGATTTTGCCTAGAGTAATATTTCAATTTTAGAGAATGGTAGGTCGCACATTTTTATCTAAAATATTACTTTATTCTATATTAAGTTCAGCATAGTCCACCTCGTATTCCATTCCATCATGATCATGTAAAAATTTTTCTTTCTCTAGTGATTTTTTTTATTATTTTGTGAGCTTGTTTATTTATCACAAAAGGATTCTTGGCTAGTGCCTACATAAAAGTCTAACAATTTATATTTAGTTACACTCATAGTAAAGTTAATGAACCCCACAAAGTAGTAAGTATATCCAAAATAAAATTGATGGAATCTATTTTTGAATAGATCTCAATATGAAATGTTAGAGTTTATCTTTTTGAGAATCTCTGCTTTTATTTTCTATGCCAATTGACTTTAAAGGAAGACTGACGATGTCAGCTTGCATAAATACAAGAAAGAAAGTAGAAAGTAAATTGATAAGAAGATTTAGTACAAGAACTAAAGAACATATTTAGTGTGAAAAAACACATATATATACACACACTTTGAAGGTTCAATAATCGCGTTACACATTGATTTATTAGTTCAAGGCTTAAATTAGGGTAAAGTGTATTTTTATTGAGAAAAGAATTTTGGTTAGTTTAAAAATAAAATTATAATTGATATATATTCTAAAAATTAAAGACCGATGAAAAATTGCAAGCAATTCGCACTATTGTTGAGAGAAAAATAAATGTATAAAAAGATTGTGCACTTGGGTCTGATTGATGGGGATCACGTTGACGCATGACCAAGACTTACAAGTGTGTGGCTAGAAGGTCTATTCATTATTTGTCATTGCATTCAAGTTTAGCCCCTTTGTTACTGACTAAATATATGTGTTCACACCAGTCAATAGAATAGAATAGAATAAAATGTGTCCACAGAATGGGCTAGTTCGCTCCAATTCACAAGTCATTGCATTGATAAATTGGTTGGAAGATCAACAGAAAGTGAAAGATCAGAATCATTATATTTCGGCCAAGAGCAAATAAAAAAAAATGAAGGAAGGAAATAGTTGAAATGATAGACCTTGTGTTGGATTAGGGGTTGTTTTGACGCAAAACTGGAAGAAATTGCAATTATGAAGGCACGATTTGGGTTCGATGTCTGTATGTTAACCAAATGGATAAGAGTTGATACTAGATACTTCGTAAAATTTAAACAGAAAAGAAGATTCTGGTAGTAAGATCCTACAAACAATAAGCGCTCACTTGACATACTTGATAGTATAAGACTCAACAGTCTATAACTATATAAAATGAAGTCTAATAAATTTTTAATATTATACTATATTTGGTTTGATATTATATTTTATATTATATAATATTATCATTTGTTTTCAGATAATTTTAACTATACATAAATACTAAATAAAAATAAAATAAGAATTTATCAATTGTCCATATATAATTTTAAAATATGCAATATTATCTTTTTTAAAATAACTCAAATTATGAATAGATATTGAATAAAATAAAATTATCACTTTTATCAATTATTTAAATATACATTTTAAAAATGATATTTTTATTTAAAATTTTAATATATATTAAATTTTATTTATTATTTATTTTGATATTTTATAACTATTTTTTATATTTTAATATTATCTAGTATTTTTATCTCAACTATTTAAATTTTATTCTAATTATTAAACAAATACAGTTTTATTATTAATTTTTACTTTTATATTTTATTTTTATATTAAATATCATTGATTACTTATTTAAATATTTACTTTTTACTTATTTATTATTTAATTTATTAATATTTATATTATTTAATTATTATTAATTATTAATTATTTTATTTTATTATTTAATTAATTATTATTTTATTTATTATATTTACTTATCGCTATTTAATTAAATAGTAAGGTAAGATATGAGAAAATTGATGATAAGAAACGGATGAAACAGTTCTTACGGGTAATTGATGATACACCTATGCCAAATGGGTGTGGAATTGAAACATTTCCAGAAGTATCAACGCAGCCAAGCAGGGCTTGGGCAGCTGCACCTGCTCCTACTTTAATTGCTAGTGCAATAGCCACCAACACCAAGAGTAGTTTCACGTGCGTCATCTATCTTCAGTCTCATTATGTATTAAGAATAGTATAAAACTTAACTTAGAAAATTGCCGTTGAGATTTATATTGTGCTGCCTCCTTTTTATAGGGCTTTTGAAGGGCAATTTTGTAGGAGAAATTACTGCATGGTTTTAGAGTTAAGGTGGATTGTGATTTGCCTACAGTAATATTTCAATTATAAGAATGCATGGTAAGGCTCACATTTTTGTCTAAAATATTACTTTATTATATATTAAGTACAGCACAGTCCACCTCATATTCCATTCCATCATGATCACGTAAGAATTTTTCTTGCTCTAGTGATTTTTTGTTTTGTGAGCTTGTTTATTTATCACAAAAGTCTAACAATTTATATTTAGTTACACTCAGAGTAAAATTAATGAAACCCACAAATTAATTAGTAAGTATATCAAAAATAAAATTAATGGAATCTATTTTTGAGTAGGGTGGCGTTAGAGTTTATCTTTTTGAGAATCTATGCTATTATTTTCTGTGCTAATTTATTGGCTTCGAAGGAAGACCGACCATGTCAGCTTGCATAAATACAAGAAAAAAAGTAGAAAGCAAATTGATAAAAATATTTAGTACAAGAACTAAATGGCACATTTAGTGTAAAAAATAAAATAAAATAATACACGCACACTTTGAAGGTTCAATAATCGCTTTACACATTCATTTAGTTCAAGGATTAAATTAGGGTAAAGTGTATTTTTATTGAGAAAAGAATTTTGGTTAATCTAAGAATGAAATTATGATTGGCATATATTCTAAAAATTAAAGACCGATGAAAAAAAGCAATCAATTCGCACTATTGTTGAGAGAAAAATAAATGTATAAAAAGATTGTGCACTTGGGTCTGATTGATGGGGATCACGTTGATGCACGACGAAGACTAAAAGTGTATGGCTAGAAGGTCTATTCATAATTTGTCATTGCATTCAAGTTTAGCCCCTTTGTTACTCACTAAATATACGTGTTCACACCAGTCAATAAAATGGAATAGAATAAAATATGTGTCCACAGAACGGGCTACTGCGCACCAAGTCACAAGCCATTGCATTGATAAATTGGCTGGAAGATCGATAGAAAGTGAAAGATTGGAATCATTTTGGCCAAGAGCAAAAAACAAAAAAAAATTGAAGGAAGGAAATAGTTGAAACGGGAGACCTTGTGCTGGATTAGAGGTTGATTTGACGTAAAACTGGAAGAGAATGTCATTATGAAGGCACGATTTGGGTTCGATGTGTGTTTTTTTGATAGACAACGGGGCTTAACAGCCCAACTCGATGTCTGTATGTTAATCAAATGGAAAGGAGTTGATACTTAGTAAAATTTAAACAGAAAAGAAGATTCTGTCAGTAAGATTCTACAAACAATAAAGTGCTCAATTTAACATGCCTGATAGTATAAGATTTATTTGTTTAAAATTTAATAAAATGAAACCTAATAAATTTTTAATATTAGACTATATTTGGTCTGACATCATGTTTCATATTATATAATATTACCATTTGTTTTCAGATGATTTTAACTATACATAAATACTAAATAAAAATAAAATAATAATTTATCAATTATCCATATATAATTTTAAAATATGCAATATTATCTTTTTTAAAATAACTCAAATTATGAATAAATATTGACTAAAATAAAATTATCATTTTTATTAATTATTTAAATATAATTTTTAAAAAATAGTTTTATTATTAGTTTTTACTTTATATTAAATATTATTTGTTAGTTTTTTATATTAAATATTATTTATTATTTATTTAAATATTTAATTTTTAGTTATTTATTATTTCATTTATTAATATTTATATTATTTAATTATTAATAACTATTAATTATTTTATTGTTATATTATTTACTACTATTTAATTAAATAAAGAATCCTTGTATCCTTGTAGACTTAATTTATATATCAAATTCTGAACTTATCACCAGTGGGCTTGTGGATCCTTGTTTGGTCTCGATGAGTGGAGCCCTTGCGACCATAGTGAGAAAGGACCAGCCGGAAGGAGCGCTTCAATCTACTATGACAAGCCCGCTGTAGCAGGGCAAGGGAGCAGGGGAACTTTCTACAACAGCTTCTGGATGGAGCAGGGGACTTTTCTACAACCGCTTCTGGATGAACAGCGGGCGGGTCAGCTGCTACAGCGGGCTTGTCAGGGATCATTGTCCTTGGCGAATTTTCCATTAGCAAAGTTTTAATTTAATTTTAAGTTTTTATTTTTAAATTTTGCTGATGGAATTTTCGTTGATAATTTGTCAAATTTTTATTTTTACATTTTTATACTTTACCGATGAAAAAATAGTTGGTAATTATGAATTTTTTTAATTTTAATTTTTCTATTTTATTTTACTAATGAAAAAATCTATCAATAATATTAAATATTTTTATTTTATTTTTTATGTTACCAAAGAAAAATCTTCTGTTGGTAATGTTAAACTTTTTCTTTTTTTATTTTACCAATAGAAAATTTGTAGGTAATATATTTTTTTAAATAAATATACAATAATTTATATGTTACCTGATTATTTAAGAGTCTATTTTTTATTTAATATTAATTATAAATATATAAATAAATTTAATAATTAAAAATATATTTAATAAATAAATAACCATAATAAATTTAAATTTGAAATATAAAATAAATACAATTGTAATAAATTCTACAAATGTTTAGAGCTAGAAAGGGAAACACCCGGAGCAAACTGTCAGGCTCCAGTCGAATCAATCAGTGAATTGCACCAACTCCAAGTGGCCTCCGCTACTCTCTCTCTCTCTCTCTCTATATATATAATTAAATTATAGTTTTATATATTGATTTAATTATATCATGTTTAACCACTGGGCCACTTGACTCTGGTTGAATTAGCTATCTAGTGAGCCCAAGCCTTAGCTGGGTCTATCTCCTGGTCAAATTGATAACTATGATCTTTATTCAAGAATTCACGTTTGCTTATAATTAATGATTTAGTTACTTCGTAACAATATTGGCTGGATAGAGCAATAATTGAGTTATTTCTTAGAATGAAAATCAAAGTTCAAATCATGAAGGAAAAAAAAAAATGATAATTATTGAGACTGAGACTTGAATATGATGGGGGATTGTTGAGAGAGTTATTATAGAGAGCACTTCCAATATATGATAGGTCATGAGTACGAACGGAAATTTATTTTGTCATGCCATCAGCATTTATTTCTTTGATATCAACAATTTGATTGCATCTAAAGCAACCAATGGTGATAGCGAGCGAGGGGATGAACAAGAATAGAACTCTTGAGGCATGCCAAAACTACAACTAATTTAGGTCACTTGAGAAGGAACTTTTGGAGCCAAAAAGCAGAGTACTTGGGATGTCTTCTCAAATTATTCTTGTAATCCACATATATGAGGCCAAATCGAACTGTGAAACCAGCATCCCACTCATAGCTGTCGGAATATGACCATGCATAGTAGCCCTTCACGTTAACACCATCTCTGCAAGGGGAAACCAAAAAGTAAAAACAAAAATTACCTTAATCAAACAATAAACAATGAACCAATGTATCCAAAATTCTGCTATAAAATTTCTTTATTAATCCGAAGAATCCTTCGTTTGAGTCTCACTTGATCGCTTGAAGAAGGAATTTGAGATGTTCGTCATGGTATCTAATCCTGATACTGTCCTTGATGGCTTCTTGCATTGGTATAGAGTCATTCCTTGATTGGGCAACACCTGAAAATTGAGTAACAAAATAATATCAATTTCTTATTGATTTTCTGAGTGAGGAAAAGAAATATGAGAGAGTAAAGAGAGTATCTGGAAACCGAGAAAGAAAGGGAAAAAGGAAAAAGAAAAGAAAAGCTCATGGAGCTCAAAGTAGCAGCGTTAAGATCTTCATGGCAGATGGTAAGACTCTAATATCATATTGAATTTCATGGTGATTACAGAAAAGAGAATAATATATGAGAGAATTTAATAGTAAATTTTACTAAATAATGATTAAATATAATGTATCCTTATATTAACTATGGAGCATAACAAACTATTAACTAATATATAAGAAACCAAAACCAACTCCAATTAATTTGTAATATCAATTATATCCTCCAATCTCTCAGGTTTGAAAATACTTTAGATGACTTACTGCTTCAATTATCATGCATAAAGAAATACATCCAAATCTTATATCTACTATTTGAAAAGTCATATTATTAAAAAGATTTGACTTAATATTAAAAAGTCATTACATCAAAATTAAACTCTTTAAATTATAGACTTTTGATGACATAGTAATTGATATTTTAGTCATCTACGTTGATACCAGTTGATCAGAATTAGCCCACAACAGCTGTCTGAAAACCATAATCATTGCTCCATCCACTCATTTATAACTATTTTTAAGATTTTGACATATAGATTAAGAAATCATTCAAAATATATAAACACATAAAAAAAAATTGCATATGTTGACAAAATTGTTCTTTTAGGAAATGGTGCAATAATTATTACTATGAGAAGTTTGTGTGTGAAAAAGAGAATATGTGCAAGGGCAAATGTGAAAAAAGACAATTAATACTTCCTTAATAGTTTCAAATGACAGATAATAATGTGCGTAAATTTTTTTCCTTAAAAGACACTTATAAATGAACCGATCAGGGAGTAAAACCTAGGGCCCAAGTTTAATGCTTAGATTGTTGTAATCCAACTGCTTCTGTCATTACTAGCTTAAAAATAACTATATGATGTGTACCATTTTCAGTGATGTAAATTGGTGGATTTTTGTAGTTGTCCTTTATATATGTCATAAGCTGATGAATTCCCCTCGGATAGATGTAGAGCCAATTCAAATCACTCTGCAGAAACAAAAAACTTTGCTTAATTAGTTTTACAGAAGAAAGCATGTTTACGACCAAGTTGATGGTTTACCTAGCTAACATTGGTCAACACTTCCATTGATATATAAAATATTACTTTATCATGTGAAAAAGTGTTGTACTACATCATCAACCAACCCAAAAAAAATAATAGCATAAATTATGATAAAAGAGTTTGACCAAAAAAAAAATTCATACGGGTTTGCCAAGAATTACACCATTCCTCGAATCTGCGATCAAGAGAAATTTTGTTGTTTTGTTAGTTCACTGGTGGAAAGCCATTTATCATGGCTGATTTAATTGACTAGACTTTTGCTATAAATTACTTACTAGAGAGAGTGGCAAGGATATCTGCGTAGAAGCTTTTGTTGTTGCTTGGTGCAGCATTTTCTGCATAATATGTGGAGTAATAATTCACACCAAGAAAATCATAGGAACCTTTAACACTTTCGGATTGAGCTTTTGTGAATTTGGGGAGTCTGTCACCCACTAAAGACCTCATACTTGGTGGATAGTCACCATATACAAGGGGATGAGCAAACCTGCACAAATGAATTTTTGCTCAATTACGATAACGTCTAACGTATTGAAATTTCTTAGATATGCAACTAGAACAAAATTCAATTTCCATAAACTCTATCACTTTATATTTCGTCTGAGAGAAATACATACCATCCAAGAAAAAATTCCAAAGCTCGACTTGCAGCCTTGCGGTCAGCAACAGTATTGTATTTTGGTTCAAAGTAGTGAGTCACTATAGTGATTCCAATTTGTCCTTTTTGATGAGCCTATTGTTCCATGTTAAGTTTCGTCAGTTGTACATTTAAATGAAGACATTACTATTTTCATCCATTCAAAAAACTAGAATTTTGTTATTTGGACATCTAAAAAGACATTACTATTTTTATCCATCCAAAATACTAGAATTGAATACTGCGTCCACACTAACATGGGAATTTGTTTAGTATATCTTAAAGATAATGATGTTTGAATTTATGATTTCATAACAAACTACTCAAATCCTTCACACTACCAGCTCAATCCCAGTGGCCATTAATATATTAACAGTGGAGATTTTAAGTTGATTAATGAAAAAATAGGATGACGCAAAGGTAATTAATAATTGTTATTTGGCAAGTATTCATATATGAACGAGTCACATTTCACGTAAATGATTGGTGAATTGAAGTTGAAAGATTTTCACTTATTATGGTCTTTTTTGTTTGAGTTTTCAGTTTCATTTCGAGTCAGTATTTCTTTTACAAAATCTCAAAAATCAAGAACTAAAACCAAACAGCTCTATATATCAGAGTTATCTATTATCTCAATAACTAATATGAAATCTCCACTATTAAACCATGCATATATTTCCTATTTCGAAAGATATTTGGCAACATATATATAGGTCTGACAATGTTTTTGAAGCCAACCTGATATTTGTTCTTGTACACTCTGACAGCTGCGGTATGAGCAAGAATTAAGTGGTGGGCAGCGATGTAGGGCTCGGTGGCTGAGTTACCGGCAGTGCAATTCCCAGCGTAATTAGAACATCTACCTGGTGCAAAGGTGCCACCATTGTAGCCGTTGATACAGAATGAAAAGGGTTCATTCAAAGTGGCCCAACGCTTGACTCGGTCACCAAACGTCTTGAAGCAGAAGTCAGCATAGTCACGAAAATCAGCCCTGATTATTCATGACATTAAAAATGAATGATTTTTTTTTTTGCCCCCTTAACAAAGAATGGTAAAAAATTAATTTGAATGCTCTTATGTTTCATCTTCATGAAGTACTTTTGTTATCAACAATGTTATTTGTACTAGCAAAAATAGATGTCCAATTGAGACACATATACCATCACAATTGAATGTGATGAAAAATTGAGATGAGTGAGAACTATCATCACATCCAATGTTGATTGTATGAGTATTCTAATTGGACATCTACTTTTAGTGATATAAATAATATTTTTGCTTTGGTTAGGCTAAAAAAGGATACATGCTTAACAACTTAACTTATATGCCTAATGTCATATATATTTAATCGTTATTTATTTAATTTCTATAAAATATTTTTATTAGACACTATTTGAAGTCATCTCATTTGCACGACTTTTCAAATAATGAGTCATACAAATGAGATAATTTGATTGGATGATAATATAACAATACATTGTGAGTGAAATTAAACTCTAAGTATATTTATTTTTTTTAGTAAAGAGTAAATTTATAAAATATATGACATTTTCTTCTTCTTATATATTTTACATTCACAAGCAAAAGATAAAATTAAGGAAAAAGTTATTTGGACATATATTTCCTGATGTCTACCTGAAGCATAAGGAAAATCAAAAGATGGTGGAGTTTATTATTTGTATTCATTGTATAATGAATATTATATCGACTCACAATTCATCCATTATTAAATTAGAAGTGAACTCTACTTGAATTAAGTCTACATATCATTCAATGATGGTGGGGATAGGAGTTGGCATCAGTCCAATATACAATGAGTGAAAATAACATTTTTTTTCATTTTTCAAAATTAAAAAAATATGATTCTCACAAAATATTTTATAAAAAATACGATTGAAATAATTAAATTTCAAGTTAATGGTGAGTGGCATTACTTATCAAAACTGTATGTGATGAGTATAGTGAACATTCACATAGTAATTGCCGAAAATGCAGTAATTACTCCTCTTTGCATGATCATATTTCTCGTCGTGAGAAATTTTTATATGATCTTAGACTATTAAAGTAGATTGCGTTCTATCCAATGATAGAGGGAGTGGCAATTTAACTTGACAATTGAGCAGAACACAATTCATCTAATGGTCCGGTACCATGCAAGCATTTCTCATCATTTGAAGCAGTTAACATAAAACAGCATAGTTCTCATGCAATTTGGCAATGGAGTGTAACTTACACCGCATTAGGACTAAGAAATCCCCCATACTCGTCTTCAAGAGCTTGTGGGACATCCCAATGCAAAAGAGTAACAAATGGTGTTAAGCCTGCGCACATATAAGACGAAAAAATGAATTAGCAAGGCGAATTTGGAGAATGGACGAATGAATAATCAAAGTATTAATTAGAGAGGCTGACCATTTGATAGGATCTCATTAATGAGATTGTTGTAGAATTTTACGCCCAAGGGATTCACGACTCCCTTGCCCTCTGCACCAAACAAATGAGTATCGTGAAATCACATTCCACATCACGTAACATGGAGGAATGCGTCTTCTGGGGTATGCAATTTTTTTTATTTATTTTTTGGGAATGGGGGTACGCATTTAAGTGGAGTTTATCTTACTGGGAAAAATTCTGGACCACGAGATGGAAAATCTGAATGAATCCAGCCCAATTTGTTTCACCACCTTTATGTCACTCTGCGAAATTTGTATTGTCAGAATAGTAGAGCTGTCAAAGTGGGAGCCTCACAGTTGCAAGTAAGAAATTTGAAATCAGATTGATCCACTTTTACGGTGCATATAAGAGTTGAGTTATTTTAACTTATTTTATATAGAATATTGTATTGATTTATAATATATTTATTATTAGATGAGATATGAATCCTATTTTAATAGGATCTATATCTCATCTACTGATAAATAAGGTAGATAAGATGTGAGTTAGAACGATATTTCATATATAAGAATTGTAAATAATATTTTTCAAAAAAAAAAAATAACTGGGCGTCATTCATCAAAATCGGTGGATTAAATTGGAAAAATAGTAACCTAGCTCAATTCATCAAAGAATTTTAAAAAATATAAATTATTTAAAATTAATTGAATAGAATGTATTGATCAAGGTGTTATTATATATCTTTTTATTTATTATTTTAAAAAATCCACACTAACATAAAAAATTATATATTTTAATATATATAAATAAAATTTTAAAATAAAACAAAATGAGAATATGAAGAAAAATATTGTTAGCAAAGTTGAGAGATATTTCAAAAAATCAATAGAAAAAATATTATTTGATTAAATAATCAAGAGAAAATTAAGAAGAAATATTAATTTTTTATAGAAAATATTTTTAAAATTTTAAATTTTTTAAAATAAATATTTTATATATATAAATATAATATTTTAATTTTGAGATTATTATTATTATAAAGCATATATTAATTAGATTTAATTATTTTGATAAATACTAAAATTTCAAAAATATATTATAAATCTTTCTTCTTTTCTTCTATTAAATTTATCCTCATAAGTTGTAAGCACTACAAGAAAAAAGAGTATTTTTAATATTAAAAGTATTAATAAAAATATTGTTGATAAAAATAATTTTAATATAAAGTGATAATAAAATACTTATAAATTGTTATTGATTTTGTTAATAGTTATTTTATATTAAAATTATTTTTTTTATTAATATTTTTATTGATATTTTAAATGTTCAAATTTTTTAAAATGCTTATTATTCTTATAGTGGAACAAGAGTAATAAGATAAATTTTAATTTTTAGACCTCTGTTTTTTTTTGGCCCTTTACTCTTCCTCATTTTTTTATGTCTCTTTTTATTTTGATAAGTAGAAAGGGTCGCTAAGTAGAAAGTAATCAAATCTCGTACAGGAAAACGAAAGTGTGCCTCCGAAGATTAACCCCAAAAAAGATGTACCAGAAAAAACGACAAAAAGAAAAGTTAAAAGAAAGGGTCCACAGTGACAGAAAGAAAAGGGCCACAACACGCAGACAAGCTTCAGAGTCTAGCAGAAATCCATCACTGACCATCCTTGTTTTTATGTCGTCTTTTGTCTTTTACTCATCAAAGTATGTTTGATTCGAGGCGTAAATTTTTATGAAAAATTTTATAGGTATGTTTCGTTGGTGTTAAAAATGAGAATAAGTTTTTTATTATTAATTTTTATATATAAAATTATTTATAAAATTTAATCATAAATTTTTTTTATTTGTATCTCTCAACCAAACATATATCTAATATTCATTAAAAATTTATCCTAATTTTAATGGTGTGAAAAGATTATTAAGGGTCTATTTGACACATCTAATAAGATAAGATTTGATAATATAAGGTCTAATAAAGTATTGTGTAAGATGTTACATTTTATATTTTATAATATTATCATTTATTTACCAATAATTTTAATTATAAGTAAATAACATACAAAAACAGTAATGAAATAATTTTTATTAATTATTTTAAAATTTATTATTGAAAATTTTAATTTGCATTAAATGTTATTTTCTATTTCAATTTTTTATAACTATTTGTCATCTCATTAAGTATAAAATATAAAAAAATCTCTTTTATATATTTTTTATTTTTAAAATTTTTATTGTATTTTTATTTAAATTTAAAATTAATATTAAATTAAAATATTTTAATTACTAATCTTTATTTTCACATATTATATATTATTTATTACTTATTCATAACTTAGTTTACCGGTATATAATTCATAATATAAAATTGACTTTTATACTATATATTATTTATTTAAAATATTTAATTGTTATTAAATACTTATTATTTTATTTATTTAAATATTTATTATTTTAAATTTTACTGTTTATAAAATAAATTTTTTCGTATATTATTATTATTTAAAAATAAAATAGTCATTATGCATTAAAGACTAATTTGGTCTAATACGACTTCTCTGGGCACAATTAAATTATACATCATTTTAATATATAAGGAGTTATGATAAATAAATTTATACAATACATTATCTATATTAGATAACAAACAAGAGTATAACATATAATATTAATTTATCTTACCATCCTTGCCATGCCCACCCAAAAGAATAAAGCGGACAGAGTTGGTGAAATTTTTTACCTTGTAGCGATGATAAAAGTCGACCGCCACATTACCGCTGCTATGATCCCAAATCTTCTCTGCTCAATCCATTGAAAGGACCGAATGAAAAATTATTGATCTCTTGTTAGGATGATAGAACCCAACCGCGCATAAGTAAAAGATACCAATTTATACGGATTGAGTAGAGTGATCCTGTAATAGAGAGAGAAATAGAGAGTAACCTGGATGCTGTTTAGTGTAAGTGTCCCATATACTTGGCCCCTTGCCATCTATATTAGCTGCCCCTTCTACCTATGTAATTAACAAAACAATAATAATGGGAGAAAAATTATACCCAATTTGTGTTTAGAGGATACAATAAATAGATTTATATTTAGCAGATTCCCTCATATAAATGAACAATTTTATCAAAAGAAAAATGATCTTTATACTCATCTAAGCTGCCCAACACACCGTCCAAAAAGCAAAGAACATTGATTATTAGTGGAAGGATGTATATATAACACACTGTCCAAAAGTCCAAAACTGGATCTCACAATTGTGTGTGTGTGTGTGTTGGGCAGTAAGTTAAAAAACCAAGTGACTACATGTATCCGTACCTTATAAAAATAGAGGATATCAAAATTCGAATCTCTAACCACTTAGCTTGATCCTGGAAGATCATATCCTATCATGATAATGTTAGGAAAGTACATATACTCTGCTCTAATAAGAATGCTATGAGGAAATGGAGATGGATATGCAGACAGAAATAAACCATTGAAGACGTTTTTTTTTTGGTGTTTACTGATAATTTTGGACAGTACATATTGATAGGTGTTTGCTTGTTGTTTTTGCTACAAATGTTGTAAGTCATATAAATAAGTTTTTTGTGTCTGGGTTTATGCCTGTCGCAGAGGAGATTCTATGTAAACTGAAAGTCCTTGTATCTGGTGCTCCCATCAATATTGAATGGTTGAGCCTTCACCCATCGAAAAAAAAAATTCTTACCATGAATCATCGTAACAAATATACTAAAAAACGCACCTATTGAAAGAAAGGGGAAACAATATACTAATTAATGCACTGTTGTGGTGAGGTCAGAACCTGGTAAGCAGAAGTACCAACGCCAAACACAAAATCAGAAGGAAAAAGGCTCCTATTGAATGGCATAGTGTAGTGGCTTGGCTGCACACTGGGGGATGTTGCACTTTCAGTGCCACCAGCCAGAAGGGTGGCGACAGAAAGAAGCCAGAGGAGGAAAGTGCTTGTAACTCTCATGATTGATTCTGCTGTCCATAACTCTGGCCATTGCTGTCTATTTAACGCAATGGAGTGGGATATTTGCATTTTTTTTAATAAAGGATATAGGACACTCTGGTAAAACTTATCACAACGTATTATAAATTAAATGAAGTAATGTTATTTTAACAGTAAAAAAATAAATATTTCTTGAGATATTTATTTTATTATTATTTGATATGTTAGTGATTTTTATTTATCTTTTTTATTTATCACATTCAATAATAATAAAATAAATGTCTTAATTCACACTATTTTTTAAGTATTAAAATAGTTTTTATTCACATACATATCAAAATATCCCAAAATTTACTTTGATGTTCTGTCTGAAGCCAAATCCATTATATATTTACCTAAATCAGTAGGTCCTGCCCATACATTAGATGATGCTTTGGGGTGATACTTTATTAATAAAAGTTGATACATTGCGTTGGCAAGCGAAAACATATTCTTATTAATGGAATTAAAGCTTGGAAGAATTATTTCATAAAAAAAAAGTTTGGAAGAATTAACTGTTAAAGATATACTTTTTCGCTACGTGTATGCATGAGAAGTTAATTTCATAATAATATCTGTATTATTTTAACAAAAGACATAAAATAAAAGGTCGTTGCGGGTTAATTTAGCTTCTCATACGTGTTAGCTTTTTATTGGGAGCACCAATTCAGTAGTGGGTCCATAAGAGCAATGATCCAGGACTTTTTTATATAATTACATTTAGGGACATCTAAATTTTTTTTCTTTTTAAACAAAGCCCAATGGTTCAAATGAAAAACCAAAAGTCTTGCCTTTAATCTAATACCAAGCAGATCTTATCTCATCACCTAACAAAATCATTAGAACCCAACCCTTTTAAGAACTAAACCCCCAATTATGCTACAATTTTATCACTGTTTCCCCACTTCACGTGGATCGCGTGCCACCCAACCACTTTCCCAGTCCGTCCTTGCATTTGTTGAAGATAGGAAGCAAAGTGGCCAAAGAATGATTTCGTCACAGCAGAATACGTGTTAGATTTTTATAATTATTATTTCAAAGTTATTTAATATTTAATAATATTTATTAATTATTTTATTTTATGTTCTTTTGTCACATGTCTATTAGATTTCAATCGTTCATTACGTTTTCTTGAAACGATATATAAATATTGCTTATGTTGCAAAATATCATAATCCTTGTAATTATGTAATATTCTTTTTGATAGGCTTTTAATTACATAACGATTTTCGTTTCTTTAGCTGTGATTCATGAGGCTTTTATTCCTCTAGCAACATCAGCCAACGGCAGGATTTTGGCTAGTCTTATAAGTAGCAGCAAGAAAAGTTTGTAATATAGAGAGAGCGATCGAAAATTGCACATTCTATCAAAGGGAAAAAAAAAATCCATGTACTTAATTTTGCAAGTTCTCTTGAGCAAACTCAATAGAGTTGTTCTTGTATAACCTCATCAGTTCAAGTGTGAAGTGGCTATTGTATCCTGGATAGTGTTAGCTGTGAAGACCATCTGCACTGAATAATCAACTTGTGGTGTCAAAATTTAGAGTAAACCCCAACTTGATCCTTGACAATTTTCGCGTCGGCCAAATTAGTCTCCAACAAATGATAAGTGTCAATCTAGTCCCTGACAATGTCAATTTTCGAACACCAACAAGTCCCTAGATGAAAATCGTGACAGAGTTATAAAATAACTCTTCTGCCCTTAGCTTATTTTTTTCTTCCCTATTATGTCATCTCCTTTCCCTTCCTTCTTCAATCTCCTATTCCTGTTGAAGCCATGGAACAACACAACCAATAAGTAAAAGTTTTGGCTTTGTTACCTCTTTAGTAGCAAGGGATCGGGATTCCACAACTGAACAAATCTAAGCTAGGGAAGCGAATAAGAAGTGTGGTTGAGTTGGGACCAAAGTGAGAAAAGAAGAGAAGGTAACAACCAATTGGGGGGGGGGGGGGGGGGGAGGGATCTTGGGGGTGGTTGGGCTTGGAGCTTCAATCAGTTTGCCACGTCAAGCGTGCAGGGTGGCGATGCTTGCAATGCTTATAAGGAAGCACAAAGATGGTGAGAGAGAAAGGTGACTCAACATGCAGTGACACGGCTGTTTGTGGCCGCAACGACGGAGCTAGTGGCGGTGACAGCCGTGACCTCCTTTCCTTACCTTCTCTTTCATTTTTTTTTTTGGTTCAATTGTAATACCCTAGTTTTAAATAAAAATGTTATAAAATTTTTTCGAACCAGGAAGGGTGTCAATTACCCTTATCTGTCGCTCTGGGTCCTGAATTTCACTAGGTTTGAATCCTACATCTCTTTGGCAAGCTATATGATAGAGCCACATTCTTGGGACCACAAGTCCTGGCAATTTCTCTCAAAAGAAAAATAAGTTAAAGAATAATTTTTAACGAATTTTATGAAACCTTTAGACGTTTTGTTTTTAACCCACAAGTTTAGAAAATCTTGAAGATTCCCGAATTTGAACTAAAACTCAAAATTTATATTTTGATTGGTTAGGATTTTATTTTTTTATATTTTATTTGAATTCCAATGGGGGTATATCCTTATTTACATTTATGTTTTAAAGTTAATGGAGAGTAAATAAGTGAGTGTTGATATAACACAGATGCCAAGTGACAGAACAAAATGCAGAAGTTTGAATTACTATCACCGCTATAGCGGTTTGAGGGGTCTGAGGACCGCTATAGCGGTTTGAGGAGTTTGAGAACCATTATAGTGGTCGTAAGTGACCAGCTCTGGGATGCACAGACTCCTTGACCTCTATAGCGGTCCCCTTGGAGCATGAATAGTGTAAAATGGCATCGTTCCACTTAAAACCCTTTTATAAAACCCTTTCTCCACTCCTTTCTTTCCCATTTTTTGAACCAAAACCCCTCCCCTACCACCATTTTCCCTTTTCTATCAAATCAAACCGCAAATTCATCATCCCTAATTATCAAGACGTTGGTCTCATTGTTCCTCCTTGGAGTCCCTGTGGTGTTGGTACTTCACAATCTATCCTTCCAGGTGATACTACAAAAAAAAAAAAAGTGTGAATTATGGCAGAGAAATTACGGCAGTTCTTTAAAACTACCACAATATATGGTAAATTACGGTAGATTTTCTTACCGCCATAATTTTAGTAAAAGAAATGGTGGTTAAATTATGACGGTTTTTCAAAACTGCCACAATGTGCAATAAATTACGGCGGTTTAATTAACCGCTATAATTTTAATGAAAGAAATGACCACTTTATGTAAATTATGGCGGTTTATAACCGCCATTATTTACTGCTCCTATTTTTTCTTTCTTTTTTACCATATTTTAATAAAATAAGGGAAAAAGGAGCATTCTCACTCTTTAAACTTTTAGCTAGTTATAATAAGGTACTTTAACTTCTAAATCTTCTTATTAGATGCTTAAACTACACTAATCCTTAAAATTAGTAATTTTATTCAATTTTGAATTTAGCTGTGTGTGTGTGTGTGTGTATTCTTCATTTTGAAACTTTTAGATTCTAACTCAAATTTTATTGTGCTTAGCTATATAGGAACTTTCAGAATTTAAAAAAAAGACTAGTTTTAAAGACTGTGTTAGTCAAAGGATATAATTAAAAATTTAAATATAGAAAGAAGAGAAGGAAAAAAAAAAAGAAAATATTTTTTTTAAAAAAATTGTTTGCCAAGAAATGAGAATTCTTTTAGAATCAAATTTGAGATAAAAATGAGATCCCAAAAGCTCACGTCTAAGTTCAAGATAAAGAGCAAGGAAAAAAATGAGAATTCTTTTTGCAAGAGTGGATTTTGATAGTATCTTTTAGCCATGTTTTTCACAAGGGTGGGCTTTGACAATAACTTTTGGCCACATTTTTTTGTAAGTATAGGCTTTGATAGTACCTTTTGTTAGCTAATTGATAAATAATGGCTATCAAAGTAAATAGTGGCGTTTGGAACCGCCATAATATTTTTTAAAGATATTTTTGATAATTTTTAATTCTTGGCAGTCCTTCTTTCTTTTTCTACCTGATAGCTTTCCTTATTCTTTATATTTCACTTCACTATTCAAAATTAAAAAGATCACCGTTCTTCACTCTTTGTCAATTTGCCCATGCTCCATCACCACCTCTTCTCCATATTCACCTTGGCCTTTGTCTTCGGCTCTTCACCATTGGGATCCAATAACCCACCACCTTCAATTGCTTTGTGGGATCTGCGAGAATGTGACCTAATTAACCTAACAATGTAAGTAATATCTTTATCTTTTCCTTTGCATAGCCATTCCAACATAGAGACAGCTACCACCATCTCTTCTCTTTCACACAGCCAATTCATTGCGGCCAGCAGTGTATCGCCTTAGCCACAGTCACACCATCCTTCTCACCTCTCAATCGCCTAAGTCTGCTACCAATTCTCCTCGTTCATGCAGCCACAACAGTTGTGGCTACACCGTAAGCTTCTCTGCCACCCCTCTTTGCATCGTCTTGTTGCATAGGCCCACGACCATCCACCGTTCCGAAGCCCCTCTCCGCCGCTTCAGAATAGCCACTACATAGTGCTTACAAACTAGAAAGGTATTGCCCCCAATTCTAACCCTATTTTAAAATTATGCTTTCCAATTGATTGCAAGTGTATAATTTAAAATTATGATTTGGTTGCTGTTGGTATTTATTGGTTCAGGCTTGATGAAAAAAAAAAGGTGTGGACTTCTTGTTGGTATTCTTATTGGTTAGGGGTTTTATGTTACTTGATTTATTGTTGATCTGATTCAATTGGTAATATTGCAACATTTTCAGCTTTATTTCATTTACTGATTTGATTTGCAATATATTGTTATCCTTCCTTTTGTGGCTTCTTGTTTATGGAATATAAAAATTTGTTCGAGTTAATTACCCTTTGCATGAGTGATTGTGTGGTCTCTGCTCGATATGCATGGCTGAGTGTGAGTTTGTGATTGAGATTAAGATTGAATGTGTTTTGCTCTAAAGTATTGAAAAGTAATTTTAAAGTGAGTTGTCAATTTTTGATTGAGTATTTTGATCTATGATAATAATGGTGAAATGAACAATGAACATAAGTAATTCCATGAACAATGCCAAAACAGGCCATTCACGTGAGTGCTCTTGAAAAAACCAAATGCTTAATTTGATTTCACGACTTGGAAGTGCATTCTTTATGAGGCAATGAAATGAAATTAAGTAGCATCGAGATAGCTTGGTCATATTATATTGTAGGCAACTATTGCCATTTCAACTTAGCTTGAACTTGCTGCTACTCTACATCTGTTTAAGTATAAGGTTGGTTTAATTTGAAATGGGAAAGATTCATTGATTGTGATTTGTTTAAAAAGCTAAACAATGAAATGAACTAATTCTGCATGATAAATTTTTATAATTTTGGCTTAAGAAGTCATTTTCAAGATGACAAGAGAGAAATATGAGATGCACTTTTCTTTGGTTCCCTTTTTTCTTGACTTTTTTAATCTCTTTTCCTAAAAGTTAAGAGGTAATGCCTCCAATTTTGAATTCATTTGCAGCATACTGCAGTTTTACTTCTTTAAGCTGTCTTTTTTCTCACTTCTATTTTTTTTATTTATCTAAAATAGATAATTTATTACAATATTAGAAATCCTCACTCTCTTGGCCAGCAGCCAAGAACCTTTTTCCAAGAGGTTTGTTTCTTATAATTTTCTAGGGTGATATTTTACAAACTCAATACAAGTTAAGCAGTGCTTATTATGACCGTCTCATCTTTGTTAGGTTCTTGCACTATGTGACTGTCCAGCCAATTTGGAGAAAGTTGAGGCACCAGTTTTGTTTAGGTATCGAGGATAAACTGAAATTAAGTAGCATTAACATAGCTAAAGTACCTTGTAACAACAACCTATCTTATTGGTTGTACATATGGAATAAATGTATTAGAGCTTGAATCATTGACACATGGTAGCTATTAGTTCCCTTGCTGTAATAAGTGAAACTCGAGGAGCATTGTTTTTAATGTGATCAAAATGTATATTTGACTTTCCTCAAATCCTTTGAGCATATAATAATGAAAATATTTAAACAAAAGGATGCAACATTGAATTTGAATATGTCAATGAACCTTAGTTTTTTTAACCCCTCTTCTGCAATGTAGTAGTCTACCATACAAAAGGGAGAGTAGAAGTTGTTGTTATTACTGATGATTAGATCTGGAGAGTCTCTAAATTGTTGATTTTAATATTCCTCCTCTTTTGTTTGTAATTAGTTTTTGATATGATTCCTGGGGGAGCAATTGGTGCTTATAGTAATAGTCGGGTATTATGTGATCTATTTAATTTGGTTTATTATTCTTATTATAATTATATAATAAAAAGTGCTAAAGTATATAGTATTCGCAAATAGATACATGTCGGTAAACTGTTATGTCAGGATTAGCATAAGAGTTCAACTCAAACTTTTCATTCTTGTTATACTATAATATTTAATTATCACTTGATATTTTCTTTGGATTTCTATATTGCATAATTATAGATTATCTGTGACTATTAAGGTTTGCTTTACTTAGTTTTACTGCCATACTCTAACTTTTGATGAGGCAATGTCTAGAGCTGCTATGTGATCTTAATTCAAGATCTTGTGCATATTTTTCAAAGTTTCTATTTTGGAGTAACTCGAAAAATAGGGAATTGGAGTTTGGAATGAGAATTTTACTTCACATTTGTCGCCTGGCACGTGCTCCACTCTATTTCATGTTCATGTGTGTGTGAATTTCACTTTTAATGTTGTGTGTTGTTGCTTATTTAGTGCAACTTTGCAAGTTCTTTGTAACTAGAGTTTTTATTCTCTGTAAGGAAAAGGCAATAACAACACGATATATCCCCATTTGATGCTAGAAAGTGTAGAACTTTTATTTCTTTTCTTTTCTTTTTTTTTATAATGTCTTTAGCGTATGTTGATCAAGGACTTATTGGTACATTATTACATATTTTGTTGTTGTTCTTGCAGATACACATCACTAGTCAGTCTTCGCCAATGCAAGCATATAACCAGTCTATTAATGATCTTGACAGGGAACTTGATCATTTGAAGAATGCATTTAAGGTGTGATGTGGCTCTTTTTTTGTTTTTCTTATTTTTGCAATGTATCTAACTTTTATGACATCATTGATATTTAAATCTTGGGTATCTTGTGGATATTAAATAGAGTTATACATTAGTATCAAGCCATGCTTGTTTCATGGGTACCATTTCAGTATCTCCACTTTCCTAACCTACAAATTAGCTGCAACTTCTGAAATTAAATCATATCATTTGATTCTTTGGTGTTTCTAGTGACTGGTCAGTTACTAATACTATAGAAATTGTAGTTTGATCGACGTTCAGCCCATGTACTATATTTTGTTTTAAAGAAGAAAACTCATTATATCATAGCTTTGGCATCTCCCGCTATATTGTAGCTACGTTTGAATAATATGGTGCTTTTTTTTTTTTTATGATATATGCTTTGTTGAATAGTTTGTAATTATTATTATTATATATGTAAAAAAAAAGAATATGCACCAATTGTCCGTTGCATTGCATGTCAGTTATCTTTTGAAATTCAAAGTGAAAAGGAAGCAATTGCAAACGGATACTTCCTGTACGGGCATGTTGATTTTGACTTATAGAGATATGTTAGTAACCATTCATAATTAAAAGGTGTCTAAATATCTTTATAAATAGGTACTATATTCATCTATTTTACATACAGAAAATTTTAGAACAATTGTTAAGAGAGTTTGAGTGGCTTTGTTGTATCCTTAAAAGAGACTTGTCCATCTATTCCTCTAAGAGTGTGCGAGCAATATATCTTTAAAGAGAGTGATAATCACGCCTCAAAACCTATCAAATATTCTATTCTTTGTATCCAGATTTCTAACAATTTTAAAGAGATATTCCAATAGGGTCAAATTCATCTTCACCATATCCTATCAAGCAAGACATCAAACTTGATTGTTTTGATGGAATAAATTTTACTCGATGGAGGGACAAGATGGTGTTCCTACTCATTGCATTGAATGTTTATTATGTTTTAGATCTAGACTTATCATCTTTGCCTAACCCCACTCCAAATGATTATGAGGAAATCAAGAGCAAAAGAAAGAAACGTGAAGAAGATGAATTAATTTGTCGTGGGCATATCCTAAATACCTCGACGGATCGTTTGTATGATTCTACTCCAATCTCAAGACACCAAAAGAAATTTGGACATCATTGGAGACTTCATATAAGAATGAAAAACAATGTACAGATAAATTCTTGGCTTTACAATATTTTGAATTTAAAATGTTTGATACTAGGCCAATTATGGATCAAGTGCATGAATTGTGAGTGTTAGTATCAAGACTAAGAGATCTTGAAGTTAAGATTCTTGATGCCTTGCAAATTGGTGCCATTTTTTCTAAACTTCCTCCATCATGGAATAATTTTATAAAGAAAGTTTTGCACTCTTCTAAAAAATTAACATTAGAACAATTTCAAACTCATCTTCAAATTGAATGTGAAACTCGTGCGCACAATTTATGCCTTTGAGTTCTACTGTTAATTTTGTCAATCAAAAAACTCCTGATGGAGGAAAGTTTAATTTAAAAGCATCCAAGAAAGATGTTTTATTTAAAAAGAAAGAGGATGTGCGATGCTTTCACTGTGGCAAGAAAGACCATTTTATTCGAGATTGCAGGCATAAGAAGGTAGGAAGAAACTTCAATTCTAAAAATTCTAAGAAGGCAAATCTAGTGGAGGAAGCAGTCAAAGAATTGGTTGCAATCAAATCTAGCACTTCAACCAAAAACCAAGATTGGTGGTTAGATTCTGGTGCAACAATTCACATATGCAATGACATAAATCAATTCAAGAATTATATGGAATTGAAACAGGACGAAGAAGTGCTGATGGGTAATCATGTTACTGCCAAAGTGCAAGAAAAGGGGACTGTTGAATTAAACTTCACTTCGGGACAAAAGTTAACACTACCAAATTTGTTTCATGTTCTAGAAATTCACAAGAATTTGGTCTCTGCTAGTTTGCTTTCAAAGAAGGATTTCAAGATTTTGATAGAGTCTAATAATGTAATAATTTCTAAAAGTACTATATTTGTAGGAAAAGGATATTCATGTGATGGTATGTTTAAATTAAGTATTAATGAAATAATTAAGGATTCTATTTATATTGTTGAGCGTGATTCTTTTTTATGGCATTCTAAATTGGGTCATTTAAATTTTGGTTCTTTAAATTTTATGTCAAAAAATGGATACATTGTTTGCAAAGATAAACAAGTAGATAAATGTGAGATTTGCATACAGTCAAAAATGACTAAGAAACCTTTTTCTAGTATTGAAAGAAATACTCAGTTGCTAGAACTTATACATTATGACATATGTAAGTTAAATGGAGAATTAACTAGGGGAGGAAAAAGATATTTCATCACTTTTATAGATGATTATTCAAGATTTTCATTTGTTTATTTAATTAGAACAAAATATGAAGCGCTTCAAAAGTTTAAGGAATATAAATCTATTGTAGAAAATCAAAAGGATAGGAAAATAAAATCCATAGTGATAGAGGAGGAGAATATTTTTCTAATGTGTTTGACAAGTTTTGTGTGGAACAGGGTTTAATACATCAAAAGAGTGCACCATATACACCACAACAAAATGGTTTGACTGAAAGGAAAAATAGGACATTAGTAGACATGATTAATACTATGTTGGTAAATGCAAGTTTGCTACATAATTTATGGGGTAAAGCATTATTAACTGCATGTCGTATACTCAATAGAGTACCTTAAAAAGTTATAAATTTCTCCATATGAACTTTGGAATGGTAAAAAACCCAACTTAAATAATTTTACAGAGTTCTTGACAATAAAAGAACAAAATTAGGACAAAGAGGAATCAAAAGTATTTTTATGGGTTATGCACAAGATTCAAAGGAATATAGACTTTTAGATATAGAATCTAATGTTATTGTAGAATCTCTACATGTTGAATTCATTGAAAATAAATTCTTGAATGCTTCTTGTAGCAATGAGTTTGTGCATGAACAAAATGTGCATCCTAGTATTGAAAGTTCAAAAAGAAAATTTAATGATGTTAAACTAGAACCAAGAAAGAGCCAAAGACTAAGAAAAGAAAAATATCTTGGCTCTGATTTTATCTCTTTACAATCTATTATTTTTTTTATAGAAGGAAGTAGAGATAAAATTTATAATAAAATACCCATTGTAATGACCATTGAGGATGATCCAAAAACTTTTCAAGAAGCTATCACTTCTAGAGATGTGGCATTTTGGAAAGAAGCCATCAATGATGAAATGGAGTTTATTATATCCAATAATACTTGGGTATTAGTTGATCTACCTCCTGGATCAAAACCCATAGGATGTAAATGGGTATTTAAATGAAAGTATAGTACAAAATGGTTCTATTCAAACCTTTTAAAGCCAGACTTGTGGCTAAAGGTTTTACATAAAAAGAGGGCATTGATTATTTTGATACTTATGCTCCAATGGCTAGAATAACATCCATAAGAGTGCTATTAGCTTTAGCATCTATATATAATTTAATTATACACAAGATGGATGTGAAAACAGCCTTCTTGAGTGAAGATTTGAGTGCAGAGATTTATATGCAACAACCAGATGGATTTATTCTTCCTGGAAATGAAACTAAAGTTTGCAAGTTGATAAAATCTCTTTATGGCTTAAAGCAAGCACCAAAACAATGGCATGAATAATTTGATAGTGTTATACTAAGTGCATTTATGCCAAGTTTATGCCAAGTTTACCAAAGAATATGGCATTATGATATGCCTATATGTGGATGATCTATTGTTATTTGGCACAAATATGCTAGGAATTTGTGAAACCAAAAAGTATCTTCAATTTTTAAAATGAAAGATATGAATGAGGTAGATACTATTTTGGGAATAAAGATTAAAAGGGAAGGCAAAGGTGTAACTTTGACATAATATCATTATATTGAGAAAATGATTACAAAGTATAATCATTTGGGAATTAAGGAGTTTAATACTCCTTATGATTCTAATGTCAAATTAACAGAAAATAATGGAAGGATAGTTGCACAATTATAATATGCAAGTGTAATAGGCAGTATGATGTATGCAATGCATTGTACAAGACCAGATATTGCATTTGCAGTTTGTAAACTTTCTACTTTTACAAGTAAGCCAAGCAATGATCATTGGAAAGCAATTATTAGAGTGCTTGGCTATTTAAAGAGAACACAAAATGTGTCTATTTGTTATACTGGTTTTGCTATTATGTTGGAAGGTTATTTAGATGTTAGTTGGATAACTAGTATTGGTGATAATAAATCCACTATAGATTGGATATTTACTTTGGGAGGTGGTGCTATTAGTTGGGTGTCCAAAAAGCAAACTTGTATTTCACATTCCACTATAGAATCTGAATTTATTGCATTAGCATATGTAGCAAAAGAAGCAGAATGGTTGAGGAATATGTTATTAGATATAAAGTTGTGGCCACAACCGATGCCAGCCGTTCCTATATATTGTGATAGTGAGGCAACAATGTGTTTAGCCCACAATAAGATATACAATGGAAAGTCTAGACATATAAGTTTGCGACATGCCTATGTAAGAGAATTAAGAGTGAAGCCTTAACTATAATCTATGTGAGATCAAATAAAAATTTGGCTGATCCACTTACAAAAGCACTGCGAAGAGATGCATTACGATTGCATTCTACAGGAATGGGATTGAAACCCTGATATTAAAATGCATTAGTAATGGAAACCCAACTTTGAGTTAGAGACTCTAACAACATAAGTTCAATGGGTAAAAACAAGTTACTATGTATTGAACTAGACACTGATTTTACTTTAAGGTCTCATTCTATATATGATTATCAGTGTGTACTGTTATGAGAAGAGGATAACTAGATGTTTTAATGAAATTGTTACATGTTTGTAATAACAGGGACAAAGTGACAAATTCCACCTATATGAATATTAAGGTGGTGCCGCTTTGAACAAAGGTTAAAAGGTTTATCCTTGTAAATATTCATGAATTTAGGATTAGCACATGGCCATAAAAGTGCTAAAAGCTTGTTGTTAAAGCCTCTTAATAATTATATGATATTATGTGTGTAACATTTTCGATTTGACATGAGGAGTTTTGGTTCAATATTTATATACCAATAACTTTGTTTAATCTTAAAATGTTTACACTAACAGAAAGTTCAAATCCATGAGATAGTTTCTGTTATACATGATATTACAAGTGATATTACAAACTAGTGGGGGATTGTTGAATAGTTTGTAATTATTATTATTATATATGTAAAAAAAAAGAATATGCACCAATTGTCCGTTGCATTGCATGTCAGTTATCTTTTGAAATTCAAAGTGAAAAGGAAGCAATTGCAAACAGATACTTCTTGTACAGGCATGTTGATTTTTGAGTTATAGAGACATGTTAATAACCATTCATAATTAAAAGGTGTCTAAATATCTCTATTAATAGGTGCTATATTCTTCTATTTTACATACAGAATATTCTAGAACAATTGTTAAGAGAGTTTGAGTAGCTTTGTTGTATCCTTAAAAGAGACTTGTCTGTCTATTCCCCTAAGAGTGTGCAGGCAATATTTCTTTAAAGAGACTGATAATCACGCCTCAAAACCTACCAAATATTATATTCTTTGTATCCAGATTTCCAACATGCTTTCCTCTCTAGATAATTGTATTAAAGTAAAGGACAATATTTATGCAGTGGCTTGAGAATTGGTTTTCTAGTCTAAAAGATGTTGCTTAATTATGAAAACACAAGTTTTTGAATATTGAAATAGTTTCTGGTGATTCTATGACTTCAATATGGTTCTTCTGAAAAACATAAATACTAGTCATGTCTCTTGGTAGCTTTTATTGGCTAAGGGTGGAATATTAGCTCTCTTGACTTGCAGGCTATGGGCACAATTATGTCATTCTAGAAAGTGAGGAAGATTGGGAAGAAAAACATATATAAATCTTGAATCTGTGTGTGACCAAATGATGATTGTAGTATATGCTAATGTCTTTGGAAGATGTAAATCCCATATGGATTTTGTTGAGTATTATTTACCTTTTCCGATTACCATTAATTGCATATTAAAAATTACAATTGCAGATAGAGATGGTGAAGTTTTCAACGGATATTGATTTACATTCAAAATGGATTTGGATATTGCCTTTTCCTTGGGGTCATCATTGCTTTCTTGATGTAGCATAGAAAATATATTCACTATATGTTGGCCTTGGTGGTTGATGCTTACATAGAGCTACTGTGTGATTTAGTTTAATATAAAACTTTATTTTTGCTTGATTCCTGTATTTTATCTTCTTAGTTTAATATGTAGCTGAAGTTGGTTTAATTAAATTGTGTGGCATTATTATTAAAATAAAGGAAATATTATTTTTTTCAATCAAGGCACAAATTATGGTGGCTTCTAACTGCAATTGCTAATTTTTTTTAAAAAAAAATATTCACGAAAAATTATGAATTGCCATAATTAATAATTTTTTTTTATATTTTATCCCAATTTGCGGCGATTCCAAACAACCATAATTAACAATGCAGCCTTTCAATTTCACCATAATTATGGCGGTTTCATATGTAAATTGTGGCGGTTAAAAAGGAACCGTCATTATGGCAAAAAATGGTAGTTAAAAATCACCAAAATTTGCATAAATACCTGCCATAATTCACCACTTTTTTTGTAGTGTGGGTGGGTTCAAATCCTATAACCCTTATATTGGTCACTAAAGTTGTTTTCTTTAAATTGTGGCATGATTATATGATTTTAGGGAATATTTCAAGAGATTAGAGATTATGGTTGATTTCACCAAGTTTATGAAAATGATGGTTTTCAACTAAAGCATGAGATATATGTTTTAAAGTAAACTCATGAAACCATTATTGTTAAATGATTTTATTAAAAAGCTAGAGTATGAATATGATTATATTAGAGACTCATGAATTACCATGATGATTTCAAGAGTAGAGTATGTATATATGATAGAGTTTAAATCAGAAAAGAGCTTAACACAAAGTTTTAGAGAAAAAAAAATATATGTATAGAGCCAAGTATGATTTAATTTTAGAACTCTGTTGGTTTTAGAGTACGACATTAGAGTTATCTAGGCTATGAAAATATGTTTCATAGATTTATGGTATTGCCATGTTTTAAGACTTGGAATTTCAAAAATCATGTCATTGAAATGTTAAGTCGAGTTATGTTGAATAAAGTATGATTTAGCTTTATAAAGAAATATGTTGTTATGATTTTAGAGTTATTATGATTATAAACCCCAGTGTTTGAACTATGATTTTAGAGTTATCAAGTATATGGAAAAATATATTAGCTTAAGATATGAATTTAGAACTTCAATTTTATGGTACCAAGAGGTACAAAATTCAGTATGATTCATAACAACTGCCAGATATATATTCTGTGGGCTTGAAAATAGGAATGCCTACAAGCGGGTGATCCATTGGGCACGATTATCACAGCCACAGTTATGCTAAAATCAGATTGTGAGAGTTATATGACTTTCAGAGTACTAAGAATTTATGGGCTCTTCCTCGCTAGTGACTGAGCACCACCCTTTAGTTATGAAATTTCAGTATTATTGATTCTATTTATTTTTGATTGAGTTATGTATGATCACTTGTAGTAAAGGGCCATGGAGGCAATATTAATTTAACACCCATGGAGGCAATAGTATTAAACAGCCATGGAAGCCATATTAATTTAATAGCAATGGAGACACTATTAGTAAACAACCATAGAGGCAAACCCACATAACAGCCACAGAGGCAGAGCTTCTAGAGAATAGCGCAAATTGTAACCTAGTGAGGTGCCCATAAAGAATAGAGATAAATTTTGGATAACTATGACCATTCCTTTATATGTGTGTGTGTGTGAAGCTAAGAGTACTGTTGGTTACAACTCAGAATACCCTAATGATTTATTTTACAAGGTTCATATATATATGTTGAAATTGTTTTAGAGTTTGTTTATTTTTGTTATTATTATTATGGTTTTTATGCATCTTGATTGTTGTTCCATAAAAGGGTTTGTGGGTGAGAATTCAATCACTAAGTTTTGTTACAAAACTCACTTCTCTTCTCTTCCTCTTTCTCACAGATACAAGTGTAGCTCAGGATCCTTATTCCCCTCCTCCTCAGCAGTAGTCGTTTCCAACTTGGGTGAACTTCACATTGTTGTGAAGTGTTATTTCTATTTTTATGAGTGCTCTAGTGATATGACGGGCAAGGTCCCGGACCACATGCATATGTATATGTTCATGTTTTTCATTTTGTACACCATGGTTTAATTGTACTTAAATGATATTTCATGGTTCTTTTGTAAATTAGCAACTCGGATATATTCATATTGTGACTATGGCTTCAGATTTATTTAAAGGAAAAAAAGGGTTATTCAGATTTATTATAAGTTAAATGTAGAATTTGATTTATGATATAAATAGATTCTACGAATAACGTATACATATAGTACGATACAACAATCACGAGGCTTGCGTGAAATGAGATTCCTCATGTGCCAATCACGATCCACGTCGGGTCATGACATCAATCTTCCTCATCTTTTGCAAGGTTTCCAAGGATTTGATTGGGTTCTATTAGTGTGGTTCAACTTTTGTTATATTTTACTATGGCTATTCATTTGATAGATTGGGGGTGGATTTGGTGTTTTAATGATTTGTTGTGATTTTGTGGTTGGAAAAGGTTTGGACGTGGTGTTGTGGATGACTTAAATAGGAATACATTTTGTTCTTTTGGCTTCAAATGATCTAATGGAATGGGGCCATTGATGCATGGTTTTATTTCTATTCTCTTTTGGCTGTGGTTTAAGTTTATGATTAGGGAAGGAAAATGGTGTGTGTATGTGTGTGTTCATATGTGTGTAGAGTGTGTGATTTGTGATCTAAGAATGGAGGAAGAAGTTCTAAACTAGTGAACAAGGTTGGAGGCGAGACTGGTGGTGGGTGGTGGTAGTGACCAGTGGCAAGGATGGCAGTGGAGGCAGTGACAAAGAATCGACCTCGAGATATGTTGCCACTCGAAGCACTATTGCTGCAACTACCATCTGAAACCCGTGCTCTTCCATTTTTCCCAATTGATTTGAAGGAATTTTTTATTTGGGTTTGTAGGATTTCAAAATGAAGATGAAGGAGATGGAGAAGGAGATAAAGGCAATAGAATACACTCTGAGCTTGGGGCTTTAGGCTTTCAGAATGAAGAAAAGAGAGCAATAGAGAAGGCAAAACAACGTCGTCAGCCTCAATGGCCATGAGAGAATGCCACGTCTACACCACAATCACGGTTTCCATCTAAGGGCTTGTTGGTGTCCGAAAATTGATATTGTTAGGAACTGAGTTGACACTTTCCATTTGTTGGAGACTAACTTAGCTGACGAGAAAATTGTCAAGGACTAAGTAGGGAGTTTACTCTAAAATTTATTTGTATTATTTATTTTTAATTCTTGAATCTATTATTCATGTGTTTATTATTCAGTGATTAAATTATTTTTATTTGTTTTATTTGTAATATTATTTTAATTAATTTAATTTTTCTAACAATCTTAAGAGTAGTTTCTTGGAACAACAATCCTAATTAAGTGTGTTACTCTATGATCTTCTTAATATTCTTACTAGAATTGTGATGACTATTGGTGCGGATGATTCAAAAAGTATGTGTGACCATTTAGTATCTTCGTGGGAATCTAGTAAGATGCACCCATAAAATATATCTCATCCTAGGTAATGCATCAGAGTGCAACTTGATGACAGCAAAATGGTTCAATGAACACATACATAATTACTGAACATTTTGTTTGAGAAGTCACTATGTGAAAGCATTATTTGAAACGTAATGGAATCATCTTTGTAGTCTTAGCTTGTTATTAGTTATTACCTGAACACATTTATATCCATTGTTGTCATCACATAATTATTAATTTCTTTGAGCTTGCACTCTTCAAAATTCTTTATTTTACTCCCCTTCAATTCTTGAGTGATTATCGGCAGAAGTAAGCACTTAAAAGGATATTTTTTTCTTTAACACGCTTTTGCATTTGTCTGCCAAAGATTGATTCACCTCATGTCCGTGGTGTAGGAGATAAATTGTTTGTGTTAGAACATGATCACGAACGGAGTGAGATTGGGTAGATGTTGCACTCTCATGGATAACGGTACCGATTTATCAATCTAGCTATCTTAATGAGTTTTGATATTTTATTGGACAAGATTTCATAATATTAATTAGTAGACAAATCAATCGCATTATGTGATGTCATGCTAATTATTAACAAATGTTTAGCTATAATTAATTTGAAAACCATAAATTTCGGTGTAATAGTGAGCATCAGAATTTGGAATCCAATTCATAACTTTCCACATAAAAGCTAATTTATTGTTATACCATGCCATGATATTTTGATATCCTTCTCCGGAAATTTCTATTATATGATCCATATATCACTAATTCACTATTTTATTATTCTACTATATGATGTTATCACTTTTGCAATTCTTAATAGGCTAATAGTCTGAAGTACGTAAAATATGAGTCTGATTATGATACTCATGAGAAACTCCAACAATCTTTTTCAATATTTTTTATGTAAGGAAATATGTATATAGAATCAATTGATTGTGAGTGTACAATTATTTGTTTGTGTATTAGTATTAGAGAAATTTTGTGGATATTCTTTTTACTACGTGACAGTGGCGGAGAAGTTTGGTATTTCTTTTTCTTTTTCCTAGTCCACTTCTGCGTAAGGATTATATAATTGGTAGCATGTTGAGTGGACATGTTCATAAGTGATCAACTTAAAATCCAATTTTAAGTTATATCTATAAAAGGATCAGTATAGATACATGGATACAATTAATTTTGCGGCAATTGTTTCTGGAATTAATTTTGTGGTAGAGAAAATATATAAAAAGAATGATAGACAATGAGACTACTATACTAGACATATATGTGAAAGTGTTCCACCTACAAATTATGGGGGACGAAGACGAAGTTACCTCTCACAACATTGTGGGGGATGAAATTCTAAAAGTTGATTTGTTGTACTAGACCGGTCTATGTTATGGAGATATCTAGATGTAGTTGATGATTTCTTTTATGTTAACTTAATTTAACTCTTACAATGCTATTATCATTTGGAAAATAACCAATTAGGTGAAGTGTTTAAAAGGTCTCTTAATAAATTATTTGAGGTCAGAGATGTATTTGATGGATCCTCTGATAAAATCATTAAGCAAAAAGTTAGTGAGAATGAATCGAGGGGATGAGGCTTCAGCCAAATTTACATATTGAGAGTGATGGTAAACCAACCTAAATGTAAATTTGAGAATTCCTCAAATGTTAAGTTCATATGAGTAAAAACAAGTCACTAGTCATCATTTAAACATTATCCAATTTAGTTTATGGTGTATAATAATATATGCAGGAATAGTGTGAGACTACAGCAAAACAAATGGTGAGTTTATACTTTTAATGAATCTATAGCTCATAAATAAGTGGTGTGTTTGACTATAGTATACACTTGATAAATTCACTTATGTGAGTAGCGGAGGTAGGGCTGCATCTATGGGAACTTGGGCAATTCTCTATAGCCACTCATGAAATTGAGGATCAGTGCAAGGCCAAAATGCACCACATCACATTGAATAACTTTGGATAAAAAGACAGGGTGAGTAATGAGATCATTATTTGATCCTGTTAATTAGTTTAAATGAAACTTTTTATTCTTGAGAATAGAAAAATTTTCGTTTTGACTCTTGAAAAGGATTTAATTTGGTTTTGGTCAAAATATTTTTAAAACTACCCAATTTTAGGTTTTGTTGATAATTTACATTAAAAGCTAGACTAGCTAATTACATCATTCAATTTTACATGACAGTAACAATCATACTTAACAGAAATTAAAATTAAGCAGTTTTTAGAAATATTGAAATCGAAACCAAACAAAAATATTTTTATTGATTGAAACCAAAAATTGCTTGTTTTTAAGCATCAAAATCATCTTTAAACCAATTTATTAATATCTAGGTGTACTCTCCATCCAGCTAAGTGGGGCTGGTTGAGCTTTGGCCCCACTTGCTTAAACTAATATATATATATATATATATATATATATATATATATATATATTTGGGTACATATTAAAATGTATATTTGTGCCATAGTGTTTGATGACAAAAATTATTTATCTTTAAATCATGCCCCATTTAAATATTCCACCCATTAATTATTATCATGTAAAAGTTAGATATTATAAATTTGACAGTTATCTAAAATTTTTCTTTTTCTAAAATATTATTTTTTTATCGGTGGGACATGATTTGAAGACGGATAATTTTCCTTGGTTTTTGAAAAGTATCACAACATCATGTATATGAATGCTGGTTTGGATGGTTTTGCTCAGTCACTCACCCTTCAATCCATCTCAAAGTTGTGGGTCACGAATGTCGTGGCTACTTCACTGAGAAAAATACACTGGGTCTGGGTGCCATATATGACCGGTGGGTCGTGATTGGCCTCTATAGATCATGATTGGTGTGGAGCCTTTTCCAAGTATCCAAAGACAGGTGATTTCCGCTCATTCATTGCTGTCGACAGTAATGTAGGCCACCTCAGAATCTTTTTCCATGAAAAACCATTATACTTCTTTTTGTTTTTTGGTTGCACTGTTGGTTACCTAGGGATTCTGATTAGAAACACTATTTCATTTTCTTTCTTGGGGACTGCATTGTTTGGCCCGTTTTACATAATTAATTATGATAATCCCATTAAAGAAATAAAAATATTGTTTACACCTTTAAAATACATCCATATTATTACTATTAAATATATCAATAAATAATACTCATCCTATTTTTCTATCATATTTAATGATAATAGTATATTAGACACCCACTTTAATTTTAGTGGTACAAATAACATTGATGTTAAAGAAAGGGGGCATCAAACGGAAAAAGAATACAATATACACCGACAGCATCCACACAGCCTAGCCTTCCTCCCATCAACATCAGAAAGGCTGAGCAATCCTTCTATTCAATTATGCAAATATATTTCTGAATGTATAATTATGCAATTACTGTTAGGTAGTTTTATATAAAATAGTGTAAATATATATCTGAATAATCGTATAGATCTATTTCTAATTTATGAATAAGGATTAGATAACTAAAAAAATTATTCCATTTTTTTAATCTTATCTCTTATTTTTCAAAAAAATTGTTTTATTTTTATCTCACTTTTATATAGCCTAATTTTTGTTTTTGACATGTTTGAAAATTTTATTTGTAGATAAGCCTAACAACATCTACAAATTGAAAAAATATATTTTAAATCTAAATTGAATAAGAAACTAAGAAATTCGTATTTCGAGCTAACCAATGAGCTGTGGCTCTATTGCTCTTCCGAAGACTATAGATCATGTCAAAATATACAATGGAGAGACACGAAAAGTGCCGCAACTTGAAGAATGCACTGATTTTTTAAGACCATAATGTATCTTTCAAACTACATTCATAATTATGATAATAAATATAGGCTGCATGTAAATTATTTTATTATTTTTCATTACTTAAAAATGTAGTCTGATTTATTTTATAAAAAATTATGAAGTTGAATATTTTGTTATCCATAAAAATTAATCAAGAGTATTGAAGAGAAATTTAATATGTAAATAGATTTGTTGAATGAAAGTAGTAAATTGCAACAGCCCGTCCCTAAATTTATCGACATAAACTGATTATAATTCATGATATTATATTTGAAACGTAATAAAAAAAATTTGATGAAAAAACGTAATAAAAAATTTAAGATATGCAATTGTTTATTGGCTCTCATATAGAGCTAATCAATTAGGTGTAGATATTGTATATATATAAATAATAATAGTTTTTTATTCTAAAGTAAAATTTAAGAGTTTTCCTAAACTTTTGTTGGTAATATATTAAAATTAAGTTGTGTGTTTAACGTAACATTTTAATTTTGTTAAATGTTAAAATTTAGTAAACGTAACCTTCTTGCACTGCTTTCCTAAAGCTTTAGATTACATCCATGCCTTTAACTTTGTGAAATTGCTATGCTAGAGGGAATTAACTAAAAATTAAGATAATGTTGTTCGAACACTCCCCCCGCTTTTTTTTTTCCTGGACACGCAACACTCTTGAAACAAAAATATGGTTAATTATCTACATTTTTCTCTTCCATCCTCTCTCTTCATAACCTTCTTTTATTTTATTGGTGTCTTAGGTATCCCCATTTTGAAGGGGTTCAAATACCTTTATTCAAAAATTTAATAAACTTTCCTAAACAAATGCATTGCCATACTATCATTATGATTATTTGTGTGAAAAACAGTTTATAAACAGACACACAACATAAAAAAGATTAACAATTTGTTATATTTTAATTAGACTACACTATAAAATTTTTTTATATTATTAGTGCATGAAAACTATTCTCATAGGGTAATAAAATTTCAAATCCAAGAACTAATTATTCACAACTATAATTTCAATTAGACATCTATTGGAGCTTATTCAAGTGGGAAAATGAGTGATTTATTATGCATCTGGATTGTATAGCTTACATTAAGAGTAATTTATACTCCAGTTCCTAAAGTTTAGTGTAATTATATTCAACAATCTTAGAGTACTATTGGTTATGACTCAGAATAGCCTAATAGTTTGTTTTACAAGGTTGACGTATATATGTTGAAATTGTTTAGAGTTTGTTTATTTTTGTTATTATTGTTATTATGATTTTTATTCATCTTGGTTATTGTTCCATGAAAAGGGTTTGCAGGTGATAATTTACTCATTGAGTTTTGTAACAAAACTCACTTCTCTTCTCTTCCTCTTTCTCACAGATATAGGTGTAACTCAGGATCCTCCTCTTCTTCCTCAACAGTAGTCATTTCCAGCTCGGGTAAGCTTCACATTGTCGTGAAATGTCATTTCTATTTTTATAAGTGCTCTAGTGATATGACGGGTAGGATCCCAAACCACATGCATATGTATATGTTCATATTTTGCATTTTGTACACCATGGTTTAATTGTACTTAAATGATATTTCATGGTTCTTTTGTAAATTAGCAACTTGGATAGATTCATGTTGTGACTGTAGCTTCAAATTTATTTAAGGGGAAAAAAGGGATATTCAAATTTATTATAAGTTAAATGTAGAATTTGATTTATGATTTAAAAATAAATTTTACGAGTAAAGTATACGTATAGTACGGCACATCAATCATGAGGCTTATGTAGGGATGAGATTCTTCATGTGCCGGTCACAATCCAAGTCGACTCGTGACAGTAATCTTCCTTATCTTTTGCAAGGTTTCTAGGGATTTGACTGGGTTCTATTGGTGTGGTTCAACTTTTGTTATATTTTACTATGGCTATTTGGTGTTTTAATGATTTGCTATGATTTTGTGGTTGGAAAAAGTTTGGACATGGTGCTGGGGATGACTCAAATGGGAATACATTTTTTTTTTCTGGCTTCAAATGATCTAGTGGAATGGGGCCATTGATACATGGTTTTTATTGCTATTCTCTTTGGCTGTGGTTTAAGTTTCTGATTGTGGAAGGAAAATGGTGTGTGTGTGTTCATATGTGTGTGGAGTGTGGGATTTGTGATCTACGAATGGAGGAAGAGGAGTTCTAAACTAGCAAACAAGGTTGGAGGTGAGACTGGTGATGGGCTATAGTAGTGACCGGTGGCAAGGTCGGCGATGGAGGCAGTGACAGAGAATTGACCTTGAGAAATGTTGTCACTTGAAGCACTGTTGCTGCAACTACCATCTACAACCCATGCTCTTCCATTTTTCCCAATTGATTTGAAGGAATTTTCGATTTGGGTTTGTAGGATTTCAAAATGAAGATGAAGGAGATGGAGAAGGAGATAAAGGCAATATAATAGACTCTGAGCTTGGGGCTTTAGGCTTTCAGAATGAAGAAAAGAGAGCAATGGAGAAGGCAAAACAACGTCGTCGGCCTCAATGGCCATGAGTGAATGCCACGTCTACACTACAATCACGGTTTCCATCTAAGGGCTTGTTGGTGTCCGAAAATTGATATTGTTAGGAACTGGATTGACACTTTTCATTTGTTGGAGACTAACTTAGCTGACGCGAAAATTGTCAAGGATTAAGTAGGGGGTTTACTCTAAAATTAATTTGTATTATTTATTTTTAATTCTTGAATCTATTATTCATGTGTTTATTATTCAGTGATTAATTTATCTTTATTTATTTTATTTGTAATATTATTTTAATTAATTTTATTTTCCCAACAGTCTTAAGAGTAGTTTCTTGCAACAATAATCCTAATTAAGTGTGTTATGTTATGGTCTTCTTAATATTCTTGCTAGAATTGTGACGATTATTGGTGCGGATGATTCAACAAGTATGTGTGACCATTTAGCATCTTCGTGGGAATGCAGTAAGATGCACCCATAAAATATATCTCATCATAGGTAATTGCAACAGAGTGCAACTCGATGACAGCAAAATGGTTAAATGCTATATGTGCATCTCCGTCGTACGGTAATGAACTCATATATAATTACTGAACATTTTATTTGAGAAGTCACTATGTCAAAGCGTTTTTTGAAAAGTAATGGAATTAACTCTATAGTCTCAGCTTGTTATTATATGAACACGTTTATATCCATTGCTGTCATCACATAATTATTAATTTCTTTGAGCTTGCACCCATCAAAATTCTTTATTTTACTCCCCTTCAATTCTTGAGTGATTATCGGTTGAACCAAGCACTTAAAAGGATATTTTTCTTTAACACACTTTTGCGTTTGTCTGTAAAAGATTGATTCACCTCATGTCCATGGTGTAAGAGATAATTTGTTTTTTGTCTTAGAGCATGATCAGGAAGGGTGTGAGATTGGGTAGATGCAGCATTCTCATGGATAACGGTACCGATTTATCAATCTAGCTATCTTAACAAGTTTTGATATTTTATTGGACAAGATTTCATAATATTAATTAGTAGACAAATCAATCGCATTATGTGATGTCATGCAAATTATTAACAAACGTTTAGCTATAATTAATTTGAAAACCATAAATTTCCGTGTAATAGTGAGCATCAGAATTTGGAATCCAATCCATAACTTTCTACATAAAAGTTAATTTTTTATTATACCATGCCATGATATTTTGATATCCTTCTCCGGAAATTTCTATTATATGATCCACATACTAATTCACTATTTTACTATTCTACTATATTATGTTATCACTTTTGCAATTCTTTATAGGCTAATAGTCTGAAGTACGTACAAAATGAGTCTGATTTTGATACTTATGAGAAACTCCAATAATCTTTTTCAATATTTTTTATGGAAAGGAAATATGTATATGGAATTAAGTGATTATGAGTATACAATTATTTGTTTGTGTTATGAGCAGTAGAGAAATTTTGTTGATTTTCTTTTTACTATGTGACAGTAGTGGAGAAGTCTTGTATTTTCTTTTCTTTTTCCCAGTCTACTTCCGTGGAAGGATTATAGAATTGGTAGCATGCTGAGTGGACACGTTCATCCTTAAGTGATCAACTTAAAATCCAAATTTAAGTTATATATATAAAAGGATCAGTATAGATACATGGATACAATTAATTTTGCGGCAATTGTTTCTGGAATTAATTTTGTGATAGAGAAAATATATAAAAAGAATGATAGACAATGAGACTACTATACTAGACATATAAGTGAAAATGTTCAACCTACAAATTATGGGGGGTGAAGAGGAAGTTACCTCTCTCAACATCGCGGGGGATGAAATTCTAAAAGTTGATATGTTGTACTAGGCCGGTCTATTTTACGGAGATATCTAGACGTAGTTAATGACTTCTCTTTTGTTAAGTTGATTTAATTTTTACAATGTTATTATCATTTGAAAAATGACCAATGAGGTGAAGTGTTTAAGCGATCTCTTAATAAATTATTTGAAATCAAAGATGTATTTGATGGATCCTCTGACAGTATCACTAAGCAAAAAGCTAGTAAGACTAAATCGAGGGGATAGGGCTTTAGCTTAATTCGCATATTGAGAGTGATTGGTAAACCAACCTAAATTTAAGAATTCCTCAAAAGTTAAGTTTACATGAGTAAAAACAAATCACTAGTTAATAATCATCATTTAAACATTATCCAATTTAGTTTATGTTGTATAATAATATCAGCAGGAATAGTGTGTGACTACAGCAAAATAAATGGTGAGTTTATAATTTTAATGAATCTATAACTTATAAATAGGTGGTGTGTTTGACTGTAGTATATACTTAATAGATTCACCTATGTGAGTGGTGGAGGTAGGGTCGCATCTATTAGAGCTTGGGCAATTCTCTAGAGTCACTTATGAAATCAAGGTAATAATGCAAGGCCAAAATACACAACACCACATTGAGATAAGAAAACACTGTAAGTAATGAGATCATTGTTTGATTATGTTAATTAGTTTAAATAAAACTTTTTGTTCTTGAGAATAAGAAAATTTTTGTTTTGACTCTTGAAAAGGATTTTATTTGGTTTTGGTCAAAATATTTTTAAAACTACCCGATTTTAGGTTTTATCAATAATTTACATTAAAAGCTAAACTAGCTAACAGAAAAGCTACATCATTCAATTCTACATTACAGTAACAATCATAATTAACAAAAATTAAAATTAAGCAGTTTATAGAAATATTGAAATCTAAACCAAACAAAAATATTTTGATTGATTGAAACAAAAATTTGCTTGTTTTTAAGCATCAAAATCATCTTTAAACCAACTTATTAATATCTAGGCGTACTCTCCATCCAGCTAAGTGGGGCTGGTTGAGCTTTGGCCCCACTCGCCTAAACCAAAAATGTATATTTGTGTCATACTGCTCGATGACAGAAATTATTTGTCTTTAAATTATTTCTCATTTAAATTATTCCACCTATTAATTGTTATAATGTAAAAGTTAAATATTGTAGATTTGACAATTATCTAAAATTTTTCTTTTTCTAAAATATTATTCTTTTATCGGTGGGACATGATTTGAAGACGGATAATTTTCCTTGACTTTCGAAAGGTATCGCAACATCATGTACATGAACGCTGGTTTGGATGGTTTTGCTCAGCTACTCACACTTCAATCCATCCCAAGTTGTGGGTGATGAATGTCGTGGCTACTTCGCTGAGAAAAATACACTGCGTTTGGGTGTCATACATGACCGGCGGGTCATGATTGGCCTCTATAGATCATGATTGGTGTGAAGCCTTTTCCAAGTATCCGAAGACGGGTGATTTCCGCTCATTCATTGCTGTCGACATAATGTAGGCCACCACAAAATCTTTTTCCATGAAAAACCATCATACTTTTTTTTTGTTTTTTTGTCGCACTGTTGGTTACCTAGGGATTCTGGTAAGAAACACTACTTCGTTTTCTTTCTTGGGGACTGTATTGTTTGGCCCGTTTTAGATAAGTAATCACGATAATCCCATTAAAGAAATAAAAATATTATTTATACCTTCAAAAGATATTCATATCATCACTATTAAATATGACAGTAGATAATATTCATTTCATTTTTCTATCACATTTAATGATAATAATATATTAGACACCCACTTTAATTTTAGTGGTACCGATAAAATTGACATTAAAGAAAGGGGGCATCAAATAGAAAGAATACAACATACACCGACAGCATCCACACAACCTAGCCTTCCTCCCATCCACATCAGAAAGGCACAACAGTCCTTCTATTCAATTATGCAAATATATTTCTGAATGTATAATTATGCAATTACTATTAGGTAGTTTCATATAAAATAGTGTAAATATATATCTGAATAATCGTATAGATCTATTTCTAATCTATGAATAAGGATCAGATAACTAAAAAAATTATTCCATTTTTTTAATCTTATCTCTTATTTTTTTAAACAATTGTTTTATTTTTATCTCACTTACTTTTATATAGCCTAATTTTTGTTTTTGACATGTCTGAAAATTTTATTTGTAGATAAGCCTAACAACATCTATAAATTGAAAAATATATTCTAAATCTAAATTGGACAAGAAACCAATAAATTCATATTTTGAGCTAACCAATGCTCTGTGGATCTATTGCTTGCTCAAAGACTATAGATCATGTTAAAATATACAATAGAGAGACACGAAAAGTGCTGCAACTCGAGGAATATACCGATTTTTTTAGACCATAATGTATCTTTCAAACTATATTCATAATCATGATAATAAATATAGGCTGCATATAAATTATTTTATTATTTTTTATTACTTAAAAATGTAATCTGATTTATTTTATAAAAAATTATGAAGTTGAATATTTTTGTTATCTATAAAAATTAATCAAGAGTATTGAAGAGAAATTAAATATGTAAATAGATATGTTGAATGAAAGTAGTAAATTGCAACAGCCCGTCCCTACATTTGTCGACATAAACTGATTGTAATTCATGATATTAGATTTGAAACGTAATAAAAAATTATAAGATATGCAATTGTTTATTGGTTCTCATATATAGCCAATCATAGGTGTAGATATTGTATATATATAAATAATAATAGTTTTTTTTCCATAATAAAATTTAAGAGTTTCCTAAACTTTTGTTGGTAATATATTAAAATTAAGCTGTGTGTTTAACGTAACATTTTAATTTTCTTAAATGTTAAAATTTAGTAAACATAACGTAACATCCATGCCTTTAACTTTGTGAAATTGCTATGCTGGAGGGAATTAACAAAAAATTAATAATGTTGTTCGAACCCTCCCCCAGCTTTTTCGTTTTTTTTTTTTTTTACCCTGGACTCGCAACACTCTTGAAACAAAAATATGGTTTATTATCTGCATTTTTCTCTTCTATCTTCTCTCTTCATAACCTTCTCTTCTTTTATTGGTGTCTTAGGTATCCCCCATTTTTAAGGATTCAAATACCTTTATTCAAGAAGTAAATAAACTTTCCTAAACAAATATATTGCCATACTATCAGTTTGATTATTTGTGTGAAAAATAGTTTATAAACAGACAAGCAACATAAAAAAGATTAACAATTTGTTATATTTTAATTAGACTAATTATAAAATTTTATTATATATTTAGTACACGAAAACTACTGTCATAGGGTAATAAAATTTCAAATCCAAGAACTAATTATTCACCACGATAATTTGAGTTAGACATATATTGGAACTTATTCAAGTGGAAAAATTAGTGATTTATTATGCGAGTGAGAGAAGCAATGCAAATATGGATTATATAGCTTACATTAAGAGTAATTTATACTCATATTCCTGAAGTTTAGTGTAATTATACTTAGTATAATCTACTTTGTAAAACTATCATTGATCTCCCATACATATACCAATTCATTAATTTAAGTGAGAAAGAAAGATAACATGGGATATATACATAATTATTAATAAAATATTATAATATTTTAACGATATTTGACATATATATTAACTAAAATACCTCTTTTTATATCATAAGCTATAATTATAAGTTTCATTTTTACATGATAAAAATGTGTATATTTTATTTAATTAATGTGTTAAATATTGCTAAAATATTATAATTTTATCATTAATAGTTATGTATACATTTCATTTTTTTTTTGCCACCTAAATTAACGAATTAGTATCTATAAGAGAGATCGGTGTAATTTTAATGAACTTCATGGGGGTCAGTGATAGTTTTACAAATTAGAGAGGTGTTAACTGTAATTACACTGAATTTGAAAGGAGATTAGTGTAATTTTCTCTTATATTAATGGTCATATGATCACTTAAAAAAGTCAATTAATGATAATTTATAGTCATGTGATCATTCAAAAAAGTCATACACCTTTATATTTTAATCTTGACCATTTATGTAAGATTTAATTATCAAGATCTGCTCATCTCATTCTTACAGTAAACGAACTTTCTCACTTGATTGCTCCCATGACCTACTACATGGTAATGTCTTGTTTACCTTGACTTTTAATAACGTTCTTCTCCTCCATGGATCGAAGATGCTGTTTTTGGAAATAATTTGTGATAATATATGTAAAAATTTAATTGCTAATCCATGAAAAAAGTCAATATGATTTATCAACGGGAATTGCCTTATATATTTGATGGTCTTTGGTAAAATCATCCATTATCATAAATTTAATTCCTAGTTTCAATGTCAAAAATATTAATTACACAAACACTGGTTAAAATGAATATCACAGAACAAAATTAATACGAACAAAACTTGAATATTTGTTTGTCTCTAAAATATAAACAAATCTTGGTATTGGTCTCTGAATTTCTTTTGTCAATCCAAATAAAAAAATTAAGAACCAAAACCAAAATTCATTTATTTTGTAGGATTAAATGCACTTTTAAACATAAAAAAAGTGCAGCAAACTCAATTTATTTCATAATGTTGTAACCTCGTGCAGGTCTAATAAGAGTGCAATCGCTATTATCGAAAAAAAGAAAAGAAAAGAATATGGAAACCACGAAGTTAAGTGGAAATTTAACATAGAAGTTAGCACTGGGTCCTCTATCACAGATGGCAATGCCAAAGGAGCTGTTGGTGGAGTACTGTAATAGCCTAGATAAATTAAAAGGTTGGAAAAAAATTTTCGAACCAGGAAGGGTTGCCAGTTACACTTACTTATCATTTCAGGTCTAAAATTTCACTAAGTCTGGACCCTACACATCCTTGGAGAGCTATATGATAGAATCATATTTTTGGAACTAAAAATCCCAATAATTGTTCCCAACAGGAAAATAAGTCAAAGGATGATTTTTAATGGATTTTACAAAACCTTTAAACATTTTGTTGTTAGTCCCCAAGTTTGAAAAATCAGGATCCATAACCTTCATACACTAAACAACACCCATTTCACCTCCCCAACCTTGAGCTATCACCTAGAAAACATGGTTTCCACCCCCAAAACTCCATTTTCATCTACTTTTTCTCAATTATATCTCCAATCTTTCATTTCTAAGTCTTTAAAGTATGTTGTTCTAGTGGTTTTACTTCTATTCCTTCCATTTTTTCTTTGTCTTTGGGGGATTGACATGAAGTTTTCCATACCTCTCAAGGAGGTTGAGTCTTTTCGACATGTTAGAGTTAGATTTGAGTTATATAGATGTTTTAGCAGTTAATCTAGTATTCTATTGCTTCATTGATAGATACAAGTGCCATTCCTGTTTTCCAGAACTCTGCCAGTGCTATTCTTGTGTCTACTATCACTCTAGGTGAGTGGGTTCACATCTATAACTTCTATGTTAATTATTATATCTATTTTCACATAAAACATGAGATTAGGTAAGATTTTAGAGGTTGGTTTGTGAACTACTAAGATTTCTGTGAAATACTGTGTTATGACCTATTGGTTTTAACAAGAAAATATGTTTCCTTGAAAACCATGGGACGTCCATTGTTAAGACTGAATTTTGTATAGTTTCACTATGAATTTAATTAGTTAGAATCAATTTTATGATTCTGGTATTGCATATATATATATATAAAGAATTTTGAACCCTAGGACAGGAGATTCCATGAATGATAGAGAAAAAGAATGAGATTTCTAGATGAGCTGGCAGTAACTATATAAAAAGAGGCTGTGTATTAGTGACAACTAATCCGTTTATCTTGGTACCAAATAGCCTAAGGCCAGAGATAATAGAGAGTTTATTGTCATACTAGGGACGGTAATATGTAACGTCCAGACATGACTAGACATTTATATTAAAAGCTTTGTTACGTCACATTTATTGTACATAACCAGAGCAGAGATTATTGTTTCTCTATTAGAGTATTGTTAGTCAGGTTATAGAAAGCCAAGATTTGATAACTTGAATATAGTTATGAAATGTTTTGATACTTTTATTACTATCACTATTATTTTGGTGTTGTGTATCTTCTTTTGGTGTCCCATGAAGGGGATTCCAGATGAGGACTCACTCACTGAGTTTTGGTTGTAAGAATCTGTATGTGGACTTGTATATATAATTATATATTGTGTGCTATTATAAAGTTTGACCCAAATTAAAGTGATCTGAAAAGGGCAAGTTAATGGGCTTAAATCATCTCGTTAAGTGTGGGTTTATTATGTGTGGATACCATGATTACTCAGTTACTAATTTTATGATGGGCTAAATTTGAAATTAGGGTTCACAGAGTTATAAAATGTTATGGTCCCCAAGTTATACACATGCATCTTTTCATGACATCCCATCATCAGAAAATGGAGAACCACTGTCTCTGAAGAATGCATATCAATTTGGAAGGCTAAGAACCACAAACCCAAAACATTAGTTTATTTCTATGGATTCAGCTATGCTTCCATAATTAGTCTATTCGTTTTCTTGATGATTTAACATGGATGATCTTGGGATTATAAAGAACATGATTTCTAACAAGTGGTATAGAGCGGTCCATGATTGAATCATTGAGAAATTATTGATTTCCCTTTTGTTGATCTTTGGATTTCAATTTAGATTTAAAAGTAAAAGCTAAATAAATTTTGTTTGGCACGTGTGTTTCACCCTTGTTTAGCTTTTCTTTTGGCATTGTGATCGGTAAAGTAAAATATTCAATTATTTGTTCATATACAAATAAGGATTTGTTTTATTTATATTTGGAGTACTACATATGTATACTTTTTTGTGGAGTACATTACCTTTTTCTTTATTATAATTGTATTAAGAACATATGTATGTTTCAATTCTTGTTACATAGAGAATTTTGGTAACAATTTTACGGGTTTTGAAATGAATTAACTGAAACAACATGCTGCCAAAGTAGCCTCTCGTGTCTAAGTCAATTTATTTTGGAACATAAGGATGATTGTGAGCATGTCGTTCTTGCGAATATTGATTGGCCTAAAGGAAAATCAGTATTTGGCCGAATTACATGTACACACATGTGGTAATCAGTATGTATTGATTGTTAGGCTCCATGTGAATGATAAGCCAGTCCAAAGATAGGCTTATTGTTTAATAGGATTTATTATCAACATTTGATTACTACACAGAAAATTCATGTGGATATTGACTAGCCCAAAGGAAGGTCTATATTTGGCCGAATTATATGCACAACTGTGGTCATGAGTATGTGATTGTTATTAGGCTCCATGTGGGCAATAAGTCAATCCAAAGACAGACTTGTTGTTTGACATGATTTACTATCAATACTCATGACTGCATTGGGAATACCACTTACAAGTTGATATTTCTGTCCAAAGACTATATATTGACATTGTGCTAGGTATCTTGTGATAGGCCTTACTGTAACACCCTAAATCTTAACCCAAGACTACTAGTATGTCCTTAGGTTAATTTTTAGAATATTACCTCTTGGTCTCATCCTTTGGAAAATACTTAGTGGAAATACGGGTAAAATTTTTCTTTTAAAAATCAAAGTGAGAGCCACCTTGAAACTTTAAGGAGCAACATAGCGAAACATATAAGCAAAGCATAAAGAAACACATCATGTCATGGAAACATCAAGCCAGAAACATAGATATATATATATATAACGTGCCTACCCAAAGAAGCGGGACTATTTGATACATCATGAAGCAAATACAAGCGAAATGCAATACAAGGAAATCATAAAAGCGAATACAAGAGAAACTACCCCCATACCCATGTGCACCTAAAGGAGACAACCTCATATACAAAAGAAGGTTTGTCCTCTACTATGTGGCGTGTGTGTGCACTAACTACTACCCCTCCTATGACTACTCCTGCAGGTCCAGAAATCTTGCGAGGTCGAATCCGATCAGCGAATCTCGGCGGGGTGGTCGAAGTGCATCATCAGGGCATGTCCACCTTGGCGGCGCATAGATGGCCGTCGAGCCAACCTCGGCTGGACCACAGTCTCCTCACTCCTGACCCTCATCGGTGGAGGAGCGGGGAATTTGGAGCTCCAGCTGTACATGTGGGATGGCGAGTCCTCGGATGGGTCAGTCTCCAGAAATCTTGGGGGCCCAGCGTACATACTCGGGGTACTCGCGTGGGTGGCGTCTCGGGCTCCATGCGGAGGATCTGCTCATCGCGTGGCCTCGCTCGCTCAAAAATCCCGTTATAGCGATAAGGAGCGATCGGGGGTGAAGCGGTAGCTTCGGAAGACGAGTGCGCGAAGGGTCGTCCATGAACATGAATACTCTGGCGTGCGACCCTCAAAATGATATGACCAGTCTTGGGTCATGGTGCGGCTCCCATGCAGGGGTGTCGGCGAAGAGTACAAGCATTAAGCCATCGAAGATATGGCGGAAGAAAAGAGAGAGGAATGAGAATCTTTCTAAAAGAATTCTCGGTAGGGTTATCCCTACCTGGGTGTCATCGTCACATCCTCGGGAACCTTGGGTTTATTTCTAAAGGTGTGCATGCATATAAGTTCCTTTTAAGTGGGTTTCCCAAAGAGGTATTTTATCTAAGGTCCATCATATTTTATAATGAGTCTTTATAACTTAAGCAGAAATATACTAATGATATGAATGCATCATAAGGTAAACCAAACAATAGAATAACTAGGAAACATTATAACATTGACATAAGTAAAGTTTATGTGACATTGTCAACTTTAACTTTCATCTCATGGGGCCGCCCTAAAACTTCTCTAGGTTATGAGCTCATACCTTAACTAGTCGTCACTAGCTCTTACTTATCCTATGATAAGCGTAACATAATCCCGACTTAAAGTACGGGCTAGGGGGCAAATTAAGGATCTCCTTTCTAGGATCATTTCCTCTTTGAAACGCTTTGCTAGCCACGTGGGCCTCGCAATTTGTCCGCTTTGGCAGGCTGCATCTACACATACCCTCACGGTTTGTCTCCTCCTGGGGTGCTCGGCGAACGGTGTCACCCGGGAGAAAGCGCGTCTCTGATGTCGTGTCACATTTATATTTTCATAAGTATTACATCACAATTACCTCATCATTTATCATATTCATTTTATCATGCATTCTCATGTAGCTTTTTCATAACTTATATATATCATCACATGAAACTTTCTCATAACATTCGTCACATAAAACTTTCACACAAACATCATCACATAGTCATATTTAACAATCATCCCCATAGGCTCATAGACATGTTATGTTATATCTCATAGTGCTTTAAACTTGATTATTATGAGTCTTAAACTTGCAAATTAATTATTCTTAACTTCTTTATACACCTATAGTTTGACAATTTATGAGTTATACAAATCTCATGCTTAAGAACTAATCCAAATAGCACTAAGCGGAATTTGGACAACTTTATGTTTAAGTGATTACGGAGTTCTAGAAATTGCACGGTTTAGATCTTTATCTCACTTTCTAAGTTATTGATCATCAACACCTAGTCTCTCGGGAACCTACAAGGTTATAACTAAGTATTTCTCACCTCACCCTATGGTCAAGAACATCTCTAAACCTCAAGAGTGCAGAAATCAAAATACTAACTACGGGTACCTAGAAGTCACAATAATGACCCTTTCTAAGTTCGGTTTGCTCCTAAGGTTTCAAGATTAAGTCCTAAACCAATTATGAGTCATTCCTACACATATAAACTAATTTAAAACCATGATTATTGAATCTAAACCTTGCTGGACAGAATCCAGAAAAATAAATCTTTAAAGGGATCTAGAACTCTCAAATTAATTCTTTTCTAGTTCTAACTTATCCTATCTTTCACATATGAGTCTTAACATAATTATTACCCAAACATAAGCATATTAACATCATTAACACAGCTCATACAGTGGCCAAACATAGCAAGGCAGACCCGAAACAACAACTCCATTTAAAGGCATTGAATCATAGTTTCTAAAGCACATAAAATACTAGTTTCTCTTGGAACCTTATTAAAACCTTCAAAACTCTTTTATGAACACTTTTATCATCTAAACTCATGAAAATACTTAATAGGGCAGTGGCTATATTATTTTCATCTCAAGAGGTCCTAAATTCATACCACTTAGTTCTACACATTCCTTATACTCATATAAGTTTAGAAAAAGTATAAAACATAGTTTTCAATACTTGAAAACATTAAGGCCTCATAGGGCGAAATATGGACCATAGGAAATAAATGTTTTAGACCTTTGTTTGAGATATCATTGGGCAAGTCTTTGAGCTCTAGAATCATTAAAGTGATGACATAAAAATAAACATGCTCATGCACTTATTTTAGTTATTGCTAGAAAGTAAAGTGAGAGCATAAAATAAATATGTGGTGCAATATATTATTATCTTTGATATTTAAGTGAGGACTTGAAATATAAATATGATAATGCAAAGCTTGAAACATAAACATGATAATGCAAGTTCATTCATTATCTTGGGATTTAGTGATAGCAAAGAAATAAACATGATATGCATAGCTTAAAGTAAACATGATGCAAGTTTCATTTTTATGTTTAACTAGAGCTCATTTAAGACTTTAACAAGATAATAACCCTATACAATATCTCAAGGATCACAACACAAGAATCGAAAATCATATAAAGAGAAAGGAAGTGAAACTACATCAAGTTCTTTATTAAGTACCCAAACCCTATCTAGAGACAAATCTCTAGAGCGTGCCGGCCAACTTTAAAAGGTTGACAAAGGGTAGGCTTGGGCTTTAGAAATCCTTAGATTAATTTTCTTAAGTTGGAAAACCATGTAGCTAGATAACATATAGATGAAGTTGTAAGAAAAGGAAAACTCAAGCTTTAGAGGTTTCTTTGAGATGAACACAATGTCATCATCTAGAAACTCTCATCATCAAGCTATCATGCTCAAATCAAGGCCTCATGGCCGAGAAAATGAAAAAGGAAAGGAAAAGACAAAGGAAAGTTCAAAAAGAATCCAAGAGAAAACTAGAGAAAAACACTTTCTTGAGCAAAATAAAGTTTGAAAACAAATCCCTACCTTTTGATGAAGATAAAAGCTTGAACTTGAAGATGGAAATGAGATGAGCAACACCTCCTAGGATGGTGATGATGATTCGACCTTGATGAGAGAAAAAGAAAGAAAATGTGTTTCAAGTGGAGTTGTGTTTGAGGTGTGGTGTTTGAGAGGTTTGATGATGGTTCAAGGTTTTGGGGTGGTGTTTGATGGTTGAGAGGTGATGATGAGATGAAGAGATGAAGAAGATAAAGATGAAAAGAAAGGAAGAACACTCTTGGAACTTTGAGAAAAAGGAAAGACTAGCAAGACAACTCTAAAACTCTAAACTTTGCAAATGCTTCCAAAGTGTAACAAGGCTAACACAAGCATCCTATTTATAGAAAAACAAAACCATGGAGCTCACATTGGGAGGGGTGTGGCCGTGTGGTTTGGAGGGAAAGGAAGAGAAAAATATCTCTTACACAGGTCATTCAAGCATGGTTGAAGTATGGAAGCTATGCTACAAAGTATGGCTTGATGTGAGTTAATTTCCTATCACATTTTTATGAATTTAGGCTTCTAGAAATAATGCATGGCTGGAACTTTTCCAGCCACAATTAAATGGGAGAAATGGGTTGTTTTAATTATTTATTCATGTGGAAATTCAAAGCTTGATTGAAAGTTATGACAAGGTATAGTGTATGTGACTTGAGGTATGGCCTTGGAGTGTTGAAAAATTGAACATGTGATGCATAATGGAGGGAGTGAGGGCTTGAAGCCAGCTTGGGGCAGCAGAATGGGAGGATGATTTGACCATTTAATTGTGTGTTAATGGTAGGTTTAGATGTGTATTAGCTTGGGTACAAGGTTAGGAATGATTAAGCTTAAGTTTAGGTAACTAAGAATGTGATTTAGGGTGTTTATGACAAGTTTAGGAGTGCTCATACAACATTAAAGAATTTAAAACTCATTTATGAATAAACAATGTGTAACACAATTCCATGATTTAAGGAATTGGAAAGAGAAACATTATTCAAGATTCTATGACTAGGTGTCATAAAATTAAAATATGATTTTAGGTTGTAATTAAGTACTTTTTGGTTTTAATCAACTTTAATAAATTATTTTGACTCTAGATTAATTAAGGAAATTAATTAACGCCGATTAGAGCCTAATATTGCTTAGGTTTGCTTAATCGTGTGATTAAGCGTAAATGCGAAACTAGGGGCAAAACCGTAATTTTGCACTAATTTTGCCCGGGACTTCAAAAATTAAAACTGAGGTCATAGAATACATAAAAACGCCTTTTAAAACCATCTGGAGAAGTTTCGGGTTCATCCGGCACTTGCAAACGGGTAAAAACACCACCGAGGCGTTTTGGTCATTTTGACCAGCTTCGAAAAAGCGAGATTTTCGATCCGGGAAGGTACATAAGTTTTCTAATCCCCTTCCAACATTGAGTTTGCCCTTCAGTACTGCCGCTTTGGCTTTCCTCGGTGAAAATGACCTCAGGGGCATTTTGGTCATTTTCACTCTAACAGAAAATCGGGGCGTTACACTTACCATTATTTGAATTTATTTGAATTAATGTGAGTATGTTGTTTTGTTCTAATTTTAATATTATATCTGCTTATGTTATATATGCCAATATCAGTCTGTTCCTATATTAAATGGGAACAACTTTAAGGAATGCAAAGAGAACGTAATGATCATTCTTGGCTACTTGGATTTAGACTGTGTACTAAGGATTGAATAGCATATCACTCTGATGCATAAAAGTTCCAATAAAGACTATAAAAAAATTGATTTTGACGAAGGGGTTGTTAAAATTGCACGATTCTTATGACCATGTAGTATAAAGTTCTAGAAACATTCAAGGGTGATATGTTTGAAAAGGTATTCAGTGCTAATAAATTTCCTAAGGATTTTTTACTTTTATTTTTTTATTTAAAAAAAGGGATTGTTAATAGCGATAATCCTGGAACAAGTATGACTTTATTGAATTTTTTTATCGGAGTATATCATAGAGATGTCTCATCATGCTTTAAAATTAAAGGCATTAAAGTTAGAGCTGTTTTATGATGTGCTTATGCATTTAGTTTTATTTTTTATTTTGACACAATTTATTTGGTCTTGGGTCAATTATAACTGCCAAAAGGACAAATGGTCTTTTAATGAGCTCATGCTCATTTTTTTTATTATTGTATGTGCTAGAAGAAGAAATGTGTGAAAGTAAAAAAAAAAATATTAAAAGTGTTCATTGGTAAGTACTTTTAAGGACAAAAGTATGAAAGAAAAAGGATAAAGCTGCAAATAGTTCATATTAGAAGAAACCACAACATGAATAAATAAGGAATTTAGCTGTAACTTCCATTAGACTATTGGACTTATAAAGAATGATTGTGCCAAATATAACTTTTGGCATGTAAAGAAATATATACTTCTTATTTTTGTTGGTTTTAAGGTTAATTTTTGACAGGTTTGGTGGATAAATTATGGTTTTACTATCCAGATAAGTGTGTGTTGAAGAGAAACAAACAATCACAAAGAGATTTGATATCTACAGATCTTCAGACACCTTTGAACTTATATGGCCATTTGTGGATCATTCCATATGATTTTCTGGAATGATCAACAATATTTTTGTTGTTTATAATCGATTTTTAAGTTATAGATACCTTTATCTCATTTGCAAGAAGTTTGAATTACTGAACATGTTTAAGGTATTTAAAGATTATATTGAGGATTAAGGTAAAAACGTTAATGTTATCAAATCTTACCATGATAGTTAGTGCAATGGTAGATATGATAGATTGTATGAACAATGTTCAAAATCATTTGCCAAATCCTTGGAGGAATAAAGTGTCATCTTATAGTATACTATGTTGAATGCTATTTTAGCATGAATGGTGTTGGTTAAAGATGAAAGAACATTAGAAGATATAGTAAGAAGTATGATCAATGATACTATCCTACCAATATCACTATGGGAAGAGCCATTAATAGTTACAGCTAATATCCTTAATAGAGTTCCAATAAAAGTAGTGACCAAAACTCCTTATGAATTATGGACTAGAAAAATTTTCAGTATAAAGAATTTACATATTTGGAGTTGTCTAATTAAGGCAAGGTCTTATAAACCAACTGAATAGAAACTGGACTCAGGAAATGGTCAGTGGCTATTTAGTTTGGATAGTTTATATGGTCTCAGGGTATAAGTTTTATGATCCTACAATTAGATCAATATTTGAGATAGGAATGTTAGTTCGTTGAGGATATTGAGTTTGGGGAGAGAAATAAAGTTAGAAATAATATTGAAATTTTTCCCAATAAAGATCAATAAGGTATTCCTGAAAACAAACTCAATAACCTAAAAAACAAATGCCACTACGGTGATCCACTGGAGAAAAGAGAAGTGTGACTTCTAATCATTTTCATACTTCTCCAAGAATATAGAAAAGACCATAGATTGTTGGAAGATGATCTAATCAACTTCCATCATTCCATAAAAGTACTAATTCTCAGTTATGGATTAATGTTATGAGTGAATAAATTTAGTCCATGAAAGATCATAACATTTGGGAACTCATCCCATTAGCTGAAGGTTTGAATCTCATTGGTTGCAAATAAATATTTAAAATCAATAGAGATTTGAGGGTAATGTAGAGAAATATAAAGCATGTCTTGTTGCAAAAGAGTTCACTTAAAAGGAAGGCATGAATTAAGAAGAGATTTTCTTTTTTATTTTTAGAAAGACTCTCTTAAGACAATAATGATATTTGTAGATTATTTTGATCCAAGTTACATTAGATGGATGTTAAGATTGTGTTTCTCAATGGTGACATTAATGAGACAATTTTTATGGTGTTATCAGAAAACTTTGTATTGAGAGATGCAAAGAATTTGGTTTGCAAATTAAAGTAATCCATCTATAAGCTTAAACAAGTTCCTATCAACGATATTACAAATTTCATCTAGTTGTTATCTCATTTGGTTTTGAGATAGATGAGGTTGATTATTGTATTTGCCAAAGTTTAGTAGGAGTATCTATATTATTTGGTTTTATGTGTTAATGACATACTGCTTGCTAATTATGATTTGGTTTAGATAAGAAATCTACATTAGAACAATTTAAAATAAAAAATCTAGGGGACATCTCTTTTATATTAGGGATTTACATACATTGAGATTGCTCTTGATGTATTCTTGGATCATCATAGAAAAGCTGTGTTAAGAAGGTTGTTAAGAAAATTGGCAAGTAGGATTGTAAATCAGGATACACGCCTATTATTAAGGGAGACATGTTCAGTCTCAATTAATACCCTTAAAGTGTTTTTATGAAATTGAAGAAATATAGAAGATTTGTTATGCTTCCGCAATGAGAATTATAATGCATGCTCAATTTTGTACATATTTGGATACTGTGTACATTGTTGGGATGTTAGGCAGATATTTCGGCAATATGATAATGGATCATTGGATAGCAGCTAAATAGATCTTGTATCATCTTCAACGAACAAAACATCACATGTTCACATGTGGGAAGTCGGATAAGATAAGAGATCACTGGATATTTAGACTCTGACTTTGCTGGATGCAAAGGTAATTATAGATATACTTTAAGTTAATATTATATACTTGTTGGAATAGCAATATTTGAAAGAGTGCTACGTAGACATTCTTGTTTTTCTAGTAAAGTAATTGTGTTTAAAACTTATTTTGAGGCATCCGATCATATAATATGGCTGCAAAATTTTATCATAAGGATACAAATTATCAATGAAATTGAAAGACCACTTAAGTTATTTTTGACAAAATTTTATAGCCATATATATATATATATATTAAGAGAAGTACAAAGTGACAAAAGTGTTTATAGTGCATATCATCATAAACTCCATGGTTGCGAATCCGCTTACTAAAGAACTGACACGCAAGTTTTTTCATGAGCATGTTGCTCATATGGGTGTGATATCATTTTATATGATATGTCAGTAGGAGTGTGCATTTGGATGCTCATATATTTTAGACAAACCTTAAGTTTATGGATATTTTCTATAAAAATAAAATATTTGGTTTTATTTTCAATTCTGACCTATATTGTATATGATCTCACAAGGAATAAGGTTAGACCAGTTGGAAATAGACATGTTAGATCACATTACATGCAATTTCCATGCTACACATCCATACTTGATCTATGTCATTTGGTTGTGTTGATATATGTGACCATGGATAAACTTAGTTACGATACATGTAACGAAAGTTGCCTTGATCCTATATTGACATAATTGATGGATGAGATTGTTAGGAGATGTTTTGATCATGATGGCAAATTTAGAGCTCATATAGTTACAGTTTAATATACAATTGGTGTGTGTGTGTGTATATATATATATATATATATATCCAAGTGGGAGATTGTAAGAATTTGTATGTGGACTTGTATATATAATTGTATGTTGTGTGCTATTATGAAGTTTGGCCCAAATTAAATGTGAGTCTAACTTATCTTTATATTTATATTGAGAATAGGGGACCATGGGACAAATTTGAATGGGTAGCATTAAATGTCTTTTATTTGGTGAGCACACTTAAATGCATTCTTATTTTTTTTATAACTAATTTTTTTATTGAATTAAAATATACTTTTATAAGGATTTGAATCCATCATGTCCCACCAAAAAGAAAAAATATGGATTTGAATTCATGGTAGGGATCTGCATAAAAAAAAAGTTTAATTAATTCGTAAGTGCCTATACTTTTACTAAATTTTCAATTGAGTGTCTACATTTTAAAAGTTTTCAATTGGATCCATATTCTGAAAATAAATGTTTAATTGGGTCCCTGATTCCATCACCCATTACAAAAAATATTAGAATTGACAGAATATTTCAAGAATATTCTTTTTTTATAATTTTACATTAAAAAAAGGAAAACCCTTTCTGCTTCTCCCCTTCCCTTTTCCCTCCCGTTCCCATTCCCGTTCCACACCACCACTATCAACTCCAACATCATCACCATTATCTTCCTCCTTGAGCCACCCATCAAAGTCTCAAACTAAACCTCCCATGGCAAGCCTATACCAGCTCCATCATCCACAGTAGGCCTCTTGTCCACATCCATATTCAACATACCAAGCTTATCACTATACTTTTCAACCCAATTTCATCATCCTCAACCTCCAAACCCATCAATTCAATCTAGCAACACCATCATCCTCTACCATTATCCTCTAGCAACATTAGTACTCATCATCACAACCTATCACAATTCCATCAACCAAAAACCCAAGCCACAAGCCAAAAATCATAAAAACTAGCTATGAATGTCAGAAGCTCTACACCGTCATCGAATTCGCTAGATCATTCCACAGAAGCTTGCACGGCGCAACGTGCCGAAGGAAGAACGAAGGATATTTCTCGAAATTTCTGATTCGATTCAGTACCATTTCATTCGTGGAGCGAAAACTGTTATTGTGCTTTGGTCCTTCACACCGGTGACCTATATCCTGAGAAACAAAACCATGGTAGAGTATCCTCCGAAATTTAGGGTTTCGATGGCTTGGTCAAAGGAATCAGAGGAATTTGAAGCGATGTTCCTTGCTGAACAAGAGGGAATGGAGTTAGGTTTCTGATTTGAACCATTGTTGTTGTTGTTGTCCTAGAAATTTGGATCGAAGAACCGATCAATGTCGTAGATGAGGCTGAGGCCACCACGGCCAGTGTGTGACGACAACGAGATGGGAGGCGATACCCATGTTGCATATAGGAAAGTGCAAAGGCAAAGACAGAAAGGGAGCGCAAATGAGAGAGGAAGTGAGGTCGAAGATCTTGGTGCCAAGCTCTTCGATCTTCTTAGGACGGCGATGGCGGCAAGAACGAAGAGGCTGTTGGCGCGGTGGTAGATAGGGAAAAAATGGAAGAAGAAGAAGAAGAAGAAGTGGGAAGTGGGGAAGCTCGGCAAGATGGGGTGAAGGTGGGGGCTTTGTTCTAATTTTATAATATTTTAATGTGTAATTTTTGTGTAGATTATATTAAAATATTGTATTGATAGATATGTTATTTTTAGCCATAGATTTCAATTCTACATATGTTGAATGATTAGATCAATGAGCTTTTATGATACACCTGACTGTATGAGATGCACCATAACATTTCTGGAACTGTTTTTGTAATGGTCGTTAATAGTAGGGACCTAATTAAATATTTATTTTCAGTATAGGGACCTGATTGCAAACTTTTAAAATGTAGGGACCCAATTAAAAATTTAGTGATACTATAATTAACCCTAAAAAAAATCACGATAGGGATAGAAAAAGTAGGAGGTGTAATTGATAATCATCAATTCAATTGTTCATAATTTTTAATTACATTTGTTTATTTTTATACTTAAATTTAATTTAATTAAACTACTAAAATTTTAAAATAAATATCATCATTTTCTGATAGTAAAAACTCTACAGAGTAACGTTTTCAGAAAACAATTATGTGGTATAAATAAAATAAGCCGGGAAGTACAGTTAACTTTATCAATTTTTACTAAACACAAAAATATTTCAGAAAGAAGTTTTATGAGAAGAAAAAATTGTTTTGGGAAAAAAATCCATATTTTCGAAGCATGTACCAATTCGATTTGTTTTTTGTTTGTATTGGTACTGAGTCGATTAAATAGCTGATTATCTTATCTAATCACAAGTTATATATGATTAAACTAAAATATCTGGGCATAAAAAAAATGTACTGTCTAAGGTTAAAAAGAATATTATATAAACCAAGGGAAAAACCGTTTGAATTTTCAAAATAATATATATATTTTTTCTATAAAGAATAGATATTATTTTATTGAAGATAAAACCAGGTCAAGCGAATTGGAAATTCATCAAGTCATTTGGATTAACCAAATTAATACTTCCTCTATTCACAAATAAGCTAAAATAACTGTTCATTTTAAAAATAAGGCAATATTAATTAATTTATTCCAACTATACCCTTATTAAATGGAGGAGAGAGCATACAAAAAAAAATGGAGGAGAGAGAAGTGAAAGATAAAAAGTAATTAAGAAAGAGAGAGAAAAATAGTTAGGGCAATTCAGTAAAATATATTTAAATTATTGTAACATGAAGATTATGTTAATTATTTTCTTAACACTTGTACACATTTATATGTGGATACTTATTTGTGAACTGAGGGAGTAACAAGATTAGCTTAAAATCAAGGTTATGAAAATTGGACTGGACAAGACAGAGGTTCAGAGGTTTAAAGGTTCAACCGGTTTAAACGGGAGTTCAACCTGAATATAATAAATATATTTTTATACAAATATATATAATATGATTAGTTGCTTATATCAAAATTAAATAAATGGTGGGGATAAAAATATAAACTTAAATTAAATTATTTGAAAATAATAAAAATAATATTATAAATTTACATCTAACTTAATATTCTTTAATTTTACACACAATTTAATATCAATAACAGTATAATAATTGTTATTGATATAATAATGAGCACTTGTTGAAAACTGAAAAAATGAAGTATGTAAAACCATTTGGGTGCTTCATATTAAAAAAAATCCAAAATAAAAAAGAAGATATTTTGAAGACAACGATTAACAAGTCTTTTAAGTATTGATAGATTTATATATACAATATAAATATAATAAAAGTAAGAACACCACAAATAATTTCACAAATATAAACCCAAAATAATCCCTCATTTGCACTAAAAAGATCCCCTCTCAAAGCTCGCTTGTCGTCATGTAAGATGCAGCCTGCAGGATTAAGTCCCACATCGCTTGTGCCACTCAACATTATGCCTACCCTTGTCTTTGAAGGGAGGGGGCTACACGCCAAGCTTTAGTGCTGGGAGTAAGTGTATACATCATTCTGTGGCCTATAATGTGGCCCATTTTCTTGAGACAGTAATTTTTTTTTTTTGGTGTAAGCCGGCTCGATTTGCCGGATTTCACAGCTTTTGACCGGTTTATCTGGTTTTTGACCAGTTTTAAAATTTTCGATTCTGGTTAGGTAACCAAATCGGAGCACTAGTTCTTGGTTGCTACTCAATCATACTATTATTAACACGTTGGATTTCTGAATGATAGTTTAAATAAAAACTCTTCTCTCATGATTTCTTTAAATTATAATTTTAAAATTTTAAACGAAAATCAACCATACAATACATTAAAATAGTCAGTGTGTCCCTAACATGTGGCATGTCGTTCGTGAAATTGGCATCTATCCTAATCATATTTATCATGAGTATTAGGATGTATAATAAGTTATTTATTGTAATTATTTTCTCTTGACTACATTTATAATTTCTGTTAGAGGTAATGCTCATTTTAGCCCCTCACTTTTTAATTATGGGTCATTTTAGTTTCTAACTTTTAAAATGAGTCAAATTAGTCCATGACATTGTAAAATGTGAGTCATTTTAGTCCCTCAATTTATTTTTACTTGATATTCTATCAATTAAATGATGATAGGTAACCTTCAGTGATACCTTGATATAATATATGTCATCTAAAGTAAAATAAAATTTAAAATGACTCATTGATGTTTAAAATTATATAAAATCAATCATTTAAATATTCGTTTTAAATAATAGAATGACTTATTTTGTGTAATTTTAGATACTAAAATAAGTTATTTTAAACTTTATTCTACACTGCCAAGAAAAAGGATTTTTGCAGTGTTTATTTTTACCTTTTGCGGCGGTTCTAACCGTTGCTAAAGTCATCCTGCGGTGGTTCCCAAACTGCTGCCAACCCCTATTGTAGTGGTCCAAGCCAACCCCTACAAACCATGTTCCTTTCGTGGCGGTTTAAAATTGCCACAAAACGCCAACCGTTGCCAAAAATTAAAAAAAAAAAAATGCTTAAACATTGTGGTGGTTAGAACTGTTGTAAAAGGCTTCCTTTATTATTATAATGGCGGTTAAGAACCGCTACAAATAAATAAGCCATTAATCACATGAATAATTTAACGGCAGAAAAAATGAATATATATGCCTTCATAATTGTGACGGTTTATTGCTAAAATAACATTTCTTCCCCTTCTGTATTCTTTCTCATAAACTTGGTTACAATAGCTATCTTTCTATTACAAATACTTTCAAACATCCACAAAATTCAAGCATAAACAAATTTTGGTGGAGGACTCTCTTTGGTTATATGATTGAAATGCTTATATTCTTCTACAAAAAATATTACACAAAGCCACCCGAATATAATTGCAAAACAAAGTGAAGCACTAAAGCCTATCAACTTACATCGTTGAATACCTTATGACATGTAGTATGTACTATTAGATAGGAAACCCAATCCAGAACAAATTCCTTAAATATGTAAAAGCATATTTAGGTTTGTTAATTTTGTTCCTAGAGGGTTTTTTGTTTCTGAGAGGAAAAAAACTGCTAAGATAGAGTTTGAACATGCATAATAAACTAATCCACCTAGTAACACTTAGAGAAACCATATAGTGAAAACATACAGCTTATAATAGAACAAGATAATCCTTCTAATTAGTTAATGGGCATAGAGAAATGAAATATAGAATAATTTAAGGAGAATAAATAGAAGTGCCCAAGTTATAGGCGAGCAATGAGAGGTTTTTGTACTGTGGGGCCAAAATAATGAATTAATCCAAAAATCAAATTATGTATGTGGACAACTGATGCCACCGATGTAACATGATCAAATCAATTTCAAGTATACAATATTCAAAGGCGAAATATGCCCGAGTATGTTGGCCAAGAGCCATCAAAACTTGATAGCAAACCTATCAAGCAAATGAGACCATATATTAGAAGAAACCAAAATCTCAAAATTCCATGTGGTTTTAGCACTAAGTTTTGGAAGTTTCATTTCCTTTGCCAAGTCAACGAATGCAACAATCTGAAAGACAATGCTCAAAGTTAGACAATCTGATTCATTGTGTAAGAAAAAATAGATACTACTCATGAAGACAAGAACAAATTATTACATTTTGTTGGGGTCAAGGGAAAAATGTTAACCCATTTAACCAAACTTGATATAGGAAAAAATTATAGTAGACACCTCAAACCTTGGTTGGTTGAGTCTCAAATAGAAGACCACACAAGGCATCGATAAGTATGTAGAAACAATTCTTATTTCTAAGATAAACACAAGTCCATTAAAATCTTTATGAATAGAGGGAGGGGAAGAGAATAAGAGAAAAAAGAAAAGAAAAAGAAGGGGAGAGAGGAAAAAAGAAAAAAAGGGAAGGGGGGCTACAAAAATAGGGAAGCACCCATTATGAAACTCAATGAATACCACAAAAAAATGTCGTGTAAGCACCACACACATGTGACTAAGTTAAGAAAATGTAAAGAGAATAAATGAAGTTAAAAAAAAAATCAAGACTGTAAATGAAATATGCTACTTCATATAAAAAGAGAAGAAAGATAGAAATCAGTTATTAGCGCCCTAATTCAACCCATCTTTAACAAAAAGCCTTTTGGAATTAGAAATAGCATGCATGTTATGGGCTTACATAAATATTTCTATATAGCCTTTACTTGCTCATGATTTTCTCCTCACTAAACCATGATCTTTTTCCAAGTCCTTCCTCTCGTCTCATTTCAAGTACCAATTAGTGCCCTGTACCACATAACCATTTGAACAAAAGCTACCAGATTTGCTTTTGCTAATAGAATTCCCTTTCCAAGATGAAGGGCAACATCTTTACTCAAAATAGTCTCTATTCACACAGTGAAAGTACCATAAAACAATTAATTTTCAATAAACACGAAATCTATCTCTATGGCAAACCTTTTGCTATGACGAATCCATTATAAATGCATTTGCTAGTAAACTCACACATGACCCCAATCTTTAACAAAACCATCAATCTTTTAAGCAAATCACCATGATGTTATAAAAAAACTAAAGGGAACTTGGAATATAACTAGGGAAAATAACACCTAACATCAATCTAGCAACTTGGTTGCAACAATGCATCAACTACAACTCACTCCATGGCTATCCAAACAATTTCAAGCTTAATTAATAAAATAACTTATCTACACAAACATGCAATGCAGCAAAATCTACCATCACATATCAATTCAACCATCTAAAAGACATATAACTTCTACAAACTCCTCTAGACAAGTCAATCCAAATTCTCACAAACTATAACATGAAACGAAAGATTAACCAGCTCTAACACTCCCATATAGTTACTAAAATTAGAAGAAAAATTTAAATTCACCTTGAAGCACCTAGTTTGCTTGGAATCCTGGGACTACTCCAACTCCAACACCTTGCTTGACTTGTGGTAAGTTGCCCTAAACGAGTCATCGCTATTGTTATTTGCTCATTCTTGGTAGTATTAGGAAATCATAATAAGGGATTTTGGTTTCTACATATTCAGAAAATAAGAGAGAAACAGAAAAGGGGAAAAAATTTCCAAAACAGCGAAAACATGAACCTGCAAGCAAGCGGCAACCTTGGAGTAGCTTGCTTTGAAGCATAGCGCAAGAGAAAGCGGGCGGCCTTGGAGCCTCACGTGAGGGAAAGCAGTGACCTTGGAGACTGGCATGATAGAAAGCAACGACCTCGAACCGGGAGGCGACCTCAGAGCTGGAGTTGATCTTGGAGCGGTTGGCCTTGGAGCGTTGAGTGTGACAAACTGGCGACCTCAGAGCCTCACACAAGAGAAAGCAGTGACCTCGGAGTGGGCGGCGACCTCGGAGCTGGTGGCGACCTCGGAATAGGAGATGACCTTGGAGTGTCTTGCGTGCCAGAAACCAGAGACCTTGGAGTGTCTCACGTGAAAAGGTAGCAACCTTAGAGGTGGCGCTGACCTCAGAGGGGTGACAATCTCGGATCGAGTGGCCTTGGAGCGTCATGTGAGGCAAAGCTGCAACCTTGGAGCCTTTGGGGGAGGGCAAACACTGAACTGTCACGACCCACCTACGGAGTGTGACCGACACGTGAGGATTTGGGTCCCCACGGAAGCCTCTGGTAACGTAACTGACCAATATAAATAATCCAAATTTATTTAAAATATCTCAAGTTCAACTAAAACTTCAATAATATGAAATTGTTCTCAAAACATAAATTCTGAACATAAATTTGCATAAAATCCATATTCTAGGCCAAAGACAAACATAACAAAACAATTAACAGAAATTCTGAAAATATATCATGCATGTCCAGGGATCCTGCCTACACAATTTATTGGAGCACTACTAGACTGACATAATTGACAATAAGCTCCACTCCAAAGCGAAGCTCACCAAGGAAGCTGTAGCACAACTACTGAGGATCCTGTGGTACAACTGAAACTGTAGCTGTATCTGTAGGGAAAGGAAAAGAGAGGGGTGAGTTCATCAAAACTCAGTGAGCGAGCCTCCACTCACAACCCACATGGGACAATAACAAGATACATAACATATACATGCAACTGATGTGAAATATATTACATATATAATTACATATAAATTAACTGAATCTATGGCAATAACTAGTAGAGAAACATGAATTATTCTGTACATAATTATCTGAGATGAATAGCTAAATCTGAGCCAATAGCTAATCTGATGGGCACCTAACTAGGTCCCATAAATGGACACCTCACTAGGTTCCTTATTGTGGGTGAGCTAGTCCTCTAGCGGACCACTTGGTACCAAGGTTAACGATCAATCCTGCAGCCGTTAACTCGCTGATCTGTTTCTTACTAATTAATATAAAATAATTTGTTCATAAACCAAATAAATATAAAAGCTCTGAATTCATATAATTCTAACAATTTGACTGTAGCATAACTAAGATTCTAAAATCATGCCCAAGGGATCACCAGCTTGTAGACATAGTAATTTCAGTAATCAATAGAATATGTATCTGACAATTGTTATGAATTATACTTTATTCAACACTTTCAATAAATCATATCTAATATTCTAAAATCTTCATAGGAAATATATAGTCTGAAAATATGATAATCAATATTTCTCCTGTAAACATTAAATTGAGGTCTCACAATTTTATAAAATAGGAAAAAGATATTCTATAACACGCAAGGTATCAATTATGGTCCCATGAGTTTTTCTAAAATGATTAATTTTCATGATAACTGTAAAAGTAATAATATTTCTAAAACAGACATAATTATAACAATATATTCTCTTGACATAAATCATTCTAAAATTTCACAAATAATTTATATAGTATGGAAAAATATTAGTAATGACCAAAAGTATGATTATGAGTTTAAACCCACTCACCGTTGGTAGTCGTGAGTGTGCTTCTACTAATAACTTTACTCTGAAGTATTGAAATTGTACAAATAACTAATCTCACAGATTAAAAGAAAGGAGCATCACAACGTCCCAAGAGAGGATTAGCTAGGCTCACTGAAGCTCGGCCATGAAGATCATGAGCTTGACAAGAAATGAGTTCGGCCAAGAAGAAGTTTGGTTTAGAAGAGGTTTGACTTAGAGGAGGTGGAAGCAAAACTTAGCAAAATGAAACTAAACATTTGTTACACATACACACTCCTACACTCATATATTTATACACAAATATAATAATCATGAATAATATTAGTGCTATTTGTCTACACTTAATAATAATAATAAATATTATTAATGCTAACTACACTTAGTAATAATAATTATAATGCTAGCTACCCTTAGTAATTATAATGTTAAATAATAATAATGCTAGGTACACTTAATAATAATAATGATAATGCTAGCTACACTTAGTAATAATAATGTTAAATAATAATAATGCTAGGTACACTTAATAATAATAATGCTAATGCTAACTACACTTAGTAATATTAATTATTATTAATATTAGTGGCATATATCTAGACTTAATAATATTAATGCTAACCACACTTAGTAATTATAATGTTAAATAATATTAGTGTTAGGTGCACTTGATAATAATAATAAATAATAATAATAATAATAATTCATAATAATTATAATTTCTTTATTTGGGATATCACATGAACTTGGTTCGAAGAGTGAGCAACACAAAAGAGTGATTATGGCTGACACGGGAAAGCAATGGAAAAGTAGGAAAGCTTTGCGCCAAAATTTCGCTAGCAAGCTGCGGCAGTTGGAGGAACTGCAGGGAAATGTTGCTTTTAATGGTCATTGACGACCATCTTTCAAAACCGCCGTGGATGGACTGCCGCAAGTTCCCTTATTTGTAGTAGTGCTACTTCAGATGATATATGATATGATAAAATATCACTTAATATTATATATCATTATTTAATTAATAAAATGTTAAACAAAAGTGAAATAAAGGACTAAATTGATTTAAATTTTGTAATATTGGGGACTAATTTGACTTGTTTTAAAAGTCAGATATTAAAATGACTCACGAGTAAAAAGTTAGGGAATAATGTTATGATTGTTAATGAACTACATGTGTGTATAAGCTGAGACTCATCATCGTTCATGCAAAAGAATTCATTCGTTCTTTCGCGGGGAACGTTCTAGTCTTGATATGGAATCTATCTTCATTTGTTTTCTTTAGTGAAGTTTTCACGGTGGATGTTTGAATTTATTTGATTTTAAGAAGCTTCTTTCTCATTTTCTATTAATAATTTAAGAAAACATTCATTAAACAAATAAAAAATAAAAAATGTTTTGAAGGGATTTTGTTTCGATACCTATAGGTATCAATATCCTTTGTGCAATTAATGATTGTAATTTGATAGATTTAGAAAAATTTGAGTTAGTGAGACATGTGAATAATTTTTAGTCACAAATAATTAAGAGATATTAATATTATTGAATTTTCTAGGGGTAGAAATTTTTCTATTTAACATGAGAATGGATTCTTGCATAATTTTGAAAAATGATGATAATTTATTGTATAAACAATGAAACTTGTGCTTTTCCTTTAAATAATATTTCTTTTTATCAATTAACAAATGAAAGAGAAATCATTGCCCTTTTCATTTTTTATTAGTAAAGTATGACTTTGACCCTTGAAATTGTAAATGTATTTCATTTTAATTTTTGAAATTTCAAAATTAACTTTTTAATCTCTGAAATTACATTATGTAAGTTATTTTAGTCTTTAATCAAACAACGATCAATTAGTTGTTACATTTTACTGATTTAGCATATTAAGTGACATGTGTCACTTAACGTGTCATGTCAACAAAATATAATGGCTAACAGATAAATATTTAATCAGGGACTAAAATAGTTTATAAAATACAATTTTAGAGGAGTTAATTTCAAAATTTTAAAAATTAAAGTGAAACATGCTTATAATTTTTACTGCTTTTTCTTTAGCAATCATTCATGAATTCATATTGCTACTATAGGAATAAAATCGCGAACTCATAATGCTGATGCGAGAAACGTAATTATACAGTAGTACCAGTTAAAAAAATACAGATAATTTGTAAAAGAATAAAGAGTTTTTTTTTTTAGGTTAGGAAAAGAATAGAGAGTTTAGTTTTTATATAACAACATGGTACAAATATTTAATTATATATTAATAAAAGTAGTTGAGTTTCACATTTGTAACTTAAAAATTAAAGCAAATGAAAGAATTTAATTGGATAGTAATATAAAAAATTTATATCATCGATATGTCAAAATTAAAATCAAGAATAAAGAATTTAATTTTTATACACTGACATTGTAAAATTTTTTAAAATTATCCTTCAATCACACACACACACACACACACACATATATATATATATAATTTATGATATTAATAGTCACACATTATTTATTTATAGCTTTTAAAAGAACTATAATCAAAGTTAAATCTTTTTATTAATATTAGAATGTATATTTAGACAATAATGTATGGAAAATTTATATAGTGTTTTCCTTAAGAAAATAATCACATTTTGAGTTCATTCACAATTTAAAATATAGGACAAGTTAGCACCATCTTACTATTTTAATTAACTTATTTATCTTATTTATATTTTGTTAAGGAATTAATTAAAACTATATTTTATATATCTTAAATTTTTTAAAAAATATTGATGATGGGCTAATTTTTTTAAAATTTTAATTCTTCATAACCGTAATATATATTTTTATTTGCGAGATATCATAATTTATCCGATCTTATTTCCCTTGAGGACTCCGTTGGAAATTTACTCTAATAATAAAATAATAAGAATAATAAAAAAATCCTCGTGAACGGCGAGGAGACTTGTCATAAATGATATGAGCCATTTCATTGCCTTCCTCGATATTTAATATCCATGGCAGGATACCGTTGTCTAATCAAAATAAATCATTATCTTATCTAGCACAATCCCTACCCCACTGTTCCCACTCTCTTCCCCACATAAGTTGAAAAAGAGCAGCGCCAAATGTTAGGAAATGTCTCCTATAAAATATTCAGAAAATAAATCTCCTGTAAAATGCACGAACAGCAACATAAGCGGTTATATTCAATATTTTGATAAATAGAAGAGTGTTAATCCACATTTTATCTAAACCCTCATTTTAGTATGGAATTTTATAAGCATGAGTTATTTTATTCTATGACTTTTAAAACAAGTAATTTTGATCTTTAACTTTACAAACACGAGTCAAACAGGTCCTTGGTTTTACAACAATGAATCACATTAATTTCTCAATTCAAGTCCTTAACATTTTGTCAACTAAATGAACGTTAAGTGATATCCGAGCATGTCATATGCCACCTGAAGTCACATTAAGATTAATTGTTAGTTGTTATTCTTTTATTTCAGAAATTAATTTGCTCTTAGAATAGAAAAAAAATGAAAAATATATGTAATACTTTTTTATATGAAATTGAAAAACTTAAGTCTTGTGCACATGGATAGATCCGGAAAAAGTATAAAAGAGGGGCCGAAAAATTATACTAACGAATAAATATTATAATATGTTTAATATTGTAAAAATTATTTAAAAATTAATTTGAGCTTATTAGTCATAATTTTAAAAATTTGACAGACGTAGTAATGATGAGGATGTCCCAATGAATGTGTAAAAAAAAGTAAATAGTAACCTTGTGGGCCCTATGGACCTATTGGAATAGCTGAAACCCCATAATTGGAACCCGGAGATACCCAAAATTGAGAAATTATAATATTAAGGTTAGAAATGGATAAAAAAAAAGATTTTAAACATAGAATTAATTTTCAGGCAATGTTTGATTTCCCGGACATGGTGTTTTACCCATTCAGTAAAATTTCGGTGTGCAATTTTTAACATCGTAAAAGTTACTTGGTGGCCAAATAACTTTTATCAATCACATTTTGCCAAGTGGATGGTAAGGATTGAAACTTAAAAAGCAAGTTTTAATCATGGGCTTTCATTTATCATTATTTTTACTTCATCCATTCGGTAGAATCTTGGTGTGCGATTATAGCATCGAAAAAGCTACTTACTCCATAAATTAAACTGAGCCACTTATCTTGAGCTAAGTGAATAGCCAAGATTCATTCTTTGGCTTCCAAACCAAATCCTAGTCATCCATCTTATTATTTATTTTCAAAAAGAAAGAAATACACTTTGACTATGTAAATGCCTAAACCTAACCTAGATAAATACTAAACCAAACCAACCTTATCACTCTATCATCTTCATTTTCGCCCAAGAGATGGAAAATACAGCCTCTCCATTGTTCTTCCTCTCAAACTTTCATTAACAAGCTTCAAGCTTCAAAAACCCTAGCCCAAATCAAGCTTCCTTCATAAAACTTATTCTACTCATCACTACCTACAAAACTGCCAATTGGAATTTCAATTCCTCACTTTTTATCACTTTGATATTTCATTCTTCACTATTTAAGGGAGGGATTAGGTGCTGTTTGGAAAGCTTTGGAGTGAAGGAAACTATTATTGGATCATCCTTTGGAGCCAAGATCTTTAAAGCCGCCAAAGTAGGGATTTTGAACCTCTTTTGCTTCAAATTCATTTTTTTTATTTTAACCACTGATTTAATTTGATATTTTTAGTTTTAATGGTTGGTAACATATGGATATTGATGTATTAATTTTGGTGGAGTGTTTGGATGGTGTTAGAGAACTCTTTTTCTCAAAATATATTTTGAGCTATGTTGCTGTGAATCTCAGTTTTAGGCAAAAAGGTTATGATTCATGATTTTTTTGAAGTATTTGGAGATGGATTCTTACTATAAAAATTTTATATGTTAAAGGAAACATGCTAAGGTATTTTCAATATTTTTTTGCATCTTGAAAATAGATTTTACTATATTAAAAAAATATAAAAGTGAGATTGTTAATGAGTTGTCTAGACAGTTAATTCTAAAGCTCTGAGCTTGTCTAATTTTGTTACCCTAGGAAATGATCGATTTTTTCTTTGAAAATTTTATAAGGTGTTGAGACATCTTGAAGTCCAATCTTGAATTTTTGTATGATTTGATATGATTATTTGATAGGATAATAAATTTGGTAACTATGACTGTTAGCTGTAAATAGGGATTTCTGACCTCTGAATTTGTCTAATTTTTTCAGCATAATAGAGAACTCTTTTTCATCTAAAATTTTTTGGAACCTTGTGGACACATTAAAGTGTCATAGGTAATTTTTATAGCCTCTGAATTGGTTTTTCTATGTTCAAGTTAATTGGTGCTACAAGGTTGTCAAATATGCGCATATGCTGTATTTATGCTAAGACCTTACATTGGTGACATAATGACATTTGGTTCTAGTATGATGTATATGAATACATGCTGATGACTTTAAGGATTGGTTTGGGGCAGGATTGGAATCATATTGTGGATGAATGTGTATATATGCTTTATGCATTCGTTTGAAAAGAAAAGTGAATAATGCATATATGTGGCAGAAGAGAATATATGAACTTCAATCGTGCATGTTCTGACATATAGAGAAAACAAAAACAAGACTTAAGAAGGAAAGGCAAAAAGAGGAAATGTGTGTGATTTGGAAAAGGAAAAAAAATGAAGTCCATTGATCACGTACAGGAATGAGCTCAGTCGTGATAAGCAATCTATTTCCCTTGTATGGCGTAATCCATTATAAATACCAATTGATATAAACTAAGTCTTTCTTATATTGATAAAAATAGAAAAATGCATTGAATTAATTTCTAGGGCCACGAGAAGATTCACAGAAAAGTCCCCTTTAGTATGAGTCGATAGACGTATAGGATAGAAATAGAATTGTGTGTGATTTGGAAAAGGAAAAAAATGAAGTCCGTTGATCACGTATAGGAATGAGCTCAGTTGTGATAAGCAGTCTATTTCCCTTATATGGCGTAATCCATTATAAATACCAATTGACATAAACTAAGTCTTTCTTATATCGATAAAAAGAGAAAAATGCATTGAATTAATTTCTAGGGCCACGAGAAGATCCACAGAAAAGTTCCCATTAGTATGTAAGGGGCATGGAAAAGACTACCACATTTATCATATGCATATGCATATTTTATTAAATTATTTATCTAAAATGAATTACTATGATCTTCAATATTATGAAACATGTGTTCAAAGTGATTGATTGTTAAAAGCTACCCACTTCGAAAGGATGATTTTAGAACTTTAAACTGAATATTTAATATGCATTGCGTGATCACATTTTCTTGATAAACCAAAGTGGCTGGAGCGATGACAATGGTATTATGATTGTGTATTTAGGGAGTTGCCCTATTGAGAATTGCATAATTCTCACCCCTATGAGTTTGTATTCTCGTGTCGTCTCTAGGTTGATCCAAAGGACAGTGAGACCGCTACAGGAACGAATAAATAGGAATTACAGTAGCTTAGTAGTGGAGACTTGTATCTGCTATACTTAGTTTTATATATATATATATATTGAGAGAACCTTGAGGAATGGACTGACTATGCTTCCAAAGTGTAGCTAAGTCATGCCTTGAATCTTATCTATATGATAGGATATAAGGTTTAGATATGCTTGATAGTCTAGTGGTGTTGTAGTGGGTTGCTATCACACTTAGCATAGTGTTGAGCCTGATCAACTCAATATCTTTGTTTGGTGTGTTCAGGAACTAATGGTAGACCGTAGATGTATAAGGAACAGGAAGGCTGAATCAGACGACATAATGAATACTCTCCATGAGATGGTTGCCGACATGAGAGCACAAGCCACAATGGCCAACTGGATGATGGAAAAATTAAATCGAAATGCAAAGAAGTTGGAGTTCACTCAAGCAAGGATCCATGAGTATAGCATAATACACGACAAAAGTTTAATGAGCTATGTAAATCTTCTACTATCTATCAACAGAGTCCGGATGAAGCTTGGAAGTGCATGAAGTATGAAGGAGGGCTACGGGAGGACATTGAAGCAGTCATGAGTTTCTTAGAAATCAAAGACTTTGCTGCTCTGGTGAACGAGTGTCGGCTTGCAGAGGAATCTAATAGGAAGCTAGTAATTGTCAAATTTGCTAGGGACGATTCTAAGAATAGACTAATACCAAAAGACCAAGACTACGAGGATTACCCGCCTTTGAAGAAAAGGTTTCAACCAAGTCCACATAAGGATAAACGACAATGGCAATCGAGGCCATGCCCAAAATGTGGAAGAGATCACAGGAATAAATCTTGTCGGGCTGGAAAAAATGTGTGCTATCACTGTGAAGAACCAAGACACAAGATTCGAGAGTGTCCAAATAAGTATTAAAAACCAACTATAAAGCCACAACATTAGAGCAGGGTCTTCACCATAAGTGCTGAAGAGACGTCATTGCCCAAAGATTCGATCTAAGGTAGGAACGTTTAGGATTTGATTGAAATGTTGTGAATTCCTTGTTTGATTTATGAAATTGTTTTTTGAAATTGTTTTCAAATTAATTTTGAGGGTAAAATTCTTTTTAAGGTGGATAGTAATGTAACACTCTAAAAATTATTTAAAAATTAATTTGAGCTTTATTAGTCATAATTTCAAAAATCTGATAGACATCGTAATGATGAGGATGGCCCAACAGATGTGTAAAGAAAAAGAAAATAGTAACATTGTGGGCCCCATGGGCCTATCGGGACAGCCAAAACCCTAGAATTATGGCTTTAGAGATACCCAAAACTAAGAAATTATGAGATCAAGGTTAGAAATAGGTAGGAATAAAGATTTTAGACCTAGAATTAATTTTCAAGTAATGTTTGATCTCTCAGGTACGATGTTTTACCCATTCGGTAGAATTTCGAAGTGCAATTTTTAACACCGTAAAAGTTACTTGATGGCCAAATAACATCTACGAATCATATATAGCCAAGTGGATGGGAAGGATAGAAACTTGAAAAGCAAGTTTTAATCATGGCCTTTCATTTATTATTATTTTACCCTCATCTATTCGGCAAAATTTTGGTATGTGCTTTTAACACCGAAAAAGCTTATTACTCCCCAAGTTAAAGTGAGCCATTTATCTTGAGCTAAGTGGATGGCCAAGATTCATTCTTTGGCTTCCAAACCAAATCCTAGCCATCCATCTCATTATTTATTTTCAAAAAGAAAGAAATACACTTTGACTACATAAATGTCTAAACCTAACCTAGATAAATACTAAACCAAACCAACCTTATCACTCCATCATCTTCATTTTCTGCCAAGAGGCAGAAAATATAGCCCTTCCATTATTCTTCCTCTCAAACCTTCATTAACAAGCTTCAAGCTTGAAAAACCCTAGCCCAAATAAGGCTTCCTTCATAAAGCTTGTTCTACTAATCACTACCTACAAAATTAACCAATTGAAATTTCAATTCCTCACCATTTATCACTTTGATATTTCATTCTTCACTGTTAAAGAAGGGATTAGATGCTGTTTGGAAAGCTTTGAAGTGAAGGAAATCATTATTGGATCATCCTTTGGATCCAAAATTCTTAAAGCCACCAAAGTAGGGATTTTGAACCCCTTTTGCTTCAAATTCATTTTTCTGTTTTAACCACTAATTTAATTTGATCTTTTTGATTGTATTGGTTGATAATATATGGATATTGATATATCAATTTTAGTGTAGTGTTTGGATAGTGTTAGAAAACTCTTTTTTCTCAAAATGTGTTTTGAGCTATGTTGTTGTGAATCCTGATTTTAGGTAGATAGGTTATGATTCATGTTTTTTATGAAGTATTTGTAGATAGATTCTTGCTAAGGAAATTTTATACGTTAAAGCTAACATGTTGAAGTGTGTTTAGTATTTTTCTTGGGTCTTGAAAATGATTTTTACTATTTTCTAAAAATATAAAACCAAGACTGTTGATGAGTTTTCTGGACAGTCAATTCTAAAGCTCTAAGTTTCTCTAATTTTGTTACCATAGCAAATGATTTATTTTCCTTTGAAACTTTTCTAGGGTGCTGAGGACATCTTAAAGTACAATCCGAATTTTTGTATGATTTGATATGATAATTTGATAGGGTAATAAAATTGGTAACTATGGCTGTTGGCTGATGGCTGTAAACAGGGGGTTTCTGACATCCAAATTTGTTTAATTTTGTTATTGTAGAGAACTCTTTTTGCTCTGAAATTTTTATGGAACCTTGTGGACACATTGAAGTGTCATAGGTAATTTTTGTAGCCTTTGAATTGGTTTTTTTTTTTTTTATGTGTAAGTTAATTAGTGCTACAAGGGTGTGAAATCTACCCATATGTTGTATTTATGCTAAAGCCTTATATTAGTGACATAATGACATTTAGTGCAAGTATAATGTATATGAATGCATGCTAGTGACTTTAAGGATTGGTTTAGGGCAGGATTGGAATTGTATTGGTGATGATATATGTGCTTTATGCATGTATTTGGAAAAGAAAAGCGAATAATGCACATATATGACAAAAGTGAATATATGAAAATGACTAAATTTACAAAATGTAGACCCAACAAAATGACTAAATTGACATTGAAATTAAAAATATTAGGACTAAATTGATGTCAAAGTAAAAGTGTTAGGATAAAAGAGTTATTTACTCATATTTATTGAAGTTGAGCTAACTATGACATTAATTTAAATTATAAAAAAGGATGACCTTTTATGTAAGATTTCAATTATCATGCACAAACATTGTCAATAATCTCTACACTATCAACCAATAAAAAATTTCCATATAGGCTATTATAAGATCATGTCTAATTCAAATTTTAAGACTAGCAAAAGGTGGATGTGTTTTTCAACCTTTTATTAGTTTACATATCTCTTGCTAAGATTTTTTTTAATCTAATTATATATGCACATCTATTTTATATTGTATATATTATATATACATATAAAAAAATTGTGCAAGTTTCAAGGGGGCATGGCTCCTAGCCCGTTTCAATCCATCTCTGCTTGCACATGAGGCATAATAACTAATTATATCTGGTAATAATTACACCTTAATCAAGAACATAATATGCTATGGAAAAAAACACATTCATTCATAATCACAATCATAACCTAGACATAACATATTCATATATATGTAAATCAACTTGTCTTACATCCAAACACCAATATTTAAATATAGTACTTATGCAAACATAATAAATGGACCATAACATCCAGTTACTCTCCAAATACAAACATAGGAAATATAGTCTTAACATAAATGTAAAGTGAATTTAAACTAGCGCTGGTAAGTGAAAACGGTTTTCATGGGCCGTATGTAATGCGTAGCAAACTCCATTTGTAAGATTGGCAGCTCCTCTACTCTATTGCATAACTCATATGCCATTCACCTCTGGAGACGACATGAAAGTTGGGGTGAGAAATTTTATAATTTCTCAGTAGAATCTTACCAAATGCACTAAAATGCCATCGTTCACTTCAAATTTGTTCCAAAAATGTCAGCATGTAAGTGAGGTAGAGAAAGCGTGAGAAGGGGGTTGAGTTTTACAACTAAAAAGCTTTTTACTTCCTGAAATTTTAAACCAAATCTATCATGTATAAAGACTTGAATGCAATGGAAAAAGCGAGTTAGTTAAATTCAGAGAGTGACTTTTTAAAGTGTAAAAAAAAAAAAAAGGATTAAGTTCAGAAAGTGATGAACAAAGATTAACAAATCACATACAAATATAGTAATAGCAAACAAAGTAGATTATGAGAGATAAGGGAAGAAAAAATCACTCAAGATATTTATACTAGTTCAGCCATCCTTGCCTGCATCCAGTTCTCAGTAAATCTTATTAAGAGTTTTCACTTAAGAGTTTTCTCTACCTTTTCCAAGCTAACCACAGTGAGCAGTTAGTACAATCGACCCTCACTCACAAGTATTCTTTACCTAATTTCTCCAAGCTTTCACAAATGATCATTAACAAATGAAGGTACAAAAGATTTGAATTTTTTGGTATTTCATTCAAAACTCCACTCAAGTTTCCTAAGATATGTAACAAGGATAAGGAAACACTCAAGAGACTTCTTTCCAAATCCTCAGAAAAGGGTGTTTACTAATAATTCTAGAAAGAAGATTTTGGACTTCAGAAACTATAAATTGGTAGAGAATTGACTTTAGAATATAGAATGCTAGTTTGAATATCTTAATGCACAAAAATTTCTTTCCAGCTTGAAAGAATAGCACTTTTATGCTTGAAATTTGAATAAGACCATTTGTCCTTGACTTAATCACCATCATACATGTGTTGATAATTTGTTGTGTCTACGATTGGTCTTGTAAAAACCATAGGCTAACCTTGTAGCAGTGACAACTGTAATAGTACAAAAGTAGTTTGTCCTTTATTCCTTATGCATTGTAGATACTTCAGAAATAGCTTCCAACGTCATATATGGTTTTTGAACTTCTGAACTCACGAAATCTTCATCAAGGTTGTATTTTTTTCAAGTAAGAAGCTAGTATATCATGATCAATGACTTTCTAAGGCTTTATCTTTGACACAATATCTTTTGTTTTTGATGAGTTCTTTAATTTCTGATGATATTTTCACTTTCTGAGCTCTTTTAGCTCATACTGTATTTCTCTCTAAAGTAGATGTGAGTTTCTAGAGAGCATTGGATTCTTCATTTAATGAACACGATAGAGTTTGGTAGCGATGTGCTTGATTTGATCATGAATAATCACCTTTTGATGCTATCATGTCACTTTTTGATGTATTTGGATAGTTTCTAATATCCCAAACTCACATTTTAATGCTTCAAATTATTTCTAATGTATCTCAAATGCTATAACTTACTTTTTGAGCTATCTTTTATACTTTGAAAAACTCTTTAAATGAGTTTATACCATGTTAAATCATGATAGTATGAAAAATATTTCACGAAATTAGCTACATATAACATGAGAAAGTTCCTGTTTGACACTTGAGAAACTCATATAAACCTTTAATGATTTCTTCAAAATATTTTAATAAAATTTACTTTGTTGTCACTCAAAACTCGAGTTCTAAGAGCCTTCTCAAGGGTTCTCAAGCATACAAAGCAAACCAAATAGTTCCATTTTAAAAGTTTAGAAAACATCATTAGTTGAAGTAGGTTTCTTTTATAGCATGGTCTTTATGCATATATGCAACATACCTCTAATGGATGGATGGCCATACATAATCAAATACTTAAAACAAAAATACCTTCAATTTCACATAATCATCACACAGCCTTTCTTTCTCTTTTCTCTTTGGTGACTTAAATTAATTTTTTCTTTGGCCACCATTGATTTTTCTTTGTCTTCTTTTATTTGTATATCCTCAATAAAGGTCATGACCATATACCATCTGATCATCACCAATATACAATAACAACCCCTACACCTAATGTTGGGAAAATGGAGCATTAGATCACCTTTTCTTCTCGCAAGGTCATTTTCCGCATCATAGTGTCATCAATATTAATCATATTCTTAATGCATGCACATAAAAAATCACAATTCTCTCTTTATAATCATCTCTAAACTTTCTTATATTGGTGCATACACATATTTGAACATAATATCAATAATATCATCGTAATAGTGCATTTTTATATTCTTATGCAGAAATTCAAACAAGTCCACAATTGTGATGAAATTTCAACAACATAACGAGTAAGCATGGAAAATCCCAAAATTTGTTTCTTGTCATATATAACATATACATGCATTCACAATTGTATCGAACACTTGCATATTTAAGAGTCTTAGAGGAATTTACCCTAAGAATCCCATCACATACCTCAACACATGTTATTAACCAATATACATATAAAATCTCATAAGTACATCAAATCTCATAATCACACATCACATGAAAATAAACACATAAGTGGCATAGAGTCTATACAACATATCATAGATAACATAACATGATATAAAATCTACATGTACCATCCAATATATCATTAGCTTGTAAATATGAATAAGAAAATCATGGAGATCATCAACTCAACGCCTATCAAATTTTATGAGTTTTTCTTTCAAGGTTATGTTCAATATCATTGTATTTTCATTTCTAAGGTCGTGTATCACTTAAAAGAACTCAAAGATTAAACCTTTATCAGCAAAGTTGGCAGTTTTAGTGTAAAGTTTCCTCGTTTATCTCATTTCCCTATCAAATGTTGTTCCTTTATGTTTAGTTAGGCTAAAACTCACCTAAAGTTTGAATCTTTTCCACACTACAATAAAAGTGTGGTATACCAATGGTGTTACCAATGGTTTCCGACAACTAGGATTATAGTGACAGATTTACCAATAGGTATGTGCATTCAGTTTTTCGTCCATTGGCATGAATCCATACCCGTCAGAAATTACCGATGAGCACACCAATGAGTATAAAAGTTAAAACCAATCAATACAATTATATAAATAGTGTCATCGAGGTCATCAGGGAGATAATGTTACCAACATATATTTTTTTTATTGATGGGTTCTTTACAAATAAAAATATATTATTAAATTTTATCAACTAGTTTTCTGGTCTGTAAATTATTTATTTATTTATTTTTTTCCTTGTGTGTTTTATTTATATAAACCATCCAATTGGTTGATATTAATTTTCTTTTATTAATATAACAATTTAATTATCAATTAAAATGATATTAATTAAGAAAATATTAAAATAATAATAAATAAAGAAAATAATGAAGTGAATAAATAAAGTATCAAAATAAAATACATACAAAGTGCGATAAGCATAAAAAATTCAAAATGACATAAAAGGAGCTAGATAAAGACTAGGTATACTCCTTGTCGTCAGTGTCGTTGTCGGATGTGTGGGAGTCATCCCTGCCATCAAATTGTGAGGAGCCCACAATAATGGAGGGGAGCAGCATCTAGGGGAACTTCTTCTTGCTAAGGGATCCTAAAGCCTGTTTGTTCTTGAAGAAGCTCATGATATTAGTCATGATCTTCTTCTGCATCCTTTTGAATTTACTTTTCTCTTTCTTGGCCTTCTCCTATTGCTACTGCTCATGGACATCTTCAGCTATCAGATCTCTCTAAGCTCATCTTCCATTGTTGCTTTCTGTGCTACAACAGCTCTTGGTTAAGGGCACGATCCCTCAAGGCATCATCCCCAGCAACTGACCTAGTGGCAGAGGATGGGGACCTACTATTAGTGTAGTGCTAATAAGAGTCATTCATGCCACTCATATTGCTTCTAAACCTTAGCTTTTTGCATGTATTTAACTATGTTATTGATGTAAATAATTAAGATTTTGATATGGTCCTCATTGTGTACTTTTGATAAGATAATTAACTATTGCACTAATTTTGGAATGATTAGTGAATTAGATCATGTTACGTTTAACCTATCTCTTGAGTATGGTTTTATATATAGGAGCTTTGGATTGAGTGTAAAATGTCAAGAATAAGGCTGTGAACTTTTTAGAGTTGCAAAAAAAAAAAAAAATGCAACAGTGCAAAGGACGATTTCTTGCTGAGTGCCACAGTGCTGAAAGAGCATTGCAGGGCTTGGCAGAGTTATCAGAGGAAATGCTTGAGCTAAAGGCTCTGGTGAGCACTCATGCAACTGATGCGATTAGTAGATAACTAACTCTATTTTAGGCCCTGCTTTGGCTACTTTGGAGAGCAATATTTAAGGAAATTATACAGACTTTTACCCTAGTTTTGGAGTTTAAGTTTTGGCAAGTAGGATTTACATACACTCTCTCTAGCTCTTCTTCTCTATTCTTTTCTTTCTCTAGGGATTCCTTTAGTGAGTTTAATTCATTTTTAGAGATTTTTATCAAGGATCATTATTATTATCTTCATGTATTCTTTTATTTTATTGTTGTAATCCTCCAGAGATAAAGGATTAGTTTTTCTCACTAGTGTAAGGGTTTCCCTAACTATGGATTGAGATGGTATTTGAGACTTTTTTCTTCTTCTATTGAATGCCTTTGTTTTCTCAATGTTCTGAAGTTTTTGTTCTTATAATTATTGTTGTAATTGTTACAATTTTTATTGGAATTACTAAATTAGTGATTGTCGTTTAGGGAAAACCTTTGGGCATAAATTGATAGACCAATTGGTTTATGTTTGATGGAGAAAATTTGAATTAACATTCCGATTGTTGGTTAGGCTATACAAATTGGTACATTAGATCAATCTAATTCTAAATAAATTGGGATCCCATTTATTAGTTCTTTGCATTGGTCAAATTTTAGAGGTCGATCGATCACTAGTATAATTGCTAGTTGGTAATTACTAATAGCCACCAATGTGTTCAGTACTTGGTCCATGATAATTAATCCTAATTCTAGGAATACCTTTAGTGCCTTTAATTCTTGATTTTTCCTAAATCGTCTCAATTTAATTTTTAAAACCCTCAATTTTCAACTAAGTGACATAGCCTTCTTAAGAAATGACCTCAGTTGGATCCTAACTATAGATTTGATGCATTCAATACTTAACTTTAATTTTATTATTTTAATTCTAATTTGAGGAGGTAGCAACAACCTCCATCAAATTTTGGTGCCATTGTCGAGTAGGCATTGATACTCAGTTGTGTAATTACTATTTTTTTAATTTTTTTCTTTGTCCTTAATTTATTCTTTTATTATTCTTTTTTATTATTTCCTTGTATGAGGTGTTCTCTATCAGCTGGAACTTTAATACCTCTTGATCCTAAAATTGACAAAAGTTAAAAGTGAATTAGACAAGCAAGGCATCAATAAGCGAAATAATCTAAGCAATTTGATCCTTTATTTGTTGTTTCAGGAAACATAGGTGATATGGGAGATCATAGTAGGATACTTAGAAAACTCACTACTCCTTACTTTACCCAGCATCCCCTAGCAATTGCTTACCCCAGGCTTGAGAAGGATTTTGGGCTTAAGGGGTATATGGTTTGTGCTTTATCCAAGTTCCATGGGCTATCTGGAGAGGACCCACACATTGGAAGAAGTTGCACATGGTGTGCTCTGGCATGTGACCTAATTTGGTGCAAGTGAATGATGTGAAACTCAGAGCATTCTCGTCCTTAAAGGGTGCTGCAGGGAACTGGTTTTTCAAATTGTCAGATGGGCCTTTGAATAACCTAGATAGGGATAAAGAGACTTTTCCTTGAGAGGTATTTTGTTTGTCTCTTGAGTGGCATGCATCAGAAAGGATATCTTCGAAATCTGCCAGACCAATGAGACTCTACATAAGTACTAGGAATATTTCAAGCTCTTTAGTGCAAGCCACTCTAATCTTTAGATTCTGGAGCAAATTCTTCTTCAGTATTTCTATGAAGGTCTTGTACCCATTAACAGGTCCATGATTGATACTGCTAGTGGAAGGGCACTCTTAAAAAAGACACTGGTAGAAGCACGTGCTTTGATAGAGAATATGGATGCAAATTTTAAGTAGTTTAGTGCTAGGATAGCCACCGGTTCTAAATACCTTCATGAGGTGAGCCAGAAAAAAGAATCCAGCATTGACATGGACTTCACAGGAGCTCCTAGGGCTCATGAAGAAATTGGTGGTCAATTGGGCAGCAACACCAGCAGTTTCCAAGGTTTGTTGAATTTGTACCTCTAATAATCATCATACAAATATGTACCCAACACTGTAGGATGAATCCTCTGACTAACTTGTAAAATCCAAGACCCTTTAGAAAGATGAATTAAAATTATTTTGAATGACAACAAAGCCAATTCGAAGAAAATGTTTTGAAGAATAACTAATGACCACCTTGAGTTTCTGTTGTAAGGATACCAGATATTTCTTTAAAATGCAAAAACAGAAAGCATGAGAAAATGATCTCACGTCATAAAGCTTCTGGTCCTGATCATGAAAAGAAGATAAAATAAGAAGAAGCAAGAAGTGCATTAAGCAAAACATCGTTAAAAATCGGTCCGACAAAATAGAATCAAGGAAATGGTTGTCATAAAGTAATACTGAGCTTCAGAAAGAAAGGCTACAATGACGATAACATACAAAATATAGGAGGCAAAATATTACTCAATCTTCAATCATCATAATCATGGGGTTCTCATCATCAAAAATCAAGATTGAAGACAAACATATCGTTAAGGAACTAGCAGCGCTCATCAGAAAATACAACTCAAAACGGGAGGAAAAAAATGGCTATATTTGAAATTCAAATCAAATGTCAAATCAATCTCTCGAAATCAAAGTATCATCACTACACGCACCCTCAATCAAATAACAAAAGGATCTATCAAAAGATTCAAAAACCATGATCAGAAAGTGGAAAAATAGTTTCTAATAGTATTCAGAAACCTCAACTCATCAACGACTTCTGAAAAAGTAACTCTAACACTAGACGAGCTACTCACCTAGATTATATTTCCAATGCTCGATCAGATGTTCAACACGTGTTGATAAAGTGGAAGATCAAGGGGCAATGGTAAAAAGAGGAAAATTATTTATAAATAGAGATGACTAAGCCTTCTCTAAAATAGAGATACGAGAAAAAATTATATTTTATGCTAAAAACTTCCCATTGGAAATATTTGCTGCTAGAATCCTTTGTAAATCAAAATCTTCTTTCTATATTCTCTGTTGATTATTTGTTCTAAGGAAAAATTACTAGGAAGAAGTCACTCAATAGAGTCAGTTTCAATAGATTACATTCAAAAACCTGAGTGTTGGGCTGTATGATTATATCATCAATCTCTGTCTGATTGTAATTCTGATCCAGTAGTGATCAAAAGGAAAATAGCTTGAAGAGGCTACTGTAAAACTACTTTTAATTGTAAGTTAGTAATGGTTGTTTACTGATAGGAGTAAGAGCTTGGGAAGGCTACGTTAAAGACTATCCTGTACTTGTGATTCCTCGGTGAGGAAGTTTATAGGAACTTAGTGTGTACTGAGAATTGGATGTAGGCAGGTGTTTGCTGAACCAGTATAAATCTTCTAAGTCAAGTATTCTCTTTCCTTTCTTTCATTTGAATTTTGTTTTCAACTCTGTATAAATATTTAGATCATTGTCTTTCACTGTTTGCTTATTTATTCAAAGTATTTCATTTAGAAAGTAACCTTCTGAACACGCTAACCATTCTTCCATTGTTCTTGAAGTTCTAAACTCGATAAGATTTTATAAAGTTTTTTTAGTTTGAAGTTTAAAAGGCACAAATCAACCCCCCTTCTTGTGCGTTTCGTATCAACAATTGGCATAAGAGCTTGGTCTCTATGGGGTTGAGCATTCTAACGACTGCAGAGGAAACAAAAGGATCCAAAGAACAATAGCACAAAGCTTTCGATCAACAGGGCACCATTTTTTATGGTGGAGACTATGTGTATTGGAGAGATTGTATGGAATTATTCATAAAATATACAAGTCTTGACTTGTGGGAAAAAATCCATGAAGGCGACTACATTCCAACAGAAGAAGTTCCTACAACAGATGGTTCACTTCGCACATCAAGAGAAGTTTCCAGGAGCAGATGAACATAGCAACATAAAGCTAGAATTCAATTAAATTCTAAAGCTAAGTGTTTGCCCACTTGTACTATAAGCAAAGCTGAATATGATAAAATCATTGCCTATGATATAGCGAAAGAAATGTAGGATAGATTTCTCATGTTGCATGAAGGAACTGATCAAGTCAAGGAAACCAAGATCAGTATGCTGGTCCACCTGTATGAAATGTTTAAAATGATTGATCAGGAAAGCATTGATAATATGACCACAAGATTCATGCATGTCATAAATCAACTAAAAGGTCTTGGCAAAAGATATTCAAACTCTAAGCTTGTTAGAAAAATCTTAAGAAGTCTTCCTGCAAAATGGCTGCCTAAAATAACAGCCATTACTAAAGCCAAAGATCTCCAAACTCTTGGTCTAGATGTTCTTATTGGATCTCTGAAAACTCATGAAGTAGTTTTGGCAGAGATGCATGGAGAATCCATAAAGAAACCAAAAGTCCATTGCTCTAAAATCCTCTCATCTTAAATCTAGCAAAGCAAAGGCAATGAAGATCGCAGAAACCTCTTTTGAAGAGGATGAATCTGATGATGACAATGAAGATGATGATGGAGATGAAATTTCCATGCTATTAAGAGAGATGTTAAGGGCATGGAGAGGTAAGTTCAAAAGCAGAAAAGACTTGAAAAAAGACAAAAAAGGCAAGATAAAGCTAGACAACATCATCTGTTTCAACTGTCGAGAAAAAGGTCATTTCAGACTTGAATGTCCTAACTGAAAGGACCACAAAAAAGGTTTCTGAGCAAGACAAAGGGAATGCTAGCAACATGAAGTGATTCAGATGAAGAAAAGGAGGGAACAGAAAGCCTGGAAGGATAAGAAGACATAATAGATTTATGTTTCATGGCCGGCTATAACTCAGAAGACGAGTCTGAGGTAAATAACTCTTACCAAAATCTATATATGATGATTTCATAGCTCTATATGATGAGCTGCTTGGGAATACTCAAATAATTTCCTCCCTTTATCGTAGTTTAAAGAAGAAGCATAAGAAAATTGTTTTAGAATTTCAATATGTCAAAAAGGAATTTGAAAATATAGAAAGTGAAAAAGAAAAATTACATGAGGAAAACAATGAATTAAATTTGTCAAAAATCAAGATTTCAAAGGAAACTGAAGACTATCAAAAAAATGTGTTAGAGAAAATAGTTAGTCTTTTAATGACAGATCTAGAAAAAATGGTAAATGGTTCAAAAAATCTTGATTTGATGCTTGGAAGTCAAAGGCCTTATTTTCAAAGAACTGGGTTAGGATATAAAGATGTTGAAAAAGGAAAAGAAAACTTCTTTCAACTGGATAGGGTAAGAAAGAAGGTATTTTACACTATCTGTTATAAACGGGGACGCCCTCTAAATATATGCGTCATGAAAAGAAGGGTTAGAAAACCCTTATTTATTGATACTAACTTAGAAAGACCCAAAAAAGTCTGGGTACCTAAATTGAAAAATGTGTTTGTTGCAGGTATGCCTGAGAACACATGTAGAATTTGATAATAAGTGGTACATGGATAGTGGCTGCTCTAGACACATGTTCAGAATAAGGAAATGGCTCAAAAAGCTCAAGCCAAAGAATTCTGGATCAATCAAATTTGCTGATGGAGGTAAAGGAAAAGTCACAGGTATCGAAAACATTGGTAAGGATGATTCTCACCAAATTTTTGATGTATTATTTATGGATAGTTTGGCTCACAATCTTCTGAGCATAAGTCAATTATGTGATCAAGGCTTCAATCTTGTTTTCAATGCTCAAAATTGCAAAATAATTAATCATGTCTCAGGAAGAGTCATACTACCTGGAAAGAGGCATGATAACACTTATGTATTGCTGTTAGATGATCTTCAAGATCAAGATGTTAAATTTCTAGCCTCCTTAACAGATGAAAAATGGTTATGGCATAAGAAGCTTGGGCATGCTCACATGAAACTTATCTTTAAGTTATCTCAGAAAGAGCTTGTTAAGGGATTGCCAAAGGTTTGACAGAGATTCAACTTGTGACTTCTGTGAAAAGGGCAAACAAACTAGATCTTTCTTTCAAAATAAACATGAAATGTCTACCTCTAAACCTTTAGAATTACTTCGTATGGATCTTTTCAATTTGACTCAGACAGCTAGTCTTGCAGATAAGAGATATTGTTTGGTAGTTGTGGATGATTTCTCATGGTTCACCTGGGTGGTTTTCTTAACTTCGAAGGATAAGCTCTTTGAAAAATTCAAATTGTTTGCAAAATGAGTTTGCACCGAAAAGAACTCACAGATAATCTCCATGAGATCTGATCATGGAGGAGAATTTGAAAATCATATTTTCAATGAGTTTTGTGAAAATCATGGCATTCGTCATGACCTCGAACTCCCCAGCAAAATGGGGTTGCTGAAAGGAAAAATAGAAGCTTACAAGAAATGGCTAGAACACTCATTTTAGAGAGTGATTTATCAAAAGGTTTTTGGGCAAAAGATGTAAATACCTCATGTTACATTCAAAATTGAATCTTTCTATGACTAATACTTAAGAAAACCCTCTATGAGCTTTGGAAAGGTAGAAAACCCAACATATGATACTTCCATATTTTTGGTTCATCATGTTTTATACTTAACAACATGGAAAAACTTGTAAAGTTTGATTTGAAATCTGATGATGGTATTTTCCTAGGATATTCTTCTATCTCTAAAGCTTTCAGGGTATATAACAAAAGAACTAAATGTGTGGAAGAAAAAATTCATATTAAATTCAAGGAGTTCGGGAAAGATTTTCAAGATGATGTAGTTGACCTGGAAGAAGCTCTAGAAAGATTAGATCTTAGAGAAAACTCAGTAGCCAAAATGATTAAATTATCAGAAAATGAACTCTAGGATTCACTTTCTTCAGAAAGTATGATAAATTCATCAAGGGCATCACAAGGAAATGATGAATGAGAAGAAGAACAGCTTGAAGATGACAAGGAAACTAAGGAAAGTTATAAACACAGAAATTACAAGTAGTCTCTGATCTTAAAATTGTCTCGCAAAACAATGTTATAGGTGATATTTCTAAAGGAGTGAAGACTCGATCCTCCTTAAGGAATACCTCAAACTATGCTCTAATCTCCACTATTGAACCTGCATGCATTGAAGAAGCATTAAATGATAAAGGATAGGTGGAGGCTTTGCAAGAAGAGCTGGATCAATTCGTGAGAAACAAAGTCTGGACTCTCGTGGAAAAACCTAGTGAAAAGACCATCATTGGGACCAAATGGGTATTCAGAAACAAATTGGATGAAGCAGGAAGAGTCATTAGAAACAAAGCGAGACTGGTTGCACATGGCTACAATCAACAAGAAGGAATTGATTATGATGAGACCTTTGCACCAGTGGCTAGATTAGAAGCCATAAGAATGTTGCATGCCTTCTCTGCTTACAAAGGATTCACTCTCTACCAAATTGACGTCAAGTCTACCTTTTTAAATGGATTTCTCTCTAAAGAAGTGTTTGTGAAGTAACCTTTGGGTTTTGAGAGCGATGATCATTCAAATCATGTCTATAAACTATCAAAAGCTCTCTAAGGTTTAAAACAAGCCCCTTGAGCCTGGTATGAAAGGTTAGGCAGTTTTTTTTATTACAAAATGGGTTCAAAAGAGGTAATGTCGACACAACCTTATTCACTCTTTCAATCTCTTTAATTTTTCTTCGATCTTTCAATCTTCAATCTTGGTTTTTTTATGATGATTTATTTGCGATTGTATTGATTGATAACTGAGTAACATGTTGCTCTTGGACATGAATTGATTTCTTCATCTTGGGTGTAATTTCTTATGTCTCGTGCTACTTTCTAAAGATCCTCTCCTTGGTTTCTTGATCTTTGGCTTGAACTGCTTCAGTCCTGAAGCATTTGTACTTTCATTCCATGAGATAATATTCACCATTTTTTAGCTTGATCTCCTCTCTTGAGATAAATATGATTTCTCATGTATAGTCAAATTATTCCCGATTCAAGTATGCTTCTATGGCTTTGGTTCGTAAACATGCATACGTTCTTTGGTTGAAATAACGTTCACTTTCCTTTTTAACTTAATCTCTTCCCATGAGATAAATCATGCTTGAAGTGCCATGGTAACAAGCTCATTTCGCATGGAATATTGAGCCTGATCAACTTGATGTTCACTGTCTCATGTGTTTAAGGACCAATGGCACCGCGACGACAGCCTAGGAATGCGCCTAAAAGTGATCAAGACAATGCAAATGCTGCTGCTATTCGTGACATGGCCCGAGCCATGGAGCGCATGTTCGAACGGATGAATCAACAAGATAATGCTGCCCCTACTCCCCCTACTGCTAAGGCGGTTGAGTAAGCCCGCTTCGACAAGTTCTGCAAGGCGAACCCGCTTGTTTTCTGAGGGGTAATGGACCCTGACAAAGTTGACGAGTGGATCAAGGACATGGAGAAGATCTACTCTGTCGTTACTTGCTCGGAGGAGCAAAAGGTTACGTTTGCTGCTTTCATGATGAAGTCTGACGTCGAGTTCTGGTGGAACGGCACGAAGCGACTGCTGGAAGCTTCGGGAACCCCCATTGATTGGGAGCTGTTCACGACCTACTTCTATGAGAAGTACTTCCCCGAGTCTGTGAGGAATGCCAAGGACATTGAATTCATGCAGCTGACCCACGAAGGGTCTACTGTGGCACAATACACTGCTAAGTTCGAGGAGCTGATCAAGTTCTCTCGGGTGTTCCAAAGGAACCCCAATGAGGTTTGGAAGTGTGTTAAATATGAGGCCCGTCTGAAGGCGGAGTTGAACTATGCCGTGGCCCATATGGAGATCATAGACTTCCTGACTCTGGCCAACAAGTGCCGGATTCTTGAAGAAGGCAACAGAAGCTTCACGCCACGAGGGCGGAGCGAGCTAAGGGGCTGGGACCTCAAGCCCCGAAGTTCAAACCGCAGTACCCATCGAGGAATCACTATAACCCATATCAAGGCAACCAGTTCTGACCGCAATAACCACAATAACCAAGAGCACTTGTGTATCAATCCAAACAACAACAAAGGCCACCGTTTTAACACAACGGCCTGAGAAACTTCAACAACAACCAACAACGAGGACCGGGACCTCGGAACCACCAAGGAGGATCCAGTGGGGCCAAGAGTAAGGCATCACAAGGAGCCCATGCTGCTTACTCCGAAGCTGCACCTGCTGATGTTTGTCCCGAGTGTAGGAAGAATCATGGGAACTGTCCCTACCTTATAAGGCAGAGGGTCTACTTCAAGCGTGGCAAGCTCAACCACTACGCCAACAACTGCACCAATGGAGGGTCATTGAATCAAAACCCCCAACCACAACACCAAGGACGGGTCTTTACCCTCAACGCGGAGGATGCATGGAACTCCAACGACCTCATTCAAGGTAAATACGAACTTAACGGTAGAACCTTAACTGTACTTTTTGATTTTGGTGCTACCCATTCTTTTGTCTTATATGCTAGTGTCGAGTATTTGAATTTGCAAGTTTCTAAGCATCTTTTTGATCTTATTGTTTCTACTCCCACAAATCGCCCTGTTAATACTTGTAAATGTTTAAACTGTCATCTTGTTATAGAAAATAGATCTTATATCATAGATTTAATTTTCTTACCCCTTAAAGACATAGATATCATTCTAGGCATGGATTGGCTTCACGCGAACCGTGTGTTACTAGATTGTGGAACCCAAGCAGTTGTTTTTCCTTTTCCTTCGAAAGACATTAGTCAACCATTGAGATTGTACATAAACTCCGTAGAGGTCTTCTGTAGTGGGGAGAAAACTAAGGGATATGTTCTCCTAGCCATTTGTGAGGTTGATTTTGAGCAAAACCTAGGTGATATACCTGTGGTGAGAGACTATCTCGAGGTGTTTCAAGATGAAATACCCGAATTCCTCCTGAAAAAGAAGTAGAGTTTTCCATAGAGTTGGTTCCTGGAACAAGACCTATCTCTATAGCTCCGTATCGGATGTCACCCTTGGAGTTAGCCGAGTTGAAAACCCAGTTAAAAGAGTTGTTGGAGAAAAGTTTTATAAGGCCGAGTGCTTTGCCTTGGGGCGTTCCGGTCTTGTTTGTGAAGAAGAAGGATGGAAGTATAAGACTATGCATAGATTATAGGCAGTTGAATCGAGTTACAGTGAAAAACAAATACCCGTTGCCTAGGATTGATGATCTTATGGACCAGTTGAAAGGAGCTGTTGTAACGCCCCGATTTTTCTGCTAGAGTGAAAATGACCGAAATGCCCCTGAGGTCATTTTTGGCCCGGAACTTGAGGATGGCTGACTCGACACTCCTCGAGGGGCTAACTCAATGTTTGAAGGGGATTAGTTGACTTGTGTGTCTTTCCGGGATTAAAAATCTCGTTTTCTGAGTTTTTGGATCAAAATGACGAAAATACCCCTATGGTGTTTAGCCCGAGTACAAGTGCTGGATGAGTCCAAAACTTTTCCCGATGGTTTTAAACAATGTTTTTATGTATTCTGTGACCTCAGTTTTAGTCCCGGTGGTCCCGGGTAGATTTTGTGCAAAATTACAATTTTACCCCTAAGCATAGTGTTTTTGAGCTTAATCGTGCGATTAAGCAAACCTAAGCAATATTAAGCTCTAATCGAAGATTAATTAATTTTATTAATTAATATAGAGTCAAAATAATTTATTAAAGTTAATTAGAACCTAAAATTGCTTAAGGAAACTCAAAATCTTTTTCTAATTTTAATTCTTTGAGAAAGGAATCTAGGAATAATGTTTTCTCTTACCTATTCCCCTAAATCAAGGAAGTATGTTGGCATTGGATTCCAAGTTAATGAGGTTTGACTTCATTAGTCTATCAAGACCGCCTCCTAATCTAGTCTCACATGGCCCCAATTACTTTCTTAGTCACCTAAAATACTTGCTTAGTAATTCCTAATCTTAAGCTTAACCTAAGCTACACCTAAACACATCATTAACACACAATCAGAAGAACAATTTCTCCTCCCCATGGGCTGTCATGTGCTGGCCGAAATGCACTCCCCCTCATTTCCCACATGTTGAATTTTCTTGCACACAATGGCCATACCTTGCACCATACTTAGTCATGCTTGAACGCATACTTACTGTAACACCCTAAATCTTAACCTAAGACTACTAGTATGTACTTAGGTTAATCTTTAGAATATTACCTCTTGGTCTCATCTTTTACTTAGAAAATACTTAGCGAAAATATGGGTAAAATTTTTCTTTTTAGAATTGAAATCAAAGTGAGAGCCACGCACGAATCTTTTAAAGGAAGCATAATGAAACACATAAGCAAAGCATAAAGAAACACATCGTATCACGGAAATATCAACTGAAACATATATATATATATATATATAATGTGCCTACCCAAAGGGTAGGACGATTCGATACATTGGGAAATGGAATACAACTGAAATGCAAATACAAGGAAATCATATAAGTAAATACAGGAAAACAACACCCATACCCATGTGCACCTAGAGTAGACAACCTCATATACAAAAGAAGGTTTGTCCTCAACTATGTGGCATGTGTGCACCAACTGCTACCCCTCCTATGTCTACTCCTGCTGGTCCGAGTACTGTGGGGTCGAGTCGATCCACTGACGAATCTCGGCGGGAGTGGTCGAGTGCATCATCGGGGCATGTCCACCGCGGCGAGGGCGCATAGATGGCCGACGAGCCAACCTCGGCTGGACCACCGTCTCCTCACTCCCAGCCTTCATCGGTGGGGGAGCGGGACTGGAGCTCCAATTGTACATGTGTGATGGTGGGTCCTCGGATGGGTCCGTCTCTGAGTACTGGGTACGAGGCACATACTGTGGGTAGTCGCGTACCGCTGATGTCTCGGGCTCCATGCAGAGAATCTGCTCATCGCGTGGTCTAGCTCGCTCAAAAATCCCATTATGACGGTAAAGAGCAGTCGAAGTAAAATGGTAACTCGGGACTAGGTGCGCGAAGGGTCGTCCCATAAACATGAACACTCTCACTGTGCAGCGACCCTCAAAATGGTATGACCCGAGTGCCGGGTCATGGTGCAGCTCCCATACCGGGGTGTCGATGAAGAGTACGAATGTCGCCATCTGAAGATATGACGGAAGAAAAGAGAGAGGGAATGAGAATCTTTCTAAAAGAATTCTCAGTACGGTTATCCCTACCTAGGTGACATCGTCACATCCTTAGGAACCTTGGGTTTATTTCTAAAAAGGTGTGCATGCATATAAGTTCCTTTTAAGTTAGTTTTCTAAAGTCTTATTTATCCAAGGTCCATCATATTTTATAATGCGTATTATAACTAAGCATGAAATATACTAATGATATGAATGTATCATAAAGGTATACCAAACAATAGAATAACTAAGAAACATTATAACATTGGCATAGGTATAATATATGTGACATTGTAAACTTTAACTTTCATCTCATGGGGCCGCCCTAAAACATCTCTAGGTTATGAGCTCATACCTTAACTAGTCGTCACTAGTTCTTACTTATCCTATGATAAGCGTAACATACATAATTCCCGACTTAAAGTACGGGCTAGGGGGCAAATTAAGGATCACTTCTCTTAGGGTCATTTCCTCTTTGAAACGCTCTACTAGCAACTCGTGCATCGTAGTATTGTCCACTTTGGCAAGCTCTATGTCAATACCCTCACGGATTTGTTTTCTTGGGGGTGCTCGGCTAAACCGGTGTCACCCAAGAAGGCGTCTCAGTGTTGTGTCACATTTAAGTTCTCATAAAGTGTTAATTCATAGATACATCATTATTCATTACATAAATCTTTTTCATAGCATATACATCATCACATGAAACTTCTTCATAGTGTATACATAAAACTATAGCATATACATTATCACATAATCACACCTTAGACAATCATTCATACAAACTCCCAAGCTTATTATGTTATAAACCTATAGTATGTTATGCTTTAGTTCTTTTGAGTCTTAAACTTGTAAACTAATGGTTCTAGTATTATTCTTAACCTCTTACACACCTATAGGTTCACAACCAATAAGTTTTACTAATTTTTATGCTTAAGGACCTATCCAAACAGCACTATGCAGATTTTAGACAACGTTATATTTGTGTGATTACGGGGTTCTAGAAATTACGGTTTAGACCCTTAAAGTCCTTAACTCACATTCTAAGTTATCGATCGTCAAAACCTAATCTCTTGGGAACTTATGAGGTTATAACTAAGTATTTCTCATCTCACACTATGGTCAAGAACATCTCTAAATCTCAAGGATGCAGAATTTGAAATCTTAACTTTACGGGTACCTAGAAGTCACAACAATGACCCTTTCTAAGTTTAGTTTGCTCCTAAGGCTTCAAGATTAAGTCCTAAACCAATTATGAGTCATTCCTACACATTTAAACTAATTTAAAACCATGATTATTAAATCTAAACCTTGCTGGACAGAATCCAGAAAATTACATAATTAAAGGATCTAGAATTCTCAAATTAATTCTTTTCTAGTTCCTAACTTATCCTATCTTTCACATATGAGTCTTAATGTTATTTTTACTCAAACATAGGCACATTATCATGATCAAAACAGCACATACAGTGGCAGTAAAGAGCAAGGAAGAACTGAAAATATACTTCTCCATAAAAGGCATAAAACATAATTTCTAAAGCACATAAAATACTAGTTTCTCTTGGAACCATTTTAGAACTTTCAAAACTTGTTTATAAACACCTTCATCCTTTAAAATCATAAGAATACTTAAGAGGGCAGTGGCTAAATTATTTTTATCTCAAGAGGTCCTAAATTTGTAAAACTTACTTCTACATATTCCTTATACTCACATAAGCTTAGATAAATTATAAAACATAGTTTTTAACGCTTAGAAACACCAAAGCCCCTTAGGGCCGAAATGGGAACCACAAGAAATAAATATCTTTAGACCTTTGTTGAGACAACAATGGGCAAGTCTTTGAGCTCTAGGTTCATTAAAGTGATGACATAAAAATAAACATGCTTATGCACTCATTTTAGGTTCCATTAGAAAGTAAAGTGATAGCACAAAGTAAATATGAATGCAACTCATTTATTATCTTGGTATTAAGTGAGAACTTGAAATATAAACATGATAATGCATAGCTTGAAATATAAACATGATAATGCAAGGTTCACTTATTATCTTGAAACTTAGTGATAGCAAGGAAGTAAACATGATATGCAAAGCATAAAGTAAACATGATGCAAGGTTCATTTTATGGTTAACTAGAGCTCATTTAAGACTTTAACAAGATAACAACCCAATACAATATCTCAAAGATCACAACACAAAAACCGAAAGTCATACAAAAGAGAAAGAAAGTGAAACTACGTCAAGTTCTTTATTAAATACCCAAAACCTCTATCTAGAGAAAAATCTCTAGAACGTGCCGGCCAACTTTAAGGTTGACAAGGGTAGGCTTGGGCTTTTAGAAATCCTTAGATTAATTTTCTTAAGTTGGAAAACCATGTGAGCTAGATAACATATAGGTGTAGTTATAAGAGAAGGAAAACTCAAGCTTTAGAGGTTTCTTTGAGATGAACACAATGTCCTCATCTAGAAACTCTCATCGTGAAGCTATCATGCTCATAACAAGGCCTAGAGGCCGAAATGAAAAGAAAAGGAAAAACAAAGGAAAGTTCAAAAAGAATCCAAGAGGAAACTAGAGAAAAACACTTTCTTGAGCAAAACAAAGTTTGAAAACAAATCCCTACCTTGTGATGAAGGTAAAAGCTTGGACTTGAAGATGGAAATGAGATGAGCAACACCTCCTAGGATGGTGGTGATGATTCGGCCAAGAGGAAGGAAAAGAAAGGAAATGTGTGGTGAAGTTGTATTTAAGGTGTGGTGTTTGAGAGGTTTGATGATGGTTCAAGGATTTGGGGTGGTGTTTGATGGTTGGGAGGTGATGAAGAGATGAAGAGATGAAGAAGATAAAGATGAAAAGAAAGGAAGAACATTCTTGAAACTTTGAGAGAAAAAGAAAGAACTAGCAAGATAACTCTAAAACTCTAAACTTAGCAAATGCTTCAAGGTGCAACAAGGCTATCACAAGCATCCTATTTATAGAAAAACAAAACCATGGGCTCATCAAGGGGAGGGAGTAGCCGTGTGGTTTGGAGGGAAAAGAGAGAGGAAAATATCTCTTACACAAGGTCATTCAAGCATGGTTGAAGTATGGAAGCTATGCTACAAAGTATGGCTTGATGTGAGTTAATTTTCTATCAAATTTTTTTATGAAATTAGGCTTCTAGAATGAGACATGGCTGGAACATTTTCAGCCACAATTAAATGAGGGAAATAATTTATTTTGCTTGGTTATCTATTAGGAAAAGCAAGCTTGATTGAAACTATGACAAGGTATGACATGTATGGTGATTTGAGGTGTTTTTTCTACAAGTTTTAAAATGAAATAAATCATGAAAATGGAGGATGAGGGTGGCGGAAATCTGACCAGAAATGGGGGGGAGAGAAGTCTTCTAGATGTTGTCCTTGGATGCATGGATGAAAGCATGGTTTGTATGACTCAAAGTATGGTTTGTGTAAGATCAAAGCAAGGCTCTTTGAGTGAGAAAAATGCACACATGAGGTGCACATGGGAGGGCATGGCTTCGGCCAAAATTCAGACAGCATGGGGGAGGATTTATCTTCCATGTAATTGGGTTCTAATGATAGGATTAAGTGTAGGTTAGCTTGGGTACAAGGTTAGGAATAATTAAGCTTAAGTTTAGGTAACTAAGAATGTGATTTAGGGAGTTTATGACAAGTTTAGGAGTGCTCATACATCATTAAAGAATTTAAAACTCATTTGTGAATAAACAATGTGTAACACAATTCCATGATTTAAGGAATTGGAAAGAGAAAACACTATTTAAGATTCTATGACTAGGTGTCTTGAAATTAAAATATGATTTTAGGTTGTAATTAAGCACTTTTTGGTTCTAATAAACTTTAATAAATTATTTTGACTCAAGATTAATTAAGAAAATTAATTAACCTTCGATTAGAGCCTAATATTGCTTAGGTTTGCTTAATCACGCGATTAAGCGTAAAAACACAAAACTAGGGGCAAAACCGTAATTTTGCACTAATTTTGGTCGGGACTTCTAAAATTAAAACTGAGGTCATAGAATACATAAAAACGCCTTTTAAAACCATCTGGAGAAGTTTCGGGTTCATCCGGCACTTGCAAACGGGTAAAACACCGCAGGGGCGTTTTGGTCATTTTGACCCGAAAACTCGAAAGACGAGATTTTCGATCCCGGGAAGGTACACAAGTTATCTAATCCCCTTCCAACATTGAGTTTGCCCTTCGAGTATTGCTGAACCGGCTTTCCTCGAATTCCAGGCTGAAAATGACCTAGGGGCATTTTGGTCATTTTCACTCTAACAGAAAAATCGGGGCGTTACATTTACCATCCTTTCAACCATGCTTTGAATGACCACTTTGAGGAGATATTTTCCTCCCGCAAAGGCTCCAAAATTTCATGCATCTTCCCCCCCATAATTCACCTCCACATTTCAAAATTTAACTCATAATATATATAGCAAAGTGTAAAGAAATCCCACACTTTTACCATTTGCTTTTTTATTTGAGTTTGTGACCAAAAAAGCTTTGTTACTTTCTCTCAACCTCAAATTCTCCTCCACCACTTAGAAACTCCTTTCACCACCACAAACTACCATAAACCACCTCAAACCACCACACCACCACCATAGATCATCATCTAAACACCAAAGCTTATTTTCTCAAAAACAAAGCTCACATAAAACACCTTTCTTTCCTTTTCCTTGTGCTTGGCCGAATCACCACCACCATTTTGGAGGAGCTTTTCATCTCATTCTCACTTCAAATAACCAAGCTTTCATCTTCACACTTGGTAGGGGTTCTTGTTTCCAAAAGCTTTTCTTTTGTTTTTAATGCTTAAGATGAAAAAGTGTTGGTTTTTCTCTTGGAACACATTTTTTTCTACTTTGTTTTATTTTTATTTTGGAACTTGGTTCTCAAAAGAAAAACTTGAGCTTGATGATGAGGTTTCAAGATAATGGTCTTGTGATTCTCATTTGAGAAACCTCTAAAGCTTGAAACTTGTTCTCGACTCTTGAAACATTTTAGTTTTTCTTTTGTTTTCCTTGCTCAAGGTTTCGGATTTCCTTTCCTTTTCCTTTTTATATTTTTGGTTCTTCTCTTCCTTTTCTCATCTTGATATTGGTTTTAAAAATAGTGGTGTTATGTGTTTTGATCTTTTGATTCTTTTTCCTTGAGCTTGATGATGAGGTTTCAAGATAATGATCTTGAGATTCTCATTTGAGAAACCTTTAAAGCTTTAATCTTGTTTTTGATCTTGAACCATTTTAGCTTCTCTTTTCTTTTCCTTTCTTTTGGTTTTTGGTTTCCTTTTCTTCTCTTATTTCGGTTCTCATTTCCTTTCCTTTACAAGTTTGATGAAATGTTGCTATTTATTTTGGCTTCTTAGTTCATCTTCCTTTGAGCTTGATGATGATGTTCAAGAGCCATATAGTTCCTTTAAGAACTTGGTTCAAGAACTCTAGAGCTCACTTTGTTGATGAGAAAGTGTTGGGTTGAGATTTTTGGTTCTCTCTAAAAGTCTCATATGAGCTCTAAGTTAAGATAAGAAGGACTTGCATCCATATTTACTTTTATGTCATCACTAAATGCTCAAGATTAAAGAATCGACTTGCATCTTCATATTTATGTTTATGTTCTCACTAAATCTCTAAGATAATAATGGATTTGCATAGCATATTTATTTTACGTTCTCACCTCCGAATAAAGACTAAAACCAAGTGCATTGCATATTTATTTTTATGTCAATCACTGAAGAGATTTAGAGGTCATGGACTTACCCATTATTATCTCAAACAAAGTTTGAAAATATAAATCTTTGCCCCATTGATTTCAGCCTTGTGATGATGTTGAGTCTTAGAATGAGATTCATCTAGTTACAAGTGCTAAAGCTTATGTTTCATGATTTTCCTAAGCTTAGATGGTTTTGAGAAATGTGTTGAGCAAGGTTTTATGATTTTAAATCCTCTTGAGATTCATTTGAAATAGCTACTGCCCTCTCATGTTTTATAATGGTTTTGATGAAATAAATTGTTTCTAAGTGAGTTTTGAAAGTTTTAAAAAAGGATCCAAGAGAAACTAGCAATCTATGTGTTTTAGAAATCAAGTTTTATGCATTGTTTGATGGAGATGTTTTTGGTTCTGCCTTGCTTGATTACTCACTGTTTTATGCTGTTTTGATGATGATAATATGAGTATGATCATGTGTAATTAATGCTAAAATTCATTTGAGAAAGTTAAGACAAGTTAGTAACTAGAAAAGAATTAAAATGAGACTTTTAGATCCCTTAGAAATGTAACTTTCTGGATTCTATCAAGCAAGATTTAGAATTGGAATTTATGGTTTATAATTAGTTTAAATGTGTAGGAATTACTCATAATTGGTTTAGGACTTGATCTTGATGCCTTAGGAGCAAACCAAACTTAGAAAGGGTCAATGTTGTGGCTCCTAGGTACCCGTAAAATGTAAATTATAGATTATGCACTCTTGAGGTTTAGAATTGTTTATGGTCATAGAATTGAGTGAGGAATATATGAGCCTATACACACGTGAGAGCTTATGTTGTGATGATAGACAACTTAGAATTCAAGTTAAAAGACCTTAATGGTCAAAACATAAGACATTAAGAGATCTTTGATGTTTTAAGTTTGACAATGCTAGTATGATGTGTTGATGCATATGCTTTGATGATGTATGAGCTATGATGAAGTGTTTTATTGAGATGTTCAGTCTATTATGAGTATGAATGATGAATGAGAAATGTATGTGTTGTGAGACTTGTGGCATAAAGTTGGTTTGAAGGAAATTCGGTGTACAGCCGTTATGCTGCCGAATTTCTATCAAACCTAAAGGACTTGAGAATGTTTTTGAAGTATGATATGAGATTTGAAAACCCTGGGTGACACCGGTTCGGCTAAGCACGCCTAAGGAAAAACAAAACCGTGAGGGTATTGACATTAAGCACCTCATTCCCACCCTTAATTTGGTGGTTCAAAAGGATCATTTTCTCATGGTTTAAGTCACCTTAAGTCTTAGCATGTTTAATGAAATGTCATTCACAACATACATGTCACATATCTCATATTACAACATAGGCATTTCTAAGTTCTTTAAGAACAACCACATGCAATAATAAAATTAGCATTTAGAAATAATAGTTCACATAGCATCATACTAGTCATGGGATAACATAATAATTCATCCTTAGCCAAAAGCTTACAAATCACTCCCTTAAAGTAAAATCCCTAAATAGTGTAACCTCAAACTAGCATATTATGTTCTCATGAGTTTAAGGGATTGATTAACCTCTTCTCCATAATTTATTAAGTCCTAAAACCTAATTAATTATGGCTGGACAGTTCAGGCAATGTGCCAATTTAGATTAATTACGGTGTTCTAGAATGTGCGTTTTAGGCCCTTTCTCACTTCCGACTTTTCCTATGATGTAATAATTAATACCTAAACCAATTATGAGTCACTCTCACCCATCTAGACATCATATAATGTGAATCTAACTACTTTAACAGGGCTGGACAGAATCTAAAATTTTCTGTTCCTATGTAGTTCTAGAATTCACATATCAAGCAATTAAGGTTACTAAGTGTACTTTAAAGTGTCTAGAATGATTATCACATACTTGGCAAGGTATTTAAGCATATTTAGACCACCTAAAACAGAATTTAAGGTGCTGTAAACTATCAAGGCAGAACCGAAAACATGTGTTATTAAATCATAGGAAAAACTTCACTTTAATGCATATGGGTTGCTAGTTTCTCTTGGAACACCTTTGGAGCTTCTAAAACTCTTTGGAAATCATTTTATTTCATTAAAGACCATCACAAAACACATAGGGCAGTAGCTATGTAATGTTCTTTGGAAAAGGTTTAAACCTTGAAAACATGTTTAAAGCATTGACCAAGTCCACATGAGCTTAGGAATAACCTAAGACATAAGTTATAGGCCTTAGTAACTAAATGAACTCCTTCTAGAGCCATTTTCATCACTTGGCCGAATACATATTCAAGGAGATGGCTCCTTGATTAATCTTCTCAAGATGAAATGGGCAAGTCTTTGAGCTCTAGTAGTTTAGAGTGATGACATAAAGTAAACATGCTATGCATTCCATTTTTATAGTTCATTAGAAGGTAAAGTGATAGCTCAAAGTAAATATAAAATGCACATTCTTTTTAATCATTGAGTTTAGTGATGACTTGAAAATAAAACATGAAATGCAAGTTCGTTTCTTTATCTTGGAGATTTAGTGGTAGCATAAAATAAACATGGATGCAATTTCTTTTACATCTTGTCTAGAGCTCTTGCAAGACTTTAGAAAGAACCAAGGTTCCAACCCAAAACTCATCCTCACAAGAAAAGAAAACTATTAGTGCTAAAATATCAAAAAGAAATCATGATCCTCATAGAGACATGGAGATGGCCGAAAGGTTTGAAAGAAAAGAGAAGCTAAACAAGATTTCAAAAGAAACATCAACTCATTTTCAACTAATATCAAAAAAGGTCAAGCTTTTCTCTAAAAAACTCAAGCTTTAGAGTTCACTCATGTGACAAACATCAACATGAAACCCTCATCATCAAGCTTTTATTTTTCCCATCATCAAGGCACTCATGGCCGAAACTTGAAAGAAAGAAAAAGAAATTTCAAGTAGATCCAAGAGAAACCTAACTCATTCTTGACTAAAACTTGAAAAGATGAAACTTTTCCTTCAAAAGTCAAGCTTTAAAGATTGTTCATGTAACAAATATCAACATGCTCTCATCATCAAGCTATCATTTTTCCACATCTCCAAGGCCTTTATGGCCGAAACTCAAAAAGAAAAGAAAGAGAAGTTCCAAGAGATTCAAAAGAAATATATCTTCTATTTAGCTAAAACTTGAAAAGATGAAACTTTTCAAAAAAAAAAAAAAAACTCAAGCTTTAGAGTTTGCTCATGTGACAAATATCAACATGACATCCTCATCATCAAGCTCTCATTTTATTGGCCATGAGGCCGAAACCAAAGGAAAAGAACAAAGAAAGAAACAACAAACATCATCAAGAAACTCAATGCACCCAACCTTTTCCAACAAAATCAAGACATAAAGAGTAAAGAGCACATTTTAGAAAAAGTTCCCTACCAAGTGTTGATAGAGATGGAGGAAAGGTTGGTTCTTGGAGAGGAAAGAAAAGAAATTTGCTTGAATCCTTGGGGGTGGATTCGGCCAAGAGAAGAAAAGGAGGAAGGAGATGTGTTTGCCTTGGTTTGAACTTGGGGAAGTGTTTGGATGAGAAGGAAGATGAAGATTGAAGGTGGAGGTGTAACGTCCCAAATTTTTACTGCTATGTAAAATTACCAAAATGCCCCTAGGTAAATTTTGCATGAGAATTGAGGTCGAGCAATCCTTAATAAGGAATTTTAACATTAGGACAACATTATATGAGGCTTGAATAGCAATCTATGTGAAAATCATAAATCTCGATTTTTCTGTGTGCAAATGACCAAATTGCCCCTGAGGTTATTGTGCCCCGAAAATCAAAGATAACCAATCCCGATTATCCTCAAGGGGTTAATTTTATATTTGAAGGGGATTATTTGTGTTATGATGATATCATGGTAAAAATCTCAATTCTCGATTTTTACTGTATGTAAAATTACCGAATTACCCTTGCGGTAATTTAGTGTGAAATTAAGCAATTCTTGAACCCAGTTATCACCGAGAAGTTCAAAAAATGTTTATTTCAAGTATGACTTGATATCTAGAAATGTTCAGGTAATTCTAGAAAACTTTTATGTGAAATTACCTTTTTACCCCTAGTTGTGCTAAATAAGTTCACTTATGTAATTAAGAAAATGTTAAAGCTCTAATTGAACTCAAATTGATTTCATTCATTAACCTTGAGTTAAAAATTAATTACCTAAGGTTAAAAATAATTACTTGAGGTTAAAAAATAATTACCTAGGATAATTAGAGTTTAAGAAATTTTTAGGGAAGTTAATTTCCTTTCTTGATTACTAGAACTCATAAAATCAATAATGTTAATATTAAGGTAAATATAAGGCATTTTCTTTCTTTGACTTGAGGTTAGAACTTAAGTTACTAATTAATCTTTTACTCAATTGAGATTAACTCCATCTCTAGAGTAAGATTACTCTTTAACCTTGTCTTGTTGAATCTTATACATTTTATTTTTACCATTTATTCAAATTTACAAATTCCTAAACCTACCACCTAATTAACAATACTATCCTATGTGTCCTACCACTTAGAAAATAAATAAACTTGTCCCCCATTATTCTCAACAAAGGCCACTGCTCCATGCCATCCTCATGGCCACATTTTATTTTATTTCAAGGAATAATGCACATGTAACACCCTAAATCTTAACCCAAGACTACTAGTATGTCCTTAGGTTAATCTTTAGAATATTACCTCTTGGTCTCCTCTTTTAGAAAATACTTAGCGGAAATATGGGTAAAATTTTTCTTTTTGGAATTTAAAATCAAAGTGAGAGCCACGCACGAAACTTTAAGGGGAATCATAGCGAAACATATAAGCAAAGCATAAGAAACACATCATGTCATGGAAACATCAACTGAATCATATATATATATATAACGTGCCTACCCAAAGGGGCAGGACTATTTGATACATCATGAAACAGAATACAACTGAAATGCAATACAAGGAAATCATAGAAGTAAATACAAGAGAAACTACACCCATACCCATGTGCACCTATAGTAGACAACCTCATATACAAAAGAAGGTTTGTTCTCAACTATGTGGTGTGTGTGCACTAGCTACTACCCCTCCTATGACTACTCCTGCTGGTCCGAATACTGTGGGGTCGAGTCGATCCACTGACGAATCTCGGCGGGAGTGGTCGAGCGCAACATCGGGGCATGTCCACCGTGGCGAGGGCGCATGGATGGCCGTCGAGCCAACCTCGGCTGGACCACCGTCTCCTCACTCCCATCCCTCAACGGTGGAGGAGTGGGACCGAGCTCCAAGCGTACATGTGGGATGGCGGGTCCTCGGATGGGTCAAGTCTCAGAAATCTTTGAGGGACGCGGCACATACTCGGGGTACTCGCGTACAGCTGACGTCTCGGGCTCCATGCGGAGGATCTGCTCATCGCGTGGTCTCGCTCGCTCAAAAATCCCATTATGACGGTAAGGAGCAGTCGGGGTGAAGCGGTAGCTCGGGACGAGATGCGAAGGGTCGCCCCATGAACATGAATACTCGGCAAAGGCAGCGACCCTCAAAATGGTATGACCCGAAAGTGCCGGGTCATGGTGCAGCTCCCATACCAGGGTGTCGATGAAGAGTACAAACGTCGCCATCTGAAGATATGACGGAAGAAAAGAGAGAGGGAATGAGAATCTTTCTAAAAGAATTCTCAGTAGGGTTATCCCTACCTAGGTGTCATCGTCACATCCTCAGGAACCTTGGGTTTATTTCTAAAAGGTGTGCGTGCATATAAATTCCTTTTAAGTTGGTTTTCCAAAGAGGTATTTTATCCAAGGTCCATCGTATTTTATAATGCGTCTTTATAACTTAAGCAGAAATATACTAATGATATGAATGCATCATAAGGTAAACCAAACAATAGAATAACTAGGAAACATTATAACATTGGCATAAGTATAGTTTATGTGACATTGTTAACTTTAACTTTCATCTCATGGGGCTGCCCTAAAACTTCTCTAGGTTATGAGCTCATACCTTAACTAGTCGTCACTAGCTCTTACTTATCCTATGATAAGCGTAACATAATCCCGACTTTAAAGTACGGGCTAGGGGGCAAATTAAGGATCTCCTTTCTAGGATCATTTCCTCTTTGAAACGCTTTGCTAGCCACGTGGGCCTGCAAATTTGTCCGCTTTGGCAGGCTGCATCTACACATACCCTCACGGATTTGTCTCCTCCTGGGGGTGCTCGGCCGAACCGGTGTCACCCAGGAGAAGCGTCTCAGTGTTGTGTCACATTTATATTCTCATGAGTATTAAATCACAATTACCTCATCATTTATCATATTCATTTTTATCATGCATTCTCATGTAGCTTTTTCATAACATGTATCATCACATGAAACTTTCTCATAACATTCGTCACATAAAACTTTCACACAAACATCATCACATAGTCATATTTAACAATCATCCCCATAAGCTCATAGACATGTTATGTTATAACTCATAGTGCTTTAAACTTGATTCTTATGAGTCTTAAACTTGCAAATTAATTATTCTTAACTCCTTTATACACCTATAGTTTGACAATTTATGAGTCATACAAATTTTATGCTCAAGAACTAATCCAAATAGCAATAAGCAGAATTTGGACAGCTTTATGTTTATGTGATTACGGAGTTCTAGAAATTACGGTTTAGATCTTTATCTCACATTCTAAGTTATTGATCATCAACACCTAGTCTCTTGGGAACCTATAAGGTTATAACTAAGTATTTCTCACCTCACCCTATGGTCAAGAATATCTCTAAACCTCAAGAGTGCAGAAATCAAAATACTAACTTTACGGGTACCTAGAAGTCACAATAATGACCCTTTCTAAGTTCGGTTTGCTCCTAAGGTTTCAAGATTAAGTCCTAAACCAATTATGAGTCATTCCTACACATATAAACTAATTTAAAACCATGGTTATTGAATCTAAACCTTGCTGGACAGAATCCAGAAAAATAAATCTTTAAGGGATCTAGAACTCTCAAATTAATTCTTTTCTAGTTCCTAACTTATCCTATCTTTCACATATGAGTCTTAACATAATTATTACCCAAACATAAGCATATTAACATCATTAACACAGCTCATGCAGTGGCCAAACATAGCAAGGCAGAACCGAAACAGAAACTCCATTTAAAGGCATTGAATCATAGTTTCTAAAGCACATAAAATACTAGTTTCTCTTGGAACCTTATTAAAACCTTCAAAACTCTTTTATGAACACTTTTATCATCTAAACTCATGAAAATACTTAATAGGGCAGTGGCTATATTATTTTCATCTCAAGAGGTCCTAAATTCATAACACTTAGTTCTACACATTCCTTATACTCATATAAGTTTAGAAAAAGTATAAAACATAGTTTTCAATACTTGAAAACATTAAGGCCTCATAGGGCCGAAATATGGACCATAGGAAATAAATGTTTTAGACCTTTGTTTGAGATATCAGTGGGCAAGTCTTTGAGCTCTAGAATCATTAAAGTGATGACATAAAAATAAACATGCTCATGCACTTATTTTAGTTATTGCTAGAAAGTAAAGTGAGAGCATAAAATAAATATGTGGTGCAATATATTATTATCTTTGATATTTAGGTGAGGACTTGAAATATAAATATGATAATGCAAAGCTTGAAACATAAACATGATAATGCAAGTTCATTCATTATCTTGGGATTTAGTGATAGCAAAGAAATAAACATGATATGCATAGCTTAAAGTAAACATGATGCAAGTTTCATTTTTATGTTTAACTAGAGCTCATTTAAGACTTTAACAAGATAATAACCCCATACAATATCTCAAAGATCACAACACAAGAATCGAAAATCATATATAAAAGAGAAAGAAAGTGAAGCTACATCAAGTTCTTTATTAAGTACCCAAAACCCCTATCTAGAGACAAATCTCTAGAACGTGCCGCCAACTTTAAGGTTGACAAGGGTAGGCTTGGGCTTTTAGAAATCCTTAGATTAATTTTTCTTAAGTTGGAAAACCATGTGAGCTAGATAACATATAGATGAAGTTGTAAGAAAAGGAAAACTCAAGCTTTAGAGGTTTCTTTGAGATGAACACAATGTCATCATTTAGAAACTCTCATCATCAAGCTATCATGCTCAAATCAAGGCCTCATGGCCGAAAATTAAAGGAAAGGAAAGACAAAGGAAAGTTCAAAAGAATCCAAGAGAAAACTAGAGAAAAACACTTTCTTGAGCAAAATAAAGTTTGAAAACAAATCCCTACCTAGTGATGAAGATAAAAGCTTGATCTTGAAGATGGAAATGAGATGAGCAACACCTCCTAGGATGGTGATGATGATTCGGCCTTGATGAGAGAAAAGAAAGAAAATGTGTTTCAAGTGGAGTTGTGTTTGAGGTGTGGTGTTTGAGAGGTTTGATGATGGTTCAAGGTTTTGGGGTGGTGTTTGATGGTGGAGAGGTGATGATGAGATAAAGAGATGAAGAGGATAAAGATGAAAAGAAAGGAAGAACACTCTTGGAACTTTGAGAGAAAAAGGAAAGACTAGCAAGACAATTCTAAAACTCTAAACTTTGCAAATGCTTCAAGGTGTAACAAAGCTATCACAAGCATCCTATTTATAGAAAAACAAAACCATGGAGCTCACAATGGGGAGGGCTTGGTCGTAGCTTTTGAAGGACAAAGGGAGAGAAAAATATCTCTTACACAAGGTCATTCAAGCATGGTTTGAAGTATGGAAGCTATGCTACAAAGTATGGCTTGATGTGAGTTAATTTCCTATCAAATTTTTATGAAATTAGGCTTCTAGAACCTTAACATGGCTGGAACTTTTCCAGCCACAAATAAATGGGGAAAATGGGTTGTTTTAATTATTTATTCATGTGGAAATTCAAGCTTGATTGAAAGTTATGACAAGGTATAGTGTATGTGACTTGAGGTATGGCCTTGGAGTGTTGAAAAATTGAACATGTGATGCATATGGAGGGAGGTGAGGCTTCGGCCAGCTTGGGACAGCAGAGTGGGAGGATAGTTTGACCATTTAATTGTGTGTTAATAATAGGTTTAGATGTGTATTAGCTTAGGTACAAGGTTAGGAATGATTAAGCTTAAGTTTAGGTAACTAAGAATGTGATTTAGAGAGTTTATGACAAGTTTAGGAGTGCTCATACATCATTAAAGAATTTAAAACTCATTTATGAATAAACAATGTGTAACACAATTCCATGATTTAAGGAATTGGAAAGAGAAAACACTATTCAAGATTCTATGACTAGGTGTCATAAAATTAAAATATGATTTTAGGTTGTAATTAAGTACTTTTTGGTTCTAATCAACTTTAATAAATTATTTTGACTCTAGATTAATTAAGGAAATTAATTAACCTTCGATTAGAGCCTAATATTGCTTAGGTTTGCTTAATCGCGTGAATAAGCGTAAAAATACGAAACTAGGGGCAAAACCGTAATTTTGCACTAATTTTGCCTGGACTTCAAAAATTAAAACTGAGGTCATAGAATACATAAAAATGCCTTTTAAAACCATCTGGAGAAGTTTCGGGTTCATCCTAAGCACTTGCAAGCGGGTAAAACACCTTGAGGGCGTTTTGGTCATTTTGACTCAAAACTCAAAACGAGATTTTCAATCCCGGGAAGGTACATAAGTTTTCTAATCCCTTCCAACATTGAGTTTGCCCTTCGAGCACGGGCCAAGACTGGCTTTCCTCAAATTCCGGGCTGAAAATGACCTCAGGGGCATTTTGGTCATTTTCACTCTAACAGAAAAATCGGGGCGTTACAGCACACACAAACACATCATTACCTTACCATATGCTTTGTTGGAGTTGTCTTGCACATTATTGCTCAAAAATTCTGCCTCCATTACAGCCATAAGGCCATGGTTTTGCAACTCCAAAACTCCTATATATATGTGTGTTTTTCTAAAGCCTAATGCACACACAAACACTTATTCTTACTACTTGAATTTTTGGTGGTAGTCTTGCTCACAAAAATCCTCTATTCTCTCTCTAAACTCATAGCTCTCTTCTTCATCCTCCTCCATCTCCAAGAGACTCTATTCTTGACATTCATCCAAGTTCTCAAGCTCAAACAAACACATATCCACCATAAACCAACTCCTAAGCACTTAAACTTTCCATTTTTAAGCATTAGAACACAAGAAAAATCCTTCCTCAACATCAACCTTCTTGGCAGAAATATCACAAGCATTAGGATCATATTTTTGGTTCTTGATTAATCATAGAAGATCAAGCTTTCTTTCAGAAACAAGAAACAACTTGGTAGGGACTTTATTTCATATTCTTTCTCATGTTCTTCTTCTTTAATTCTTTGAATTTTTATGATGACCATGGCTTGATAATAAATTTAAGAAATAAGGTTCTTGGAACCTTGGTAATAAAGGACTCTAATGCTTACTAATGTTTAAGATCTATTAGGGACAAGAATTTAATCTTGTGAAGTTTTTGAGCTTTAAGTGAGCAAGATATAAAATGGACTTACACTCATGTTTAAATTTCAACCTCTTGCATCTCATGTTTATGTTTCAATGCCTTGCATATCATATTTATTTTCAAGCCATGAGCTTAAATCTAGAAGATTAAAGAAATGGATTTGCATTATCATGTTTAATTTTCAAGTCTTGCATATCATATTTATTTCAAGTCATCAATAAATTTTAAAGACTTAATAATGAATGTGCACCTCATGTTTATAATTCAAGCCTTGCACATTATATTTATATTTTCAAGTCATCACCTTATAATGTTAAAGATTAAAAAATGAGGTTGCATAGCATGTTTACTTTTGGTTATCACCTAAGATCTTAAAGCTAAAAAAAAATTGTCCTTGGATCTTAAATAAAAATTTTATTTCATGGCTATGCTAATGGATATGTATTTTCGGTTATGATATGATGATGAGGTTGAGATAACTTTTATTTCATTTTATAGTTCAAATCTTGTGTTTTGGAATTTTAGTAAGTTGTGCTTTAGAAGTTTTACAAGTCTTGAAACTTAAAAGATAGTAAAAATAGCATTTTCATGAGCAAAATGATTTATTATGAAACCTTGTGATTTGCTCTCTATTTGGTACTAATATTTGGTCATGCTAAGTGGTAAAATTTTTTTTAAGTGTTTCCTAAGTCTTAAATCAAGTAACAAGGAAAAATAGTATCTAGAAATGATCAAAATTGTAATTTTAGGAAGATTTAGAAAAATAATTTTCTGGTACTATTCATTACTGTCTCAAACTGTTCATCACTGTAGGGTACTGTTCATAGGCATAATAATCATTAATAATTGTTGTAAAAATTATTTTTGGTATCTTAGATGTATAAAAGAATAATTACAAGTGTTAGTTTGGGCTGTTTTGCAAAATACAGAAAGTTGTGTTTTGAATTATCAATTATGTAATTTTAGCCAAATGACTTTAATTCGTGTTAAATGTATCCATGTAATCAAAATACCATTTACGATGTTTAGAAAAGTTTTAGAAGTTTCGGTAATTGTTAAGGGTGAAAAATGAGTGATTTTGCACTTTGACCCCTAAAGTGTGGCAATATTTAGTCTATGACCATAGATAGTTTCTATGATGAACTTAAATGAATTCTAGTTGTTATGGGTCTCTTAAAAGTATAGAGAAATTTTGAGGATCATTGGTTTGAGGAAATATGTTAAAAAGAAAAAATTACATTTTGACCGCAATCTTTGAGAAATTGCAGTTTAGACCCTCTTTTGGCCTTAAGTGTAAATATTGATAACTTGAGGAAGTTAGCATAAATCGATATCTTATGGAAGCCATATTCATGTGTTCTAGTTGAAATTTATATGACTTATGATATTTGTGCTTTGTTACTAATTAAGGATTATACATGCTTAATTCTTGTTTTATGCAATTGGCGATCATTAATATATGGCATCTATCCTGTTAAGTATGTTCACTTTCATGAGATATTGGATAATAGCATGCTTATATAAATGTATATATGCATACTTATATGATCAATTACTTGATGAATTGTAGCATGCTATGTGTATGATTGATTAATTGAGATGCATATTTAAGAGTTCTATATGCATGATATATTAAAGGATAAGCTATGATTATATGTTCATGCTTGCATCTATGAATAACATACTAAGATGAAAGGTGACATAAGACATATGAAAATGATCCTCTAGACTTCCTAAATTAAAGGTTATGAGAGGTGATCCAATGGGGTAATCCTCTAGACTCCTCGAATTAAAGGTTATAAGAGGAGATTCAATAAGGAACCTTTAGACTCCAGGAATTAATGGTTATGAAAGGTGTTCCTAAACCCCCTAACCCGCACTCTGGGAGTCGGGAATTAACTTATCGAGAGGATAAGTGTATACTAGTGACGACTAGTGAGGTATGAGCTCATAACCTAGAATTCTCAAGAGTAGAGAAATTATAGGGTGGTTTCCCCAAGGAAAAAGATTGAGAAATTTAAGTCACCTAAGAACATATTAAGGAAAAGTTATATCAAAGGAATTTATGTTCTTTATGTCATGATGCATTTATATATGAACTCTTATGTTATAATGTATATGGCATTGACATGAATTCATGATAATAGTATGATACATACATGACATCAAGACTCATGTTAAAAGATACGGGCCTCGACTAATGGTATTTGGAACTTAATAAATAAACCTTATATATGCCCACATTTTCATAATGAAACCCGAGGTTCCTGGGGACAATGATGATGACACTCATATTAGGAGGCGGAGGCCCTACTGAGATTCTTTTATAAGATTCTCACTCACTCTTTATTTCTTTCCATCTCGTCTTTAGAGGTAGATGGTGACGTTCGTGATTTATGTTGATGCCCCCTCATGGGAAATGCATTTCGACCCGGCTAACCGATCATACTATTTTATGGGTCGTTGTGCCGTTCACTTGTATGTATTTATGGATCGTCCTTTTGCATACCTTGTTTCTAGTATGTGGTTTTCTCATACCGCCCCCTTTTTCGGATGACCTTGCTTTCGAGCATGCACAACCACATCCTCGGCAGCTTTCTCGACCTTTCGTATCGGCGGTTCGAGATTTCCCTAACTATACACCAAGGTCACCACCTCGCTCTACTGGTTCGTGGTTGGACCCATCTGAGGATATACCATTCGGTCACTATTCAGGCAAATTTGCTCCTGCTGTCTCTATGGAATGGGAGTACGATAGCAATGGAGAAGCTACTGTCACGCAACCAGTGAGAGGAGCCACCCGTCCACTTCGAGGTGCTCATGTTCTACCTATGAGACATCTTGCCTCTCGTGATGAGTCGACTCGTAGAATCCATTGTAGGCACTCCGAGTAGGAAACGTGGGAGAAAAATCTTATGCTAGTTTGTTAAGTTTTTATTTGCATGATAATTTTTGTTGGACTAATGTATCTGTCTTGATCTATGTCAGTGATGTGCTGCTTTGTTTCCTATAAGTTTTGGGTATTCGGTAAGGAACGATCATTATTTATAATGGTGTCATTATATTAATTGAGTGAGGTATTTCATATTTATCTGTGACTCGATACAAATTAGTTAGTATGCGCGGCTCACATTTTGTATTTTAAAAAAACAAATTTACCATATTTTTGGTAAAGTATTTTCAATGGTTTAAGTTAAAGACTGGAACAAAAGAGTAATAACTAATAATTAACTTAAATGCGTCCTAGGCGTGTTGAGTTAAATATTAGGGTGTTACAGGAGGAGTAGTGGTCTTGGCTTGAACAAAGAGAGAAAGATAGAGTTTTTGAGAGAACTCTTGAAACACAAAGTTTTGCAAGTGTTGTAAAGTGTTCAAATGCTCCTCAAGGCAAGCTATTTATAGACAAATGAATCAAGGATGAGTGGAGGGCAGGGCTAGCCGAATTTACATCACAAGGAGGAAAGAAGAAAAATCTCCTTGGGTTGGCATACATTGGGTGATTGAAAACTTGTCATAGGGTGGCTTGTAAAGAAAGCTTGATTGACAACATAAAGAAATCATTCTTTTGAATTCTTGGGGGGAAAAGTGGCGCCACTTTTGGGCAGCCATGGGGAGGGAAAAATCTCTTCTTTAATCATGGTTTAGGAGCGTACTTAGGTGTAATATTGATTATGCTCATGATTAGGAATTGCTAAGTAAGGGTTTTAGGTGAACAATTAGGAAATTAGACTATGATTAACTTAAATTTAGGAGAAACATTTTTGGATTGATGGGGTCACTTGTTGTGACAAGAGTTTCTAGGAAATGACAACTTTTTCTTGGTTTGAGAAAAAGTGAATAGTAAAATAATTATTCATGGATTCTCCTTTTTGAAAAAGATGCTAGAAATTGGTTTTTAAACAATTTTAGATTCAAAACATCCTCAAATAAATATTTTTTCTCTAAATTAATTATAGAGATTAATTATCCTTTAATTAGAACTTATTGTTGCTTAGGTTTTATTTTAAAACGTAATTTAGCCCTTAATGCACTTAGGCAGGGGTAAAATCGTAATTTTTCTCAAAAACTGCCCGGGACCACCAGGACTTAAATAAACATAGGTCATGCCTTGAAAACATTGTTTTGAACCTTCGGGACAATTCCGGGTTAAAACAGAACTTAAAACTGCCTTAAATCTGTTATAGGGACATTTTGGTCATTTGTGCCCAGAAATCTCAGAAATGAGGTTTTTCTGCTCTATTAAGTATTCATGTACATACAGTCCCCTTCATATATCATATAAACCCTATGGGGATGGCCGAGGTCGGCCGTCCTCGTGTTTCAGGCAAAAATGACCTCAGGGGCATTTTGGTCATTTAAAAGTTTAGTGAAAATCGGGGTGTTACATGCAAAGCATAAAAGTAAACATGGATGCAATATTTATTTTAGTCTCATCTAGAGCTCTTACAAGACTTTAGAGATACAACCCAATACATATCTCATCACAAAGAAAGCTTTCGAGTTCTTGAACCAAGCTCTCAAAGGAACTATGAGGTTCTTGAACATCATCATCAAGCTCAAAATAAATAAACTTTCAAAACAAAACAAAACCTCAAAGATCAAGGAACGAAAACCGAAATTTTGTAGAAAAGGAAACAAGAAAACCGAAACCAAAAATAGCAAGGGAAGTAAAGGTGTTCTTGAGTAAAAATCATCTTGAGTTGGTAAATAAAGTTGAAACTCAAAGAAAGCAAAAACTCAAGCTCTAGAGGTTCCTTTGAGATGAACACAAAGTCATCATCTAGGAGCTCTCATCATTGAGCTATCATGTAGCCAAAAGGACCAAGAGGCCGAAAATACAAGAAGAAAAAACAAAGAAAGTTTCAAAAAGAAAATCCATGAGAAAGCTAGAAAAGCTCATTTTCATGATAAACAAAGTTTAGAAAACACTCCTACCTAGAGTGGAGACAAAAAGCTTGAAGTTTTGAAAAGGAAAACAAGATGATGAGCTCCTCCTTGGGGCTAGATGGTTTCGGCCAAGGAAGAACAAGAAGGTTGGAGTTGTGTTTCAAGTGAGGTTGTGTTTGAGAGGTTAGATGATGGTTCAAGGCTATGGGGTGGTGTTTCAAGGTTGTGTGATGATGATTCAAAAGGAAAAAGAAGAAGATGAAGAAGAAGAATGCTCTTGAAACTTAAGAGAAAATGAGAGGACTAGCAAGAATGCTTAGAAACCAAAACTTAGCAAATGATCTAAAGTGTGAGCAAGTTCATCCAAGCAAGGTATTTATAGAGAAAATGACATATAGGGGCTGTAATGGGAGACGTCTGGCCGAAGCTTTCTTGGCCTTGGGAGGAAGAGAAAATATCTTCTAATGTTGTCATACAAAGCATGGTTTGAAAGTATGAGAGGTATGGCTTCAAGTATGGTGATTTCAGTGAACTTTTCTTTTAATTTTGGAAGAAATAATCCTTCTAGAAGTAAGACATGGCTGGAAGTCTTTTAGCCACACATAATTGAGGAAAAGGATTTATTTTAATTAGTTATTCATTTGGAAAATCAAGCTTGATTGAAAATATGACAAGGCATGGTGTATGTGACTTGAGGTATGGCTTTGGAGTGTTGAAAATTTGAACATGTGATGCATATGGAGGGGGAGAGGTGCACGACCAGACCTGGACAGCATGGGGGAGGAGGATTTGTTTCATGTAATTGTGTGTTAATGGTAGGTTTAAGTGTAGGTTAGCTTAGGTACAAGGTTAAGAATAATTAAGCTTAAGTTTAGGTGACTAAGAATGTGATTTAAGGATTTTATGACAAGATTAGGAGTGCTCATACATCATTAGAGAATTAAAAACTCATTTGTGAATAAACAATGTGTAACACAATTCCATGATTTAAGGAATTGGAAAGAGAAAACACTATTCAAGATTCCATTACTAGGAGTCTTGAATTTAAAATAGGATTTTAAGTTGTAATTAAGCACTTTTAGGTTCTAATAAACTTTAATAAATTATTTTGACTCAAGATTAATTAAGGGAATTAATTAAACTTCGATTAGAGCCTAATATTGCTTAGGTTTGCTTAATGACGCGATTAAGCATAAAACACGAAACTAGGGGCAAAACCGTAATTTTGCACTAATTTCGCCCGGGACCTCCGGGGCCAAAACTGAAGTCATAGAATACATAAAAATGCCTTTTAAAACCATCTGGAGAAGTTTCAGGTTCATCCGACACTTGCAAAAGGGTAAAACACCGCAGGGGCGTTTTGGTCATTTTGACCCGAAAACTCGAAAAACGAGACTTTCTATCCCGGAAAGATACACAAGTCATATAATCCCCTTCCAACACTGAGTTTACCCTTCGAGTACTGTCGGACCGACTTTCCTCAAATTTCGGGCCGAAAATGACCTCAGGGGCATTTTGGTCATTTTCACTCTAACAGAAAATCGGGGCGTTACATCGGGGGGTATCGATGAAACCACGAACGTCGCCATCGAGCTCTGAAGATGTGACGGGAGAGAGGGAGAGAAGAGAAAGGGGTGAGAATCTTATTAAAGAATCTCAATAGGAATCTCCTATCTAGGGTTACATCGTTCACATTCTCAGGAACCTTGAGTTTATTATTAAAAAGGTGTACATGCATACAAGATTCATTATTAGGTTTCATAAAGCTAAATTATCCAAGGTTCATTCCTTTTAGAATGCATCTTAATGTCATGAATGCAACATATCAAGCATGAATGCATGGCAATACATTAAGCAAGTACTTAACAAATCATAACATCAAGAAGCATACAAGTGGCATAAAGGGGCATAAATGTTTCATGTGGAACTTTCCTAAACTTTATGACATAAATCATCATACTATAGCATTATAGGGTCACCCTAAGAACATCTAGGTTATGAGCTCATACCTTAACTAGTCATCATTAGTTCTTGCTTATTATCTGAATAAGCGAAACATAATAAAATAATCCCGACTCCTCGAGTATGGGTTAGGGGGCTTAGGGATCACCTCTCTTAGGATATACCCTCTTTGAAATACTTTGTGGGCATCTAGCCAAGGCAATTTGTCTGCTTTGGTAGGTTACATCTACTCATGCCCTCACGGATTTGTCTTTCCTAAGGGTACTTGGCCGAACTGGTGTCACCCAGGAAAGCGTATCTCAGTGCTTTGTCACATAAAAATCTCCTAAGGGTGCTCGGCCGAACCGGTGTCACCCAGGGTTTTAATCTCATATGATACTTCAAAAACATTCTCAAATCCTTTAGGTTTGACAAAAATTTGGCAGTATAATGGCTGTACACCGAATTTACTTCAAACCAACTTTATGCCACAAGTCTATAACACATACACATTTCTCATTCATCTTTCATACTCATGATAGACTTAACATTTCAATAAAACACTTCATCATAGCTCATGCATCAACAAGGTATATGCATCAACACATCATACGTGCATTATCAAACTTAAAACATCAAAGTCTCTTAATGTCTTATGTTTCGAGCCTTAAGGTCTTTTAACTTGAAATGTAAGTTGTTTATCATCACAACTTAAGCTCTCCGGTACCTATAGGCTCATATCTAAGTATTCTTCACTCAATTCTATGATCATAAACAATTCTAAACCTCAAGAGTGTAGACTCCATAATTTATACTTTATGGGTACCTAGAAGTCACAACTTTGACCCTTTCTAAGTTCGGTTTTTTCCTAAAGCATCAAGATCAATTCCTAAACCAATTATGAGTAGTTCCTATACATTTAGACTAATTATAAACCATGATTTCTAATTTTAAACCTTGCTGGACAGAATCCAGAAAATTACATTTTGGTAATATGGGTTAACATTTTGCCTTACCAAAGTCTTTTTTTTTTTCTTCCTTTAACATCCCACATAAAAAAGATGCATTTTAACCCAATGAACCACTTTCATTAAAAAAAAATGAAACATAAAAAATAGTGATAATAAACTAGGAACAATGTAGAACACAAAAAAAGTAGGGATTAATGCTTGTAACTCTAGGGCAAAGCTTGGAAAAAGGGACATTGTTAGGGTTCCCGTAGTGGCATGGTTTTGCCACACCAATGATGACGATGATGAGATGCAACATTGATAAAGATGGTGTTGAGCTTGTGGAATGAATGCATATCGAGGACAGTGATTCAAGTTGTAACTTATGACGTGAAGAGTAGGTGACATGTAGTGGCTAATAGTGCAACTAAGAAGATCTAATATGGTGGTGATTATGGAATGTAACGCCCCGATTTTCTGTTAGAGTGAAAATGACCAAAATGCCTCTGAGGTCATTTTTGGCCCGAAATTCGAGGAAAGCCGGTCTGGCAGTACTTGAAGGGCAAACTCAATGTTAGAAGGGAATTGGATGACTTGTGTACCTTCCCGGGATCGAAAATCTCGTTTTTCGAGTTTTCGGGTCAAAATGACTAGAACGCCCCTGCGGTGTTTTACCCGTTTGCAAGTGCCGGATGAACCCGAAACTTCTCCAAATGATTTTAAAAGGCGTTTTTATGTAGACTATGACTTTAGTTTTGGTCCCGGAGGTCCCGGGCGAAATTAGTGTAAAATTATGGTTTTGCCCCTAATTTTGTGTTTTTACGCTTAATCGCATGATTAAGCAAAACCTAAGCAATATTAGGCTCTAATCGAAAGTTAATTAATTTCCTTAATTAATCCTAAGTCAAAATAATTTATTAAAGTTGATTAGAACCTAAAAGTGCTTAATTACAACTTAAAATCATATTTTAATTTCAAGACTCCTAGTCATGGAATCTTGAATAATGTTTTCTCTTTCCAATTCCTTAAATCATGGAATTGTGCTACACATTGTTTATTCATAAATGAGTTTTTAATTCTCTAATGATGTATGAGCACTCCTAATCTTGTCATAAAATCCTTAAAACACATTCTTAGTTACCTAAACTTAAGCTTAATTATTCCTAACCTTGTACTTAAGCTAATACACATTTAAACCTACCATTAACACCTAATTAAATGATCAAAACTCACCTCCCCCATGCTGTCCCTGGTCTGGCCGAAGCACTCCTCCCTCCATATGCATCACATGTTCAATTTTTCAACACTCCAAGGCCATACCTCAAGTCACATACACTATACTTTATCATAACTTTCAATCAAGCTTGAATTTCCACATGAATAAATAATTAAAACAACCCATTTTTCCCATTTATTTGTGGCTGGAAAAGTTCCGCCATGTCAAGTTTCTAGAAGCATAATTTCATCAAAATTGTTAGGAAATTAATTCACATCAAGCCATACTTTGTAGCATAGCTTCCATACTTCAAACCATGCTTGAATGACCTTGTATAAGAGATATTTTTCTCTCCCTTTTCCCCCCTCAATGCTACGGCCAAGGCTCCCTTAGTGAGCCTATGGTTTTGTTTTTCTATAAATAGGATGCTTGTGATAGCTTAGTTGCACCTTGAAGCATTTGCTAAGTTTAGAATTCTAGAGTTGTCTTGCTAGTTCTTTTCTTTTCTCTCAAAGTTCCAAGAGTTCTTTCTCTTCATCTTCATCCTCTCTTCACATTATCACCTCACCACTTCAACCCACCATATCCTAACCTTAGATCATCATCAAATCTCTTAAACACTAAACCTCAAACACAAGCTTCCTCAAAACACATCTCCTTTCCTTTTCTTTCTCTTTGGCCGAAGCCATCACACCACCTTAGGAGGAGTTGCTCTTCTCATTTTCCTTTTCAAGTTTAAGCTTTCATCTTCATCACTTGGTAGGGAGTTTCTTTTCAAACTTTGTTTTACTCGAAAAATGAGTTTCTCTAGCTTTCTCTTGGATTTCTTTTGAAACTTTTCCTTGGTTCTTTGTTTTCCTTTCATTTCGGCCATGAGGCCATAATTATGAGCATGATAGCTTGATGATGAGAGTTTCTAGATGATGACCTTGTGTTCATCTCAAAGAAACCTCTAAAGCTTGAGTTTTCCTTTTCTTATAACTTCATCTATATGATATTTAGCTCACATGTTTTTTCAACTTAAGAAAATTAATCTAAGGATTCCTAAAAGCCCAAGCCTACCCTTGTCAACCTTAAAGTTGGCCGGCACGTTCTAGAGATCTTTCTCTAGATAGGGGTTTTGGGTATTTAATAAAGAACTTGACTTAGTTTCACTTTCTTTTTCTTTTGTAAGGTTTTGGTATTTTGATCTTTGAGATTTTGATGGGTTTTGTTTTGGAAGTTGGTTTACTTGAGCTTGATGATGTTGTTCAAGAACCTCATAGTCCTATTGAGAACTTGGTTTAAGAACTCTAAAGCTTTCTTTATAATGAGATATGTGTTGGGTTGATTATCTTGTTAAAGTCTTGAATGAGCTCTAGCTAATCATAAAATGAACCTTGCATCATGTTTACTTTTATGTCTTGCACACCATGTTTATTTCCTTGTTATCACTAAATACCAAGATAATAAAAGAACTTGCATTATCATGTTTACATTTCAAGCTATGCATTATCATGTTTACATTTCAAGTTCTCAACTAAATATCAAAGATAATAATATGATGCATCTCATATTTATTTTATGCTCTCACTTTACTTTCTAACAAAAGCTAAAACAAGTGCATAAGCATATTCATCTTTATGCCATCACTTTAATGAACCTAGAGCTCAAGGACTTGCCCATTGTTGTCTCAAACAAAGGCCTAAAATATTTATTTTCCGTAGTTGAGATTTCGGCCCTAAGAGGTTTTAAGGTTTCCAAGTATTGAAAGTTATGGTTTATAATTTTCCTAAGCTTATATGAGTATAAGAAATATGTATAATTAAGTTTTATGAATTTAGGACCTCTTGAGATGAAAATGATTTAGCAACTGCCCTCTTAAGTATTTTTATGATTTTAAAAGATAATAGTGTTTATAAATGAGTTTTGAAAGTTTTAAAAAGATTCCAAGAGAAACTAGTATTCTATGTGCTTTAGAAATTGTGTTCTATGCCTTTTATGGAGATGCACATTTCGGTTCTGCCTTGCTACTTATTTGCCACTACATGTGCTGTTTTAATGATGATTATATGCTTATGTTTGAGAAAAAATAATGTTAAGACTCTTATGTGGAAGATAAGATAAGTTAGAGACTAAAAAGGAATTAATTTGAGAGTTTTAGATCCCTTAATTATTGAATTTTCTGGATTCTGTCCAGCAAGGTTTAGATTTGATAATCATGGTTTTAAATTAGTTTAAATGTGTAGGAATGGCTCATAATTGGTTTAGGACTTGATCTTGATGCCTTAGGAGCAAACTAAACTTAGAAAGGGGCATTGTTGTGACTCCTAGGTACTCGTAAAGTTAGAATTATAAATTCTGTATCCTTGAGGTTTAGAGATGTTCTTGATCATAGTGTGAGGTATGTAACGCCCCGGTTTTTCTATTAGAGTGAAAATGACCAAAATGCCCCTGAGGTCATTTTCAGCCCGGAATTTGAGGAAAGCGGTCTTGGCAAAGTACTCGAAGGGCAAACTCAATGTTGGAAGGGGATTAGAAAACTTATGTACCTTCCCGGGATTGAAAATCTCGTTTTTCGAGTTTTTAGGTCAAAATGACCAAAACGCCTCAAGGTGTTTTACCCGTTTGCAAGTGCCGGATGAACCCGAAACTTCTCCAGATGGTTTTAAAAGGCGTTTTTATGTATTCTATGACCTCAGTTTTAATTTTTGAAGTCCCGGGCAAAATTAGTGCAAAATTACGATTTTGCCCCTAGTTTCAGAGATTTCTACGCTTAATCACACGATTAAGCAAACCTAAGCAATATTAGGCTCTAATCGAAGGTTAATTAATTTCCTTAATTAATCTAGAGTCAAAATAATTTATTAAAGTTGATTAGAACCAAAGAGTACTCAATTACAACCTAAAATCATATTTTAATTTTATGACACCTAGTCATAGAATCTTGAATAGTATTTTCTCTTTCCAATTCCTTAAATCATGGAATTGTGTTACACATTGTTTATTCATAAATGAGTTTTAAATTCTTTAATGATGTATGAGCACTCCTAAACTTGTCATAAACTCTCTAAATCACATTCTTAGTTACCTAAACTTAAGCTTAATCATTCCTAACCTTGTACCTAAGCTAATACACATCTAAACCTACCATTAACACACAATTAAATGGTCAAATCATCCTCCCACTCTGCTGTCCAGCCTTGGCCGAAGCTGCCCTCCCTCCATATGCATCACATGTTCAATTTTTCAACACTCGAAGGCCATACCTCAAGTCACATACACTATACCTTGTCATAACTTTCAATCAAGCTTGAATTTCCACATGAATAAATAATTAAAACAACCCATTTTCCCCATTTATTTGTGGCTGGAAAAGTTCCAGCCATGTTAAGGTTCTAGAAGCCTAATTTCATAAAAATTTGATAGGAAATTAACTCACATCAAGCCATACTTTGTAGCATAGCTTCCATACTTCAAACCATGCTTGAATGACCTTGTGTAAGAGATATTTTTCTCTCCCTTTGTCCTTCAAAAGCTACGGCCAAGCCCTCCCCATTGTGAGCTCCATGGTTTTGTTTTTCTATAAATAGGATGCTTGTGATAGCTTTGTTACACCTTGAAGCATTTGCAAAGTTTAGAGTTTTAGAATTGTCTTGCTAGTCTTTCCTTTTTCTCTCAAAGTTCCAAGAGTGTTCTTCCTTTCTTTTCATCTTTATCCTCTTCATCTCTTTATCTCATCATCACCTCTCCACCATCAAACACCACCCCAAAACCTTGAACCATCATCAAACCTCTCAAACACCACACCTCAAACACAACTCCACTTGAAACACATTTTCTTTCTTTTCTCTCATCAAGGCCGAATCATCATCACCATCCTAGGAGGTGTTGCTCATCTCATTTCCATCTTCAAGATCAAGCTTTTACCTTCATCACTAGGTAGGGATTTGTTTTCAAACTTTATTTTGATCAGGAAAGTGTTTTTCTCTAGTTTTCTCTTGGATTCCTTTTGAACTTTCCTTTGTCTTTACTTTCCTTTCATTTTCGGCCATGAGGCCTTGATTTGAGCATGATAGCTTGATGATGAGAGTTTCTAGATGATGACATTGTGTTCATCTCAAAGAAACCTCTAAAGCTTGAGTTTTCCTTTTCTTACAACTTCATCTATATGTTATCTAGCTCACATGGTTTTCCAACTTAAGAAAAATTAATCTAAGGATTTCTAAAAGCCCAAGCCTACCCTTGTCAACCTTAAAGTTGGCCGGCACGTTCTAGAGATTTGTCTCTAGATAGGGGTTTTGGGTACTTAATAAAGAACTTGATGTAGCTTCACTTTCTTTCTCTTTTATATATGATTTTCGATTCTTGTGTTGTGATCTTTGAGATATTGTATGGGGTTATTATCTTGTTAAAGTCTTAAATGAGCTCTAGTTAAACATAAAAATGAAACTTGCATCATGTTTACTTTAAGCTATGCATATCATGTTTATTTCTTTGCTATCACTAAATCCCAAGATAATGAATGAACTTGCATTATCATGTTTATGTTTCAAGCTTTGCATTATCATATTTATATTTCAAGTCCTCACCTAAATATCAAAGATAATAATATATTGCACCACATATTTATTTTATGCTCTCACTTTACTTTCTAGCAATAACTAAAATAAGTGCATGAGCATGTTTATTTTTATGTCATCACTTTAATGATTCTAGAGCTCAAAGACTTGCCCAATGATATCTCAAACAAAGGTCTAAAACATTTATTTCCTATGGTCCATATTTCGCCCTATGAGGCCTTAATGTTTTCAAGTATTGAAAACTATGTTTTATACTTTTTCTAAACTTATATGAGTATAAGGAATGTGTAGAACTAAGTGTTATGAATTTAGGACCTCTTGAGATGAAAATAATATAGCCACTGCCCTATTAAGTATTTTCATGAGTTTAGATGATAAAAGTGTTCATAAAAGAGTTTTGAAGGTTTTAATAAGGTTCCAAGAGAAACTAATATTTTATGTGCTTTAGAAACTATGATTCAATGCCTTTAAATGGAGTTTCTGTTTGGGTTCTGCCTTGCTATGTTTGGCCACTGCATGAGCTGTGTTAATGATGTTAATATGCTTATGTTTGGGTAATAATTATGTTAAGACTCATATGTGAAAGATAGGATAAGTTAAGAACTAGAAAAGAATTAATTTGAGAGTTCTAGATCCCTTAAAGATTTATTTTTCTGGATTCTGTCCAGCAAGGTTTAGATTCAATAACCATGGTTTTAAATTAGTTTATATGTGTAGGAATGACTCATAATTGGTTTAGGACTTAATCTTGAAACCTTAGGAGCAAACCGAACTTAGAAAGGGTCATTATTGTGACTTCTAGGTACCCGTAAAGTTAGTATTTTGATTTCTGCACTCTTGAGGTTTAGAGATATTCTTGACCATAGGGTGAGGTGAGAAATACTTAGTTATAACCTTATAGGTTCCCAAGAGACTAGGTGTTGATGATCAATAACTTAGAATGTGAGATAAAGATCTAAACCGTAATTTCTAGAACTCCGTAATCACATAAACATAAAGCTGTCCAAATTCGCTTATTGCTATTTGGATTAGTTCTTGAGCATAAAATTTGTATGACTCATAAATTGTCAAACTATAGGTGTATAAAGGAGTTAAGAATAATTAATTTGCAAGTTTAAGACTCATAAGAATCGAAGTTTAAAGCACTATGAGTTATAACATAACATGTCTATGAGCTTATGGGGATGATTGTTAAATATGACTATGTGATGATGTTTGTGTGAAAGTTTTATGTGACGAATGTTATGAGAAAGTTTCATGTGATGATATATGTTATGAAAAAGCTACATGAGAATGCATGATAAAAATGAATATGATAAATGATGAGGTAATTGTGATTTAATACTCATGAGAATATAAATGTGACACAACATCGAGACGCGCTTCTCTGGGTGACACCGGTTCGGCCGAGCACCCTGTGAGGAGACAAATCCGTGAGGGTATGTGTAGATGCATCCTGCCAAAGCGGACAAATTGCGAGGCCCACATGGCTAGCAAAGCGTTTCAAAGAGGAAATGATCCTAGAAAGGAGATCCTTAATTTGCCCCCTAGCCCGTACTTTAAGTCGGGATTATGTTACGCTTATCATAGGATAAGTAAGAGCTAGTGACGACTAGTTAAGGTATGAGCTCATAACCTAGAGAAGTTTTAGGGCGGCCCCATGAGATGAAAGTTAAAGTTAACAATGTCACATAAACTATACTTATGCCAATGTTATAATGTTTCCTAGTTATTCTATTGTTTGGTTTACCTTATGATGCATTCATATCATTAGTATATTTACGCTTAAGTTATAAAGACGCATTATAAAATATGATGGACCTTGGATAAAATACCTCTTTGGAAAACCAACTTAAAAAGGAATTTATATGCATGCACACCTTTTAGAAATAAACCCAAGGTTCCTGAGGATGTGACTATGACAGCTAGGTAGGGATAACCCTACAGAGAATTCTTTAAGAAAGATTCTCATTCCCCCTCTCTTTTCTTCCGTCATATCTTCAGATGGCGGCGCTTTGTACTCTTCATCGACACCCGGTATGGGAGCTGCACCATGACCCGGCACTCGGGTCATACCATTTTGAGGGTCGCTGCCCGGCCGAGTATTCATGTTCATGGGACGACCCTTCGCACCTCGCCCCGAGAGCCACCGCTTCACCCCGACTGCCTCCTTACCGTCATAACGGGATTTTTGAGCTGAGCGAGACCACGCGATGAGTAGATCCTCCGCATGGAGCCGAGACATCAGCAAGACGCGAGTACCCGAGTATGTGCGCGTCCCGATCACTGAGACGGACCCATCCGAGGACCCGCCATCCCACATGTACAGTTGGAGCTCCAGTCCCACTCCTCCACCGATGAGGGCTGGGAGTGAGGAGACGGTGGTCCAGCCGAGGTTGGCTTGACGGCCATCCATGCGCCCTCGCCGCGGTGGACATGCCCCGATGATGCGCTCGACCACTCCCGCCGAGATTCGCCAATGGATCGACTCGACCCCATAGTACTCGGACCCGCAGGAGTAGTCATAGGAGGGGTAGTAGCTAGTGCACACACACGGCACATAGTAGAGGTCAAACCTTCTTTTGTATAGGAGGTTGTCTCCTTTAGGTGCACATGGGTATGGGGGTAGTTTCCTTTGTATTTGCTTTTTATGATTTCCTTGTATTGCATTTCAGTTGTATTTTGCTTCATGATGTATCAAAGAGTCCTGCCTCTTTTGGGTAGGCACGTTATATATGTATATCTATGATTCGGTTGATGTTCCCATGACATGATGTGTTTCTTATGCTTTGCTTATTTGTTTCGCTATGATTCCCCTTAAAGTTTCGTGCGTGGCTCTTACTTTGATTTTAAATTCCAAAAAGAAAAATTTTACCCATATTTCCGCTAAGTATTTTCTAAGTAAAGGATGAGACCAAGAGGTAATATTCTAAAGATTAACCTAAGTACATACTAGTAGTCTTGGGTTAAGATTTAGGGTGTTACATTATGGTATCAGAGCAGTTCGATTCTCATGGAGCCTGAGGATTGGACTGACTATGCTTTATAAGCATAATACGATAGTTATGTCATGTATAGTGCTTGATAGAGATAAGCTGTAGGACTAGAGATGCATGACTTCTGTTGGTTGCAAGTGCCATGGTAACTAGCTCATTTTGCATGGATATTGAGCCTGATCAACTTGATGTTCATTGTTTCATGTGTATAGGAACCAATGGCACATGACGACGGCCTAGGACTACACCCGATGTTGAACAAGATGATACAATCGCTGCTGCTTGTCCGTCGCATGGCGCAAGCCATGGAGCGGATGTTCGACCGAATGGATCAACAAGACGGCTTGCTCCTGTTCCCCCCTCCTCCCCTGCTTCTTTGAGATGGTGGAACAAGCCGCTTCGGCCCGAAGTTCCGCAAGGCGAACCGCCCAGATGTTCCGAGGGGTGATGGACCACGAGCAAGGCCGATGAATGGATCAAAGACATGGAGAAGATCTACTCCGTTACCTGCTCGGAGGAAGCGAAGGTCACATTCTTTGCTTTCATGTCAAGTCCCACGCCGAGTTACGGTGGAGCGGCATGAGGCATCTGCTAGAAGCCTCTGGAACTCCCATTGATGGGAGAGTGTTCAAGACTTACTTCTATGAGAAGTACTTTCGGAGTCCGTAAGGAGCATAAGGGCGTTGAGTTCATGCAGTTGACCCAAGGAGGGTCTACTGTAGCCCAATACACTGCGAAGTTTGAGGAGCTAATCAAGTTCTCTCGGGTGTTCCAAGGGAACCCGATGAAGTTTGGAAGTGTGTGAAGTATGAGGCCGGTCTAAAGGCGAGAAATGAACTACTGTTGTGGCCCATATGGAAATCGAGAGACTTCCCGACTACGGTCAACAAGTCTTAGGATACTTGAAGAAGGACAGAGAAAGATTCAAATCACAAGAGGCGAGAGCGAGCTAAGGGCTCGGACCTCAAGCCCAAGTTCAAACCGCAGGTACCCATCGAGGAATCACTACAACCCCTACCACCCAACCGGTTCGACAACAACAACAACAACCGCCAAGAGCTCCTGCTCACCAACAATCCAAACAACACCAAAGGCCGCCATTTCAACATCAAGGCCCAAGGAATTTCAAAAATCAACCCGTGGGCAGTGGACCCCGAAAACCACAATGGAGGACCAAGTGGAGCCAAGAACAAGGCACCACAAACCCCTGCCGCTTACCCCGAGCAACGATCGCCGACGCCCCGCCCACAATGCGGGGAAGAACCACAGAATCGCCCATGCTTAGCCGTCGAGAATGTATGTTTCAAGTGTGGCAAGCCTGGCCACTATGCAAAGGATTGACCGGACAAGGGACATCGAACCAAAACCCCGACCACAATACCGAGGAAGGGTCTTTACCCTTAACGCGAAGACGCCAAGAAGTCCAAAGATCTCATCGAAGGTATGTGCGAAGTAAGTGGTAAAGCCTTAAGCTGTACTATATGACTCGTGTTACTCATTCTTTCATTTCACTTGCTAGTGTCGAGTCCTTAAATCTAAAATTCTCTAAACTTCCCTTCGATCTTATTGTTTCTACTCCTACAAATCGCCCTGTTAATACTTGCCGTTGTTGTTTAAACTGTCATCTTGTTGTAGAAAATAGGTCTTTTATCATAGATTTAATTTGTTTACCCTTGAAAGACATAGGCATTATCTTAGGCATGAGCGGCTTCACCCCAATCGTGTGATGTTAGATTGTGGAACCCAAGCTGTAGTTTTCCTTCTCCTCCAGAAAACATCACTCATCCCATTAGCCTGTACCTAAATTCCGTAGAGGTCTTCTGTAGTGGGGAGAAAGCTAAGGGATATGTTCTCCTAGCACTTTGTGATGTAGACTTGGAGCGAGAACCTAGGTGAGATACACGTGGTGAAAGACTATCCCGAGGTGTTTCCGGATGAAATACCCGAGTTCCCTCCCGAAAGAGAAGTGGAGTTCTCCATAGAGTTGGTTCTGGGGCCGGGACCAATCTCTATAGCCCGTATAGGATGTCACCCTCGGAGTTAGCGAGTTGAAAACCCGGTTAGAGGAGCTGTTGGAAAAGAGTTTTATAAGGCCGAGTGCTTCACCTTGGGGCGCTCAGGTCTTATTTGTGAAGAAAAAGGGCGGAAGTATGAGGATGTGTATAGACTATAGGCAGTGAACCAAGTAACCATAAAAATAAGTACCCATTGCCTAGGATTGACGATCTTATGGACCAATTGAAAGGCGATAGTGTTTTCTAAGATTGATTTAAGGTCAGGTTACCATCAGTTAAGGGTGAGAGATTCGGATATTCCTAAAACCGCCTTCGAACTTCGGTATGGACACTTTGAGTTCAATGTAATGTCGTTTGGTTTGTGAATGCTCCCAGCTTTTATGGATTACATGAATAGGATCTTTAGACCCTATTTAGATCAATTCGTGGTTGTGTTCATAGATGATATTCTCATCTATTCGAAAACCCACGAGGAGCATGAGCGTCATTTAAGGTTGGTTTTAGAGGTATTAAAGGAGAAGAAGTTATACGCTAAGTTGTCTAAGTGTGAATTTTGGTTAGAGGAGGTAAAGTTCTTAGGACATGTTGTGTCAAAAGGTGGCATAGCTGTCGACCCAAGTAAGATAGAGGTGTGATGAATTGGGATAGACCAACCTCAGAATCGAGATTAGAAGCTTTTTGGGTTTAGCTGGATATTACCGTAGGTTCATTAAAGGATTTTCCCAGTTAGCCACCCTTAACCAAGCTCACTAGGAAGAATGCCCCGTTTGAGTGGAGCCCCGAGTGTGAAAAGAGTTTCTTAGAGCTTAAGGAAAAGCTCACCTCAACCCCAGTTTTAGTTTTACCTGTAACGCCCCGATTTTCTGTTAGAGTGAAAATGACCAAAATGCCCCTGAGGTCATTTTCAGCCGGAGTCGAGGAAAGCAGTCTGGCGATACTCGAAGGGCAAACTCAATATTGGAAGGGGATTAGAAAACTTATGTACCTTCCCGGGATCGAAAATCTCGTTGAAGTTTTCAGTCAAAATGACCAAAACGCCTGTGGTGTTTTACCCGCTTACAAGTGCTTGATGAACCGAAACTTCTCGGATGGTTTTAAAAGGCGTATTTATGTATTTTATGACCTCAGTTTTAATTTTTGAAGTCCCGGGCAAAATTAGTGCAAAATTACGGTTTTGCCCCTAGTTTATTTTTACTTTACGGCTTAATCACATGATTAAGCAAACCTAAGCAATATTAGGCTCTAATCGAAGGTTAATTAATTTCCTTAATTAATCTAGAGTCAAAATAATTTATTAAAGTTGATTAGAACCAAAAAGTACTCAATTACAACCTAAAATCATATTTTAATTTTATGACACCTAGTCATAGAATCTTGAATAGTGTTTTCTCTTTCCAATTCCTTAAATCATGGAATTGTGTTACACATTGTTTATTCATAAATGAGTTTTAAATTCTTTAATGATGTATGAGCACTCCTAAACTTGTCATAAACTCCTAAATCACATTCTTAGTTACCTAAACTTAAGCTTAATCATTCCTAACCTTGTACCTAAGCTAATACACATCTAAACCTATCATTAACACACAATTAAATGGTCAAATCATCCTCCCACTCTGCTGTCCAGCCTTGGCCGAAGCTGCCCTCCCTCCATATGCATCACATGTTCAATTTTTCAACACTCGAAGGCCATACCTCAAGTCACATACACTATACCTTGTCATAACTTTCAATCAAGCTTGAATTTCCACATGAATAAATAATTAAAACAACCCATTTCTCCCATTTAATTGTGGCTGGAAAAGTTCCAGCCATGCATTATTTCTAGAAGCCTAAATTCATAAAAATGTGATAGGAAATTAACTCACATCAAGCCATACTTTGTAGCATAGCTTCCATACTTCAAACCATGCTTGAATGACCTTGTGTAAGAGATATTTTCTCTTCCTTTTCCCTCCAAACCACACGTTCACTCCCTCCATTTGCAAGCTCCATGGTTTTGTTTTTCTATAAATAGGATCCTTGTGTTAGCCTTGTTGCACTTTGAAGCATTTGCAAAGTTTAGAGTTTTAGAGTTGTCTTGCTAGTCTTTCCTTTTTCTCTTAAAGTTCCAAGAGTGTTCTTCCTTTCTTTTCATCTTTATCTTCTTCATCTCTTCATCTCATCATCACCTCTCAACCATCAAACACCACCCCAAAACCTTGAACCATCATCAAACCTCTCAAACACCACACCTCAAACACAACTCCACTTGAAACACATTTTCTTTCTTTTCTCTCATCAAGGCCGAATCATCATCACCATCCTAGGAGGTGTTGCTCATCTCATTTCCATCTTCAAGATCAAGCTTTTATCTTCATCACTAGGTAGGGATTTGTTTTCAAACTTTATTTTGTTCAAGAAAGTGTTTTTCTCTAGTTTTCTCTTGGATTCTTTTTGAACTTTCCTTTGTCTTTCCTTTCCTTTTCATTTTCGGCCATGAGGCCTTGATTTGAGCATGATAGCTTGATGATGAGAGTTTCTAGATGATGACATTGTGTTCATCTCAAAGAAACCTCTAAAGCTTGAGTTTTCCTTTTCTTACAACTTCATCTATATGTTATCTAGCTCACATGGTTTTCCAACTTAAGAAAATTAATCTAAGGATTTCTAAAAGCCCAAGCCTACCCTTGTCAACCTTAAAGTTGGCCGGCACGTTCTAGAGATTTGTCTCTAGATAGGGGTTTTGGGTACTTAATAAAGAACTTGATGTAGTTTCACTTTCTTTCTCTTTTATATGATTTTCGATTCTTGTGTTGTGATCCTTGAGATATTGTATAGGGTTATTATCTTGTTAAAGTCTTAAATGAGCTCTAGTTAAACATAAAAATGAAACTTGCATCATGTTTACTTTAAGCTATGCATATCATGTTTATTTCTTTGCTATCACTAAATCCCAAGATAATGAATGAACTTGCATTATCATGTTTATGTTTCAAGCTTTGCATTATCATATTTATATTTCAAGTCCTCACCTAAATATCAAAGATAATAATATATTGCACCACATATTTATTTTATGCTCTCACTTTACTTTCTAGCAATAACTAAAATAAGTGCATGAGCATGTTTATTTTTATGTCATCACTTTAATGATTCTAGAGCTCAAAGACTTGCCCAATGATATCTCAAACAAAGGTCTAAAACATTTATTTCCTATGGTCCATATTTCGGCCCTATGAGGCCTTAATGTTTTCAAGTATTGAAAACTATGTTTTATACTTTTTCTAAACTTATATGAGTATAAGGAATGTGTAGAACTAAGTGTTATGAAATTAGGACCTCTTGAGATGAAAATAATATAGCCACTGCCCTATTAAGTATTTTCATGAGTTTAGATGATAAAAGTGTTCATAAAAGAGTTTTGAAGGTTTTAAAAAGGTTCCAAGAGAAACTAGTATTTTATGTGCTCTAGAAACTATGATTCAATGCCTTTAAATGGAGTTTCTGTTTCGGTTCTGCCTTGCTATGTTTGGCCACTGCATGAGCTGTGCTAATGATGTTAATATGCTTATGTTTGGGTAATAATTATGTTAAGACTCATATGTGAAAGATAGGATAAGTTAAGAACTAGAAAAGAATTAATTTGAGAATTTTAGATCCCTTAATGATGGAATTTTCTGGATTCTGTCCAGCAAGGTTTAGAAATGATAATCATGGTTTTAAATTAGTTTATATGTGTAGGAATGACTCATAATTGGTTTAGGACTTAATCTTGAAACCTTAGGAGCAAACCGAACTTAGAAAGGGTCATTATTGTGACTTCTAGGTACCCGTAAAGTTAGTATTTTGATTTCTGCACTCTTGAGGCTTAAAGATGTTCTTGACCATAGGGTGAGGTGAGAAATACTTAGTTATAACCTTATAGGTTCCCAAGAGACTAGGTGTTGATGATCAATAACTTAGAATGTGAGATAGAGATCTAAACCGTAATTTCTAGAACTCCGTAATCACATAAACATAAAGCTGTCCAAATTCTGCTTAGTGCTATGTGGATTAGTTCTTGAGCATAAAATTTGTATGACTCATAAATTGTCAAACTATAGGTGTATAAAGGAGTTAAGAATAATTAATTTGCAAGTTTAAGACTCATAAGAATCGAAGTTTAAAGCACTATGAGTTATAACATAACATGTCTATGGGCTTATGGGGATGATTGTTAAATATGACTATGTGATGATGTTTGTGTGAAAGTTTTATGTGACGAATGTTATGAGAAAGTTTCATGTGATGATATATGTTATGAAAAAGCTACATGAGAATGCATGATAAAAATGAATATGATAAATGATGAGGTAATTGTGATTTAATACTCATGAGAATATAAATGTGACATAACACTGAGACGCGCTTCTCCTGGGTGACACCGGTTCGGCCGAGCACCCCCAGGAGGAGACAAATCCGTGAGGGTATGTGTAGATGCAGCCTGCCAAAGCGGACAAATTGCGAGGGCCACGTGGCTAGCAAAGCGTTCCAAAGAGGAAATGATCCTAGAAAGGAGATCCTTAATTTGCCCCCTAGCCCGTACTTTAAGTCGGGATTATGTTACGCTTATCATAGGATAAGTAAGAGCTAGTGACGACTAGTTAAGGTATGAGCTCATAACCTAGAGAAGTTTTAGGGCGGCCCCATGAGATGAAAGTTCAAGTTAACAATGTCACATAAACTATACTTATGCCAATGTTATAATGTTTCCTAGTTATTCTATTGTTTGGGTTACCTTATGATGCATTCATATCATTAGTATATTTCTGCTTAAGTTATAAAGACGCATTATAAAATATGATGGACCTTGGATAAAATACCTCTTTGGAAAACCAACTTAAAAGGAATTTATATGCACGCACACCTTTTAGAAATAAACCCAAGGTTCCTGAGGATGTGACGATGACACCTAGGTAGGGATAACCCTCTCGAGAATTCTTTTAGAAAGATTCTCATTCCCGCTCTCTTTTCTTCCGTCATATCTTGAGATGGCGGCGTTTGTACTCTTCATCGACACCCGGTATGGGACTGCACCATGACCCAAGACTTTCGGGTCATACCATTTTGAGGGTCGCTGACTGCCGAGTATTCATGTTCATGGGACGACCCTTCTCGCACCCGCCCCGAGCTACCGCTTCACCCCGGCGCTCCTTACCGTCATAACGGGATTTTTGAGCGGCGAGACCACGCGATGAGCAGATCCTCCGCATGGAGCCCGAGACATCAGCGGTACGCGAGTACCCCGAGTATGTGCCGCGTCCCCAGTACTCGGAGACGGACCCATCCGAGGACCCGCCATCCCACATGTACCGTTGGAGCTCGGTCCCACTCCTCCACCGATGAGGGCTGGGAGTGAGGAGAGCGGTGGTCCAGTGAGGTTGGCTCGACGGCCATCTATGCGCCCTCGCGCGGTGGACATGCCCGATGATGCGCTCGACCACTCCCGCCGAGATTCGCCAAGGATCGACTGACCCCACAAGACTCGGACCGCAGAGTAGTCATAGGAGGGGTAGTAGCTAGTGCACACACACGCCACATAGTAGAGGTCAAACCTTCTTTTGTATATGAGGTTGTCTCCTTTAGGTGCACATGGGTATGGGGGTAGTTTCTTTTGTATTTGCTTTTTCTGATTTCCTTGTATTGCTTTTCAGTTGTATTTTGCTTCATGATGTATCAAATAGTCCTACCTCTTTGGGTAGGCACGTTATATATATATATATCTATGATTCAGTTGATGTTCCCATGACATGATGTGTTTCTTATGCTTTGCTTATATGTTTCGCTATGTTTCTCCTTAAAGTTTCGTGCGTGGCTCTCACTTTGATTTTAAATTCCAAAAAGAAAAATTTTACCCATATTTCCGCTAAGTATTTTCTAAAAGATGAGACCAAGAGGTAATATTCTAAAGATTAACCTAAGGACATACTAGTAGTCTTGGGTTAAGATTTAGGGTGTTACATTACCTGACCCCAATGTACCCTTCGAGGTATATTGCGATGCTACTGGCAAGGGTGTAGGTTGTGTGTTGATGCAAAATAGGCAAGTGGTAGCCTATGCGTCCAGGCAACTCAAGCCTCATGAGGTAACCTACCCCACCCATGACCTAGAACTAGTAGCCATCGTGTTCGCTCTAAAGATGTGGAGACACCACTTGTATGGTGTGAGGTTTGAAGTTTTCTCCAATCATAAGAGTCTCAAGCATCTCTTTGATCAAAAGGAGTTGAATATGAGGCAAAGGAGATGGATGGAATTCCTCAAGGACTACGATTTTGGTTTAAGTTACCACCCCGGCAAGGCTAATGTAGTAGCCGACGCCTTGAGCCGAAACTCGTTACGTCTGTCAAGTATGATGGTTAATGAAGTTGGGTTAATAGAGCAATTTAGGGATATGAATCTTGGAATGTCTATAACGGAGAATGGCATCGTGATGAGTCATCTCACGGTGACCAGTGGGTTTAAGCAAAGGATTATGCTTGCCCAAAGAGAAAATGAGGACTTTATGGAGACAATCGAGGCAGTTAAGGCCGGAAAGTTGAAAGGTTTTGTACGAGGCCCCGACTGGTTATGGAGGTTCGAGGGGCGAATCTGTGCCACAAGATGGTGACCTCCGAGAGAAGATCTTGGAGGAGGCTCACAAGAGCCATTTTGCCATCCATCCTGGTACTACGAAGATGTATCAGGACTTGAAGAGGATGTTTTGGTGGCCCGGATTAAAGAAGGATGTGGTCGCCTGGGTGAGTAAGTGTTTGGTCTGCCAAAAGGTCAAGATCGAACACCAAAAACCTTCTGGCATGTTGCAACCCCTGTCGATCCCCGAGTGGAAGTGGGAGAGTATATCAATGGACTTCGTGGCAGGATTGCCAAAGACCCAAGCCGCCACGATGCCGTATGGGTAATCGTGGATCGACCGACTAAGTCGGCTCACTTTCTACCTATTCGAGTCACGCACTCGCTGGATAAGTTGGCCCACTTTACATCCAAGAAATAGTAAGGTTGCATGGAGTACCATCGACGATAATCTCGGATCGAGACCCTCGGTTTACGCCACGCTTTTGGGGAGCCATTCAGAAGGCGTTTGGTTCCAAGTTGTGCCTAAGCACTGCTTACCACCCACAAACGGATGGTCAGTCCGAGAGGACAATCCAAACCCTGGAAGATATGCTGAGAGCCTGTGTCTTAGACCAAAAAGGAAGTTGGGATAAGTACATGCCTTTGATCGAGTTTGCGTATAACAACAGTTATCACGCAAGCATCGATATGGCACCGCATTTGAGGCATTATACTAAGGAAGTGCCAATCACCCTTGTGTTGGTACGAGCCCGAGAGCAAAGTGTCTTAGGACCCGAGGTAGTGAGGGAAACGACGGAACAAATCAAGAAGATCAAGGATAGAATCTTAACCGCTCAAAGTCGACGAGAAAAGCTACAGCGGACAAAACGCGCAAGCCCTTGGAGTTCCAAGAGGGAGAACATGTATTTCTAAGAATCACCCCCACTACAGGAATAGGAAGAGCCATGAAAGTTAAAAAGTTGAGTCCCCGATTTCTCGGTCCTTTTGAAATTCTTCAAAGAGTCGGATCCGTAGCTTACAAAATAGCCTTACCACCCAATCTATCAAACCTTCATGATGTCTTTCACGTCTCCCGCCACGTAAGTATGAGTCCGACCCTAGTCATGTCCTAGAACCAGAGCATGTACGCTAAGGGAGGACCTCACTTTCAATGTACCGCCACGGGAATAGTGGATCACTGAGTCAAGCGGTTAAGGAACAAGTCCTGTTCCTTTGGTGAAAGTGGCGTGGGGACAAGGCAAGCTCGGAAGAATACACGTGGGAACTAGAGTCTAAATGAAGTCCAAATATCCAGAGCTTTTCTAAGGTATGAATTTCGAGGGCTAAATTCTTTTAAGGAGGGAGTAATGTAACGCCTGTGTTTTTCTCGTTAGAGTGAAAATGACCAAAATGCCCCCGAGGTCATTTTCACCTAATTTGAGGAAAGCCAAGGCGGGCAAGTACTCGAAGGGCAAACTCAATGTTGGAAGGGGATTAGAAAACTTATGTACCTTCCCGGGATCGAAAATCTCGTTTTTCGAGTTTTTAGGTCAAAATGACCAAAACGCCCCTGCGGTGTTTTACCCGTTTGCAAGTGCCGGATGAACCCGAAACTTCTCCAGATGGTTTTAAAAGGCGTTTTTATGTATTCTATGACCTCAGTTTTAATTTTTGAAGTCCTGGGCAAAATTAGTGCAAAATTACGATTTTGCCCCTAGTTTCGTACTTTTACGCTTAATCACACGATTAAGCAAACCTAAGCAATATTAGGCTCTAATCGAAGGTTAATTAATTTCCTTAATTAATCTAGAGTCAAAATAATTTATTAAAGTTGATTAGAACCAAAAAGTACTCAATTACAACCTAAAATCATATTTTAATTTTATGACACCTAGTCATAGAATCTTGAATAGTATTTTCTCTTTCCAATTCCTTAAATCATGGAATTGTGTTACACATTGTTTATTCATAAATGAGTTTTAAATTCTTTAATGATGTATGAGCATTCCTAAACTTGTCATAAACTCTCTAAATCACATTCTTAGTTACCTAAACTTAAGCTTAATCATTCCTAACCTTGTACCTAAGCTAATACACATCTAAACCTACCATTAACACACAATTAAATGGTCAAATCATCCTCCCACTCTGCTGTCCAGCCTTGGCCGAAGCTGCCCTCCCTCCATATGCATCACATGTTCAATTTTTCAACACTCCAAGGCCATACCTCAAGTCACATACACTATACCTTGTCATAACTTTCAATCAAGCTTGAATTTCCACATGAATAAATAATTAAAACAACCCATTTTCCCCATTTATTTGTGGCTGGAAAAGTTCCAACCATGTTAAGGTTCTAGAAGCCTAATTTCATAAAAATTTGATAGGAAATTAACTCACATCAAGCCATACTTTGTAGCATAGCTTCCATACTTCAAACCATGCTTGAATGACCTTGTGTAAGAGATATTTTCTCTCCTTTGTCCTTCAAAAGCTACGGCCAAGCCCTCCCCATTGTGAGCTCCATGGTTTTGTTTTTCTATAAATAGGATGCTTGTGATAGCTTTGTTACACCTTGAAGCATTTGCAAAGTTTAGAGTTTTAGAATTGTCTTGCTAGTCTTTCCTTTTTCTCTCAAAGTTCCAAGAGTGTTCTTCCTTTCTTTTCATCTTTATCCTCTTCATCTCTTTATCTCATCATCACCTCTCCACCATCAAACACCACCCCAAAACCTTGAACCATCATCAAACCTCTCAAACACCACACCTCAAACACAACTCCACTTGAAACACATTTTCTTTCTTTTCTCTCATCAAGGACGAATCATCATCACTATCCTAGGAGGTGTTGCTCATCTCATTTCCATCTTCAAGATCAAGCTTTTATCTTCATCACTAGGTAGGGATTTGTTTTCAAACTTTATTTTGATCAAGAAAGTGTTTTTCTCTAGTTTTCTCCTGGATTCCTTTTGAACTTTCCTTTGTCTTTACTTTCCTTTCATTTTCGGCCATGAGGCCTTGATTTGAGCATGATAGCTTGATGATGAGAGTTTCTAGATGATGACATTGTGTTCATCTCAAAGAAACCTCTAAAGCTTGAGTTTTCCTTTTCTTACAACTTCATCTATATGTTATCTAGCTCACATGGTTTTCCAACTAAAGAAAAATTAATCTAAGGATTTCTAAAAGCCCAAGCCTACCCTTGTCAACCTTAAAGTTGGCCGGCACGTTCTAGAGATTTGTCTCTAGATAGGGGTTTTGGGTACTTAATAAAGAACTTGATGTAGCTTCACTTTCTTTCTCTTTTATATATGATTTTCGATTCTTGTGTTGTGATCTTTGAGATATTGTATGGGGTTATTATCTTGTTAAAGTCTTAAATGAGCTCTAGTTAAACATAAAAATGAAACTTGCATCATGTTTACTTTAAGCTATGCATATCATGTTTATTTCTTTGCTATCACTAAATCCCAAGATAATGAATGAACTTGCATTATCATGTTTATGTTTCAAGCTTTGCATTATCATATTTATATTTCAAGTCCTCACCTAAATATCAAAGATAATAATATATTGCACCACATATTTATTTTATGCTCTCACTTTACTTTCTAGCAATAACTAAAATAAGTGCATGAGCATGTTTATTTTTATGTCATCACTTTAATGATTCTAGAGCTCAAAGACTTGCCCAATGATATCTCAAACAAAGGTCTAAAACATTTATTTCCTATGGTCCATATTTCGGCCCTATGAGGCCTTAATGTTTTCAAGTATTGAAAACTATGTTTTATACTTTTTCTAAACTTATATGAGTATAAGGAATGTGTAGAACTAAGTGTTATGAATTTAGGACCTCTTGAGATGAAAATAATATAGCCACTGCCCTATTAAGTATTTTCATGAGTTTAGATGATAAAAGTGTTCATAAAAGAGTTTTGAAGGTTTTAATAAGGTTCCAAGAGAAACTAGTATTTTATGTGCTTTAGAAACTATGATTCAATGCCTTTAAATGGAGTTTCTGTTTCGGTTCTGCCTTGCTATGTTTGGCCACTGCATGAGCTGTGTTAATGATGTTAATATGCTTATGTTTGGGTAATAATTATGTTAAGACTCATATGTGAAAGATAGGATAAGTTAGGAACTAGAAAAGAATTAATTTGAGAGTTCTAGATCCCTTAAAGATTTATTTTTCTGGATTCTATCCAGCAAGGTTTAGATTCAATAACCATGGTTTTAAATTAGTTTATATGTGTAGGAATGACTCATAATTGGTTTAGGACTTAATCTTGAAACCTTAGGAGCAAACCGAACTTAGAAAGGGTCATTATTGTGACTTCTAGGTACCCGTAAAGTTAGTATTTTGATTTCTGCACTCTTGAGGTTTAGAGATATTCTTGACCATAGGGTGAGGTGAGAAATACTTAGTTATAACCTTATAGGTTCCCAAGAGACTAGGTGTTGATGATCAATAACTTAGAATGTGAGATAAAGATCTAAACCGTAATTTCTAGAACTCCGTAATCACATAAACATAAAGCTGTCCAAATTCTGCTTATTGCTATTTGGATTAGTTCTTGAGCATAAAATTTGTATGACTCATAAATTGTCAAACTATAGGTGTATAAAGGAGTTAAGAATAATTAATTTGCAAGTTTAAGACTCATAAGAATCAAGTTTAAAGCACTATGAGTTATAACATAACATGTCTATGAGCTTATGGGGATGATTGTTAAATATGACTATGTGATGATGTTTGTGTGAAAGTTTTATGTGACAAATGTTATGAGAAAGTTTCATGTGATGATATATGTTATGAAAAAGCTACATGAGAATGCATGATAAAAATGAATATGATAAATGATGAGGTAATTGTGATTTAATACTCATGAGAATATAAATGTGACACAACTTGAGACGCGCTTCTCCTGGGTGACACCGGTTCGGCCGAGCACCCCCAGGAGGAGACAAATCCGTGAGGGTATGTGTAGATGCAGCCTGCCAAAGCGGACAAATTGCGAGGCCCACGTGGCTAGCAAAGCGTTTCAAAGAGGAAATGATCCTAGAAAGGAGATCCTTAATTTGCCCTAGCCCGTACTTTAAGTCGGGATTATGTTACACTTATCATAGGATAAGTAAGAGCTAGTGACGACTAGTTAAGGTATGAGCTCATAACCTAGAGAAGTTTTAGGGCGGCCCCATGAGATGAAAGTTAAAGTTAACAATGTCACATAAACTATACTTATGCCAATGTTATAATGTTTCCTAGTTATTCTATTGTTTGGTTTACCTTATGATGCATTCATATCATTAGTATATTTCTGCTTAAGTTATAAAGACGCATTATAAAATATGATGGACCTTGGATAAAATACCTCTTTGGAAAACCAACTTAAAAGGAATTTATATGCACGCACACCTTTTAGAAATAAACCCAAGGTTCCTGAGGATGTGACGATGACACCTAGGTAGGGATAACCCTACTGAGAATTCTTTTAGAAAGATTCTCATTCCCCCTCTCTTTTCTTCCGTCATATCTTTAGATGGCGACGTTTGTACTCTTCATCGACACCCCGGTATGGGAGCTGCACCATGACCCAAGACTTTTCGGGTCATACCATTTTGAGGGTCGCTGCCGCCGAGTATTCATGTTCATGGGACGACCCTTCGTACCCCGTCCCGAGCTACCGCTTCACCCCGACTGCTCCTTACCGTCATAACGGGATTTTTGAGCGAGCGAGACCACGCGATGAGCAGATCCTCCGCATGGAGCCCGAGACATCAGCGAGACGCGAGTACCAGAGTATGTGCCGCGTCCCAAAGACTTTCTGAGATCTGACCCATCCGAGGACCCGCCATCCCACATGTACAGTTGGAGCTCACCCCACTCCTCCACCGATGAGGGCTGGGAGTGAGGAGACTGGTGGTCCAAATGAGGTTGGCTCGACGGCCATCCATGCGCCCTCGCCGCGGTGGACATGCCAGATGATGCGCTCGACCACTCCCGCCGAGATTCGCGTGGATCGACTCGACCCCACGATGCTCGGACCGAGGAGTAGTCATAGGAGGGGTAGTAGCTAGTGCACACACACGCCACATAGTAGAGGTCAAACCTTCTTTTGTATAGGAGGTTGTCTCCTTTAGGTGCACATGGGTATGGGGGTAGTTTCCTTTGTATTTGCTTTTTATGATTTCCTTGTATTGCATTTCAGTTGTATTTTGCTTCATGATGTATCAAAGAGTCCTGCCTCTTTTGGGTAGGCACGTTATATATGTATATCTATGATTCGGTTGATGTTCCCATGACATGATGTGTTTCTTATGCTTTGCTTATATGTTTCGCTATGATTCCCCTTAAAGTTTCATGCGTGGCTCTTACTTTGATTTTAAATTCCAAAAAGAAAAATTTTACCCATATTTCCGCTAAGTATTTTCTAAGTAAAGGATGAGACCAAGAGGTAATATTCTAAAGATTAACCTAAATACATACTAGTAGTCTTGGGTTAAGATTTAGGGTGTTACAAGGTAAGAATACTTAGTTATGACCTCATAGGTACCCAAGAGATTAGGTTTGATTATTAATAACTTAGAACGTGAGTTAAGGACCTTAAAGGTCAATGCATAAGACATTAAGAAGTCTTGAGTGTTTATGATGCTTAAATTATGTAAATATGATATATGATACATGAGCTTTATCTATGAAGAGTTTGATTTATATGCTATGAAGAAGTTTTATATGATGAGATGCTAGAAATGTTTGTATGTCCTATATGTTTTCATGGCATAAGCAAATTTGAGGAAATTCAGTCTGGCCATGTCATCTGAATTTCCATCAAATTTGAGAAACTTAGAAAAATATCTTTTTGAAAATCATGAGAACTTAAATGTGACACAACACTGAGACGCCTTCTTGGGTGACACCGGTTTAGCCAAGCACCCCCAAGAAAACAAATTCGTGAGGGTATTGACATAGAGTTTGCCAAAGCGGACAATACTACTATGCACTAGTTGCTAGTAGAGCGTTTCAAAGAGGAAATGACCCTAAGAGGTGATCCTTAATTTGCCCCCTAGCCCATACTTTAAGTCAGGATTATGTATGTTACGCTTATCATAGGATAAGTAAGAACTAGTGACGACTAGTTAAGGTATGAGCTCATAACCTAGAGATGTTTTAGGGTGGCCCCATGAGATAAAGATTAAAGTTAAAATGTCACATATGCTATGAAAAACTAACAATGTTATTATGAGAATTACACCTGTCAACTTATGCCATTATTATAATGTTTTGTGATCTAGTTGATTAGTTATCCTTATAATGCATTCATGCCTTAGTATATTCCATGCTTAGTCATAAGACGCATTGTAAAATATGACGGACCTCGGATAATTAATACTTTAGAAAACTAACTTAAAAGAAGTTTATATGCATGCACACCTTTTTAGAAATAAAACCCGAGGTTCCTGAGGATGTGATGATGTCATTTAGCTAGGGATGACCCCACTGAGAATTCTTTTAGAAGATTCTCATTCCCTCTCTCTCTTCTTTCATCACATCTTCAGATGGCGACTTTCGTACTCTTCATCGACACCCTGAGGTGGGAGCTGCACCATGACCCAGCACTCGGGTCATACCATTTTGAGGGTCACTGCACAATCAGAGTATTCATGTTTATGGGACGACCCTTCGCACACCCAGTACGGAGCTACCGCTTCACCCTGACTGCCTCCACCATCATAACACGATTTTCAAGCGAGCTAGACCACGTGATGAGCAGATCCTCCGCATGCAGCCCGAGGTGTCAGCCATACATGACTACCAGGAGTACGTGCCCCGGACTCAGTACTCGGAGACAGATCCATCAGAGGACCCACCCTCGCACATGTACAGTTGGAGCTCCAGCCCCGCTCCCCCACCGATGAGAGTCGGGAGTGAGGAGACAGTGGTTCAGCCGAGCTTGGCTCATAGGCCATCCATGCGCCCTCACCGCGGTGGACACGCTCCAATGAGCCGCACGACCACTCCCGCCGAGATCCGCCAGTGGATCGATTCCACCTCAAGACTCGACCAAAGAGGAGTAGGTGCATAGGATGGGTGGTAGCTAGTGCACACACGCCACATAGTTAAGGACAAAACCTATTTTGTATGTGAGGTTGTCTACTCTAGGTGCACACTTGCTTTCATAGTTTCCTTGTACTTGCTTTTATGATTTCCTTGTATTTTCTCTTCAGTTGTATTTCATTCTTCTATGTACCGAATAGTCCTGCCTTTTGGTAGGCATATTATCTATATATATAATCAGTTGATGTATCCATGTTATTTATGTGTTTTATTATGATTTGCTCATATGACTTGTATGAATTCCCGTTCAAAGAATCATGCGTGGCTCTCACTTTGGTTTTAATTCCAAAAAGAAAAATTTTACCCATATTTCCTCTAAGTATTTTCAAATAAAGAATGAGACCAAGAGGTAATGTTCTAAGGATTAACCTAAATACATACTAGTAGTATTAGGTTAAGACTTAGGGTGTTACATGGAACCTGTAGTGGAAAGGTGGTGCACCGATGTGCAATGGATGTTTCTGGTTATAGAAGAGGGATAAGATGTTATAGCCATGTTTCATTCTTTCTTCCCATGTTTTCCTTTTGTGATTTGGTCTTTGATTTTGCTCTATGGCTTGGATTTGTATGTTGTAGTTTTGATTTTGTGTAAGTGGAAGGATGAAGGTGTTGTTGTACAAAGAAGCAAAGAGTGACCCATTGTTCACTTGCACAAGGTTTAGGGTGCAGGAGGGTTGAGTCCCTACCTCACCTTGACTATGGATAAAGCGAGATGGGTTAAGCAGGTTAAAATTTTTTAGCGAGTTGAAAATACTGCCTTACCTGATAAAAAAATGGCGGGTGTTGCAAGTCAATCTAATGGGTTCGGCCCATTTTCCCACCCTCGAAACACAATATTCAAATAGAAAAATTCTAATATCATAATGTTCAAGCTTGACATTTTTGGATATCACAACAAAGTACCTAAAAAATACAATGCTTATATCACAAAGGATCCAAATATAAAATATTAAACAATTTCAGGTTGGTTCATATCAAGTCTTATATTAGAGGATGTAAACCTAATGACCGAATCAATATGTGATTGGTTTTAATTGGATCCAAACTACACTACAAGAAACTTGCGAAACATTAACAATTTTACATGTAGATTTATTTTTCCATCTCTAATACTGACGATTTTCAAATCCTTCTATATTGTTTATGGATGTAAAAATAATAGATGATGTATTGCCATCTATACATTCATATGTATTATTAAAATTTGTCTGATGTTCTGCAAAAATCTTATAGTTTTGATTGACCCACTTTGAACCAAACCAGCTAAACGAAATTGGTTTGAATTCATTGGGTTAGCTGGATCCATATACACCCCATATACAACTAATTTACGACTTAAGTTATTTATAACGATATTTAAAAATCTTTACACAGGAGTTTAAAAGAATTACTAACGAGTTATCATATTGGCCTATATAATGAATGTTGCATCTAATTGTACTTTAGATTACCTTTATCCTTGGCTAGGATTTTGTCTGAAGATATATCTTTTTAGTAGATGAAATGATTTTGTCAGAAAACATATCTTTACTTAAGGGTACAAAAAACACAAAAAACAAAGCTCATTGACCCATTAGCACAAAAGAAAACAACAACAATAAAAGGGTACAAGGAGGGCAACCAAAGATGGGCAAAACAATTCCAATAAAAAATAATAGCTTTTGCAGAGAAAATATATCCAATAGCTCAAGTAATCTAAAGCACCAATCAGGGCTGGATTCCCTTTTATCTCCAATCTTGCAACCTTGTGAATTGTACCATTAGCCACACATTTTTACCCAACAAAGTCATAGAAAGGTTCCTCTTGAATCTAGTGATATCTTCAAGCATCAGTTTGATGCTGCTAGAGCCTTACTAGATATACAAGCTTTTATCAGAGGAAGGTTGTTTGATTCAACTATGATCTTGTCATGAAGACATCCATCTCTTAATAGCTACACACTAGCAGCAAGCCTTCATGAATAAAAATATACAATTCTAATATCACAAAGATTTCAAATTCAAAATATTAAACAATTTCAGGTTGGCTCAAATCGAGTCTCAGATTGGAGAAAGTAAACCCAATGATCGAGCTAATATGTGATTGGCTCTAATTGGATCCAAAGTACACTACTAGAAACTCGCGAAACACTATCAAATTTTATATATAGATTTATTTTTTACATCTCTAATATAGGTGATTTTCAAATCCTTTTGTATTGTTTATGGATGTTAAAAAAACATATGATGTATTGTTGTCTATAAATTCACATGTAATGTTAAAATTTGTCTGATGTTCTGCAAAAATCTTGCAGTGCTGATTGACCCAATCTGAACTAAACTAACTAAATGAAGTTGGTTTGAATTCATCAGGTTCAACGAGTTAGTTGGATCCGCTTAAACCCGCCGTATGGATACTTTAGGACTTGGGTGTGTTTAATGAAATATAAATCTTTACACACATAGCATCAAAAAAATATTTACACATGAGTTTTAAAAAAATTAGTAGTAGGATATCATATTGGTGTATCCAGGGAATCTTGCATCTAATTAGTGCTCTAGATTAACTTTATCCTTGGCTAGGATTTTTTCTGAAGATCTATCTTTTTTACAGATTAAATGATTTTGTTAGAAGACATATCTTTGGTTCAAGGGTACAACCAACATAAGAAACAAAGCTCATTGACCCATTAGCACTAAACACAACAGCAACAATAAAAGGCTACAACGAAGGCAACCAAAGATGGGCAAAACAATTTCAATAAAAAATAATAGCATTTGTAGAGAAAATATATCCAATAGCTCAAGTAATCTAAAGCACCAATCAGGGCTAGATTCCCTTTTATCTCCAATCTTGCAACCTCGTGAATTGTACTATTAGCCTTACATTTTTACCCAACAAAGTCAAAGAAAGGTAAATTCCTCTTAAATCTAGTGATATCCTCAAGCATCAGTTTGATACTACTAGAGCCTTACTAGATCTACAAGCTTCTATTAGAGGAAGGTTGTCTGATTCAACTATGATCTTGTCACGAAGACATTCATCTCTTAATAGCTACACACTAGCCGCAAGCCTTCATGAATAAAAATATACAATTCTAATATCATAATTTCAAACTTGATACTTTTGGATTTCAGAACAAAGTACCCAAAAGATACAATTCTAATATCACAAAGATTCCAAACTCAAAATATTAAACAATTTCAGGTTGGCTCAAATCGGGTCTCAGATTAGAGAATGCAAACCCAATGACAGAGCCAATATGTGATTGGCTTTAATTGGATCCAAAGCTCATTGACCCATTAGCACTAAAGACAACAACAACAATAAAAGGCTACAAGGAGGGCAACAAAAGATGGGCAAAACAATTCTAATAAAAAATAATAGCTTTTACAGAGAAAATATATCCAATAGCTCAAGTAATCTAAAGCACCAATTAGGGCTATATTCCCTTTTATCTCTAATCTTGTAACCCCGTGAGTTGTACCATTAGCCTCACATTTTTACCTAACAAAGTCATAGAAAGGGAAATTCTTCTTAAATCTATTGATATACTCAAGCATCAGTTTGATTCTGCCATAGCCTCGCTAAATCTACAAGCTTCTATCAGAGGAAGGTTGTTTGATTCAACTATTATCTTGTCACGATGACAGCTATCTCTTAATAGCTGCACACCAGCAATAAGCCTTGGTGAATAAAAACATAATATTCTAATATCACAATGTTGAAACTAGACATTTTTGGATATTAGAAAAAAGTACCCAAAAAATAAAATTATAATATCACAAAGATTCCAAATTCAAAATATTAAACAATTTCGAGTTGGCTCAAATCGGGTCTTAGATTAAAGGATGCAAACCCAATGACCGAACCAATATGTGATTGGTTCTAATTGGATCCAAAGTACACTAGTAGAAACTTGCAGAACATTGACAATTTTACATATAGATTTATTTTTCTATTTCTGATACTGATGATTTTCAAATCCCTTTGTATTGTTTATGGATATAAAAATAACAGATGATGTATTGCTGCCTATAAATTCATATGTAATGTTAAAATTTGTCTGATGTTCTGTAAAAATCTTGTAGTGTATATTGACCCAATCTGAACCAAACCAGCTAAATGAAATTGTTTGAATTCATCGGGTTCATCGAGTTAGACGGATTTGCTTACACCCCTCTATACGGCCAATTTTGGACATGGCTGTTTTTAGTGAAATTTAAATAGTTACGCACGTAGCACCAAAAAAATATTTACACATGAGTTTTAAAAAAAATTAGTAATAGGTCATCATATTGGTCTATCCTGGGAATCTTGCATGTAATTGGTGCTCTAGATTACATTTATCCTTAGCTAGGATTTTTTTTTTGAAGATATATCTTTTTTACTAATGAATTGATTTTGTCAGAAGACATCTTTGGTTCAAGGGTATAAACAACATAAGAAACAAAGCTCATTTACCCATTAGCATAAAAGAAAATAACTAGAATAAAGGCTGCTAGGAGGGCAACCAAAGATGGGCAAAACAATTCCAATAAAAAATAATAGCTTTTGCATAGAAAATATATCTAATAGCTCACAGAACACTGACAATTTTACATATAGATTTATTTTTCTATCTCTGATACAGACGAATTTCAAATCCTTTTGTATTGTTTATGGATGTAAAAACAACAGATGATGTTTTGCCATCTATAAATTCATATGTAATGTTAAAATTTGTCCGATGTTCTGTAAAAATCTTGCAGTGCATATGGACCCAATCTGAACCAAGCCAGCTAAATGAAATTAGTTTGAATTTATCAAGTTCATCAAGTTAGTTGGATATGCTTACACCCCCTATTCGGCTAATTTAGGACTTCGGTGTTTTTAATGAAATTTAAATATTTACATACGTAGCATCAAAAAAAAAAAATATTTACACATGAGTTTTAAAAAAATTAGTAGTAGGATATCATATTGGTCTATCGAGGGAATCTTACGTCGAATTGGTGCTCTAGATTACCTTTATCCTTGGCTAGGATTTTTTTTTTGGAGATATATCTTTTTTACAGATGAAATGATTTTGTCAGAAGACATCTTTGGTTCAAGGGTACAAACAACATAAAAAATAAAGCTCATTGACTCATTTATTCGAACCATCAGGAATATTGAGTCTAATATATTTTAAGAAAATTCTTGAACCATGTTACAAAGAGCATGTGATATCTCTGTAAACCATCATCATAGTCCACAAAATTTATTCCAAATCAAACTATATAACCAGAAGGCTACTTGAAGTTGTTCCAAAATGACCATGAAAAATATCATTTCACATTTGTGCCGTCCCTTATAAAGTCAACGATATGAAAAGTATAAATTAAATATTTCAAAATAAAGAGATTCCCAAAAATCATATAAAAAATTACTTACCCAGTTGAAGATTGAAGATAAAAGATGTAGTGATAGTAATAATAAATTCTATAAGTTGATATATGGGATTCCTCAGTTCATAGTGATGGATCATTGAACTCTTCTACACCTACAAATTAATTGAACTATATAAATACACATTTACATGCACATGTTATGTTATAACCAATAAAAACTTGAAATAAATGTGTTATGATATTAGTTCTATTTTCTTGCTAATTATATCTAGCATCTGCTTTGCACTATAATTCAAAGATAATAATATGATGTTTGGCTCATTTATATCTTCAGTGATATAAACTAAATGATTGTGATACTTTTCCAATGTAAAGCAATATATATCAAATTCCATTTGGATAAATATGTAACCATTATGAAGCAGTATGCAAGTATTAATATAAGCAAAATCACAATTTTATGTGGTTACATACCTATGATTGGACCTATAGGTATCCCATTGCACTCATCATGGGATAATTCTGATACTCATTAAAGGATAAAAGATGTCCTTACATATGAGATTGACACAAGAATCTGTGAGATAACCAAGATTTCCCATTAGTCTCTGTGCATGGATAGCATAGTTATTAGTGTACTAGTTTAGTCCAATGAAATTAGATGAGCCCTTGACTAATTTAGCTTCGCATGGAGAAAAAATAGGGAATCAATCTCCAACTATATATTTTTTGCCATATGGATAACCTTTGGCAATAAGTAGGACCACAAACAAGCAGTAAAAAGTAATTGAATGTTATAAATGAAAAATACCCACATTCAAAAGCTTTTGTTCTCTTTTCACTAACCCAAGATCAATAAGTTGTTCTTAGGGCTTATCAAAAGCATAAGAAGTAATGTAGTGGCATCAAACTTTTCATTATACCAACAGTGGTCCAAAGTTACAATGGAATGGCTAATAATCATTTTATTTTTGAAAATATGAAACAATGAAATTTTCGCACAAGTTCGACTCATTGAAATTATCTATCAAATTAACTATGATTCAAATGCAATAGGATATATGAATTATCTAGTCTCCCCAAACTATTTCCCTATAATATAAACTTATTTCATTCTTTTATTTGAGTAATTGATTTAATAGACATGAAAAGGTTCAGCTTCTGCTTTGTTTATTTCTCGAACCTGTCTGATTGCACTTGCATCATCTTTATATTCGAGGTTACAATTAAGGTATGTTTTGTTGAGTTGTAAAAAATGGAGTTAATTTTTTTTCTGCATCCTTGGATTATATAAGGGTCAAGCGTATATTACAGCAATATGATGCAAATTAAAACATAAAGAACTCATATGAAAACACAAGAACAAAGTGCAAACCAAAATATCAGGGAGCACTATATCAAGACAACACTGCATAAGAGGCATAATTAAAAAACTAGTACTTTTGTTGTCTTCCTTTCTTGCTTCTAGCTCGAGCATACTTTGTCCAAACCACTTTTTACATATGGAGTTCAGCCCAAGCTAAAGTGATAAATGCATCCTCTTAATATATCATGAACTCAAAAATAGTAAAGCATGAAGCCCCACCAAAACCAACTCAAATAAGAAGGATAATAGATAACCACTAAGGATGAACTTGAAAACATGTAAATGATAGCATGAAATAATACAAATATGCTGTCAATAACATGCATCAGAATATCATGCATATCTTACTTAACTTCTATTTTATTTGATTTGGAACTTATTGTATCTATTTGTAGATGTCTAAATAGAAAAATAGATCAATAAACATACTAGTGAGTAATGATAATATACTATTTAAAGTTAAGCTTATTTATTGCATTGTATCACATTATTTATTCAAACCATCAGGAATATTAAGTCTAATCTCCTTTGAGAAATTTCTTGAACCTTGTTGCCAAAAACTTGTGATATCTATTCAATCTGTCATTGTAATCCACAAAATTTATTCCAAATTGTATTGTATAACTTGAAGACCATTTGAAGTTGTCCAACAATGATTATGCAAAATGCCCTTCAAAAATAACAACACACACACACACACACACAAACACAAAATATTCTTACTTAATAGTGGATTGAACTTAAAAAAGATTGTAACAATAAAATTAATTCTATAAGTATCTATCATGGATTCCTTAATTAATATTATAGGTCATTGAACTCATCCATACCTACAAATTAAGTCAAGTATACACAATATAAATTCACATGCACATGTTAACTCAAGTTACACAAAAAAGAAAAAGAAAAAACAAGCAAAGTTATGATATTCTTTATGGTTTCTTGGTAATTATATATAGAAAACTGCTTTGCAGTAGAGTTCAGAGATGATAAATATGATATTTGGTGTATTTACTATTTTTCGTGATGTAAAAAACAAGATTGTGATAAGTCTCCTTAATGTAAAATAATATGTCTTGAATTCCTTTTAGATAAATATTTAACGATTGTGAAGTAGCAACAAGTCTAATTATAATCCAAATATATATATATATATATATATATATATATATATATATATATATATATATATATATATAATTAAACATAATCAATATGTAGCTACAATTTGATGTGGTCACTTACAGACCCTAGGACCTAGGGGTCCCATTGTTTTCAACTACCATTATAGAAACAAAAGACATGTGATTAGCAAAAGCAGAATGGGATAATTAGGATAATTGAAAGATAAAAGTTATCTTTACATGTGGTATTGACATGTGTAACACCCTAACTTTTAACCAATACTCTAGAACATATTAGGCTAATCATTAGGTTATTACTTCTTAGTCTCAACTTTTAATAAAATACTTAGTGGAAATTACGAGTAAATTTTTCTTTTTGAAAACATAAACAAGGTGAGAGCCGCGAACTTAACTAGTCGAATGACAGAAACATAAAGCATGCATAACAATTAGCAGAGACCACAGAGTGAAGCATATAACCAAGGAAGCATTCCATTAATAACATAATTTAAGTACATAAGTAGTCGTACCCTCATGGAGATGGGCAGAGCTTGTAATACAACGGAAAAGAAAATACAATAGAAAATGTAAGGTACATGGTTCAACATGAAGATAGAAAAACCCAAAACGCTACCCTCCTACTGTGAGTACAAACTACAACCCCTCCCAAAAGGTACTACCAAAGGGAAGATCTCCATAAAAGCTCGGGTACTCACAAAGCTCTCCATCGGGAACTAGTGACGACGAGGATCCTCGGGTGATGGAGGCAAGTAACCGGGGAAACGCTCTATCTCCTCCTGTGTAGGCCAATAGAGCGTGAAGGGAACTCGCGGTGGCTGAACGTGAGCTCCTCGATGCGGACGCATGTCGGCTCTCCTCGCCAAGCGTGGCTGCCTCACGGTCTCCCCACTCCCTTCGCGCCGGAACTGGGGAAAGGGAGCGGAGCTCTCCGAAGGATATGCGTCAGTGAATTCTTGGATGAATTAGTCTCGAACCTCCTCGAGCGAGGCACGTACTCTGGGTAGTCGCGAACAGCCGAGGCAAAGGTACGGGCATGGCGTAGCTGCTCGTCACGCGGGCAAGTGCACTCGAAGATCATGTCATCACCACGAAAAGGTGCAGTAAGAGTGAACTGGTAGCTCGAAACTGGGTAAGCGAAAGGTCGTCCCAAGTACACAAAAACGCGGATGGCACAACGACCCTCGAAATGATACGAACGGTAGTCTGGGTCATAGTACACCTCCCAAATAGGCGTGTCAATGAAAAGCACGAACGTCGCCATCGCTCTCTGAAGATATGACGGAAGAAAGAAGAGAGAGGAGTGAGAATTCTTGCTAAAGAATCTCAGTAGGAGTCTCCTACCCTAGGGTTACATCGTACACATCCTCAGGAACCTTGGGTTTAATTATAAAATAGTGATCATGCATATAAGGTTCAATTTAGGGTTTCTCAAACTAATTATCCAAGATCCATTCCTTTTAGCATGCGTCTTGGTATTATAAATGCAACAGGTTATATCATGGATGCATGTCAATATTAGAGCATATAAGACCACACATCAAAGCACATAAACATAAATCATGTGGCATAAGGGCATATAACTTTCAAGTGAATCATTCCTCAATTTCGTGACATCAATCATGGTACTTTAGCATATAGGCCACCCTAAAAATAACTAGGTTATGAGCTCATACCTTAACTAGTCGTCACTAGTTCTTACTTATCCTATGATAAGCATAACATAAATAATAATCCCGACTCGCAAGTACGGTAGGGGGCAGGGATCATCTTTCTCTGGGATTACCCTCTTTGAAACGCTTTGCTAGCCACGCATGGCCTCGCAATTTGTCCGCTTTGGTAGGCTGCATCTACTCATACCCTCACGGATTTGTCTCCTCCCGGGGGTACTCGGCCGAACCGGCACCTCCTCGGGGGAAACGCGTCTCAGTGCTTTGTCACATAAAAATATCCTGGAGGTGCTCGGCCGAACCGGTGTCATCTAGGGTTTTAAACTCATATAATTCTTTCAAAAACCTTCTCAAGTCTCTTTTTGATTTGACGAAAATTCGGCAGCATAACAGCTGTATACCGGATTTCCTTCAAATTCTCTTTATGCCACAAGCTTACACACATACATATTTCTCATTTAAACCTCATGCTATGAAAAGCTCATAACTCAAACAATCAATTTTTCATGCATCACAAACATCTCAACTCATCATTGCATCATATGAACACCATAACATTAACAACTTCTTAATGTCTTATGCATCGACCCTTAAGGTCCTTAACTCTCATCCTAAGTTATAAATCATCAAACTTAGACTCTCGGGTACCTATAAGGTTATAACTAAGTATTCCTCACTTCATACGATGATCAAGAACATCTCTAAACCTCAAGAATGCATAAATCATAATCCTAACTTTACGGGTACCTAGGAGTCACAACAATGACCCTTTCTAAGTCCGGTTTGCTCCTAAGACATCAAGATCAAGTCCTAAACCATTTATGAGTCATTCCTACACATTTAAACTAATTTAAATCCATCATTAGCATTACTAAACCTTGCTGGACAGAATCCAGAAATTTCAAACATTAAAGGATCTAGAACTCTCAAATTAATTCTTTTCTAGTTTCTAACTTCTCTTATCTCTCACATATGAGCTTTACCATTAATTATACTCAAACTTAAGCATATTATCATCATTAACACAGCTCATACAGTGGCAAATAATGGCATGGCAGAACCGAAACAAACATTCTCCATAAAGGCATAAAACACAATTTCTAGAGCACATAAAATACTAGTTTCTCTTGGAACCTTTTCAAAACTTTCAAAACTCATTTATAAACATTTTTAACATCTAAAATCATAAGAATATTCAAGAGGGCAGTGACCAATTCATCTTTGTTTCAAGAGGTCCTAAATTTATAAAACTTAGTTCTACATATTCCTTGTACTCATAATAGCCTAGAAAAAGTATGAAACATATTTTTCAATATTTAGAAACATCACAACCTCTTAGGACCGAAATATGAACCATAGGAAATAAGTATTTTTAAACCTTTGTTTGAGACAACCATGGGCAAGTCTTTGAGCTCTAGGTTCATTAAAGTGATGGCATAAAGATAAACATGCTTATGCACTTGTTTTAGCTTTTATTAGAAAGTAAAGTGAGAGCATAAAATAAATATGAGATGCAACATATTATTATCTTTGATATTTAGTGAGAACTTGAAATATAAACATGATAATGCATAGCTTGAAATATAAACATGATAATGCAAGTTCATTCATTATCTTGGTATTTAGTGATAGCAAGGAAGTAAACATGATATGCAAAGCATAAAATAAACATGATGCACTGTTCATTTTATGGTTAGCTAGAGCTCATTCAAGACTTTAACAAAGTAACAACCCAACATATATCTCATTACAAAGAGAGCTCTAGAGTTCTTGAACCAAGTTCTCAAAGGAACTATGAGGTTCTTGAACAACATCACCAAGCTCAAGTAAACAAACTTCCAAAACAAAACCAAACAAAATCTCAAGGATCAAAGTACCAAAACCGAAAACCTTACAAAAGGAAGAGAAAATGAAACTAAGTCAAGTTCTTTATTAAATGCCCAAAACCCCTATCTAGAGAAAGATCTCTAGAACGTGCCGGCCAACTTTAAGGTTGACAAGGGTAGGCTTGGGCTTTTAGAAATCCTTAGATTAGTTTTCTTAAGTTGAAAAACCATGTGAGCTAAGTATAGTATAGATGAAGTTAAAGGAAAAGAAAAACTCAAGCTCTAGAGGTTCCTTTGAGATGAACACATAGTCATCCTCTAGGAGTCCTCATCATTGAGCTATCATATGCTCATCAAGGCCTCATGGCCGAAATCACAAGGAAGGAAAACCAAGAAAGTTTCAAAAGAAAAATCCAAGAGAAAGCTAGAAAGGACTCATTTTCAAGAAAACAAAGTTTAGAAAACACTCCTACCTAGAGTGAGGACACAAAGCTTGAACTTTAAAAAGGAAAACAAGATGATGAGCTCCTCCTTGAGGTGGATATGGCTTCGGCCTTGTGAGGAACAATGGAGAGGAAAATGTGTTTGAGTGAGGTTGTGTTTGAGGTGAGGTGTTTGAGAGGTTAGGAGATGATTCAAGGCCTTGGGGTGGTGTTTGATGGTTAAGAGATGATGATGAGATGAAGCGATGAAGAAGATGAAGCGATGAAGAAGATGAAGATGAAAAGAAAGGAAGAACTCTCTTGAAACTTTGAGAGAAAAAGAAAGAACTCAAGAAAGCTTAGGAAAAATTGAAACTTACCAAATGAACTAAAGTGTTTGTATGTGTTTCTAGGCAAGGTATTTATAGAGAAGGAAAGCAAATGAAGGCTCAAAAGGGGAGGAGAGTAACCGTGTGGTATTGGAGGGAAAGGAAGAGAAAATATCTTTTACACAAGGTCATTCAAGCATGGTTTGAAATATGGAAGCTATGCTACAAAGTATGGCTTGATGTGAGTTAATTTCCTATCAATTTTTGATGAAATTAGGCTTCTAGAACCTTGACATGGCTGGAACTTTTCCAGCCACAAATAAATGGAAAAAATGGGTTGTTTTAATTATTTATTCATGTGGAAATTCAAGCTTGATTGAAAGTTATGACAAGATGTAGTGTATGTGACTTGAGGTATGGCCTTGGAGTGTTAGAAAATTGAACATGTGATGCATATGGGAGGAGGACAGCTTCGGCCAGGCCTTAGGCAGCAGAGAGGAGGTGAGTTTTGATCATTTAATTGGGTGTTAATGGTAGGTTTAAATGTGAATTAGTTTAGGTACAAGGTTAGGAATAATTAAGCTTAAGTTTAGGTAACTAAGAAGGTGTTTTAAGGATTTTATGACAAGATTAGGAGTGCTCATACATCATTAAAGAATTTTAAACTCATTTATGAATAAACAATGTGTAACACAATTCTATGATTTAAGGAATTGGAAAGAGAAAACACTATTTAAGATTCCATGACTAGGAGTCTTGAAATTAAAATATGATTTTAAGTTGTAATTAAGCTTTAATAAATTATTTTGACTCAAGATTAATTATGGAAATTAATTAACCTTTGATTAGAGCCTAATATTGCTTAGGTTTGCTTAATCATGCAATTAAGCGTAAAAACACGAAACTAGGGGCAAAACCGTAATTTTACACTAATTTCGCCCGGGACCTCCGGGACCAAAACTAAAGTCACAGTTTACATAAAAACGCCTTTTAAAATCATCTGGAGAAGTTTCGGGTTCATCTGGCACTTGCAAATGGGTAAAACACCGCAGGGGCGTTTTGGTCATTTTGACCCGAAAACTCGAAAAACGAGATTTTCGATCCCGAGAGGGTACTCAAGTCATCCAATCCCCTTCCAACATTGAGTTTGCCCTTCGAGTACTGCCAGACTGGCTTTTCTCGAATTCATGGCCAAAAATGACCTTAGGGGCATTTTGGTCATTTTCACTCTAACAGAAAATCGGGGCGTTACAACATGAGAATCTACGAAGTAACTAAGGTTGCTGTTACCTTATGTGCATGAGCAACACGGTTACTGGTGTAATAGTTTAGTCCAATAAAATCAAATGAATCCTTGAATAAGTTGGCTTCATCTAAAGAAAATGTAGGCAATCAACCTTCAACTAGATATTGCATGCTATGTGGATAACCTCTGGTTGTAAGTGGGTCCATAATCCTGTAGTAAAAAGTAATTAAATGTTATGAATGAAAAATACCCACCTTGAGAATATTTTATTCTCTTCTAACTTGCGTATGCATTATATTTCTCTAACCTAGGATTAATGGGTTGTTCTTGGGGCTTATCAAAAGCCTAAATTTCAATGCAATGACACCAAACCTATTATTATACTGACAATGGTAAAAATTAACCTGACAATGGAACGGCTCATTATCATTTCAAATATGAAAGTATGAAGTTCTGTCACAAGTTCAACTTACTTACATTCTCTATGTTATGATTTGACTATAATAGAATAAATTATATCTCCAAATTATTTCCACAGAATTTAAACTTGAATAATTTTTTCTTATGATCTGAGTATTCGATTTCATAGAAATGAAAAGCTTCAATGTTTTCTTTGTCGATTTCTTCAGCTTATATACAATTAGGATATGTTTAGCTAAAAGTTAAAAAGGGTAAATTTTTTATGGATGAATTTCATGTGCAATTTTATAAATGGAGCTTATTAATGAAAATCTACACCCTTTTTTGGCTCCTTAATGAAATATACCTTTAGTAAATTTCTTTATGTCTTAAACAATATTTATGGCTGAGGAGCCATAATTTTAAAACAATTTCTAAAGAATGCCTCAGGAAAATGTATTCCTATTTGCCTTGATATGGATCTCAACCTTGTCTAGAGACCTAAATATTGAGGCTCTACAGTATTATATATATATACCTAAAGGCCTTCTTATTCACATATAATTATGAAATAGACCAAAAAGGCACATAATTTTGAACTATAACAGTAAAGCCCATTCCTGTTTAGTCATACAAATGATGCCTCAAAATGGAAAGTTTTGATAGTTAAGATTAAAGAGTTTTTATTGTCCACCATCAAATATGTATACTAACAAACTATGAATGATGCCTCAAAATGGACATTTCCCACAACAAAGTTAGAACAAATCAGAGAACAACAGGGAAAAAAGGATAAAGGCAAATGATACTTAAACTCTTTTAAAATTTAATGAAATTTCATAAACCATATCTATGTAGCCGGAACTTACAATTCAATGGTTGGATTAATGAAATTTGATGCCTATAAAGATTTATTCAATGGAGTAAGTATACCAAGACTTACTCTTGGATTAAACGGATCCCTTCTTATATATATATGTGTGTGTGTTTGTGTGTGTGTAATGCTCTATGACAAAGCACTATGTTGTTCTATATATAATGCTTTATGACAAAGTGCTATGTTATTTTACTTTAATTCCAATCAGGTAGGCCTTAAGTTAATAAAGGAATATACAACTATTCTTTTTCAATAGTAAAAAAAAGATACCAATTTATTGTATTGAAACCTAACTAAAAAATAAAGCTTACTACTAGCAATTTTTTTAAGACGAGATTTGGAATTTACAAATAGCTTTCTTTAGGCAGCATTTTCATTTGATCATGCAATTATAAGCCGGTTTTGCATTTGTATATTACCATAAAATTGAAGAAAATAATTAGCCACTGTCTTTTTAGAGGACACTAAGCTCTTACCATCTGAATAAGAAGTCAAGTGATCATCGGGCAGCTTTTTGATCCAATATACTACTTGAAAGTAATATAACCCAACCTTGCGACAACAAGGTTATGCTTACCTTACCCTTCTGAAAAGTCTTTGTGTGCAAATGGTTTAGCTGTTAGATGACAACAATATATAGGATATCTTCACACACATAAATATTGAATTCCACTAATTAGAGTTTACATTGAGCTTTGAGCTTTAATTTATAATTCTCATCAAATGAACCAGATATTTCTCTCTACGCATACTTTGATAGCTACTGCATGAGCAAGGAGTACATGATGTGCCAATGCATAGGGCTTTGTTCTTGAATCATTACTTGTCTAATTTGGATTCAATAATGTAGAATATCGACCCCGTGCCATTACAACAACAAAGGAAAATAGCAGCGATTTAGTTCACTATTAACGGCGGTTCAAATCACCAAAAAAGGTGATTAATAGTAGTTAGCAAATCACCGCTATATCAAGTGTCAATAGCTAAAATAGTAATGGTTTTGGAAACCATTGGAACAACTTCCCGAATAGCACTTGAATTAATAGTGGCGGTTTAAAACCTCTTTAATATGCTAAACCTTAAAAAAATAGGGAAATGTTGTAGTGGTTGTTAATTGCCGCGAAATGCCAAATGTGAAAACACTAAGAAAATTTTGCAGCGATTTTGATATAGCGCTGTGAGTTATTTATATTTTTTATTCATGAATGCTTGCTATTGGTTTGTAGCTATTATGAGATAACTGTCATTGTGACAAGATCATAGTTGAATCATACAACCTCCTTGTGATAGAAACTTGTAGATCTAGTGAGGCTCTGGTAGAATCAAAGTGATGCAAGAGGATATCACTAGATTTAAGTGGTATTTCCCTTTTTAAGACTTTGTAGGGTAAAAGTATAAGGCTAATGGCACAACTCACAAGGTTGCAAGATTGGAGATAAGAGGAAATCTGGCCCTGATTGGTGCTTTAGATAACCTGAGCTATTGGATAAGATTTTCCCTCCAAAAGTTATTATTTTTATTGGAATAGTCTTGCCCATCTTTGGTTGCCCTCCTTGTAGGCTTTTCTTATTGTTGTTTTCTTTTGTGCTAATGGGTTGGTGAGCTTTTTTTCTTGTGTTGTTTGTACCCTTGAACCAAAGATATGTCTTTTGACAAAATCATTTCATCTATAAAAAAGATATATCTTCAAACAAAATCCTAGCCAAGGATAAAGGTAATCTAGAGCACCAATTAAATGCAAGAACCCCTGGATAGACCAATATGATAACCCGCTAGAGTTTTTTCTTTAAAACTCATGTGTAAAGATTTAAATTTCATTAAAAACACCCAAGTCCTAAGTTAGCTGTATAGGGGGTGTAAGGCGATCTAACTAACCCGATGAACTCGACAAATTCAAACCAATTTCATTTAGCCGGTTTGGTTCATATTGGGTTAATCATCACTTCAAGATTTTTGCAAAACATTAGACAAATTTTAACATTACATATGAATTTATAGAAGGCAATACATCATCTGTTATTTTTGCATCTATAAACAATACAGGCGGATTTAAAAATCGTCTATATCGGGGATGGAAAAATAAATCGATATGTAAAATTTGTCAATGTTTCAATAGTTTCTAGTGGTGTAGTTTGGATCTAATTAGAACCAATCACATATTGGTTCAGTTATTGGGTTTGCATCCTCTAATCTTTGACCCGATTTGAACCAACATGAATTTGTTTAATATTTTGAATTTGGAATCTTTGTGATATTAGAATTGTATTTTTTGGGTACTTTGTTATGATATCCAAAAATGTCTGGTAGTGTGTAGTTATTAAGAGATAGCTATCATCATGATAAGATCATAGTTGAATAAGACAATCTTCCTCTAATAGAAGCTTGTAGATCTAGAGAGGCTCTGGCAGAATCAAAGTGATACTTGAGAATATCACTAGATTTTTGAGGAATTTCCCTTTCTATGACTTTGGAGGGTGCAAATGTGAAGCTAATAGCATAACTCACGGGGTTGCAAAATTGGAGATAATAGGGAATGTAGCCCTGATTGGTGCTTTAGATTATATGAGCTATTGGATAGATTTTCTCTAGAAAAGCTATTGTTTTTTATTGGAATAGTTTTGCCCATCTTCAGTTGGCCTCCTTGTAGGCTTTTCTTATTATTGTTTTCTTTTGTGCTAATGGGTCGATGAGCTTTGTTTCTTATGTTGTTTGTACCCTTGAACCAAAGATATGTCTTCTGACAAAATCATTTCGTCTATGAAAATGATATATCTTCAGACAAAATCCTAGCTAAGGATAAAGGTAATTTAGAGCACCAATTAGATGCAAGATTCCCTGGATAGACTAGTATGATAACCCACTAGTAATTTTTTTAAAACTCATGTGTAAATAATTTTTTTGGTGGTGCATGTGTAAAGATTTAAATTTCATTAAAACCACCCAAGTCCTAAATTAGCTGTTTAGGGGGTGTAAGCAGATCCAATTGACCCGATGAATTCAAACCAATTTCATTTAGCTGGCGTAGTTCAAATTGGGTTAATCAGCACCACAAGATTTTTGTAGAACATCAAACAGATTTTAACATTACATGTGAATTTATAGACTGTAATACATCATCTGTTACAAATTGACATAAAATTTTTTATTAAATCAAATTGATGTCAATTAAAAATGTTAGGACCACAAAGGTTACTTACTCAATATAATTTCAGCAATTCATTTTTATAATGTATAATTAGCTAGTACAATTTTTAGAAATTACAAAATAATAGTATGTAATTGTTAATTATAATTTTGAAATTTTTTGAAATTCTATTAAATAATATGTAAAGATTTTTTTAATGCATCATCCTGTCCTTTAAGCATCATAGCACTTTTGATAACTCAAGATTAGGTTCTTTATCAGCCTTCTCATATGCAAAACGTTTTGCATGAGCTCCTTGTTCTTTTGCATCAACTTTATAGCTTCTTGGCCCACATAGGGTATGAAGGAAAAAAGTGAAATTCTAATTATTAGCTCTATTGTTTATAAATGTGTGGAGAAAGATATAGTCCATTCCATCCAATATCTTCTCCTATCTTTCTTTAATAAATAAAGATGGATGAGTTAGTTCTTTTTTAATGAAATTACTAGTCCACCCCTTTTGCTAATATTACTATTTTCAAGTTTAAGGATATTGTAAGAATAAAATGTTAGAAAGTTAGTTTTTAATAATCTCAAGATCATCCATGTTAAATCATTAATGGAATTAGAAGACTAAACAAGGAAGCATACCTGAACATCCATAGAACCTAACAGTTGTTTGAACATGTGGTTATTAATCTTCCAAGTTGATACACATCACTCACAAATGGCAGCTTTCTTTTCAAATGATGGAATGTCAAGAAAAGAGATATACGTATACCTTGAGGGTTATAGCCTTTTATAATTATACTAATCCTAGTTTCTAATTTAGTCCATCATAAAATTAGTAACTAGGTGATGAGATGATTTAGACACAATTAACTTGTCCTTATCAAATCATTTTAATTTGGATCAAACTTTATAATAGTACACAATTTATAATTATATACAAGTCCACATATTCTTATATAAAAAATTTATAATCACAAAAATTTTCCATTGCATATGCAAACAATAGAATGAAATAAGTATATAACTGCATTTAACCTATTTTCACTTGTATTCCACTTCAATCCTTTCTGTTACTTACCATTAATCCAAATGCAGTTGTGGTCTTCTACATTCTCAATGTGGAGTTATTTTATAATGTTAATACATCAAAATTAATCCCTAACTATATACGTACTTTATCATGTTTTTTATCAATAAATTCAACCTACATAATTCTATAAGTGAAAAAAGTCTCACATGATACTATAACTTTTAAATGTTTTGACCAAGTTTTTTCAATGGATTGGAATTTTTCTTGAAAAAAAAAAGAAAAAAAAAATCCCCATTAACACTGTCAGTAATATATTGGCTTTATGCAAGAAATTTTCCTCTATAAAAAGACCCACACCCATAACATTGTGCCTCAAACAAAGTTATCATCCTTCCTTTCATCATATGCAAACAATGACATTCAATGCAATTTTCCTTCTCAGCCTTTTGGCCCTTGTTAACACTTATGCTTCTATTGCCTTTGCAAAAGAAGTCCGTGCAACCATTACTGAGGTTCCTCCACTCAACCGAAGCTGTTTTCCTTCAGATTTCATCTTTGGGGCATCATCCTCTGCATACCAGGTTTATATATAACTATTCTTACACACTACAAATATATTACAATGTTGTGTTAGTGAGGATTGATTCAAAATTAGTTAGTCAATTTTTTATAAAATTTAAGAACATGGATAAAAATGCATATATTCACTTGACCATAAATTAATCCAAAATCATATTTGCTGAAATCTATTCGCTTAATTTTCCTTTTTCATAAATAACTAGTGCTTAAAGTTTCTAATTAGAATCCAAATCCTCATAACATCAACTATTTGTATTTTATATCATATTTATGGTGTGACAATTTTGTAATTTTCTTGTATAGTAATTATAATTGCGGAACTAACTTTTAGTGACACGTTCTCTCTCTTCCCAATACACTATCTCAGGCACTTGCATATTCTTCTTTATTGTTTTTTCTTTTCCTAATCAACGGTCTGCATCATGTTCGTATATATCACTTCACAATTATTCCTTGCTCCAAACATTAAAAATTCAAATTTGTAACTAGCCCAGTTTTTAGCCTCCTTACGTGTGGCTCCTTGCTCCAATTTTGAATATAATGTTCATGATGAAAACCTACATTAGATTGCATGTTTAGTATTGCGTATTGGTTCGAACTTTGAACTAATGTTTACAAAGCAAAGGTTGCCAGTCATTGCCTTCAAGCCCACAATCACATTCCAAATATGTCGATTAATCATGCTAGCTAGTGAAGCAATATTCAAGTGACAAAAGAAAAATAATGATAATAATAACAATAACAAAAGCAACAATAATAATAGTAAATATAAAATAAAGGAAAATTTCAAAAGCTAAGCTTTGTTTGAACGATAAAAGGCACATATGCGCTCTGCCAGAGGTTGGGCTGACTACCCATTCCAATTTTAAATGTTTGGAATGATGAAGGACAAGATATTACGTAAACTTGATGCAAAGAGACCATTCTGACCAAAAAAGAAAATACAGAGAGACTATTAATTCAAAAATAAAATCAGAGAGGAAGAAGATGAAAACACCTTAGAGTGAGTAAAGAGATAATATATTTGAAAGTGGTAAAGCACTGACCATATATCTGCAGCACATTATTCTCCAAGAAGCTAGCAAGCAAATTCATATGAGAATTTTGTTTTCGTCAATATGCAGTATGAAGGTGAGGGTAGAGTACCAAGTATATGGGATAACTTCACCCACCAATATCCAGGTACAACTCCCTCTCTCTTTCTCTCTAACATGCAGGCACGAAGAGGATGGGAAAACTATGCCAATATTTGTGTTCTTGGTGAAGAAAAGTGACAAAGGCCCACCAGTATTTCTCTACTTCTTATTGGGTAGATGTATTTGTCTATTTGTTTATTACATTGTTCATTGATTTTCCTTTTTTTTTTAAGGATGAAATTATGGAGCGTTAATAATTTTTGGATTCGAAATTTTTTAAAGGAAAAAAAATTTATAACTTTTTTTTATCTGGATAATTATCTAAATCTTAATTTTGAAAAAGTTGAATGAAAAACATTGAATATTAGAAATGCTGGTGGTTTCAACTTTCATGGCATATCCTTTCTTTTTCCCATTTTTGTCTTCTTTCAATAATTGATTAAAAAATGAGAAAACTATTGTACGTACTGTTGGTATTATTATGTTTTTTTTTTCATATCAGTTTTATATAATCATATTCACTAAGTCTATGCTCCTATACTCTTATGACATATTTAACATATATAGAAATATCTTTGGTTATAATGATTGTTTTCACATTACATAGTCGCTTATAGTATATGCTCGTATATATAAACTTATATTTTATGTTCCTATGCTTACTAAATTCAAAAAACTAATGTTGGTTTTATCTAATCATTGAAATTTGAGCATATAATTATTTAAAATGACTAAACAATTATTGGTGGGATGAGAGTAAATTACCACTTTAGACAAATTTACTTGGAATGTCAAGTTCGTAATCCATGTGTATAATATATTATATATATTGAAAAGAATTGTTTTCAGATTTGAAAGATAAATGATGACCATATTAACTACTATCTTTATTTGATGTTAAGCCTACAACTTAGTGATTTTTGTTGTCTATTGCACCTTTAAATGGGTGGTTATATGTTTGACTCTTACCTTTCCCCTCCCCAATCCCCTATTCCCTCTAGGAAAAAAATTCTTATTCCTAATGCCTTTGTTAAAATAAAAAAAAAATATATGTATTATGTCAACAAATTATATAGTGTTTTATTCCTTTCAATTTATCTACCATAATGCTTTTATCATTTTTTTTTTAGTTTGATTTTGATTCATTGATAATATAAGATATTTTTACATTGTCATCCAATTAAAGTTTTTTATTTATATAATTTTTCAAGTAGTGAATAAGAGAATAATTAACTACCATAGGTAATTTGACAATTGGATGATTATGTAAAAATATTTGACACTGTCAATATATGAAAATTAAATATCTTATTTCAGATTATTTATTAGTTAAAATATATAATGAATCATAAATAATCTATGTGTACAAGCCTAAGAAAAATATTGAAGTGTAACTAGTCTAATATATAGTACATTTGTACTTATTATAGAAAAGATAGCTGATGGAAGCAATGGAGATGTTGCAGTTGACCAATGGCACCGCTACAAGGTATGGCATAAATTCCAAGTGCCAGCATGCATGGAATCAAATAAAATTCCATAGAACAAATTAATTGTAAATCAAGAAACATAGTATTCCCCATGGCTGCATTAGTCCCAGTGAGATTTGATTGGCAAGTAACAATATAAAGTAAAAACTAAATTCAATATATTCCTACAAAATTTGATTTGGATACTGAGAATTATTAAATATTAGCTTTTTGATATAACTAATTGATAAATTGTTATGAATGTATGCAGGAAGATGTTCAGATCATGAAGTATATGAACTTAGATGCTTACAGATTGTCCATCTCCTGGCCTAGAATACTCCCAAGTGAGTAATCTATATATGTTCAAACATTATTCTTGTCCTTCAATTAATGTCACTCTTTTGATGGATGTTTTATGTTAACCATTTCAAAATTGCCATAAATAGCGGGAAGGTGTAGTGGAGGCATAAATCGAACAGGAGTTTACTACTACAACAAGCTCATCAACGAGTTACTACACAATGGTCACAATCCAAACTTCTTTTTGCTAACTTTTCTCTTTATTATTCACTCGAAATTGCATGTTAATTCGCATTTCTTAAAGCAGCTAGTTACAATCACAACTAATTAGTAAATATCACTCTTACAGGCATAACACCATTTGTAACCATTTTTCATTGGGATCTTCCCCAAGCCTTGGAGGATGAGTATGGTGGCTTCTTAAATAGTACCATTGTGTAAGCAATACAAAACCAAACCAAATACATATACTTCAAACTTGACTTTTGCATTTGGTATTATATGAATATTCTAAGTAGACTAATTCTTGTATGTGAGATAATTGATTCATGATTCATGACCTATATATTATGAATTTTTAGAAATGATTTTCAAGACTATGCGGATCTTTGTTTCAAAGTTTTTGGAGATAGAGTGAAGCATTGGATTACATTAAATGAGCCACAAATTTTAACCTCAATGGGCTATGCATATGGTACGTTTGCACCAGGTCGATGTTCTCCATCGTACAATCCAACTTGCACAGGTGGCGATGCAGGAACAGAGCCTTATGTAGTTGCACACAACCTGCTCCTTTCTCATTCAGCAGCTGTCCAAGTGTACAAAGAGAAGTATTAGGTATTATTTAATTTGATGAGAATTATAAATTTAAAAAAGCTCAATCTAAATTAATTAAGTTTAATTATACATTAGAATTCAATACTTAATTGTGAGGGTATCTTATATATCATTATTGTCTAATAACTAAACCATTTGCACACACAGAAAAACCAAAGTGGTATAATAGGCATAACCTTGGATCAACGTTGGATTATGCCGCTTTTGGATAGCACATCAGATCAAAAAGTTGCCCAGTGATATCTTGACTTCACATTTGGATGGTAAGTGCTTGACATCCTCTAAAATACCCACCAACTAAATAAATCAATTAAAGTCAATTCAATAGTTACTACGTATTTATTTTCTTTTATTTCCTAGTGATATAAACATAAATAGCATATAGTTTGACAATGAAGCACAAATGGTCGCATTGGAAACCTATTTATAAACTATTAAAATGTTAATAAAAATGCCTATTTCACAAAAAAATGCTAGTAGTTAACTTTATTTTTTTTAGCTAAGTTTTGATAATAATTTGTTATCACTTTATTAATTTAAGCTCTACCTAATTGAAGTTAAATAAATAATCTAGCACTTTTATTATACAACATTTATATCATTTAGCGTTATTGTTCCCAATACGAAATTTTTAGTCGCTACCATTCCATTTCATATTTTTTTTGTTGTACTTTTTCAGTGGTTGACAATAAAAGATCTTTAATCTCAACGGCTTGATTAAGATTAAATAGAAATGGGAGTTCTCATTCTAGTTAGTAATTATGTGAAAAAAAAGGCCTTATGCAATGTGTTTAAAACATGACAAGATAAAGATAAAAACATAGAATAAGAGCTCCACCAAGATTAGAGCATGCACCACGAGATACTTATGCAATGTGTTTGAAAATTCTCCAATGCAATAACCATTGAATGTCTTCGAAGATACGAAATTCTTGAGACCAAAATAAAAAAAAAAAGTGTGCAACTTTAAATTCTTGGAAAACATTTTTTAGAGACTAGAGGACTCTTGTCATGTTATAGTCAGATGAGAGTTAATTTCATTGGCAATTTAAATAAGTTGAACTTGTGAGAATACCTAATAGTTTCATTAAAAAATAATTCTAGGCTTTTCTGTTGTTAGATTAATTTTGGACCAATGCCATAAAAAAGTAGGTTTGATGCCATTACAATCATTTTTGGCTTTTGTTATGCTCTAAGAACAAACTATTAATCATGAATTAGTAAAATGATAATTCACACTAAAGTTAGAAGAGAACAAAATATTCTTAAGGTGGATATTTTTCATTTGTAATATTCAATTACTTTTTGTTACAGGTTTATGGACCACTTACAACAGGAAGATATCCAAATATCGTGCGATACCTAGTTGGAAATCGATTGCCTAGCTTTACTACAGATGAAGCCAAATTAGTCAAGGAGTCATTTGATTTTATTGGAATAAACTATTACTCCGCTAGCTATGCTACAAAATCAAATGCGTCAACATGTTGCCCACCTAGTTCCCTTACAGATCCTCAAGTCACTCTCTCAAGTAAGGCCACTTCTTATCTTTCAGCTATATAAATTATTCTAGGTTGAATCTGCTGATGGCATGTCTTTTGTTTCTAGTATGACCACATGATGGAATTGTAGCTACATATCGATTATGTTATTATAAATGGCATTTTTGTTTATATTTATATTTGCAGACTCCCTCAGGAGTGGTATCTCTTTATCCAAAAGGACTTTGAGATTTGTTGCTTTACATCAAGGATAAGTATAACAATCCTTTGGTTTACATCATTGAAAATGGTAAATATCTCAAACACCAAATTTATTATCTTTGAATTTGAGTGAAAAGTGCATATATATATATATATATATGTAATTAATGAGAAAACAAAAGCAAAATAGTATAAACATGGCTAGCTTATTTTGATTTTCTCTTTTGGTGACCTGAGTTAACATATGAAAATAAATTGATATTCTGTATACTTGACTTAATTTGTAGGTATAGATGAGAGGAGTGATCCATCTCTATCACTTGAGGAATCCTTGATGGATACTTATAGAATTGATGCTTATTATCGCCATCTCTTTTATGTTTGATCTGCAATTGAGTAAGTAGTTTTTATATATTTTGTTGAATCTCTTTATTTTGAAATATGTAATTTATAATTTTCACTATGTTGGCTTTATAAGGTCCGGCACAAATGGGAAAGCATTTTTTGCATAGACATTAACGGATGACTTCGAATGGTCTGAAGGTTTTAGAGCACGATTTGGATTAAATTTTGTGAACTACACTACTTTGGATAGATATCATAAGCTCTCTGCAACATAGTTCAAGTATTTTCTGGCACGTGATCAAGAGAGTGCTAAACTGGACATTTTGGCACCAAAGGCAAGTGGATCATATCAACAATGATCCAGGAAGAAAGACAAAACCTAAGTGGAGAATTCAAGCATTTTAGTTGTGTTTAGTTTATTTAGTTTATGGATTTGGTACATTTTTTATTTTGAATGTATTTGTGTCACTAAGGATATTGTTGTGTTTTAAGTTTGAGGTTTTATACCCTTACGGGTTTGCTTAGTTCATGCTTATGTTACTAAGTTTTTGTTTTTATTTAGGTTAGTAAGTCGGCTTAAGTGCCTCCCTGAGTTTCGTGGTCTTTGTAAGGGGATGTATATAGTTGCCGACCGCCCAAAAAGATCTGTATTATGTTTTCTATTATTTATTCTATTTGCTTTTGTTTTCGTTTATAGCTTTTATTTTGTTTATTTAATCATTTTTTTTCTCAAACATGATCATCCATCATTAGTTGCATCATAACCATGTCAAATTGAGCAAAATGATTTTTGAGAGATAGAAAATGTCATGAATCAACTAGGGAACGTGACTAGCACGTGAGGAAACCCATTCCCAGGTAAGTCTTGTGACCTTTAAGTCTCTCTATATGCATATAATACTAATACTACCGTCCATTTTATAAAACATATCATCGTCTCTAATATAAACCTTCTTTTCTCTAAAACAACATCATCATAAATAATCATTTCACAATCAGGCTCTGAATATTTCTCTGTTACATAAAATGAATTGAGTTGCTCTCTATACAGAATATATCATGAAAACTATAATCTTGTAGACATTAAATAATTTGAATCATAGTGCAAAATGCAAAAGAATACATCTAAGATGAAGGACCCTGTTTACAAGGACACTAGAGCACTCTCTATACATAAACAAAAAAGAATACTTCACCCCAAAGTGAAGTTCACTAACTGAGAATATCTTTACTGCTAGGGAGAAGGTGGCTGAGATGAACCCACAACAACTAATGTATTTGTAATGGGAAAAGAGAAAGGGATGAATTTCATCTAGAACTCAGTAAGTAAGCTCTCACCCTAATCCTTTCATGGGACAACAACAAGATTCGTATATATGTATAATCATAAAAACTTGACCAATGTAGTATCTTTGAAAATCTTTTTAATTTATTCATACATAATAGCTCTGAAATCCATAATCTGTGTAAAACATAAATAACAGTACTCTAATAGAGAAACATGAGTCTCTAACTATGTATACTAGGTAACTTAACAATTTCTCTGGTTATGCATATGAACTATGGCATAATAATATTCTCTGCTCTGTGGCCCTTTAAGAACCTAAATTGGACTCCTAATTAGGTTTCATCTCTATGTTAGCTCTAGAACCCTTCAAAAAGTGTTAATGTAATATGTTTTGAGTGATGACACAACCAACTTAGACAAAATATTTTGAACAATGACTAGTATTTTCCTTGAGTTTCTTAAAGTAGCAAACATGTTTTTTCGTTTGCATAACACATTTCTAGAAATGAAAAGAATTTAAGTTTACATGTACAAATATGATTCATCTCATTTAAATATATAGAAACTTAATAGAAGTGAAAATTATATCATGAAATGAACATATACATGCTTAACAGATTGAAGAAAATCATCATGTATAAGAAACCAAGGCTCGAATCTGTTGATAAAAGAGTCCACAAGAAGGGGGGTTGAATTGTGCTTTGAAGCTTTCTTCTGAATTTGAAACATTTTACAAAATGATACTATCTAGCTTGAAGCTTGAAGTGTAGTAGAATAATGGTTAGAAGTTTCAGAAAGTAGATTTCTAAAGCATAATAATAATGATGCAACTTTAATGAAACTTAATCAATAATTAACATAAAGTGCATAACATAAAAATAAAAGATCAGGGAAGAGAGAAATGACATAAATATTTTTATACTGGTCGGCCCACCTGCCTACTTCTAGTACTGAACACATGTTGAGAATGAATTAACAACAACTTTCTCAACTTGAGAAAGTAAATCGGATAGTCTTTACATTAGACTTCCCAAGCTCTCACAGTGAACAGTAGACAACCCTAACTGTCATAAACCGAGTAGTTCATTCACAGCCTCTCCAAGCTAAAATGAGTAATCTTGAACCCGCCTTTCCAAACTGAACCGAGTAGTCTTGAACCAGCCTCTCCAAGTTGAAGTGAGTAGTCTTGAAGGAACATCTCTAAGCTGAACTGAGTAGTCTTGAGTCAGCTCCTCCAAGCTGAACCGAGTAGTCTTGAACTAATCTCTTCAAGCTGAATCGTGACCTACAGACAACTTCTATTACCATATTACAAGTAGTTATTTCCAGCCTTTTCAAGTTGAACCACGATGACTGGAATGCCTTCATCATCAAGTTACAAGTAGTTTACTTATAGCCTCTCCAAGATGAACCGTGATGAGCAGATGCCTCTGCCATCGCGTTGTAAGTAGTTTTACCTTAGCCTCTCTAAGCTATGTCTAACTCTGGTCTCTAGTGGATTAAGCTTACAAAGGTTATGTCTTTGGGTTCTCACTTAAACTAACCTATACCTATGTTTCCTTACAAATATTTGATAAGACAGACTTGAGAAACATGAGTGACTTATTTTTCATATATTTTCCTAAGAAGAGTATACAAATCATTTCAAAACATAGAAATAAGGCTTTTACACTTCAAGAAGATTGATTACATATGATGATAAATAGCATAGAAAGTGTGGAGAAGTTTCTCTAGAGTTTTCACTCTTATATCTTCAACTCTCTCATCAGCATTCATGAATAGCATCTCTATTTATATTGGTCTTTCTTCATGACTGTTGCCCATGATCAGGTATCCAAGTGACACATGTATATCATCAGTTGTGTCTTGGAACATTAGTCCAGAGAGATAGGATGATAGACTTGTCACACCAATTGCAGAAGCTGCTGTATTGTAGAGGTTTCTGATGTCCTCTTTATTTTCACTTTCTAATCGTGGTTTCCAAACTCCTCCTTCTAGAAGTTAGGATGGTTGACCAATTAGGCAGAAGAGATGACATGCCAGTTTTAAAACTGGGTCTAATTCGAGATTTGATATTTGAATTTCAAATTTCCTTCCATTTCTAGTAGCGTTCTGTGCTCCATAGTTAAGTGTGCTTTTTGACTGCGTAATCAATCTCTTGATCATTCTTTGATCTTCTGGTCTTCAATCTTGGCTTTTTTATGCTAATCTATTTGCAATTGTGATGATTGTTGATTGAGTAACACATTACTCTCAGAGTTGGCATGATTTCCTCATTCTTGAATGTACTTTTTGAAGTCCTATGTTACTTTCTGAAGATTGTTTCCTTAGGTTTGTTGTTCTTGTATTGATCTGCTTCATTGTTTAATGCATACGAAAGTTCTTTACACGATATGATGTTCACTTCATTTAAGCTCATTCTCTTCCCGTGAGATAAAACATATTTGTACATAAAGAGTGAAATTATCTTCACTTAAGTCCGTGTAATGCACTTCAGAATTTACCTGTTAAGCTTAGTAAAGAAAATCAAGGTAGCAATTAGTTGTTCTTCAAAACATTTTCTTTAAATTGGCTTTATTGTCATTTAAAACAATAAAGCTTATACTTTCTAACGGGTTCTGAAGTTTATAGGATCTTCAAAAGGTAGAAAGTGATACCAGAAAGTACACTTCAAATGAATATTTCAAACCAGCTCTGAAGCAAGTATGTTCTACAACCTTCAATTATCATAATTGTAATCCTTTCATCATCTACATGATCTAATTGAAGTCTAGAACATCATATATACATTAAGGTACTAATACTGTACTTCATAAAGTATACTTCACAGTGAAATAGTGCACTTTATAGGAAAATGATGGAAATTTGAAATTCAAATTTAAAGTCAAAACCAGTTATAGACTGACATGTCATCTGTTCTGCACTTGGTCAACTACGCCATCATCTAGAAGGAAATGTTCAGAAATTTAGCTTAGAAAGTAAAAAGTAGTTTCTAAATATGACAACATAAACCTCTATTTTACAATGGCTTCTACAACAGCTCTGACAAAAGATGAGCTACTCCTCTAGATTATATTTCCAAGATACAAACAAATGATCAACACATGTCACTTGGACAACAAATCAAGGGCAATGGGCCTTCAGAAAGTAGCATGAGACATCAGAAAGTATGCTTAGAATGAAGAAATCATGTAAACTCTGATATCAACGTGTTACACATTCTTCAATCATAATGATCGCAATTCTTTCATCATCATAAAGCTCAGATTAAAGACTAAAAGACTAAGGAATTATCAAGGGACTAATAGCGCATATCAGAAAGCTCACTTCATTATGGAGCATTAAACACTACAGGAAAAGGAAGGAAATTTGAACTTTGAAATTCAAATCTCAAGTCAAACTCAGTTTCAAAAATGGCACATCATCTCTTCTGCCTCTTTGGTCAAGCACTTCATCTTCTAGAAGGAAGAGTTTAGAAATCATGTTCAGAAAGCACAAAACTAGCTTCTGAAGGACATCAGAAACATAAATCACACAATGGCTTCTACAACAGATTTGACAAGCTGTCAGTTGACTCTTCTACATTTCTTTTCCAAGACACAAATAGATGATCTACACCTGTCACTTGGAGAATAGATCAAGGGCAACAGTTACAAAGGTAGACCATCTATAAATAGAGATACTATACTCAAATGAAAGATGTGGATTTGAAAAATAAAAGTGGAAACTCTATGAAAATCCCTCCACAAATCCTACAAGGTTCATTATATCATGTAATCAATTTCCTTAAGTGTAAAAATCTTCTTTCTAGTTCCTAAATAGATTATATTCTCTTCTCTGTAAAAGATGTTGGAAAAGAGTTGCTCAAGTTATCCTAGGTCTATTTATTGTATATTTGTAAGGAAACTTGAGTATAGGTTGTTTGAGTGGCAACCCAAACAGAAAACCTTTGTATCCTTGATGTAGTGATGATCAATGTGAGATACCTTAGAGAGGCTAAGGTAAAACTACTTGCAATGTGATGGTAGAGGCATTCTACTTATCGTGGTTCAGCTTGGAGAAGGTGGGGAAGAACTACTTACAACATGGCTATAGAGGTTGTGTATTAGTCATGGTTTTGCTTGGAGAGACTAGGGAGAACTAATTGTAACGTGGCTATAGAGGTTATCTATTAGTCATGGCTCAGCTTGGAGAAACTAAAAAGAAGTATTCAATTCAGCTTGGAGAGCTGGGAAGAAATACTCAGTTCAGCTTGGAGAGGCTAGGAAGAACTACTCGGTTTATGATTGTAGGGGTTATCTATTTGGTCACAGGTCAGAGCTTGGGAGGGCTATTGTAAAGACTATTTGATGTTTCTTTTTCGGTTGAGAAAGAAGTTAATGAATCTCAATGGAAGTTGAGTACTGAATGTAGGTACGTTTGGCCAAACTGATATAAAATATCTGTGTCATATCTTCTTCCCTTTAATATCCTTATTTTTACTGGTATGCTTTATTATTTAATACATGCTGAAAATATGTTTATCTATTTGGAAATTCATGTTATACTTCAGAAACCTTCTTTCTAAAGCATTAAACTTTGTTTTCACTGCACTTTAAGCAAAATGCTTCATAGTATATTGTTCAAAATTTCAGATAATTAAAAAGGAGAAAAAGTAAAGTTAAGCACAATTCAACCCGCCCTTCTCGTGCAATTTTCTACTTACAAGTGTTGAAACGCTAAGAAAATTTCTTCTCATCCTCTCGTAAAATTGGTTACATCCTATAATCAGTTTCCATATTTGTAAAAATCTTCTTTCTACATTCTTGATAGATTATACGTTCTTCCTAGGAATAATTATTAGAAAGAAGTTATTTAAGTTATTCCTAGGTTTGTTAGTGTACATATTACGAGAACTTGAGTGTAGGTTAGTTTGAGTGGCAAACCCAAATGCAAACCTTTGTATCCTCGATCCAATAGTGATCGGTGTTAGTTAGCTTGAGAAGGCTAGTCAAGACTACTTGCAACGCGACAATAGAAATGAATTATTGGTCACAGTTTAACATAGAAAGATTGGTTAAAGACTACTCGATAGTAGAGTATACTTGCTGGTCACTGATTTAGCTTGGAGAGACTAGTTAAAGATTACTTGGTTTGTGACAGTAGAGATTGCTACTGGTCACAGGTAAGACACTAAACCGTCTAGTGTCTATTTCTTTATAGCTACCATTTAGTCTCTAAATCATAAAACCTAATTATTTTCTCCAAACTCTATTTTGGGCTTTACTTTGAGTTCAATCTCTATTATATAAAATATAATACTCTTGAAATCATTATGAAAGTCATAAATTCTCTAAATAATCATAATAATACTCCATCTTTTCAAAAAATCATTTTAGCAATAATGGTCTCATGAGTTTGCATTAAAACATTTTTTTCATGATCTTTTGAAAATCATAATTTCCATAAACTTGATAAAATCAATAATAATCTCTAGTTTCTTTGAAATAGTCTCTAAATCATGCATTCATGCCAAACTCTAAAGAAAATAACTCTAATTATCAACGCAGAGATCACAGGATTCAAACCCACTCATTGGGAGGGGAGGAAAGTGTAACACCTTAATTATTAACCCAACTTTCTAGAACACATTAGGTTAATCATTAGGTTATTACCTCTTAGTCTCATCCTTTTATTAAAATACTTAGTGGAAATTACTAGTAAATTTTTTTTTTGAAATGTAAAACAAAGTGAGAGCCGCGTTCTTAGTCTAATTGTAAGACAGAAATATAAAACACGATTAGCAAGCAGAGAGTAACACGGAAATTAAGAACAAGTAACAACAGAGCAATTACCATCATAATAATAGAAACATTTCATTAATAACATAATTAGAAATACATATGTAGTCATACCCTCATAGGGACGGGCAGAGCTTGTAATATAGTGGAAAAGGAAATACAACATAAACAAGGAAACATAAAGTAACATAAAGTAAGCCATCACTACCCGAGTGCACCTATAATGGATAACCTCAAAACAAAAGCAGGTTTATCCAGTCTATGTGTGAGTGTATGCACTAAGCCTCCCTTAGGATGTCTACTACTGGAACCTGGAGAAAGGTGGAGTGTAACCAATCCATGGACGCAGGGCAGTAGGAGTGGGTACACGTGAAGACTGAGCGTGACCTCCTCGATAGGGGCGCCTCTCGGCTCGCCTAGCCAGCCTCGGCTATGTAACAGTCTCCTCGCTCTCACCTCGCACAAACTGAGGTGTAGGAGCAGAGCTCTCACTATACATATGCATTGGCGGGTCCTCGGAAGAGTCGTCCTCCGAACTAGGAGACCGAGGCACGTAATCTTGGAAGTCTCGAGGTATCGAACCACCAGGATATGTCCGTAGAATTCTCTCGTCTCGTGTCGGTCAAAAACCATCGCATCGTCGTAGGGTGACATCAGGGAGAAACGGTAGCTCTGTACAGGGTGTGCAAAGGGGCGTCCGATGAACATGAAGACTGGTACGGTGTGCTGCCCCTCAAAATGGTATGATCCGTGATCCGAATCAAAGTGAACCTCCCAAGTCGGTGTGTCGACAAAAACCACGAACGTCACCATCGCTCTCTGAAGATGTGATGGAAGAAAGAGGAAGAAGAGAAAGGAGTGAGAATCCTTACTAAAGAATCTCAGTAGGAGTCTCCTATCCTAGGGTTACATTGTTCACATCCTCAGGAACCTTGGGTTTAATTATAAAAGGTGTACATATATAAAAGATTCCTTATTAGGGTTTATAAAACCAATTATCCAAGGTTCTTTCCTTTTAGCATGCGTCTTGATGTTATGAATGCAACATATTAAAACATGAATGCATGGCAATGCCTCAATCAAATAATTCAATGACTCACAACTTCAAGAAGCATACAAGTGGCATAAAGGGCATATAACTTTCAAGTGGATCTTTCCTCAACTTCGTGACATCAATTATGGTACTTCAGCATAATAAGGCCACCCTAAAATAACTAGGTTATGAGCTCATACTTCAGCTAGTCATCATTAGCACTTGCTTATTATCTGAATAAGCGAAACATAATAAAATAATCCCGACTATGCAAGTACGGGTAGAGGGCAGGGATCACCTCTCTTAGGATATACCCTTTTTGAAACACTTTGCGGGCATTAAGCCATAACAATTTGTCCGCTTTGGTAGGCTGCATCTACTCATACCTTCACGGATTTGTCTCCCCTGGGGGTGCTCGGCCGAACCGGTGTCACCCAGGAAAGCGCGTCTCAGTGCTGTCACCTAAAAATCTCCTGGGGGTGCTCGGCTGAACCGGTGTCACCTAGAGTTTTCAACTCAAGTGGTACTTTAAAACATTTCTTCATCCCTTTATGGTTTGGTGGAAATTCGGCAGCATAACAGCGGGTAAACCGAATTTCCTCCAAACCAAAACTTATGCCACAAGCTAATCACACAACATATTCCTCATGCTATGATAAACTCATATCTCAAACAATCATTTCCTCATGCATCATAAACATCTCAACATATTATTGCATCATACAAACATCATAGCATTAACAATTTCTTAATGTCTTTTGCATTGACCCTTAAGGTCTTTAACTCACAATCTAAGTTATAAATCATCACATCTTAATCTCTCGGGTACTTATAGGCTCATATCTAAGTATTCCTCACTCCATGCTATGATCATAAACTTCTCTAAACCTCAAGAATGTAGAATCTAAAATTCTAACTTTACGGGTACCTAGGAGTCACAACAATGACCCTTTCTAAGTCCGGTTTGCTCCTAAGGCCTCAAGATCAAGTCCTAAACCATTTATGAGTCATTCCTACACATTTAAACTAATTTAAATCCATGATTACCATTTCTAAACCATTCTGGATAGAATCCAGAAAAATCAATTACCAAGGGATCTAGAGCTCTCAAATTAATTCTTTTCTAGTTACTAACTTCTCTTATCTTTCACATATGAGTTTTTACATTAATTATACTCAAACATAATCATATTATCATCATTAAAACAGCATATACAGTGGCCAAACATAGCAAGGCAGAACCGAAACATACATCTCTATAAAAAGGCATAAAACATAATTTCTAAGGCACATAAAATACTAGTTTCTCTTGGAACCTTTTTCAAACTTTCAAAACTCATTTATAAACATTTTATCATCTAAAATCAACAAAATACTTGTGAGGGCAGTGGCTAAATCAATTTCATCTCAAGAGGTCCTAAATTAATAAAACTTGGTTCTATACATTCCTTGAACTCATATAAGCTTAGAAAAATTATAAAACATAGTTTTGATACTTGTAACACAAAATTCCTTAGGGGCTGAAATCTCAAGCTAAAGAGATAAATATTTTCAAGCCTTTGTTTGAGACCAAGTCTTTGAGCTCTAGGTTCATTTAAGTGATGACATAAAAATAAACATACTCATGCACTTATTTTAGGTTCCATTAGCAAGTAAAGTGAGAGCATAAAATAAAGTTGAGATGCAAATTGTTATTATCTTTGATATTTAAGTGAGGACTTGAAATATAAACATGATAATGCAAGTTCATTTGTTATTCTTGATACTTAGTGATAGCAAGGAAAATAAAGATGAATGCAAGATTCATTTTAATATAATCTAGAGCTCTTACAAGACTTTAGAGAATCAAACTCAACCCAACACTCATCTCATCACAAAGAGAGCTTTAGAGTTCTTGAACCAAGTTCTCAAAGGAACTATGAGGTTCTTGAACATCATCATCAACCTCAAAAGAAACAAACTTTCGAAGAAACACAAGACTACAAAGAAAAGGAAACCAAAAATCGAAATATTAAAGGAAAGGAAATGAGGAAACCGAAACCAAAATAGCAAAATAAGTAAAGGTGTTCTTAAGCAAAAATCATTTTGAGTTAGAAAATAAAGATGAGACTTAAAGAAAGTAAAAGCTCAAGCTCTAGAGGTTCCTGTGAGATGAACACATAGTCATCATCTAGGAGCTCTCATCATTGAGCTATCATATATCCATCAAAGCCTCATGGCCAAAAACAAGAAAAGGAAAGCAAAGAAAGTTTCAAAAAGAAAGTCCAAGAGAAAGCTAGGAAAACTCATTTTCAAGATGAACAAATTTGGAAAAACACTTCTCCCTAGAATGAAGATGAAAACTTGAAATTTTGAAAGAAAAAGAGATGAACAACTCCTCCAGGGATGTTGATGATGATTCCGCCAAGGGGGTGAGGAAGGTAAGGAGGTGTGTTTTGAGTGAGGTTGTGTTTGAGATGAAGTGTTTGAGAGCTTAGGAGGTGTTTCAAGGCTATGGGGTGGTGTTTGAAAGTTGTGAGATGATGATAAGATGAAGAGATGATGAAGATGGAGATGAAGAACAAGAGAGAACTCTCTTGGAACTTAGAGAGAAAAAAAGAGAACACAAAGAAAGCTTAGAAAACTAAAAGTGTGCAAATAAGCTAAAGTGTTTGCATGTGTTTCTAGGCAAGGTATTTATAGAAAATGAAAACAAATGAGAGCTCATGGAGGGGGAAGGCTAGCCGTAGCAATTGGAGGGAAAAGGAAGAGAAAATATCTCTTACAACTTGTCATTCAAGCATGGTTTGAAGTATGGAGGTTATGATACAAAGTATGGCTTCAAGTAAGGTGATTTGAGTGAGCTTTTCTTTTAATTTTGAATGAAATTAGTCTTTTAGAAGCTAGACATGGCTGGAAGTTTTTCAGCCACAAATAAATGAGGAAAATGGTTTATTTCATTTAGTTATTCATTTGGAATATCAAGCTTGATTGAAAATATGACAAGGTATGGTGTATATGAGTTGGAAGCATGGTCTTGGTGTGTCAAAATTTTGCACATGTGATGGAAATGGGGAGGAGTGGCTTTGGCCAGATTGCAGCATCCAAGGGGAGAGAAAAATATTCCATGTAATTGGGTGTTAATAATAGGTTTAAGAGGAGGTTAGCTTAGGTACAAGGTTAGGAATAATTAAGCTTAAGTTTAGGTAAGTAAGAAGAAGGTTTAGGGATTTTATGACAAGATTAGGAGTGCTCATACATCATTAGAGAGTTTAAAACTCATTTAGGAATAAAAAATTGGAAACACAATTCCATGATTTAAGGAATTGGAGAGAAAAAATACTATTCAAGATTCTATGACTAAGAATCTTGAATTTAAAATAAGATTTCAAGTTATAATTAAGCACTTTTAGGTTCTAATCAACTTTAATAAATTATTTTGACTCAAGATTAATTATGGAAATTAATTAACCTTCGATTAGAGCCTAATATTGCTTAGGAAAAAAACACGAAACTAGAGACAAAATCGTAATTTTGCACTAATTTCGCCCGAGACCTTCGGGACCAAAACTAAGGTCACAAAATACATAAAAACGTCTTTTAAAACCATTTGGAGAAGTTTCGGGTTCATCCGGCACTTGCAAACGGGTAAAACACCGCATGGGCATTTTGGTCATTTTGACTCGAAAACTCGAAAAATGAGGTTTTCGATCCCGGAAAGGCACACGAGTCATCTAATCCCCTTCCAACGTTGAGTTTACCCTTCGAGTACTGCCGGATCGGCTTTCCTCGAATTCCAAGCTGAAAATGACCTCAGGGGCATTTTGGTCATTTTCACTCTAGCAGAAAATCGGGGTGCTACAGAAAGGATAGTGTTAACACTAGTGAAGCTTCGGGGATAAAGGATAGCACAACGTTAGCCATAACAACCATAAACTCTAGATTAATCTCTAACAACCTCTAGATAGCTCTAATCTAACTCTAACATCATTGGGAGAGCACACCCACTCGATGACAATGGAGAAACAATAAAGCCCATACTCTAGGATATAAGATGGAGAATAAGGAGACAACAAAAACCCATAAAATCACTTACCCGAGATCTTTGGGAAAGAAATATCCTGAGTTTAGGGTATTTAAAGGGTTAGGGGGTTCACTTAATGAAATTGCATCATTTCACATTGTGCATGACACAAGGGCATCGCTATATGACCACTATAGTGGTTAGGAGGCCCCCGCGCTATAGCAGTGATAATTCACTGAAAATGCCCAGTCCTTACACTATGACCACTATAGCGATGACAATTCAATTGTTCTACATAAAAAAGGTTTTTCATGCTTCCAGGGCCTTCCCAGCAATCCCGGTGAGTACTAGGGGACCTAATGCCGAATCTAATCTATATATGGACATGTATCCCTGATGTATTACATACTCCCCCCTCAAAAGAGATTTGGTCCCCAATTTTTAAAACATACCTTGAAGAGGGAAAAGATGTGGATACTTGATCGTCATGGCTTTTTTGGCTTCCCTAGTGGCTTTCTCGTCAAAGTGGTTCCTCCAAATGACTTTCACTGAGATGATTTCTTTGAGCGAAGCTTCTTGATCTGCCTTTCCATGATAACAACCGGTTCCTCTTTGTATGACAAGCTCTTATCAACTTGAATCGCTTGTGGCGTAAGCACGTGAGACTAATCTGGCACATACTTTCAAAGCATGCTGACATGAAAAGCTGGATAGATCTTTGATCAACCAGGAGGTAGTGCCAATTTGTAGGCTACTACTCCACCTCTTTTTAGAATCTCAAATGGGTTGATATAGCATGGGTTCAACTTTCCCTGCTAACTAAACCCTACTACTCCCTTTAAGAGAGACATCCTCAGAAACACATGCGCACCCACATCAAACTCTAAGTCATTGAGTTAGTTATAAGCATAAGATTTCTATCTGGACTAAGCTACTAACAATCATTCTCTGATTGGCTGCACCTTCTCTAGAATTTCTTGTACCAAATCTAGGCCAAGAAGTTTGGCTCAAAGAAGAAAGGTATGCTGATTACCTGGAGCAACTCAGAAGAAAAGAAAGAAGGATTAGAAGGCCAGGAGGAGGTAGACGTTGCCAACCTAGTCTTTATGGTAGACTATACTTCAGAAAGTGAATATAAGGTAAACAACTTTGACTCTAATATTTCTTGTGATGAACTATTTGCCTTATATAAAGAGTTTCTTGAAAACTTTCAAACTCTTTCCTCTCAGTATCTCAACCTGAAAAGGAAATATCAAAAGGTTATTTTAGAAATTGAAATGGCCAAGCCAGAAGCTGAGAATCTAAGGCTTGAGAAAGAAGAATTAAAAGGAGAAAATAAAGCTTCAAATATCAAGCTTAATGCCTTAGAAGTTGAGGTCTTTGAGACAAATTGTAATGCCCCGATTTTTCTGTTAGAGTGAAAATGACCAAAATGCCCCTAAGGTCATTTTCGGCCCGAAATTCGAGGAAAGCCAATGCGGCAGTACTTGAAGGGCAAACTCAATGTTGGAAGGGGATTAGAAAACTTATGTACCTCCCCGGGATCGAAAATCTCGTTTTTCGAGTTTTCGGGTCAAAATGACCAAAACGCCCTTGCGGTGTTTTGCCCGTTTGCAAGTGCCGGATGAACCCGAAACTTCTCCAGATGGTTTTAAAAGGCGTTTTTATGTATTCTATGACCTCAGTTTTAATTTTAGGAGTCCCGGGAAAAATTAGTGCAAAATTACGGTTTTGCCCCTAGTTTCGTATTTTTCCGCTTAATCGCGTGATTAAGCAAACCTAAGCAATATTAGGCTCTAATCGAAGGTTAATTAATTTCCTTAATTAATCTTGAGTCAAAATAATTTATTAAAGTTGATTAGAACCAAAAAGTACTTAATTACAACCTAAAACCATATTTTAATTTTAAGACACCTAGTCATAAAATCTTGAATAGTGTTTTCTCTTTCCAATTCCTTAAATCATGGAATTGTGTTACACATTATTTATTCACAAATGAGTTTTTAATTCTTTAATGATGTATGAGCACTCCTAAACTTGTCATAAACTCCCTAAATCACATTCTTAGTTACCTAAACTTAAGCTTAATCATTCCTAACCTTGTACCTAAGCTAATACACATCTAAACCTACCATTAACACACAATTAAATGGTCAAAACTCACCCCCACTCTGCTGTCCAGCCTTGGCCGAAGCTGTCCTCCCCCATTATGCATCACATGTTCAATTTTTCAACACTCCAAGGCCATACCTCAAGTCACATACACTATACCTTGTCATAACTTTCAATCAAGCTTGAATTTCCACATGAATAAATAATTAAAACAACCCATTTCTCCCATCTATTTGTGGCTGGAAAAGTTCCAGCCATGCATTGTTTCTAGAAGCCTAATTTCATAAAAATTTGATAGGAAATTAACTCACATCAAGCCATACTTTGTAGCATAGCTTCCATACTTCAACCATGCTTGAATGACCTTGTGTAAGAGATATTTTTCTCTTCCTTTTTCCCTCCAAACCACATGGCCACTCCCTCCATTTGCAAGCTCCATGGTTTTGTTTTTCTATAAATAGGATGCTTGTGATAGCCTTGTTGCACCTTGAAGCATTTGCAAAGTTTAGAGTTTTAGAGTTGTCTTGCTAAGCTTTTTCCTTCTCTCAAAGTTCTAAGAGCTCTTTCTCTTCATCTTCATCCTCTTCATTCTTCCCTCACATAATCACCTCATAACCTCAATCCATCACCTCATAACCTTAAACCATTCTCAAAGCTTTCAAACACTCAACCTCAAACACAACTTCACTCAAAACACATCTCCTTTCCTTTTCCTTTCCTTGGCCGAAATCATCACCACCATCCTAGGAGGTGTTGCTCATCTCATTTGCATCTTCAAGTTCAAGCTTTTACCTTCATCACTAGGTAGGGACTTGTTTTTAAACTTTGTTTTACTCAAGAAAGTGTTTTTCTCTAGCTTCCTCTTGGATTCTTTTTGAAACTTTCCTTTGTTTTTCCTTTCCTTATCATTTCGGCCTCTAGGCCTTGTTATGAGCATGATAGCTTGATGATGAGAGTTTCTAGATGATGACATTGTGTTCATCTCAAAGAAACCTCTAAAGCTTGAGTTTTCCTTTTCTTATAACTTCATCTATATGTTATCTAGCTCACATGGTTTTTCAAGTTAAGAAAATTAATCCAAGGATTTCTAAAAGCCCAAGCCCACCCTTGTCAACCTTAAAGTTGGCCGGCACGTTCTAGAGATTTTTCTCTAGATAGGGGTTTTGGGTATTTAATAAAGAACTTGATGTAGTTTCACTTTCTTTCTCTTTTATATGATTTTCGATTCTTGTGTTGTGATCTTTGAGATATTGTCTTGGGTTGTTATCTTGTTAAAGTCTTGAATGAGCTCTAGTTAAACATAAAATGAAACTTGCATCATGTTTACTTTATGCTTTGCATATCATGTTTATTTCCTTGCTATCACTAAATCCCAAGATAATGAATGAACTTGCATTATCATGTTTATGTTTCAAGCTATGCATTATCATGTTTAAATTTCAAGTTCTCACTTAATAACAAGATAATAATAAGTTGCATTCATGTTTACTTTGTGCTATCACTTTACTTTCTAATGGAACCGAAAATAAGTGCATGAGCATATTTATTTTTATGTCATAACCTAAGTAAATCTAGAGCTCAAAGACTTGCCCATGTTGTCTCCACAAAGATCTAACATTATGTGTTTTCTTTAGCTCACATTTCGGCCCTAAGAGGTCTTGAGGTTTCCAAGTATTTGAGACTATGTCTTATAATTTTTCCAAGCTTAAGTGAGTTCAAGGAATGCATAGAACTAAGTTTTATAAATTTAGAATATCTTGAGACAAGTTTGAACTAGCTACTGCCCTCATAAATATTTGATGATTTTTAGATGTTAAAAATGTTTATAAATGAGTTTGAAAAGTTTAAAAAGAGTTCCAAGAGAAACTAGTATTTTATGTGCTTTAGAAACTATGTTCAATGCCTTTAAATGGAGTTTCTGTTTCGGTTCTGCCTTGCTATGTTTGGCCACTGTATGAGCTGTGTTAATGATGTTAATATGCTTATGTTTGAGTAATAATTATGTTAAGACTCATATGTGAAAGATAGGATAAGTTAGGAACTAGAAAAGAATTAATTTGAGAGTTCTAGATCCCTTAAAGATTTATTTTTCTGGATTCTGTCCAGCAAGGTTTAGATTCAATAATCATGGTTTTAAATTAGTTTATATGTGTAGAAATGACTCATAATTGGTTTAGGACTTAATCTTGAAAGCTTAGGAGCAAACCGAACTTAGAAAGGGTCATTATTGTGACTTCTAGGTACCCGTAAAGTTAGGATTTTGATTTCTACACTCTTGAGGTTTAGAGATGTTCTTGACCATAGTGTGAGGTGAGAAATACTTAGTTATAACCTTATAGGTTCCCAAGAGACTAGGTGTTGATGATCAATAACTTATAATGTGAGATAAAGATCTAAACCGTAATTTCTAGAACTCCGTAATCACATAAACATAAAGCTGTCCAAATTCTGCTTAGTGCTGTTTGGATTAGTTCTTGAGCATAAAAATTTGTATAACTCATTAGTTGTGAAACTATAGGTGTATAAGAAGTTAAGGACAATGTTAGAACAATTAATTTGCAAGTTTAAGACTCATAAGAATCGAAGTTTAAAACACTATGGGTTATAACATATCAAGTCTATGAACTCATGGGGATAATTGTTAGATATGACTATGTGATGATGTTTATGTTATGTGAAAGTTTTATGTGACGATGCATATGTTATGAGAAAGTTTCATGTGATGATATATAAAAGCTATATGGGGATGCATGATAAAAATGAATATGATAAATGATGAGGTATTTATGATTTAATACTTATGAGAACTTAAATGTGACACAACACTGAGACGCGCTTCTCTGGGTGACACTTGCTCGGGCACCCCCAGGAGGAGACAAATCCGTGAGGGTATGTGTAGATGCAGCCTGCCAAAGCGGACAAAATTGCGAGGCCCGCGTGGCTAGCAAAGCGTTTCAAAGAGGAAATGATCCTAGAGAGGAGATCCTTAGTTTGCCCCCTAGCCCGTACTTTAAGTCGGGATTATGTTTATGTTTCGCTTATCATAGGATAAGTAAGAACTAGTGACGACTAGTTAAGGTATGAGCTCATAACCTAGAGATGTTTTAGGGTGGCCCCATGAGATGAAAGTTAAAGTTAACAATGTCACATATACTATACTTATGCCAATGTTATAATGTTTCTTAGTTATTCTATTGTTTGGTTTACCTTTATGATGCACTCATATCATTAGATTATTTTATGCTTAGCTATAAGATGCATTGTAAAATATGATGGACCTTGGATAAATAACACTTTGGAAAAATAACTTAAAAGGAATTTATGTGCATGCACACCTTTTTAGAAATAAACCCAAGGTTCCTGAGGATGTGACGATGACACCTAGGTAGGGATAACCCTACTGAGAATTCTTTTAGAAAGATTCTCATTCCCTCTTTCTTTTCTTCCGTCATATCTTCAGATGGCGACGTTCGTACTCTTCATCGACACCCCGGTATGGGAGCTGCACCATGACCCGGCACTCGGGTCATACCATTTTGAGGGTCGCTGCCTTGCCGAGTATTCATGTTCATGGGACGACCCTTCGCGCACCTCGTCCCGAGCTACCGCTTCACCCCGACTGCTCCTTACCGTCATAACGGGATTTTTGAGCGAGTGAGACCACGCGATGAGCAGATCCTCCGCATGGAGCCCGAGACATCAGCAGTACGCGAGTACCCCGAGTATGTGCCGCGCCGATTTCTGAGACGGACCCATCCGAGGACCCGCCATCCCACATGTACAGTTGGAGCTCCAGTCCCGCTCTCCCACCGATGAGGGCTGGGAGTGAGGAAACGGTGGTCCAGCCAAGGTTGGCTTGTCGGCCATCTATGCGCCCTCGCCGCGGTGGACATGCCCTGATGATGCGCTCGACCACTCCCATTGAGATTCGTCAGTGGATCGACTCGACTTCATAGTACTCGGACCCACAGGAGTAGACATAGGAGGGGTAGCAGTTAGTGCACACACACATAGTTGAGGACAAACCTTCTTTTGTATATGAGGTTGTCTATTCTAGGTGCACATGGGTATGGGTGTTGTTTCTCTTGTATTTGCTTTTATGATTTCCTTGTATTGCATTTCAGTTGTATTCTGTTTCATGATGTATCAAATAGTCCTGCCCCTTTGGGGAGGCACGTTATATATATATATATGATTCAGTTGATGTTTCCATGATATGATGTGTTTCTTATGCTTTGCTTATATGTTTCGCTATGCTTCCTCTTAAAGATTCGTGCGTGGCTCTTACTTTGATTTTAAACTCCAAAAAGAAAAATTTTACCCATATTTCCGCTAAGTATTTTCTAAGTAAAAGATGAGACTAAGAGGTAATATTCTAAAGATTAGCCTAAGTACATACTAGTAGTCTTGGGTTAAGATTTAGGGTGTTACACAAATGAGAAAGCTCAGAAAAAAATTTTTAAATTAGAAAGGACTTCAAAGCTTATCAAATTTGACCTTGAAAAATGGTAAATGACTCAAGGAATCTTAAACTAATGCTTGGTGGGGAAAGACCATATTTTCAAAAGGTTGGGTTGGGATATGAAGAGGAAATGGATAAGAAAAAAAAAAGGCAACTCTGCCAAAGAAGGTGAATAACAATTTCTTGCACTTTCTGTCATAAGAAAGGACACCCCCCTAATAAGTACTTCATGAGGAAAAAGTCTATCAAAAAAGTTGAGAAATCTCCTTCTCTAAAGACTAACCCAAAAGGACCCAAGAAGGTATGGGTACCTAAATAAAAAATTATGTTTGTTGCTAGTTTTCCTACGCACATTGAGCCTGAAAACAAGTGTTACATTAATAGTGCATGCTCCAAACTCGTGTCTGGATCTAGAAGGTGGTTTAGAAACATGAAGCCCGAGAACTCTATATCAGTAAAGTTTTCCAATGAAGGTAAGGCCAGGGTCACAAGCATAGGAAATATTGGTAAGGATGATTTTCACCTAGGACTGGGTATGCGGACCGGTCCGGTCCATTTAGCGTGGTCCGTGACGGACCAATTTTAAATGGACTGGACCGGATCGGTTTGCGTGATAAAAGACTTGAATGAGAGACGAAGAGGCAGTAAGGCGCGACGAAGATGAGCAGTGGCTGGTAGGCAGAGGCAGAGGCAGTTGTGTCTAGTTCGGGCTAGGTCCGCTTAAGCCCGCAAGCCCTAGTGGCTGGTAGGCAGAGGCAGTAAGGCGCGACGAAGATGAGCAGTGGCATAGAAGGCGGCGAGCAGCAACACAGATGATGGTGAGCAGTTATACGCGAACGACGGTGAGCAGAGGCCGTGCCGTGAGTTGATAGAGGCAGCGAGGGAGGAGCGTCGAGAGATCTGAAAAAGAAGCACCGCACGATCTGAGGGAGGAGTGCCACGCGGTCGCCTGATCTGAGGGAGAAGCGCCGCGAGATCACCGATCTAAGGGAGGATCAAAGCAGCATTGCACGAGTCAGAGAGGGCCGTTCTAAGGAAGGACCGAAGCAGGGTCACTGATCTGAAGGAGTCGGAGAGCCAAAGTAGCGTCGTCGATCTGAGGTAGCCAGAGGACCGAAACAGCATCGCTGATTTGAGTGGGTGAGTCACTAAGCTGAGAATGAGAGAGTCAGAGAGATGAGAGATCGGTGTTGCGTCGCTAATGGTGAGAAAAAGACTTGAATCTTGAATTCTTGAATGTAGCGGCCTTGAATAGAGTCAAGAGAGTGAGAGTTAAAATCCTAATGTCTTCCACTTTTGGGCCACTAATACACGAAACGAGTAAAGGTCCCTTTTGTGTTAGGCTTGGACATTTTAGACTATTAGTGCTAGTTCGCATCTAGCCTAAACAATTAGACTAAAACAGTTTTTTATATGCAGGTTAGACTATTAGTGCTGGTCTGCAAGTCTACAAATCCGCGGGTCAAGCCCATTTAGCTTGCGGGCTAGACGGAGTGGACTAGAAAAATTCACGAGTTGACGGGCTAAAATTTTTTTGGTCCATTTCCATGCGGGTTACGATTTAAATGAGTTGGTCCACAGACCGCGGTCCATATACCCAGCTCTATTCTCACCAAATTTTGGATGTGTTGCTTGTTGATGGTCTGGCTCACAATTTTTTGAGTCTCAGCTAATTCTATGACCAAGGCTTTAATGTTTTATTTAATGTTCATGCATGCAAGATACTAAATCCCACTTTGGGGACAAGTGATCTTATCTGGCAAGGGGTATGATAACACTTATGTGTTATTCTTGGATAACCTTTTAGATCAAGATGTAAAATGTCTCGCATTTTTTAGGGATGGCAAGTGGTTGTGGCATAAGATGCTTGGACATGCTCATATGAAGCTTATTTCTAAGCTTTCTCAGAAAAAGCTTGTTAAGGGCCTGCCAAAGATCAAATTTGATAAGGATTCAACTTGTGATTTCTGTGAGAAAGGCTAGCAAACCAAGGCTTTTTTCCACAACAAAAATATGGTTTCAACCACTAATCCACTTGAGCTTTTGTACAAAGATTTTTCCGGACCAACCAAGACTGCCTATCTTGCTGGGAAGAGATACTGTCTTATCATAATGCATGATTACTTGAGATTTACATGGGTTATTTTTCTAGCTTATAAAGATGAGGTGGCTGAAAAATTCAAAGTTTTTGCAAAACATGTTTGTATTGAAAAAGATTCTCAAATCACCTCTATCAGATCTGATCATGGAAGAGAATTTGAAAATCATGTTTTTGAAGGGTTTTATGAAAAACATGGCATCCTTTACGAGTTTTGTGCACCTAGAACTCCCCAAGAAAATGGGATTGCTAAAAGGAAAAGCATAAGCTTACAAGAGATGGCTAGGACAATTCTTTTAGAAAGTGGCTTATCAAAAAGTTTTTGGGCAGAGGCTATAAACAACTTTTGCTACATCCAAAATAGAATCTTTCTAAGGTCAATCCTCAAGAATACTCCCCATGAGCTATGGAAGGGTAGAAAACCCAATATATCATATTTTCATATCTTTTGCTCATCATATTTTATTCTTAACACCAAGGACAAACTCACAAGGTGTGATCCTACGTCTGATGATAGCATTTTCCTAGGATATTCCTCAGTCTCTAAAGCTTATATAGCATACAAGAAAAGATTGCTATGCATTGAGAAGACCATCCATATCAAGTTCAAGGAGCTCAAGAAGGACTTTTCTGATGACCTTGAAGAGTTTATTAAGATTCTTGAGAAACTGAACCTCAAGGATTCTTTAGAAAGCAACTAGATGAAAGACAAACCTTTAAAAAGTAGGCTCTAGAACGTAGACACTTCAGAAAGCTTGCTCAAGACTCAAAAGCCATTAGAATGTGACATTTCTGAACACGAAGAAGAGCAATCTAAAGATAAAAGAGAAGCTAAAAAAGCTCAAAGCTATACAAACTACAAAGGAGCTTGTGATTTAAAAGCAGTTTCTCAAAATAAAGTTCTAGGAGACTACTCCAAGGGTGTGAGAATGAGATTATTCCTTAGAAATCAGTCTGATTGTGTTTTCATCTCTATAATCAAACCTGAATGCATTAAAGGAGCTTTGAGTAATCTAAGGTGGGTGGATGCTATGTATAACATCCTAAAATTTAACCAAATACACCTAGAATGTATTAAGGTTAATTTTTAGTTATTACTCTTTTGTTTCATTCTTAAACTTTACTCTATTAAAATACTTAGCGAAAAATATGAATAAATTTTTCTTTTTGAAACTTGAAAACAAAACATGAGCCACGTGCTAAAATAAAACCCAACGTTCCCTGCAAACATAACATACACGAAAGAGAAATCATATCATTCGTTGCCACAAAATACAAAACTTATACATAACAACACAACATAGTCATAACATCATAGATACATAATTTACTACTATGATAGTTCCATCATCACGTCAAAAAGAAATACACATCTATATACATGTAAAGCGGCATCTACGTGCTCCCGCTGCACCCCTTTGATCTGGCTCATAGCATGTACTTCATGCCCATGCCTTAGTAGTAGTCACAAACTATGTCATTATCTTCGTCTGGAGACGACACTGAAGAAAAGAGAGGGATGAGAAACTCGTTCAAGGTTCTCAGTAGGGATTTTCGACTCTAACACATGTGTATCATCATCGTCCCCAGCCACTTCGGTTTTCATTATGAAAAAGGTGTTCATGCATAAGGTTTGGTTTTAAACTTCTCAAATCTATTTATCTAAAATGGGTGTCTTTTAGTATGAGTCTTAATGACATGAGTGCAACAAATATTGGATGGATGCATGACAATACCATATGCACATTAACATGAAAATCATGGTATTTGAGCACAACGTAAAGAATCATAAATCATATACGTGGCATAAAAGGCACAGTACTTTCATATAACTTCTTTCTCATACTTAAACTCATAAGTTCTTTTTCATCAAGGGACATCAACGTATAAGTGGCATATAATTTCTCATGTAAAACTTTTTCTCTTTTCTTAATTGTGTGACATTAAAACATCATACTTGAACTCTTAAGTTCTTTTTCTTAAAGACCACCCTCTTATCATGTCCACCAAAAACCAACCAACGTACTGGCCCCAGCGATTTTATCCTGGTCACCAAAACTCCATCTCACCTATCGCTTAGGAATGAGCTCAATCCTAACTAGTCGTCACTAGATTTCATATGGGGTAAAAAAAGGGGAAGCTCATCATCTCTAAGTATCACCTAATACACCGACTCCCGAAGTGCGGGTTAGGATTATTTCTTTCTTTGAAACACTCTACTGGCATCTAGTGCACAGGAATTGTCCGCTTTGGCAAGATCAATGTCAATACCCTCACGGATTTGCCTCCTCCCCATCGGAGCGGGAGAAATACATCTCAGTGCTATGTCACATATAAAATCTCATTTTCATTTCCTGGGGGTGCTCGGCTAAACTGGTGTCACCCAGGACACATCTCATATATTTCAAAAACTTTCTAAGTCCTCAAATTTGACGGAAATTCGGTATGGCTGTATACCAAATTTCCTCAAATTTACTTTATGCCACATAAACTTAAAAAGCATGTACTTTCTCATTCATTTCCATATAACCAAGTAAATCACAGAAGTCATATAAACATATTCATCATAGCATATGCATCAAAATAAGTTAACTTGAATAAATAAACTCATTATGTCATTAGTCTTATGGCATTTCAAGCCCTTTTAAACCTTATGGGTCTTAAACTTATCATCTGATTAATCTTATATCCGTTCTTAACTTTTTACGCACTTAGGGGATCATTACCAACAATTCTTACTAATCATTATGATTATGATCAACATTGGAAAGCATAGTGCAGAACCGATATATATCACAATTACGGGTGTCTAGGAGTCACAACTTTGACCCTTTCTAAGTTCCGTCTTCTCCTAAAGTTCTAAGATCAATTCCTAAACCAATTATGAGGGATTCCTACACATGTATACTAATTATAAACCATTTTTACTATCATTAAACATGCTGAAACGGAATCTATAATTTTAGTTTCTAAGGGTTCTAGAAATCTCATTTCTAATCCTTTTTAGTTACTTGTTGTCCCTAACACTCACCAAATAATTTTTACACATTTTAACTTATAAAATCAGCATCAAACAGTGGCCAAAATTCCAGGGCAGTGGCTGAAACTTAAAGCATAAACAATTGTATAAAATCACATTTTCAAGTGCACATAAGTTACTGGCTTTCTCTTGGAAGTAATTTAGGACCTTAAACTCTTTTAGAAACTAATTTATTTCATAAAAATCATAAAATTATAAGTGATGGCAGTAGCTATATCATTTTACTCATAGTTGAGATTTAAAACATAAAAACATATTTATAACACTTTATAGGTTCACCTATACTTGAGAAAATTCTTAAAAACATAGTTTATTGGTCCTTGTGACTAGATGAAACTTATGCTAAGTCCATCTCCATCACATGACCAAAATCACACTCAAAAACATTTTCATTTTCCAAACTTCTCTTGAGACAAAATGGACAAGTCTTTGAGCTCTAGGTTCTTTAGGTGATGACATAAACTTAAACATGCCATGCACTTTGTTTTATTCTTTATTATAAAGGGAGAGCATAAAAATAAATATGATATACAACTTATTATTATCTTTAGAGTTTAACTAATGACTTGAAATATAAATATGAGAATGCAAGCTTATTCTTTATTCTTAGAAGCTTAGTGTTGGCATAAAAGTAAATATGAGTGCAAGTTCATCTTAATCTAACTAGAGCTCATACAAGACTTTTAAAAGAACAAGATAATCTCAACCCGCCACTTATCTAGCAAGACAAAGTGAGCTTTAGAGTTCTTTGTACCAATGTTTCAAAGAATAGACAAAGAGATCAAAATAAATAACTACACTTCTTCAAACAAAACATAGAGAAAACTACACCATATTCTTTTTTTTATGCTCAAGAGCTCCTATCTAGAGTAAACTCTAGAGCGTGCAGGCCAACTTTAAGGTTGACAAAAGTAAGCTTTGAGCTTTTTGAAATCAAGGGTTATATTTTCTTAAGTAAACATTGTGTGAGCTACCTAGCATTTTTATCAACTTGTAACAAGAAAAGGAAATAAGAACCGAAACTAGAAAAGAAAAAGGAAAGGAAAATCGAAACTTTGAGGAAAGGAAAGGAAAGGGAAAACTAAATGCTTTAAGATCAAAAAACAAGTTTCAAGCTTTAGAGGTTTCTCAAAAGAGAATCACAAGATCATTATCTTGAAACCTCATCATCAAGCTCAAGATTTTCCTTTCAAAAACCAAGTCCATAACCAAAAACAAAGAGAGAAAAAGAGTTTGAACCAAGAGGAAACTAGCACTTTTTCATATCAAATAAAAGAAAAGCTTTTGAAACAAAACCCTTACTAAATGGAAATTTCTTAGGAAAGAAAATAGAGCTTGCTCTTGAAAGAACAATGAGAAGAAAACTCCTCTCCAAGATGATGATGATGATTCGGTCAAGCACCAAAAAAAGGAAGGAAATGTGTTTTGTGTGAGCTTTGTGTTTGAGGAAGGAAGCTTTGGTGTTTAGATGATAATCTATGGTGGTGGTTGATAATTGATTTTTTATCACACTTTATTTTTGCAATTGAATAATGATTTTGGGCTATTTAGTGTGTAAATATTGGTTTTTAGTCTAAATTGGATTTTGGGCTTTTAAGTGAAATTAATCATAACTTTTGTTTCAGGTGCCCGATTAAAGGCCAACTTCGGACAACAAGGCAGTCATGAAATGCTGGAGCAAAGCTTAGTTAATTAAGTGTCCAAATTGCATGGGACCAAAGCCATTAGTTTCAGTTTTTATTTAGGCTGGTTTTTGTCCTTTGAACCGGTTTATTTTATTTTGGTTTTTAAGAGTTGGAAAACAAAGGGACTAGGGAGTAGTGGTTTTTTGGATTTTTCAGATTCCAACTTTTCTGTGAATTTTTCGCTTTGTTCATCTTGTTCAACTTTTTCTTTTTGGTTTTTGTTTCTACCATGGTTGGCTACGGCGTTAATCAACCAACCCACGAATTGAGTCTCCGTCGTTAATCCAGAGGATGTTTTTGCCTCATACTGAGTTCGTTTCTTTCTTTTCCCTTTTGCATTTCAATTCTGGATAACTTAAGGGAAGGGGTGTTGTGTAACGCCCCGATTTTCTGTTAGAGGGAAAATAACCAAAATGCCCCTAAGGTCATTTTCGGCCCGGAATTCGAGGAAAGCTGGTTCGGCAGTACTCGAAGGGCAAACTCAATGTTGGAAGGGGATTAGATGACTTGTGTACCTTCCCGGGATCGAAAATCTCGTTTTTCGAGTTTTCGGGTCAAAATGACCAAAACGCCCCTGCGGTGTTTTACCCATTTACAAGTGCCGAATGAACCCAAAACTTCTCCAGATGATTTTAAAAGGCGTTTTTATGTAGACTATGACTTTAATTTTGGTCTCGGAGGTCCCGGGCGAAATTAGTGCAAAATTACGGTTTTGCCCCTAGTTTCGTGTTTTTATGCTTAATCGCGTGATTAAGCAAACCTAAGCAATATTAGGCTCTAATTGAAGGTTAATTAATTTCCATAATTAATCTAGAGTCAAAAATATTTATTAAGGTTAATTAGAACCTAAAATCACTTAAATTGATTTTAAACCTCATTTCAAATTCAAGGTTTCTAGAAAAAGGAATCTTGAATAGTATTTTCTCACTCCAATTCCTTAAATTAAGGAATTGTGTCCACAAGTATTTTATGCATAAAGTGATCTTAATTCTTTACTAATAATGCAAGAACACTCCATAATTATGTCTTAGGACCTCCTAATGACCTCCTTAGTCACCTAAAACACTTTCTTAAATTCCTAACTTTGAGCCTAAACCAATTAGCACCTAAACACATCACTAACACACAATTGCATGAGACAACTTTCCCTCCCCAATTCTGCCCAGTTCTGGCCGAAGCCATCCCTCCCTTAAATCCCACATGTTTTAATTTATTTACACTCCAAAAACCATGCTTGAGACCATACTTTTTCCTTACACACACCATACTTGATTATTCCTTCAACTATGCTTGATTTACCAATTAAATAATTAGATGAAATTATCATTTTCCTCCCCATTTCTCTGCTGGAAAACCGCCAGCTTTCCCTTCACCTTCTAGAAGAATTATCTCTTCACAAATCAAGCAAAGAACACCATACTTTGAGCCATGCTTTTGTACACAAAGACCATGCCTCCAACCATGCTTTGAATGACAAGTTGTAAGAGATATTTTTCTCTCTTCCTTGCCATTTCAACTTTGGCCAGCATGCTCAAGGAGACAGCCCCATTGGGTTGTTCTTCTATAAATACCTTGCTTGGTTGCACTTGGTGATACTTTAGATCATTTGCCAAGTTTAAGTCTTCAAGCATTCTTTCTAGTTCTTCCATTTTCTCTCTAGTATCAAGAGTTCTTCCTCTTCTTCATCTTCTTTATTTTCTTCACTAAACATCATTCCATCACTTTGATCCATCATCTAAACACTTGTTCTTTCATCTAAACACAAAAGCTTACACAAAAACTCAACCTTTGCTTGTTTCCTTGTGTTGGCCGAAACCACCAAGCCTTTTGGAGAAGCTCATCATCTTGTTTTCTTTCCTCAAAGCTCAAGCTTTTTATCTTCACTCTAGGTAGGAGTGTTTTTCTAAACTTTGTTTCTTGAAAAATAAGTTTCTCTAGCTTTCTCTTGGATTTCTTTTGAAACTTTTCTTTGGTACTTTTCTTTCTTGAGATTTCGGCCATGAGGCCTTGAGAAGCATATGATAGCTCTATGATGAGGACTCCTAGAGAATGACTATGTGTTCATCTCAAAGGAACCTCTAGAGCTTGAGTTTTTCTTTTCCTTTAACTTCATCTATACTATGCTTAGCTCACATGGTTTTTCAACTTAAGAAAATTAATCTAAGGATTTCTAAAAGCCCAAGCCTACCCTTGTCAACCTTAAAGTTGGCCGGCACGTTCTAGAGATTTTTCTCTAGATAGGGGTTTTGGGTATTTAATAAAGAACTTGATGTAGTTTCACTTTCTTTCTCTTTTATATGACTTTTGGTTTTTGTGTTGTGATCTTTGAGATATGGTATTGGGTTGTTATCTTGTTAAAGTCTTGAATGAGCTCTAGTTAAACATAAAATGAACCTTGCATCATGTTTACTTTATGCTTTGCATATCATGTTTACTTCCTTGCTATCACTAAGTATCAAGATAATAAGTGAACCTTGCATTATCATGTTTATATTTCAAGCTATGCATTATCATGTCGATATTTCAAGTTCTCACCTAATACCAAGATAATAATGAGTTGCATTCATATTTACTTTGTGCTATCACTTTACTTTCTAATGGAACCTAAAATAAGTGCATGAGCATGTTTATTTTTATGTCATCACCTAAATGAATCTAGAGCTCAAAGACTTGCCCATTGTTGTTCCAAACAAAGGTCTAAAAATATTTATTTCCTTTGGTTCATATTTCGGCCCTACGGGGGTGTTGGTGTTTCTAAGTATTGAAAACTATGTTTTATAATTTTTCCAAGATTTTATGAGTTTAAGGAATGCATAGAACTAAGTTTTATGAATTTAGAACCTCTTGAGACAAGTTTGATCTAGCTACTGCCCTCATAAATATTTTGATGATTTTAGATGTTAAAAATATTTATAAATGAGTTTTGAAAGTTTTAAAAGGGTTCCAAGAGAAACTAGTATTTTATGTGCTTTAGAAAATGTGTTTGATGCCTTTAAATGGAGATGTTTGTTTCGGTTCTGCCTTGTCATGTTTAGCCACTGTATGAGCTGTCTTAATGATGATAATATGCTTATGTTTAAGTATAATTAATGTTAAGACTCATATGTGAAAGATAAGAGAAGTTAGAAACTAGAAAAGAATTAATTTGAGAGTTCTAGATCCTTTAATGTTTGAATTTTCTGGATTCTGTCCAGCAAGGTTTAGTAATGCTAATCATGGATTTAAATTAGTTTAAATGTGTAGGAATAACTCATAAATGGTTTAGGACTTGATCTTGATGCCATGCCTTAGGAGCAAACCGGACTTAGAAAGGGTCATTGTTGTGACTCCTAGGTACCCGTAAAGCTAGGAATATGAATTCTGCACTCTCGAGGTTTAGAAATGTTCTTGATCATAGTGTGAGGAGAGAAATACTTAGTTAAGACCTTCTAAGTTCCCGAGAGATTAGGTTTGATGATTTATAACTTAGAATGTGAGTTAGGGACCTTAAGGGTCAATGCATAAGACACTAAAAAGTTGTTAATGCTATGATGTGTTGTTTGATGCAATGATATGATGAGATGTTCTTGATGCATGAGAAAATGATTGATGAAATGTTAAAGTTTATCATAGCATGAGATTTCATGAGAACATGATGTGTGGATTAGCTTGTGGTAGTTTGAAGGAAATTCGGTTTAACAGCTGTTATGCTGCCGAATTTTCGTCAAACCTTAAAGGGCTGAATGAAATGATTTATGAGTACCATATGAGTTGAAAACCCTGGGTGACACCGGTTCGGCCGAGCACCCCCAGGAGATTTTTATGTGACAAAGCACCGAGACGCGCTTCCCTCGAAGAGGTGCCGGTTCGGCCGAGTACCCCCGGGAGGAGACCAATTCGTGAGGGTATGAGCAGATGCAGCCTACGAAAGCGGACAAATTGCGAGGCCATGTGTGGCTAGCAAAGCGTTTCAAAGAGGGTAATCCCAGAGAGAGATGATCCCTGCCCCTCTACTGCATTTCAAGTAGTCGAGACTATTATTTATGTTTCACTTATTCAAGATAATAAGCAAGAGCTAGTGACGACTAGCTAAGGTATGAGCTCATAACCTAGTTATTATTTTTAGGGTGGCTTATATGCTGAAGTACTATGATTGATGTCACGAAGTTGAGGAACGAATCACTTGAAAGTTATATGCCCTCATGCCACATGATTTATGTTTATGTGCTTTGATGTGTTGTCTTGTATGTTCGAGTATTGACATGCATCCATGATATAACCTGTTGCATTTATAATATTAAGACGCATGCTAAAAGGAATGGGCCTTGGATAATTAGTTTGAGAAACCCTAAATTGAACCTTATATGCATGATCACTATTTTACAATTAAACCCAAGGTTCCTGAGGATGTGTACGATGTAACCCTAGGGTAGGAGATTCCTACTGAGATTTCTTTAGCAAGATTTCTCACTCCTCTCTCTTCTTTCTTCCGTCACATCTTCAGAGAGCGATGACGACGTTCGTGGTCTTCGTTGATACGCCAGTATGGGAGATACACTTCGACCCGGACCACCGTTCATATCACTTTGAGGGTCGATGTGCCGTTCGTGTTTTTGTGTACATGGGACGACCTTTCGCTTATCCAGTTTCGAGCTACCAGTTCAATCCTACTGCGCCCTTCGGTAGTGACGACATGATCTTTGAGCGCACCCGCCCACGTATGGGGACCGAGACCGACCCATCCAAGGATTGGCCGACGCATGTTCCTTCGGAGGGTTCAGCCCCTTTTCCCCGATCCCGACGTATGGGGAGTAAGGAGACTGTGGTGCAGCCGCGCCTGGCGAGGAGAGCCGAGATGCGTCCGTATCAAGGAGCCCTCATTCAGCCACCTCGTGTGCCTTTCACGTTGCATTGGCCTACATAGGAGGAGATAGAGCGTTTCCCCGGTTACCTGCCTCAATCACCCGAGGACCCCCGACGTCACTAGTTCCTGATGGAGAGCCTTGTGAGTACTCGAGTTTTTATGAGGATCTTCCCCTTCGGTCGTACCTTTTGGGAGGGGTGTGTAGTTTGTACTCATAGCCTAGTAGGAGGGTAGCATTTTGGGTTGAACCATGTACTTTGCTATCTGTTGTATTTCCTTTCCGTTGTATTTCAAGCTTTGCCCGTTTCTATAAGGGTATGACTAGTTATGTACTTTAACTACTTTATTATTAATGAAATGTTTCTGTCATCTTCATGATCTATGTTCTTCTGATGTATGATTTATTTTACATGGTTGTTTATGATCGTTACGCGTGCTTTACGTTTCTGTCATTCGATTAGTTAAGCTTACGACTCTCACTTTGTTTTATGTTTTCAAAAAAGAAAAATTTACCCATAATTTCCGCTAAGTATTTCAATGAAAGAATGAGACTATGAGGTAATAGCCTAATGTTTAACCTAATGTGTTCTAGAAAGTTGGGTTAAAAATTAGGGTGTTACATGTTGAATGTTAGATTTAACATTTAGGTTGATTAATCGAAGGGGCTTAAAATTAGAATGGGGTTTAAGTAGGCATTATATGTTGAATGAATGAACACGCCGAGTTTTCTGCAAAAATGCTAGGTGATCGCCTAGTAGCTTCGTTTTTCTAAATGAATGTAGGGATTCCAATTTGTTTAGGATCAACCACAAATTCAGTGATGAATTGTCCAATGACAGATTTTTAGGAACTCAAGTCTGGGTTGGTTGCTTTTAAATTGTTAATTTCATTTTTCTCTATTATCTATTATCTATTGATATTGAAATTGAACAAACCCCCCATTTTTTTGTTTCCGTTGCTATTTCTGTTATGTGCTATTTTCAATTGAGCGAATTGGTTCACTGCAAATTCCTTGGGAAACTATTCAGGTTGCTCTATTTTACAAGTTTTTTTTATAGCCTGATTAATTTGAGTGAGCTCGACAACCACGTCAATGGTGTGGTGGTTTGAAGTTGCGAGAGGATGGCTCTATGAGGAGAATGAAGAAGATGAAGATGAATAAAGCTTTTTTGATCTTGGGAGGAAAAGAGAGAATTGCAAGAATGCTCTTGGAAACTTACACTTAGCAAATGATCTAAAGTGTGACTAAGTTCATCCAAACATGGTATTTATAGAAAACAAAATGTGAAGGGGTGAATGGAGGAGGAGAGACCATGGTTTTGAATCCATTTGGGGAGGAAAATATCTTCTTCAAATGGTCATTCAAAGCATGGTTGTAAGCATGGTGAGGTATGGTTCAAAGCATGGCTAGGCATGGCTTCAAGCATGGTGTGGTATGGTTATAGGTATGGCTCAAAGTATGGCCTTTGTGTGTGTAACACCCTAAATCTTAACCCAAGACTACTAGTATGTACTTAGGTTAATCTTTAGAATGTTACCTCTTGGTCTCATCTTTTACTTAGAAAATACTTAGCGGAAATATGGGTAAAATTTTTCTTTTTGGAATTTAAAATCAAAGTGGGAGCCACACACGAATCTTTAAGAGGAAGCATAGCGAAACATATAAGCAAAGCATAAAGAAACACATCATATCATGGAGACATCAACTGAAACATAGATATATATATATATATATATCTATATATATATATATATATATATATATATATATATATATATATATATATATACTGTGCCTACCCAAAGGGAAGGACTATTCAATACATCGGGAAGCAGAATACAACTAAAATGCAATACAAGGAAATCATGAAAAGCAAATACAAGAGAAAGAACACCCATACCCATGTGCACCTAGAGTAGACAACCTCATATACAAAAGAAGGTTTGTCCTCAACTATGTGGCGTGTGTGCACTAACTACTACCCCTCTTATGTCTACTCCTGCTGGTCCGAGTACTGTGGGGTCGAGTCGATCCACCGACGAATCTCGGCGGGAGTGGTCGAGCGCATCATCGGGGCATGTCCACCGCGGCGAGGGCGCATAGATGGCCAACAAGCCAACCTCGGCTGGACCACCGTCTCCTCACTCCCAGCCCTCATCGGTGGGGGAGCGGGACTGGAGCTCCAACTATACATGTGTGATGGCGGGTCCTCGGATGGGTCCGTCTCCGAGTACTGGGTACGAGGCACATACTCTGGGTAGTCGCGTACCGCTGATGTCTCGGGCTCCATGCGGAGAATCTACTCATCGCGTGGTCTAGCTCGCTCAAAAATCCGGTTATGACGGTAAGGAGCAGTCGGGGTAAAACGATAACTCAGGACTGGGTGCGCGAAGGGTCGTCCCATAAACACGAACACTCTCACTGTGCAGCGACCCTCAAAATGGTATGACCCGAGTGCCGGGTCATGGTGCAGCTCCCATACTGGGGTGTCGATGAAGAGTACGAATGTCGCCATCTGAAGATATGACGGAAGAAAAGAGAGAGGGAATGAGAATCTTTCTAAAAGAATTCTCAATAGGGTTATCCCTACCTAGGTGACATCATCACATCCTCAGGAACCTTGGGTTTATTTCTAAAAAGGTGTGCATGCATATAAATTCCTTTTAAGTTAGTTTTCTAAAGTGTTATTTATCCAAGGTCCGTCATATTTTACAATGCGTCTTATAACTAAGCATGAAATGTACTAATGATATGAATGCATCATAAAGGTATACCAAACAATAGAATAACTAAGAAACATTATAACATTGGCATAGGTATAATATATGTGACATTGTAAACTTTAACTTTCATCTCATGGGGCCGCCCCAAAACATCTCTAGGTTATGAGCTCATACCTTAACTAGTCGTCACTAGTTCTTACTTATCCTATGATAAGTGTAACATACATAATTCCCGACTTAAAGTACGGGCTAGGGGGCAAATTAGGATCACCTCTCTTAGGGTCATTTCCTCTTTGAAACGCTCTACTAGCAACTAGTGCATCGTAGTATTGTCCGCTTTGGCAAGCTCTATGTCAATACCCTCACGGATTTGTTTTCTTGGGGGTGCTCGGCTAAACCGGTGTCACCCAAGAAGGCGTCTCAGTGTTGTGTCACATTTAAGTTCTCATAAAGTGTTAATTCATATATACATCATTATTCATTACATAAATCTTTTTCATAGCATATACATCATCACATGAAACTTCTTCATAGTGTATACATAAAACTATTGTATATACATTATCACATAATCACACCTTAGACAATCATTCATACAAACTCCCAAGCTTATTATGTTATAAACCTATAGTATGTTATGCTTTGGTTCTTTTGAGTCTTAAACTTGTAAACTAATGGTTCTAGTATTATTCTTAACCTCTTACACACTTATAGGTTCACAACCAATAAGTTTTACTAATTTTTATGCTCAAGGACCTATCCAAACAGCACTATGCAGATTTTAGACAACTTTATATTTGTGTGATTACGGGGTTCTAGAAATTACGGTTTAGACCCTTAAAGTCTTTAACTCACATTCTAAGTTATTGATCATCAAAACCTAGTCTCTTGGGAACCTATGAGGTTATAACTAAGTATTTCTCACCTTACACTATGGTCAAGAATATCTCTAAACCTCAAGGATGCAGAATTTGAAATCCTAACTTTACAGGTACCTGGAAGTCACAACAATGACCCTTTCTAAGTTTAGTTTGCTCCTAAGGCTTCAAGATTAAGTCCTAAACCAATTATGAGTCATTCTTACACATTTAAACTAATTTAAAACCATGATTATTAAATCTAAACCTTGCTGGATAGAATCCAGAAAATTACATAATTAAAGGATCTAAAATTCTCAAATTAATTCTTTTCTAGTTCCTAACTTATCTTATCTTTCACATATGAGTCTTAACATTATTTTTACTCAAACATAGGCACATTATCATCATCAAAACAGCACATACAGTGGCAGCAAAGAGCAAGGAAGGACCTAAAATATACTTCTCCATAAGAGGCATAAAACATATTTTCTAAAGCACATAAAATACTAGTTTCTCTTGGAACACTTTTTAAACTTTCAAAACTCATTTATAAACAATTTTAACATCTAAAGTCATAAGAATATTTAAGAGGGCAGTGACTAATTTATCTTTATCTCAAGAGGTCCTAAATTCATAAAACTTAGTTCTATGCATTCCTTAAACTCATGTAAGTTTGGAAAAATTATGAAACATAGTCTCAAATACTTGGAAACCTCAAGACCTCTTGGGGCCGAAATATGAACCAAGGAACATACATATTGTTAGACCTTTGTTGAGACAACAATGGGCAAGTCTTTGAGCTCTAGGTTCATTTAGGTGATGACATAAAAATAAACATACTCATGCACTTATTTTAGGTTCCATTAGAAAGTAAAGTGATAGCACAAAGTAAATATGAATGCAACTCATTATTATCTTGGTATTAAGTGAGAACTTGAAATATAAACATGATAATGCATAGCTCGAAATATAAACATGATAATGCAAGTTCATTCATTATCTTGGTATTTTGTGATAGCAAGGAAGTAAACATGATATGCAAAGCATAAAGTAAACATGATGCAAGGTTCATTTTATGATTAACTAGAGCTCATTCAAGACTTTAACAAGATAACAACCCAATACAATATCTCAAAGATCATAACACAAAAACCGAAAGTCATATAAAAGAGAAAGAAAGTGAAACTACGTCAAGTTCTTTATTAAATACCCAAAACCCCTATCTAAAGAAAAATCTCTAGAACGTGCCGGCCAACTTTAAGGTTGACAAGGGTAGGCTTGGGCGTTTAGAAATCCTTAGATTAATTTTCTTAAGTTGAAAAACCATGTGAGTTAGATATCATATAGATGAAGTCATAAGAAAAGGAAAACTCAAGCTTTAGAGGTTTCTTTGAGATGAACACAATGTCATCATCTAGAAACTCTCATCATCAAGCTATCATGGTCATAATCAAGGCCTCATGGCCGAAATGAAAAGAAAGGAAAAACAAAGGAAAGTTCAAAAAGAATCCAAGAGGAAACTAGAGAAAAACACTTTCTTGGCAAAACAAAGTTTGAAAACAAATCCCTTCCTTGTGATGAAGGTAAAAGCTTGGACTTGAAGATGGAAATGAGATGAGCAACGCCTCCTAGGATGGTGATGATGATTCGGCCTTGATGAAAGAAAAAGGAAGGAAATGTGTTTCAAGTGAAGTTGTGTTTGAGGTGTGGTGTTTGAGAGGTTTGATGATGGTTCAAGGCTTTGGGGTGGTGTTTGATGGTTGAGAGATGATGATGAGATGAAGAGATGAAGAAGATAAAGATGAAAAGAAAGGAAGAACACTCTTGAAACTTTGAGAGAAAAAGGAAGAACTAGCAAGACAACTCTAAAACTCTAAACTTAGCAAATGCTTCAAGGTGCAACAAGGCTATCACAAGCATCCTATTTATAGAAAAACAAAGCCATGGAGCTCACCAAAGGAGGGTGCTGGCCGTAGCATTGAAGGACAAAGGGAGAGGAAAATATCTCTTTGATTGTGTCATAGAAGCATGGTTTGAAGTATGGAAGCTATGCTACAAAGTATGGCTTGATGTGAGTTAATTTCCTATCAAATTTTTATGAAATTAGGCTTCTAGAAACTTGACATGGCTGGAACTTTTCCAGCCACAAATAAATGGGAAAAATGGGTTGTTTTAATTATTTATTCATGTGGAAATTCAAGCTTGATTGAAAGTTATGACAAGGTATAGTGTATGTGACTTGAGGTATGGCCTTGGAGTGTTGAAAAATTGAACATGTGATGCATAATGGGGAGGGACAGCTTCGGTCAAGGCTGGACAGCAGAGTGGGGGTGAGTTTTGACCATTTAATTGGGTGTTAATGGTAGGTTTAGATGTGTATTAGTTTAGGTACAAGGTTAGGAATGATTAAGCTTAAGTTTAGGTAACTAAGAATGTGATTTAGGGAGTTTATGACAAGTTTAGGAGTGCTCATACATCATTAAAGAATTTAAAACTCATTTGTGAATAAACAATGTGTATCACAATTCCATGATTTAAGGAATTGGAAAGAGAAAACACTATTTAAGATTCTATGACTAGGTGTCTTGAAATTAAAATATGATTTTAGGTTGTAATTAAGCACTTTTTGGTTCTAATCAACTTTAATAAATTATTTTGACTCAAGATTAATTACGGAAATTAATTAACCTTCAATTAGAGTCTAATATTGCTTAGGTTTGCTTAATCACGCGATTAAGCGTAAAAACACGAAACTAGGGGCAAAACCGTAATTTTGCCGGGACTTCTAAAATTAAAACTGAGGTCATAGAATACATAAAAACGCCTTTCAAAACCATCTGGAGAAGTTTCGGGTTCATCCGGCACTTGCATACTGGTAAAACACCGCAGGGGCGTTTTGGTCATTTTGACCCGAAAACTTGAAAGACGAGATTTTCGATCCCGGGAAGGTACACAAGTTATCTAATCCCCTTCCAACATTGAGTTTGCCGCCCTTGGAGTACTTCCGAACCGGCTTTCCTCGAATTCCGGGCTGAAAATGACCTCAGGGGCATTTTGGTCATTTTCACTCTAACAGAAAAATCGGGGCGTTACAGTGTGAAAATCAATTCAACATGTGAAGAATATGGGGGAGGGGTTTATTTCATCTAATTGTGGTTTAGTGATATGATTAGGTGTTTCTTTGATTAAGTTTTTGATTAGGAGTTTGTAAGAAAGTGTTTAGGTGAGGTAATTATGTAATTAGGAATATTGAAACATGATTAGGAGTGGTCTTGCTTCATTAGCAAAATAAAAACTCATTTTATGTTATAAACAATTGTAGACACAATTCCTTAATTTAAGGAATTCGAGAGAAAACACTATTCAAGATTCCATAACATAGAATCTTGACTTTTAAAAAGAGATTTAAGTTTAATCTAAGCAATTTTATGTTCTAATTAACCTTAATAAATTATTTTGACTCTAGATTAATTATCAAGATTAATTAATCTCCGATTAGAACCTAATATTACTTAGGTTTGCTTAATCACATTATTAAGCTCAAAAACACTATTGTAGGGGTAAAATCGTAATTTCACACAAACATTGCCGGGGACTAGTCGGATCAAAACAAATATAATCAAGCACATATAATTAACATTCTAAACTCTCTGGACTGATTCCGGGCTCAAACAGCACCAATACCTACATAAAACGCTACAAGGGTATTTTGGTCATTTTGAGCCGAAAGTTCGGAAAAAATGAGATTTTCATCTCTACTATCAATCACAACATATATAATCCGCTTCCATCATTGAGTTGACCCTTCGAGGACTGCCGAGTCGGCCATCCTTGAATTTCTGGGTAAAAATGACCTCAGGGGTATTTCGGTCATTTATGCTCAATACAGAAAAATCAGGGTGTTACATGGCTCATTTCGTAGTTCTGGAATCACGTTCACCTTTTCAATGAATGTAGTTTATATCTTTGTGTTCCTTAAAATCTTAGCTTTCCAACAAGACCAACTTCACACGTTTTGCATTTTTTTCGAAAAAGAAAAACTCAATTTAGTGTTAAAGGGTCAGACAGCATTTCTAATAAAAATGCTTAATTTTAAAAATTTATATCTTAAGCTAGAAAACTCATTTTTTAGTGATTCTTTTTGGAGAGTGTTTTGTTATGTGTGGTAAAAAATATTTTTATTTCAATATACTTCATATTTTATGAGCATTAATTTTCGGAACACTTATCAGCTTGAAATGTAAATCCAAAGACCTATCATTTTCATGTTTTATGTCACTTCTTTCAACACAAGGATTAAACAACATATTTCAAGCATCATTTAAGCATGAAAACACCATAAAATCACATAGGAAACAGAAAGTAACATATGGTTTCACAAAATATTTATACAATATCCCCTTGAAACATTTTTATCAACAAACATAAGCTTGATAGCATCCTAACCATGAGCAAGGTTAGATGCCATCAAGGCTTACACAACCAAAGAGAGGGCTCCTACCTCTTGATATAGAGGCATAAATGAGTCCTTCTCTCCACTCCTAGAACTCGAACAAAGAGTTTGATGTAGGGTGACCCTTCTTGAATCTTTGCTTAAAAACTAGTGTTTGTGTTAGTATTTTACAAGAGCCAAAAGATGTAGCTCTTGCAAAGCTTGGTGTGGGTTCTTTGTGGCTTAGAAATGGAAAGCGATGCAAGAGATTTTGGAGAGAGCTTGAAGTGGAAAGAACAAGAGAAAAATGGAAAAAATACTTGGAAACCTTAGAGCATGGAGGAAGTTGCAAGTGAAAGCAAAGAGCAAACGTGAAGTTCATATGCCTGATATTTATAGGCATAAAAATCGTATAGCTTTGGGGCTGTTTAGAACCAGTTTTTTGTCTTCACTTAGATGATTTAATTAGCAATTTAGTTGGAGTAAATACTAGTTATGATTTAGTTGAGTTATCTAGTTAGTTTTAATGCTTAATATGCTTCCTAATGTAGGCTAGACCATGCCTAAAAGTACCTACCTATAGACAAGTGATTTATATCAAGTTTTCATAGTTGTCATTTGCATTAATCACATCAAAAATTTCTCTTCCCCATGCCTCCTATGGCAGCCATGGTTTGGTGTATGTATGGAGGGTGAAAATTTCCAACTTTTCATGCATGCATGCACCATAGACATAAATCATGTAACCTTATGCTTTAATGGGAGAATTTAATTGTTAGCATATGATTGTCTATGTGCATGTATGTGGTTGAAAAATGTGCATGAGGTTATGATGCATGTGATTTAATTTTTGTCTTGTCATTATATTAAAATTTAGTTAAGAAATGGTGTCATAATTCTATTTTCAGTTAAAAATACTTTTTAGAATCTTAACCATAGGTAGTTTAGTCTCTTAATATTATATTTGATTCTACTCATTGGAATCCTATGTTGATTACCTTTGTCTGATCACCTATTAGCATGATTAAAATACCAAATCATTTACCTTGTTACTGTTAAATAAGTTATCCGTATAAACTTGTACTGATAAATTAATATTCTATGCTAGAGATTTGCTATTTTAGGTTAGTATAGCTTTTAACCATTCTTAGTATTAATCCAATGGCTTATATTCATTCTTACTTAAAGATATGTATAGGGATTTGTGTGATGTATTTTATTATCTTGTCATAGCATTTAAATCATTTACTTTATCAGTATCTCATTCATACTATTAAATAAGTTGTCTGTAGAAACCTATACTGATAAATTAATATCTATGCTAGAGATTTACTATTTTAGATTTTTTTAGCTTTTAACCATTCTTAGTATTAATCCAATGGCTTATATTCATTCTTGCTTATAGACAAGTCTATGGATTTGTGTAATGGCATTATTATAACTAGCGACTAGACAGTAATCGCTGCGTCTGCCGAGTCGCTTTTCTATTGGTGTTGACTTGTGAAAATGAAAAGAGGAATATGGAGACAACTGTCGAATCGCTGATTTATTTTTTAGAAATTATTAAGACTAAATATTACATATGAAAACTTACCAAAATAAAAATAAATATTTAAATATAACGTAACATGTCCAAATATCAAACAAAAAAGAGTAAAAACAATAAGTATTAATTTCACCCACTCAAAATAATGTATTGTCCAAAGTTGTGTGACATTTTTCTTCAAATATCATTCTAACTACTCTTAATAGTACTTAGATTTATTTGGGAGGCCAAAAAGTGATCAAATATCTGAAACATTCTTCATTTTACTGCATTATGTGCAAATAAAATATGATTAATATATTTTATTGTAAAATAAGTTTGCCTTAAATTAATTAAAGTTCACATATCTTCCACTTTTCAAAGACATAGAGGCCTTAAGGATATAAATTTGTTCCTCTATAGTGAGGAAATTAATAAAATGCAAAAGTAAAACATTAAATAGTCTAAATGATGCTCACATGATATAAAAGTTATTAATTCAAAGGGTTAATTAGTCCTTGGTCATTGCTCACATGATTAATGATTATTACAGTACTGGAAAGCTATATTTATACCCGCCCAAAGAGAGAAATAACCAAAAGGAGAAAAAAAGAGAAAACAAAATAGATAAGAATAAATGTGAGCCCATTTGTGAAAATGAATGTATTGCATGAGATCCACTTTTCACGGGATGAGAGTGGTGCTGGGTTAGCTTTTTTGAGAAAAGCTAGAATCTCCATTGTTGAAAAAAATGTCAAGAAACCACATTTCCATGCACTGAAAGACAGATTCAAGTGGCAACTTCATTATAGCTAAAATATATACTACCTGCTATTTTTTAGTTTGTAGAGATAATCTTAAATGTTCCTTTTCTTTTTTGTTTTTTTTGGTTACAAATCTTAACTAATATAGTAACAATATCAAATCCTACCACATTATTTAAATCTAATAAAAGATAAAATAACTCATGTCCAAAAAAATAATAATAATCCAATAGATAAAATAGAATAACAAATTGGTTTGAATCTAGGCAACATAATTGTCTTGCGCAAGAGAATCCCCATTGTTGTCTTTGGATGGCTTTGTGCATGGGCGGTAACATGCTGCACAAAGTGCTCCAATGGTGTGATGCATGACCACCAAGCACATCACTATGCACCTTCACATTAATAACTATTTCCACAGTCTTAAGAAGCACTAAATCCAATCTGAGTTATACAAAGTGAAAAAATGAATAAAAGTTAAGGAACCTTCAGCAACTAAGCCTTGATGAGTCATAACAAGCTGCATGGCATAAATACAAACAGTAAACAAACTATGAGAGACATGAAAGGAAGACAGCTATATCCATACAACCCCCCTCCCCTCCCCGGGGCAGGGGACACACACACACAACCAACGAAAGAGGGTATATCTTCAGCTTTGAACTTGTGCTAGATCTAATGAACCTCCTCAAGTTACAAAGCAAAGAGGAAATAATAACGAAAGTATAGCCTGCTACCAATGAATAAAAATATAATAATTAATGTAACGATTAAGAGATCAATCTACGTATAAGGTCCATGTGCTTGGCTCTTACTATTAACCTGATCAAAACATCATCAAAATACCAATCTACATATGAAAGAATAGGCACTTACGATTTAATATCAATGTACATGTTCTTGGATTGCATTAAGATTATCTTATTTTTCGTACATGCATTAAGATATTTAGTCATGGGGACAACAGTAGCAAACCAACATCAAGAGCCAGAATACTTTGTGCATATTGCCATCATCAAATTGGCCTTTCAATCTATAAGCCATCTAGCACTTTTCCTACATAAATTGTTAGGTATAGTTCAGCACATCAATTAATCTCTAGCAACACCAATAATTATCAACCTTTTGAGATTGGAAACTAACACATCACTGCTAAGACAATGTCCTAATTCTGACTCATGCCACAACTTGAGTTCAGATCATATGCTTTCTGCCACATTTCACTTCATCATTTAGAACGAAATATTACATTTCACTTTCAATGCTCTGTAGAGAACAAAAGTAACTCATACTAAAAACATGTCATTTCACTTTTCCCCATGGCATATTTTACTGTCAGCAAGCACCATGACAACATGGCACTTAACATCCATCCAAATGATAGAATCCATACATTACATCATTCTACATTTATGGCTTTTAGATAAAAGCAATAATACATGCTGCAGACCAAGGAATAAAATTGAGACATGAATTGAGATGCACATACACATTTCATAAGCCATGTATCCCATGCATCTTTCCTATTTTTCCTTCTGATCACTGATTGCTGAGATTCATCATGGATAGCCAATTGTTATAACAAAGCTACAGCTGATAACCAAGTATATTTACAACCCAATCAATTTTCTCCATCTAGCATAGCTAAAAGAAGCAGGAAAAGCAATGCATAAGCTGAAAATAAGTTTAAAAGTAAATTATTTGAATCCATATTTGGCAATATTAGAGTGACTGTGCTTTGTTAACTTTTGGTCAATGTGAAGTTGTTGACTATAGCTCAATAAGCTAAATTCTATGATTATCAATATTCTTATGTAATTTCTATCATTAATGTACTCCCTAACCAATAAATCCATAGCCAATAAGAATTAAGAAACATATCAGTATTCATTATTTGGTATTACAAAAAGACACATTTGGTAGTACTTTCTTTGAATATAACAAATAAAAATCAAGACTACCTACATAATAGAAAAGCAGAGAGTAAAACAAAAAAAAAAATTCACACATTCACACATTCTTTCAAGTGGTCTTCCCCCTTTGATTCCTGCTTTCCCAATTAAAAAAGTATTACAATTAGATCATGTGACCTCAATGTCAATAAACAGATTCCAGAATCACAATTTTTCTTTTAAAAAAGTGCAAATTAATATATTAAAAACAACTAAACAAACCAATTGGTGGCCTCAATGTCAATGAACAGATTCACAGAATCAAATTTTTTTTTTAAAAAGTGCAAATTAACATATTAAAAATAACTAAACAAACCAATTGGAGTAAAAATACATTAGCTAATAACTGGTGAGCAATGCATTTACTATTTTGAGGATTTTGTGTAGGAAATATTTGGTTTCTATCTTCAATTCCTATCTTTAATCTGAATTTTGCAAAGAAGATAATGAAAATAGTAAAAGAAAACATAACACTTGATTTTGTTTTCTCGTTTTCACTCTTTTTTTTATATCAAAATCTTGAAAAAAGCACAAAACAAATTGAAAGTAGACATCAAAACAAAAACCAAACAGATCCTAAAAAGAATCCCTCAAATTCACATACATACAGCCAAAACACACCACCAAGCCTAATAGCTGTAACAGTAGAGAAACTGTACCACCAAAAAAACAAAAGGTAATTGTGCTACTTGTCTTTCCTCAAAGGAATTTTCTAGCAATCATATGTAAAATTCTGGTCTTCCTTCCCAGCCCATGTTTTCTGATAACGTGAAAACTCAACCCATGACAGAGAGACCTGGGGAGCAAAGAAACATCCATCTACGAACCAAAGCAAAGGCCACCAAAGAAAAAAGGTGACATATACAAAAAAAGTACAAAATTTCAAAGCACGAAACATAAATAGAGAAAACAAAAGGAAAAAAAAAAAACAAAGAGCTCCTTACTTTCTCCCTTGACTGAAACTTCTGAAGTCAACTCCTCACTGAATCCATTTTCCACAATCACACCACCCCTATCTCAATTGCTATCAACCAAAAACCATCTTCTCAATGCAAAAGTAGAGCACAAATCATATATATGATTTCTAAATTAAGAGAAACATGAAAGAGAGTATGTTGTGGTATCCTTAATTCTTCGATGTTAGACAGACGGGATACAATCAAAATTAAATAAAATTGTATTATAATTTTTAAAAAAAGATGATAATAAGAAATCTTAAGGCAAATCACACAACACACTTACAATTTGTCCATGAAAAGCAGGAGGTCGCCAAAAAAAAACTTGAAAAGCCTAGGACAAGAAGACAAAATCATAATCTCCCATAGTTGAAGTGAAATACTTGAAAAGCCTAGGACAATAAGACAAAAACACAATCTCCCATAGTTGAAATGAAATACACCCAACCTACTCCCTGGCCTATCGAACTTATCATCACTAAAAATACATAGATGGCAATTATTTATTTGTTTAATAAAGAAAATAAGGGGAAAAGAAACATGGGGTGGCGTTTGATGGAGTACATACAGAAAGGGATTTTCTCGCGAGGGACTCCATAGAAAGGCGATAACGATGAACGTGGAGTCATTCCAAGAGATTGTGGACTATGGGAAAGCCCCCTCGATTGTAATTTCTGCGTCGGCGATGTTGCAGCCGATGGCAGTGGTGGCGATGTGGAGTCCTGTCCGGCAATGGGTGCACCTCGACGTCGTGGAGGAGGAAGTGGCCGGAACCAGTTGTGCCTTGATATTCCTCTTTTGTTTGCTGTGGTTGGAAAATGTTAGAGTGATTGGGAGGCAGAGGAAGATACTGTTACAGTTTTGATCTAGTAATCACTTTTGATATTGGGTTGAAAATGAGATGAACATGTGGGTGTTAGAACGTGTGGCTGTGGCTCAACTGAGATGAACGTGGATGGGTGTGGTTATCAAAGGTTTATTTTTAAAAAATATTTTTTTTATTTGAAATTTTCAAAACAGTTGTGCATTAATTCTAAGACAGAGCGGATGAGACATATTAAAAGTAGTATCCGGACTTGAAATCGAAGTTCATTTTGATTAGGAGACACCAAAAGCAGTGTTTTTTTGGAATCCTCTTTATATAATAGTATAGATTATTAAAGTAGTAGCATGTGGTAATTTCCTAATCCAAAACAAGGGTATTTTAGTAATTAGACAAGGTTAGTGGCATTCTTGTAATTCTATTTATAAAGTAAGGGTATCTTTGTCATTTATTATAAGTCAAGGGTATACTTGTTGTAACGCCCCGATTTTCTGCTTGAGTAAAATAACCAAAATGCCCCTGAGGTCATTTTCTGCCCGGAATTCGAGGATAGCTGACCCGACAGTTCTCGAAGGGCAAACTCAATGTTTGAAGGTGATTAGATTACTCTTGAGTGGTTCCGGGATTAAAAATCTCATTTTCTGAGATTTCGGATCAAAATGATCAAAATACCCCTATAGCGTTTTTATGCGGGTTTAAGTGCCAGATGAGCTCAAAACTGCTCTGGATGGTTTTAAATGATTTTTTTACGTATTTTGAAACATCAGTTTAAGTCCTGGTGGTCCTGGGCAGTTTTGGGTAAAATTATGATTTTGCCCCTAATATAGTGTTTTTGAGGTTAATCGCGTGATTAAGCAAACTTAAGCAATATTAGGCTCTAATCGAAGATTAATTAATTTCCATAATTAATCTAGGGTCAAAATAATTTATTAAAGTTAATTAGAACCTAAAATTGCTTAGATTAAACTTAAATTTCTTTTTAAATTCAAGATTCCTAGTCATCAAATTTTAAATAATGTTTTCTCTCTCCAATTCCTTAAATTAAGGAATTGTGTCTACGTTGTTTTTGCATAAAATAAATTTTAATTCCTCTAATGATGTATGAGCACTCCCTAATCATGTCATGAAACTCCTAATTACCTTCTTAGTACCTAAACACTTGCTTAGTAATTCCTAATCATAAACCTAACCTAAGATACACTTAATTACATCCTTAAACCACAAATTAAACAAAAGAAATCCCTCCCCCATGGCTTAAGGACCACCGACTGTAACACCCTTATTTTAACCCAATATTCCTAGAACATATTTAGGTTAATCAGTAGGGTATTACTCCTTAGTTTCATTCCTTTAAAATCTTTCTTTAAAATACTTAGCGGAAAATACTGGTAAATTTTTTTTTGAAATATAAATGCAAAGTGAGAGCCACGTACATCGTAAGACAAGAAGATAAACCACGCAATAACAAGGCATAAAGGAACATGAAAAAATCAATAGCTCATCAAAAGAAACATTCCACTAATATCATAATATGCCCACCCAAAGGAGGGACTTAGTTTAGTACAAGGTAATACGAATACAACATAAGAGGAAATACAACAGAAAAGAAAGTGCAAGGAAATGTAAATGTAACACCTCTACCCTAGTGCACCTAAGGTGGATAACCGCATAACAAAAGAAGGTTTGTCCCTACTACGTGTGGTGTGTGTGCACTAGCTCTCCTCGAGACGCTTTACTGCTGGCGGCGGTGATTCCCAGGTGACGAGGGCAGGTAACCAGGGAACTGTGCGAGCTCTTTGAATGTGAACAAGCTGATAGGGGAACGAATGCGGGGCGACTGAATGTGTGCTCCGCGACGAGGGCACATCTTGTAACACCCTAAATCTTAACCTAAGACTACTAGTATGTACTTAGGTTAATCCTTAGGATATTAACTCTTGGTCTCATCTTTTACTTAGAAAATACTTAGCAGAAATATGGGTAAAATTTTTCTTTTTAAAATCAAAGTGAAAGCCACACACAAATCTTTGAAAGGAAGCATAACGAAACACTTAAGCAATGCATAAAGAAACACATCATATCATGGAACATCAACTGAAACATGGATATATATATATATAATGTGCCTACCCAAAGGGCAGGACTATTTGATACATCGGGAAACAGAATACAACTGAAGAATAAATACAGGGAAATCATAAAAAGCAAATACAAGAGAAACAACCCCCATACCCATGTGCACCTAGAGTAGACAACCTCATATACAAAAGAAAGTTTGTCCTCAACTATGTGGCGTGTGTACACTAACTGCTACCCCTCCTATGCCTACTCTTGCTGGTCCGAGTACTGTGGGGTCGAGTTGATCCACTTATGAATCTCGGCGGGAGTGGTCGAGCGCATCATCGGGGCATGTCCATCGCGGCCAGGGCGCATAGATGGCCTACGTGCCAACCTCGGCTGGACCACCGTCTCCTCACTCCCGGCTCTCATCGGTGGCGGAGCAGGACTGGAACTCCAACTGTACATGTGTGATGGTGGGTCCTCGGATGGGTCCGTCTCCGAGTACTAGATACGAGGCACGTACTCCGGGCAGTCGCGTACGGCTGACGTCTCGGGCTCCATGCGGAGAATCTGCTCATCGCCTGGTCTAGCTTGCTCAAAAATCCCGTTATGGCGGTAAGGAGCAGTCGGGGTGAAGCGGTAGCTCGGGACGGGCTGCGCGAAGGGTCGTCCCATAAACATGAAGACTATAACAGTGCAGCGACCCTCAAAATGGTATGACCCAAGTGCCGGGTCATGGTGCAGCTCCCATATCGAGGTGTCGATTAAGAGTACGAATGTCGCCATCTGAAGATATGACGGAAGAAAAGAGAGGGAATGAGAATCTTTCTAAAAGAATTCTCAGTAGGGTTATCCCTACCTAGGTGACATTGTCACATCCTCAGGAACCTTGGGTTTTATTTCTAAAAAGGTGTGCATGCATATAAACTCCTTTAAGTTAGTTTTCTAAAGTATTATTTATCCAAGGTCCGCATATTTTATAATGCGTCTTATAACTAAGCATGAAATATACTAATGATATGAATGCATCATAAAGGTAAACCAAACAATAGAATAACTAAGAAACATTATAACATTGGCATAGGTATAACATATGTGACATTGTAAACTTTAACTTTCATCTCATGGGGCCGCCCTAAAACATCTCTAGGTTATGAGCTCATACCTTAACTAGTCGTCACTAGTTCTTACTTATCCTATGATAAGCGTAACATATACATAATCCCGACTTAATAGTGCGGGCTAGGGGGCAATTAAGGATTACCTCTCTTAGGGTCATTTCCTCTTTGAAACGCTCTAGTAGCAACTAGTGCATCGTAGTATTGTCCGCTTTGGCAAGCTCTATGTCATTACCCTCACGGATTTGTTTTCTTGGGGGTGCTCGGTTAAACTGGTGTCACCCAAGAAGGCGTCTCAGTGTTGTGTCACATTTAAGTTCTCATAAAGTGTTAATTCATAGATACATCATTATTCATCACATAAATCTTTTTCATAGCATATACATCATCACATGAAACTTCTTCATAGTGTATACATAAAACTATAGCATATACATTATCACATAATCACACCTTAGACAATCATTCATACAACCTCCCAAGCTTATTATGTTATAAACCCATAGTATGTTATGCTTTGGTTCTTTTGAGTCTTAAACTTGTAAACTAATTGTTCTAGTATTATTCTTAACCTCTCACACACCTATAGGTTCACAACCAATAAGTTTTACTAATTTTTGTGCTCAAGGATCTATCCAAACAGCACTATGCAGATTTAGACAGCTTTATATTCGTGTGATTACAGGGTTCTAGAAATTACGGTTTAGACCCTTAAAGTCTTTAACTCACATTCTAAGTTATCGATCATCAAAACCTAGTCTCTTGGGAACCTATGAGGTTATAACTAAGTATTTTGCTCCTCACACTATGGTCAAGAACATCTCTAAACCTCAAGGATGCAGAATTTGAAATCCTAACTTTACGGGTACCTAGAAGTCACAACAATGACTCTTTCTAAGTTTAGTTTGATCCTAAGGCCTCAAGATTAAGTCCTAAACCAATTATGAGTCATTCCTACACATTTAAACTAATTTAAAACCATGATTATTAAATCTAAACCTTATTGGACAGAATCCAGAAAATTACATAATTAAAGGATCTAGAACTCTCAAATTAATTCTTTTCTGGTTCCTAACTTATCCTATCTTTCACATATGAGTCTTAACATTATTTTTACTCAAACATAGGCACGTCATCATCATTAAAACAGCACATATAGTGGCAGTAAAGAGCAAGGAAGAACCGAAAATATACTTCTCCATAAAAGGCATAAAACATAATTTCTAAAGCACATAAAATACTAGTTTCTCTTGGAACTCTTTTTAAACTTTCAAAACTCATTTATAAACAATTTTAACATCTAAAATCATAAGAATATTTAAGAGGGCAGTGACAAATTTATCTTTATGTCAAGAGGTCCTAAATTCATAAAACTTAGTTCTATGCATTCCTTAAACTCATGTAAGCTTGGAAAAATTATAAAACATAGTCTCAAATACTTGGAAACCTCAAGACCTCTTAGGGCCGAAATATGAACCAAAGAAAACACATATTGTTAGACCTTTGTTGAGACAACAATGGGCAAGTCTTTGAGCTCTAGGTTCATTTAGGTGATGACATAAAAATAAACATGCTTATGCACTTATTTTAGGTTCCATTAGAAAGTAAAGTGATAGCACAAAGTAAATATGAATGCAACTCATTATCATCTTGGTATTAAGTGAGAACTTGAAATATAAACATGATAATGCATAGCTTGAAATATAAGCATGATAATGCAAGTTCATTCATTATCTTGGTATTTAGTGATAGCAAGGAAGTAAACATGATATGCAAAGCATAAAGTAAACATGATGCAAGGTTCATTTTATGATTAACTAGAGCTCATTCAAGACTTTAACAAGATAACAACCCAATACAATATCTCAAAGATCACCACACAAAAACCGAAAGTCATATAAAAGAGAAAGAAAGTCAAACTACGTCAAGTTCTTTATTAAATACCCAAAACCCCTATATAGAGAAAAATCTCTAGAACGTGCCGGCCAACTTTAAGGTTGACAAGGGTAGGCTTGAGCTTTTAGAAATCCTTAGATTAATTTTCTTAAGTTGAAAAACCATGTGAGCTAGATATCATATAGATGAGGTTATAAGAAAAGGAAAACTCAAGCTTTAGAGGTTTCTTTGAGATGACACCATGTCATCATCTAGAAACTCTCATCATCAAGCTATCATGCTCATAATAGGGCCTAGAGGCCGAAATGAAAAGAAAAGGAAAAACAAAGGAAAGTTCAAAAAGAATCCAAGAGGAAACTAGAGAAAAACACTTTCTTGAGCAAAACAAAGTTTGAAAACAACTCCCTACCTTGTGATGAAGGTAAAAGCTTGGACTTGAAGATGAAAATGAGATGAGCAACTCCTCCTAGGATGGTGGTGATGATTCGGCCAAGGAGGGAGGAAAAGAAAGGAAATGTGTTTTGGGTGAAGTTGTGTTTGAGGTTGAGTATTTGAGAGGTTTGATGATGGTTCAAGGCTTTGGGGTGGTGTTTGATGGTTAAGAGATGATGATGAGATGAAGAGATGAAGAAGATGAAGATGAAAAGAAAGGAAGAACACTCTTGAAACTTGAGAGAAAAAGAAAGAACTAGCAAGACAACTCCAAAACTCTAAACTTAGCAAATGCTTCAAGGTGCAACAAGGCTATCACAAGCATCCTATTTATAGAAAAACAAAACCATGGAGCTCATCAAAGGGAGGAGTGGTCATGTGGTATTGGAGGGAAAAGGGAGAGGAAAATATCTCTTACACAAGGTCATTCAAGCATGGTTTGAAGTATGGAAGCTATGCTACAAAGTATGGCTTGATGTGAGTTAATTTCCTATCAAATTTTTATGAAATTAGGCTTCTAGAAACAATGCATGGCTGGAACTTTTCCAGCCACAAATAAATGGAGAAAATGAGCTATTTTAATTAGTTATTTACTTGGAAAATCAAGCTTGATTGAAAGTTATGACAAGGTATAGTGTATGTGACTTGAGGTATGGCCTTGGAGTGTTGAAAAATTGAACATGTGATGCATATGGGGAGGGTGAGGCTTCGGCCAAGGCTGGACAGCAGAGTGGGGGTGAGTTTTGACCATTTAATTGGGTGTTAATGGTAGGTTTAGATGTGTATTAGCTTAGGTACATGGTTAGGAATAATTAAGCTTAAGTTTAGGTAACTAAGAATGTGTTTTAAGGATTTTATGACAAGATTAGGAGTGCTCATACATCATTAAAGAATTTAAAACTCATTTATGAATAAACAATGTGTAACACAATTCCATGATTTAAGGAATTGGAAAGAGAAAATACTATTCAAGATTCTATGACTAGGTGTCTTGAAATTAAAATATGATTTTGGGTTGTAATTAAGCACTTTTTGGTTCTAATCAACTTCAATAAATTATTTTGACTCAAGATTAATTAAGGAAATTAATTAACCTTCGATTAGAGCCTAATATTGCTTAGGTTTGCTTAATCACGCGATTAAGCGTAAAAACACGAAACTAGGGGCAAAACTGTAATTTTGAACTAATTTTTCCTGGGGCCTCCGGGATCAAAACTAAAGTCACAGTCTATATAAAAATGCCTTTTAAAATCATCTGGAGAAGTTTCGGGTTCATCCGGCACTTGCAAACGGGTAAAACACCGCATGGGCGTTTTGGTCATTTTGACCCGAAAACTGGAAAAACGAGATTTTCGATCCCGGGAAGGTACACAAGTTATCTAATCCCCTTCCAACATTGAGTTTGCCCTTCGAGTACTGCCGAATCGGCTTTCCTCGGTTAGGGTGAAAATGACCTCAGGGGCATTTTGGTCATTTTCACTCTAACAGAAAAAATCGGGGCGTTACACATCTCAGCCTTCCTCATTGGCCTCGGCTGCATCACTATCTCCTCACTCCTCTCTCGTCAGAATGGGGGAGTGGGGGCAGAACTGTCCGCGTAGATATGCGTCGGCGAGTCCTTAGACGAGTCCGTCTCCGACCTCCTCGATCGAGGTACATACTCTGGATAGTCACATACAGCTGAGGGGAATGGGCGAGCAAGTCGAATATGCTCGTCACGGGGGCATGTGTGCTCAAAGTCAGGTCGTCACCAAAGGGAGACGTTGGGGAGAACCGGTAGCTCTCTACAGGGTAAGCGAAAGGACGTCCTATGTACATGAAGACCCAAATAGTGCATCATCCCTCAAAATGGTATGATTCATGATCTAGATCAAAGTGCACCTCCCATGTCAGAGTGTCGACAAAAACCACGAACGTCGCCATGATATGAAAATGTGACGGAAGAGACAGGGAGAAAGAAAAAGGGAATGAGAATCTGGTTAAAGAAACTCAATAAGGTACCTCTTATCTAGGGTTACATTGTTCATATCCTCAAGAACCTTGGGTTTATTATAAAGAGGTGAGCATGCATATAAGGTTCATTATTAAGTTCGTAAATATAATTTTCCAAGGTTCGTCACTTTTAAGATGAATCTAAATGCATGAATTCATCATAGCAAATCATGAATGTATGAATATACATTATGTAACACCCTGATTTTCTGCTAGAGTAAAAATGACCGAAATGCCCCTGAGGTCATTTTTGGTCCGGAACTAGAGGATAGCCGACCTGACAGTCCTCAAGGGGCTAACTCAATGTTTGAAGGGGATTAGTTGACTTGTGTACCTTTCCGGGAACGAAAATCTCATTTTCTGATATTTTAGGTCAAAATGACCAAAATACCCCTGTTGTGTTTAACATGGGTACGAGCGCCGGATGGACCCGAAACTTCTCCAGATGGTTTTAAAAGGTGTTTTTAGGTATTCTGTGACCTTAGTTTTAGTCCTGGTGGTCCCGGGCAATTTTTGTGCAAAATTATGATTTTGCCCCTAGTTTAGTGTTTTTGAGCTTAATCGCGTGATTAAGCAAACCTAAGCAATATTAGGCTCTAATCGAAGATTAATTAATTTCCATAATTAATCTAGAGTCAAAATAATTTATTAGAGTTGATTAGAACCTAAGATTGCTTAATTTAAACTCAAATCTTGTTTAAAATTCAAGATTCCAAGTTATGGAATCTTAAATAGTGTTTTCTCTCTCCAATTCCTTAAATTATGGAAATTTGTCTACATAATTTATTCATAAAATGAATATAAAATCCTCTAAATGTGTATGAGCACTTCTTAATCATGTCATAAAATTTCTAATCACATCCTTAGTTACCTAAACACATATTTAGCAATTCCTTATCTTGCACCTAATCTAATACACACCTAAGCACATCCCTAAACCATCATTAAACAAAAGAAACCTCTCCTCCTCCCTTCTAGAAGTGCACGGCTGCCCTCCCCCTCCATACCTCAAATTTTTGAAATTCAAATGTTATTTCAAGTCCATGACAAGCCTCACTTGGACCATGCTTTGCACCATACCTTCCATACTTTCAACCTTACTCCTCCATGTTTCAAAAATTCAATCTCTCACCTCATGGACCATGAGGATGCACAGGGTTACTCCTCCCCCTCCATGAGCTCTCATTTGTTTCATTTTTCTATAAATACCTTACTTAGATGCACTTGGAAATACTTTAGATCATTTACTAAGTTTTAGTTTTCAAGCTTTCTTTGAGTTCTTTCCTTTTCTCTCAAGAGTTCTAGGAGTTCTTCCTCTTCATCTTCATCTTCTTCCACTACCATCTTGAGCCACCATAGCACCACCACTAAACACCACTTCACAACCTTGAATGACCTCCTAAGCACCTAAACACTCAACCTCAAACACAAGCCTCCTCAAAACACATCTCCTTTCCTTTCCCCTCTCTTTAGCCGAATCATCATCACAACTTTAGGAGGAGTTTTCCTTCTCATTTTCATCTTCAAGACCAAGTTTCCATCTTCATACTTGGTAGGAGTTGCTTTCAAGTTTTGTTTTTACTCAAAAATGTGATTTCCTTAAGGTTTCTCTTGGTTCCTTTTTAAGCTTTTCCTTTCTTTTCCTTTCTTCTCATTTCGGCCTCAAGGCCTTATTTTGTTCATGATGGCTTGATGATGAGTGTTTCTAGATGATGACCTTGTGTTCATTTCAAAGAAACCTCTAAAGCTTGAGTTTCTTTCCTTTCTTTCAACTTTATCTATATTAGTTAGCTCACATGGTTTTTCAACTTAAGAAAAATTAATCTAAAGTTTTCAAAAAGCCCAAACCTACCCTTGTCAACCTTAAAGTTGGCCGGCACGTTCTAGAGATTTTCTCTAGATAGAGGTTTTGGGTACTTAATAAAGAATGTGACATAGTTTCATTCTCTTTTCCTTTCTTTATATGCTTTTGGTTCTTGTTTTCTTTTCTTCTATATTTCGGCCTTGGTTTCCTTTTCCTTATGGTTTTGTTTTCTTTTGAGTTTACTTTCTTTGAGCTTGATGATGATGTTCAAGAACCATGTAGTTCCTTTGAGAACTTGGTTCTAAAACTCTAGAGCTCACTTTGTTGATGAGATGAGTGTTGGGTTGAAGATTTTTGGTTCTCTCTAAAAGTCTTACATGAGCTCTAAGTTAAGATAAAAAGGACTTGCATCCATATTTACTTTTATGTCATCACTAAATGCTCAAGATTAAAGAATGAACTTGCATCTTCATATTTATGTTTATGTTCTCACTAAATCTCTAAGATAATAATGGATTTGCATAGCATATTTATTTTATGCTCTCACCACCTAATAAGGACTAAAACCAAGTGCATTGCATATTTATTTTTATGTCAATCACTTAAGAGATTTAGAGGTCATGGACTTAACCATTATTATCTAAAACAAAGTTTGAAAATATAAATCTTTGCCCAATTGATTTCAGCCTTGTGATGATGTTGAGTCTTAGAATGAGATCCATCTAGTTACAAGTGCTAAAGCTTGTGTTTCATGATTTTCCTAAGCTTAGATGGTTTTAAGAAATGTGTTGAGCAAGGTTTTATGATTTTAAATCCTCTTAAGATTCATTTGAAATAGCTACTACCCTCTTATGTTTTATAATGGTTTTGATGAAATAAATTATTTCTAAGTGAGTTTTGAAAGTTTTAAAAAGGTTCCAAGAGAAACTAACAATTTATATGCTTTAGAAATAAAGTTTTATGCCTAGTTTGATGGAGATGTTTTCGGTTCTGTTTGGTTCATATGATCATTGTTTTATGCTGTTTTGATTATGTTAATATGAGTATGATCATGTTTAATTAAATGCTAAAATTCATTTGAGAAAGTTAAGATAAGTTAGTAACTAGAAAGGAATTAATTTAAGACTTTTAGATCCCTTAGAAATGTAATTTTCTGGATTCTGGCCAGCAAGGTTTAGAATTAGAAATCATGGTTTATAATTAGTTTAAATGTGTAGGAACTACTCATAATTGGTTTAGGTATTGATCTTGATGCTTTAGGAGCAAACTGAACTTAGAAATGGTCAAAGTTGTAATTCCTAGGTACCCGTAAAGTGTAAATTATGGATTCTGCACTCTTTGTAACACCTAATTTTATTCAGAAAATAATTGAGGCTTTAGTAATAAGAATATCAAACTTTTGATGTACATAGAAGTGATGAGAACAATGTAATGAACGTTTAAAAAAAAAACATGAATAGTGTTTTACAGGCCCCGTGGGCCTGCGGGGACAGCTGAAACCCTACAATTGGGACCCGGAGAGGCCCAAAAGTGAAAAATTATAGGATTGAGATTAGAAATGGTTAGGAATAAAAATTTTATACGTAGAATTAATTTTCGAGTAATGATTGATTACCCAGGTACACTGTTTTAACCGTTCGGTGAAATTTCGGTGTGCGATTTCTAACACCGAAAACTATTTTTAATCTTTACAAAATAAAGACCCTTATCTCTTTATATTAAAGGAATGGCTAATATTCAATCTTGAATTACAAGATTGATCCTAGCCATCCATTTATCTTACTAGGCTAAGAAATATCCAAGTTTAATATATAAAATTCCTAGCATTTATTACAAGATTAGCTTAAAAACTAATCTTCTCCAACAAGTTACACATTTCTTCTCGGCCATCAAGGAAGCTAAAACAGAAAACTCCATTTTCTTTCACTTGAGAGCTCAAGCTTACTTTCCAAGTCCATAAACACTAGTCTAGAGTTATTGAAACTTCAAAGTTCCTTCACAAAACTTGTTCTACACCTCAAACCCTACAAATCTAACTGATTGAAATCTTAAAATCCTCACCTTGATACTTCACTTCCCCACTGCCTAAGGAAGATTTGGGACTGAAATTTGTGTCTTGAAGTGAAAGGAGATTACTTAGAGCATCCTTTGAAGCATAAAGCTCAAAGGCTTTCAAAGTAGGGTTCTATGGAGTCTTTTCTTGCCAAATTTATTTTTCTTATTTCTGGCCTGTGCTACACGAAATTTTCATTATATTGGTTAGTGATATATGTTTGTTGAAGTATAAATTTTGGTGGAGGGTTTGGATGAGGTTAGAGTAATCATTTTATCAAGTGAAGTTTTAGATGGTGTGCTGGATTTTCGGTTTTACTGAAAACAGTAAAATCTTATGAATTTTTAGACGTACTTGTGGATATGATCATGGTCTGGAAAAATTATATGTTGGACCTAACATCTTGGATCACCTACACGAAAATTCTTGAGCACTAATTTTAAGTTTTACTGCTTCGAAAAAATCAGAAACTGAAAAGGTTATCTTGCTGTCTAGATTGTGGGGACTGAAGCTCCAATTTTATATGATTTTAGTACCATAGTAAATGATTGAATTATCATCTGAAATTTTTACAGGGTGTTAACTTCTTGAAGTGTAACTCTGATTTTTCTTGTGAGTTGATTTCATCGTTTATTTGTGCTAAAAATTAAGAGAACTCTGGTTTGGGTTGTGAATCAGTGGTCTCTGACCACTAAACTTGTAAAATTTATTTAACATGGTTAGAGAGCTTTGTTTCCTATGAAATTTTGACATATTGACATGTCATAGAGAATTTTTGTGGCCATTTAATTGGCCATTTGATATGGAAAGTAAATATTGTTACCAGAGTGGTAAACCTGCCAAGATGCTGAAAATGAGAGAATGTCTTAAATTGACATCAATGTGGCACTTAGTCAATACATATGGTATATGAATGCATGCTAATGGTTTTTAAAGAGTTACTTACAAGGCATAAATGAGACTCTAATGTACCTGAATGTCTATGTGTAATGTGAGCAAGCCTTTGAAAAATAAAAGTATATGATGCATTTATATGACAAAAGAGGATATGTGAGATTTAATGATGCATATTTTAACATATGGGGAAAACAGAAACAAGGCTTATGTACAGTAAAGAGGGAAGGCAAAAATAAGAACTTCCCAGGAAATTGTATGAGTCGGTAGACGTATCGACTAGGAATTGAACTGTGTGTGAGTCGAAAATGAGAAAAAAATGAAGTCCGATGATCACGAATAGGAATGAGCTCATGTCCTAGCAATCTATGGTCCTCTGAGGAGTTATCCACTACATATGTCACCTAATGTGAAACTAAGCCTTCCCTATGCTAATGAAAAGAAACAACTGCACTAATTGAATTTCATGGATTACAAGAGAAAGATTTATGGTTACCATCATGTTACATTTTGACTTTACTTGAATTATATACATTAATAATTATTCGTATGACTATGCATAGTTTAATTGTTATTTTTGCATATAAGTTTACTTGATATTGCTTATAAGAATGAAATTCCTAATTATGTTTTGTTTATTAATTTTGATTACTGGTGAGGGATTACCTTACTGAGAATTATATAATATTCTCATCCCTATTTGTGTATATTTTGTATGGTGCTCAGACGCTACAGATGCCGTCAGTGATATTCTTCCTTGACTCACCCCAATGGCAATGGCACTACGATCCAGACTTGGATTCACTATATGTAGTAGCATATTCTCATATACGAGCTTATGTATTCTTCAGCCATTCTTTTAATACCTCTATTTTTACTACTGAGTTTGACCCTGCTTTTCCTTATGACGGTGTGCCCCTACACATGGCACACCCTGTTGAGTTTGTAGCTCCACTCGCACCACCTATGCCCCCTCCTGGAGATTATCCATCCTCGTCCTCCTCCTCGGACTCCGATCCACCAGCTGGTGCTGGTGCCCCTGCTGAGGGTAACGCCATTCCACCGATGGCGAATGGTTTTCGTTAGGGGAGCATGTGACATTCAGGGACTCATGTTATGTACGTAGTTGTAGTTTAGCATTAGGAACCCTCCAGCCTGCAGACTGATTTTGTGAGATACTTTAGAGTCCATTTCTGTATGTATGAAATTTTGCCGGATCTCAACTTTGAGTAGGTCAGACTACTTAGTAGAAGTGTTCTTTTGTACACTGAGTTCCTGACTAGTTAGGAGATAACTAGTTTGTTTTTTTTAGTATGATGTACCTAATGTGAACTTAACAACAATGTATATATATATATGTACATATTAGTTTGATAACTTATACATCTACAGTATTTTATTTCAGTTATTTCTGACTAGTATAGAGTATGCGAGTGAGTAATACTTTTCTAATTACTATGTGAACACTCGAGTAAAAACATGGTAATTAGGAGGGTGTTACACTCTTGAGGTTTAGAATTGTTTATGATCATAGAATTGAGTGAGGAATACTTAGATATGAACCCATAGGTACCCGAGAGCTTAAGTTGTGATGATAGACAACTTAGATTTCAAGCTAAGAGACCTTAAAGGTCAAAGCATAAGACATTAAGAGACTTTGATGTTTTAAGTTTGATAATGCAAGTATGATGTGTTGATGTATATGCTTTTATGGTGTATGAGCTATGATGAAGTGTTTTATTGAAATGTTAAGTCTATCATGAGTATGAAAGTTAAATGAGAAATGTGTATGTGTAATGCGCTTGTGGCATAAAGTTGATTTGAAGGAAATTCGGTACACAACTGTTATGTTGTCGAATTTCCATCAAATCTAAAGGACTTGAGAATGTTTTGAAGTATGATATGAGATTAAAAACCCTAGGTGACACCGGTTCGACCGAACACCCCCAGGAGATTTTTATGTGACAAAGCACTGAGACACGCTTTCCTGGGTGACACCGGTTCGGCACCCCCAGGAAAGACAAATCCGTGAGGGTATGAGTAGATGCAGCCTACCAAAGCGGACAAATTGCTATGGCTAGATGCCCGCAAAGCGTTTCAAAGAGGGTATATCCTAAGAAAGGTTGATCCCTAGTCCCTTAACTCGTACTGAAGGAGTCGGGATTATTTTATTATGTTTCGCTTATTCAGACAATAAGCAAGAGCTAGTGATGACTAGCTGAGGTATGAGCTCATAACCTAGATGTTTTAGGGTGGCCCTATAATGCTATAGTATGATGATTTATGTCACAAAGTTGAGGAAAGTTCCACATGAAAGATTTATGCTCCTTTATGCCACTTGAATGCTTTTTGATGATTATGATTTGTTGAGTTATTTGATTAAAGTATTGCCATGCATTCTAAAAGGAATGAACCTTGGATAATTTAGTTTTATAAAACCGAATAATGAATCTTATATGCATGTACACCTTTTAATAATAAACCCAAGGTTCCTGAGGATGTGAACGATGTAACCTTAGATAGGAGATCTCTACTGAGATTCTTTAGTGAGATTCTCACTCCTTTCCCTTATTTCTCTCTCATCCGCCACATCTTCAGAGCTCGATGGCGACTTTCGTAGTGTTCATTGATACGCCAATCTAGGAGGTGCATTACGACCCAGGTCACCGCTCCTATCACTTCAAGGGTCGTTGTGCTGTTAGTGTTTTTGTGTATATGGGACGAGCTTTTCCCTACCTAGTGTCCAGCTATCGTTTCACTCCTACTGCTCCTTTCGGTGATGATGACCTGATCTTCGAGTGCACCCGCCCCCATGATGAGTAGAGTCCTCGTGCTCGTCCATCTGCCTCAGCGGTATGTGACTACCTGGAGTATGTACCCGAATTGAGGAGGTCGGAGACGAATCCATCTGAGGACTCGCCTACGCACATCTACTCGGAGAGCTCTGCCCTCACTCCTCCATATGGATGAGAGAAGAGATGAGGCCACCGTGATGCTACCGTGCTTGGCGAGGAGAGCTGAGATGTGCCCTCGCCGTGGAGCTCACGCTCAGCCGACGCACACCCGTGCTCCATTCCATTGGCCCACACAGGAGGAGCTCGAGTAGTTCGCCGGGTACATACCTCCACCACCCGAGGGTTCTCGTCATCAGTAGACTTTGTTGGAGAGCTATTCGAGTGCTTAAGCCACCACAAGATCCCCCCTTTGACAGTATCTTTTGAAGAAGGGTATTCAAGTTTAGTACTCATAGGTTTGGTAGGAGGGTAGTGTAGATGGTTTTTATTTTCTGTCATTTCAGGTACTTTACTGCTTTTGTACTTTCTTGTTATTTCCTTGTATTTCAAGCTCAGCCCAATTCTATAAGGATGTGACTTTATGTATTTCTAATTATATTATTAATGGAATGTCATCTTTGTTGAATTGTTGATTGTTCTATGCCTTTATATATCTGATCGTGTTATGATTTATCTTTTCATATCTTGGTGAACGCGGTTCTCACTTTGATTTTATATTTCAAAAAAAAAAATTTACCCATAATTTCCGCTAAGTATTTTAATAAAAGAATGAGACTAAGAAGTAATAACCTAATGATTAACCTAATGTATTTTAGAGTATTGGGTTAAAAATTAGGATGTTACACATTATGCAACAAAGCAATCAACATAGCATCAGGAGAACACATAAGTGGCACAGAGTGGCAATGTATAAATCCTTCAAGTGAAACTTTTCTCTTTTCTCAACTTGTGACTTAAGAACTCATGCTTAAGCATAATGGGCCACCCTAAAACATCTAGGTTATGAGCTCATAACTTAATTAGTCGTCACTAGTTCTTACTTATCCTCTTGATAAGCGAAATCATAAAAACATAATCCCGACTACTAGAGTACGGGCTAAGGGGCTTAAGGATCACCTCTCTTAGGAATATTTCCTTCTTTGAAATGCTCTACTGGCATCAAGTGCACAGCAAATTTTCCGCTTTGGTAGGCTGCATCCACTCATACCCTCACGGATTTGCCTTCTCCCCACCGGAGCAGGAGAAGTACGTCTCAATGCTACGTCACATAAGGACTCAGTTCCTGGGGGTGCTCAGCCGAACTGGTGTCACCCAGGGCTTTATCCCATATACTTTTCAAAAACATTCTCAAGTATTTTGTTTGACACAAATTCGGCAGCATAATAGCTATATACCGAATTTCTTTCAAACCTTCTTTATGCCACAATAACTCATGATTATCATATTCAATCTCTATCATCATAGCAAACTTGAATTCACACAATCATACTCATCAAAGCACATGCATCATCTCAACATACACGAATTAACAACTCAGAGCATCAAAATTCTATTAATGTTTTATGCTTTGACCCTTAGGGCCTCAAACTTGAAGTTTAAGTTTTCCATCATCTAAACTTAACCTCTCGGGTACATGTAGGTTCATATCTAAGTAATCCTCACTCATTTCTATGATTATAACTAATTCTAAAGCTCAAGAGTGTAGGATCTATAACTTGCTAATTACAGGTACCTAGGAGTCACAACTTTGACCCTTTTTATGTTCGGTCTTTTCCTAAACTATCAAGATCAATTCCTAAACCAATTATGAGTAGTTCCTATACATTTACACTAATTATAAACCATTATTTCTAAAATTAACCTTGCTGGAATAGAATCCAGAATTGTCATATCCCAGGGATCAAGAATTCTCATTTTAATTCTTTTCTAGTTACTAACTTGTCTTAGCTTTCTCAAATTAATTCTAACATTCATTATGCATGAACATACTCATTTTATCATCATAAAATCATCATCATACAGTGAGCAATTCATCCAAACAGAATCATGAACATCTTCATCATATAATGCATATAATTTTCATTTCAAGCACATATAAATTACTAGTTTCTCTTGGAACCTTTTCAAAGCTTCTAAAATTCTTTGAGAACAACTTATTTCATTAAAATCTTCATAAAATACATAAGGGTAGTAGCTATTTCAAATTCCTCATATTTGACATTTAAAACATAAAATTATGCTAGAAATATTCTTTAGGTCCTCCTATGCTTAGGAAAGTTCTAAAACATAGGTTCTTGGCACTTGTGATTAGATGGAACTTACATCGAGCACATCATCATCACATGGCTAAAAGTCAAGCGAGCAAAATACTTTCATTTCCAAACTTTGTTTGAGATAATAATGGGCAAGTCTTTGAGCTCTAAATTTCTTAAGTGATGACATAAATTAAAATATGCAATGCACTTTATTTTACTCTTTATTATGAGGTGAGAGCATAAAAATAAATATGCTATGCTAGTTCATTATTATTTTAGAAGTTTAGTGGTGATTGAAACATAAACATGAGGATGCAAGTTTATTCTTCATCTTGAAAGTTTAGTGATGACAAAAAAGTAAATATGGATGCAAGTTCCTTTCTATCTTAACTTAGAGCTCATGCACGACTTTTAGAGAAACAAAATCTCAACCCAATACTTATCTCAACCAAACAAAATGAGCTTTAGAGTTCTTGAACTAAGTTTTCAAAGAAACTACATGGCTCTTGAACATCATCATCAAGCTCCAAGGAAATGAACTCAAGAAAACAAAACTTCATAAGAAAAAGGAACAAGAAACCGAAACCATGAGTAGAAAGAAAATACACCATGTTCTTTATTAAGTACCCAAAACCCCTATCTAGAGTAAACTCTAGAATATGCTGGCTAACTTTAAGGTTGACAAGGGTAGGCCTTGGGTTTTTTGAAATCCTTAATTATTTTCTTAAGTTGAAAACATTAGTGAGCTAAATAGTATAGATAGGACTTTAAAGAAAGAAAATCTTAAGCTTTAGAGGTCTCTTTGAGATGAACACAAGGTCATCATCTAGAGACACTCATCATCAAGCTATCATGAAGAATAAATAAGGCCATTGAGGCCAAAAATAAAAAGAAATGATGAAGAGGAAACCGAAAAGAGAACCAAGAGAAGTTCATGAAAACAATATTTTTCTTTCAAGAACAAAGCATTCTTGAGTAAAACAAAAACTTTGAAACAACTCCCTACCAAGTGTGAAGACAAGGGCTTGGTCTTTGAGATGAGAATGAAAGGAAAAACTCCTCCTAAAGTGATGACGATGATTGGGCCTTGGTGGGGGAAAAAGGAAAGGAATGTGTTTTTGAGTGAGTTTGTGTTTGAGGATGAAGGTTCAAGTGTTTAGAAGATGATTCAAGGTGGTGGTGTAGTGGTTTGAGATGGTGCTATGGTGGCTCAAGGTAGAAGAGGAAAAAGATGAAGAAGAAGAAAAGCTCTTGGAAACTTAGAGAGAAAAGGAAAGAACACATAAGAAAGCTTGAAACTAAAACTTAGCAACTGATCTAAAGGTTCACTCAAGTTCTTTAACACATGTATTTATAGAAAACAAAAACAATGAACGCTCATAAAGGGGGAGGGCTGGCCGTGTGGTTCCATGAAGGGAGGGAGAGAAAATATCTCTTACATGTTGTCATACAAACATGGTTGAAGGTATGATAGGTATAGTCTTAAGCATGGCTCAAAGTAAGGTGTTTTCTTTTTGAATTGAATTGAAATAAATCATCTAGAAAGGAGGAGGAAGGCTGATGGTTTCATCAAGGTTTTGGGGGGAAAAATATCTTCTAAAAGTTGTCGTACAAAGCATGGATGAAAGCATGGTGGATATGACTCAAAGTATGGTTCAAGGCATGGACTAAGCATGGGCTTTGAGTGCAAGAATTTTAACATGTGATGGATATTTTTGGGGGGAAGCTTCGGCCAGCTAATAGCCCAAAGAGAGAGAGAAAATGTTTCATCTAAATGTGTGTTAATGATGTGTTTAGGTGTAGTTTAGATTAGGTTTAAAGTTAGGAGTTGCTAAGCAAGTGTTTAAGTAGCTAAGAAAGGTAGTTAGAAATTTTATGACATGATTAGGGAGTGCTCATACACAATTAGAGGAATTAAAACTCATTTTATGCATAAACAATTGTAGACACAATTCATTAATTTAAGGAATTGGAGAGAGAAAATACTATTCAAGATTCCATGACTAGGAATCTTGAATTTAAAAGAGATTTAAGTTTAATCTAAGCAATTTTAGGTTCTAATTAACTTTAATAAATTATTTTGACTCTAGATTAATTAAGAAAATTAATTAATCTTCAATTAGAGTCTAATATTGTTTAGGTTTTCTTAATCACACAATTAAGCTCAAAAACACTATACTAGGGGCAAAATCATAATTTTGCTCAAAAACTGCCCTGGACCACCGGGACTTAAACTGATGTCAGAAAATTCATAAAAATATCATTTAAAACCATTTGGAGAAGTTTCGGGCTTATCCGGCACTTATACCCGCATAGAAACATTGTAGGGATATTTTGGTCATTTTGACCTGAAACCTCAGAAAATGATATTTTCAATCTCAGAACCACTCAAAGGTCATCTAATCCCCTTCAAACATTGAGTTAGCCCTTCGAGGACTGCTGGGTCGACTATCCTTGAATTCCAGGCCGAAAATGACCTTAGGGGCATTTTGGTCATTTTCGCTCAAACAGAAAATCGGGGCGTTACTTTTTGTTCCCTTCTTTAGTGTGTATTTTCTTTTCACTACTTCATGATTTATAATTGTTCTTGGGGCTTATCAAAAGCCCAAAATGAATGCAAGGTCAGCAAACCTACTTTTATATGGCATTGGTCCAAAATTAACCTAGCAATAGAAAAGCCTAGAATTATTTTTTAATGAAACTACAAGGTATTCTCAGAGTTCAGCTTATTTAAATTATCAGTGAAATTAACCATCATTCGACTTTAACATGACAAGAATTGTCAAATCTCTATAAATTGTTTTCTAGAATCTAAAGTGCACACTTTTTTTTTTGTCTGAAGAAGTTTTGTATCTTCCAGAACAGGTGATGTTCATTGCATTGCTGATTTTACAAACACAATGCATAAGTATCTCGTGGTGCATGCTTTGATCTTAGAGGAGCTTTTATTCTATGTTTTTATCTTTATCCTATCATGTTTCAAACACATTGCATAAGGCCTTTTTATTCACATAATTACGAGTGATGCCTCAAAATGGAAAATTTTTAGAGCAAATTAGGATCAAATCAAAGAATGAAACTGAAAGAAGCATAAAGGACGACGAAAAATAATTGTAGTGACTGAAAATTTATCTATGCGAAGAATAATGCTAAAAAATATAAATGCTTTAGGACAAAAGTGCTATATTATTTTATTTAACTTCTATTAGGTAGAGCTTAAATTAATAAAGTGATAACAAATTATTATCGAAACCTAGTTAAAAAAAATAGAGTTAACTACTAGCATTTTTTTTTTACAAGATAGGTATTTTATTAACATTTTAAGAAATTATAAATAGCTTTCCTGTCAGAGAATTTGCATTGCATCGTGAAAACTATATGTTATTTATGTGTATATTACTAGGAAATAAAAGAAAATAAATATGTAGTAACTGTTGAACTAACTTTAATTGATTTATTTAGCCAGTGAGTATTTTAGAGGATGCCAAGCACGTACCATACAAATCCGAAGTCAAGATATCACTGGGCAGCTTGTTGATCTGATATGCTATTTGAAAGCGGTATAGGCCAAATTTGATACAAGCTTATGCCTATTATACCACTCTGATCTTTCTGTGTGTGCAAATGGTTTAGCCATTAGATAATAGTGATATATAGGATACCCTCACAATTACATATTGAATTCTAATATATAATTAAACTTGATTTAGATTAAACATTTTTAAATTTATAATTCTCATCAAATTAAATGATACCTGATACTTGTCTTTGTACAGTAGCTTTCGCATGAGAAAGGAGTAGGTTATGTGCAACCACATTAGGCTCTATTCCTGCATTGCCACCTATGCAAGTTGGATTGTACAATGGAGAGCATCAACCTGGTGCAAGCTTACCATATGCATAGCCCATCGTGGTGAAGATGTGTGGCTCATTTATTGTAATCCAATGCTTTACCCTATCTCTAAAAAGTTTGAAGCAAAGATCCACATAGTCTCGAAAATCATTTATGAAAATTGATAATATATAGGTCATGAATCATGAAATTTTCATAAATAGTACCTTTATCATATTACACATTAATTGTATTCTCAATTCTCTCACATACGAGAATTAGTCTACATAGAATATTCATACAATACTAAATGCAAAAGTCAAGTTTGAAGTATATGTATTTGGTTTGGTTTTGTACCACTTACACAATGGTACTATTTAAGAAGCCACCATACTCATCTTCCAATGCTTGGGGAAGATCCCAATGAAAAATGGTTACAAATGGTGTTATGCCTGTAAGAGTGATATTTACTAATTAGTTGCGATTGTAACTAGCTGCTTTAAGAAATGTGAATTGACATGCAATTTTGAATGAATAATAAAGAGAAAAGTTATCAAAAAAGAAGTTTGGATTGTGACCATTGCGCAGTAATTCATTGATGAGCCTGTTGTAGTAGGCAACTCCTGTTTGATTTATGCCTACGCCTCCATTATGCCTTCCCACTATTTATGGAAAATTTGAAATGGTTAACATGAAACATCCATCAAAATAGTGACATTAACTGAAGGACAAGAATAATGTTTGAACATGTATATATGACTCACTTGGGAGTATTCTAGGCCAGGAGATGGATAATCTGTAAGAATCTAAGTTCATATACTTCATGATCGCAACATCTTCCTGCATACATTAACAATAGTTTATCAATTAGTTATATCAAAAAGCTAATATTTAATAATTCTCAGCACGCAAATCAAATTTTGTAGGAATATACTGAATTTAGTTTTTACTTTATATTGCTACTTGCTAGTCAAATCTCTCTGGGACTAATGCGGCCATGGGGAACACTATGTTTCTTGATTGACAATTAATTTATTCTATGGAATTTTATTTGATTCCATGCATGCTGGCGCTTGGAATTTATGCCATACCTTGTAGTGGTGCCATTGGTCAACTGTAACATCTCCATTGCTTCCATCTGCTATCTTTTCTGTAATGCAATTGTACAATATATTAGACTAGTTGTGGTTCAATATTTTTTTAAGCTTGTGTACATAGATTATTTATGATTCATTATATATTTTAATTGATAAATAATCTGAAATAAAAAATGATTTAATTTCCATGCATTAACAGTGTCAAATATTTGTACACAATCATCCAATTGTCACATCACCTATGGTAGTTAATTATTCTCTCATTCACTACTTTAAAAGTTATACAAATGAAAAATTTTAATTGGATGATAATGTAAAAGTATTTTATATTATCAATGAATAAAAATTAAACTCATTAAAAAAATGATAAAAGCATTATGGTGGATAAATTGAAAGGAATAAAACACTATATAATTTGTTGACATAATACAGATAGCATTTTTTCCTAGAGAGGATAAGGGAGAGGTAAAAGTCAAACATATAGCTATGCATTCAAAGATACAGAGGACAACCACAATCACTAAGCTATAGAGTCGACACAAATATAGATAGTAGTTAATATCGTCATCACTTATTGCTCAAATCTCAAGATAATTTTTTAATATATATAATATATTATACACATGGGTTATGAACTTGACATTCTAAGTAAAGTTTGTCTAGAATGGTAATTCATTCTCATCCCACCAATAATTATTTAGTCATTTTAAATAATAATATGCTCAAATTTCAATGGTTAAATAAAAACCAATGTTAGTTTTTTGAATTTAATAACTATAGGAACATTAAATATAAGTGTATACGAGCATATACTATAAGCGACTATGTAATGTAAAAACAATCACTATAACAAAAGATAGTACTATATATGTTAAACATGTTATAGGGGTATAGGAGCATAGACTTAGTGAATATGATTACGTAAAATCAATATAAAAGAACATAATAATATCAACAGTACACACAAGAGCTTTCTCATTTTTTTAATCAATAATTGAAAGAAGACAAAGATGAAAAAAAAAGCTATGCCATGAAAGTTTAAACCCACCAGCATATCTGACATTCAATATTTTTCATTCAACTTTTTCAAACTTAAAATTTAAACAATTTTTCAAATAAAAAAAAGTTATATAGTTTTTTTCTTTTGAAAAATTCTAATGGCAAAACTAAACGCTCCATAATTTCATCCTAAAAAAGAAAAAAAAAGGAATGAACAATATAATAAACAAACAGACAAATACATCTATCTAGTAACAAATAGACAAATGCTGTTGGGCTTTTGCCCCCATTTCTTCACTAAAAACACAAATATTGGTATAGTTTCCCCTTCTTTTCGTGCCTACATGTGAGAGAAATAGAGAGAGAGAGAGAATTGTACCTGGATATTGGTGGGTGAAGTTATCCCACATACTTGGTACTCTACCCTCACCTTCATACTGCATATTGACCAAAATAAAATTGACGTAATGAATTAGCTTGCTAGGTTCTTGGAGAATAATTTGTGTTGCAGATATATGTTCAGTGCTCTACTGCCTTCAAGCATATTCTTTCTCTTCTCACTCTCTAGGTGTTTTCATCTCCTTTATCTTTGATTTTTTTTTTTGAATTAACGGTCTCTCTATATTTTTTTTTTGTCAGAACGGTCTCTCTGCATCAAGTTTACATAATGTCTTGTCCCTCATCATTCCAAACATTTAAAATTCCAATCTATTGAAAAAACTTGGTGAAAATGTTTAAGAGTTATAGTATGGTGTGGCACTCTTTTCTCTTATAGAATTATGTAGGTTGAATTTATTGATAAAAAACATGATAAAGTATGTATATAGTGAGGGATTAATTTTGATTTATTAATGTTATAAAATAACTCCACAATGAGAAGGTAGAAGACCATGACTACATTTGGATTGATGGTAAGTAATATAGAGGATTGAAGTGGAATAAAATTAAGTGAAAATAGGTTAAATGAAGTCATATACTTATTTCATTCTATTGGTTGGATATGCAATGGAAAATTTTAATTGTAACACCCTAAATCTTAACCCAAGACTACTAGTATGTACTTAGGTTAATCTTTAGAATATTACCTCTTGGTCTCATCTTTTACTTAGAAAATACTTAGCGGAAATATGGGTAAAATTTTTCTTTTTGGAGTTTAAAATCCAAGTAAGAGCCACGCACAAATCTTTAAGAGGAAGCATAGCGAAACATATAAGCAAAGCATAAGAAACACATCATATCATGGAAACATCAACTGAATCATATATATATATATAACGTGCCTCCCCAAAGGGGCAGGACTATTTGATACATCATGAAACAGAATACAACTAAAATGCAATACAAGGAAATCATAAAAGCAAATACAAGAGAAACAACACCCATACCCATGTGCACCTAGAATAGACAACCTCATATACAAAAGAAGGTTTGTCCTCAACTATGTGTGTGTGCACTAACTGCTACCCTTCCTATGTCTACTCCTGCAGGTCCAAGTACTGTGGGGTCGAGTCGATCCACTGACGAATCTCGGCGGGAGTGGTCGAGCGCATCATCGGGGCATGTCTACTACGGCGAGGACGCATAGATGGCCGACGAGCCAACCTCGGCTGGACTACCGTCTCCTCACTCCCAGCCCTCATCGGTGGGGGAGCGGGACTGGAGCTCCAACTATACATGTGGGATGGCGGGTCCTCGGATGGGTCCATCTCCGAGTACTGGGGACGCGGTACATACTCGGAGTACTCGCGTACTGCTTATGTCTCGGGCTCCATGCAGAGGATCTGCTCATCGCGTGGTCTCGCTTGCTCGAAAATCCCGTTATGACGGTAAGGAGCAGTCGAGGTGAAGCGGTAGCTCGGGACGGGGTGCGCGAAGGGTCGTCCCATGAACATGAATACTCTGACAGTGCAGCGACCCTCAAAATGGTATGACCCGAGTGCCGGGTCATGGTGCAGCTCCCATACCGGGGTGTCGATGAAGAGTACGAACGTCGCCATCTGAAGATATGACGGAAGAAAAGAGAGAGGGAATGAGAATCTTTCTAGAAGAATTCTCAGTAGGGTTATCCCTACCTAGGTGACGTCGTCACATCCTCAGGAACCTTGGGTTTATTTCTAAAAAGGTGTGCATGCATATAAACTCCTTTTAAGTTATCTTTCCAAAGCGTTATTTATCCAAGGTCCATCATATTTTACAATGCGTCTTATAACTTAAGCAGAAATATACTAATGATATGAATACATCATAAAGGTAAACCAAACAATAGAATAACTAAGAAACATTATAAAATTGGCATAAGTATAGTATATGTGACATTGTTAACTTTAACTTTCATCTCATGGGGCCACCCTAAAACATCTCTAGGTTATGAGCTCATACCTTAACTAGTCGTCACTAGTTCTTACTTATCCTATGATAAGCGTAACATATACATAATCCCGACTTTAAAGTACGGGCTAGGGGGAAAACTAAGGATCTCCTCTCTAGGATCATTTCCTCTTTGAAACGCTTTGCTAGCCACGCAGGCCTCGCAATTTGTCCGCTTTGGCAGGCTGCATCTACACATACCCTCACGGATTTGTCTCCTCCTGGGGATGCCCAGCCGAACCGGTGTCACCCAGGAGAAGCGCGTGTCAGTGTTGTGTCACATTTAAGTTCTCATAAGTATTAAATCATAAATACCTCATCATTTATCATATTCATTTTTATCATGCATTCTCATATAGCTTTTTCATAACACATACATCATCACATGAAACTTTCTCATAACATATGCATCGTCACATAAAACTTTCACATAACATAAACATCATCACATAGTCATATCTAACAATTATCCCCATAAGCTCATAGACTTGATATGTTATAACTCATAGTGTTTTAAACTTCGATTCTTATGAGTCTTAAACTTGCAAATTAATTGTTCTAACATTGTTCTTAACTTCTTATACACCTATAGTTTCACAACTAATGAGTTATACAAATTTTTATGCTCAAGAACTAATCCAAACAGCACTAAGCATAATTTGGACAGCTTTATGTTTATGTGATTACGGAGTTCTAGAAATTACGGTTTAGATCTTTATCTCACATTCTAAGTTATTGATCATCAACACCTAGTCTCTTGGGAACCTATAAGGTTATAACTAAGTATTTCTCACCTCACACTATGGTCAAGAACATCTCTAAACCTCAAGAGTGCAGAAATCAAAATCCTAACTTTACGGGTACCTAGAAGTCATAATAATGACCCTTTCTAAGTTCGGTTTGCTCCTAAGGTTTCAAGATTAAGTCCTAAACCAATTATGAGTAATTTTTACACATATAAACTAATTTAAAACCATGATTATTGAGTCTAAACCTTGCTGGACAGAATCCAGAAAAATAAATCTTTAAGGGATCTAGAACTCTCAAATTAATTCTTTTCTAGTTCCTAACTTATCCTATCTTTCACATATGAGTCTTAACATAATTATTACTCAAACATAAGCATATTAACATCATTAACACAGCTCATACAGTGGCCAAACATAGCAAGGCAGAACCGAAACAGAAACTCCATTTAAAGGCATTGAACATAGTTTCTAAAGCACATAAAATACTAGTTTCTCTTGGAACCTTGTTAAAACTTTCAAAACTCTTTTATGAACACTTTTATCATCTAAACTCATGAAAATACTTAAGAGGGCAGTGGCTATATTATTTTCATCTCAAGAGGTCCTAAATTCATAAAACTTAGTTCTACATATTCCTTATACTCATATAAGTTTAGAAAAATTATAAAACATAGTTTTCAATACTTGGAAACACTAAGGCCTCATAGGGCCGAAATTTGAGCTAAAGAAAACACATAATGTTAGACCTTTGTTGAGACAACATGGGCAAGTCTTTGAGCTCTAGATTTACTTAGGTTATGACATAAAAATAAATATGCTCATGCACTTATTTTAGGTTCCATTAGAAAGTAAAGTGATAGCACAAAGTAAACATGAATACAACTTATTATTATCTTGGTATTAAGTGAGAACTTGAAATATAAACATGATAATGCATAGCTTGAAACATAAACATGATAATGCAAGTTCATTCATTATCTTGGGATTTAGTGATAGCAAGGAAATAAACATGATATGCAAAGCATAAAGTAAACATGATGCAAGTTTCATTTTATGTTTAACTAGAGCTCATTCAAGACTTTAACAAGATAATAACCCAATACAATATCTCAAAGACCACAACACAAGAATCGAAAATCATATAAAAGAGAAAGAAAGTGAAACTACATCAAGTTCTTTATTAAATACCCAAAACCCCTATCTAGAGAAAAATCTCTAGAACGTGCCGGCCAACTTTAAGGTTGACAAGGGTAGGCTTGGGCTTTTAGAAATCCTTAGATTAATTTTCTTAAGTTGAAAAACAAGGTGAGATAGATATTCATATAGATAAAGTCATAAGGAAAAGAAAACTCAAGCTTTAGAGGTTTCTTTGAGATGAACACAATGTCATCATCTAGAAACTCTCATCATCAAGCTATCATGCTCAAATCAAGGCCTCATGGCCGAAAATGAAAGGAAAGGAAAGATAAAGGAAAGTTCAAAAAGAATCCAAGAGGAAACTAGAGAAAAACACTTTCTTGAGCAAAATAAAGTTTGAAAACAAATCCCTACCTAGTGATGAAGGTAAGAGCTTGATCTTGAAGATGGAAATGAGATGAGCAACACCTCCTAGGATGGTGATGATGATTCGGCCTTGATGAAAGAAAAAGGAAGGAGATGTGTTTCAAGTGAGGTTGTGTTTGAGGTGTGGTTTTTGAGAGGTTTGATGATGCTTCAAGGCTTTGGGGTGGTGTTTGATGTTTAAGAGATGATGATGAGATGAAGAGATGAAGAAGATAAAGATGAAAAGAAAGGAAGAACACTCTTGGAACTTTGAGAGAAAAAGAAAGACTAGCAAGACAACTCTAAAACTCTAAACTTAGCAAATGCTTCAAGGTGCAACGAGGCTATCACAAGCATCCTATTTATAGAAAAACAAAACCATGGAGGAGTGAATGGGGAGGGCTTGGCCGTAGCTTTTGAGGGGGCAAGGGAGAGAAAATATCTCTTTGATTGTGTCATAGAAGCATGGTTTGAAGTATAGAGTGTATGATACAAAGTATGGGTTTAGGCATGGGTTTTTGAGTGAGCTTTTATTTCAATTTTGCAATAAATCACCCTTCTAGAAACTTAACATGGCTGGAACATTTCCAGCCACAAATAAATGGAGGAAACAATTTATTTTGCTTGGTTATTTCATTGGAAAATCAAGTGTGATGGAAAATATGACAAGGTATGGTGTATGTGACTTGAGGTATGGCTTTGGAGTGTTAGAAAATTGAACATGTGATGCATATGGAGAGGGAGGGGTTTCAGCCAGCTTGGGACAGCAGAGTGGGAGGATGATTTGACCATGTAATTGGGTGTTAATGGTAGGTTTAAGTGTAGGTTAGCTTAGGTACAAGGTTAGGAATGATTAAGCTTAAGTTTAGGTAACTAAGAATGTGATTTAGGGAGTTTATGACAAGTTTAGGAGTGCTCATACATCATTAAAGAATTTAAAACTCATTTGTGAATAAACAATGTGTAACACAATTCCATGATTTAAGGAATTGGAAAGAGAAAACACTATTCAAGATTCTATGACTAGGTGTCTTAAAATTAAAATATGATTTTAGGTTGTAATTAAGTACTTTTTGGTTCTAATCATCTTTAATAAATTATTTTGACTCAAGATTAATTAAGAAAATTAATTAACCTTCGATTAGAGCCTAATATTGCTTAGGTTTGCTTAATCATGCGATTAAGCGTAAAAATACGAAACTAGAGGCAAAACCGTAAATTTGTACTAATTTTGCCCGGGACTTCTAAAATTAAAACTGAGGTCATAGAACACATAAAAACGCCTTTTAAAACCATCTGGAGAAGTTTCGGGTTCATCCGGCACTTGCAAACGGGTAAAACACCGCAGGGGCGTTTTGGTCATTTTGACCCGAAAACTCGAAAAATGAGATTTTCGATCCCGAGAAGGCACATAAGTTTTCTAATCCCCTTCCAACATTGAGTTTGCCCTTCGAGTACTGCCAAGACCGGCTTTCCTCGGTCAAATTTGAAAATGACCTCAGGGGCATTTTGGTCATTTTCACTCTAACAGAAAAATCGGGGCGTTACATTAATGATTATAAATTTTTTATATAAGAATCTGTGGACTTGTATATAATTGTATATTGTGTACTATTATAAAGTTTAATCCAAATTCAAGTGATGTGATAAGGGCAAGTTAATTGCGTCTAAATCATCTCACCACCTAGTTATTAATTTTATGATGAACTGAATAATTAGAAACTAGGATTAGTATAATTATAAAAGGTTATACTTCCTAAGTTATACATATGTCTCTTTTCTTGATATCCCATCATTTGAAAAGAGAGAGCTATCATTTGTGAGTGATGTGTATAAACTTGGAAGATTAATAATCACATGTCCAAACACTAATTAGTTTCTATAGATGTTCAGGCATACTTCCTTATCTAGTCTTCTAATTCCATTAATAATTTAACATGAATGATCTTGAGATTCTAAAAAACTAATTTTCTAACCTTTTGTTCCTATAATATCCTTAAACTTGAATATAGTAATATTAGTAAAAGAGGTGGATGTAACACCGTAATTTTTAACCCAATACTCTAGAACACATTAGGTTATTACTTCTTAGTCTCATTCTTTTATTAAAATACTTAGCAGAAATTACGGGTAAATTTTTTTTTTGAAATATAAAAACAAAGTGAGAGCCGCGTATGAACTAATCGTGAACTAATCATACATTGCACTTCATACAAAATAAACACAAGGTAAATAAACATATAACAAGTCAATGGCACACCAAAGGAATATTTTCATTAATATCATAATTAAAGATACATAAAGTCATACCCTTATAGAATCGGGCTGAGCTTTCGATACAAGGAAAAAGAAACACAACATAAACGGAAATACATGAAAGGCGTGAATAAAAACTCCTACCCTAGTGCACCTAAGGTGGATAACCTTATGACAAAAGAAGGTTTATCCTATCTATGAGTGAGTGCGTGCACTACACTTCCTCTAAAACAACTACTACTGGAACCCATGGTATGGCGGGATGAAACCGATCCACGGATGTAGCACAGCAGGAGTAGGTATGCATAGTGGCTGATCATGTGCTCCTCGGTGGGGGCATATCTCGGCCCGCCTAGCCAACCTCGACTGCGTAACTGTCTCCTCGCTCTTGCCCCTCACGAACTGAGGAGTGGGGGCGGAGCTCTCGCTATACATGTGCATCGGCGGATCCTCTAAGGGGTCGTCCTCTGAACCGGGAGATCAGGGCATGTAGTCCTGGAAGTCACAGGTAGTTGAACCTCCAGTATATGTCCGAAGAATCCTCTTGTCACGCATCCGGGCACGCTAAAAAACCATAGTATCGTCAGAGGGAGACATAGGAGATAAACTGTACAGGATGTGCAAAGGGACATCTGACGAATATAAAGACGCGAACAACATAACGTCCCTCAAAATTATATGACCCGTGCTCTGGATCAAAGTGCGCATCCCAAGTCAAGGGGTGTCAATAAAAACCATGAACGTCGTTATCGAGCTCTGAAGATGTGACGGGAGAGAGAGAGAGAGAAGAGAAAGGAGTGAGAATCTTACTATAGAATCTCAGTAGGAATCTCCTATCTAGGGTTACATCGTTCACATACTCAGGAACCTTGGGTTTATTATTAAAAAGGTGTACATGCATATAAGATTCAATATTAGGTTTCATAAAACTAAATTATCCAAGGTTCATTCCTTTTAGAATGCATCTTAATGTCATGAATGCAAAATATCAAGCATGAATGCATGGCAATACTTTAAGCAAGTACTTAACAAATCATAACATCAAGAAGCATACAAGTGGCATTAAGGGGCATAAATCTTTCATGTGGAACTTTCCTCAACTTTGTGACATAAATCATCATACTATAGCATTATAGGGCCACCCTAAAAACATCTAGGTTATGAGCTCATACCTTAACTAGTCGTCACTAGTTCTTGCTTATTATCTGAATAAGCGAAACATAATAAAATAATCCCGACTCCTCGAGTACGGGTTAGGGGGCTTAGGGATCACCTCTCTTAGGATATACCCTTTTTGACACGCTTTGTGGGCATCTAGCCACAACAATTTGTCCGGTTTGGTAGGCTGCATCTACTCATACCCTCACGGATTTGTCTTTCCTGGGGTGGTCGGCCGAACCAGTGTCACCCAGGAAAGTGCGTCTCAGTACTTTGTCACATAAAAATCTCCTGGGGGTGCTCGGCCGAACTGGTGTCACCCAGGGTTTTAATCTCATATGATACTTCAAAAACATTCTCAAATCCTTTAGGTTTGAAGGAAATTTGGCAGCATAACGGCTGTACACCGAATTTCCTTCAAACCAACTTTATGCCACAAGTCTATAACATATACACATTTCTCATTCACTTTCATACTCATGATAGACTTAACATTTCAATACAACACTTTATCATAGCTGATGTATCAACAAGGTATATGCATCAACACATCATATGTGCATTATCAAACTTAAAACATCAACGTCTCTTAATGTCTTATGCTTTGACCCTTAAGGTCTTTTAACTTGAAATCTAAGTTGTCTATCATCACAACTTATGCTCTTGGGTACCTATAGGTTCATATCTAAGTATTCCTCACTCAATTCTATGATCATAAACATTTCTAAACCTCAAGAGTGTAGAATCCATAATTTATACTTTACGGGTACCTAGGAGTCACAACTTTGACCCTTTCTAAGTTTGGTTTGTTCCTAAAGCATCAAGATCAATTCCTGAACCAATTATGAGTAGTTCCTACACATTTAAACTAATTATAAACCATAAGTTATTAAACCTTGCTGGATGTAATCCAGAAAATTACATTTCTAAGGGATCTAAAAGTCTCAAATTAATTCCTTTCTAGTTACTAACTTATCTTAACTCTCTCAAATGAATTTTAGCATTAATTATACATGATCATACTCATTTTATCATCATCAAAACAGCATCATACAGTGAGCATTCCAACCAAACAGAACCGAAAACATCTCCATCAAACAATGCATAGAACTTTGTTTCTAAAACACATAATTTGCTAGTTTTTTTTTGGAACCTTTTTGAAACTTTCAAATCTTACTTGGAAACAATTTATTTCATCAAAACCATTATAAAACATGTGAGGGCAGTAGCCATTTTAAATAAATCTCAAGAGTGTTTTAAAACATAAAACCTTGCTTAAAACATTTCTTAAAATCATTCAACCTTAGGAAAATCATGAAACATAAGTTTTAGCACTTGTAACTAGATGAATCTCATTCTAAGACTCAACATCATCACAAGGCCGAAATCAAAGGAGCAAAAGATTTATATTTTCAAACTTTGTTTGAGATAATAATGGGTAAGTCCACGAGCTCTAAATCTCTTAAGTGATTGACATAAAAATAAATATGCAATGCACTTTGTTTTAGTCTTTATTAGGAGGTGAGAGCATAAAATAAATATGCTATGCAAATCCATTATTATCTTGGAGATTTAGTGAGAACATAAACATAAATATGGAGATGCAAGTTCATTCTTTAATCTTGAACATTTAGTGATGACACAAAAGTAAATATGGATGCAAGTCCTTTTTATCTTAACTTAGAGCTCATATAAGACTTTTAGAGAGATTAAAAAATCTCAACCTAACACTTATCTCATCAACAAAGTGAGCTTTAGAGTTCTTGAACCAAAGTTTCAAGGAAACTACATGGCTCTTGAACATCATCATCAAGGTCAAGAAAATTAACTTAAAGCATTACTTTAAAGGAAAAGAAATAAGGAAATCGAAACCAAACAAGAAAAGAAAATGAGAAGGAAACTATGTCATATTCTTTATTAAGTACCCAAAACTCCTATCTAGAGAAAACTCTAGAACGTGCCGGCCAACTTTAAGGTTGACAAAGGTAGGCTTGGGCTTTTTGAAAACCTTAGATTAATTTTTCTTAAGTTGAAAAACCATGTGAGCTAAGTAATATAGATAAAGTTCAAAGAAAGGAAAAACTCAAGCTTTAGAGGTTTCTTTGAGATGAGCACAAGGTCATCATCTAGAAACACTCATCATCAAGCTATCATGATGAATATTAGGCCTTGAGGCTGAAATGAGAAGAAAGAAAAACAAAGGAAGAACTTAAAAAGAAACCAAAAGAAACTTCAAGGAAATCTCATTTTTGAGTAAAAATAAAACTAGAGAGCAACTCCTACCAAGTTGGAAGATGAAAATGCTTGATCTTGAAAGGAAATGAGAAGAGCAACTCCTCCTAGAGTGGAGATGTGGCTTCGGCCTTGTAGAGAGGAAAAGAGAGGAAGTGTGTTCTTGGTGAGCTTGTGCTTGAGGTTGAGTGTTTAAGTGTTTAGAGGATGATCTAAGGTGGTGGTTTGAGGTTGTGAGGTGATAATGCAAAGAGAAGATGAAGAAGATGAAGATGAAAGAAAGTTCTTAAGAACTTTGAGAGGAAAAGGAAAGAACTCAAAAGAAAGCTTGAAAACTAAAACTTAGCAAATGATCTAAAGGTTCACACAAGTTCTTCAACACATGTATTTATGGAAAACAAAAACAAATGGAGACTCATCAAGGGGGAGGGCTGGTCGTAGTATGTGAGGGCATGGGAGGAGAAAATATCTCTTACACAATGTCATTCAAAGCATAAATGGAAGCATGGTGCAATGTATGGGTTAAGTAAAGCTTATCATGGACTTGAAATTGCATTTAAATTTAAAAAATTTGAGGCAAGGGAGGAGGAGTGGCCATGAGGCTTCTAGAAGAGAGGAGGAAAGGTTCCTTTTGTTTAATGATGGTTTAAAGATGTGTTTAGGTGTGTATTAGATTAGGTGCAAGATTAGGAATTGCTAAGTTTGTGTTTAGGTAACTAAGAATGTGATTAGGAATTTGATGACATGATTAAGGAGTGCTCATACACATTTTAGAAGGTTTAAAATTCATTTTATGAATAACCAATGTAGACACAATTCCATGATTTAAGGAATTGGAGAGAGAAAACACTATTCAAGATTCCATGACTAGGAATCTTGAATTTAAAATAAGATTTGAGTTTAAATTAAGCAATCTTAGGTTATAATTAGCTCTAATAAATTATTTTGACTCTAGATTAATTATGAAAATTAATTAATCTTTTATTAGAGCCTAATATTGCTTAGATTTGCTTAATCATGCGATTAAGCTCAAAAACACTAAACTAGGGGCAAAATCATAATTTTGTACAAAAATTGCCCGGGACCACCAGGACTAAAACTGAGGTCACAGAATACATAAAAACACCTTTTAAAACCATCTGGAGAAGTTTCGGGTCCATCCGGCGCTTGTACCTGTGTCAAACACAACAGGGGTATTTTGATCATTTTGACCTGAAATATCATAAAATGAGATTTTCGATCCTGGAAAGGTACACAAGTCAACTAATCCCCTTCAAACATTGAGTTAGCCCCTCGAGGACTGTCGGGTCGGCTATCCTTGAGTTCTGGGCCGAAAATGACCTCAGGGGCATTTTGATCATTTTCACTCTAATAGAAATCGGGGCGTTACAGTGGACTTGTAATTTCATTAAAAAAAACCATCTCATCCATCTCTATTTATTAAAGAAAGATAAGAGAAGATATTGGATGGAATGGACTATATCCATCTCCATACATGTAAAAACAATAGAGTTAATAATTAAAATTTCACTTTTTTCCTTCATATTCCATGTGGGCCAAGAAGCTATAAAATTGATGTAAATGAACAAAGAGCTCATGCAAAACGTTTCAAATGTGAGAAGGATGAGGAAGAACTTAATCTTAAGTTGCCAAAAGAGCTATGATGCTTAGAGGACATGATGATGCATTAAAAAAAATCTTTACATTATTATTTAATAGAATTTCAAAAAAATTTCAAATTATAATTAGTAATTACATATTATTATTCAATAATTTCTAAAAATTGTATTAGCTAATTATACATTGTAAAAATGAATCGCTGAAATTATATTAAGTAAGTAACCTTCTTGGTCCTAACATTTTTAATTGACATCAAGTTGATTTAACAAAAATTTTTACATCAATTTAGTCGTAACATTTTTTATTCCCACATCAATTTAGTCATTATCTCAAAGTAATATCCAACAAAATAACTAAATCAATATCAAAATTAAAAATTCTAGGACTAAATTGTTATAAAAAGTTTTGTTAGGACCAAGTTGGTATCAAATTAAAAACATTAGCATTAAAAATATTATTTACTCAATTATATTTATACAATAATTGTTTTCATAAACGATTTCTAACATTTAATCATGATGATTAAATATTAGAAATTGTACAGACTAAGCCATTAACCATCTCTCATGCAATCCTACTAACACGTTCATACTAACGTGCCATGCATGATTACTATTTTCATGTAATTTAAATAATTCAATGTATTAATTAATCACCTTAAAATATCTAAAACATTTAATTCATAATTTTATGTAAAAATTAATCATTCAATAAACTAAATTCAAATAAAAACATTTCATAATCTTATACAAATGAAATAAATAAAAGAACAAATCAAATAAAAAGAAACAATAATTAAAAATGTTCATTGTTTTTGGCTTTTGGTATCCCATGATGGTAGAGTGTTAAGAGTATAACGTTAGCTCAGTTGGCTAGGTGTAAACGGTTTGATTTGAATCAAAATTGAGGTAAAAACAAAGTTGAAAGGATCAATTTTTATTTGTTTATTATTTTTTGTTGTAACAAACGAATTTGATCAAATTTGGGTTGGTTTGGATTGGGTAATTGGATTTACATGTCTTTTTTGTCCCAATTGTTTTCCAAAAATTTTAAAAAATATAAGCCATAAAAAATTTATAGGAGCAAATTTCCATATATGCTAATGTGTTATTCTAATACATAGGGACTAGAACATAGTAGGGTTGGCAAATGGAATGGTGTGGGTTGACTTGCCTCGACCAACTGCGAATTAGCCTATTTTGGTAATATGGGTTAACATTTTGCCTTACCAAAGTCTTTTTTTTTTTCTTCCTTTAACATCCCACAGAAAAAAGATGCATTTTAACCCAATGAACCACTTTCATTAAAAAAAAAAAACAAAACATAAAAAATAGTGATAATAAACTAGGAACAGTGTAGAACGCAAAAGAAGTAGGGATTAACGCTTGTAACTCTAGGGCAAAGCTTGGAAAGAAGGACGTTGTTAAGGTTCCCGTAGTGGCATGGCTTTGCCACACCAATGATGACGATGATGAGATGCAACATTGATAAAGATGGTGTTGAGCTTGTGGAATGAATGCATATCGAGGATAGTGATTCAAGTTGTAACTTATGACGTGAAGAGTAGGTGACATGCAATGGCTAATAGTGCAACTAAGAAGATCTGATATGGTGGTGATTGTGGAACCTGTAGTGGAAAGGTGGTGCACCGATGTTCAATGGCTATTTCTGGTTATGGAAGAGGGATAAGATGTTATAGCCATGTTTCATTCTTTCTTCCCATGTTTTCCTTTGGTGATTTGGTCTTTGATTTCGCACTATGGCTTGGATCTGTATGTTGTAGTTTTGATTTTGTGTAAGAGGAAGGATGAAGGTGTTGTTGTACAAAGAAGCAAAGAGTGACCCATTGTTCACTTGCACAAGGTTTAGGGTGCAAGAGGGTCGGGTCCCTACCTCGCCTTAACTATGGATAAAGCGAGATGAGTTAAGCAGGTTAAAATTTTTTACTGAGTTGAAAATACTGCCCTACCCGTTAAAAAAATGGCGGGTGTTGCAAGTCAATCTAATGGGTTCGACCCATTTTCCCACCCTCGAAACACAATATTCAAATAGAAAAATTCTAATATCATAATGTTCAAGCTTGACATTTTTTGATATCACAACAAAGTACCCAAAAAATACAATGCTTATATCACAAAGGATCCAAATATAAAATATTAAACAATTTCAGGTTGGTTCATATCAAGTCTTATATTAGAGGATGTAAACCTAATGACCAAATCAATATGTGATTGGTTTTAATTGGATCCAAACTACACTACTAGAAACTGACGAAACATTAACAATTTTACATATAGATTTATTTTTCCATCTCTGATACAGATGATTTTCAAATCCTTCTGTATTGTTTATGGATGTAAAAATAATAGATGATGTATTACTGTCTATACATTCATATGTATTGTTAAAATTTGTCTGATGTTCTGTAAAATTCTTATAGTTTTGATTGACCCACTTTGAACCAAACCAGCTAAATGAAATTGGTTTGAATTCAACTGGTTAGTTGGATCCACATACACCCTATATACAGCTAATTTATGACTTAAGGTGTTTATCACGAAATTTAAAAATCTTTACACAGGAGTTTAAAAAAATTACTAATGGGTTATCATATTGGGCTATATAGGGAATGATGCATCTAATTGGTGCTCTAGATTACCTTTATCCTTGGCTAGGATTTTGTCTGAAGATATATCTTTTTTATAGATGAAATGATTTTGTCAGAAAACATATCTTTACTTAAGGGTACAAAAAACACAGAAAACAAAGCTCAATGACCCATTAGCACAAAAGAAAACAACAACAATAAAAGGGTACAAGGAGGGCAACCAAAGATGGGCAAAACAATTCCAATAAAAAATAATAGCTTTTGCAGAGAAAATATATCCAATAGCTCAAGTAATCTAAAGCACCAATCAGGGCTAGATTCCCTTTTATCTCCAATCTTGCAACCTCGTGAATTGTACAATTAGCTTCACATTTTTACCTAACAAAGTCATAGAAAGGTAAATTCCTCTTAAATCTAGTGATATCCTCAAGCATCAGCTTGATGCTGCTATAGCCTTACTAGATCTACAAGCTTCTATCAGAGGAAGGTTGTTTGATTCAACTATGATCTTGTCACGAAGACATCCATCCTTAATAGCTACACACTAGCAGCAAGCCTTCATGAATAAGAATATACAATTCTAATATCACAAAGATTCCAAATTCAAAATATTAAACAATTTCAGGTTGCCTCAAATCGGGTCTCAGATTAGAGAATGCAAATCCAATGACCGAGCCAATATGTGATTGGCTCTTATTGGATCCAAAGTACACCACTAGAAACTCGCGAAACACTAACAAATTTTATATGTAGATTTATTTTTTCCATCTCTAATATAGATGATTTTCAAATCCTTTTGTATTGTTTATTGATGTAAAAATAACATATGATGTACTATTGTCCATAAATTCATATGTAATCTTAAAATTTGTGTGATGTTTTGCAAAATCTTGCAGTGCTGATTGACCCAATCTGAACAAAACCAACTAAATTAAATTGGTTTGAATTCATCAGGTTCAAAGAGTTAGTTGGATCCGCTTACACCCCCCGTATGGCTAATTTAGGACTTGGGTGTTTTTAATGAAATATAAATCTTTACACATGTAGCATAAAAAAAATATTTACACATGAGTTTTAAAAAAATTAGTAGTAGGATATCATATTGATCTATCCAGGGAATCCTGCATCTAATTGGTGCTCTAGATTACCTTTATCCTTGGCTAGGATTTTTTCTGAAGATTTATCTTTTTTACAGATTAAATGATTTTGTCAAAAGACATATCTTTGGTTCAAGGGTACAAACATCATAAGAAACAAAGCTCATTGATCCATTAGGACTAAAGGCAACAACAACAATAAAACGCTACAAGGAGGGCAACCAAAGATGGGCAAAACAATTCCAATAAAAAATAATAGCTTTTGCAGAGAAAAAAATATCCAATAGCTCAAGTAATCTAAAGCACCAATTAGGGCTAGATTCCCTTTTATCTCCAATTTTGCAACCTCGTGCATTGTACCAGTAGCCTCACATTTTTACCTAACAAAGTCATAGAAAGGTAAATTCCTCTTAAATCTAGTGATATCCTCAAGCATCTGTTTGATGCTGCTAGAGCCTCACTAGATCTACAAGCTTCTATTAGAGGAAGGTTGTTTGATTCATCTATGATCTTGTCACAAAGACATCCATCTCTTAATAGCTACACACTACCAGTAAGCCTTCACGAATAAAAATATACAATTCTAATATCACAATGTTCAAACCTGACGCTCTTAAATTTCAGAACAAAGTACCCAAAAGATACAATTCTGAAATCACAAAATTTCCAAATTCAAAATATTAAACATTTTTAAGTTTCCTCAAATCGGGTCTCAGATTAGAGGATGCAAACCCAATATGAAATTTCTTTGATGTTCTGCAAAAGTTTTGCAATGCTGATTGACCCAATCTGAACTAAACCAACTAAATGAAATTGGTTTGAATTCATCAGGTTCAATGACTTAGTTGGATCCGCTTACACCCTCCATATGGCTAATTTAAGACTTCGGTGTTTTTAATGAAATATAAATCTTTACACACGTAGCATCAAAAAAATATTTACACATGAGTTTTAAAAAAATTAGTAGTAGGATATCATATTGGTCTCTTCAGAGAATCTTGCATCTAATTAGTGATCTAGATTACCTTTATCCTTAGCTAGGATTTTTTCCTGAAGATATATCTATTTTACAGATTAAAATATTTTTTCAGAAGACATATCTTTGGTTCAAGGGTACAAACAACGTAAGAAACAAAGCTCATTGACCTATTAGCACTAAAGACAACAACAACAATAAAAAGTCTACAAGGAAGACAACCAAAGATGGGCAAAACAATTCCAATAAAAAATAATAACTTTTGCAGAGAAAATATATCCAATAGCTCAAGTAATCTAAACCACCAATCAGGGCTAGATTCCCTTTTATCTCCAATCTTGCAACCTCGTGAATTGTACCATTAGCCACACATTTTTGCCTAACAAAGTCATAGAAAGGTAAATTCCTCTTAAATCTAGTGATATCCTCAAGCATTAGTTTGATTCTACTACAGCCTTACTAGATCTACAAGCTTCTATAAGAGGAAGGTTATTTGATTCAACTATGATATTGTCACGAAGACATCTATCTCTTAATAGCTACACACTAGCAGCAAGCCTTCATGAATAAAAATATACAATTCTAATATCACAAAGATTCCAAATTCAAAATATCAAATAATTTCAGGTTGCCTCAAATCGGGTCTCAGATTAGAGAATGCAAACCCAATGACCGAGCCAATATGTGATTGGCTCTAATTGGATCCAAAGTACACTACTAGAAACACTAACAAATTTTATATATAGATTTATTTTTTACATCTCTAATATAGATGATTTTCAAATCCTTTTGTATTGTTTATGGATGTAAAAATAACATATGATGTATTGTTGTCTATAAATTCATATGTAATCTTAAAATTTGTGTGATGTTTTGCAAAAATCTTGCAGTGCTGATTGACCCAATCTGAATCAAACCAACTAAATGAAATTGGTTTGAATTCATTAGGTTCAATGAGTTAGTTGGATCCGCTTACACCCCCCGTATGGCTAATTTAGGACTTGGGTGTTTTTAATAAAAAAAAATCTTTACACACGTGGCATCAAAAAAATATTTACACATGAGTTTTAAAAAAAATTAGTAGTAGCATATCATATTGGTCTATCTAGGGAATCTTGCATCTACTTGGTACTCTAGATTACCTTTATCCTTGGCTAGGATTTTTTTCTGCAGATCTATCTTTTTTACATATTAAATGATTTTGTCAGAAGACATATCTTTGGTTCAAGGGTACAAACAACATAAGAAACAAAGCTCATTGACCCATTAGCACTAAAGACAACAGTAACAATAAAAGGCTACAAGGACGGCAACCAAAGATGGGCAAAACAATCCCAATAAAAAATAATAGCTTTTGCGGAGAAAATATATCCAATAGCTCAAGTAATCTAAAGCACCAATCAGAGCTAGATTCCCTTTTATCTCCAATCTTGTAGCCTCGTGAATTGCACCATTAGCCTCACAATTTTACCCAACAAAGTCATAGAAAGGTAAATTCCTCTTAAATCTAGTGATATCCTCAAGCATAAGTTTGATGCTACAACAGCCTTACTAGATCTACAAGCTTCTATCAGAGGAGGGTTGTCTGATTCAACTATGATCTTGTCATGAAGACATCCATCTCTTAACAGCTACACACTAGCAACAAGCCATCATGAATAAAAATATACAATTCTAATATCACAATGTTCAAACTTGACGCTTTTGGATATCAGAACAAAGTACCCAAAAGATACAATTCTAATATCACAAAGATTCCAAATTCAAAATATTAGACAATTTCTGGTTGGCTCAAATCGGGTCTTAGATTTGAGAATACAAACCCGATGACCAAGCCAATATGTGATTAGCTCTAAGTGGATCCAAAGTACACTAGTAGAAACTCGTGAAACACTAACAAATTTTATATATAGATTTATTTTTTACATCTCTAATATAGATGATTTTCAAATCCTTTTGTATTGTTTATGGATGTAAAAATAACATATGATGTATTGTTGTCTATAAATTCACATGTAATGGTAAAATTTGTTTGATGTTCTGCAAAAATCATGCAGTGCTTATTAACGCAATATGAACTAAACCAACTAAATGAAATTGGTTTGACTTCACCAGGTTCAATGAGTTAGTTGGATCTGCTTACACCCCCCGTATGGCTAATTTAGGACTTGGATGTTTTTAATGAAATATAAATCTTTACACACGTATCATCAAAAAAAATTTACATATGAGTTTTAAAAAAATTAGTAGTAGGATATCATATTGGTCTATCCAGGGAATCTTGCATCTAATTGGTGCTCTAGATTACCTTTATTCTTGGCTAGGAATTTTTCAGAAGATTTATCTTTTCACAGATTAAATGATTTTGTTAGAAGACATATCTTTGGTTCAAGGGTACAAACAACATACAAAACAAAGCTCATTGACCCATTTTCACTAAAGACAACATCAACAATAAAAGGCTATAAGGAGGGCAACCAAAAATGGGCAAAACAATTCCAATAAAAAAATAGCTTTTGCAGAGAAAATATATCCAATAGCTCGAGTAATCTAAAGCACCAATCATGGCTAGATTCCCTTTTATCTCCAATCTTGCAACCTCGTGAATTGTACCATTAGCCACACATTTTTCCCCAACAAAGTCATAGAAAGGTAAATTCCTCTTAAATCTAGTGATATCCTTGAGCATAAGTTTGATGCTGTTAGTGCCTTACAAGATCTACAAGCTTCTATAAGAGGAAGGTTGTTTGATTCAACTATGATCTTGTCACGAAGACATCCATCTCTTAATGGCTACACACTAGCAACAAGCCTTCATGAAAAAAAAATATACAATTCTAATATCACAAAGATTCCAAATTCAAAATTTTAAACAGTTTCAGGTTAGCTCAAATCTGGTCTCAGATTTAAGAATGCAAACCCAATGACCAAAGCCAATATGTGATTGGCTCTAATTGAATCCAAAGTACACTACTAGAAACTCGCGAAACACTAACAAATTTTATATATAGATTTATTTTTCACATCTCTAATTTAGATATTTTCAAATCCTTTTGTATTGTTTATGGATGTAAAAATAACATATGATGTATTGTTGTCTATAAATTCATATGTATTGTTAAAATTTGTGTGATGTTTTGCAAAAATCTTGCAGTGCTGATTGACCCAATCTGAACCAAACTAACTAAATGAAATTAGTTTGAATTCATCAGGTTCAACGAGTTATTTGGATCTGCTTACACCGTATGGCTAATTTAGGACATGGGTGTTTTTAATGAAATATAAATCTTTACACACGTAGCATCAAAAAAATATTTACATATGAGTTTTAAAAAAATAAGTAGTAGGATATCATATTAGTCTATCCAGGGAATCTTGCATCTAATTGGTGCTCTAGATTACCTTTATCCTTGGCTAGGATTTTTTCTGAAGATCTATCTTTTTTACAGATTAAATGATTTTGTGAAAAGACATATCTTTGGCTCAAGGGTACAAACAACATAAGAAACAAAGCTCATTGACCCATTTGCACTAAAGACAACAGCAACAATAAAAGCCTACAAGGACGGCAACCAAAGATGGGCAAAACAATTCAAATAAAAAATAATAGCTTTTACAGAGAAAATATATCCAATAGCTCAAGTTATCTAAAGCACCAATCAGGGCTAGATTCCCTTTTATCTCCAATCTTGCAACCTCGTGAATTGTACCATTAGCCTCACATTTTTACCCAATGAAGTCAAAGAAAGGTAAATTCCTCTGAAATCTAGTGATATCCTCAAGCATTAATTTGATACTGCTAGAGCCTTACTAGATCTACAAGCTTCTATCAGAGGAAGGTTGTTTGATTTAAATATGATCTTGTCATGAAGACATCTATCTCTTAATAGCTACACATTAGCAGCAAGCCTTCATGAATAAAAATATACAATTCTAATATCACAATGTTCAAACTTGACACTTTTGGATATCAGAACAAAGTACCCAAACGATACAATTCTAATATCACAAAGATTCCAAATTTAAAACATTAAACAATTTCAGGTTGGCTCAAATCGAGTCTCAGATTAGAGAATGCAAACCCAATGACTGAGCCAATATGTGATTGGCTCTAATTGCATCCAAAGTAAACTAATAGAAACTCGCGAAATACTAACAAATTTTATATATAGATTTATCTTGTCACGATGATGGCCATCTCTTAATAGCTATACACCTGCAGCATGCCTTCATGAATAAAAACATACAATTCTAATAATATCACAATGTTGAAAATTGACATTTTTGGATATTAGAACAAAGTACCCAAAAATACAATTATAATATCACAAAGATTCCAAATTCAAAATATTAAACAATTTCATGTTGGCTCAAATTGGGTCTTAGATTAGAGGATGCAAACCCAATGACCAAACCAATATGTGATTGGTTCTAATTGGATCCAAAGTACACTACTAGAAACTCACAGAACACTGTCAATTTTACATATAGATTTATTTTTCTATTTCTGATACTGATGATTTTCAAATCCCTTTGTATTGTTTATGGATATAAAAATAACAGATGATGTATTGCTGCTTATAAATTCATAAGTAATGTTAAAATTTGTCCGATGTTCTATAAAAATCTTGCAGTGCATATTGACCCAATCTGAACCAAACCAGCTAAATGAAATTGGTTTGAATTCATCAGGTTCATCGAGTTAGTCGGATTCGCTTACACCCCCCTATACGGCCAATTCAGGACATGGCTGTTTCTAATGAAATTTAAATCTTTTCACATGTAGCACCAAAAAAATATTTACACATGTGTTTTAAAAAAATTAGTAGTAGGTTATCATATTGGTCTATCCTGGGAATCTTGCATGTAATTGGTGCTTTAGATTACATTTATCCTTAGCTAGGATTTTTTTTTGAAGATATATCTTTTTTACTGATGAATTGATTTTGTCAGAAGACATATCTTTGGTTCAAGGGTATAAACAACATAAGAAACAAAGCTCATTTACCCATTAGCATAAAAGAAAATAACAAGAATAAAGGCTACAAGGAGGGCAACCAAAGATGGTCAAAACAATTCCAATAAAAAATAATAGCTTTGGTATAGAAAATATATCCAATAGCTTATGTGATCGAAAGCACCAATCAGGGCTAGATTCCCTTTTGTCTCCAATCTTGTAACCTCGTGAGTTGTACTATGAGCCTTACATTTTTACCCAACAAAGTCATAGAAAGGGAAATTTCTTTTAAATCTATTGATATACTTAAGCATCAGTTTGATTCTGCCATAGCTTCATTAGATCTACAAACTTCTATCAGAGCAAGGTTGTTTGATATACAATTCTAATATCACAATGTTCAAATTTGACTCTTTTGGATATCAGAACAAAGTACCTAAAAGATTCAATTCTAATATCACAAAGATTCCAAATTCAAAATATTAAAGAATTTGAGGTTGACTCAAATCGGGTCTCAGATTAGAGGATGCAAACCCAATGACTAAACCAATATGTGATTGGTTCTAATTGGATCCAAAGTATACTACTAGAAACTCGCGAAACACTCACAAATTTTACATATAGATTTATTTTTCCATTTCTAATATAGATGATTTTCAAATCCTTCTGTATTGTTTATGGATGTAAAAATAACATATGATGTATTGTTGTCTATAAATTCATATGTATTGTTAAAATTTGTCTGATGTTCTGTAAAATTCTTGCAGTGCATATGGACCTAATCTGAACTAAACCAGCTAAATGAAATTGGTTTGAATTCATCAAGTTCATCGAGTTAATCGGATTCGTTTACACCCCCTATACGGCCAATTCAGGACATGGCTGTTTCTAATGAAATTTAAATCTTTACACACATAGCACCAAAAAAATATTTACACATGAGTTTTAAAGCAAATTAGTAGTAGGTTATCATATTGGTCTATCCTGGGAATCTTGCATGTAATTGGTGCTTTAGATTACATTTATCCTTAGCTAGGATTTTTTTTTTTTGAAGATATATCTTTTATACTAATGAATTGATTTTGTCAGAAGACATATCTTTGGTTCAAGGATATAAACAACATAAGAAACAAAGCTCATTTACCCATTAGCATAAAAGAAAATAACAAGACTAAAGGCTACAAGGAGGGAAACCAAAGATGGGCAAAACAATTCCAATAAAAAATAATAGCTTTTGCATAGAAAATATGTCCAATAGCTCAGGTGATCGAAAGCACCAATCAGGGCTAGATTCCCTTTTATCTCCAATCTTGTGTGGGTTGTACGATTAACCTCACATTTTTACCCAACAAAGTCATAGAAAGGGAAATTCCTTTTAAATCTATTGATATACTCAAGCATCAGTTTGATTCTACCATAGCCTCACTAGATCTACAAACTTCTATCAGAGGAAGGTTGTTTGATTCAACTATTATCTTGTCACGATGGTAGCCATCTCTTAATAGCTACACACTAGCAGCAAGCCTTCATGAATAAAAATATACAATTCTAATATCACAATGTTCAAACTTGACGCCTTTGGATATCAAAACAAAGTACCTAAAAGATTCAATTCTAATATCACAAAGATTCCAAATTCAAAATATTAAACAATTTCAAGTTGACTCAAATTGGGTCTCAGATTAGAGGATGCAAACCTAATGACTGAACCAATATGTGATTGGTTCTAATTGGATCCAAAGTACACTAGTAGAAACTCACAGAACACTGACAATTTTACATATAGATTTATTTTTCTATCTCTGATACAGATGAATTTCAAATCCTTTTGTATTGTTTATGGATGTAAAAATAACAGATGATGTATTTCCATCTATAAATTCATATGTAATGTTAAAATTTGTCAGATGTTCTGTAAAAATCTTACAGTGCATATGGACCCAATCTGAACTAAACCAGCTAAATGAAATTGGTTTGAATTTATCAAGTTCATCAAGTTAGTTGGATCCGCTTACACCCCCTATTCGGCTAATTTAGGACTTCAGTGTTTTTAATGAAATTTAAATATTTACATACGTAGCATAAAAAAAAAAATAAATTTACACATGAGTTTTAAAAAAAATAGTAGTAAGATATCATATTGGTCTATCCAAGGAATCTTACGTCGAATTGGTGCTCTAGATTACCTTTATCCTTGGCTAGGATTTTTTTTTTAAGATATATCTTTTTTGCAAATGAAATGATTTTGTCAAAAGACATCTTTGGTTCAAGGGTACAAACAACATAAGAAATAAAGCTCATTGACTCATTTATTCGAACCATCAGGAATATTGAGTCTAATATATTTTAAGAAAATTCTTGAACCATGTTACAAAGAGCATGTGATATCTCTTTAAACCATCATCATAGTCCACAAAATTTATTCCAAATCGAACTATATAACCAGAAGGCCACTCGAAGTTGTTCAAAAATGACCATGAAAAATATCATTTCACATTTGTGCCGTCCCTTATAAAGTCAACGATATGAAAAGTATAAATTAAATATTTCAAAGTAAAGAGATTCCCAAAAATCATATAAAAAATTACTTACCCAGTTGAAGATTAAAGATAAAGGATGTAGTGATAGTAATAATAAATTCTATAAGTTGATATAAGGGATTCCTCAGTTCATAGTGATGGATCATTGAAATTTTCTACACCTACAAATTAATTCAACTATATAAATACACATTTACATGCACATGTTATGTTATAACCAATAAAAACTTGAAATAAATGTGTTATGATATTAGTTCTATTTTCTTGCTAATTATATCTGGCCATCTGCTTTGCACTATAATTCAAAGATAATAATATGATGTTTGGCGCATTTGTATCTTCAGTGATATAAACTAAATGATTGTGATACTTTTCTAATGTAAAGCAATATATATCAAATTCCATTTGGATAAATATGTAACCATTATGAATCAGAATGCAAGTATTAATATAAGCAAAATCACAATTTTATGTGGTTACATACCTATGATTGGACTTATAGGTATCCCATTGCACTCATCATGGGATAATTCTGATACTCATTAAAGGATAAAAGATGTCCTTACATATGAGATTGACACAAGAATCTATGAGATAACCAAGATTTCCCATTAGTCTCTGTGCATGGGTAGCATAGTTATTAGTGTACTAGTTTAGTCCAATGAAATTAGATGAGCCCTTGACTAATTTAGCTTCGCATGGAGAAAAATAGGGAATCAATCTCCAACTATATATTTTTTGCCATATGGATAACCTTTGGCAATAAGTAGGACCACAAACATGCAGTAAAAAGTAATTGAATGTTATAAATGAAAAATACCTACATTCAAAAGTTTTTGTTCTCTTTTCACTAACCCAAGATCAATAAGTTGTTCTTAGGGCTTATCAAATGCATAAGAAGTAATGTAGTGGCATCAAACTTTTCATTATACCGACAGTGGTCCAAAGTTACAATGGAATGGCTAATAATCATTTTATTTTTGAAAATATGAAACAATGAAATTTTCTCACAAGTTCGACTCATTGAAATTATCTATCAAATTAACTATGATTCGAATGCAATATGATATATGAATTGTCTAGTCTCCCCAAACTATTTCCCTATAATCTAAACTTATGTCATTCTTTTATTTGAGTAATTGATTTAATAGACATGAAAAGGTTCAGCTTTTTCTTTGTCTATTTCTTGGATCTGTCTGATTGCACTTGCATTATCTTTATATTCGAGGTTACAATTAAGTTATGTTCTGTTGAGTTGTAAAAAAATGGAGTTAATTTTCTACATCCTTGGATTATATAAGGGTCAAGCATATATTACAGCAATATGATGCAAATTAAAACATAAAGAACTCATATGAAAACACAAGAACAAAGTGCAAACCAAAATATCAGGGAGCACTATATGAAGACAACACTGCATAAGAAGCATAATTAAAAAACTAGTACTTTTGTTGTCTTCCTTTCTTACTTCTAGCTCGAGCATGCTTTGTCCAAACCACTTTTTACATATGGAGTTCAGCCCAAGCTAAAGTGATAAATGCATCCTCTTAATATATCATGAACTCAAAAATAGTAAAGCATGAAGCCCCACCAAAACCAACTCAAATAAGAAAGGATAATAGATAACCACTAAGGATGAACTTGAAAACATGTAAATGATAGCATGAAATAATACAAATATGCTATCAATAACATGCATCAAAATAGCATGCATATCTTACTTAACTTCTATTTTATTTGATTTGGAACTTATTGTATCCGTTTGTAGATGTCTAAATAGAAAAATAGATCAATAAACATACTAGTGAGTAATGATAATATACTATTTAAAGTCAAGCTTATTTATTGCATTGTATCACATTATTTATTCAAACCATCAGCAATATTAAGTCTAATCTCTTTTGAGAAATTTCTTGAACCTTGTTGCCAAGAGCTTGTGATATCTATTCAATCTGTCATTGTAATCCACAAAATTTATTCCAAATTGTATTGTATAACTTGAAGACCATTTGAAGTTGTCCAACAATGATCATGCAAAATGCTCTTCAAAAATAACAACACACACACACACACAAAATATTCTTACTTAATAGTGGATTGAACTTAAAAAAGATTGTAACAATAAAATCAATTCTATAAGTATTTATCACGAATTCCTTAATTAATATTATAGGTCATTGAACTCATCCATCCCTACAAATTAAGTGAAGTATACACAATATAAATTCACTTGCACATGTTAACTCATGTTACACAAAAAAGAAAAAGAAAAAACAAGTAAAGTTATGATATTCTTTATGGTTTCTTGTTAATTATATATAGAAAATTGCTTTGCAGTAGAGTTCAGAGATGATAAATATGATATTTGGTGTATTTACTATTTTTAGTGATGTAAAAAACAAGATTGTGATAAGTCTCCTTAATGTAAAATAATACGTCTTGAATTCCTTTTAGATAAATATTTAACCATTGTGAAGTAGCAACAAGTATAATTATAATCCAAAAAAATTATATAATTAAACATAATCAATATGTAGCTACAATTTGATGTGGTCACATATAGACCCTAGGACCTAGGGGTCCCATTGTTTTCAACTACCATTATAGAAACAAAAGACATGTGATTAGCAAAAGCAGCATGGGATAATTAGGATAATTGAAAGATAAAAGTTATCCTTACATGTGGTATTGACATGAGAATCTACGAAGTAACTAAGGTTACTGTTACCTTATATGCATGAGCAACATGGTTACTGGTGTAATAGTTTAGTCCAATAAAATCAAATGAATCCTTGAATAAGTTGGCTTCATCTAAAGAAAATGTAGGCAATCAACCTTCAACTAGATATTGCATGCTATATGGATAACCTTTGGTTGTAAGTAGGTCCATAATCCTGTAGTAAAAAGTAATTAAATGTTATGAATGAAAAATACCCACCTTGAGAATATTTTATTCTCTTCTAACTTGTGTATGCATTATATTTCTCTAACCTAGGATTAATGAGTTGTTCTTGGGGCTTATCAAAAGCCTAAATTGCAATGCAATGACACCAAACCTATTATTATACTGACAATGGTAAAAATTAACCCGACAATGGAACGGCTCATTATCATTTCAAATATGAAAGTATGAAGTTTTGTCACAAGTTCAACTTACTTACATTGTCTATGTTATGATTTGACTATAATAGGATAAATTATCTCTCCAAATTATTTCCACGGAATTTAAACTTGCATCATTTTTTCTTATGATATGAGTATTCGATTTCATAGAAATGGAAAGCTTCAATGTTTGCTTTGTCGATTTCTTCAGCTTATATACAATTAGGATATGTTTAGCTAAGAGTAAAAAAGGGTAAATTTTTCATGGATGAATTTCATGTGCAATTTTATAAATGGAGCTTATTAATGAAAATTTACACCCTTTTTTTGCCCCCTAATGAAATATACCTTTAGTAAATTTCTTTATGTCTTAAACAATATTTATGGCTGAGGAGCCATAATTTTAAAACAATTTCTAAAGAATGCCTTAGGAAAATGTATTCCTATTTGCCTTGATATGGATCTCAACCTTGTCTAGAGACCTAAATATTGAGGCTCTACAGTATTATATATATACACCTGAAGGCCTTCTTATTCACATATAATTATGAAATAGACCAAAAAGGCACATAATTTTGAACTATAATAGTAAAGCCCATTCCTGTTTAGTCATACAAATGATGCCTCAAAATGGAAAGTTTTGATAGTTAAGATTAAAGAGTTTTTATTGTCCACTATCAAATATGTATACTAACAAACTATGAATGATGCTTCAAAATGGACATTTCCCACAACAAAGTTGGAACAAATCAGAGAACAAAAGGGAAAGAAGGATAAAGGCAAATGAAAATAATTGAAATAATTGGAGGTTTCTCGATATGAATCATGATGTTGGATATGTTCTCCAACAAATATTTTTTTTACAAAAAAGAAAGAAGCAATATATAATGTGTGTGTGTGTCTATATATATATATTCATTTACTCCATTTAATATCTTCTTATTAACAACATATTTCATCAATCCAGCCATTGGTTCACCTGATATTATCTTGATGACCAAGCATACCAAATTTTGAAAAACCTAGACATCAATAGATATCTTATCCTATACTCAAGATTTACATGTATTTTAAAAACTACATCATGCATTTAGATAAAAAAGCGATGATACTTAAACTCTTTTAAAATTTAATGAAATTTTATAAACCATATCTATGTAGCCAGAACTTACAATTCAACAGTTGGATTAATGAAATTTGATGCCTATAAAGATTTATTCAATGGAGTAAGTATACCAAGACTTACTCTTGGATTAAGTGGATCCCTTCTTATATATATGTGTGTGTATGTGTGTGTGTGGTGTGTGTGTGTGTGTAATGCTCTATGACAAAGCACTGTGTTATTCTATATATAATGTTTTATGACAAAGTGCTATGTTATTTTACTTTAATTCCAATCAGGTAGACCTTAAGTTAATAAAGGAATATACAACTATTCTTTTTCAATAGTAAAAAAAAGATACCAAATTATTGTATTGAAACCTAACTAAAAAATAAAGCTTACTACTAGCAATTTTTTTTAGACGAGCTTTGGAATTTACAAATAGCTTTCTTTGGGCAGCATTTTCATTTGATCATGCAATTATAAGCCGTTCTTTCATTTGTATATTACCATAAAATTGAGGAAAATAATTAGCCACTATCTTTTTAGAGGACACTAAGCTCTTACCATCTGAATAAGAAGTCAAGTGATCATCAGGCAGCTTTTTGATCCAATATACTACTTGAAAGTAATATAACCTAACCTTGCGACAACAAGGTTATGCCTACCTTGCCCATCTGAAAAGTCTTTGTGTGCAAATGGTTTAGCTGTTAGATAACAACAATATATAGGATATCTTCGCACACATAAATATTGAATTCCACTAATTAGAGTTTACATTGAGCTTTGAACTTTAATTTACAATTCTCATCAAATGAACTAGATATTTCTCTCTTTGCATACTTTGATAGCTATTGCATGAGCAAGGAGTACACGGTGTGCCAATGCATAGGGCTTTGTTCTTGAATCATTACTTGTCTAATTTGGAAACAATAATGTAGAATATTGACCTCGTGCCATTACAACAACAAAGGAAAATAGCAGTGATTTAGTTCACTATTAACGGCGGTTCAAATCACCACAAAAGGTGATTAACATCAGTTAGCAAATCACTACTATATCAAGTGTCAATAGGTAAAATAGTAATGGTTTTGGAAACCATTGTAACAACTTCCTGAATAGTACTTGAATTAATAGTGGCGGTTCAAAACCTCTCTGATATGCTAAACCTTAAAAAAATAGGGAAATGTTGTAGTGGTTGTTAATTGTCGCGAAATGCCAAATGTGAAAACAATAAGAAAATTTTGTAGCGGTTTTGATATAGCACTGTGAGTTATTTATATTTTTTATTCATGAACGCTTGGTACTGGTTTGTAGCTATTAAGAGATAATTATCATCGTGACATGATCATAGTTGAATCATACAACCTCCTTGTGATAGAAACTTGTAGATCTAGTGAGGCTCTGGTAGAATCAAAGTGATGCAAGAGGATATCACTAGATTTAAGTGGAATTTCCTTTTTTAAGACTTTGTAGAGTAAAAATATAAGGCTAATGGCACAACTCACGAGGTTGCAAGATTGGAGACAAGAGGAAATCTGGCCCTGATTGGTGCTTTAGATAACCTGAGCTATTGGATAAGATTTTCTCTACAAAAGTAATTATTTTTTATTGGAATAGTCTTGCCCATCTTTGGTTGCCCTCCTTGTAGGCTTTTCTTATTGTTGTTTTCTTTTGTGCTAATGGGTTGGTGAGCTTTGTTTCTTGTGTTGTTTGTACCCTTGAACCAAAGATATGTCTTTTGACAAAATCATTTCATCTATAAAAAAGATATATCTTCAAACAAAATCCTAGCTAAGGATAAAGGTAATATAGAGCACCAATTAAATGCAAGATCCATTGGATAGACCAATATGATAACCCGCTAGAGTTTTTTTTTTTTTAAACTCATGTGTAAATATTTTTTTGGTGGAACATGTGTAAAGATTTAAATTTCATTAAAAACACTCAAGTCCAAAGTTAGCTATATAGGGGGTGTAAGGCGATCTAACTAACCTGATGAACTCGACAAATTCAAACCAATTTCATTTAGTTGGTTTGGTTCATATTGGGTTAATCAGCACTTCAAGATTTTTGCATAACATTAGACAAATTTTAACATTACATATGAATTTATAGAAGGCAATACAATATCTGTTATTTTTGCATTTATAAACAATACAGACGGATTTAAAAATAGTCTATATCAGAGATGTAAAAAGAAATCCATATGTAAAATTTGTCAATGTTCCGGTAGTTTCTAGTGGTGTAGTTTGGATCTAATTAGAACCAATCACATATTGGTTTGGTTATTGGGTTTGCATCCTCTAATCTTTGACCCGATTTGAACCAACATGAATTTGTTTAATATTTTGAATTTGGAATCTTTGTGATATTAGAATTGTATTTTTTGGGTACTTTGTTATGATATCCAAAAATGTCTGCTGGTGTGTAGCTATTAAGAGATAGCTATCATCATGATAAGATCATAGTTGAATCAGACAATCTTCCTCTAATAGAAGCTTGTAGATCTAGAGAGGCTCTGGCAGAATCAAAGTGATACTTGAGAATATCACTAGATTTTTTAGGAATTTCCCTTTCTATGACTTTGTAGGGTGAAAATGTGAAGCTAATAGCACAACTCACGGGGTTGCAAAATTGGAGATAATAGGGAATGTAGCCCTGATTGGTGCTTTAGATTACATGACCTATTAGATAGATTTTCTCTACAAAAGCTATTATTTTTTATTGGAATAGTTTTGCCCATCTTTGGTTAGCCTCCTTGTAGGCTTTTCTTATTATTGTTTTCTTTTATGCTAACGGGTCGATGAGCTTTGTTTCTTATGTTGTTTGTACCCTTGAACAAAAGATATGTCTTCAGACAAAATCATTTCATCTATGAAAATGATATATCTTCAGACAAAATCCTAGCTAAGGATAAAGGTAATCTAGAGCACCAATTAGATGCAAGATTTCCTGGATAGACTAGTATGATAACCTACTAGTCATTTTTTTAAAACTCATGTGTAAATATTTTTTTGGTGATACATGTGTAAAGATTTAAATTTCGTTAAAAACACCCAAGTCCTAAATTAGCTGTTTAGGGGGTGTAAGCAGATCCAACTGACCCGATGAATTCAAACCAATTTCATTTAGCTGGCTTAGTTCAAATTGGGTTAATTAGCACCATAAGATTTTTGCAGAACATCAAACAGATTTTAACATTACATGTGAATTTATAGACTGCAATACATCATTTGTTTCAAATTGACGTAAAATTTTTTATTAAATCAAATTGATGTCGATTAAAAATGTTAGGACCAAAAAGGTTACTTACTCAATATAATTTCAACAATTCATTTTTATAATGTATAATTAGCTATTACAATTTCTAGAAATTACTAAATAATAGTATGTAATTGTTAATTATAATTTGAAATTTTTTGAAATTCTATTAAATAATAATGTAAAGATTTTTTAATGCATCATCCTGTCCTTTAAGCATCATAGCACTTTTGACAACTCAAGATTAGGTTCTTCCTCAGCCTTCTCATATGCGAAACGTTTTGCATGAGCACCTTGTTCTTTTGCATCAACTTGATAGCTTCTTGGCCCACATAGAGTATGAAGGGAAAAAGTGAAATTCTAATTATTAGCTCTCTTGTTTATAAATGTGTGGAGAAGGATGTTGTCCATTCCATCCAATATCTTCTCCTATCTTTCTTTAATAAATAGAGATGGATGAGTTAGTTTTTTTTTTTTTTAATGAAATTACTAGTCCACCCCTTTTGCTAATATTACTATTTTCAAGTTTAAGGATATTGTAAGAATAAAATGTTAGAAAGTTAGTTATTTATAATCTCAAGATCATCCATGTTAAATCATTAATGGAATTAGAAGACTAGACGAGGAAGCATACCTGAACATCCATAGAAACTAACAGTTGTTTGAACATGTGGTTATTAATCTTCCAAGTTGATACACATCACTCACAAATGGCAGCTTTCTTTTCAAATAATGGAATGTCAAGAAAAGAGATATACGTATACCTTGAGGACTATAACCTTTTATAATTATACTAATCCTACTTTCTAATTTAGTCCATCATAAAATTAGTAACTAGGTGATGAGATGATTTAGACACAATTAACTTGTCCTTATCAGATCATTTTAATTTGGATCAAACTTTATAATAGTACACAATAGATAATTATTTACAAGTCCACAGATTCTTATATAAAAAATTTATAATCACAAAAATTTTCCATTGTATATGCAAATAATAGAATGAAATAAGTATGTAACTTCATTTAACCTATTTTCACTCAATTTTATTCCACTTCAATCCTTTACATTACTTACCATTAATCGAAATGCAGTTGTGGTCTTCTACATTCTCAATGTGGAGTTACTTTATAATGTTAATATATCAAAATTAATCCCTAACTATATACATACTTTATCATGTTTTTTATCAATAAATTCAACCTACATAATTCTATAAGTGAAAAGAGTCTCACATGATACTATAACTCTTAAATGTTTTGACCAAGTTTTTTCAATGGATTGAAATTTTTCTTGAAAAAAAAAAGAAATCCCTATTAACACTATTGGTAATATATTTTCTTTATGCAAGAAATTTTCCTCTATAAAAAGACCCACACCCATAACATTGTGCCTTAAACAAAATCATCATCCTTCCTTTCATCACATGCATACAATGACATTCAATGCAATTTTGCTTCTCAGCCTTTTGGCCCTTGTTAACACTTCCGCTTCTATTGCCTTTGCAAAAGAAGTCCGTGCAACCATTCTCGAGGTTCCTCCATTCAACCAAGGTTGTTTTCCTTCAGATTTCATCTTTGGGGCATCATCCTCTGCATACCAGGTTTATATATAACTATTCTTACACACTACAAATATATTGGATCTAAAATTCATATTACAATGTTGTGTTAGTGAGGATTGATTCAAAATTAGTTAGTCGATTTTTGATAAAATTTAAGAACATGGATAAAAATGTATATATTCACTTGACCATAAATTAATCTAAAATCATATTTGCTGAAATCTATTCGTTTAATTTTCCTTTTTCATAAATAACTAGTGCTTATACTTTCTAATTAGGATCCAAATCCTCATAACATCAACTATCTATATTTTATATCATATTTATGGTGTGGCAATTTTGTAATTTTCTTGTATAGTAATTATAATTGCGAAACCAACTTTTAGTGACACGTTCTCTCTCTTCCCAATACACTCTCTCAGGCACTTGCATCTTCTTCTTTGTTGTTTTTTCTTTTCCTAATGAACGGTCTGTATCATGTTCATATATATCACTTCACACATTATTCCTTGCTCCAAACATTAAAAATTCAAATTTGTAACTAGCCCAGTTTTAGCCTCCTTACGGGTGCCTCCTTGCTCCAATTTTGAATATAATGTTCATGATGACAAACCTACATTAGATTGCATGTTTAGTATTGCGTATTGGTTCGAACTTTGAACTAATGTTTACAAAGCAAAGGTTGCCAGTCACTGCCTTCAAGCCCACAATCACATTCCAAATATGTTGATTAATCATGCTAGCTAGTGAAGCAATATTCAAGTGACAAAAGAATAATAATAATAATAACAAAAACAAAAACAGCAATAATAATAGTAAAAATAAAAGAAAGGCAAATTTCAAAAGCTAAGCTTTGTTTGAACGATAAGAGGCACATATGCACTCTGCCAGAAGTTAGGCTGACTACCCATTCCAATTTTAAATGTTTGGAATGATGAGGGACAAGATATTACGTAAACTTGATGCAAAGAGATCGTTCTGACCAAAAAAGAAAATACAGAGAGACTATTAATTCAAAAATAAAATCAGAAAGGAAGAAGATGAAAACACCTTAGAGTGAGTAAAGAGATAATATATTTGAAGGTGGTAGAGCATTGACTATATATTTGCTGCACATTATTCTCCAAGAAGCTAGCAAGCAAATTCATATGACAATTTTGTTTTCATCAATATGCAGTATGAAGGTGAGGGTAGAGTACCAACTATATGGGATAACTTCACCCACCAATATCCAGGTACAACTCCCTCTCTCTTTCTCTCTAACATGCAGGCATGAAGAGGATGGGAAAACTATTCCAATATTTGTGTTTTTGGTGAAGAAAGGTGGCAAAAGCCCACTAGTATTTCTCTACTTGTTATTGGGTAGATGTATTTGTCTATTTGTTTATTACATTGTTCATTGATTTTCCTTTTTTTTTTTTAGGATGAAATTATGAAGCGTTAATAATTTTTGCATTGGAAATTTTTTAAAGGAAAAAATTTTTATAACTTTTTTTATCTAGATAATTATTTAAATCTTAATTTTGAAAAAGTTGAATGAAAAACATTGAATATTAGAAATGCTGGTGGGTTTCAACTTTCATGGCATAGCCTTTCTTTTTCCCATTTTTGTCTTCTTTCAATAATTGATTAAAAAATGAGAAAACTATTGTACGTACTATTAGTATTATTATGTTTTTTTTTTCATATCAATTTTATATAATCATATTCACTAAGTCTATGCTCCTATACTCTTATGACATATTTAACATATATAGAAATATCTTTGGTTGTAATGATTGTTTTCACATTACATAGTCACTTATAGTATATGCTCGTATATATAAACTTATATTTAATGTTCCTATACTTACTAAATTCAAAAAACTAACGTTGGTTTTATCTAATCATTGAAATTTGAGTATATAATTATTTAAAATGACTAAATAATTATTGGTGGGATGAGAGTAAATTTCCACTTTAGACAAATTTACTTGGAATGCCAAGTTCGTAATCCATGTGTATAATATATTATATATATTGAAAAGAATTGTCTTGAGATTTGAAAGATAAATGATGACCATATTAACTACTATCTTTATTTGATGTTAAGCCTACAACTTAGTGATTTAGGTTGTTTATTGCACCTTTAAGTGGATGGTTATATGTTTGACTCTTACCTCTCCCCTCCCCAATCCCCTATTCCCTCTAGGAAAAAAATTCTTATTCCTAATGCCTTTGTTAAAAAATAAAAAAAAAACTATCTATATTATGTCAACAAATTATATAGTGTTTTATTCTTTTCAATTTATCTACCATAATGCTTTTATCATTTTTTTTATTGAGTTTGATTTTGATTCATTGATAATATAAGATATTTTTACATTGTCATCCAATTAAAGTTTTTTATTTATATAATTTTTCAAGTAGTGAATAAGAGAATAATCAACTGCCATAGGTAATTGGACAATTGGATGATTGTGTAAAAATATTTGACACTGTCAATATATGGAAATTAAATATCTTGTTTCAGATTATTTATCAGTTAAAATATATAGTGAATCATAAATAATCTATGTATACAAGCCTAAGAAAAATATTGAAGTGTAACTAGTCTAATATATAGTACATTTGTACGTATTATTACAAAAAGATAGGCGATGGAAGCAATGGAGATGTTGCGATTAACCAATGGCACCGCTACAAGGTATGGCATAAATTCCAAGTGCCAGCATGCATGGAATCAAATAAAATTCCATAGAACAAATTAATTGTAAATCAAGAAACATAGTATTCCCCATGGCCGCATTAGTCCCAGTGAGATTTGATTGGCAAGTAACAATATAAAGTAAAAACTAAATTCAATATATTCCTACAAAATTTGATTTGCGTACTGAGAATTATTAAATATTAGCTTTTTGATATAACTAATTGATAAATTGTTATGAATGTATGCAAGAAGATGTTCAGATCATGAAGTATATGAACTTAGATGCTTACAGACTGTCCATCTCCTAGCCTAGAATACTCCCAAGTGAGTCATCTATATATGTTCAAACATTATTCTTGTCTTTCAATCAATGTCACTATTTTGATGGATGTTTTATGTTAACCATTTCAAATTTGCCATAAATAGCGGGAAGGCGTAGTGGAGGCATAAATCGAACAGGAGTTTACTACTACAACAAGCTCATCAATGAGTTACTGCACAATGGTCACAATCCAAACTTCTTTTCGCTAGACTTTCTCTTTATTATTCGCTCAAAATTGCATGTTAATTTGCATTTCTTAAAGCAGCTAGTTACAATCACAATTAATTAGTAAATATCACTCTTACAGGCATAACACCTTTTGTAACCATTTTTCATTGGGATCTTCCCCAAGCCTTGGAGGATGAGTATGGTGGCTTCTTAAATAGTACCGTTGTGTAAGCAATACAAAACCAAACCAAATACATATACTTCAAACTTGACTTTTGCATTTGGTATTATATGAATATTCTAAGTAGACTAATTCTTGTATGTGAGATAATTGATTCATGATTCATGACCTATATATTATGAATTTTTAGAAATGATTTTCGAGACTATGCAGATCTTTGCTTCAAATTTTTTGGAGATCGAGTGAAGCATTGGATTACATTAAATGAGCCACAAATTTTCACCTCAATGGGCTATGCATACGGTACGTTTGCACCAGGTCGATGTTCTCCATCGTACAATCCAACTTGCACAGGTGGTGATGCAGAGCGAGCCTTATGTAGTTGCACACAACCTGCTCCTTTCTCATTCAAAGAATTGTCCAAGTGTACAAAGAGAAGTATCAGGTATTATTTAATTTGATGAAAATTATAAATTTAAAAAAGCTCAATCTAAATTAATTAAGTTTAATTATACATTAGAATTCAATATTTAATTGTGAGGCTATCTTATATATCACTATTGTCTAATAACTAAACCATTTGCACACACACAGAAAAACCAAAGTGGTATAATAGGCATAACCTTGGATCAACGTTGGATTATACCACTTTCAGATAGCACATCAGATCAAAAAGCTGCCCAGCGATATCTTGACTTCACATTTGGATGGTAAGTGCTTGACATCCTCTAAAATACCCACCAACTAAATAAATCAATTAAAGTCAATTCAATAGTTACTATGTATTTATTTTCTTTTATTTCCTAGTGATATAAACATAAATAGCATATAGTTTGACAATGAAGCACAAATGGTCACACTGGAAACCTATTTATAAACTATTAAAATGTTATTAAAAATGCCTATTTCACAAAAAAATGCTAGTAGTTAACTTTATTTTTTTTAGCTAAGTTTCGATAATAATTTGTTATCACTTTATTAATTTAAGCTCTACCTGATTGAAGTTAAATAAATAATCTAGCACTTTTGTTATACAACATTTATATTATTTAGCGTTATTGTTCCCAATAAGAAATTTTTAGTCGCTACAATTATTTTTCGTCCTTCTTTATCCTTTTTTCCATTTCATTCTTTGACTTGATCTCAATTTGCTTTGAAAATTTTCCAATTTGAGGCATCGCTCATATTTTTTTTGTTATACTTTTGAAGTGGTTGACAATAAAAGATCTTTAATCTCAATGGCTTGATTAAGATTCAATAGAAATGGGAGTTCTCATTCTAGTTAGTAATTATGTGGAAAAAAAAAGCCTTATGGAATGTGTTTAAAACATGACAAGATAAAGATAAAAACATAGAATAAGAGCTCCACCAAGATTAGAGCATGCACCACGAGATACTTATGCAATGTGTTTGAAAATTTTCCAATGCAATAACCATCGAATGTCTTCGAAGATACGAAATTCTTGAGACCAAAATAAAAAAAATGTGTGCAACTTTAGATTCTTGGAAAACATTTTCTAGAGACTAGAGGACTCTTGTCATGTTATAGTTAGATGATAGTTAATTTCATTGGCAATTTAAATAAGTTGAACTTGTGAGAATACCTAATAGTTTCATTAAAAAATAATTCTAGGCTTTTCTGTTGTTAGGTTAATTTTGGACCAATGCCATAAAAAAGTAGGTTTGATGCCATTACAATCATTTTAGGCTTTTGATATGCTCCAAGAACAACTATTAATCATGAATTAGTAAAATGAAAATTCACACTAAAGTTAGAAGAGAACAAAATATTCTTAAGGTGGATATTTTTCATTTGTAATATTCAATTACTTTTTACTACATGATTATGGACCCACTTACAACAGGAAGATATCCAGATATCATGCGATACCTAGTTGGAAATGGATTGCCTAGCTTTACTACAGATGAAGCCAAATTAGTCAAGGATTCATTTGATTTTATTGGAATAAACTATTACTCGACTAGCTATGCTACAAAATCAAATGCATCAACATGTTGCCCACCTAGTTCCCTCACAGATCCTCAAGTCACTCTCTCAAGTAAGGATACTTCTTATCTTTTAGCTATATAAATTATTCTAGGTTGAATCTGCTAATGGCATGTCTTTTGTTTCTATAATGGCAGGTCAACGCGATGGGGTCTTTATCGGTCCAATAGTATGTATATGACCACATGATGAAATTGTAGCTACATATCGATTATGTTATTATAAATGGCATTTTTGTTTATATTTATATTTGCAGACTCCTTCAGGAGTGGTATCTCTTTATCCAAAAGGACTTCGAGATTTGTTGCTTTACATCAAGGATAAGTATAACAATCCTTTAGTTTACATCATTGAAAATGGTAAATATCTCAAACATCATATTTATTATCTCTGAATTCAACTGAAAAGTATATATATATATATATATATATATATATATATATATATATATATATATATATATATATATATATATATATGTAATTAATGAGAAAACAAAAGCAAAATAGTATAACATGGCTAGCTTATTTTGATTTTCTTTTTTGGTGACCTGAGTTAACATATGAAAATGAATTGATATTCTGTATACTTGACTTAATTTGTAGGTATAGATGAGAGGAATGATCCATCACTATCACTTGAGGAATCCTTGATAGATACTTATAGAATTGATGCTTATTATTGCCATCTCTTTTACGTTCGATCTGCAATTGAGTAAGTAGTTTTTATATATTTTGTTGAATCTCTTTATTTTGAAATATCTAATTTATAATTTTCACTATGTTGGCTTTATAAGGTCCGGTGCAAATGTGAAAGCATTTTTTGCATGGACATTAACGGATGACTTCGAATGGTCTGAAGGTTTTAGAGCACGATTTGGATTAAATTTTGTGAACTACACTACTTTGGATAGATATCATAAGCTCTCTACAACATGGTTCAAGTATTTTCTGGCACGTGATCAAGAGAGTGCTAAACTGGACATTTTGGCACCAAAGGCAAGTGGAGCATATCAACAATGATCCAGGAAGAAAGACAAAACCTAAGTGGGGAATTCAAGCATCTTAATTGTGTTTAGTTTATTTAGTTTATGGATTTGGTACATTTTTTATTTTGAATGTATTTGTGTCACTAAGGATATTGTTGTGTTTTAAGTTTGAGGTTTATACCCTTATGGGTTTGCTTAGTTCATGTTTATGTTACTAAGTTTTTGTTTTTATTTAGGTTAGTAAGTCGGCTTAAGTGCCTCCCTGAGTTTAGCGATCTTTGTAGGGGGATGTATATAGTTGTCGACCGCCCAAAAAGATTTGTATTATGTTCTCTCTTATTTATTCTATTTGCTTTTGTTTTCGTTTATAGCTTTTATTTTGTTTATTTAATCATTTTTTTTCTCAAACATGATCATCCATCATTAGTTGCATCATAACCATGTCAAATTGAGCGAAATGATTTTCGAGAGATAGAAAATGTCATGAATCAACTAGGGAACGTGACTAGCACGTGAAGAAACCCATTCCCAGGTAAGTCTCGTGACCTCTAAGTCTCTTTATATGCATATAATACAAATACTACTGTCCATTTTATAAAACATATCATCATCTCTAATATAAACCTTCTTTTCTCTAAAACAACATCATCATAAATAATCATTTCACAATCAAGCTCTGAATATATCTCTGTAACACAAAATGAATTGAGTTGCTCTCTATACAGAATATATCATGAAAACTATAATCTTGTAGACATAAAATAATATGAATCATAGTGCAAAATGCAAAAGAATACATCTAAGATGAAGGACCCTACTCACAAGGACACTAGAGCACTCTCTATACATAAACAAAAAAGAATACTTCACCCCAAAGTGAAGCTCACCAACTGAGAATATCTCTTCTGCTATAGAGGAGATGGCTGAGATGAACCCACAACAACTAATGTATTTGTAATGGGAAAAGGGAAAGGGATGAATTTCATCTAGAACTTAGTAAGTAGGCTCTCACCCTAACCCTTTCACGGGACAATAACAAGATTCGTATATATGTATAATCATAAAAACTTGACCAATGTAGTATCTTTGAAAATCTTTCTAATTTATTCATACATAATAGCTCTGAAATCCATAATCTGTGAAAAACATAAATAACAGTGATCTAATAGAGAAACATGAGTCTCTAACTATGTATACTAGGTAACTTAACAATTTCTCTAGTTATACATATGAACTATGGCATAATAATATTCTTTGCTCTGTAGCCCTTTAAGAACCTAAATTGGACTCCTAATTAGGTTCCATCTCTATGTTAGCTCCAAAACCCTTTAGAAAGTGTTAATGTAACATGTTTTGAGTGATGACACAACCAATTTAGACAAAATATTTTGAAGAATGACTAGTATTTTCCTTGAGTTTCTTAAAGTAGCAAACATGTTTTTTCATTTGCATAACACATTTCTAAAAGTGAAAATAATTTCAGTTTACATGTACAAACATGATTCATCTCATTTAAATATATAGAAACTTAATAGAAGTGAAAATTATATCATGAAATGAACGTATACATGCTTAACGGATTAAAGAAAATCATCATGTACAAGAACCAAGGCTCGGATCTGTTGGTAAAAGAGTGTATGAGAAGGGGGTTGAATTGTGGTTTGAAGCTTTCTTCTGAATTTGAAACATTTTACAAAATGATACTATCCAGCTTGAAGCTTGAAGTGTAGCAGAATAATGGTTAGAAGTTTCATAAAGTAGATTTCTGAAGCATAATAATAATGATGCAACTTTAATGAAACTTAATCAATAATTAACATAAAGTACATAACATAAAAATAAAAGATCAGGGAAGAGAGAAATGACACAATATTTTTATACTGGTCGGCCCACCTACCTACATCTAGTACTCAACACATGTTGAGAATGAATTAACAACAACTTTCTCAACTTGAGAAAGTAAATCGGATAGTCTTTACATTAGCTTTCCCAAGCTCTTACAGTGAATAGTAGGCAACCCTAACTGTCATAAACCGAGTAGTTCATTCGCAGCCTCTCCAAGCTAAAATGAGTAATCTTGAACCCAACTTTCCAAAGCTGAGGCAGAGTAATCTTGAACCAGCCTCTCCAAGTTGAAGTGAGTAGTCTTGAAGCAACATCTCTAAGCTGAACTGAGTAGTCTTAAGTCAGCTCCTCCAAGCTGAACCGAGTAGTCTTGAACTAGTCTCTTCAAGCTGAATCATGACCTGTAGACAACTAGAATTCACACAATCATACTCATCAAAGCACATGCATCATCTCAACATACACGAATTAACAACTCAGAGCATCAAAATTCTATTAATGTTTTATGCTTTGACCCTTAGGGCCTCAAACTTGAAGTTTAAGTTTTCCATCATCTCAACTTAACCTCTCGGGTACATATAGGTTCATATCTAAGTAATCCTTACTCATTTCTATGATTATAACTAATTCTAAAGCTCAAGAGTGCAGGATCTATAATTTGCTAATTACAGGTACCTAGAAGTCACAACTTTGACCCTTTTTAAGTTCGGTCTTTTCCTAAAGTATCAAGATCAATTCCTAAACCAATTATGAGTAGTTCCTATACATTTACACTAATTATAAACCATTATTTCTAAAATTAACCTTGCTGGAACAGAATCCAGAATTGTCATATCCTAGGGTTCTAGAATTCTCATTTTAATTCTTTTCTAGTTACTAACTTGTCTTAGCTTTCTCAAATTAATTCTAACATTCATTATGCATGAACATACTCATTTTATCATCATAAAATCATCATGATACAGTGAGCAATTCATCCAAACAGAACCATGAACATCTTCATCATATAATGCATATAATTTTCATTTCAAGCACATATAAATTACTAGTTTTTCTTGGAACCTTTTCAAAGCTTCTAAAATTCTTTGAGAACAACTTATTTCATTAAAATCTTCATAAAATACATAAGGGTAGTAGCTATTTCAAATTCCTCATATTTGACATTTAAAACATAAAATTATGCTAGAAATATTCTTTAGGTCCTCCTATGCTTAGGAAAGTTCTAAAACATAGGTTCTTGGCACTTGTGATTAGATGGAACTTACATCGAGCACATCATCATCACATGGCTAAAAGTCAAGGGAGCAAAATACTTTCATTTCCAAACTTTGTTTGAGATAATAATGGGTAAGTCTTTGAGCTCTAAATTTCTTAAGTGATGACATAAATTAAAATATGCAATGCACTTTATTTTACTCTTTATTATGAGGTGAGAGCATAAAAATAAATATGCTATGCTAGTTCATTATTATTTTAGAAGTTTAGTGATGACTGAAACATAAACATGAGGATGCAAGTTTATTCTTCATCTTGAAAGTTTAGTGATGACAAAAAAGTAAATATGGATGCAAGTTCCTTTCTATCTTAACTTAGAGCTCATGCACGACTTTTAGAGAAACAAAATCTCAACCCAATACTTATCTCAACCAAACAAAATGAGCTTTAGAGTTATTGAACTAAGTTTTCAAAGAAACTACATGGCTCTTGAACATCATCATCAAGCTCCAAGGAAATGAACTCAAGAAAACAAAACTTCATAAGAAAAAGGAACAAGAAACCGAAACCATGAGTAGAAAGAAAATACACCATGTTCTTTATTAAGTACCCAAAACCCCTATCTAGAGTAAACTCTAGAATATGCTGGCTAACTTTAAGGTTGACAAGGGTAGGCCTTGGGTTTTTTGAAATCCTTAATTATTTTCTTAAGTTGAAAACATTAGTGAGCTAAATAGTATAGATAGGACTTTAAAGAGAGAAAACCTTAAGCTTTAGAGGTCTCTTTGAGATGAACACAAGGTCATCATCTAGAGACACTCATCATCAAGCTATCATTAAAGAATAAATAAGGCCATTGAGGCCAAAAATAAAAAGAAATGATGAAGAGGAAACCGAAAAGAGAACCAAGAGAAGTTCATGCAAACAATATTTTTCTTTCAAGAACAAAGCATTCTTGAGTAAAACAAAAACTTTGAAAACTTCCTACCAAGTGTGAAGACAAGGGCTTGGTCTTTGAGATGAGAATGAAAGGAAAAACTCCTCCTAAAGTGATGACGATGATTCGGCCTTGGTGGGGGAAAAAGGAAAGGAATGTGTTTTTGAGTGAGTTTGTGTTTGAGGATGAAGGTTCAAGTGTTTAGAAGATGATTCAAGGTGGTAGTGTAGTGGTTTGAGATGGTGCTATGGTGGCTCAAGGTAGAGGAAGAAAAAGATGAAGAAAAAGAAAAGCTCTTGGAAACTTAGAGAGAAAAGGAAAGAACACATAAGAAAGCTTGAAACTAAAACTTAGCAACTGATCTAAAGGTTCACTCAAGTTCTTTAACACATGTATTTATAGAAAACAAAAACAATGAATGCTCATAAAGGGGGAGGGCTGGCCGTGTGGTTCCATGAAGGGAGGGAGAGAAAATATCTCTTACATGTTGTCATACAAAGCATGGTTGAAGGTATGATAGGTATAGTCTTAAGCATGGCTCAAAGTAAGGTGTTTTCTTTTTTAATTGAATTGAAATAAATCATCTAGAAAGGAGGAGGAAGGCCGATGGTTTCATCAAGGTTTTGGGGGGAAAAATATCTTCTAAAAGTTGTCGTACAAAACATGGATGAAAGAATGGTGGATATGACTCAAAGTATGGTTCAAGGCATGGACTAAGCATGGGCTTTGAGTGCATGAATTTTAACATGTGATGGATATTTTGGGGGGGAAGCTTCGACCAGCTATTAGCCCAAAGAGAGAGAGAAAATGTTTCATCTAAATGTGTGTTAATGATGTGTTTAGGTGTAGTTTAGATTAGGTTTAAAGTTAGGAGTTGCTAAGCAAGTGTTTAAGTAGCTAAGAAATGTAGTTAGAAATTTTATGACATGATTAGGGAGTGCTCATACACAATTAGAGGAATTAAAACTCATTTTATGCATAAACAATTGTAGACACAATTCATTAATTTAAGGAATTGGAGAGAGAAAATACTATTCAAGATTCCATGACTAGGAATCTTGAATTTAAAAGAGATTTAAGTTTAATCTAAGCAATTTTAGGTTCTAATTAACTTTAATAAAATATTTTGACTCTAGATTAATTAAGAAAATTAATTAATCTTCAATTAGAGTCTAATATTGTTTAGGTTTTCTTAATCACACAATTAAGCTCAAAAACACTATACTAGGGGCAAAATCATAATTTTGCTCAAAAATTGCCCGGGTCCACCGGACTTAAACTGATCTCACAAAATTCATAAAAATATCATTTAAAACCATTTGGAGAAGTTTCGGGCTTATCCGGCACTTATACCCGCATAGAAACATTGTAGGGATATTTTGGTCATTTTGACCTGAAACCTCAGAAAATGATATTTTCAATCCCGGAACCACTCAAAGGTCATCTAATCCCCTTCAAACATTGAGTTAGCCCTTTGAGGACTGCTGGGTCGACTATCCTTGAATTCCAGACCGAAAATGACCTCAAGGGCATTTTGGTCATTTTCGCTCAAACAGAAAATCGGGGCGTTACTTTTTGTTCCCTTCTTTAGTGTGTATTTTCTTTTCACTACTTCATGATTTATAATTGTTCTTGGGGCTTATCAAAAGCCCAAAATGAATGCAAGGTCAGTAAACCTACTTTTATATGGCATTGGTCCAAAATTAACCTAGCAATAGAAAAGCCTAGAATTATTTTTTAATGAAACTACAAGGTATTCTCAGAGTTCAGCTTATTTAAATTATCAGTGAAATTAACCATCATTCGACTTTAACATGACAAGAATTGTCAAGTCTCTATAAATTGTTTTCTAGAATCTAAAGTGAACACTTTTTTTTTGGTCTGAAGAAGTTTTGTATCTTCCAGGACAGGTGATGTTCATTGCATTCCTGATTTTATAAACACAATGCATAAGTATCTCGTGGTGCATGCTTTGATCTTAGAGGAGCTTTTATTCTGTGTTTTTATCTTTATCCTATCATGTTTCAAACACATTGCATAAGGCCTTTTTATTCACGTAATTACGAGTGATGCCTCAAAATAGAAAATTTTTAGAGCAAATTAGGATCAAATCAAAGAATGAAACTAAAAGAAGCATAAAGGAGGACGAAAAATAATTGTAGTGACTGAAAATTTATCTATGCGAAGAATAATGCTAAAAAATATAAATGCTTTAGGACAAAAGTGCTATATTATTTTATTTAACTTATATTAGGTAGAGCTTAAATTAATAAAGTGATAACAAATTATTATCGAAACCTAGTTAAAAAAAATAGAGTTAACTACTAGCATTTTTTTTTGCAAGATAGGTATTTTATTAACATTTTAACAAATTATAAATAGCTTTCCTGTCATAGAATTTGCATTGCATCGTGAAAACTATATGTTATTTATGTGTATATTACTAGGAAATAAAAGAAAATAAATATGTAGTAACTGTTGAACTAACTTTAATTGATTTATTTAGCCAGTGAGTATTTTAGAGGATGCCAAGCACGTACCATACAAATCCGAAGTCAAGATATCACTGGGCAACTTGTTGATCTGATATGCTATTTGAAAGCGGTATAGGCCAAATTTGATACAAGCTTATGCCTATTATACCACTCTGATCTTTCTGTGTGTGCAAATGGTTTAGCCATTAGATAATAGTGATATATAGGATACCCTCACAATTACATATTGAATTCTAATATATAATTAAACTTAATTTAGATTAAACATTTTTAAATTTATAATTCTCGTCAAATTAAATGATACCTGATACTTGTCTTTGTACAGTAGCTTTCGCATGAGAAAGGAGTAGGTTATGTGCAACCACATAAGGCTCTATTCCTGCATTGCCACCTATGCAAGTCGGATTGTACAATTGAGAGCATCAACCTGGTGCAAGCTTACCGTATGCATAGCCCATCGTGGTGATGTGTGGCTCATTTATTGTAATCCAATGCTTTACCCTATCTCCAAAAAGTTTGAAGCAAAGATCCACATAGTCTCGAAAATCATTTATGAAAATTGATAATATATAGGTCATGAATCATGACATTTTCATAAATAGTAGCTTTATCATATTACACATTAAGTGTATTCTCAATTCTCTCACATACGAGAATTAGTCTACATAGAATATTCATATAATACCAAATGCAAAAGTCAAGTTTGAAGTATATGTATTTGGTTTGGTTTTGTACAGTTTACACAATGGTACTATTTAAGAAGCCACCATACTCATCTTCCAATGCTTGGGGAAGATCCCAATGAAAAATGGTTACAAATGGTGTTATGCCTGTAAGAGTGATATTTACTAATTAGTTGCGATTGTAACTAGCTGCTTTAAGAAATGTGAATTGACATGCAATTTTGAATGAATAATAAAGAGAAAAGTTAGCAAAAAAGAAGTTTGGATTGTGACCATTGCGCAGTAATTCATTGATGAGCCTATTATAGTAGGCAACTCCTGTTTGATTTATGCCTACGCCTCCATTACGCCTTCCCACTATTTATGGAAAATTTGAAATGGTTAACATGAAACATCCATCAAAATAGTGACATTAACTGAAGGACAAGAATAATGTTTGAACTATGACTCACTTGGGAGTATTCTAGGCCAGGAGATGGATAGTCTGTAAGAATCAAAGTTCATATACTTCATGATCGCAACATCTTCCTGCATACATTAACAATAGTTTATCAATTAGTTATATCAAAAAGCTAATATTTAATAATTCTCAGCACGCAAATCAAATTTTGTAGGAATATACTGAATTTAGTTTTTACTTTATATTGCTACTTGCTAGTCAAATCTCTCTGGGACTAATGCGGCCATGGGGAACACTATGTTTTTTGATTGACAACTAATTTATTCTATGGAATTTTATTTGATTCCATGCATGCTGGCACTTGGAATTTATGCCATACCTTGTAGTGGTGCCATTGGTCAACTGTAACATCTCCATTGCTTCCATCTGCTATCTTTTCTGTAATGCAATTGTACAATATATTAGACTAGTTGTGGTTCAATATTTTTTTAAGCTTGTGTACATAGATTATTTATGATTCATTATATATTTTAATTGATAAATAATCTGAAACAAAAAATGATTTAATTTCCATGCATTAACAGTGTCAAATATTTGTACACAATCATCCAATTGTCACATCACCTATGGTAGTTAATTATTCTCTCATTCACTACTTTAAAAGTTATACAAATGAAAAATTTTAATTGGATGATAATGTAAAAGTATTTTATATTATCAATGAATAAAAATTAAACTCATTAAAAAAATGATAAAAGCATTATGGTGGATAAATTGAAAGGAATAAAACACTATATAATTTGTTGACATAATACAGATAGCATTTTTTCCTAGAGAGGATAAGGGAGAGGTAAAAGTCAAACATATAGCTGCGCACTCAAAGGTACAGAGGACAACCACAATCACTAAGCTATAGAGTCTACCACAAATATAGATAGTAGTTAATATCGTCATCACTTATTGCTCAAATCTCAAGATAATTTTTTAATATATATAATATATTATACACATGGGTTATGAACTTGACATTCCAAGTAAAGTTTGTCTAGAATGGTAATTCATTCTCATCCCACCAATAATTATTTTGTCATTTTAAATAATAATATGCTCAAATTTCAATGGTTAAATAAAAACCAATGTTAGTTTTTTGAATTTAATAACTATAGGAACATTAAATATAAGTGTATACGAGCATATACTATAAGCGACTATGTAATGTAAAAACAATCACTATAACAAAAGATAATACTATATATGTTAAACATGTTATAAGGGTATAGGAGCATAGACTTAGTGAATATGATTACGTAAAATCAATATAAAAGGAAGACATAATAATATCAACAGTACACACAAGAGCTTTCTCATTTTTTTAATCAATAATTGAAAGAAGACAAAGATGAAAAAAGAAAAAAGCTATGCCATGAAAGTTGAAACCCACCAGCATATCTGACATCCGGTATTTTTCATTCAACTTTTTCAAACTTAAAATTTAAACAATTTTTCAAATAAAAAAAAGTTATATAGTTTTTTTCTTTTGAAAAATTCTAATGGCAAAACTAAACGCTCCATAATTTCATCCTAAAAAAGAAAAAAAAATGAATGAACAATATAATAAACAAACAGACAAATACATCTATCTAGTAATAAATAGACAAATGCTGTTGGGCTTTTGCCCCCATTTCTTCACTAAAAACACAAATATTGGTATAGTTTCCCCTTCTTTTCGTGCCTGCATGTGAGAGAAATAGAGAGAGAGAGAATTGTACCTGGATATTGGTGGGTGAAGTTATCCCACATACTTGGTACTCTACCCTCACCTTCATACTGCATATTGACCAAAATAAAATTAACGTAATGAATTAGCTTGCTAGGTTCTTGGAGAATAATTTGTGTTGTAGATATATGTTCAGTGCTCTACTGCCTTCAAGCATATTCTTTCTCTTCTCACTCTCTAGGTGTTTTCATCTTCGTTATCTTTGATTTTTTTTTTGAATTAACGGTCTCTTTGTATTTTTTTTTTGTCAGAACGGTCTCTCTGCATCAAGTTTACATAATGTCTTGTCCCTCATCATTCCAAACATTTAAAATTCCAATCTATTGCAAAAACTCGGTGAAAATGTTTAAGAGTTATAGTATGGTGTGGCACTCTTTTCTCTTATAGAATTATGTAGGTTGAATTTATTGATAAAAAACATGATAAAGTATGTATATAGTGAGGCCTTAATTTTGATTTATTAATGTTATAAAATAACTCCACAATGAGAAGGTAGAAGACCATGACTACATTTGGATTGATGGTAAGTAATATAGAGGATTGAAGTGGAATAAAATTGAGTGAAAATAGGTTAAATGAAGTCATATACTTATTTCATTCTATTGGTTGGATATGCAATGGAAAATTTTAATGATTATAAATTTTTTATATAAGAATCTGTGGACTTGTATATAATTGTATATTATGTACTATTATAAAGTTTAATCCAAATTCAAGTGATGTGATAAGGGCAAGTTAATTGCGTCTAAATCATCTCACCACCTAGTTATGAATTTTATGATGAACTGAATAATTAGAAACTAGGATTAGTATAATTATAAAAGGTTATACTTCCTAAGTTATACATATGTCTCTTTTCTTGATATCCCATCATTTGAAAAGAGAGAGCTATCAATTGTGAGTGATGTGTATAAACTTGGAAGATTAATAATCACATGTCCAAACACTAATTAGTATCTATAGATGTTCAGGCATACTTCCTTATCTAGTATTCTAATTCCATTAATAATTTAACATGAATGATCTTGAGATTCTAAAAAACTAATTTTCTAACATTTTGTTCCTATAATATCCTTAAACTTGAATATAGTAATATTAGTAAAAGAGATGGATGTAACACCCTAATTTTTAACCCAATACTCTAGAACACATTAGGTTATTACTTCTTAGTCTCATTCTTTTATTAAAATACTTGGCGAAAATTACGGGTAAATTTTTTTTTTGAAATATAAAAACAAAGTGAGAGCCGCGTATGAACTAATCGTGAACTAATCATACATTGCACTTCATACAAAATAAACACAAGGTAAATAAACATATAACAAGTCAATGGCACACCAAAGGAATATTTTCATTAATATCATAATTAAAGATACATAAAGTCATACCCTTATAGAATCGGGCTGAGCTTTCGATACAAGGAAAAAGAAACACAACATAAACGGAAATACATGAAAGGCGTGAATAAAAACTCCTACCCTAGTGCACCTAAGGTGGATAACCTCATGACAAAAGAAGGTTTATCCTATCTATGAGTGAGTGCATGCACTACACTTCCTCTAAAACAGCTACTACTAGAACCCAGGGTATGGCGGGATGAAACCGATCCACGGACGTAGCGCAGTAGGAGTAGGTATGTGTAGTAGCTGATCATGTGCTCCTCGGTGGGGGCATATCTCAGCCCGCCTAGCTAACCTCAGCTGCGTAACTGTCTCCTCGCTCTTGCCCCTCACGAACTGAGGAGTGGGGGCGGAGCTCTAGCTATACATGTGCGTCGGCGGATCCTCTAAGGGGTCATCCTCTGAACCGGGAGATCAAGGCATGTAGTCCTGGAAGTCACAGGTAGCTGAACCTCCGGTATATGTCCGAAGAATCCTCTTGTCACGCATCTAGGCACGCGAAAAAACCATAGTATCGTCAGGGGGAGACATAGGAGATAAACTGTACAGGATGTGCAAAGGGACGTCTGACGAATATAAAGACGTGAACAACATAACGTCCCTCAAAATTATATGGCCCGTGCTCTGGATCAAAGTGCGCCTCCTAAGTCAGGGGGTGTCAATAAAAACCATGAACGTCGCTATCGAGCTCTGAAGATGTGACGGGAGAGAGAGAGAGAGAAAGGAGTGAGAATCTTACTAAAGAATCTCAGTAGGAATCTCCTATCTAGGGTTACATCGTTCACATCCTCAGGAACCTTGGGTTTATTATTAAAAAGGTGTACATGTAACACCCTAAATCTTAACCCAAGACTACTAGTATGTACTTAGGTTAATCTTTAGAATATTACCTCTTGGTCTCATCTTTTACTTAGAAAATACTTAGCGGAAAATATGGGTAAAATTTTTCTTTTTGGAATTTAAAATCAAAGTAAGAGCCACGCACGAATCTTTAAGAGGAAGCATAGCGAAACATATAAGCAAAGCATAAGAAACACATCATATCATGGGAACATCAACTGAATCATAGATATATATATATATAACATGCCTACCCAAAGGGGCAGGACTATTTGATACATCATGGAACAGAATACAACTGAAGTGCAATACAAGGAAATCATAAAAGGCAAATACAAGAGAAACAACACCCATACCCATGTGCACCTAGAGTAGACAACCTCATATACAAAAGAAGGTTTGTCCTCAACTATGTGGCGTGTGTGCACTAGCTACTACCCATCCTATGTCTACTCCTACTGGTCCGAGTACTGTGGGGTCGAGTCGATCCACTGACGAATCTCGGCGAGAGTGGTCGAGCGCATCATCGGGGCATGTCCACCGCAGCGAGGGCGCATAGATGGCCGACGAGCCAACCTCGGCTGGACTACCGTCTCCTTACTCCCAGCCCTCATCGGTGGGGGAGCGGGACTGGAGCTCCAACTGTACATGTGGGATGGCGGGTCCTCGGATGGGTCCGTCTCTGAGTACTGGGGACGCGGCACATACTCGGGGTACTCGCATACTGCTGATGTCTCGGGCTCCATGCAGAGGATCTGCTCGTCGCGTGGTCTTGCTCGCTCAAAAATCCCGTTATGACGGTAAGGAGCAGTCGGGGTGAAGCGGTAGCTCGGGACGGGGTGCGCGAAGGGTCGTCCCATGAACATGAATACTCTGACAGTGCAGCGACCCTCAAAATGGTATGACCCGAGTGCCGGGTTATGGTGCAGCTCCCATACCGGGGTGTCGATGAAGAGTACGAACGTCGCCATCTGAAGATATGACGGAAGAAAAGAGAGAGGGAATGAGAATCTTTCTAAAAGAATTCTCAGTAGGGTTATCCCTACCTATGTGTCATCGTCACATCCTCAGGAACCTTGGGTTTATTTCTAAAAAGGTGTGCATGCATATAAATTCCTTTTAAGTTAGTTTTTCTAAAGAGGTATTTTATCCAAGGTCCGTCATATTTTACAATGCATCTTATGACTGAGCATAAAAGAATCTAATGATATGAATGCATCATAAAGGTGAACCAAACAATAGAATCACTAAGAAACATTATAACATTGGCATAAGTATAGTATATGTAACACCCTAAATCTTAACCCAAGACTACTAGTATGTACTTAGGTTAATCTTTAAAATATTACCTCTTGGTCTCATCTTTTACTTAGAAAATACTTAGCGGAAATATGGGTAAAATTTTTCTTTTTGGAATTTAAAATCAAAGTGAGAGCCACGCACGAATCTTTAAGAGGAAGCATAGCGAAACATATAAGCAAAGCATAAGAAACACATCATATCATGGAAACATCAACTGAATCATATATATATATATAACGTGCCTCCCCAAAGGGGCAGGACTATTTGATACATCATGAAACAGAATACAACTGAAATGCAATACAAGGAAATCATAAAAGCAAATATAAGAGAAACAACACCCATACCCATGTGCACCTAGAATAGACAACCTCATATACAAAAGAAGGTTTTTCCTCAACTATGTGTGTGTGCACTAACTGCTACCCCTCCTATGTCTACTTCTGCGGGTCCGAGTACTGTGGGGTCGAGTCGATCCACTGACGAATCTCGGCGAGAGTGGTCGAGCGCATCATCGGGGCATGTCTACCGCGGCGAGGACGAATAGATGGCCGACGAGCCAACCTCGGCTAGACTACCGTCTCCTCACTCCGAGCCCTCATCGGTGGGGGAGCGGAACTGGAGCTCCAACTGTACATGTGGGATGGCGGGTCCTCGGATGGGTCCGTCTCAGCACCGGGACGCGGCACATACTCGGGGTACTCACGTACTGCTGATGTCTCGGGCTCCATGCGGAGGATCTGCTCATCGCGTGGTCTCGCTCGCTCGAAAATCCCGTTATGACGGTAACGAGCAGTCGGGGTGAAGCGGTAGCTTGGGACGGGGTGCGCGAAGGGTCGTCCCATGAACATGAATACTCTGACAGTGCAGCGACCCTCAAAATGGTATGACCTGAGTGTCGGGTCATGGTGCAGCTCCCATACCGGGGTGTCGATGAAGAGTACGAACGTCGCCATCTGAAGATATGACGGAAGAAAATAGAGAGGGAATGAGAATCTTTCTAGAAGAATTCTCAGTAGGGTTATCCCTACCTAGGTGACGTCGTCACATCCTCAGGAACCTTGGGTTTATTTCTAAAAAGGTGTGCATGCATATAAACTCCTTTTAAGTTATCTTTCCAAAGCTTATTTATCCAAGGTCCATCATATTTTACAATGCGTCTTATAACTTAAGCAGAAATATACTAATGATATGAATACATCATAAAGGTAAACCAAACAATAGAATAACTAAGAAACATTATAACATTGGCATAAGTATAGTATATGTGACATTGTTAACTTTAACTTTCATCTCATGGGGCCACCCTAAAACATCTCTAGGTTATGAGCTCATACCTTAACTAGTCGTCACTAGTTCTTACTTATCCTATGATAAGCATAACATATACATAATCCCGACTTTAAAGTACGGGCTAGGGGGCAAACTAAGGATCTCCTCTCTAGGATCATTTCCTCTTTGAAACGCTTTGCTAGCCACGCGGGCCTCGCAATTTGTTCGCTTTGGCAGGCTGCATCTACACATACCCTCATGGATTTGTCTCCTCCTGGGGGTGCCCGGCCGAACCGGTGTTACCCAAGGGAAGAGCGTCTCAGTGTTGTGTCACATTTAAGTTCTCATAAGTATTAAATCATAAATACCTCATCATTTATCATATTCATTTTTATCATGCATTCTCATATAGCTTTTTCATAACATATATATCATCACATGAAACTTTCTCATAATATATGCGTCGTCACATAAAACTTTCACATAACATAAACATCATCACATAGTCATATCTAACAATTATCCCCATAAGCTCATAGACTTGATATGTTATAACTCATAGTGTTTTAAACTTCGATTCTTATGAGTCTTAAACTTGCAAATTAATTGTTCTAACATTGTTCTTAACTTCTTATACACCTATAGTTTCACAACTAATGAGTTATACAAATTTTTATGCTCAAGAACTAATCCAAACAGCACTAAGCAGAATTTGGACAGCTTTATGTTTATGTGATTACGGAGTTCTAGAAATTACGGTTTAGATCTTTATCTCACATTCTAAGTTATTGATCATCAACACCTAGTATCTTGGGAACCTATAAGGTTATAACTAAGTATTTCTCACCTCACACTATGGTCAAGAACATCTCTAAACCTCAAGAGTGCAGAAATCAAAATCCTAACTTTACAGGTACCTAGAAGTCACAATAATGACCCTTTCTAAGTTCGGTTTGCTCCTAAGGTTTCAAGATTAAGTCCTAAACCAATTATGAGTCATTTCTACACATATAAAATAATTTAAAACCATGATTATTGAATCTAAACCTTGCTTGACAGAATCCAGAAAAATAAATCTTTAAGTGATCTAGAACTCTCAAATTAATTCTTTTCTAGTTCCTAACTTATCCTATCTTTCACATATGAGTCTTAACATAATTATTACTCAAACATAAGCATATTAACATCATTAACACAACTCATACAGTGGCCAAACATAGCAAGGCAGAACCGAAACAGAAACTCCATTTAAAGGCATTGAACATAGTTTCTAAAGCACATAAAATACTAGTTTCTCTTGGAACTCTTTTTAAACTTTTCAAACTCATTTATAAACATTTTTAACATCTAAAAATCATCAAATATTTATGAGGGCAGTAGCTAGTTCAAACTTGTCTCAAGAGATTCTAAATTTATAAAACTTAGTTCTATGCATTCCTTGAACTCACTTAAGCTTGGAAAAATTATAAGACATAGTCTCAAATACTTGGAAACCTCAAGACCTCTTAGGGCCGAAATGTGAGCTAAAGAAAACACATAATGTTAGACCTTTGTGGAGACAACATGGGCAAGTCTTTGAGCTCTAGATTTACTTAGGTTATGACATAAAAATAAATATGCTCATGCACTTATTTTCGGTTCCATTAGAAAGTAAAGTGATAGCATATAGTAAACATGAATGCAACTTATTATTATCTTGGTATGAAGTGAGAACTTGAAACATAAACATGATAATGCATAGCTTGAAACATAAACATGATAATGCAATTTCATTCATTATCTTGGGATTTAGTGATAGCAAGGAAATAAACATGATATGCAAAGCATAAAGTAAACATGATGCAAGTTTCATTTTATGTTTAACTAGAGCTCATTCAAGACTTTAACAAGATAACAACCCAATACAATATCTCAAAGATCACAACACAAGAATCGAAAATCATATAAAAGAGAAAGAAAGTGAAACTACATCAAGTTCTTTATTAAGTACCCAAAACCCCTATCTAGAGAAAAATCTCTAGAACGTGCTGGCCAACTTTAAGGTTGACAAGGGTAGGCTTGGGCTTTTAGAAATCCTTGGATTAATTTTCTTAAGTTGAAAAACCATGTGAGCTAGATAACATATAGATGAAGTTATAAGAAAAGGAAAACTCAAGCTTTAGAGGTTTCTTTGAGATGAACACAATGTCATCATCTAGAAACTCTCATCATCAAGCTATCATGCTCATAACAAGGCCTAGAGGCCGAAATGAAAAGGAAAGGAAAAACAAAGGAAAGTTTCAAAAAGAATCCAAGAGGAAACTAGAGAAAAACACTTTCTTGAGTAAAACAAAGTTTAAAAACAAGTCCCTACCTAGTGATGAAGGTAAGAGCTTGATCTTGAAGATGGAAATGAGATGAGCAACACCTCCTAGGATGGTGATGATGATTCAGCCTTGATGAAAGAAAAAGGAAGGAAATGTGTTTCAAGTGAAGTTGTGTTTGAGGTGTGGTGTTTGAGGTGTGGTGTTTGAGAGGTTTGATGATGGTTCAAGGCTTTGGGGTGGTGTTTGATGGTTAAGAGATGGTGATGAGATGAAGAGATGAAGAAAATAAAGATGAAAAGAAAGGAAGAACACTCTTGGAACTTTGAGAGAAAAAGAAAGACTAGCAAGACAACTCTAAAACTCTAAACTTAGCAAATGCTTCAAGGTGCAACAAAGCTATCACAAGCATCCTATTTATAGAAAAACAAAACCATGGAGCTTGCAAATGGAGGGAGAGGCCGTGTGGTTTGGAGGGAAAAGGAAGAGAAAAATATCTCTTACACAAGGTCATTCAAGCATGGTTGAAGTATGGAAGCTATGCTACAAAGTATGGCTTGATGTGAGTTAATTTCCTATCAAATTTTTGTGAAATTAGGCTTCTAGAAACAATGCATGGCTGGAAATTTTCCAGCCACAAATAAATGGGAGAAATGGGTTGTTTTAATTATTTATTCATGTGGAAATTCAAGCTTGATTGAAAGTTATGACAAGGTATAGTGTATGTGACTTGAGGTATGGCCTTGGAGTGTTGAAAAATTGAACATGTGATGCATAATGGGGGAGGACAGCTTCGGCCAAGGCTGGACAGCAGAGTGGGGGTGAGTTTTGACCATTTAATTGTGTGTTAATGGTAGGTTTAGATGTGTATTAGCTTAGGTACAAGGTTAGAAATGATTAAGCTTAAGTTTAGGTAACTAAGAATGTGATTTAGGGAGTTTATGACAAGTTTAGGAGTGCTCATACATCATTAAAGAATTAAAAACTCATTTGTGAATAAATAATGTGTAACACAATTCCATGATTTAAGGAATTGGAAAGAGAAAATACTATTCAAGATTCTATGACTAGGTGTCTTAAAATTAAAATATGGTTTTAGGTTGTAATTAAGTACTTTTTGGTTCTAATCAACTTTAATAAATTATTTTGACTCAAGATTAATTAAGGAAATTAATTAACCTTCGATTAGAGCCTAATATTGCTTAGGTTTGCTTAATCACGCGATTAAGCGTAAAAATACGAAACTAGGGGTAAAATCGTAATTTTGAACTAATTTTGCCCGGGACTTCTAAAATTAAAACTGAGGTCATAGAACACATAAAAATGCCTTTTAAAACCATCTAGAGAAGTTTCGGGTTCATCCGGCACTTGCAAACGGGTAAAACACCGCAGGGGCGTTTTGGTCATTTTGACCCGAAAACTCGAAAAATGAGATTTTCGATCCCGGGAAGGCACATAAGTTTTCTAATCCCCTTCCAACATTGAGTTTGCCCTTCGAGTACTACCGCACTGGCTTTCCTCGAATTCCGGGCTGAAAATGACCTCAGGGGCATTTTGGTCATTTTCACTCTAACAGAAAAATCGGGGCGTTACAGTATATGTGACATTGTTAACTTTAACTTTCATCTCATGGGGCCACCCTAAAACATCTCTAGGTTATGAACTCATACCTTAACTAGTCATCACTAGTTCTTACTTATCCTATGATAAGCGAAACATAAACATAATCCCGACTTTAAAGTACGGGCTAGGGGGCAAACTAAGGATCTCCTCTCTAGGATCATTTCCTCTTTGAAACGCTTTGCTAGCCATGCGGGCCTCGCAATTTGTCCGCTTTGGCAAGCTGCATCTACACATACCCTCACGGATTTGTCTCCTCCTGGGGGTGCCCGGCCGAACCGGTGTCACCCAGGAGAAGCGCGTCTCAGTGTTGTGTCACATTTAAGTTCTCATAAGTATTAAATCATAAATATCTCATCATTTATCATATTCATTTTTATCATGCATTCTCATATAGCTTTTTCATAACATATATATCATCACATGAAACTTTCTCATAACATATGCATCGTCACATAAAACTTCCACATAACATAAACATCATCACATAGTCATATCTAACAATTACCCCCATAAGCTCATAGACTTGATATGTTATAACCCATAGTGTTTTAAACTTCGATTCTTATGAGTCTTAAACTTGCAAATTAATTGTTCTAACATTATCCTTAACTTCTTATACACCTATAGTTTCACAACTAATGAGTTATACAAATTTTTATGCTCAAGAACTAATCCAAACAGCACTAAGCAGAATTTGGACAGCTTTATGTTTATGTGATTACGGAGTTCTAGAAATTACGGTTTAGATCTTTACCTCACATTCTAAGTTATTGATCATCAACACCTAGTCTCTTGGGAACCTATAAGGTTGTAACTAAGTATTTCTCACCTCACACTATGGTCAAGAACATCTCTAAACCTCAAGAGTGCAGAAATCAAAATCCTAACTTTACGGGTACCTAGAAGTCACAATAATGACCCTTTCTAAGTTCGGTTTGCTCCTAAGGTTTCAAGATTAAATCCTAAACCAATTATGAGTCATTTCTACACATATAAACTAATTTAAAACCATGATTATTGAATCTAAACCTTGCTGGACAGAATCCAGAAAAATAAATCTTTAAGGGATCTAGAACTCTCAAATTAATTCTTTTCTAGTTCCTAACTTATCCTATCTTTCCCATATGAGTCTTAACATAATTATTACTCAAACATAAGCATATTAACATCATTAACACAACTCATACAGTGGCCAAACATAGCAAGGCAGAACCGAAACAGAAACTCCATTTAAAGGCATTGAACATAGTTTCTAAAGCACATAAAATACTAGTTTCTCTTGGAACCTTGTTAAAACTTTCAAAACTCTTTTATGAACACTTTTATCATCTAAACTCATGAAAATACTTAAGAGGGCAGTGGCTATATTATTTTCATCTCAAGAGGTCCTAAATTCATAAAACTTAGTTCTACATATTCCTTATACTCATATAAGTTTAGAAAAATTATAAAACATAGTTTTCAATACTTGGAAACACTAAGGCCTCATAGGGCCGAAATATGAACCAAAGGAAATAAATGTTTTAGACCTTTGTTTGAGATATCAATGGGCAAGTCTTTGAGCTCTAGAATCATTAAAGTGATGACATAAAAATAAACATGCTCATGCACTTATTTTAGTTATTGCTAGAAAGTAAAGTAAGAGCATAAAATAAATATGTGGTGCAATATATTATTATCTTTGATATTTAGGTGAGGACTTGAAATATAAATATGATAATGCAGAGCTTGAAATATAAACACGATAGTGCAAGTTCCTTTATTATCTTGATAATTTGTGATAGCAAGGAAAGTAAACAATGAAGTACATAGCATAAAATAAACATGATGCAAGGTTTATTTTATGGTTAGCTAGAGCTCATTCAAGACTTTAATAAGATAATAACCCAACACATATCACATGACAAAGTGAGCTTTAGAGTTCTTGAACCAATTTCTCAAAGGAACTATGAGGTTCTTGAACATCATCATCAAGCTCAAGAAAATAAAACTTCGTTAAACAAACAATGCTTCAAAGATCAAAAGGAAATGGAAACCAAAATGTTAAAGAAAAGGAAAACAAAGAAAGCGAAAGCATGTAATAAGAGGAAACAAAAGTGTTCTTGAGAAAAGATCATTTCAAGTTAGTAAATAAAGTTGAAACTCAAGGAAAATAAAAACTCAAGCTCTAGAGGTTCCTTTGAGATGAACACATAGTCATCTTCTAGGAGTCCTCATCATTGAGCCATCATGTAACCATGAAGGCCCCATGGCCGAAACACAAAGGAAAAGGAGACAAAGAAAGTTTCAAAAAGAGAAACCAAGAGAAAGCTAGAGAAAAACACTTTTTGAACAAAATAAAGTTTGAAACCAAGTCCCTACCTTTTGATGAAGATAAAAGCTTGGTCTTGAAGATAAAAATGAGATGAGCAACACTTCCTAGGATGGTGGTGATGATTTCGGCCAAGGAAAAGAAAAGGAAAGGAGATGTGTTTTGAGTGAAGTTGTGTTTGAGGTTAAGTGTTTGAAAGCTTTGAGAATGGTTTAAGGTTATGAGGTGATGGATTGAGGTTATGAGGTGATTATGTGAGGGAAGAATGAAGAAGATGAAGATGAAAAGAAAGAGCTCTTAGAACTTTGAGAGAAGGGAAAAAGCTTAGCAAGACAACTCTAAAACTCTAAACTTTGCAAATGCTTCAAGGTACAACAAGGCTATCACAAGCATCCTATTTATAGAAAAACAAAACCATGGAGGAGTGAATGGGGAGGGCTTGGCCGTAGCTTTTGAGGGGGCAAGGGAGAGAAAAATATCTCTTTGATTGTGTCATAGAAGCATGGTTTGAAGTATGGAGTGTATGATACAAAGTATGGGTTTAGGCATGGGTTTTTGAGTGAGCTTTCATTTCAATTTTGCAATAAATCACCCTTCTAGAAACTTAACATGGTTGGAACATTTCCAGCCACAAATAAATGGAGGAAACAATTTATTTTGCTTGGTTATTTCATTGGAAAATCAAGTGTGATGGAAAATATGACAAGGTATGGTGTATGTGACTTGAGGTATGGCTTTGGAGTGTTGGAAAATTGAACATGTGATGCATATGGAGAGGGAGGGGTTTCGGCCAGCTTGGGACAGCAGAGTGGGAGGATGATTTGATCATGTAATTGGGTGTTAATGGTGGGTTTAAGTGTAGGTTAGCTTAGGTATAAGGTTAGAAGTGATTAATCTTAAGTTTAGGTAACTAAGCATGTGTATTAGGAATTTTATGACAAGGTTAGGAGTGCTCATACATCATTAAAGAATTTTAAACTCATTTATGAATAAACAATGTGTAACACAATTCCATGATTTAAGGAATTGGAAAGAGAAAACACTATTCAAGATTCTATGACTAGGTGTCTTAAAATTAAAATATGATTTTAGGTTGTAATTAAGTACTTTTTGGTTCTAATCAACTTTAATAAATTATTTTGACTCAAGATTAATTAAGGAAATTAATTAACCTTCGATTAGAGCCTAATATTGCTTAGGTTTGCTCAATCACGCAATTAAGCGTAAAAATACGAAACTAGGGGCAAAACCGTAATTTTGCACTAATTTTGCCCGGGACTTCTAAAATTAAAACTGAGGTCATAGAACACATAAAAACACCTTTTAAAACCATCTGGAGAAGTTTCGGGTTCATCCGGCACTTGCAAACGGGTAAAACACCGCGAGGGCGTTTTGGTCATTTTGACCCGAAAACTCGAAAAACGAGATTTTCGATCCCGGGAAGGTACATAAGTTTTCTAATCCCCTTCCAACATTGAGTTTGCCCTTCAAGTACTGCCGCGCTGGCTTTCCTCGAATTCCGGGCTGAAAATGACCTCAGGGGCATTTTGGTCATTTTCACTCTAACAGAAAAATCCGGGCGTTACAGTACATGCATATAAGATTCAATATTAGGTTTCATAAAACTAAATTATCCAAGGTTCATTCCTTTTAGAATGCATCTTAATGTCATGAATGCAACATATCAAGCATGAATGCATGGCAATACTTTAAGCAAGTACTTAACAAATCATAACATCAAGAAGCATACAAGTGGCATTAAGGGGCATAAATCTTTCATGTGGAACTTTCCTCAACTTTGTGACATAAATCATCATACTATAGCATTATAGGGCCACCCTAAAAACATCTAGGTTATGAGCTCATACCTTAACTAGTCGTCACTAGTTCTTGCTTATTATCTAAATAAGCGAAATATAATAAAATAATCCCGACTCCTCGAGTACGGGTTAGGGGGCTTAGGGATCACCTCTCTTAGGATATATCCTTTTTGACACGCTTTGTGGGCATCTAGCCACAACAATTTGTCCGGTTTGGTAGGCTGCATCTACTCATACCCTCACGGATTTGTCTTTCCTGGGGTGGTCGGCTGAACCAGTGTCACCCAGGAAAGCGCGTCTCAGTGCTTTGTCACATAAAAATCTCCTGGGGGTGCTCGGCCGAACTGGTGTCACCCAGGGTTTTAATCTCATATGATACTTCAAAAACATTCTCAAATCCTTTAGGTTTGAAGGAAATTTGGTAACATAACAGCTGTACACCGAATTTCCTTCAAACCAACTTTATGCCACAAGTCTATAACATATACACATTTCTCATTCACTTTCATACTCATGATAGACTTAACATTTCAATAAAACACTTCATCATAGCTCATGCATCAACAAGGTATATGCATCAACACATCATATGTGCATTATCAAACTTAAAACATCAACGTCTCTTAATGTCTTATGCTTTGACCCTTAAGGTCTTTTAACTTGAAATCTAAGTTGTCTATCATCATAACTTATGCTCTCGGGTACCTATAGGTTCATATCTAAGTATTCCTCACTCAATTCTATGATCATAAACATTTCTAAACCTCAAGAGTGTAGAATCCATAATTTATACTTTACGGGTACCTAGGAGTCACAACTTTGACCCTTTCTAAGTTCGGTTTGTTCCTAAAGCATCAAGATCAATTCCTGAACCAATTATGAGTAGTTCCTATACATTTAAACTAATTATAAACCATAAGTTATTAAACCTTGCTGGACAGAATCCAGAAAATTACATTTCTAAGGGATCTAAAAGTCTCAAATTAATTCCTTTCTAGTTACTAACTTATCTTAACTCTCTCAAATGAATTTTAGCATTAATTATACATGATCATACTCATTTTATCATCATCAAAACAGCATCATACAGTGAGCATTCCAACCAAACAGAACCGAAAACATCTCCATCAAACAATGCATAGAACTTTGTTTCTAAAACACATAATTTGCTAGTTTCTTTTGGAACCTTTTTAAAACTTTCAAATATTACTTGGAAACAATTTATTTCATCAAAACCATTATAAAACATGTGAGGGCAGTAGCCATTTTAAATAAATCTCAAGAGTGTTTTAAAACATAAAACCTTGCTTAAAACATTTCATAAAATCATTCAAGCTTAGGAAAATCATGAAACATAAGTTTTAGCACTTGTAACTAGATGAATCTCATTCTAAGACTCAACATCATCACAAGGCCGAAATCAAAGGAGCAAAATATTTATATTTTCAAACTTTGTTTGAGATAATAATGGGTAAGTCCACGAGCTCTAAATCTCTTAAGTGATTGACATAAAAATAAATATGCAATGCACTTTGTTTTAGTCTTTATTAGGAGGTGAGAGCATAAAATAAATATGCTATGCAAATCCATTATTATCTTGGAGATTTAGTGAGAACATAAACATAAATATGGAGATGCAAGTTCATTCTTTAATCTTGAACATTTAGTGATGACACAAAAGTAAATATGGATGCAAGTCCTTTTTATCTTAACTTAGAGCTCATATAAGACTTTTAGAGAGATTAAAAAATCTCAACCTAACACTTATCTCATCAACAAAGTGAGCTTTAGAGTTCTTGAACCAAAGTTTCAAGGAAACTACATGGCTCTTGAACATCATCATCAAGGTCAAGAAAATTAACTTAAAGCATTACTTTAAAGGAAAAGAAATAAGGAAATCAAAACCAAACAAGAAAAGAAAATGAGAAGGAAACTATGCCATATTCTTTATTAAGTACCCAAAACTCCTATCTAGAGAAAACTCTAGAACGTGCCGGCCAACTTTAAGGTTGACAAAGGTAGGCTTGGGCTTTTTGAAAACCTTAGATTAATTTTTCTTAAGTTGAAAAACCATGTGAGCCAAGTAATATAGATAAAGTTCAAAGAAAGGAAAAACTCAAGCTTTAGAGGTTTCTTTGAGATGAGCACAAGGTCATCATCTAGAAACACTCATCATCAAGCTATCATGATGAATATTAGGCCTTGAGGCTGAAATGAGAAGAAAGAAAAACAAAGGAAGAACTTAAAAAGAAACCAAAAGAAACTTCAAGGAAATCCCATTTTTGAGTAAAAACAAAACTAGAGAGCAACTTCTACCAAGTTGGAAGATGAAAATGCTTGATCTTGAAAGGAAATGAGAAGAGCAACTCCTCCTAGAGTGGAGATGTGGCTTCGGCCTTGTGGAGAGGAAAAGAGAGGAAATGTGTTCTTGGTGAGCTTGTGCTTGAGGTTGAGTGTTTAAGTGTTTAGAGGATGATCTAAGGTGGTGGTTTGAGGTTGTGAGGTGATAATGCAAAGAGAAGATGAAGAAGATGAAGATGAAAGAAAGTTCTTAAGAACTTTGAGAGGAAAAGGAAAGAACTCAAAAGAAAGCTTGAAAACTAAAACTTAGCAAATGATCTAAAGGTTCACACAAGTTCTTCAACACATGTATTTATGGAAAACAAAAACAAATGGAGACTCATCAAGGGGGAGGGCTGGTCATAGTATGTGAGGGCATGGGAGGAGAAAATATCTCTTACACAATGTCATTCAAAGCATAAATGGAAGCATGGTGCAATGTATGGGTTAAGTAAGGCTTATCATGGACTTGAAATTGCATTTAAATTTAAAAAATTTGAGGCAAGGGAGGAGGAGTGGCCATGAGGCTTCTAGAAGAGAGGAGGAAAGGTTTCTTTTGTTTAATGATGGTTCAAAGATGTGTTTAGGTGTGCATTAGATTAGGTGCAAGATTAGGAATTGCTAAGTTTGTGTTTAGGTAACTAAGAATGTGATTAGGAATTTGATGACATGATTAAGGAGTGCTCATACACATTTTAGAAGGTTTAAAATTCATTTTATGAATAACCAATGTAGACACAATTCCATGATTTAAGGAATTGGAGAGAGAAAACACTATTCAAGATTCCATGACTAGGAATCTTGAATTTAAAATAAGATTTGAGTTTAAATTAAGCAATCTTAGGTTATAATTATCTCTAATAAATTATTTTGACTCTAGATTAATTATGAAAATTAATTAATCTTTTATTAGAGTCTAATATTGCTTAGATTTGCTTAATCATGCGATTAAGCTCAAAAACACTAAACTAGGGGCAAAATCATAATTTTGCACAAAAATTGCCCGGGACCACCAGGACTAAAACTGAGGTCACAGAATACATAAAAACACCTTTTAAAACCATCTAGAGAAGCTTCGGGTCCATTCGGTGCTTGTACCTGTGTCAAACACAACAGGGGTATTTTGATCATTTTGACCTGAAATATCATAAAATGAGATTTTCGATCCTGGAAAGGTACACAAGTCAACTAATCCCTTTCAAACATTGAGTTAGCCCCTCGAGGACTGCCGGGTCGGCTATCCTTGAGTTCCGGGCCGAAAATGACCTCAGGGGCATTTTGATCATTTTCACTCTAACAGAAAATCGGGACGTTACAGTGGACTTGTAATTTCATTAAAAAAAACCATCTCATCCATCTCTATTTATTAAAGAAAGATAAGAGAAGATATTGGATGGAATGGACTATATCCATCTCCATACATGTAAAAACAATAGAGTTAATAATTAAAATTTCACTTTTTTCCTTCATATTCCATGTGGGCCAAGAAGCTATAAAATTGATGTAAATGAACAAAGAGCTCATGCAAAACGTTTCAAATGTGAGAAGGATGAGGAAGAACTTAATCTTAAGTTGCCAAAAGAGCTATGATGCTTAGAGGACATGATGATGCATTAAAAAAAATCTTTACATTATTATTTAATAGAATTTCATAAAAATTTCAAATTATAATTAGTAATTACATATTATTATTCAATAATTTCTAAAAATTGTATTAGCTAATTATACATTGTAAAAATGAATCGCTGAAATTATATTAAGTAAGTAACCTTCTTGGTCCTAACATTTTTAATTGACATCAAGTTGATTAAACACAATTTTTTACATCAATTTAGTCGTAACATTTTTTATTCCCACATCACTTTAGTCATTATCTCAAAGTAATATCCAACAAAATAACTAAATCAATATCAAAATTAAAAATTCTAGGACTAAATTGTTATAAAAAGTTTTGTTAGGACCAAGTTGATATCAAATTAAAAACATTAGCATAAAAAATATTATTTACTCAATTATATTTATACAATAATTGTTTTCATAAATGATTTCTAACATTTAATCATGATGATTAAATGTTAGAAATTGTACAGACTAAGCCATTAACCATCTCTCATGCAATCCTACTAACACGTTCATACTAACGTGCCATGCATGATTACTATTTTCATGTAATTTAAATAATTCAATGTATTAATTAATCACCTTAAAATATCTAAAACATTTAATTCATAATTTTATGTAAAAATTAATCATTCAATAAACTAAATTCAAATCAAAACATTTCATAATCGTATACAAATGAAATAAATAAAAGAACAAATCAAATAAAAAGAAACAATAATTAAAAATGTTCATTGTTTTTGGCTTTTGGTATCCCAGGATGGTAGAGTGTTAAGAGTCTAACGTTAGCTCAGTTGGCTAGGTGTAAACGGCTTGATTTGGATCAAAATTGAGGTAAAAACAAAGTTGAAAGGATCAATTTTTATTTGTTTATTATTTTTTGTTGTAACAAACGAATTTGATCAAATTTGGGTTGGTTTGGATCGGGTAATTGGATTCACATGTCTTTTTTGTCCCAATTTTTTTCCAAAAATTTTAAAAAATATAAGCCATAAAAAATTTATAGGAGCAAATTTCCATATATGCTAATGTGTTATTCTAATACATAGGGACTAGAACATAGTAGGGCTGGCAAATGGAATGGTGTGGGTTGACTTGCCTCGACCAACTGCGAATTAGCCTGTTTTGGTAATATGGGTTAACATTTTGCCTTACCAAAGTCTTTTTTTTTTTCTTCCTTTAACATCCCACAGAAAAAAGATGCATTTTAACCCAATGAACCACTTTCATTAAAAAAAAAAAAACATAAAAAATAGTGATAATAAACTAGGAACAGTGTAGAACGCAAAAGAGGTAGGGATTAACGCTTGTAACTCTAGGGCAAAGCTTGGAAAGAGGGACGTTGTTAAGGTTCCCGTAGTGGCATGGCTTTGCCACACCAATGATGACGATGATGAGATGCAACATTGATAAAGATGGTGTTGAGCTTGTGGAATGAATGCATATCGAGGATAGTGATTCAAGTTGTAACTTATGACGTGAAGAGTAGGTGACATGCAGTGGCTAATAGTGCAACTAAGAAGATCTGATATGGTGGTGATTGTGGAACCTGTAGTGGAAAGGTGGTGCACCGATGTGCAATGGCTGTTTCTGGTTATGGAAGAGGGATAAGATGTTATAGCCATGTTTCATTCTTTCTTCCCATGTTTTCCTTTGGTGATTTGGTCTTTGATTTCGCACTATGGCTTGGATCTGTATGTTGTAGTTTTGATTTTGTGTAAGAGGAAGGATGAAGGTGTTGTTGTACAAAGAAGCAAAGAGTGACCCATTGTTCACTTGCACAAGGTTTAGGGTGCAAGAGGGTCGGGTCCCTACCTCGCCTTAACTATGGATAAAGCAAGACGAGTTAAGCAGGTTAAAAATTTTTAGCGAGTTGAAAATACTGCCCTACTCGTTAAAAAAATGGCGGGTGTTGCAAGTCAATCTAATGGGTTCGACCCATTTTCCCACCCTCGAAACACAATATTCAAATAGAAAATTTCTAATATCATAATGTTCAAGCTTGACATTTTTTGATATCACAACAAAGTACCCAAAAAATACAATGCTTATATCATAAAGGATCCAAATATAAAATATTAAACAATTTCAGGTTGGTTCATATCAAGTCTTATATTAGAGGATGTAAACCTAATGACCGAATCAATATGTGATTGGTTTTAATTGGATCCAAACTACACTACTAGAAACTGACGAAACATTAACAATTTTACATATAGATTTATTTTTCCATCTCTGATACAGATGATTTTCAAATCCTTCTGTATTGTTTATGGATGTAAAAATAATAGATGATGTATTACTGTCTATACATTCATATGTATTGTTAAAATTTGTCTGATGTTCTGTAAAAATCTTATAGTTTTGATTGACCCACTTTGAACCAAACCAGCCAAATGAAATTGGTTTGAATTCAACGGGTTAGTTGGATCCACATACACCCCATATACAGCTAATTTATGACTTAAGGTGTTTATCATGAAATTTAAAAATCTTTACACAGGAGTTTAAAAAAATTACTAATGGGTTATCATATTGGGCTATATAGGGAATGATGCATCTAATTGGTGCTCTAGATTACCTTTATCCTTGGCTAGGATTTTGTTTGAAGATATATCTTTTTTATAGATGAAAAAATTTTGTCAGAAAACATATCTTTACTTAAGGGTACAAAAAACACAGAAAACAAAGCTCAATGACCTATTAGCACAAAAGAAAACAACAACAATAAAAGGGTACAAGGAGGGCAACCAAAGATGGGCAAAACAATTCCAATAAAAAATAATAGCTTTTGCAGAGAAAATATATCCAATAGCTCAAGTAATCTAAAGCACCAATCAGGGCTAGATTCCCTTTTATCTCCAATCTTGCAACCTCGTGAATTGTACCATTACCCTCACTTTTTTACCTAACAAAGTCATAGAAAGGTAAATTCCTCTTAAATCTAGTGATATCCTCAAGCATCAGCTTGATGCTGCTAGAGCCTTACTAGATCTACAAGCTTCTATAAGAGGAAGGTTGTTTGATTCAACTATGATCTTGTCATGAAGACATCCATCCTTAATAGCTACACACTAGCAGCAAGCCTTCATGAATAAGAATATACAATTCTAATATCACAAAGATTCCAAATTCAAAATATTAAACAATTTCAGGTTGCCTCAAATCAGGTCTCAGATTAGAGAATGCAAATCCAATGACCGAGCCAATATGTGATTGGCTCTTATTGGATCCAAAGTACACCACTAGAAACTCGCGAAACACTAACAAATTTTATATGTAGATTTATTTTTTCCATCTCTAATATAGATGATTTTCAAATCCTTTTGTATTGTTTATTGATGTAAAAGTAACATATGATGTACTGTTGTCCATAAATTCATATGTAATCTTAAAATTTGTGTGATGTTTTGCAAAAATCTTGCAGTGCTGATTGACCCAATCTGAACAAAACCAACTAAATGAAATTGGTTTGAATTCATCAGGTTCAATGAGTTAGTTGGATCCGCTTACACCCCCCGTATGGCTAATTTAGGACTTGGGTGTTTTTAATGAAATATAAATCTTTACACATGTAGCATAAAAAAAAATATTTACACGAGTTTTAAAAAAATTAGTAGTAGGATATCATATTGATCTATCCAGGGAATCCTGCATCTAATTGGTGCTCTAGATTACCTTTATCCTTGGCTAGGATTTTTTCTGAAGATCTATCTTTTTTACAGATTAAATGATTTTGTCAAAAGACATATCTTTGGTTCAAGGGTACAAACATCATAAGAAACAAAGCTCATTGATCCATTAGGACTAAAGGCAACAGCAACAATAAAACGCTACAAGGAGGGCAACCAAAGATGGGCAAAACAATTCCAATAAAAAATAATAGCTTTTGCAGAGAAAAAATATCCAATAGCTCAAGTAATCTAAAGCACCAATTAGGGCTAGATTCCCTTTTATCTCCAATCTTGCAACCTCGTGCATTGTACCAGCAGTCTCACATTTTTACCTAACAAAGTCATAGAAAGGTAAATTCCTCTTAAATCTAGTGATATCCTCAAGCATGAGTTTGATGCTGCTAGAGCCTCACTAGATCTACAAGCTTCTATTAGGGGAAGGTTGTTTGATTCATCTATGATCTTGTCACGAAGACGTCCATCTCTAAATAGCTATACACTACCAGTTAGCCTTCACGAATAAAAATATACAATTCTAATATCACAATGTTCAAACCTGACACTCTTCAATATCAGAACAAAGTACCCAAAAGATACAATTCTGAAATCACAAAAATTCCAAATTCAAAATATTAAACATTTTTAAGTTTCCTCAAATCGGGTCTGAGATGAGAGGATGCAAACCCAATATGAAATTTCTTTGATGTTCTGCAAAAGTTTTGCAATGCTGATTGACCCAATCTAAACTGAACCAACTAAATGAAATTGGTTTGAATTCATCAGGTTCAATGACTTAGTTAGGTCCGCTTACATCCTCCATATGGCTAATTTAGGACTTCGGTGTTTTTAATGAAATATAAATCTTTACACACGTAGCATCAAAAAAATATTTACACATGAGTTTTAAAAAAATTAGTAGTAGGATATCATATTGGTCTCTTCAGAGAATCTTGCATCTAATTAGTGATCTAGATTACCTTTATCCTTAGCTAGGATTTTTTCCTGAAGATATATCTATTTTACATATTAAAATATTTTGTCAGAAGACATATCTTTGGTTCAAGGGTACAAACAACGTAAGAAACAAAGCTCATTGACCTATTAGCACTAAAGACAACAACAACAATAAAAGTCTACAAGGAAGACAACCAAAGATGGGCAAAACAATTCCAATAAAAAATAATAACTTTTGCAGAGAAAATATATCCAATAGCTCAAGTAATCTAAACCACCAATCAGGGCTAGATTCCCTTTTATCTCCAATCTTGCAACCTCGTGAATTGTACCATTTGCCACACATTTTTGCCCAACAAAGTCATAGAAAGGTAAATTCCTCTTAAATCTAGTGATATCCTCAAGCATTAGTTTGATGCTGCTAGAGCCTTACTAGATCTACAAGCTTCTATAAGAGGAAGGTTATTTGATTCAACTATGATATTGTCACGAAGACATCTATCTCTTAATAGCTACACACTAGCAGCAAGCCTTCATGAATAAAAATATACAATTCTAATATCACAAAGATTCCAAATTCAAAATATCAAACAATTTCAGGTTGCCTCAAATCGGGTCTCAGATTAGAGAATGCAAACCCAATGACCGAGCCAATATGTGATTGGCTCTAATTGGATCCAATGTACACTACTAGAAACTCGCGAAACACTAACAAATTTTGTATATAGATTTATTTTTTACATCTCTAATATAGATGATTTTCAAATCCTTTTGTATTATTTATGGATGTAAAAATAACATATGATGTATTGTTGTCTATAAATTCATATGTAATCTTAAAAGTTGTGTGATGTTTTGCAAAAATCTTCTTGATCTTTGACCCAATCTGAATCAAACCAACTAAATGAAATTGGTTTGAATTCATCAGGTTCAATGAGTTAGTTGGATTCGCTTACACCCCCCGTATGGCTAATTTAGGACTTGGGTGTTTTTAATAAAAAAAAAATCTTTACACACGTAGCATCAAAAAAATATTTACACATGAGTTTTAAAAAAAATTGGTAGTAGCATATCATATTGGTCTATCTAGGGAATCTTGCATCTACTTGGTACTCTAGATTACCTTTATCCTTGGCTAGGATTTTTTTCTGCAGATCTATCTTTTTTACATATTAAATGATTTTGTCAGAAGACATATCTTTGGTTCAAGGGTACAAACAACATAAGAAACAAAGCTCATTGACCAATTAGCACTAAAGACAACAGCAACAATAAAAGGCTACAAGGACGGCAACCAAAGATGGGCAAAACAATCCCAATAAAAAATAATAGCTTTTGCAGAGAAAATATATCCAATAGCTCAAGTAATCTAAAGCACCAATCAGAGCTAGATTCCCTTTTATCTCCAATCTTGTAGCCTCGTGAATTGCACCATTAGCCTCACAATTTTACCTAACAAAGTCATAGAAAGGTAAATTCCTCTTAAATCTAGTGATATCCTCAAGCATCAGTTTGATGCTGCAACAGCCTTACTAGATCTACAAGCTTCTATCAGAGGAGGGTTGTCTAATTCAACTATGATCTTGTCATGAAGACATCCATCTTTTAACAGCCACACACTAGTAGCAAGCCATCATGAATAAAAATATACAATTCTAATATCACAATGTTCAAACTTGACGCTTTTGGATATCAGAACAAAGTACCCAAAAGATACAATTCTAATATCACAAAGATTCCAAATTCAAAATATTAGACAATTTCTGGTTGGCTCAAATCGGGTCTTAGATTAGAGAATACAAACTCGATGACCAAGCCAATATGTGATTAGCTCTAAGTGGATCCAAAGTACACTAGTAGAAACTCGCGAAACACTAACAAATTTTATATATAGATTTATTTTTTACATCTCTAATTTAGATGATTTTCAAATCCTTTTGTATTGTTTATGGATGTAAAAATAACATATGATGTATTGTTGTCTATAAATTCACATGTAATGGTAAAATTTGTCTGATGTTCTGCAAAAATCTTGCAGTGCTGATTGACGCAATATGAACTAAACCAACTAAATGAAATTGGTTTGACTTCACCAGGTTCAATGAGTTAGTTGGATCCGCTTACACCCCCCGTATGGCTAATTTAGGACTTGGATGTTTTGAATGAAATATAAATCTTTACACACGTATCATCAAAAGAAATTTACATATGAGTTTTAAAAAAATTAGTAGTAGGATATCATATTGGTCTATCCAGGGAATCTTGCATCTAATTGGTGCTCTAGATTACCTTTATCCTTGGCTAGGATTTTTTCTGAAGATCTATCTTTTTTACAGATTAAATGATTTTGTGAAAAGACATATCTTTGGCTCAAGGGTACAAACAACATAAGAAACAAAGCTCATTGACCCATTTGCACTAAAGACAACAGCAACAATAAAAGGCTACAAGGACGGCAACCAAAGATGGGCAAAACAATTCAAATAAAAAATAATAGCTTTTACAGAGAAAATATATCCAATAGCTCAAGTTATCTAAAGCACCAATCAGGGCTAGATTCCCTTTTATCTCCAATCTTGCAACCTCGTGAATTGTACCATTAGCCTCACATTTTTACCCAATGAAGTCAAAGAAAGGTAAATTCCTCTGAAATCTAGTGATATCCTCAAGAATTAATTTGATACTGCTAGAGCCTTACTAGATCTACAAGCTTCTATAAGAGGAAGGTTGTTTGATTCAAATATGATCTTGTCATGAAGACATCTATCTCTTAATAGCTACACATTAGCAGCAAGCCTTCATGAATAAAAATATACAATTCTAATATCACAATGTTCAAACTTGACACTTTTGGATATCAGAACAAAGTACCCAAACGATACAATTCTAATATCACAAAGATTCCAAATTCAAAACATTAAACAATTTCAGGTTGGCTTAAATCGAGTCTTAGATTAGAGAATGCAAACCCAATGACCGAGCCAATATGTGATTGGCTCTAATTGCATCCAAAGTAAACTAATAGAAACTCGCAAAATACTAACAAATTTTATATATAGATTTATCTTGTCACGATGACGGCCATCTCTTAATAGCTATACACCAGCAGCAAGCCTTCATGAATAAAAACATACAATTCTAATAATATCACAATGTTGAAAATTGACATTTTTGGATATTAGAACAAAGTACCCAAAAATACAATTATAATATCACAAAGATTCCAAATTCAAAATATTAAACAATTTCATGTTAGCTCAAATTGGGTCTTAGATTAGAGGATGCAAACCCAATGACCAAACCAATATGTGATTGGTTCTAATTGGATCCAAAGTACACTAGTAGAAACTCACAGAACACTGTCAATTTTACATATAGATTTATTTTTCTATTTCTGATACTGATGATTTTCAAATCCCTTTGTATTGTTTATGGATATAAAAATAACAGATGATGTATTACTGCTTATAAATTCATAAGTAATGTTAAAATTTGTCCGATGTTTTATAAAAATCTTGCAGTGCATATTGAGCCAATCTAAACCAAACCAGCTAAATGAAATTGGTTTGAATTCATCAGGTTCATCGAGTTAGTCGGATTCACTTACACCCCCCTATACGGCCAATTCAGGACATGGCTGTTTCTAATGAAATTTAAATCTTTTCACACGTAGCACTAAAAAAATATTTACACATGTGTTTTAAACAAATTAGTAGTAGGTTATCATATTGGTCTATCCTGGGAATCTTGCATGTAATTGGTGCTTTAGATTACATTTATCCTTAGCTAGGATTTTTTTTTTGAAGATATATCTTTTTTACTGATGAATTGATTTTGTCAGAAGACATATCTTTGGTTCAAGGGTATAAACAACATAAGAAACAAAGCTCATTTACCCATTAGCATAAAAGAAAATAACAAGAATAAAGGCTACAAGGAGGGCAACCAAAGATGGGCAAAACAATTCCAATAAAAAATAATAGCTTTGGTATAGAAAATATATCCAATAGCTTAGGTGATCGAAAGCACCAATCAGGGCTAGATTCCCTTTTATCTCCAATCTTGTAACCTCGTGAGTTGTACTATGAGCCTTACATTTTTACCCAACAAAGTCATAGAAAGGGAAATTTCTTTTAAATCTATTGATATACTTAAGCATCAGTTTGATTCTGCCATAGCTTCATTAGATCTACAAACTTCTATCAGAGCAAGGTTGTTTGATATACAATTCTAATATCACAATGTTCAAATTTGACTCTTTTGGATATCAGAACAAAGTACCTAAAAGATTCAATTCTAATATCACAAAGATTCCAAATTCAAAATATTAAACAATTTGAGGTTGACTCAAATCGGGTCTCAGATTAGAGGATGCAAACCCAATGACTAAACCAATATGTGATTGGTTCTAATTGGATCCAAAGTATACTACTAGAAACTCGCGAAACACTCACAAATTTTACATATAGATTTATTTTCCATTTCTAATATAGATGATTTTCAAATCCTTCTGTATTGTTTATGGATGTAAAAATAACATATGATGTATTGTTGTCTATAAATTCATATGTATTGTTAAAATTTGTCTGATGTTCTGTAAAATTCTTGTAGTGCATATGGACCTAATCTGAACCAAACCAGCTAAATGAAATTGGTTTGAATTCATCAAGTTCATCGAGTTAATCGGATTCGTTTACACCCCCTATACAGCCAATTCAGGACATGGCTGTTTCTAATGAAATTTAAATATTTACACACATAGCACCAAAAAAATATTTACACATGAGTTTTAAAGCAAATTAGTAGTAGGTTATCATATTGGTCTATCCTGGGAATCTTGCATGTAATTGGTGCTTTAGATTACATTTATCCTTAGCTAGGAATTTTTTTTTTTTGAAGATATATCTTTTATACTAATGAATTGATTTTGTCAGAAGACATATCTTTGGTTCAAGGATATAAACAACATAAGAAACAAAGCTCATTTACCCATTAGCATAAAAGAAAATAACAAGAATAAAGGCTTCAAGGAGGGAAACCAAAGATGGGCAAAACAATTCCAATAAAAAATAATAGCTTTTGCATAGAAAATATGTCCAATAGCTCAGGTGATCGAAAGCACCAATCAGGGCTAGATTCCCTTTTATCTCCAATCTTGTAACCTCGTGGGTTGTACGATTAACCTCACATTTTTACCCAACAAAGTCATAGAAAGGGAAATTCCTTTTAAATCTATTGATATACTCAAGCATCAGTTTGATTCTACCATAGCCTCACCAGATCTACAAACTTCTATTAGAGGAAGGTTGTTTGATTCAACTATTATCTTGTCACGATGGCAGCCATCTCTTAATAGCTACACACTAGCAGCAAGCCTTCATGAATAAAAACATACAATTCTAATATCACAATGTTCAAACTTGACGCCTTTGGATATCAAAACAAAGTACCTAAAAGATTCAATTCTAATATCACAAAGATTCCAAATTCAAAATATTAAACAATTTCAGGTTGACTCAAATCGGGTCTCAGATTAGAGGATGCAAACCCAATGATCGAACCAATATGTGATTGATTCTAATTGGATCCAAAGTACACTAGTAGAAACTCACAGAACACTGATAATTTTACATATAGATTTATTTTTCTATCTACGATCTGCATTTAATTTCAAATCCTTTTGTATTGTTTATGGATGTAAAAATAACAGATGATGTATTTCCATCTATAAATTCATATGTAATGTTAAAATTTGTTAGATGTTCTTTAAAAATCTTACAGTGCATATGGACCCAATCTGAACCAAACCAGCTAAATGAAATTGGTTTGAATTTATCAAGTTCATCAAGTTAGTTGGATCAGCTTACACCCCATATTCGGCTAATTTAGGACTTCGGTGTTTTTAATGAAATTTAAATATTTACATACGTAGCATCAAAAAAAAAATTTACACATGAGTTTTAAAAAAATTAGTAGTAGGATATCATATTGGTCTATCCGGGGAATCTTACGTCGAATTGGTGCTCTAGATTACCTTTATCCTTGGCTAGGACTTTTTTTTGAAGATATATCTTTTTTACAGATGAAATGATTTTGTCAGAAGACATCTTTGGTTCAAGGGTACAAACAACATAAGAAATAAAGCTCATTGACTCATTTATTCGAACCATCAGGAATATTGAGTCTAATATATTTTAAGAAAATTCTTGAACCATGTTACAAAGAGCATGTGATATCTCTTTAAACCATCATCATAGTCCACAAAATTTATTCCAAATCCAACTATATAACCAGAAGGCCACTCGAAGTTGTTCAAAAATGACCATGAAAAATATCATTTCACATTTGTGCCGTCCCTTATAAAGTCAACGATATGAAAAGTATAAATTAAATATTTCAAAGTAAAGAGATTCCCAAAAATCATATAAAAAATTACTTACCTAGTTGAAGATTAAAGATAAAGGATGTAGTGATAGTAATAATAAATTCTATAAGTTGATATAAAGGATTCCTCAGTTTATAGTGATGGATCATTGAAATCTTCTACACCTACAAATTAATTCAACTATATAAATACACATTTACATGCACATGTTATGTTATAACCAATAAAAACTTGAAATAAATGTGTTATGATATTAGTTCTATTTTCTTGCTAATTATATCTGGCCATCTGCTTTGCACTATAATTCAAAGATAATAATATGATGTTTGGCGCATTTGTATCTTCAGTGATATAAACTAAATGATTGTGATACTTTTCTAATGTAAAGCAATATATATATCAAATTCCATTTGGATAAATATGTAACCATTATGAAGCAGAATGCAAGTATTAATATAAGCAAAATCACAATTTTATGTGGTTACATACCTATGATTGGACTTATAGGTATCCCATTGCACTCATCATGGGATAATTCTGATACTCATTAAAGGATAAAAGATGTCCTAACATATGAGATTGACACAAGAATCTGTGAGATAACCAAGATTTCCCATTAGTCTCTGTGCATGGGTAGCATAGTTATTAGTGTACTAGTTTAGTCCAATGAAATTAGATGAGCCCCATGGAGAAAAATAGGGAATCAATCTCCAACTATATATTTTTTGCCATATGGATAACCTTTGGCAATAAGTAGGACCACAAACATGCAGTAAAAAGTAATTGAATGTTATAAATGAAAAATACCCACATTCAAAAGCTTTTGTTCTCTTTTTACTAACCCAAGATCAATAAGTTGTTCTTAGGGCTTATCAAAAGCATAAGAAGTAATGTAGTGGCATCAAACTTTTCATTATACCGACAGTGGTCCAAAGTTACAATGGAATGGCTAATAATCATTTTATTTTTGAAAATATGAAACAATGAAATTTTCTCACAAGTTCGACTTATTGAAATTATCTATCAAATTAACTATGATTCGAATGCAATATGATATATGAATTGTCTAGTCTCCCCAAACTATTTCCCTATAATCTAAACTTATGTCATTCTTTTATTTGAGTAATTGATTTAATAGCCATGAAAAGGTTCAGCTTTTTCTTTGTCTATTTCTTGGATCTATCTGATTGCACTTGTATCATCTTTATATTCGAGGTTACAATTAAGTTATGTTTTGTTGAGTTGTAAAAATTGGAGTTAATTTTTTTCTACATCCTTGGATTATATAAGGGTCAAGCATATATTACAGCAATATGATGCAAATTAAAACATAAAGAACTCATATGAAAACACAAGAACAAAGTGCAAACCAAAATATCAAGGAGCACTATATGAAGACAACACTGCATAAGAAGCATAATTAAAAAACTAGTACTTTTGTTGTCTTCCTTTCTTACTTCTAGCTCGAGCATGCTTTGTCCAAACCACTTTTTACATATGGAGTTCAGCCCAAGCTAAAGTGATAAATGCATCCTCTTAATATATCATGAACTCAAAAATAGTAAAGCATGAAGCCCCACCAAAACCAACTCAAATAAGAAAGGATAATAGATAACCACTAAGGATGAACTTGAAAACATGTAAATGATAGCATGAAATAATACAAATATGCTATCAATAACATGCATCAGAATAGCATGCATATCTTACTTAACTTCTATTTTATTTGATTTGGAACTTATTGTATCCGTTTGTAGATGTCTAAATAGAAAAATAGATCAATAAACATACTAGTGAGTAATGATAATATACTATTTAAAGTCAAGCTTATTTATTGCATTGTATCACATTATTTATTCAAAGCATCAGGAATATTAAGTCTAATCTCTTTTGAGAAATTTCTTGAACCTTGTTGCCAAGAGCTTGTGATATCTATTCAATCTGTCATTGTAATCCACAAAATTTATTCCAAATTGTATTGTATAACTTGAAGACCATTTGAAGCTGTCCAACAATGATCATGCAAAATGCTCTTCAAAAATAACAACACACACACACACACACACAAAATATTCTTACTTAATAGTGGATTGAACTTAAAAAAGATTGTAACAATAAAATCAATTCTATAAGTATTTATCACGAATTCCTTAATTAATATTATAGGTCATTGAACTCATCCATACCTACAAATTAAGTGAAGTATACACAATATAAATTCACTTGCACATGTTAACTCATGTTACACAAAAAAGAAAAAGAAAAAACAAGCAAAGTTATGATATTCTTTATGGTTTCTTGTTAATTATATATAGAAAATTGCTTTGTAGTAGAGTTCAGAGATGATAAATATGATATTTAGTGTATTTACTATTTTTAGTGATGTAAAAAACAAGATTGTGATAAGTCTCCTTAATGTAAAATAATACGTCTTGAATTCCTTTTAGATAAATATTTAACCATTGTGAAGTAGCAACAAGTATAATTATAATCCAAAAAAATTATATAATTAAACATAATCAATATGTAGCTACAATTTGATGTGGTCACATACAGACCCTAGGACCTAGGGGTCCCATTGTTTTCAACTACCATTATAGAAACAAAAGACATGTGATTAGCAAAAGCAGCATGGGATAATTAGGATAATTGAAAGATAAAAGTTATCCTTACATGTGGTATTGACATGAGAATCTACGAAGTAACTAAGGTTACTGTTACCTTATATGCATGAGCATCATGGTTACTGGTGTAATAGTTTAGTCCAATAAAATCAAATGAATCCTTGAATAAGTTGGCTTCATCTAAAGAAAATGTAGGCAATCAACCTTCAACTAGATATTGCATGCTATGTGGATAACCTCTGGTTGTAAGTAGGTCCATAATCCTGTAGTAAAAAGTAATTAAATGTTATGAATGAAAAATACCCACCTTGAGAATATTTTATTCTCTTCTAACTTGTGTATGCATTATATTTCTCTAACCTAGGATTAATGAGTTGTTCTTGGGGCTTATCAAAAGCCTAAATTGCAATGCAATGACACCAAACCTATTATTATACTGACAATGGTAAAAATTAACCCGACAATGGAACGGCTCATTATCATTTCAAATATGAAAGTATGAAGTTTTGTCACAAGTTCAACTTACTTACATTGTCTATGTTATGATTTGACTATAATAGGATAAATTATCTCTCCAAATTATTTCCACGGAATTTAAACTTGCATCATTTTTTCTTATGATATGAGTATTCGATTTCATAGAAATGGAAAGCTTCAATGTTTGCTTTGTCGATTTCTTCAGCTTATATACAATTAGGATATGTTTAGCTAAGAGTAAAAAAGGGCAAATTTTTCATGGATGAATTTCATGTGCAATTTTATAAACGGAGCTTATTAATGAAAATTTACACCCTTTTTTTGCCCCCTAATGAAATATACCTTTAGTAAATTTCTTTATGTCTTAAACAATATTTATGGCTGAGGAGCCATAATTTTAAAACAATTTCTAAAGAATGCCTTAGGAAAATGTATTCCTATTTGCCTTGATATGGATCTCAACCTTGTCTAGAGACCTAAATATTGAGGCTCTACAGTATTATATATATACACCTGAAGGCCTTCTTATTCACATATAATTATGAAATAGACCAAAAAGGCACATAATTTTGAACTATAACAGTAAAGCCCATTCCTGTTTAGTCATACAAATGATGCCTCAAAATGGAAAGTTTTGATAGTTAAGATTAAAGAGTTTTTATTGTCCACTATCAAATATGTATACTAACAAACTATGAATGATGCTTCAAAATGGACATTTCCCACAACAAAGTTGGAACAAATCAGAGAACAAAAGGGAAAGAAGGATAAAGGCAAATGAAAATAATTGAAATAATTGGAGGTTTCTCGATATGAATCATGATGTTGGATATGTTCTCCAACCAATATTTTTTTTAAAAAAAAGAAAGAAGCAATATATAATGTGTGTGTGTGTATATATATATATATATATTCATTTACTCCATTTAATATCTTCTTATTAACAACATATTTCATCAAACCAGCCATTGGTTCACGTGATATTATCTTGATGACCAAGCATACCAAATTTAAAAAAACCTAGACATCAATAGATATCTTATCCTATACTCAAGATTTACATGTATTTTAAAAACTACATCATGCATTTAGATAAAAAAGCGATGATACTTAAACTCTTTTAAAATTTAATGAAATTTTATAAACCATATCTATGTAGCCAGAACTTACAATTCAACAGTTGGATTAATGAAATTTGATGCCTATAAAGATTTATTCAATGGAGTAAGTATACCAAGACTTACTCTTGGATTAAATGGATCCCTTCTTATATATATGTGTGTGTGTGTGTGTGTGGTGTGTGTGTGTGTGTGTAATGCTCTATGACAAAGCACTGTGTTATTCTATATATAATGCTTTATGACAAAGTGCTATGTTATTTTACTTTAATTCCAATCAGGTAGACCTTAAGTTAATAAAGGAATATACAACTATTCTTTTTCAATAGTAAAAAAAAGATACCAAATTATTGTATTGAAACCTAACTAAAAAATAAAGCTTACTACTAGCAATTTTTTTTAGACGAGCTTTGGAATTTACAAATAGCTTTCTTTGGGCAGCATTTTCATTTGATCATGCAATTATAAGCCGTTCTTTCATTTGTATATTACCATAAAATTGAGGAAAATAATTAGCCACTATCTTTTTAGTGGACACTAAGCTCTTACCATCTGAATAAGAAGTCAAGTTATCATCAGGCAGCTTTTTGATCCAATATACTACTTGAAAGTAATATAACCCAACCTTGCGACAACAAGGTTATGCCTACCTTGCCCATATGAAAAGTCTTTGTATGCAAATGGTTTAGCTGTTAGATAACAACAATATATAGGATATCTTCGCACACATAAATATTGAATTCCACTAATTAGAGTTTACATTGACCTTTGAACTTTAATTTACAATTCTCATCAAATGAACTAGATATTTCTCTCTTTGCATACTTTGATAGCTATTGCATGAGCAAGGAGTACACGGTGTGCCAATGCATAGGGCTTTGTTCTTGAATCATTACTTGTCTAATTTGGAAACAATAATGTAGAATATTGACCACGTGCCATTACAACAACAAAGGAAAATAGCAGTGATTTAGTTCACTATTAACGGCAGTTCAAATCACCACAAAAGGTGATTAACGTGATTAGCAAATCACTGCTATATCAAGTGTCAATAGGTACAATAGTAATGGTTTTGGAAACCATTGTAACAACTTCCTGAATAGTACTTGAATTAATAGTGGCGGTTCAAAACCTCTCTGATATGCTAAACCTTAAAAAAATAGGGAAATGTTATAGTGGTTGTTAATTGTCGCGAAATGCCAAATGTGAAAACAATAAGAAAATTTTGTAGCGGTTTTGATATAGCGCTGTGAGTTATTTATATTTTTATTCATGAGCAGCTTGCTCTTTGGTTTGTAGCTATTAAGAGATAACTATCATCGTGACATGATCATAGTTGAATCATACAACCTCCTTATGATAGAAACTTGTAGATCTAGTGAGGCTCTAGTAGAATCAAAGTGATGCAAGAGGATATCACTAGATTTAAGTGGAAATTCCTTTTTTAAGACTTTGTAGGGTAAAAATATAAGGCTAATGGCACAACTCACGAGGTTGCAAGATTGGAGACAAGAGGAAATCATTTGATTGGTGCTTTAGATAACCTGAGCTATTGGATAAGATTTTCTCTACAAAAGTTATTATTTTTTATTGGAATAGTCTTGCCCATCTTTGGTTGCCCTCCTTGTAGGCTTTTCTTATTGTTGTTTTCTTTTGTGCTAATGGGTTGGTGAGCTTTGTTTCTTGTGTTGTTTGTACCCTTGAACCAAAGATATGTCTTTTGACAAAATCATTTCATCTATAAAAAAGATATATCTTCAAACAAAATCCTAGCTAAGGATAAAGGTAATCTAGAGCACCAATTAAATGCAAGATCCCTTGGATAGACCAATATGATAACCCGCTAGAGTTTTTTTTTTTTTTTTAAACTCATGTGTAAATATTTTTTTGGTGGAACATGTGTAAAGATTTAAATTTCATTAAAAACACCCAAGTCCAAAGTTAGCTATATAGGGGGTGTAAGGCGATCTAACTAACCCGATGAACTCGATAAATTCAAACCAATTTCATTTAGCTGGTTTGGTTCATATTGGGTTAATCAGCACTTCAAGATTTTTGCATAACATTAGACAAATTTTAACATTACATATGAATTTATAGAAGGCAATACAATATCTGTTATTTTTGCATTTATAAACAATACAGATGGATTTAAAAATCGTCTATATCAGAGGTGGAAAAAGAAATCCATATGTAAAATTTGTCAATGTTTCGGTAGTTTCTAGTGGTGTAGTTTGGATCTAATTAGAACCAATCACATATTGGTTTGGTTATTGGGTTTGCATCCTCTAATCTTTGACCCGATTTGAACCAACATGAATTTGTTTAATATTTTGAATTTGGAATCTTTGTGATATTAGAATTGTATTTTTTGGTACTTTGTTATGATATCCAAAAATGTCTGTGGTGTGTAGCTATTAAGAGATAGCTATCATCATGATAAGATCATAGTTGAATCAGACAATCTTCCTCTAATAGAAGCTTGTAGATCTAGAGAGGCTCTGGCAGAATCAAAGTGATACTTGAGAATATCACTAGATTTTTTAGGAATTTCCCTTTCTATGACTTTGTAGGGTGAAAATGTGAAGCTAATAGCACAACTCAGGGGTTGCAAAATTGGAGATAATAAGGAATGTAGCCCTGATTGGTGCTTTAGATTACATGACCTATTGGATAGATTTTCTCTACAAAAGCTATTATTTTTTATTGGAATAGTTTTGCCCATCTTTGGTTGGCCTCCTTGTAGGCTTTTCTTATTATTGTTTTCTTTTATGCTAACAGGTCGATGAGCTTTGTTTCTTATGTTGTTTGTACCCTTGAACAAAGATATGTCTTGACAAAATCATTTCATCTATGAAAATGATATATCTTGAGACAAAATCCTAGCTAAGGATAAAGGTAATCTAGAGCACCAATTAGATGCAAGATTTCTGGATAGACTAGTATGATAACCCACTAGTCATTTTTAAAACTCATGTGTAAATATTTTTTTGGTGATACATGTGTAAAGATTTAAATTTCATTAAAAACACCCAAGTCCTAAATTAGCTGTTTAGGGGGTGTAAGCAAATCCAACTAACCCGATGAATTCAAACCAATTTCATTTAGTAGCTTAGTTCAAATTGGGTTAATCGACACCACAAGATTTTCTGAGAACATCAAGCAGATTTTAACATTACATGTGAATTTATAGGCGCAATACATCATTTGTTTCAAATTGACGTAAAATTATATATTAAATCAAATTGATGTCGATTGAAAATGTTAGGACCAAAAAGGTTACTTACTCAATATAATTTCAACAATTCATTTTTATAATGTATAATTAGCTATTACAATTTCTAGAAATTACTAAATAATAGTATGTAATTGTTAATTATAATTTGAAATTTTTTGAAATTCTATTAAATAATAATGTAAAGATTTTTTAATGCATCATCCTGTCCTTTAAGCATCATAGCACTTTTGACAACTCAAGATTAGGTTCTTCCTCAGCCTTCTCATATGCGAAACGTTTTGCATGAGCACCTTGTTCTTTTGCATCAACGTGATAGCTTCTTGGCCCACATAGAGTATGAAGGGAAAAAGTGAAATTCTAATTATTAGCTCTCTTGTTTATAAATGTGTGGAGAAGGATGTTGTCCATTCCATCCAATATCTTCTCCTATCTTTCTTTAATAAATAGAGATGGATGAGTTAGTTTTTTTTTTTTAATGAAATTACTAGTCCACCCCTTTTGCTAATATTACTATTTTCAAGTTTAAGGATATTGTAAGAATAAAATGTTAGAAAGTTAGTTATTTATAATCTCAAGATCATCCATGTTAAATCATTAATGGAATTAGAAGACTAGACGAGGAAGCATACCTGAACATCCATAGAAACTAACAGTTGTTTGAACATGTGGTTATTAATCTTCCAAGTTGATACACATCACTCACAAATGGCAGCTTTCTTTTCAAATAATGGAATGTCAAGAAAAGAGATATCGTATACCTTGAGGACTATAACCTTTTATAATTATACTAATCCTACTTTCTAATTTAGTCCATCATAAAATTAGTAACTAGGTGATGAGATGATTTAGACACAATTAACTTGTCCTTATCGGATCATTTTAATTTGGATCAAACTTTATAATAGTACACAATAGATAATTATTTACAAGTCCACAGATTCTTATATAAAAATTTATAATCACAAAAATTTTCCATTGTATATGCAAATAATAGAATGAAATAAGTATGTATCTTCATTTATCCTATTTTCACTCAATTTTATTCCACTTCAATCCTTTACATTACTTACCATTAATCGAAATGCAGTTGTGGTCTTCTACATTCTCAATGTGGAGTTACTTTATAATGTTAATATATCAAAATTAATCCCTAACTATATACATACTTTATCATGTTTTTTATCAATAAATTCAACCTACATAATTCTATAAGTGAAAAGAGTCTCACATGATACTATAACTCTTAAATGTTTTGACCAAGTTTTTCAATGGATTGGAATTTTCTTGAAAAAAAGAAAAACAAATCCTATTAACACTATTGGTAATATATTTTCTTTATGCAAGAAATTTTCCTCTATAAAAGACCCACACCCATAACATTGTGCCTTAAACAGAATCATCATCCTTCCTTTCATCACATGCATACAATGACATTCAATGCAATTTTCCTTCTCAGCCTTTTGGCCCTTGTTAACACTTCCGCTTCTATTGCCTTTGCAAAAGAAGTCCGTGCAACCATTACTGAGGTTCCTCCATTCAACCAGAAGCTGTTTTCCTTGATTTCATCTTTGGGGCATCATCCTCTGCATACCAGGTTTATATATAACTATTCTTACACACTACAAATATATTGGATCTAAAATTCATATTACAATGTTGTGTTAGTGAGGATTGATTCAAAATTAGTTAGTCGATTTTTGATAAAATTTAAGAACATGGATAAAAATGTATATATTCACTTGACCATAAATTAATCTAAAATCATATTTGCTTAAATCTATTCGTTTAATTTTCCTTTTTCATAAATAACTAGTGCTTATACTTTCTAATTAGGATCCAAATCCTCATAACATCAACTATCTATATTTTATATCATATTTATGGTTTGGTAATTTTGTAATTTTCTTGTATAGTAATTATAATTGCGAAACCAACTTTTAGTGACACGTTCTCTCTCTTCCCAATACACTCTCTCAGGCACTTGCATCTTCTTCTTTGTTGTTTTTTCTTTTCCTAATGAATGGTCTGTATCATGTTCGTATATATCACTTCACACATTATTCCTTGCTCCAAACATTAAAAATTCAAATTTGTAACTAGCCCAGTTTTAGCCTCCTTACGGGTGCCTACTTGCTCCAATTTTGAATATAATGTTCATGATGAAAACCTACATTAGATTGCATGTTTAGTATTGCGTATTGGTTTGAACTTTGAACTAATGTTTACAAAGCAAAGGTTGCCAGTCACTGCCTTCAAGCCCACAATCACATTCCAAATATGTCGATTAATCATGCTAGCTAGTGAAGCAATATTCAAGTGACAAAAAAAATAATAATAATAACAAAAACAAAAACAGCAATAATAATAGTAAAAATAAAAGAAAGGCAAATTTCAAAAGCTAAGCTTTGTTTGAACGATAAGAGGCATATATGCGCTCTGCCAGAAGTTGGGCTGACTACCCATTCCAATTTTAAATGTTTGGAATGATGAGGGACAAGATATTATGTAAACTTTATGCAAAGAGACCGTTATGAGGAAAAATGAAAATACAGAGAGACTATTAATTCAAAAAAAAAATTAGAAAGGAAGAAGATGAAAACACCTTAGAGTGAGTAAAGAGATAATATATTTGAAGGTGGTAGAGCATTGACTATATATCTACTGCACATTATTCTCCAAGAAGCTAGCAAGCAAATTCATATGACAATTTTGTTTTCATCAATATGCAGTATGAAGGTGAGGGTAGAGTACCAAGTATATGGGATAACTTCACCCACCAATATCCAGGTACAACTCCCTCTCTCTTTCTCTCTAACATGCAGGCATGAAGAGGATGGGAAAACTATTCCAATATTTGTGTTTTTGGTGAAGAAAGGTGGCAAAAGCCCACTAGTATTTCTCTACTTGTTATTGGGTAGATGTATTTGTCTATTTGTTTATTACATTGTTCATTGATTTTCCTTTTTTTTTTAGGATGAAATTATGGAGCGTTAATAATTTTTGCATTGGAAATTTTTTAAAGGAAAAAAATTTTATAACTTTTTATCTAGATAATTATTTAAATCTTAATTTTGAAAAAGTTGAATGAAAAACATTGAATATTAGAAATCTTTGGTGGGTTTCAACTTTCATGGCATAACCTTTCTTTTTCCCATTTTTGTCTTCTTTCAATAGTTGATTAAAAAATGAAAACTATTATGCATCTTGTTGGTATTACTATGTTTTTTTTTCATATCAATTTTATACAATCATATTCACTAAGTCTATGCTCCTATACTCTTATGACATATTTAACATATATAGAAATATCTTTGGTTGTAATGATTGTTTTCACATTACATAGTAAACATAGTATATGCTCGTATATATAAACTTATATTTAATGTTCCTATACTTACTAAATTCAAAAAACTAACGTTGGTTTTATCTAATCATTGAAATTTGAGTATATAATTATTTAAAATGACTAAATAATTATTGGTGGGATGAGAGTAAATTACCATTTTAGACAAATTTACTTGGAATGCCAAGTTAAGTAATCCATGTGTATAATATATTACATATATTGAAAAGAATTGTCTTGAGATTTGAAAGATAAATGATGACCATATTAACTACTATCTTTATTTGATGTTAAGCCTATAGCTTAGTGATTTTGGTTGTTTATTGCATCTTTAAGTGGATGGTTATATGTTTGACTCTTACCTCTCCCCTCCCCAATCCCCTATTCCCTCTAGGAAAAAAATTCTTATTCCTAATGCCTTTGTTAAAAAATAAAAAAAAAACTATCTATATTATGTCAACAAATTATATAGTGTTTTATTCTTTTCAATTTATCTACCATAATGCTTTTATCATTTTTTTTATTGAGTTTGATTTTGATTCATTGATAATATAAGATATTTTTACATTGTCATCCAATTAAAGTTTTTTATTTATATAATTTTTCAAGTAGTGAATAAGAGAATAATCAACTGCCATAGGTAATTGGACAATTGGATGATTGTGTAAAAATATTTGACACTGTCAATATATGGAAATTAAATATCTTGTTTCAGATTATTTATCAGTTAAAATATATAGTGAATCATAAATAATCTATGTATACAAGCCTAAGAAAAATATTGAAGTGTAACTAGTCTAATATATAGTACATTTGTACGTATTACAGAAAAGATAGCTGATGGAAGCAATGGAGATGTTGCGATTGACCAATGGCACCGCTACAAGGTATGGCATAAATTCCAAGTGCCAGCATGCATGGAATCAAATAAAATTCCATAGAACAAATTAATTGTAAATCAAGAAACATAGTATTCCCCATGGCGCATTAGTCAGTGAGATTTGATTGGCAAGTAACAATATAAAGTAAAAACTAAATTCAATATATTCCTACAAAATTTGATTTGCGTACTGAGAATTATTAAATATTAGCTTTTTGATATAACTAATTGATAAATTGTTATGAATGTATGCAGGAAGATGTTCAGATCATGAAGTATATGAACTTAGATGCTTACAATTTGTCCATCTCTGGCCTAGAATACTCCCAAGTGAGTCATCTATATATGTTCAAACATTATTCTTGTCTTTCAATCAATGTCACTATTTTGATGGATGTTTTATGTTAACCATTTCAAATTTGCCATAAATAGCGGGAAGGCGTAGTGGAGGCATAAATCGAGCAGGAGTTTACTACTACAACAAGCTCATCAATGAGTTCTTGCACAATGGTCACAATCTAAACTTCTTTTAGCTAGACTTTCTCTTTATTATTCGCTCAAAATTGCATGTTAATTCGCATTTCTTAAAGCGACTAGTTACAATCACAATTAATTAGTAAATATCACTCTTACAGGCATAACACCTTTTGTAACCATCTTTCATTGGGATCTTCCCCAAGCCTTGGAGGATGAGTATGGTGGCTTCTTAAATAGTACCGTTGTGTAAGCAATACAAAACCAAACCAAATACATATACTTCAAACTTGACTTTTGCATTTGGTATTATATGAATATTCTAAGTAGACTAATTCTTGTATGTGAGATAATTGATTCATGATTCATGACCTATATATTATGAATTTTTAGAAATGATTTTCGAGACTATGCGGATCTTTGCTTCAAATTTTTGGAGATCGAGTGAAGCATTGGATTACATTAAATGAGCCACAAATTTTCACCTCAATGGGCTATGCATACGGTACGTTTGCACCAGGTCGATGTTCTCCATCGTACAATCCAACTTGCACAGGTGGTGATGCGAGAGCGAGCCTTATGTAGTTGCACACAACCTGCTCCTTTCTCATTCATTGTTTGTCCAAGTGTACAAAGAGAAGTATCAGGTATTATTTAATTTGATGAGAATTATAAATTTAAAAAAGCTCAATCTAAATTAATTAAGTTTAATTATACATTAGAATTCAATATTTAATTGTGAGGCTATCTTATATATCACTATTGTCTAATAACTAAACCATTTGCACACACGAGAAAAACCAAAGTGGTATAATAGGCATAACCTTGGATCAACGTTGGATTATACCACTTTCGAGATAGCACATCAGATCAAAAAGGCGCTTGGTGATATCTTGACTTCACATTTGGATGGTAAGTGCTTGACATCCTCTAAAATACCCACCAACTAAATAAATCAATTAAAGTCAATTCAATAGTTACTATGTATTTATTTCCTTTTATTTCCTAGTGATATAAACATAAATAGCATATAGTTTGACAATGAAGCACAAATGGTCACACTGAAACCTATTTATAAACTATTAAAATGTTATTAAAAATGCCTATTTCACAAAAAAATGGCTAGTAGTTAACTTTATTTTTAGCTAAGTTTAGATAATAATTTGTTATCACTTTATTAATTTAAGCTCTACGATTGAAGTTAAATAAATAATCTAGCACTTTTGTTATACAACATTTATATTATTTAGCGTTATTGTTCCCAATAAGAAATTTTTAGTCGCTACAATTATCTTTCGTCCTTCTTTATCCTTTTTTCCATTTCATTCTTTGACTTGATCTCAATTTGCTTTGAAAATTTTCCAATTTGAGGCATCGCTCATATTTTTTTGTTATACTTTTTTAGTGGTTGACAATAAAAGATCTTTAATCTCAACGGCTTGATTAAGATTCAATAGAAATGGGAGTTCTCATTCTAGTTAGTAATCATGTGAAAAAAAGCCTTATGGAATGTGTTTAAAACATGACAAGATAAAGATAAAAACATAGAATAAGAGCTCCACCAAGATTAGAGCATGCACCACGAGATACTTATGCAATGTGTTTGAAAATTTTCCAATGCAATAACCATCGAATGTCTTCGAAGATCTGAAATTCTTAAGACCAAAATAAAAAAAATGTGTGCAACTTTAGATTCTTGGAAAACATTTTCTAGAGACTAGAGGACTCTTGTCATGTTATAGTTAGATGATAGTTAATTTCATTGGCAATTTAAATAAGTTGAACTTGTGAGAATACCTAATAGTTTCATTAAAAAATAATTCTAGGCTTTTACATTTGTTAGGTTAATTTTGGACCAATGCCATAAAAAAGTAGGTTTGATGCCATTACAATCATTTTAGGCTTTTGATATGCTCCAAGAACAACTATTAATCATGAATTAGTAAAATGAAAATTCACACTAAAGTTAGAAGAGAACAAAATATTCTTAAGGTGGATATTTTCATTTGTAATATTCAATTACTTTTACTACAGGATTATGGACCCACTTACAGCAGGAAGGTATCCGGATATCATGCGATACCTAGTTGGAAATCGATTGCCTAGCTTTACTACAGATGAAGCCAAATTAGTCAAGGATTCATTTGATTTTATTGGAATAAACTATTACTCCACTAGCTATGCTACAAAATCAAATGCATCAACATGTTGCCCACCTAGTTCCCTCACAGATCCTCAAGTCACTCTCTCAAGTAAGGATACTTCTTATCTTTCAGCTATATAAATTATTCTAGGTTGAATCTGCTGATGGCATGTCTTTTGTTTCTATAATGGCGGAGTCAGCGATGGGGTCTTTATCGGTCCAATAGTATGTATATGACCACATGATGAAATTGTAGCTACATATCGATTATGTTATTATAAATGGCATTTTTGTTTATATTTATATTTGCAGACTCCTTCAGGAGTGGTATCTCTTTATCCAAAAGGACTTCGAGATTTGTTGCTTTACATCAAGGATAAGTATAACAATCCTTTGGTTTACATCACTTTGAAAATGGTAAATATCTCAAACATCATATTTATTATCTCGAATTCAAGCTGAAAAGTATATGTATATATATATGTAATTAATGAGAAAACAAAAGCAAAATAGTATAACATGGCTAGCTTATTTTGATTTTCTTTTTTGGTGACCTGAGTTAACATATGAAAATGAATTGATATTACTGTATACTTGACTTAATTTGTAGGTATAGATGAGAGGAATGATCCATCACTATCACTTGAGGAATCCTTGATAGATACTTATAGAATTGATGCTTATTATCGCCATCTCTTTTACGTTCGATCTGCAATTAAGTAAGTAGTTTTTATATATTTTGTTGAATCTCTTTATTTTGAAATATCTAATTTATAATTTTCACTATGTTGGCTTTATAAGGTCAGTGCCAAATGTGAAAGCATTTTTGCATGGACATTAACGGATGACTTGAATAGTGCGAAGGTTTTAGAGCACGATTTGGATTAAATTTTGTGAACTACACTACTTTGGATAGATATCATAAGCTCTCTGCAACATGGTTCAAGTATTTTTACGCATTGATCAAGAGAGTGCTAAACTAGACATTTTGGCACCAAAGGCAAGTGGAGCATATCAACAATGATCCAGGAAGAAAGACAAAACCTAAGTGGGGAATTCAAGCATCTTAATTGTGTTTAGTTTATTTAGTTTATGGATTTGGTACATTTTTTATTTTGAATGTATTTGTGTCACTAAGGATATTGTTGTGTTTTAAGTTTGAGGTTTATACCCTTACGGGTTTGCTTAGTTCATGTTTATGTTACTAAGTTTTTGTTTTTATTTAGGTTAGTAAGTCGGCTTAAGTGCCTCCCTGAGTTTCGCGGTCTTTGTAGGGGGATGTATATAGTTGTCGACCGCCCAAAGATTTGTATTATGTTCTCTCTTATTTATTCTATTTGCTTTTGTTTTTCGTTTATAGGTTTTATTTTGTTTATTTAATCATTTTTTTTCTCAAACATGATCATCCATCTTTAGTTGCATCATAACCATGTCAAATTGAGCAAAATGATTTTTGAGAGATAGAAAATGTCATGAATCAACTAGGGAACGTGATTAGCACGTGAAGAAACCCATTCCCAGGTAAGTCTCGTGACCTCTAAGTCTCTCTATATGCATATAATACTAATACTACCGTCCATTTTATAAAACATATCATCATCTCTAATATAAACCTTCTTTTCTCTAAAACAACATCATCATAAATAATCATTTCACAATCATGCTCTGAATATATCTACGTAACACAAAATGAATTGTGTTGCTCTCTATCTGAGAATATATCATGAAAACTATAATCTTGTAGACATAAAATAATCTGAATCATAGTGCAAAATGCAAAAGAATACATCTAAGATGAAGGACCCTACTCACAAGGACACTAGAGCACTCTCTATACATAAACAAAAAAGAATACTTCACCCCAAAGTGAAGCTCACCAACTGAGAATATCTCTTCTGCTATAGAGGAGGTGGCTGAGATGAACCCACAACAACTAATGTATTTGTAATGGGAAAAGGGAGAGGGATGAATTTCATCTAGAACTCAGTAAGTAAGCTCTCACCCTAATCCTTTCACGGGACAATAACAAGATTCGTATATATGTATAATCATAAAAACTTGACCAATGTAGTATCTTTGAAAATCTTTCTAATTTATTCATACATAATAGCTCTGAAATCCATAATACATGAAAAACATAAATACTTGATAATCTAATAGAGAAACATGAGTCTCTAACTATGTATACTAGGTAACTTAACAATTTCTCTAGTTATACATATTAACTATGGCATAATAATATTCTCTGCTCTGTAGCCCTTTAAGAACCTAAATTGGACTCCTAATTAGGTTCCATCTCTGTGTTAGCTCCAGAACCCTTTAGAAAGTGTTAATGTCATATGTTTTGAGTGATGACACAACCAATTTAGACAAAATATTTTGAAGAATGACTAGTATTTTCCTTGAGTTTCTTAAAGTAGCAAACATGTTTTCATTTGCATAACACATTTCTAAAAGTGAAAATAATTTCAGTTTACATGTACAAACATGATTCATCTCATTTAAATATATAGAAACTTAATAGAAGTGAAAATTATATCATGAAATCAACGTATACATGCTTAACAGATTAAAGAAAATAATCATGTACAAGAACCAAGGCTCGGATCTGTTGGTAAAAGAGTGTATGAGAAGGGGGTTGAATTGTGGTTTGAAGCTTTCTTGAATTTGAAACATTTTACAAAATGATACTATCGACTTGAAGCTTGAAGTGTAGCAGAATAATGGTTAGAAGTTTTAGAAAGTAGATTTCTGAAGCATAATAATAATGATGCAACTTTAATGAAACTTAATCAATAATTAACATAAAGTACATAACATAAAAATAAAAGATCAGGGAAGAGAGAAATGACACAATATTTTTATAGTTGGCCATTTTTGCCTACATCTAGTACTCAACACATGTTGAGAATGAATTAACAACAACTTTCTCAACTTGAGAAAGTTAATCGGATAGTCTTTACATTAGCTTTCCCAAGCTCTTACAGTGAATAGTAGGCAACCCTAACTGTCATAAACCGAGTAGTTCATTCGCAGCCTCTCCAAGCTAAAATGAGTAATCTTGAACCCAACTTTCCAAAGCTGAGGCAAGGTAATCTTGAACCAGCCTCTCCAAGTTGAAGTGAGTAGTCTTGAAGCAACATCTCTAAGTTGAATTGAGTAGTCTTGAGTCAGCTCCTCCAAGCTGAACCGAGTAGTCTTGAACCAGTCTCTTCAAGCTGAATCATGACCTGTAGACAACTTGAATTCACACAATCATACTCATCAAAGCACATGCATCATCTCAACATACACGAATTAACAACTCGGAGCATCAAAATTCTATTAATGTTTTATGCTTTGACCCTTAGAACCTCAAACTTGAAGTTTAAGTTTTCCATCATCTCAACTTAACCTCTCGGGTACATATAGGTTCATATCTAAGTAATCCTCACTCATTTCTATGATTATAACTAATTCTAAAGCTCAAGAGTGCAGGATCTATAATTTGCTAATTCTGGTACCTAGGAGTCACAACTTTGACCCTTTTTAAGTTCAGTCTTTTCCTAAAGTATCAAGATGAATTCCTAAACCAATTGTGAGTAGTTCCTATACATTTACACTAATTATAAACCATTATTTGTAAAATTAACCTTGCTGGAGACAGAATCCAGAATTGTCATATCCCAGGGATCTAGAATTCTCATTTTAATTCTTTTCTAGTTACTAACTTGTCTTAGCTTTCTCAAATTAATTCTAACATTCATTATGCATGAACATACTCATTTTATCATCATAAAATCATCATCATACAGTGAGCAATTCATCCAAACAGAACCATGAACATCTTCATCATATAATGCATATAATTTTCATTTCAAGCACATATAAATTACTAGTTTCTCTTGGAACCTTTTCAAAGCTTCTAAAATTCTTTGAGAACAAATTATTTCATTAAAATCTTCATAAAATACATAAGGGTAGTAGCTATTTCAAATTCCTCATATTTGACATTTAAAACATAAAATTATGCTAGAAATATTCTTTAGGTCCTCCTATCGTAGGAAAGTTCTAAAACATAGGTTCTTGGCACTTGTGATTAGATGGAACTTACATCGAGCACATCATCATCACATGGCTAAAAGTCAAGGGAGCAAAATACTTTCATTTCCAAACTTTGTTTGAGATAATAATGGGCAAGTCTTTGAGCTCTAAATTTCTTAAGTGATGACATAAATTAAAATATGCAATGCACTTTATTTTACTCTTTATTATGAGGTGAGAGCATAAAAATAAATATGCTATGCTAGTTCATTATTATTTTAGAAGTTTAGTGATGACTGAAACATAAACATGAGGATGCAAGTTTATTCTTCATCTTGAAAGTTTAGTGATGACAAAAAAGTAAATATGGATGCAAGTTCCTTTCTATCTTAACTTAGAGCTCATGCGACTTTTAGAGAAACAAAATCTCAACCCAATACTTATCTCAACCAAACAAAATGAGCTTTAGAGTTATTGAACTAAGTTTTCAAAGAAACTACATGGCTCTTGAACATCATCATCAAGCTCCAAGGAAATGAACTCAAGAAAACAAAACTTCATAAGAAAAAGGAACAAGAAACCGAAACCATGAGTAGAAAGAAAATACACTATGTTCTTTATTAAGTACCCAAAACCCCTATCTAGAGTAAACTCTAGAATATGCTGGCTAACTTTAAGGTTGATAAGGGTAGGCCTTGGGTTTTTTGAAATCCTTAATTATTTTCTTTAGTTGAAAACATTAGTGAGCTAAATAGTATAGATAGGACTTTAAAGAGAGAAAACCTTAAGCTTTAGAGGTCTCTTTGAGATGAACACAAGGTCATCATCTAGAGACACTCATCATCAAGCTATCATGAAGAATAAATAAGGCCATTGAGGCCAAAAATAAAAAGAAATGATGAAGAGGAAACCGAAAAGAGAACCAAGAGAAGTTCATGAAACCAATATTTTTCTTTCAAGAACAAAGCATTCTTGAGTAAAACAAAAACTTTGAAACAACTCCCTACCAAGTGTGAAGACAAGGGCTTGGTCTTTGAGATGAGAATGAAAGGAAAAACTCCTCCTAAAGTGATGACGATGATTCGGCCTTGGTGGGGGAAAAAGGAAAGGAATGTGTTTTTGAGTGAGTTTGTGTTTGAGGATGAAGGTTCAAGTGTTTAGAAGATGATTCAAGGTGGTGGTGTAGTGGTTTGAGATGGTGCTATGGTGGCTCAAGGTAGAGGAAGAAAAAGATGAAGAAGAAGAAAAGCTCTTGGAAACTTAGAGAGAAAAGGAAAGAACACATAAGAAAGCTTGAAACTAAAACTTAGCAACTGATCTAAAGGCTCACTCAAGTTCTTTAACACATGTATTTATAGAAAACAAAAACAATGAGCAGCTCATAAAGGGGGAGGGCTGGCCGTGTGGTTCCATGAAGGGAGGGAGAGAAAATATCTCTTACATGTTGTCATACAAAGCATGGTTGAAGGTATGATAGGTATAGTCTTAAGCATGGCTCAAAGTAAGGTGTTTTCTTTTTGAATTGAATTGAAATAAATCATCTAGAAAGGAGGAGGAAGGCCGATGGTTTCATTAAGGTTTTGGGGGGAAAAATATCTTCTAAAAGTTGTCGTACAAAGCATGGATGAAAGCATGGTGGATATGACTCAAAGTATGGTTCAAGGCATGGACTAAGCATGGGCTTTGAGTGCAAGAATTTTAACATGTGATGGATATTTTGGGGGGGAAGCTTGACCAGCTAATAGCCCAAAGAGAGAGAAAATGTTTCATCTAAATGTGTGTTAATGATGTGTTTAGGTGTAGTTTAGATTAGGTTTAAAGTTAGGAGTTGCTAAGCAAGTGTTTAAGTAGCTAAGAAATGTAGTTAGAAATTTTATGACATGATTAGGAGTGCTCATACACAATTAGAGGAATTAAAACTCATTTTATGCATAAACAATTGTAGACACAATTCATTAATTTAAGGAATTGGAGAGAGAAAATACTATTCAAGATTCCATGACTAGGAATCTTGAATTTAAAAGAGATTTAAGTTTAATCTAAGCAATTTTAGGTTCTAATTAACTTTAATAAATTATTTTGACTCTAGATTAATTAAGAAAATTAATTAATCTTCAATTAGAGTCTAATATTGTTTAGGTTTTCTTGATCACACAATTAAGCTCAAAAACACTATACTAGGGGCAAAATCATAATTTTGCTCAAAAACTGCCGGGACCACCGGGACTTAAACTGATGTCACAAATTTCGTAAAAATATCATTTAAAACCATTTGGAGAAGTTTCGGGCTTATCCGGCACTTATACCCGCATAGAAACATTGTAGGGATATTTTGGTCATTTTGACCGAAACCTCGAGAAAATGATATTTTCAATCCGGAACCACTCAAAGGTCATCTAATCCCCTTCAAACATTGAGTTAGCCCTTGAGGACTGCTGGGACGACTATCCTTGAATTTCAGGCCAAAAATGACCTCAGGGGCATTTTGGTCATTTATGCTCAAACAGAAAATCGGGGCGTTACTTTTTGTTCCCTTCTTTAGTGTGTATTTTCTTTTCACTACTTCATGATTTATAATTGTTCTTGGGGCTTATCAAAAGCCCAAAATGAATGCAAGGTCAGCAAACCTACTTTTATATGGCATTGGTCCAAAATTAACCTAGCAATAGAAAAGCCTAGAATTATTTTTAATGAAACTACAAGGTATTCTCGAGTTAGAGCTTATTTAAATTATTAGTGAAATTAACCATCCTTCGACTTTAACATGACAAGAATTGTCAAGTCTCTATAAATTGTTTTCTAGAATCTAAAGTGCACACTTTTTTTTAGGTCTGAAGAAGTTTTGTATCTTCGGAGACGGGTGATGTTCATTGCATTCCTGATTTTATAAACACAATGCATAAGTATCTCGTGGTGCATGCTTTGATCTTAGAGGAGCTTTTACTCTATGTTTTTATCTTTATCCTATCATGTTTCAAACACATTGCATAAGGCTTTTTTATTCACATAATTACGAGTGATGCCTCAAAATGGAAAATTTTAGAGCAAATTAGGATCAAATCAAAGAATGGCTGAAAGAAGCATAAAGGAGGACGAAAAATAATTGTAGTGACTGAAAATTTATCTATGCGAAGAATAATGCTAAAAAATATAAATGCTTTAGGACAAAAGTGCTATATTATTTTATTTAACTTATATTAGGTAGAGCTTAAATTAATAAAGTGATAACAAATTATTATCGAAACCTAGTTAAAAAAAATAGAGTTAACTACTAGCATTTTTTTTTTGCAAGATAGGTATTTTATTAACATTTTAAGAAATTATAAATAGCTTTCCTATCAGAGAATTTGCATTGCATTGTGAAAACTATATGTTATTTATGTGTATATTACTAGGAAATAAAAGAAAATAAATATGTAATGCTTGTTGAACTAACTTTAATTGATTTATTTAGCCAGTGAGTATTTTAGAGGATGCCAAGCACGTACCATACAAATCTGAAGTCAAGATATCCTTTGGCGACTTGTTGATCGATATGCTATTTGAAAGCGGTATAGGCCAAATTTGATACAAGCTTATGCCTATTATACCACTCGATCTTTACGTGTGTGCAAATGGTTTAGCCATTAGATAATAGTGATATATAGGATACCCTCACAATTACATATTGAATTCTAATATATAATTAAACTTAATTTAGATTAAACATTTTTAAATTTATAATTCTTGTCAAATAAAATGATACACGATACTTGTCTTTATGTACAGTAGCTTTCGCATGAGAAAGGAGTAGGTTATGTGCAACCACATAAGGCTCTATTCCTGCATTGCCACCTATGCAAGTTGGATTGTACAATGGAGAGCATCAACTTTGGTGCAAGCTTACGTATGGATAGCCCATCGTGGTGAAAATGTGTGGCTCATTTATTGTAATCCAATGCTTTACCCTATCTCCAAAAAGTTTGAAGCAAATATCCACATAGTCTCGAAAATCATTTATGAAAATTGATAATATATAGGTCATGAATCATGACATTTTCATAAATAGTAGCTTTATCATATTACACATTAATTGTATTCTCAATTCTCTCACATACGAGAATTAGTCTACATAGAATATTCATATAATACCAAATGCAAAAGTCAAGTTTGAAGTATATGTATTTGGTTTGGTTTTGTACCGCTTACACAATGGTACTATTTAAGAAGCCACCATACTCATCTTCCAATGCTTGGGGAAGATCCCAATGAAAAATGGTTACAAATGGTGTTATGCCTGTAAGAGTGATATTTACTAATTAGTTGCGATTGTAACTAGCTGCTTTAAGAAATGTGAATTGACATGCAATTTTGAATGAATAATAAAGAGAAAAGTTAGCAAAAAAGAAGTTTGGATTGTGACCATTCTTGTGATAATTCATTGATGAGCTTTGTTGTAGTAGGCAACTCTGTTTGATTTATGCCTACGCCTCCATTATGCCTTCCCACTATTTATGGAAAATTTGAAATGGTTAACATGAAACATCCATCAAAATAGTGACATTAACTGAAGGACAAGAATAATGTTTGAACATGTATATATGACTCACTTGGGAGTATTCTAGGCCAGGAGATGGATAGTGCAGCAGAATCTAAGTTCATATACTTCATGATCGCAACATCTTCCTGCATACATTAACAATAGTTTATCAATTAGTTATATCAAAAAGCTAATATTTAATAATTCTCGACACATAAATCAAATTTTGTAGCAATATACTGAATTTAGTTTTTACTTTATATTGCTACTTGCTAGTCAAATCTCTCTGGGACTAATGCGGCCATAGGGAACACTATGTTTCTTGATTGACAATTAATTTATTCTATGGAATTTTATTTGATTCCATGCATGCTGGCACTTGGAATTTATGCCATACCTTGTAGTGGTGCCATTGGTCAACTGTAACATCTCCATTGCTTCCATCTGCTATCTTTTCTGTAATGCAATTGTACAATATATTAGACTAGTTGTGGTTCAATATTTTTTTAAGCTTGTGTACATAGATTATTTATGATTCATTATATATTTTAATTGATAAATAATCTGAAACAAAAAATGATTTAATTTCCATGCATTAACAGTGTCAAATATTTGTACACAATCATCCAATTGTCACATCACCTATGGTAGTTAATTATTCTCTCATTCACTACTTTAAAAGTTATACAAATGAAAAATTTTAATTGGATGATAATGTAAAAGTATTTTATATTATCAATGAACAAAAATTAAACTCATTAAAAAAATGATAAAAGCATTATGGTGGACAAATTGAAAGGAATAAAACACTATATAATTTGTTGACATAATACAGATAGCATTTTTTCCTAGAGAGATAAGGGAGAGGTAAAAGTCAAACATATAGCTGCGCACTCAAAGATCTGAGAGGACAACCACAATCACTAAGCTATAGAGTCGACCACAAATATAGATAGTAGTTAATATCGTCATCACTTATTGCTCAAATCTCAAGATAATTTTTAATATATATAATATATTATTCACATGGGTTATGAACTTGACATTCCAAGTAAAGTTTGTCTAGAATGGTAATTCATTCTCATCCCACCAATAATTATTTAGTCATTTTAAATAATAATATGCTCAAATTTCAATGGTTAAATAAAAACCAATGTTAGTTTTTGAATTTAATAACTATAGGAACATTAAATATAAGTGTATCTGAGCATATACTATAGCGACTATGTAATGTAAAAACAATCACTATAACAAAGATAATACTATATATATTAAACATGTTATAAGGGTATAGGAGCATAGACTTAGTGAATATGATTACATAAAATCAATATAAAAGGAAGACATAATAATATCAGCAGTACACACAAGAGCTTTCTCATTTTCTTAATCAATAATTGAAAGAAGACAAAGATGAAAAAAAAAAAGCTATGCCATGAAAGTTGAAACCCACCAGCATATCTGACATTCGGTATTTTTCATTCAACTTTTTCAAACTTAAAATTTAAACAATTTTCAAATAAAAAAGTTATATAGTTTTTTCTTTTGAAAAATTCTAATAACAAAACTAAGCGCTCCATAATTTCATCCTAAAAAAAAAAAAATGAATGAACAATATAATAAACAAGCAGACAAATACATCTATCTAGTAACAAATAGACAAATCTTTGTTGGGCTTTTGCCCCATTTCTTCACTAAAAACACAAATATTGGTATAGTTTCCCCTTCTTTTAGTACTGCATGTGAGAGAAATAGAGAGAGAGAATTGTACCTGGATATTGGTGGGTGAAGTTATTCCACATACTTGGTACTTTACCCTCACCTTCATCTTGCATATTGACCAAAATAAAATTGACGTAATGAATTAGCTTGCTAGGTTCTTGGAGAATAATTTGTGTTGCAGATATATGTTCAGTGCTCTACTGCTTTCAAGCATATTCTTTCTCTTCTCACTCTCTAGGTGTTTTCATCTCCTTTATCTTTGATTTTTTTTTTTTTGAATTACTTGGTCTCTCTGCATTTTTTGGTCAGAACGGTCTCTCTGCATCAAGTTTATATAATGTCTTGTCCCTCATCATTCCAAACATTTAAAATTCCAATCTATTGAAAAAACTTGGTGAAAATGTTTAAGAGTTATAGTATGGTGTGGCACTCTTTTCTCTTATAGAATTATGTAGGTTGAATTTATTGATAAAAAACATGATAAAGTATGTATATAGTGAGGGATTAATTTTGATTTATTAATGTTATAAAATAACTCCATAATGAGAAGGTAGAAGACCATGACTACATTTGGATTGATGGTAAGTAATATAGAGGATTGAAGTGGAATAAAATTGAGTGAAAATAGGTTAAATGAAGTCATATACTTATTTCATTCTATTGGTTGGATATGCAATGGAAAATTTTAATGATTATAAATTTTTTATATAAGAATCTGTGGACTTGTATATAATTGTATATTGTGTACTATTATAAAGTTTAATCCAAATTCAAGTGATGTGATAAGGGCAAGTTAATTGCGTCTAAATCATCTCACCACCTAGTTATTAATTTTATGATGAACTGAATAATTAGAAACTAGGATTAGTATAATTATAAAGGTTATACTTCCTAAGTTATACATATGTCTCTTTTCTTGATATCCCATCATTTGAAAAGAGAGCTATCATTTGTGAGTGATGTGTATAAACTTGGAAGATTAATAATCACATGTCCAAATACTAATTAGTTTCTATAGATGTTGAGGCATACTTCCTTATCTAGTCTTCTAATTCCATTAATAATTTAACATGAATGATCTTGAGATTCTAAAAAACTAATTTTCTAACATTTTGTTTCTATAATATCCTTAAACTTGAATATAGTAATATTAGTAAACGAGGTGGATGTAACACCCTAATTTTTAACCCAATACTCTAGAACACATTAGGTTATTACTTCTTAGTCTCATTCTTTTATTAAAATACTTAGCAAAAATTACGGGTAAATTTTTTTTTTTTGAAATATAAAAACAAAGTGAGAGTCGCGTATGAACTAATCGTGAACTAATCATATATTGCACTTCATACAAAATAAACACAAGGTAAATAAACATATAACAAGTCAATGGCACACCAAAGGAATATTTTCATTAATATCATAATTAAAGATACATAAAGTCATACCCTTATAAAATCGAAATTTGAGCTTTCGATACAAGGAAAAAGAAACACAACATAAACGGAAATACATGAAAGGTGTGAATAAAAACTCCTACCCTAGTGCACCTAAGGTGGATAACCTCATGACAAAAGAAGGTTTATCCTATCTATGAGTGAGTGCGTGCACTACACTTCCTCTAAAACAACTACTACTGGAACCCAGGGTATGGCGGGATGAAACCGATCCACGGATGTAGCGCAGCAGGAGCAGGTATGCGTAGTGGCTGATCATGTGCTCCTCAGCCGGGGCGCATCTCAGCCCGCCTAGCCAACGTCGGCAGCGTAACTGTCTCCTTGCTCTTGCCCCTCACGAACTGAGGAGTGGGGGCGGAGCTCTCGCTATACATGTGCGTCGGCGGATCCTCTAAGGGGTCGTCCTCTGAACCGGGAGATCAGGGCATGTAGTCCTGGAAGTCACAGGTAGCTGAACCTCCGGTATATGTCCGAAGAATCCTCTTGTCACGCATCAAGACACGCTAAAAAACCATAGTATCGTCAGGAGGGAGACATAGGAGATAAAGCATGCAGGATGTACAAAGGGGCGTCAGCGAATATAAAGGCGCCAACAACATAACGTCCCTCAAAATTATATGACCGTGCTCACGGATCAAAGTGCACCTCCCAAGTCGGGGGTGTCAATAAAAACCATGAGCGTCGCTGCTCGAGCTCTGAAGATGTGACGGGAGAGAGAGAGAGAGAAGAGAAAGGAGTGAGAATCTTACTAAAGAATCTCAGTAGGAATCTCCTATCTAGGGTTACATCGTTCACATCCTCAGGAACCTTGGGTTTATTATTAAAAGGTGTACATGCATATAAGATTCAATATTAGGTTTCATAAAACTAAATTATCCAAGGTTCATTCCTTTTAGAATGCATCTTAATGTCATGAATGCAACATATCAAGCATGAATGCATGGCAATACTTTAAGCAAGTACTTAACAAATCATAACATCAAGAAGCATACAAGTGGCATTAAGGGGCATAAATCTTTCTTGTGGAACTTTCCTCAACTTTGTGACATAAATCATCATACTATAGCATTATAGGGCCACCCTAAAAACATCTAGGTTATGAGCTCATACCTTAACTAGTCGTCACTAGTTCTTGCTTATTATCTGAATAAGCGAAACATAATAAAATAATCCCGACTCCTCAGTGCGGGTTAGAGAACTTAGGGATCACCTCTCTTAGGATATACCCTTTTTGACACGCTTTGTGGGCATCTAGCCACAACAATTTGTCCGGTTTGGTAGGCTGCATCTACTCATACCCTCACGGATTTGTCTTTCCTGGGGTGGTCGGCCGAACCAGTGTCACCCGAGAAAGTGCGTCTCGATGCTTTGTCACATAAAAATCTCACAGGGTGCTCGGCCGAACTGGTGTCACCCAGGGTTTTAATCTCATATGATACTTCAAAAACATTCTCAAATCCTTTAGGTTTGAAGGAAATTTGGCAGCATAACGGCTGTACACCGAATTTCCTTCAAACCAACTTTATCTACAAGTCTATAACATATACACATTTCTCATTCACTTTCATACTCATGATAGACTTAACATTTCAATACAACACTTTATCATAGCTGATGTATCAACAAGGTATATGCATCAACACATCATATGTGCATTATCAAACTTAAAACATCAACGTCTCTTAATGTCTTATGCTTTGACCCTTAAGGTCTTTTAACTTGAAATCTAAGTTGTCTATCATCACAACTTATGCTCTTGGGTACCTATAGGTTCATATCTAAGTATTCCTCACTCAATTCTATGATCATAAACATTTCTAAACCTCAAGAGTGTAGAATCCATAATTTATACTTTACGGGTACCTAGGAGTCACAACTTTGACCCTTTCTAAGTTTGGTTTGTTCCTAAAGCATCAAGATCAATTCCTGAACCAATTATGAGTAGTTCCTACACATTTAAACTAATTATAAACCATAAGTTATTAAACCTTGCTGGACAGAATCCAGAAAATTACATTTCTAAGGGATCTAAAAGTCTCAAATTAATTCCTTTCTAGTTACTAACTTATCTTAACTCTCTCAAATGAATTTTAGCATTAATTATACATGATCATACTCATTTTATCATCATCAAAACAGCATCATACAGTGAGCATTCCAACCAAACAGAACCGAAAACATCTCCATCAAACAATGCATAGAACTTTGTTTCTAAAACACATAATTTGCTAGTTTTTTTTGGAACCTTTTTGAAACTTTCAAATCTTACTTGGAAACAATTTATTTCATCAAAACCATTATAAAACATGTGAGGGCAGTAGCCATTTTAAATAAACCTCAAGAGTGTTTTAAAACATAAAACCTTGCTTAAAACATTTCTTAAAATCATTCAACCTTAGGAAAATCATGAAACATAAGTTTTAGCACTTGTAACTAGATGAATCTCATTCTAAGACTCAACATCATCACAAGGCCGAAATCAAAGGAGCAAAAGATTTATATTTTCAAACTTTGTTTGAGATAATAATGGAGTAAGTCCACGAGCTCTAAATCTCTTAAGTGATTGACATAAAAATAAATATGCAATGCACTTTGTTTTAGTCTTTATTAGGAGGTGAGAGCATAAAATAAATATGCTATGCAAATCCATTATTATCTTGGAGATTTAGTGAGAACATAAACATAAATATGGAGATGCAAGTTCATTCTTTAATCTTGAACATTTAGTGATGACACAAAACTAAATATGGATGCAAGTCCTTTTTATCTTAACTTAGAGCTCATATAAGACTTTTAGAGAGATTAAGAATCTCAACCTAACACTTATCTCATCAACAAAGTGAGCTTTAGAGTTCTTGAACCAAAGTTTCAAAGGAAACTACATGGCTCTTGAACATCATCATCAAGGTCAAGAAAATTAACTTAAAGCATTACTTTAAAGGAAAAGAAATAAGGAAATTGAAACCAAACAAGAAAAGAAAATGAGAAGGAAACTATGTCATATTCTTTATTAAGTGCCCAAAACTCCTATCTAGAGAAAACTCTACAGCGTGCTGACCAACTTTAAGGTTGACAAAGGTAGGCTTGGGCTTTGAAAACCTTAGATTAATTTTCTTAAGTTGAAAAACTATGTGAGCTAAGTAATATAGATAAAGTTCAAAGAAAGGAAAAACTCAAGCTTTAGAGGTTTCTTTGAGATGAGCACAAGGTCATCATCTAGAAACACTCATCATCAAGCTATCATGATGAATATTAGGCCTTGAGGCTGAAATGAGAAGAAAGAAAAACAAAGGAAGAACTTAAAAAGAAACCAAAAGAAACTTCAAGGAAATCTCATTTTTGAGTAAAAACAAAACTAGAGAGCAACTCCTACCAAGTTGGAAGATGAAAATGCTTGATCTTGAAAGGAAATGAGAAGAGCAACTCCTCCTAGAGTGGAGATGTGGCTTGGCCTTGTGGAGAGGAAAAGAGAGGAAATGTGTTCTTGGTGAGCTTGTGCTTGAGGTTGAGTGTTTAAGTGTTTAGAGGATGATCTAAGGTGGTGGTTTGAGGCTATGAGGTGATAATGCAAAGAGAAGATGAAGAAGATGAAGATGAAAGAAAGTTCTTAAGAACTTTGAGAGGAAAAGGAAAGAACTCAAAAGAAAGCTTGAAAACTAAAACTTAGCAAATGATCTAAAGGTTCACACAAGTTCTTCAACACATGTATTTATGGAAAACAAAAACAAATGGAGACTCATCAAGGGGGAGGGCTGGTCGTAGTATGTGAGGGCATGGGAGGCGAAAATATCTCTTACACAATGTCATTCAAAGCATAAATGGAAGCATGGTGCAATGTATGGGCTAAGTAAGGCTTATCATGGACTTGAAATTGCATTAAAATTTATAAAATTTGAGGCATGGGAGGAGGAGTGGCCATGAGGCTTCTAGAAGAGAGGAGGAAAGGTTTCTTTTGTTTAATGATGGTTTAAAGATGTGTTTAGGTGTGTTAGATTAGGTGCAAGATTAGGAATTGCTAAGTTTGTGTTTAGGTAACTAAGAATGTGATTAGGAATTTGATGACATGATTAAGGAGTGCTCATACACTTTTTAGAAGGTTTAAAATTCATTTTATGAATAACCAATGTAGACACAATTCCATGATTTAAGGAATTGGAGAGAAAACACTATTCAAGATTCCATGACTAGGAATCTTGAATTTAAAATAAGATTTGAGTTTAAATTAAGCAATCTTAGGTTATAATTAGCTCTAATAAATTATTTTGACTCTAGATTAATTATGAAAATTAATTAATCTTTTATTAGAAACCTAATATTGCTTAGATTTGCTTAATCATGCGATTAAGCTCAAAAACACTAAACTAGGGGCAAAATCATAATTTTGCACAAAAATTGTCCGGGACCACCGGGACTAAAGCGAGGTCACAGAATACATAAAAACACCTTTTAAAACCATCTGGAGAAGTTTGGGTCCATCAAGCGCTTGTACTGTGTCAAACACAACGAGGGTATTTTGATCATTTTGACTGAAACATCATAAAATGAGATTTTCGATCCTAGAAAGGTACACAAGTCAACTAATCCCCTTCAAACATTGAGTTAGCCCCTCGAGGACTGCCGGGTCGGCTATCCTTGAGTTCCGGACCAAAAATGACCTCGAGGGTATTTTGATCATTTTCACTCTAACAGAAAATCGGGGCGTTACAGTGGACTTGTAATTTCATTAAAAAAAACCATCTCATCCATCTCTATTTATTAAAGAAAGATAAGAGAAGATATTGGATGGAATGGACTATATCCATCTCCATACATGTAAAAACAATAGAGTTAATAATTAAAATTTCACTTTTTTCCTTCATATTCCATGTGGGCCAAGAAGCTATAAAATTGATGTAAATGAACAAAGAGCTCATGCAAAACGTTTCAAATGTGAGAAGGATGAGGAAGAACTTAATCTTAAGTTGCCAAAAGAGCTATGATGCTTAGAGGACATGATGATGCATTAAAAAAAATCTTTACATTATTATTTAATAGAATTTAAAAAAAATTTCAAATTATAATTAGTAATTACATATTATTATTCAATAATTTCTAAAAATTGTATTAGCTAATTATACATTGTAAAAATGAATCGCTGAAATTATATTAAGTAAGTAACCTTCTTGGTCCTAACATTTTTAATTGACATCAAGTTGATTTAACAAAATTTTTTACATCAATTTAGTCGTAACATTTTTTATTCCCACATCAATTTAGTCATTATCTCAAAGTAATATCCAACAAAATAACTAAACCAATATCAAAATTAAAAATTCTAGGACTAAATTGTTATAAAAAGTTTTGTTAGGACCAAGTTGATATCAAATTAAAAACATTAGCATAAAAAATATTATTTACTCAGTTATATTTATACAATAATTGTTTTCATAAACGATTTGTAACATTTAATCATGATGATTAAATGTTAGAAATTATCTGAACTAAACCATTAACCATCTCTCATGCAATCCTACTAACACGTTCATACTAACGTGCCATGCATGATTACTATTTTCATGTAATTTAAATAATTCAATGTATTAATTAATCACCTTAAAATATCTAAAACATTGAATTCATAATTTTATGTAAAAATTAATCATTCAATAAACTAAATTCAAATCAAAACATTTCATAATCTTATACAAATGAAATAAATAAAAGAACAAATCAAATAAAAAGAAACAATAATTAAAAATGTTCATTGTTTTGGCTTTTGGTATCAAGGATGGTAGAGTGTTAAGAGTCTAACGTTAGCTCGGTTGGCAAGGTGTAAGCGGTTTGATTTGGATCAAAATTGAGGTAAAAACAAAGTTGAAAAGATCAATTTTTATTTGTTTATTATTTTTGTTGTAACAAGCAATTTGATCAAATTTGGGTTGGTTTGGATCGGGTAATTGGATTTACATGTCTTTTTGTCCCAATTTTTTCCAAAAATTTTAAAAATATAAGCCATAAAAAATTTATAGGAGCACATTTCCATATATGCTAATGTGTTATTCTAATACATAGGGACTAGAACATAGTAGAGTGGCAAATGGAATGGTGTGGGTTGACTTGCCTCGACCAATGCAGTGCTTTGTTTTGGTAAAATGGGTTAACATTTTGCCTTACCAAAGTCTTTCTTTTTCTTCCTTTAACATCCCACAGAAAAAAGATGCATTTTAACCCAATGAACCACTTTCAATAAAAAAAAAAAAAAACGAAACATAAAAAGTAGTGATAATAAACTAGGAGCAGTGTAGAGCATAAAGAAGTAGGGATTAACGCTTGGCTGTAGGGCAAAGCTTGGAAAGAGGGGCGTTGTTAAGGTTCCGTAGTGGCATGGCTTTGCCACACCAATGATGGCGATGATGAGATGCAACATTGATAAAGATGGTGTTGAGCTTGTGGAATGAATGCATATCGAGGATAGTGATTCAAGTTGTAACTTATGGCGTGAAGAGTAGGTGACATGCGGTGGCTAATAGTGCAACTAAGAAGATCGATATGGTGGTGATTGTGGAACCTGTAGTGGAAAGGTGGTGCATCGATGTGCAATGGCTGTTTCTGGTTATGGAAGAGGGATAAGATGTTATAGCCATGTTTCATTCTTTCTTCCCATTTTCCTTTGGTGATTTGGTCTTTGATTTTGCACTATGGCTTGGATCTGTATGTTGTAGTTTTGATTTTGTGTAAGAGGAAGGATGAAGGTGTTGTTGTACAAAGAAGCAAAGAGTGACCCATTGTTCACTTGCACAAGGTTTAGGGTGCAAGAGGGTCGGGTCCCTACCTCGCCTTAACTATGGATAAAGCGAGACGAGTTAAGCAGGTTAAAATTTTTTAGCGAGTTGAAAATACTGCCTACCCGTTAAAAAAATGGCGGGTGTTGCAAGTCAATCTAATGGGTTCGACCCATTTTCCCACCCTCGAAACACAATATTCAAATAGAAAAATTCTAATATCATAATGTTCAAGCTTGACGTTTTTGATATCATAACAAAGTACCCAAAAAATACAATGCTTATATCACAAAGGATCCAAATATAAAATATTAAACAATTTCAGGTTGGTTCGTATCAAGTCTTATATTAGAGGATGTAAACCTAATGGCCGAATCAATATGTGATTGGTTTTAATTGGATCCAAACTACACTACTAAGCTGATAAAACATTAACAATTTTACATATAGATTTATTTTTCCATCTACGATCAGATGATTTTCAAATCATACTGTATTGTTTATGGATGTAAAAATAATAGATGATGTATTACTGTCTATACATTCATATGTTTTGTTAAAATTTGTTTGTTGTTCTGTAAAAATCTTATAGTTTTGATTGACCCACTTTGAACCAAACTGGCTAAATGAAATTGGTTTGAATTCAGCAGGTTAGTTGGATCCACATACACCCCATATCTGACTAATTTATGACTTAAGGTGTTTATCACGAAATTTAAAAATTTTTACACAGGAGTTTAAAAAAATTACTAATGGGTTATCATATTGGGCTATATAGGGAATGATGCATCTAATTAGTGCTCTAGATTACCTTTATCCTTGGCTAGGATTTTGTCTGAAGATATATCTTTTTTATAGATGAAATGATTTTGTCAGAAAACATATCTTTACTTAAGGGTACAAAAAACAAAGCTCAATGACCCATTAGCACAAAAGAAACAACAACAATAAAAGGGTACAAGGAGGGCAACCAAAGATGGGCAAAACAATTCCAATAAAAAATAATAGCTTTTGCAGAGAAAATATATCCAATAGCTCAAGTAATCTAAAGCACCAGTCAGGGCTAGATTCCCTTTTATCTCCAATCTTGCAACCTCGTGAATTGTACCATTAGCCTCACATTTTTACCCAACAAAGTCATAGAAAGGTAAATTCCTCTTAAATCTAGTGATATCCTCAAGCATAAGCTTGATGCTGCTAGAGCCTTACTAGATCTACAAGCTTCTATCAGAGGAAGGTTGTTTGATTCAACTATGATCTTGTCATGAAGACATCCATCCTTAATAGCTACACACTAGCAGCAAGCCTTCATGAATAAGAATATACAATTCTAATATCACAAAGATTCCAAATTCAAAATATTAAACAATTTCAGGTTGCCTCAAATCGGGTCTCAGATTAGAGAATGCAAATCCAATGGCCAGAGCCAATATGTGATTGGCTCTTATTGAACCAAAGTACACCACTAGAAACTCGCGAAACACTAACAAATTTTATATGTAGATTTATTTTTTCCATCTCTAATATAGATGATTTTCAAATCGTTTTGTATTGTTTATTGATGTAAAAATAACATATGATGTACTGTTGTCCATAAATTCATATGTAATCTTAAAATTTGTGTGATGTTTTGCAAAAATCTTCTTGATCTTTGATTGACCCAATCTGAACAAAACCAACTAAATGAAATTGGTTTGAATTCATCGAGTTCAATGAGTTAGTTGGATCCGCTAACACCCAGCGTATGGCTAATTTAGGACTTGGGTGTTTTTAATGAAATATAAATCTTTACACATGTAGCATAAAAAAAAATATTTACACATGAGTTTTAAAAAAATTAGTAGTAGGATATCATATTGATCTATCCAGGGAATCCTGCATCTAATTGGTGCTCTAGATTACCTTTATCCTTGGCTAGGATTTTTTCTGAAGATCTATCTTTTTTACAGATTAAATGATTTTGTCAAAAGACATATTTTTGGTTCAAGGGTACAAACATCATAAGAAACAAAGCTCATTGATCCATTAGGACTAAAGGCAACCATGACAACAATAAGCGCTACAAGGAGGGCAACCAAAGATGGGCAAAACAATTCCAATAAAAAATAATAGCTTTGCAGAGAAAAAATATCCAATAGCTCAAGTAATCTAAAGCACCAATTAGGGCTAGATTCCCTTTTATCTCCAATCTTGCAACCTCGTGCATTGTACCAACAATCTCACATTTTTACCTAACAAAGTCATAGAAAGGTAAATTCCTCTTAAATCTAGTGATATCCTCAAGCATCAGTTTGATCTTTGCTAGAAACCTCACTAGATCTACAAGCTTCTATTAGAGGAAGGTTGTTTGATTCATCTATGATCTTGTCACGAAGACATCCATCTCTTAATAGCTACACACTACAGTAAGCCTTCACGAATAAAAATATACAATTCTAATATCACAATGTTCAAACCTGATGCTCTTCAATATCAGAACAAAGTACCCAAAAGATACAACTCTGAAATCACAAAAATTCCAAATTCAAAATATTAAACATTTTAAGTTTCCTCAAATCAGGTCTCGGATCGAGAGGATGCAAACCCAATATGAAATTTCTTTGATGTTACGCAAAAGTTTTGCAATCTTTGATTGACCCAATCTGAACTAAACCAACTAAATGAAATTGGTTTGAATTCATCGAGTTCAATGACTTAGTTGGATCGCTTACATCCTCCATATGGCTAATTTAGGACTTGATTGTTTTTAATGAAATATAAATCTTTACACACGTAGCATCAAAAAAATATTTACACATGAGTTTTAAAAAAATTAGTAGTAGGATATCATATTGGTCTCTTCAGAGAATCTTGCATCTAATTAGTGATCTAGATTACCTTTATCCTTAGCTAGGATTTTCTGAAGATATATCTATTTTATGGATTAAAATATTTTGTCAGAAGACATATCTTTGGTTCAAGGGTACAAACAACGTAATAAACAAAGCTCATTGACCTATTAGCACTAAAGCCAACAACAACAATAAAAGTCTACAAGGAAGACAACCAAAGATAGGCAAAACAATTCCAATAAAAAATAATAACTTTTGCAGAGAAAATATATCCAATAGCTCAAGTAATCTAAACCACCAATCAGGGCTAGATTCCCTTTTATCTCCAATCTTGCAACCTCGTGAATTGTACCATTTGCCACACATTTTTGCCCAACAAAGTCATAGAAAGGTAAATTCCTCTTAAATCTAGTGATATCCTCAAGCATTAGTTTGATGCTGCTAGAGCCTTACTAGATCTACAAGCTTCTATAAGAGGAAGGTTATTTGATTCAATTATGATATTGTCACGAAGACATCTATCTTTTAATAGCTACACACTAGCAGCAAACCTTCATGAATAAAAATATACAATTCTAATATCACAAACATTCCAAATTCAAAATATCAAACAATTTCAGGTTGCCTCAAATCGGGTCTCAGATTAGAGAATGCAAACCCAATGATCGAAACCAATATGTGATTGGCTCTAATTAGATCAAAGTACACTACTAGAAACTACATAAAAACACTAACAAATTTTGTATATAGATTTATTTTTTACATCTCTAATATAGATGATTTTCAAATCCTTTTGTATTGTTTATGGATGTAAAAATAACATATGATGTATTGTTGTCTATAAATTCATATGTAATCTTAAAATTTGTGTGATGTTTTGCAAAAATCTTGCGATCTTTGATTAACCAAATCTGAATCAAACCAACTAAATGAAATTGGTTTGAATTCATCAGGTTCAATGAGTTAGTTGGATCCGCTTACACCCCCCGTCTGGCTAATTTAGGACTTGGGTGTTTTTAATTAAAAAAAAAATCTTTACACACGTAGCATCAAAAAAATATTTACGCATGAGTTTTAAAAAAAATTAGTAGTAGCATATCATATTGGTCTATCTAGGGAATCTTGCATCTACTTGGTAGTCTAGATTACCTTTATCCTTGGCTAGGATTTTTTTTCTGCAGATCTATCTTTTTTACATATTAAATGATTTTGTCAGAAGACATATCTTTGGTTCAAGGGTACAAACAACATAAGAAACAAAGCTCATTGACCCATTAGCACTAAAGACAACAGCAACAATAAAGGCTACAAGGGCTGACAACCAAAGATGGGCAAAACAATCCCAATAAAAAATAATAGCTTTTGCAGAGAAAATATATCCAATAGCTCAAGTAATCTAAAGCACCAATCAGAGCTAGATTCCCTTTTATCTCCAATCTTGTAGCCTCGTGAATTGCACCATTAGCCTCACAATTTTACCCAACAAAGTCATAGAAAGGTAAATTCCTCTTAAATCTAGTGATATCCTCAAGCATCAGTTTGATGCTGCAACAGCCTTACTAGATCTACAAGCTTCTACCAGAGAAGGGTTCTCTTATTCAACTATGATCTTGTCATGAAGACATCCATCTCTTAACAGGCACACACTAGCAGCAAGCCATCATGAATAAAAATATACAATTCTAATATCACAATGTTCAAACTTGTTGCTTTTGGATATCAGAACAAAGTACCCAAAAGATACAATTCTAATATCACAAAGATTCCAAATTCAAAATATTAGACAATTTCTGGTTGGCTCAAATTGGGTCTTAGATTAGAGAATACAAACTCGATGACCAAGCCAATATGTGATTAGCTCTAAGTGGATCCAAAGTACACTAGTAGAAACTCGCGAAACACTAACAAATTTTATATATAGATTTATTTTTTACATCTCTAATTTAGATGATTTTCAAATCCTTTTGTATTGTTTATGGATGTAAAAATAACATATGATGTATTGTTGTCTATAAATTCACATGTAATGGTAAAATTTGTCTGATGTTCTGCAAAAATCTTGCAATGCTGATTGACGCAATATGAACTAAACCAACTAAATGAAATTGGTTTGACTTCACCAGGTTCAATGAGTTAGTTGGATCCGCTTACACCCCCGAAATGGCTAATTTAGGACTTGGATGTTTTGAATGAAATATAAATCTTTACACACGTATCATCAAAAAAAATTTACATATGAGTTTTAAAAAATTAGTAGTAGGATATCATATTGGTCTATCCAGGAATCTTGCATCTAATTGGTGCTCTAGATTACCTTTATCCTTGGCTAGGAATTTTGGAAGATTTATCTTTTCACAGTTAAATGATTTTGTTAGAAAACATATCTTTGGTTCAAGGGTACAAACAACACTCTGAAACAAAGCTCATTGACCCATTTTCACTAAAGACAACCTCAACAATAAAAGGATACAAGGAGGGCAACCAAAAATGGGCAAAACAATTCCAATAAAAAAATAGCTTTTGCAGAGAAAATATATCCAATAGCTCGAGTAATCTAAAACACCAATCATGGCTAGATTCCCTTTTATCTCCAATCTTGCAACCTCGTGAATTGTACCATTAGCCACACATTTTTCCCCAAGAAAGTCATAGAAAGGTAAATTCCTCTTAAATCTAGTGATATCCTCGAGCATAAGTTTGATGCTGCTAGTGCCTTACAAGATCTACAAGCTTCTATAAGAGGAAGGTTGTTTGATTTAACTATGATCTTGTCACGAAGACATCCATCTCTTAATAGCAACACACTAGCAACAAGCCTTCATGAAAAAAAAATATACAATTCTAATATCACAAAGATTCCAAATTCAAAATTTTAAACAGTTTCAGGTTGGCTCAAATCTGGTCTCAGATTTGAGAATGCAAACAATGACCAAAGCCAATATGTGATTGGCTCTAATTGGATCAAAGTACACTACTAGAAACTTCATAAAACACTAACAAATTTTATATATAGATTTATTTTTCACATCTCTAATTTAGATGATTTTCAAATCCTTTTGTATTGTTTATGGATGTAAAAATAACATATGATGTATTGTTGTCTATAAATTCATATGTGTTGTTAAAATTTGTGTGATGTTTTGCAAAAATCTTGCAGTGCTGATTGACCCAATCTGAACCAAACTAACTAAATGAAATTGGTTTGAATTCATCAGGTTCAACGAGTTATTTGGATACCTTACACCCAGTATGGCTAATTTAGGACATGGGTGTTTTTAATGAAATATAAATCTTTACACATGTAGCATCAAAAAAATATTTACATATGAGTTTTAAAACAATTAGTAGTAGGATATCATATTAGTCTATCTAGGGAATCTTGCATCTAATTGGTGCTCTAGATTACCTTTATCCTTGGCTAGGATTTTTTCTGAAGATCTATCTTTTTTACAGATTAAATGATTTTGTGAAAAGACATATCTTTGGCTCAAGGGTACAAACAACATAAGAAACAAAGCTCATTGACCCATTTGCACTAAAGACAACAGCAACAATAAAAGGCTACAAGGGCTGACAACCAAAGATGGGCAAAACAATTCAAATAAAAAATAATAGCTTATACAGAGAAAATATATCCAATAGCTCAAGTTATCTAAAGCACCAATCAGGGCTAGATTCCCTTTTATCTCCAATCTTGCAACCTCGTGAATTGTACCATTAGCCTCACATTTTTACCCAATGAAGTCAAAGAAAGGTAAATTCCTATGAAATCTAGTGATATCCTCAAGCATTAATTTGATCTTTGCTAGAGCCTTACTAGATCTACAAGCTTCTATCAGAGGAAGGTTGTTTGATTCAAATATGATCTTGTCATGAAGACATCTATCTCTTAATAGCTACACATTAGCTGCAAGCCTTCATGAATAAAAATATACAATTCTAATATCACAATGTTCAAACTTGACACTTTTGGATATCAGAACAAAGTACCCAAACGATACAATTCTAATATCACAAAGATTCCAAATTCAAAACATTAAACAATTTCAAGTTGGCTCAAATCGAGTCTCAGATTAGAGAAGCATAAACCCAATGGCCAGAGCCAATATGTGATAATTGCATCCAAAGTAAACTAATAGAAACTCATAAAATACTAACAAATTTTATATATAGATTTATCTTGTCACAATGTGACCATCTCTTAATAGCTATACACAGTGACAAGCCTTCATGAATAAAAACATACAATTCTAATAATATCACAATGTTGAAAATTGACATTTTTGGATATTAGAACAAAGTACCCAAAAATACAATTATAATATCACAAAGATTCCAAATTCAAAATATTAAACAATTTCATGTTGGCTCAAATTGGGACTTAGATTAGAGGATGCAAACCCAATGACCAAACCAATATGTGATTGGTTCTAATTGGATCCAAAGTACACTAGTAGAAACTCACAGAACAACATCAATTTTACATATAGATTTATTTTTCTATTTCTGATACTGATGATTTTCAAATCCCTTTGTATTGTTTATGGATATAAAAATAACAGATGATGTATTGCTGCTTATAAATTCATAAGTAATGTTAAAATTTGTCCGATGTTCTATAAAAATCTTGCAGTGCATATTGACCCAATCTGAACCAAACCAGCTAAATGAAATTGGTTTGAATTCATCAGGTTCATCGAGTTAGTCGGATTAAACACACCCCCTATCGGCCAATTCGGGACATGGTGTTTCTAATGAAATTTAAATCTTTTCACACGTAGCACCAAAAAATATTTACACATGTGTTTTAAAAAATTAGTAGTAGGTTATCATATTGGTCTATCACAGGAATCTTGCATGTAATTGGTGCTTTAGATTACATTTATCCTTAGCTAGGATTTTTTTTTTGAAGATATATCTTTTTTACTGATGAATTGATTTTGTCAGAAGACATATCTTTGGTTCAAGGGTATAAACAACATAAGAAACAAAGCTCATTTACCCATTAGCATAAAAGAAAATAACAAGAATAAAGGCTACAAGGAGGGCAACCAAAGATGGGCAAAACAATTCCAATAAAAAATAATAGCTTTGGTATAGAAAATATATCCAATAGCTTAGGTGATCGAAAGCACCAATCAGGGCTAGATTCCCTTTTATCTCCAATCTTGTAACCTCGTGAGTTGTACTATGAGCCTTACATTTTTACCCAACAAAGTCATAGAAAGGGAAATTTCTTTTAAATCTATTGATATACTTAAGCATCAGTTTGATTCTGCCATAGCTTCATTAGATCTACAAACTTCTATCAGAGCAAGGTTGTTTGATATACAATTCTAATATCACAATGTTCAAATTTGACTCTTTTGGATATCAGAACAAAGTACCTAAAAGATTCAATTCTAATATCACAAAGATTCCAAATTCAAAATATTAAACAATTTGAGGTTGACTCAAATTGGGTCTCAGATTAGAGGATGCAAACCCAATGACTAAACCAATATGTGATTGGTTCTAATTGGATCCAAAGTATACTACTAGAAACTCGCGAAACACTCACAAATTTTACATATAGATTTATTTTCCATTTCTAATATAGATGATTTTCAAATCCTTCTATATTGTTTATGGATGTAAAAATAACATATGATGTATTGTTGTCTATAAATTCATATGTATTGTTAAAATTTGTCTGATGTTCTGTAAAATTCTTGCAGTGCATATGGACCTAATCTGAACCAAACCAGCTAAATGAAATTGGTTTGAATTCATCAAGTTCATCGACTTAATTGGATTCATTTACACCCCCTATATGGCCAATTCAGGACATGGCTGTTTCTAATGAAATTTAAATCTTTACACACATAGCACCAAAAAAATATTTACACATGAGTTTTAAAGCAAATTAGTAGTAGGTTATCATATTGGTCTATCATGGGAATCTTGCATGTAATTGGTGCTTTAGATTACATTTATCCTTAGCTAGGATTTTTTTTTTGAAGATATATCTTTTTTACTGATGAATTGATTTTGTCAGAAGACATATCTTTGGTTCAAGGGTATAAACAACATAAGAAACAAAGCTCATTTACCCATTAGCATAAAAGAAAATAACAAGAATAAAGGCTACAAGGAGGGCAACCAAAGACGGGCAAAACAATTCCAATAAAAAATAATAGCTTTTGCATAGAAAATATGTCCAATAGCTCAGGTGATCGAAAGCACCAAGCAGGGCTAGATTCCCTTTTATCTCCAATCTTGTAACCTCGTGGGTTGTACGATTAACCTCACATTTTTACCCAACAAAGTCATAGAAAGGGAAATTCCTTTTTTAAATCTATTGATATACTCAAACAGCAGTTTGATTCTACCATAGCCTCACTAGATCTACAAACTTCTATCAGAGGAAGGTTGTTTGATTCAACTATTATCTTGTCACGATGGCAGCCATCTCTTAATAGCTACACACTAGTAGCAAGCCTTCATGAATAAAAATATACAATTCTAATATCACAATGTTCAAACTTGGCCTTTGGATATCAAAACAAAGTACCTAAAAGATTCAATTCTAATATCACAAAGATTCCAAATTCAAAATATTAAACAATTTCAGGTTGACTCAAATCGGGTCTCAGATTAGAGGATGCAAACCCAATGGCCAGAACCAATATGTGATTGGTTCTAATTGAATCAAAGTACACTAGTAGAAACTCACAGAACATTGACAATTTTACATATAGATTTATTTTCTATCTACGTCTGAGGCAATTTCAAATCCTTTTGTATTGTTTATGGATGTAAAAATAACAGATGATGTATTTCCATCTATAAATTCATATGTAATGTTGAAATTTGTCAGATGTTCTGTAAAAATCTTACAGTGCATATGGACCCAATCTGAACCAAACCAGCTAAATGAAATTGGTTTGAATTTATCAAGTTCATCAAGTTAGTTGGATCCGCTTACACCCCCTATTCGGCTAATTTAGGACTTCGATGTTTTTAATGAAATTTAAATATTTACATACGTAGCATCATAAAAAAAAATTACACATGAGTTTTAAAAAAATTAGTAGTAGGATATCATATTGGTCTATCCAGGGAATCTTATGTCGAATTGGTGCTCTAGATTACCTTTATCCTTGGCTAGGATTTTTTTTTGAAGATATATCTTTTTTACAGATGAAATGATTTTGTCAAAAGACATATTTGGTTCAAGGGTACAAACAACATAAGAAATAAAGCTCATTGACTCATTTATTCGAACCATTAGGAATATTGAGTCTAATATATTTTAAGAAAATTCTTGAACCATGTTACAAAGAGCATGTGATATCTCTTTAAACCATCATCATAGTCTACAAAATTTATTCCAAATCGAACTATATAACCAGAAGGCCACTCGAAGTTGTTCAAAAATGACCATGAAAAATATCATTTCACATTTGTGCCGTCCCTTATAAAGTCAACGATATGAAAAGTATAAATTAAATATTTCAAAGTAAAGAGATTCCCAAAAATCATATAAAAAATTACTTACCTAGTTGAAGATTAAAGATAAAGGATGTAGTGATAGTAATAATAAATTCTATAAGTTGATATAAGGGATTCCTCAGTTCATAGTGATAATAAATTCTATAAGTTGAAATCTTCTACACCTACAAATTAATTCAACTATATAAATACACATTTACATGCACATGTTTTGTTATAACAAATAAAAACTTGAAATAAATGTGTTATGATATTAGTTCTATTTTCTTGCTAATTATATCTGGCCATCTGCTTTGCACTATAATTCAAAGATAATAATATGATGTTTGGCGCATTTGTATCTTGATGATATAAACTAAATGATTGTGATACTTTTCTAATGTAAAGCAATATATATCAAATTCCATTTGGATAAATATGTAACCATTATGAAGCAGAATGCAAGTATTAATATAAGCAAAATCACAATTTTATGTGGTTACATACCTATGATTGGACTTATAAGTATCCCATTGCACTCATCATGGGATAATTCTGATACTCATTAAAGGATAAAAGATGTCCTTACATATGAGATTGACACAAGAATCTGTGAGATAACCAAGATTTCCCATTAGTCTCTGTGCATGGGTAGCATAGTTATTATTGTACTAGTTTAGTCCAATGAAATTAGATGAGCCCTTGACTAATTTAGCTTCGCATGGAGAAAAATAGGGAATCAATCTCCAACTATATATTTTTTGCCATATGGATAACGTTTGGCAATAAGTAGGACCACAAACATGCAGTAAAAAGTAATTGAATGTTATAAATGAAAAATACCCACATTCAAAAGCTTTTGTTCTGTTTTCACTAACCCAAGATCAATAAGTTGTTCTTAGGGCTTATCAAAAGCATAAGAAGTAATGTAGTGGCATCAAACTTTTCATTATACTGACAGTGGTCCAAAGTTACAATGGAATGGCTAATAATCATTTTATTTTTGAAAATATGAAACAATGAAATTTTCTCACAAGTTCGACTCATTGAAATTATCTATCAAATTAACTATGATTCGAATGCAATATGATATATGAATTGTCTAGTCTCCCCAAACTATTTCCCTATAATCTAAACTTATGTCATTCTTTTATTTGAGTAATTGATTTAATAGACATGAAAAGGTTCAGCTTTTCTTTGTCTATTTCTTGGATCTGTCTGATTACACTTGCATCATCTTTATATTTGAGGTTACAATTAAGTTATGTTTTGTTGAGTTGTAAAAAATGCAGTTAATTTTTTTCTACATCCTTGGATTATATAAGGGTCAAGCATATATTACAGCAATATGATGCAAATTAAAACATAAAGAACTCATATGAAAACACAAGAACAAAGTGCAAACCAAAATATCAAGGAGCACTATATGAAGACAACACTGCATAAGAAGCATAATTAAAAAACTAGTACTTTTGTTGTCTTCCTTTCTTACTTCTAGCTCGAGCATGCTTTGTCCAAACCACTTTTTACATATGGAGTTCAGCCCAAGCTAAAGTGATAAATGCATCCTCTTAATATATCATGAACTCAAAAATAGTAAAGCATGAAGCCCCACCAAAACCAACTCAAATAAGAAAGGATAATAGATAACCACTAAGGATGAACTTGAAAACACGTAAATGATAGCATGAAATAATACAAATATGCTATCAATAACATGCATCAGAATAGCATGCATATCTTACTTAACTTCTATTTTATTTGATTTGGAACTTATTGTATCCGTTTGTAGATGTCTAAATAGAAAAATAGATCAATAAACATACTAGTGAGTAATGATAATATACTATTTAAAGTCAAGCTTATTTATTGCATTGTATCACATTATTTATTCAAACCATCAGGAATATTAAGTCTAATCTCTTTTGAGAAATTTCTTGAACCTTGTTGCCAAGAGCTTGTGATATCTATTCAATCTGTCATTGTAATCCATAAAATTTATTCCAAATTGTATTGTATAACTTGAAGACCATTTGAAGTTGTCCAACAATGATCATGCAAAATGCTCTTCAAAAATAACAACACACACACACACAAAATATTCTTACTTAATAGTGGATTGAACTTAAAAAAGATTGTAAAAATAAAATCAATTCTATAAGTATTTATCACGAATTCCTTAATTAATATTATAGGTCATTGAACTCATCCATACCTACAAATTAAGTGAAGTATACACAATATAAATTCACTTGCACATGTTAACTCATGTTACACAAAAAAGAAAAAGAAAAAACAAGCAAAGTTATGATATTCTTTATGGTTTCTTGTTAATTATATATAGAAAATTGCTTTGCAGTAGAGTTCAGAGATGATAAATATGATATTTGGTGTATTTACTATTTTTAGTGATGTAAAAAACAAGATTGTGATAAGTCTCCTTAATGTAAAATAATACGTCTTGAATTCCTTTTAGATAAATATTTAACCATTGTGAAGTAGCAACAAGTATAATTATAATCCAAAAAAATTATATAATTAAACATAATCAATATGTAGCTACAATTTGATGTGGTCACATATAGACCCTAGGACCTAGGGGTCCCATTGTTTTCAACTACCATTATAGAAACAAAAGACATGTGATTAGCAAAAGCAGCATGGGATAATTAGGATAATTGAAAGATAAAAGTTATCCTTACATGTGGTATTGACATGAGAATCTACGAAGTAACTAAGGTTACTGTTACCTTATATGCATGAGCAACATGGTTACTGGTGTAATAGTTTAGTCCAATAAAATCAAATGAATCCTTGAATAAGTTGGCTTCATCTAAAGAAAATGTAGGCAATCAACCTTCAACTAGATATTGCATGCTATGTGGATAACCTCTGGTTGTAAGTAGGTCCATAATCCTGTAGTAAAAAGTAATTAAATGTTATGAATGAAAAATACCCACCTTGAGAATATTTTATTCTCTTCTAACTTGTGTATGCATTATATTTCTCTAACCTAGGATTAATGAGTTGTTCTTGGGGCTTATCAAAAGCCTAAATTGCAATGCAATGACACCAAACCTATTATTATACTGACAATGGTAAAAATTAACCCGACAATGGATCGGCTCATTATCATTTCAAATATGAAAGTATGAAGTTTTGTCACAAGTTCAACTTACTTACATTGTCTATGTTATGATTTAACTATAATAGGATAAATTATCTCTCCAAATTATTTCCATGGAATTTAAACTTGCATAATTTTTCTTATGATATGAGTATTTGATTTCATAGAAATGGAAAGCTTCAATGTTTGCTTTGTCGATTTCTTGACTTATATACAATTAGAATATGTTTAGCTAAGAGTAAAAAAGGGTAAATTTTTCATGGATGAATTTCATGTGCAATTTTATAAATGGAGCTTATTAATGAAAATTTACACCCTTGTTTGCCCCTAATGAAATATACCTTTAGTAAATTTCTTTATGTCTTAAACAATATTTATGGTGAGGAGCCATAATTTTAAAACAATTTCTAAAGAATGCCTTAGGAAAATGTATTCCTATTTGCCTTGATATGGATCTCAACCTTGTCTAGAGACCTAAATATTGAGGCTCTACAGTATTATATATATACACCTGAAGGCCTTCTTATTCACATATAATTATGAAATAGACCAAAAAGGCACATAATTTTGAACTATAACAGTAAAGCCCATTCCTGTTTAGTCATACAAATGATGCCTCAAAATGGAAAGTTTTGATAGTTAAGATTAAAGAGTTTTTATTGTCCACTATCAAATATGTATACTAACAAACTATGAATGATGCTTCAAAATGGACATTTCCCACAACAAAGTTGGAACAAATCAGAGAACAAAAGGGAAAGAAGGATAAAGGCAAATGAAAATAATTGAAATAATTGGAGGTTTCTCGATATGAATCATGATGTTGGATATGTTCTCCAACCAATATTTTTTTTTTAAAAAAGAAAGAAGCAATATATAATGTGTGTGTGTGTGTGTATATATATATATATATATTCATTTACTCCATTTAATATCTTCTTATTAACAACATATTTCATCAACCCAACCATTGGTTCACGTGATATTATCTTGATGACCAAGCATACCAAATTTAAAAAAACCTAGACATCAATAGATATCTTATCCTATACTCAAGATTTACATGTATTTTAAAAACTACATCATGCATTTAGATAAAAAAGCGATGATACTTAAACTCTTTTAAAATTTAATGAAATTTTATAAACCATATCTATGTAGCCAGAACTTACAATTCAACAGTTGGATTAATGAAATTTGATGCCTATAAAGATTTATTCAATGGAGTAAGTATACTAAGACTTACTCTTGGATTAAATGGATCCCTTCTTATATATATATATGTGTGTGTGTGTGTGTAATGCTCTATGACAAAGCCTTGTGTTATTCTATATATAATGCTTTATGACAAAGTGCTATGTTATTTTACTTTAATTCCAATCACGTAGACCTTAAGTTAATAAAGGAATATACAACTATTCTTTTTCAATAGTAAAAAAAAGATACCAAATTATTGTATTGAAACCTAACTAAAAAATAAAGCTTACTGCTAGCAATTTTTTTAGGCAGGCTTTGGAATTTACAAATAGCTTTCTTTGGGCAGCATTTTCATTTGATCATGCAATTATAAGCCGTTCTTTCATTTGTATATTACCATAAAATTGAGGAAAATAATTAGCCACTATCTTTGTAGAGGACACTAAGCTCTTACCATCTGAATAAGAAGTCAAGTGATCATCAGGCAGCTTTTTGATCAATATACTACTTGAAAGTAATATAACCCAACCTTGCGACAACAAGGTTATGCCTACCTTGCCCATCTGAAAAGTCTTTGTGTGCAAATGGTTTAGCTGTTAGATAACAACAATATATAGGATATCTTCGCACACATAAATATTGAATTCCACTAATTAGAGTTTACATTGAGCTTTGAACTTTAATTTACAATTCTCATCAAATGATCTAGATATTTCTCTCTTTGCATACTTTGATAGCTATTGCATGAGCAAGGAGTACCACGATGTGCCAATGCATAGGGCTTTGTTCTTGAATCATTACTTGTCTAATTTGGAAACAATAATGTAGAATATTGACCTCGTGCCATTACAACAACAAAGGAAAATAGCAGTGATTTAGTTCACTATTAGCGCAGTTCAAATCACCACAAAAGGTGATTAACAGTGATTAGCAAATCAACTGCTATATCAAGTGTCAATAGGTACAATAGTAATGGTTTTGGAAACCATTGTAACAACTTCCTGAATAGTACTTGAATTAATAGTGGCGGTTCAAAACCTCTCTGATATGCTAAACCTTAAAAAAATAGGGAAATGTTGTCGTGGTTGTTAATTGTCGTGAAATGCCAAATGTGAAAACAATAAGAAAATTTTGTAGCGGTTTTGATATAGCGCTGTGAGTTATTTATATTTTTATTCATGAGCAGCTTGCTATTGGTTTGTAGCTATTAAGAGATAACTATCATCGTGACATGATCATAGTTGAATCATACAACCTCCTTGTGATAGAAACTTGTAGATCTAGTGAGGCTCTGGTAGAATCAAAGTGATGCAAGAGGATATCACTAGATTTAAGTGGAAATTCCTTTTTTAAGACTTTGTAGGGTAAAAATATAAGGCTAATGGCACAACTCACGAGGTTGCAAGATTGGAGACAAGAGGAAATCTGGCACTGATTGGTGCTTTAGATAACTTTGAGCTATTGGATAAGATTTTCTCTACAAAAGTTATTATTTTTTATTGGAATAGTCTTGCCCATCTTTGGTTGCCCTCCTTGTAGGCTTTTCTTATTGTTGTTTTCTTTTGTGCTAATGGGTTGGTGAGCTTTGTTTCTTGTGTTGTTTGTACCCTTGAACCAAAGATATGTCTTTTGACAAAATCATTTCATCTATAAAAAAGATATATCTTCAAACAAAATCCTAGCTAAGGATAAAGGTAATCTAGAGCACCAATTAAATGCAAGATCCCTTGGATAGACCAATATGATAACCCGCTAGAGTTTTTTTTTTTTTAAACTCATGTGTAAATATTTTTTTGGTGGAACATGTGTAAAGATTTAAATTTCATTAAAAACACCCAAGTCCAAAGTTAGCTATATAGGGGGTGTAAGGCGATCTAACTAACCCGATGAACTCGATAAATTCAAACCAATTTCATTTAGTGGTTTGGTTCATATTGGGTTAATCGACACTTCAAGATTTTGCATAACATTAGACAAATTTTAACATTACATATGAATTTATAGAAGGCAATACAATATCTGTTATTTTGCATTTATAAACAATACAGGTGGATTTAAAAATCGTCTATATCAGAGGTGGAAAAAGAAATCCATATGTAAAATTTGTCAATGTTTTGGTAGTTTCTAGTGGTGTAGTTTGGATCTAATTAGAACCAATCACATATTGGTTTGGTTATTGGGTTTGCATCCTCTAATCTTTGACCCGATTTGAACCAACATGAATTTGTTTAATATTTTGAATTTGGAATCTTTGTGATATTAGAATTGTATTTTTTGGGTACTTTGTTATGATATCCAAAAATGTCTGCTGGTGTGTAGCTATTAAGAGATAGCTATCATCATGATAAGATCATAGTTGAATCAGACAATCTTCCTCTAATAGAAGCTTGTAGATCTAGAGAGGCTCTGGCAGAATCAAAGTGATACTTGAGAATATCACTAGATTTTTTAGGAATTTCCCTTTCTATGACTTTGTAGGGTGAAAATGTGAAGCTAATAGCACAACTCGCGGGGTTGCAAAATTGGAGATAATAAGGAATGTAGCCCTGATTGGTGCTTTAGATTACATGACCTATTGGATAGATTTTCTCTACAAAAGCTATTATTTTTTATTGGAATAGTTTTGCCCATCTTTGGTTGGCCTCCTTGTAGGCTTTTCTTATTATTGTTTTCTTTTATGCTAGCAGTCGATGAGCTTTGTTTCTTATGTTGTTTGTACCCTTGAACAAAAGATATGTCTTCTGACAAAATCATTTCATCTATGAAAATGATATATCTTCAGACAAAATCCTAGCTAAGGATAAAGGTAATCTAGAGCACCAATTAGATGCAAGATTTCCTGGATAGACTAGTATGATAACCCACTAGTCATTTTTTTAAAACTCATGTGTAAATATTTTTTTGGTGATACATGTGTAAAGATTTAAATTTCATTAAAAACACCCAAGTCCTAAATTAGCTGTTTAGGGGTGTAAGCAAATCAACTAACTTGATGAATTCAAACCAATTTCATTTAGTGGCTTAGTTCAAATTGGGTTAATCGGCACCACAAGATTTTCTGAGAACATCAAGCGATTTTAACATTACATGTGAATTTATAGGCGCAATACATCATTTGTTTCAAATTGGCGTAAAATTTTTATTAAATCAAATTGATGTCGATTGAAAATGTTAGGACCAAAAGGTTACTTACTCAATATAATTTCAACAATTCATTTTTATAATGTATAATTAGCTATTACAATTTCTAGAAATTACTAAATAATAGTATGTAATTGTTAATTATAATTTGAAATTTTGAAATTCTATTAAATAATAATGTAAAGATTTTTAATGCATCATCCTGTCCTTTAAGCATCATAGCACTTTTGACAACTCAAGATTAGGTTCTTCCTCGGCCTTCTCATATGCGAAAGCGTTTTGCATGAGCACCTTGTTCTTTTGCATCAGCGTGATAGCTTCTTGGCCCACATAGAGTATGAAGGGAAAAAGTGAAATTCTAATTATTAGCTCTCTTGTTTATAAATGTGTGGAGAAGGATGTTGTCCATTCCATCCAATATCTTCTCCTATCTTTCTTTAATAAATAGAGATGGATGAGTTAGTTTTGTTTTTTTAATGAAATTACTAGTCCACCCCTTTTGCTAATATTACTATTTTCAAGTTTAAGGATATTGTAAGAATAAAATGTTAGAAAGTTAGTTATTTATAATCTCAAGATCATCCATGTTAAATCATTAATGGAATTAGAAGACTAGGCGAGGAAGCATACGAACGTCCATAGAAACTAACAGTTGTTTGAACATGTGGTTATTAATCTTCCAAGTTGATACACATCACTCACAAATGGCAGCTTTCTTTTCAAATAATGGAATGTCAAGAAAAGAGATATGTATACCTTGAGGACTATAACCTTTTATAATTATACTAATCCTACTTTCTAATTTAGTCCATCATAAAATTAGTAACTAGGTGATGAGATGATTTAGACACAATTAACTTGTCCTTATCGGATCATTTTAATTTGGATCAAACTTTATAATAGTACACAATAGATAATTATTTACAAGTCCACAGATTCTTATATAAAAAATTTATAATCACAAAAATTTTCCATTGTATATGCAAATAATAGAATGAAATAAGTATGTAACTTCATTTAACCTATTTTCACTCAATTTTATTCCACTTCAATCCTTTACATTACTTACCATTAATCGAAATGCAGTTGTGGTCTTCTACATTCTCAATGTGGAGTTACTTTATAATGTTAATATATCAAAATTAATCCCTAACTATATACATACTTTATCATGTTTTTTATCAATAAATTCAACCTACATAATTCTATAAGTGAAAAGAGTCTCACATGATACTATAACTCTTAAATGTTTTGACCAAGTTTTGTCAATGGATTGGAATTTTTCTTGAAAAAAAAAGAAAAACAAATCCCTATTAACACTATTGGTAATATATTTTCTTTATGCAAGAAATTTTCCTCTATAAAAAGACCCACACCCATAACATTGTGCCTTAAACAGAATCATCATCCTTCCTTTCATCACATGCATACAATGACATTCAATGCAATTTTCCTTCTCAGCCTTTTGGCCCTTGTTAACACTTCCGCTTCTATTGCCTTTGCAAAAGAAGTCCGTGCAACCATTACTGAGGTTCCTCCATTCAGCGAAGCTGTTTTCCTTGATTTCATCTTTGGGGCATCATCCTCTGCATACCAGGTTTATATATAACTATTCTTACACACTACAAATATATTGGATCTAAAATTCATATTACAATGTTGTGTTAGTGAGGATTGATTCAAAATTAGTTAGTCGATTTTTGATAAAATTTAAGAACATGGATAAAAATGTATATATTCACTTGACCATAAATTAATCTAAAATCATATTTGCTTAAATCTATTCGTTTAATTTTCCTTTTTCATAAATAACTAGTGCTTATACTTTCTAATTAGGATCCAAATCCTCATAACATCAACTATCTATATTTTATATCATATTTATGGTTTGGTAATTTTGTAATTTTCTTGTATAGTAATTATAATTGCGAAACCAACTTTTAGTGACACGTTCTCTCTCTTCCCAATACACTCTCTCAGGCACTTGCATCTTCTTCTTTGTTGTTTTTTCTTTTCCTAATGAACGGTCTGTATCATGTTCGTATATATCACTTCACACATTATTCCTTGCTCCAAACATTAAAAATTCAAATTTGTAACTAGCCCAGTTTTAGCCTCCTTACGGGTGCCTACTTGCTCCAATTTTGAATATAATGTTCATGATGAAAACCTACATTAGATTGCATGTTTAGTATTGCGTATTGGTTTGAACTTTGAACTAATGTTTACAAAGCAAAGGTTGCCGATCCACTGCCTTCAAGCCCACAATCACATTCCAAATATGTCGATTAATCATGCTAGCTAGTGAAGCAATATTCAAGTGACAAAAGAAAAATAATAATAATAACAAAAACAAAAACAGCAATAATAATAGTAAAAATAAAAGAAAGGCAAATTTCAAAAGCTAAGCTTTGTTTGAACGATAAGAGGCATATATGCGCTCTGCCAGAAGTTGGGCTGACTACCCATTCCAATTTTAAATGTTTGGAATGATGAGGGACAAGATATTATGTAAACTTTATGCAAAGAGACCGTTATGAGGAAAAAAGAAAATACAGAGAGACTATTAATTCAAAAAAATTAGAAAGGAAGAAGATGAAAACACCTTAGAGTGAGTAAAGAGATAATATATTTGAAGGTGGTAGAGCATTGACTATATATCTACTGCACATTATTCTCCAAGAAGCTAGCAAGCAAATTCATATGACAATTTTGTTTTCATCAATATGCAGTATGAAGGTGAGGGTAGAGTACCAAGTATATGGGATAACTTCACCCACCAATATCCAGGTACAACTCCCTCTCTCTTTCTCTCTAACATGCAGGCATGAAGAGGATGGGAAAACTATTCCAATATTTGTGTTTTTGGTGAAGAAAGGTGGCAAAAGCCCACTAGTATTTCTCTACTTGTTATTGGGTAGATGTATTTGTCTATTTGTTTATTACATTGTTCATTGATTTTCCTTTTTTTTTAGGATGAAATTATGGAGCGTTAATAATTTTTGCATTGGAAATTTTTTAAAGGAAAAAAATTTTATAACTTTTTATCTAAATAATTATTTAAATCTTAATTTTGAAAAAGTTGAATGAAAAACATTGAATATTAGAAATCTTTGGTGGGTTTCAACTTTCATGGCATAACCTTTCTTTTTCCCATTTTGTCTTCTTTCAATAGTTGATTAAAAATGAGAAAACTATTATGCCATCTTGTTGGTATTACTATGTTTTTTTTTTCATATCAATTTTATACAATCATATTCACTAAGTCTATGCTCCTATACTCTTATGACATATTTAACATATATAGAAATATCTTTGGTTGTAATGATTGTTTTCACATTACATAGTCGCTTATAGTATATGCTCGTATATATAAACTTATATTTAATGTTCCTATACTTACTAAATTCAAAAAACTAACGTTGGTTTTATCTAATCATTGAAATTTGAGTATATAATTATTTAAAATGACTAAATAATTATTGGTGGGATGAGAGTAAATTACCATTTTAGACAAATTTACTTGGAATGCCAAGTTAAGTAATCCATGTGTATAATATATTACATATATTGAAAAGAATTGTCTTGAGATTTGAAAGATAAATGATGACCATATTAACTACTATCTTTATTTGATGTTAAGCCTATAGCTTAGTGATTTTGGTTGTTTATTGCATCTTTAAGTGGATGGTTATATGTTTGACTCTTACCTCTCCCCTCCCCAATCCCCTATTCCCTCTAGGAAAAAAATTCTTATTCCTAATGCCTTTGTTAAAAAAAAAAAAAAAAACTATCTATATTATGTCAACAAATTATATAGTGTTTTATTCTTTTCAATTTATCTACCATAATGCTTTTATCATTTTTTATTGAGTTTGGTTTTGATTCATTGATAATATAAGATATTTTTACATTGTCATCCAATTAAAGTTTTTATTTATATAATTTTTCAAGTAGTGAATAAGAGAATAATCAAGCTGCCATAGGTAATTGGACAATTGGATGATTGTGTAAAAATATTTGACCTTGTCAATATATGGAAATTAAATATCTTGTTTCAGATTATTTATCAGTTAAAATATATAGTGAATCATAAATAATCTATGTATACAAGCCTAAGAAAAATATTGAAGTGTAACTAGTCTAATATATAGTACATTTGTACGTATTACAGAAAAGATAGGTGATGGCAGGAATGGAGATGTTGCAGGTTGACCAATGGCACGCTACAAGGTATGGCATAAATTCCAAGTGCCAGCATGCATGGAATCAAATAAAATTCCATAGAACAAATTAATTGTAAATCAAGAAACATAGTATTCCCCATGGCGCATTAGTCAGTGAGATTTGATTGGCAAGTAACAATATAAAGTAAAAACTAAATTCAATATATTCCTACAAAATTTGATTTGCGTACTGAGAATTATTAAATATTAGCTTTTTGATATAACTAATTGATAAATTGTTATGAATGTATGCAGGAAGATGTTCAGATCATGAAGTATATGAACTTAGATGCTTCTGATTGTCCATCTCTGGCCTAGAATACTCCCAAGTGAGTCATCTATATATGTTCAAACATTATTCTTGTCTTTCAATCAATGTCACTATTTTGATGGATGTTTTATGTTAACCATTTCAAATTTGCCATAAATAGCGGGAAGGCGTAGTGGAGGCATAAATCGAACAGGAGTTTACTACTACAACAAGCTCATCTTTGAGTTACTGCACAATGGTCACAATCTAAACTTCTTTTAAGCTAGACTTTCTCTTTATTATTCGCTCAAAATTGCATGTTAATTCGCATTTCTTAAGCGACTAGTTACAATCACAATTAATTAGTAAATATCACTCTTACAGGCATAACACCTTTTGTAACCATTTTCATTGGGATCTTCCCAAGCCTTGGAGGATGAGTATGGTGGCTTCTTAAATAGTACCGTTGTGTAAGCAATACAAAACCAAACCAAATACATATACTTCAAACTTGACTTTTGCATTTGGTATTATATGAATATTCTAAGTAGACTAATTCTTGTATGTGAGATAATTGATTCATGATTCATGACCTATATATTATGAATTTTTAGAAATGATTTTCGAGACTATGCGGATCTTTGCTTCAAATTTTTTGGAGATCGAGTGAAGCATTGGATTACATTAAATGAGCCACAAATTTTCACCTCAATGGGCTATGCATACGGTACGTTTGCACGGTCGATGTTCTCCATCGTACAATCCAACTTGCACGGTGGTGATGCGAGAACAGAGCCTTATGTAGTTGCACACAACCTGCTCCTTTCTCATTATTGTTGTCCAAGTGTACAAAGAGAAGTATCAGGTATTATTTAATTTGATGAGAATTATAAATTTAAAAAAGCTCAATCTAAATTAATTAAGTTTAATTATACATTAGAATTCAATATTTAATTGTGAGGCTATCTTATATATCACTATTGTCTAATAACTAAACCATTTGCACACACAGAAAAACCAAAGTGGTATAATAGGCATAACCTTGGATCAACGTTGGATTATACCACTTTCAGATAGCACATCAGATCAAAAAGGCGCTTGGCGATATCTTGACTTCACATTTGGATGGTAAGTGCTTGACATCCTCTAAAATACCCACCAACTAAATAAATCAATTAAAGTCAATTCAATAGTTACTATGTATTTATTTCCTTTTATTTCCTAGTGATATAAACATAAATAGCATATAGTTTGACAATGAAGCACAAATGGTCACCTTTGGAAACCTATTTATAAACTATTAAAATGTTATTAAAAATGCCTATTTCACAAAAAAATGGCTAGTAGTTAACTTTATTTTTTTTAGCTAAGTTTAGATAATAATTTGTTATCACTTTATTAATTTAAGCTCTACACGATTGAAGTTAAATAAATAATCTAGCACTTTTGTTATACAACATTTATATTATTTAGCGTTATTGTTCCCAATAAGAAATTTTTAGTCGCTACAATTATTTTTCGTCCTTCTTTATCCTTTTTTCCATTTCATTCTTTGACTTGATCTCAATTTGCTTTGAAAATTTTCCAATTTGAGGCATCGCTCATATTTTTTTTGTTATACTTTTTTAGTGGTTGACAATAAAAGATCTTTAATCTCAACGGCTTGATTAAGATTCAATAGAAATGGGAGTTCTCATTCTAGTTAGTAATTATGTGAAAAACCAAGCCTTATGGAATGTGTTTAAAACATGACAAGATAAAGATAAAAACATAGAATAAGAGCTCCACCAAGATTAGAGCATGCACCACGAGATACTTATGCAATGTGTTTGAAAATTTTCCAATGCAATAACCATCGAATGTCTTGAAGATCTGAAATTCTTAAGACCAAAATAAAAAAAATGTGTGCAACTTTAGATTCTTGGAAAACATTTTCTAGAGACTAGAGGACTCTTGTCATGTTATAGTTAGATGATAGTTAATTTCATTGGCAATTTAAATAAGTTGAACTTGTGAGAATACCTAATAGTTTCATTAAAAAATAATTCTAGGCTTTTACATTTGTTAGGTTAATTTTGGACCAATGCCATAAAAAAGTAGGTTTGATGCCATTACAATCATTTTAGGCTTTTGATATGCTCCAAGAACAACTATTAATCATGAATTAGTAAAATGAAAATTCACACTAAAGTTAGAAGAGAACAAAATATTCTTAAGGTGGATATTTTTCATTTGTAATATTCAATTACTTTTTACTACAGGATTATGGACCCACTTACAACAGGAAGGTATCCTGATATCATGCGATACCTAGTTGGAAATCGATTGCCTAGCTTTACTACAGATGAAGCCAAATTAGTCAAGGATTCATTTGATTTTATTGGAATAAACTATTACTCCACTAGCTATGCTACAAAATCAAATGCATCAACATGTTTGCCCACCTAGTTCCCTCACAGATCCTCAAGTCACTCTCTCAAGTAAGGATACTTCTTATCTTTCAGCTATATAAATTATTCTAGGTTGAATCTGCTGATGGCATGTCTTTTGTTTCTATAATGGCGAGTCAGCGATGGGGTCTTTATCGGTCCAATAGTATGTATATGACCACATGATGAAATTGTAGCTACATATCGATTATGTTATTATAAATGGCATTTTTGTTTATATTTATATTTGCAGACTCCTTGAGAGTGGTATCTCTTTATCCAAAAGGACTTGAGATTTGTTGCTTTACATCAAGGATAAGTATAACAATCCTTTGGTTTACATCACTGAAAATGGTAAATATCTCAAACATCATATTTATTATCTCGAATTCAACTGAAAAGTATATGTATATATATATGTAATTAATGAGAAAACAAAAGCAAAATAGTATAACATGGCTAGCTTATTTTGATTTTCTTTTTAGTGACTGAGTTAACATATGAAAATGAATTGATATTCTGTATACTTGACTTAATTTGTAGGTATAGATGAGAGGAATGATCCATCACTATCACTTGAGGAATCCTTGATAGATACTTATAGAATTGATGCTTATTATCGCCATCTCCTTTACGTTCGATCTGCAATTAAGTAAGTAGTTTTTATATATTTTGTTGAATCTCTTTATTTTGAAATATCTAATTTATAATTTTCACTATGTTGGCTTTATAAGGTCCGGCGCAAATGTGAAAGCATTTTTTGCATGGACATTAACGGATGACTTCGAATGGTCTGAAGGTTTTAGAGCACGATTTGGATTAAATTTTGTGAACTACACTACTTTGGATAGATATCATAAGCTCTCTGCAACATGGTTCAAGTATTTTTAAACGCACGTGATCAAGAGAGTGCTAAACTGGACATTTTGGCACCAAAGGCAAGTGGAGCATATCAACAATGATCCAGGAAGAAAGACAAAACCTAAGTGGGGAATTCAAGCATCTTAATTGTGTTTAGTTTATTTAGTTTATGGATTTGGTACATTTTTTATTTTGAATGTATTTGTGTCACTAAGGATATTGTTGTGTTTTAAGTTTGAGGTTTATACCCTTACGGGTTTGCTTAGTTCATGTTTATGTTACTAAGTTTTGTTTTTATTTAGGTTAGTAAGTCGGCTTAAGTGCCTCCCTGAGTTTCGCGGTCTTTGTAGGGGGATGTATATAGTTGTCGACCGCCCAAAAGGATTTGTATTATGTTCTCTCTTATTTATTCTATTTGCTTTTGTTTTCGTTTATAGGTTTTATTTTGTTTATTTAATCATTTTTTTTCTCAAACATGATCATCCATCTTTAGTTGCATCATAACCATGTCAAATTGAGCAAAATGATTTTTGAGAGATAGAAAATGTCATGAATCAACTAGGGAATGTGATTAGCACGTGAAGAAACCCATTCCCAGGTAAGTCTCGTGACCTCTAAGTCTCTCTATATGCATATAATACTAATACTACCGTCCATTTTATAAAACATATCATCATCTCTAATATAAACCTTCTTTTCTCTAAAACAACATCATCATAAATAATCATTTCACAATCATGCTCTGAATATATCTCTGTAACACAAAATGAATTGTGTTGCTCTCTATATAGAATATATCATGAAAACTATAATCTTGTAGACATAAAATAATCTGAATCATAGTGCAAAATGCAAAAGAATACATCTAAGATGAAGGACCCTACTCACAAGGACACTAGAGCACTCTCTATACATAAACAAAAAAGAATACTTCACCCCAAAGTGAAGCTCACCAACTGAGAATATCTCTTCTGCTATAGAGGAGGTGGCTGAGATGAACCCACAACAACTAATGTATTTGTAATGGGAAAAGGGAGAGGGATGAATTTCATCTAGAACTCAGTAAGTAAGCTCTCACCGTAAACCTTTCACGGGACAATAACAAGATTCGTATATATGTATAATCATAAAAACTTGACCAATGTAGTATCTTTGAAAATCTTTCTAATTTATTCATACATAATAGCTCTGAAATCCATAATCTGTGAAAAACATAAATAACAGTAATCTAATAGAGAAACATGAGTCTCTAACTATGTATACTAGGTAACTTAACAATTTCTCTAGTTATACATATGAACTATGGCATAATAATATTCTCTGCTCTGTAGCCCTTTAAGAACCTAAATTGGACTCCTAATTAGGTTCCATCTCTATGTTAGCTCCAGAACCCTTTAGAAAGTGTTAATGTCATATGTTTTGAGTGATGACACAACCAATTTAGACAAAATATTTTGAAGAATGACTAGTATTTTCCTTGAGTTTCTTAAAGTAGCAAACATGTTTTTTCATTTGCATAACACATTTCTAAAAGTGAAAATAATTTCAGTTTACATGTACAAACATGATTCATCTCATTTAAATATATAGAAACTTAATAGAAGTGAAAATTATATCATGAAATCAACGTATACATGCTTAACGGATTAAAAAAAATAATCATGTACAAGAACCAAGGCTCGGATCTGTTGGTAAAAGAGTGTATGAGAAGGGGTTGAATTGTGGTTTGAAGCTTTCTTCTGAATTTGAAACATTTTACAAAATGATACTATCCAGCTTGAAGCTTGAAGTGTAGCAGAATAATGGTTAGAAGTTTTAGAAAGTAGATTTCTGAAGCATAATAATAATGATGCAACTTTAATGAAACTTAATCAATAATTAACATAAAGTACATAACATAAAAATAAAAGATCAGGGAAGAGAGAAATGACACAATATTTTTATCTTGTCGGCCCATTTTTGCCTACAACTAGTACTCAACACATGTTGAGAATGAATTAACAACAACTTTCTCAACTTGAGAAAGTTAATCAGATAGTCTTTACATTAGCTTTCCCAAGCTCTTACAGTGAATAGTAGGCAACCCTAACTGTCATAAACCGAGTAGTTCATTCGCAGCCTCTCCAAGCTAAAATGAGTAATCTTGAACCCAACTTTCCAAACTGAACCGAGTAATCTTGAACCAGCCTCTCCAAGTTGAAGTGAGTAGTCTTGAAGCAACATCTCTAAGTTGAATTGAGTAGTCTTGAGTCAGCTCCTCCAAGCTGAACCGAGTAGTCTTGAACCAGTCTCTTCAAGCTGAATCATGACCTGCAGACAACTTGAATTCACACAATCATACTCATCAAAGCACATGCATCATCTCAACATACACGAATTAACAACTCAGAGCATCAAAATTCTATTAATGTTTTATGCTTTGACCCTTAGGAGCCTCAAACTTGAAGTTTAAGTTTTCCATCATCTCAACTTAACCTCTCGGGTACATATAGGTTCATATCTAAGTAATCCTCACTCATTTCTATGATTATAACTAATTCTAAAGCTCAAGAGTGCAGGATCTATAATTTGCTAATTAAAGTACCTAGGAGTCACAACTTTGACCCTTTTTAAGTTCAGTCTTTTCCTAAAGTATCAAGATGAATTCCTAAACCAATTGTGAGTAGTTCCTATACATTTACACTAATTATAAACCATTATTTGTAAAATTAACCTTGCTGGAACAGAATCCAGAATTGTCATATCCCAGGGATCTAGAATTCTCATTTTAATTCTTTTCTAGTTACTAACTTGTCTTAGCTTTCTCAAATTAATTCTAACATTCATTATGCATGAACATACTCATTTTATCATCATAAAATCATCATCATACAGTGAGCAATTCATCCAAACAGAACCATGAACATCTTCATCATATAATGCATATAATTTTCATTTCAAGCACATATAAATTACTAGTTTCTCTTGGAACCTTTTCAAAGCTTCTAAAATTCTTTGAGAACAAATTATTTCATTAAAATCTTCATAAAATACATAAGGGTAGTAGCTATTTCAAATTCCTCATATTTGACATTTAAAACATAAAATTATGCTAGAAATATTCTTTAGGTCCTCCTATGCGTAGGAAAGTTCTAAAACATAGGTTCTTGGCACTTGTGATTAGATGGAACTTACATCGAGCACATCATCATCACATGGCTAAAAGTCAAGGGAGCAAAATACTTTCATTTCCAAACTTTGTTTGAGATAATAATGGGCAAGTCTTTGAGCTCTAAATTTCTTAAGTGATGACATAAATTAAAATATGCAATGCACTTTATTTTACTCTTTATTATGAGGTGAGAGCATAAAAATAAATATGCTATGCTAGTTCATTATTATTTTAGAAGTTTAGTGATGACTGAAACATAAACATGAGGATGCAAGTTTATTCTTCATCTTGAAAGTTTAGTGATGACAAAAAAGTAAATATGGATGCAAGTTCCTTTCTATCTTAACTTAGAGCTCATGCCACGACTTTTAGAGAAACAAAATCTCAACCCAATACTTATCTCAACCAAACAAAATGAGCTTTAGAGTTATTGAACTAAGTTTTCAAAAGAAACTACATGGCTCTTGAACATCATCATCAAGCTCCAAGGAAATGAACTCAAGAAAACAAAACTTCATAAGAAAAAGGAACAAGAAACCGAAACCATGAGTAGAAAGAAAATACACTATGTTCTTTATTAAGTACCCAAAACCCCTATCTAGAGTAAACTCTAGAATATGCTAGCTAACTTTAAGGTTGATAAGGGTAGGCCTTGGGTTTTTTGAAATCCTTAATTATTTTCTTTAGTTGAAAACATTAGTGAGCTAAATAGTATAGATAGGACTTTAAAGAGAGAAAACCTTAAGCTTTAGAGGTCTCTTTGAGATGAACACAAGGTCATCATCTAGAGACACTCATCATCAAGCTATCATGAAGAATAAATAAGGCCATTGAGGCCAAAAATAAAAAGAAATGATGAAGAGGAAACCGAAAAGAGAACCAAGAGAAGTTCATGAAACCAATATTTTCTTTCAAGAACAAAGCATTCTTGAGTAAAACAAAAACTTTGAAACAACTCCCTACCAAGTGTGAAGACAAGGGCTTGGTCTTTGAGATGAGAATGAAAGGAAAAACTCCTCCTAAAGTGATGGCGATGATTCGGCCTTGGTGGGGAAAAAGGAAAGGAATGTGTTTTTGAGTGAGTTTGTGTTTGAGGATGAAGGTTCAAGTGTTTAGAAGATGATTCAAGGTGGTGGTGTAGTGGTTTGAGATGGTGCTATGGTGGCTCAAGGTAGAGGAAGAAAAAGATGAAGAAGAAGAAAAGCTCTTGGAAACTTAGAGAGAAAAGGAAAGAACACATAAGAAAGCTTGAAACTAAAACTTAGCAACTGATCTAAAGGCTCACTCAAGTTCTTTAACACATGTATTTATAGAAAACAAAAACAATGAGCAGCTCATAAAGGGGAGGGCTGGCCGTGTGGTTCCATGAAGGGAGGAGAGAAAATATCTCTTACATGTTGTCATACAAAGCATGGTTGAAGGTATGATAGGTATAGTCTTAAGCATGGCTCAAAGTAAGGTGTTTTCTTTTTGAATTGAATTGAAATAAATCATCTAGAAAGGAGGAGGAAGGCCGATGGTTTCATTAAGGTTTTGGGGGGAAAAATATCTTCTAAAAGTTGTCGTACAAAGCATGGATGAAAGCATGGTGGATATGACTCAAAGTATGGTTCAAGGCATGGACTAAGCATGGGCTTTGAGTGCAAGAATTTTAACATGTGATGGATATTTTGGGGGGGAAGCTTCGGCCAGCTAATAGCCCAAAGAGAGAGAGAAAATGTTTCATCTAAATGTGTGTTAATGATGTGTTTAGGTGTAGTTTAGATTAGGTTTAAAGTTAGGAGTTGCTAAGCAAGTGTTTAAGTAGCTAAGAAAGGTAGTTAGAAATTTTATGACATGATTAGGGAGTGCTCATACACAATTAGAGGAATTAAAACTCATTTTATGCATAAACAATTGTAGACACAATTCATTAATTTAAGGAATTGGAGAGAGAAAATACTATTCAAGATTCCATGACTAGGAATCTTGAATTTAAAAGAGATTTAAGTTTAATCTAAGCAATTTTAGGTTCTAATTAACTTTAATAAATTATTTTGACTCTAGATTAATTAAGAAAATTAATTAATCTTCAATTAGAGTCTAATATTGTTTAGGTTTTCTTGATCACACAATTAAGCTCAAAAACACTATACTAGGGGCAAAATCATAATTTTGCTCAAAAACTGACCGGGACCACCGGGACTTAAGTGATGTCACAAATTTCGTAAAAATATCATTTAAAACCATTTGGAGAAGTTTCGGGCTTATCCGGCACTTATACCCGCATAGAAACATTGTAGGGATATTTTGGTCATTTTGACCCGAAACCTCAGAAAATGATATTTTCAATCCCGGAACCACTCAAAGGTCATCTAATCCCCTTCAAACATTGAGTTAGCCCTTCAAGGACTGCTGGGTCGACTATCCTTGAATTTCAGGCCAAAAATGACCTCAGGGGCATTTTGGTCATTTATGCTCAAACAGAAAATCGAGCGTTACTTTTGTTCCCTTCTTTAGTGTGTATTTTCTTTTCACTACTTCATGATTTATAATTGTTCTTGGGGCTTATCAAAGCCCAAAATGAATGCAAGGTCAGCAAACCTACTTTTATATGGCATTGGTCCAAAATTAACCTAGCAATAGAAAAGCGTAGAATTATTTTTAATGAAACTACAAGGTATTCTCGGAGTTGACTTATTTAAATTATTAGTGAAATTAACCATCCTTGACTTTAACATGACAAGAATTGTCAAGTCTCTATAAATTGTTTTCTAGAATCTAAAGTGCACACTTTTTTTAGGTCTGAAGAAGTTTTGTATCTTCGGAGACGAGGTGATGTTCATTGCATTCTTGATTTTATAAACACAATGCATAAGTATCTCGTGGTGCATGCTTTGATCTTAGAGGAGCTTTTACTCTATGTTTTTATCTTTATCCTATCATGTTTCAAACACATTGCATAAGGCTTTTTATTCACATAATTACAGTGATGCCTCAAAATGGAAAATTTTAGAGCAAATTAGGATCAAATCAAAGAATGAAACTGAAAGAAGCATAAAGGAGGACGAAAAATAATTGTAGTAGTGAAAATTTATCTATGCGAAGAATAATGCTAAAAAATATAAATGCTTTAGGACAAAAGTGCTATATTATTTTATTTAACTTATATTAGGTAAAGCTTAAATTAATAAAGTGATAACAAATTATTATCGAAACCTAGTTAAAAAAAATAGAGTTAACTACTAGCATTTTTTTTGCAAGATAGGTATTTTATTAACATTTTAAGAAATTATAAATAGCTTTCCTATCAGGAGAATTTGCATTGCATTGTGAAAACTATATGTTATTTATGTGTATATTACTAGGAAATAAAGAAAATAAATATGTAATGCTTGTTGAACTAACTTTAATTGATTTATTTAGCAGTGAGTATTTTAGAGGATGCCAAGCACGTACCATACAAATCAAGTCAAGATATCCTTTGGGCGACTTGTTGATACGATATGCTATTTGAAAGCGGTATAGGCCAAATTTGATACAAGCTTATGCCTATTATACCACTCGATCTTTACGTGTGTGCAAATGGTTTAGCCATTAGATAATAGTGATATATAGGATACCCTCACAATTACATATTGAATTCTAATATATAATTAAACTTAATTTAGATTAAACATTTTTAAATTTATAATTCTTGTCAAATAAAATGATACGATACTTGTCTTTGTGCAGATAGCTTTCGCATGAGAAAGGAGTAGGTTATGTGCAACCACATAAGGCTCTATTCTGCATTGCCACCTATGCAAGTTGGATTGTACAATGGAGAGCATCAACTTGGTGCAAGCTTACAGTATGGATAGCCCATCGTGGTGAAAATGTGTGGCTCATTTATTGTAATCCAATGCTTTACCCTATCTCCAAAAAGTTTGAAGCAAATATCCACATAGTCTAGAAAATCATTTATGAAAATTGATAATATATAGGTCATGAATCATGACATTTTCATAAATAGTAGCTTTATCATATTACACATTAATTGTATTCTCAATTCTCTCACATCTGAGAATTAGTCTACATAGAATATTCATATAATACCAAATGCAAAAGTCAAGTTTGAAGTATATGTATTTGGTTTGGTTTTGTACCGCTTACACAATGGTACTATTTAAGAAGCCACCATACTCATCTTCCAATGCTTGGGAAGATCCCAATGAAAAATGGTTACAAATGGTGTTATGCTGTAAGAGTGATATTTACTAATTAGTTGCGATTGTAACTAATTTGCTTTAAGAAATGTGAATTGACATGCAATTTTGAATGAATAATAAAGAGAAAAGTTAGCAAAAAGAAGTTTGGATTGTGACCATTCTTGTGATAATTCATTGATGAGCTTTGTTGTAGTAGGCAACTCTGTTTGATTTATGCCCTCGCCTCCATTATGCCTTCCCACTATTTATGGAAAATTTGAAATGGTTAACATGAAACATCCATCAAAATAGTGACATTAACTGAAGGACAAGAATAATGTTTGAACATGTATATATGACTCACTTGGGAGTATTCTAGGCCAGGAGATGGATAGTCTGTAAGAATCTAAGTTCATATACTTCATGATCGCAACATCTTCCTGCATACATTAACAATAGTTTATCAATTAGTTATATCAAAGAGCAAATATTTAATAATTCTCGACACCAAATCAAATTTTGTAGGAATATACTGAATTTAGTTTTTACTTTATATTGCTACTTGCTAGTCAAATCTCTCTGGGACTAATGCGGCCATAGGGAACACTATGTTTCTTGATTGACAATTAATTTATTCTATGGAATTTTATTTGATTCCATGCATGCTGGCACTTGGAATTTATGCCATACCTTGTAGTGGTGCCATTGGTCAACTGTAACATCTCCATTGCTTCCATCTGCTATCTTTTCTGTAATGCAATTGTACAATATATTAGACTAGTTGTGGTTCAATATTTTTTTAAGCTTGTGTACATAGATTATTTATGATTCATTATATATTTTAATTGATAAATAATCTGAAACAAAAAATGATTTAATTTCCATGCATTAACAGTGTCAAATATTTGTACACAATCATCCAATTGTCACATCACCTATGGTAGTTAATTATTCTCTCATTCACTACTTTAAAAGTTATACAAATGAAAAATTTTAATTGGATGATAATGTAAAAGTATTTTTATATTATCAATGAATAAAAATTAAACTCATTAAAAAATGATAAAAGCATTATGGTGGACAAATTGAAAGGAATAAAACACTATATAATTTGTTGACATAATACAGATAGCATTTTTTCCTAGAGAGGATAAGGGAGAGGTAAAAGTCAAACATATAGCTGCGCACTCAAAGATCTGAGAGGACAACCACAATCACTAAGCTATAGAGTCGACCACAAATATAGATAGTAGTTAATATCGTCATCACTTATTGCTCAAATCTCAAGATAATTTTTTAATATATATAATATATTATTCACATGGGTTATGAACTTGACATTCCAAGTAAAGTTTGTCTAGAATGGTAATTCATTCTCATCCCACCAATAATTATTTAGTCATTTTAAATAATAATATGCTCAAATTTCAATGGTTAAATAAAAACCAATGTTAGTTTTTTGAATTTAATAACTATAGGAACATTAAATATAAGTGTATACGAGCATATACTATAAGCGACTATGTAATGTAAAAACAATCACTATAACAAAAGATAATACTATATATGTTAAACATGTTATAAGGGTATAGGAGCATAGACTTAGTGAATATGATTACATAAAATCAATATAAAGGAAGACATAATAATATCAACAGTACACACAAGAGCTTTCTCATTTTCTTAATCAATAATTGAAAGAAGACAAAGATGAAAAAAAAAAAAGCTATGCCATGAAAGTTGAAACCCACCAGCATATCTGACATTCGGTATTTTTCATTCAACTTTTTCAAACTTAAAATTTAAACAATTTTTCAAATAAAAAAAAAAAGTTATATAGTTTTTTTCTTTTGAAAAATTCTAATGGCAAAACTAAACGCTCCATAATTTCATCCTAAAAAAGAAAAAAAAATGAATGAACAATATAATAAACAAACAGACAAATACATCTATCTAGTAACAAATAGACAAATGCTGTTGGGCTTTTGCCCCCATTTCTTCACTAAAAACACAAATATTGGTATAGTTTCCCCTTCTTTTCGTGCCTGCATGTGAGAGAAATAGAGAGAGAGAATTGTACCTGGATATTGGTGGGTGAAGTTATTCCACATACTTGGTACTCTACCCTCACCTTCATACTGCATATTGACCAAAATAAAATTGAAGTAATGAATTAGCTTGCTAGGTTCTTGGAGAATAATTTGTGTTGCAGATATATGTTCAGTGCTCTACTGCTTTCAAGCATATTCTTTCTCTTCTCACTCTCTAGGTGTTTTCATCTCCTTTATCTTTGATTTTTTTTTTTTGAATTAACGGTCTCTCTGCATTTTTTTTGGTCAGAACGGTCTCTCTGCATCAAGTTTATATAATGTCTTGTCCCTCATCATTCCAAACATTTAAAATTCCAATCTATTGAAAAAACTTGGTGAAAATGTTTAAGAGTTATAGTATGGTGTGGCACTCTTTTCTCTTATAGAATTATGTAGGTTGAATTTATTGATAAAAAACATGATAAAGTATGTATATAGTGAGGGATTAATTTTGATTTATTAATGTTATAAAATAACTCCATAATGAGAAGGTAGAAGACCATGACTACATTTGGATTGATGGTAAGTAATATAGAGGATTGAAGTGGAATAAAATTGAGTGAAAATAGGTTAAATGAAGTCATATACTTATTTCATTCTATTGGTTGGATATGCAATGGAAAATTTTAATGATTATAAATTTTTTATATAAGAATCTGTGGACTTGTATATAATTGTATATTGTGTACTATTATAAAGTTTAATCCAAATTCAAGTGATGTGATAAGGGCAAGTTAATTGCGTCTAAATCATCTCACCACCTAGTTATTAATTTTATGATGAACTGAATAATTAGAAACTAGGATTAGTATAATTATAAAAGGTTATACTTCCTAAGTTATACATATGTCTCTTTTCTTGATATCCCATCATTTGAAAAGAGAGCTATCATTTGTGAGTGATGTGTATAAACTTGGAAGATTAATAATCACATGTCCAAATACTAATTAGTTTCTATAGATGTTGAGGCATACTTCCTTATCTAGTCTTCTAATTCCATTAATAATTTAACATGAATGATCTTGAGATTCTAAAAAACTAATTTTCTAACATTTTGTTTCTATAATATCCTTAAACTTGAATATAGTAATATTAGTAAATGAGGTGGATGTAACACCTAATTTTTAACCCAATACTCTAGAACACATTAGGTTATTACTTTTTAGTCTCATTCTTTTACTAAAATACTTAGCAAAAAATACGAGTAAAATTTTTTTTGAAATATAAAAATAAAGTGAGAGCCGTGTATGAACTAATCGTGAACTAATCATACATTGCAAAATAAATACGAGGTAAATAAACATATAACAAGTCAATGGCACACCAAAGGAATATTTTCATTAATATCATAATTAAAGATACATAAAGTCATACCCTTATAAAATCGGGCTGAGCTTTCGATACAAGGAAAAAGAAACACAACATAAACGGAAATACATGAAAGGTGTGAATAAAAACTCCTACCCTAGTGCACCTAAGGTGGATAACCTCATGACAAAAGAAGGTTTATCCTATCTATGAGTGAGTGCGTGCACTACACTTCCTCTAAAACAGCTACTACTGGAACCCAGGGTATGGCGGGATGAAACCGATCCACGGACGTAGCGCAGCAAGAGTAGGTATGCGTAGTGGCTGATCATGTGCTCCTCCGTGGGGGCATATCTCGGCCCGCCTAGCCAACCTCGGCTGCGTAATTGTCTCCTTGCTCTTGCCCCTCACGAACTGAGGAGTGGGGGCGGAGCTCTCGCTATACATGTGCGTCGGCGGATCCTCTAAGGGGTCGTCCTCTGAACCGGGAGATCAGGGCATGTAGTCCTGGAAGTCACAGGTAGCTGAACCTCCGGTATATGTCTGAAGAATCCTCTTGTCACGCATCCGGGCACGCTAAAAAACCATAGTATCGTCAGAGGGAGACATAGGAGATAAAGCATGCAAGGATGTACAAAGGGCGTCAGCGAATATAAAGACGCCAACAACATAACGTCCCTCAAAATTATATGACCCGTGCTCTGGATCAAAGTGCACCTCCCAAGTCAGGGGGTGTCAATAAAAACCATGAACGTCGCTATCGAGCTCTGAAGATGTGACGGGAGAGAGAGAGAGAAGAGAAAGGAGTGAGAATCTTACTAAAGAATCTCAGTAGGAATCTCCTATCTAGGGTTACATCGTTCACATCCTCAGGAACCTTGGGTTTATTATTAAAAAGGTGTACATGCATATAAGATTCAATATTAGGTTTCATAAAACTAAATTATCCAAGGTTCATTCCTTTTAGAATGCATCTTAATGTCATGAATGCAACATATCAAGCATGAATGCATGGCAATACTTTAAGCAAGTACTTAACAAATCATAACATCAAGAAGCATACAAGTGGCATTAAGGGGCATAAATCTTTCTTGTGGAACTTTCCTCAACTTTGTGACATAAATCATCATACTATAGCATTATAGGGCCACCTAAAAACATCTAGGTTATGAGCTCATACCTTAACTAGTCGTCACTAGTTCTTGCTTATTATCTGAATAAGCGAAACATAATAAAATAATCCCGACTCCTCAGTGCGGGTTAGGGAACTTAGGGATCACCTCTCTTAGGATATACCCTTTTGACACGCTTTGTGGGCATCTAGCCACAACAATTTGTCCGGTTTGGTAGGCTGCATCTACTCATACCCTCACGGATTTGTCTTTCCTGGGGTGGTCGGCCGAACCAGTGTCACCCAGGAAAGTGCGTCTCAGTACTTTGTCACATAAAAATCTCCTGGGGGTGCTCGGCCGAACTGGTGTCACCCAAGGTTTTAATCTCATATGATACTTCAAAAACATTCTCAAATCCTTTAGGGTTGAAGGAAATTTGGCAGCATAACGGCTGTACACCGAATTTCCTTCAAACCAACTTTATGCCACAAGTCTATAACATATACACATTTCTCATTCACTTTCATACTCATGATAGACTTAACATTTCAATACAACACTTTATCATAGCTGATGTATCAACAAGGTATATGCATCAACACATCATATGTGCATTATCAAACTTAAAACATCAACGTCTCTTAATGTCTTATGCTTTGACCCTTAAGGTCTTTTAACTTGAAATCTAAGTTGTCTATCATCACAACTTATGCTCTTGGGTACCTATAGGTTCATATCTAAGTATTCCTCACTCAATTCTATGATCATAAACATTTCTAAACCTCAAGAGTGTAGAATCCATAATTTATACTTTACGGGTACCTAGGAGTCACAACTTTGACCCTTTCTAAGTTTGGTTTGTTCCTAAAGCATCAAGATCAATTCCTGAACCAATTATGAGTAGTTCCTACACATTTAAACTAATTATAAACCATAAGTTATTAAACCTTGCTGGACAAAATCCAGAAAATTACATTTCTAAGGGATCTAAAAGTCTCAAATTAATTCCTTTCTAGTTACTAACTTATCTTAACTCTCTCAAATGAATTTTAGCATTAATTATACATGATCATACTCATTTTATCATCATCAAAACAGCATCATACAGTGAGCATTCCAACCAAACAGAACCGAAAACATCTCCATCAAACAATGCATAGAACTTTGTTTCTAAAACACATAATTTGCTAGTTTTTTTTGGAACCTTTTTGAAACTTTCAAATCTTACTTGGAAACAATTTATTTCATCAAAACCATTATAAAACATGTGAGGGCAGTAGCCATTTTAAATAAACCTCAAGAGTGTTTTAAAACATAAAACCTTGCTTAAAACATTTCTTAAAATCATTCAACCTTAGGAAAATCATGAAACATAAGTTTTAGCACTTGTAACTAGATGAATCTCATTCTAAGATCCAACATCATCACAAGGCCGAAATCAAAGAGCAAAGATTTATATTTTCAAACTTTGTTTGAGATAATAATGGGTAAGTCCACGAGCTCTAAATCTCTTAAGTGATTGACATAAAAATAAATATGCAATGCACTTTGTTTTAGTCTTTATTAGGAGGTGAGAGCATAAAATAAATATGCTATGCAAATCCATTATTATCTTGGAGATTTAGTGAGAACATAAACATAAATATGGAGATGCAAGTTCATTCTTTAATCTTGAACATTTAGTGATGACACAAAACTAAATATGGATGCAAGTCCTTTTTATCTTAACTTAGAGCTCATATAAGACTTTTAGAGAGATTAAAAAATCTCAACCTAACACTTATCTCATCAACAAAGTGAGCTTTAGAGTTCTTGAACCAAAGTTTCAAAGGAAACTACATGGCTCTTGAACATCATCATCAAGGTCAAGAAAATTAACTTAAAGCATTACTTTAAAGGAAAAGAAATAAGGAAATTGAAACCAAACAAGAAAAGAAAATGAGAAGGAAACTATGTCATATTCTTTATTAAGTGCCCAAAACTCCTATCTAGAGAAAACTCTACAGCGTGCCGGCCAACTTTAAGGTTGACAAAGGTAGGCTTGGGCTTTTTGAAAACCTTAGATTAATTTTTCTTAAGTTGAAAAACTATGTGAGCTAAGTAATATAGATAAAGTTCAAAGAAAGGAAAAACTCAAGCTTTAGAGGTTTCTTTGAGATGAGCACAAGGTCATCATCTAGAAACACTCATCATCAAGCTATCATGATGAATATTAGGCCTTGAGGCTGAAATGAGAAGAAAGAAAAACAAAGGAAGAACTTAAAAAGAAACCAAAAGAAACTTCAAGGAAATCTCATTTTTGAGTAAAAACAAAACTAGAGAGCAACTCCTACCAAGTTGGAAGATGAAAATGCTTGATCTTGAAAGGAAATGAGAAGAGCAACTCCTCCTAGAGTGGAGATGTGGCTTGGCCTTGTGGAGAGGAAAAGAGAGGAAATGTGTTCTTGGTGAGCTTGTGCTTGAGGTTGAGTGTTTAAGTGTTTAGAGGATGATCTAAGGTGGTGGTTTGAGGCTATGAGGTGATAATGCAAAGAGAAGATGAAGAAGATGAAGATGAAAGAAAGTTCTTAAGAACTTTGAGAGGAAAAGGAAAGAACTCAAAAGAAAGCTTGAAAACTAAAACTTAGCAAATGATCTAAAGGTTCACACAAGTTCTTCAACACATGTATTTATGGAAAACAAAAACAAATGGAGACTCATCAAGGGGGAGGGCTGAGTCGTAGTATGTGAGGGCATGGGAGGCGAAAATATCTCTTACACAATGTCATTCAAAGCATAAATGGAAGCATGGTGCAATGTATGGGCTAAGTAAGGCTTATCATGGACTTGAAATTGCATTAAAATTTAAAAAATTTGAGGCATGGGAGGAGGAGTGGCCATGAGGCTTCTAGAAGAGAGGAGGAAAGGTTTCTTTTGTTTAATGATGGTTTAAAGATGTGTTTAGGTGTGTTAGATTAGGTGCAAGATTAGGAATTGCTAAGTTTGTGTTTAGGTAACTAAGAATGTGATTAGGAATTTGATGACATGATTAAGGAGTGCTCATACACTTTTTAGAAGGTTTAAAATTCATTTTATGAATAACCAATGTAGACACAATTCCATGATTTAAGGAATTGGAGAGAAAACACTATTCAAGATTCCATGACTAGGAATCTTGAATTTAAAATAAGATTTGAGTTTAAATTAAGCAATCTTAGGTTATAATTAGCTCTAATAAATTATTTTGACTCTAGATTAATTATGAAAATTAATTAATCTTTTATTAGAGCCTAATATTGCTTAGATTTGCTTAATCATGCGATTAAGCTCAAAAACACTAAACTAGGGGCAAAATCATAATTTTGCACAAAATTGTCCGGGACCACCGGGACTAAAACTGAGGTCACAGAATACATAAAAACACCTTTTAAAACCATCTGGAGAAGTTTCGGGTCCATCAGCGCTTGTACCTGTGTCAAACACAACAGGGGTATTTTGATCATTTTGACCTGAAACATCATAAAATGAGATTTTCGATCCTAGAAAGGTACACAAGTCAACTAATCCCCTTCAAACATTGAGTTAGCCCCTCGAGGACTGCCGGGTCGGCTATCCTTGAGTTCCGGGCCAAAAATGACCTCAGGGGTATTTTGATCATTTTCACTCTAACAGAAAATCGGGGCGTTACAGTGGACTTGTAATTTCATTAAAAAAAACCATCTCATCCATCTCTATTTATTAAAGAAAGATAAGAGAAGATATTGGATGGAATGGACTATATCCATCTCCATACATGTAAAAACAATAGAGTTAATAATTAAAATTTCACTTTTTTCCTTCATATTCCATGTGGGCCAAGAAGCTATAAAATTGATGTAAATGAACAAAGAGCTCATGCAAAACGTTTCAAATGTGAGAAGGATGAGGAAGAACTTAATCTTAAGTTGCCAAAAGAGCTATGATGCTTAGAGGACATGATGATGCATTAAAAATAATCTTTACATTATTATTTAATAGAATTTAATAAAATTTCAAATTATAATTAGTAATTACATATTATTATTCAATAATTTCTAAAAATTGTATTAGCTAATTATACATTGTAAAAATGAATCGCTGAAATTATATTAAGTAAGTAACCTTCTTGGTCCTAACATTTTTAATTGACATCAACTTGATTTAACAAAATTTTTTACATCAATTTAGTCGTAACATTTTTTATTCCCACATCAATTTAGTCATTATCTCAAAGTAATATCCAACAAAATAACTAAACCAATATCAAAATTAAAAATTCTAGGACTAAATTGTTATAAAAAGTTTTGTTAGGACCAAGTTGATATCAAATTAAAAACATTAGCATAAAAAATATTATTTACTCGTTATATTTATACAATAATTGTTTTCATAAGCGATTTGTAACATTTAATCATGATGATTAAATGTTAGAAATTATCTGAACTAAACCATTAACCATCTCTCATGCAATCCTACTAACACGTTCATACTAACGTGCCATGCATGATTACTATTTTCATGTAATTTAAATAATTCAATGTATTAATTAATCACCTTAAAATATCTAAAACATTGAATTCATAATTTTATGTAAAAATTAATCATTCAATAAACTAAATTCAAATCAAAACATTTCATAATCTTATACAAATGAAATAAATAAAAGAACAAATCAAATAAAAAGAAACAATAATTAAAAATGTTCATTGTATTGGCTTTTGGTATCAGGATGGTAGAGTGTTAAGAGTCTAACGTTAGCTCAGTTGGCAAGGTGTAAACGGTTTGATTTGGATCAAAATTGAGGTAAAAACAAAGTTGAAAAGATCAATTTTTATTTGTTTATTATTTTTTGTTGTAACAAACGAATTTGATCAAATTTGGGTTGGTTTGGATCGGGTAATTGGATTTACATATCTTTTTTGTCCCAATTTTTTTCCAAAAATTTTAAAAAATATAAGCCATAAAAAATTTATAGGAGCAAATTTCCATATATGCTAATGTGTTATTCTAATACATAGGGACTAGAACATAGTAGGGCTGGCAAATGGAATGGTGTGGGTTGACTTGCCTCGACCAATGCGAATTAGCCTGTTTTGGTAAAATGGGTTAACATTTTGCCTTACCAAAGTCTTTCTTTTTTCTTCCTTTAACATCCCACAGAAAAAAGATGCATTTTAACCCAATGAACCACTTTCAATAAAAAAGAAAAAACGAAACATAAAAAGTAGTGATAATAAACTAGGAACAGTGTAGAACGCAAAAGAAGTAGGGATTAACGCTTGTAACTGTAGGGCAAAGCTTGGAAAGAGGGACGTTGTTAAGGTTCCCGTAGTGGCATGGCTTTGCCACACCAATGATGACGATGATGAGATGCAACATTGATAAAGATGGTGTTGAGCTTGTGGAATGAATGCATATCGAGGATAGTGATTCAAGTTGTAACTTATGACGTGAAGAGTAGGTGACATGCAGTGGCTAATAGTGCAACTAAGAAGATCTGATATGGTGGTGATTGTGGAACCTGTAGTGGAAAGGTGGTGCATCGATGTGCAATGGCTGTTTCTGGTTATGGAAGAGGGATAAGATGTTATAGCCATGTTTCATTCTTTCTTCCCATTTTTTCCTTTGGTGATTTGGTCTTTGATTTCGCACTATGGCTTGGATCTGTATGTTGTAGTTTTGATTTTGTGTAAGAGGAAGGATGAAGGTGTTGTTGTACAAAGAAGCAAAGAGTGACCCATTGTTCACTTGCACAAGGTTTAGGGTGCAAGAGGGTCGGGTCCCTACCTCGCCTTAACTATGGATAAAGCGAGACGAGTTAAGCAGGTTAAAATTTTTTAGCGAGTTGAAAATACTGCCTACCCGTTAAAAAAATGGCGGGTGTTGCAAGTCAATCTAATGGGTTCGACCCATTTTCCCACCCTCGAAACACAATATTCAAATAGAAAAATTCTAATATCATAATGTTCAAGCTTGACATTTTTTGATATCATAACAAAGTACCCAAAAAATACAATGCTTATATCACAAAGGATCCAAATATAAAATATTAAACAATTTCAGGTTGGTTCGTATCAAGTCTTATATTAGAGGATGTAAACCTAATGACCGAATCAATATGTGATTGGTTTTAATTGGATCCAAACTACACTACTAGAAAGCGATAAAACATTAACAATTTTACATATAGATTTATTTTTCCATCTACGTCTGAGATGATTTTCAAATCCTTCTGTATTGTTTATGGATGTAAAAATAATAGATGATGTATTACTGTCTATACATTCATATGTATTGTTAAAATTTGTCTGATGTTCTGTAAAAATCTTATAGTTGTGATTGACCCACTTTGAACCAAACCAGCTAAATGAAATTGGTTTGAATTCAACGGGTTAGTTGGATCCACATACACCCCATATACAGCTAATTTATGACTTAAGGTGTTTATCACGAAATTTAAAAATTTGTACACAGGAGTTTAAAAAAATTACTAATGGGTTATCATATTGGGCTATATAGGGAATGATGCATCTAATTAGTGCTCTAGATTACCTTTATCCTTGGCTAGGATTTTGTCTGAAGATATATCTTTTTTATAGATGAAATGATTTTGTCAGAAAACATATCTTTACTTAAGGGTACAAAAAACAAAGCTCAATGACCCATTAGCACAAAAGAAACACAACAACAATAAAAGGGTACAAGGAGGGCAACCAAAGATGGGCAAAACAATTCCAATAAAAAATAATAGCTTTTGCAGAGAAAATATATCCAATAGCTCAAGTAATCTAAAGCACCAGTCAGGGCTAGATTCCCTTTTATCTCCAATCTTGCAACCTCGTGAATTGTACCATTAGCCTCACATTTTTACCCAACAAAGTCATAGAAAGGTAAATTCCTCTTAAATCTAGTGATATCCTCAAGCATAAGCTTGATGCTGCTAGAGCCTTACTAGATCTACAAGCTTCTATCAGAGGAAGGTTGTTTGATTCAACTATGATCTTGTCATGAAGACATCCATCCTTAATAGCTACACACTAGCAGCAAGCCTTCATGAATAAGAATATACAATTCTAATATCACAAAGATTCCAAATTCAAAATATTAAACAATTTCAGGTTGCCTCAAATCGGGTCTCAGATTAGTGAATGCAAATCAATGACCGAGCCAATATGTGATTGGCTCTTATTGGATCCAAAGTACACCACTAGAAACTCGCGAAACACTAACAAATTTTATATGTAGATTTATTTTTTCCATCTCTAATATAGATGATTTTCAAATCGTTTTGTATTGTTTATTGATGTAAAAATAACATATGATGTACTGTTGTCCATAAATTCATATGTAATCTTAAAATTTGTGTGATGTTTAAAAATCTTCTTGATCTTTGATTGACCCAATCTGAACAAAACCAACTAAATGAAATTGGTTTGAATTCATCAGGTTCAATGAGTTAGTTGGATCCGCTTACACCCCCCGTATGGCTAATTTAGGACTTGGGTGTTTTTAATGAAATATAAATCTTTACACATGTAGCATAAAAAAAAATATTTACACATGAGTTTTAAAAAAATTAGTAGTAGGATATCATATTGATCTACCCAGGGAATCCTGCATCTAATTGGTGCTCTAGATTACCTTTATCCTTGGCTAGGATTTTTTCTGAAGATCTATCTTTTTTACAGATTAAATGATTTTGTCAAAAGACATATTTTTGGTTCAAGGGTACAAACATCATAAGAAACAAAGCTCATTGATCCATTAGGACTAAAGGCAACAGCAACAATAAAACGCTACAAGGAGGGCAACCAAAGATGGGCAAAACAATTCCAATAAAAAATAATAGCTTTGCGAGAGAAAAAATATCCAATAGCTCAAGTAATCTAAAGCACCAATTAGGGCTAGATTCCCTTTTATCTCCAATCTTGCAACCTCGTGCATTGTACCAACAATCTCACATTTTTACCTAACAAAGTCATAGAAAGGTAAATTCCTCTTAAATCTAGTGATATCCTCAAGCATCAGTTTGATGCTGCTAGAGCCTCACTAGATCTACAAGCTTCTATTAGAGGAAGGTTGTTTGATTCATCTATGATCTTGTCACGAAGACATCCATCTCTTAATAGCTACACACTACCAGTAAGCCTTCACAAATAAAAATATACAATTCTAATATCACAATGTTCAAACCTGATGCTCTTCAATATCAGAACAAAGTACCCAAAAGATACAACTCTGAAATCACAAAAATTCCAAATTCAAAATATTAAACATTTTTAAGTTTCCTCAAATCAGGTCTCAGATCAGAGGATGCAAACCCAATATGAAATTTCTTTGATGTTCTGCAAAAGATTTGCAATGCTGATTGACCCAATCTGAACTAAACCAACTAAATGAAATTGGTTTGAATTCATCAGGTTCAATGACTTAGTTGGATCCGCTTACATCCTCCATATGGCTAATTTAGGACTTCGGTGTTTTTAATGAAATATAAATCTTTACACACGTAGCATCAAAAAAATATTTACACATGAGTTTTAAAAAAATTAGTAGTAGGATATCATATTGGTCTCTTCAGAGAATCTTGCATCTAATTAGTGATCTAGATTACCTTTATCCTTAGCTAGGATTTTTTCCTGAAGATATATCTATTTTATGGATTAAAATATTTTGTCAGAAGACATATCTTTGGTTCAAGGGTACAAACAACGTAATAAACAAAGCTCATTGACCTATTAGCACTAAAGCCAACAACAACAATAAAAGTCTACAAGGAAGACAACCAAAGATAGGCAAAACAATTCCAATAAAAAATAATAACTTTTGCAGAGAAAATATATCCAATAGCTCAAGTAATCTAAACCACCAATCAGGGCTAGATTCCCTTTTATCTCCAATCTTGCAACCTCGTGAATTGTACCATTTGCCACACATTTTTGCCCAACAAAGTCATAGAAAGGTAAATTCCTCTTAAATCTAGTGATATCCTCAAGCATTAGTTTGATGCTGCTAGAGCCTTACTAGATCTACAAGCTTCTATAAGAGGAAGGTTATTTGATTCAATTATGATATTGTCACGAAGACATCTATCTTTTAATAGCTACACACTAGCAGCAAACCTTCATGAATAAAAATATACAATTCTAATATCACAAACATTCCAAATTCAAAATATCAAACAATTTCAGGTTGCCTCAAATCGGGTCTCAGATTAGAGAATGCAAACCCAATGACCGAGCCAATATGTGATTGGCTCTAATTAGATCCAAAGTACACTACTAGAAACTACATAAAACACTAACAAATTTTGTATATAGATTTATTTTTTACATCTCTAATATAGATGATTTTCAAATCCTTTTGTATTGTTTATGGATGTAAAAATAACATATGATGTATTGTTGTCTATAAATTCATATGTAATCTTAAAATTTGTGTGATGTTTTAAAAATCTTCTTGATCTTTGATTAACCAAATCTGAATCAAACCAACTAAATGAAATTGGTTTGAATTCATCAGGTTCAATGAGTTAGTTGGATCCGCTTACACCCCCCGTCTGGCTAATTTAGGACTTGGGTGTTTTTAATTAAAAAAAAAATCTTTACACACGTAGCATCAAAAAAATATTTACGCATGAGTTTTAAAAAAAATTAGTAGTAGCATATCATATTGGTCTATCTAGGGAATCTTGCATCTACTTGGTAGTCTAGATTACCTTTATCCTTGGCTAGGATTTTTTTTCTGCAGATTTATCTTTTTTACATATTAAATGATTTTGTCAGAAGACATATCTTTGGTTCAAGGGTACAAACAACATAAGAAACAAAGCTCATTGACCCATTAGCACTAAAGACAACAGCAACAATAAAAGGCTACAAGGGCTGACAACCAAAGATGGGCAAAACAATCCCAATAAAAAATAATAGCTTTTGCAGAGAAAATATATCCAATAGCTCAAGTAATCTAAAGCACCAATCAGAGCTAGATTCCCTTTTATCTCCAATCTTGTAGCCTCGTGAATTGCACCATTAGCCTCACAATTTTACCCAACAAAGTCATAGAAAGGTAAATTCCTCTTAAATCTAGTGATATCCTCAAGCATCAGTTTGATCTTTGCTTATTACTAGATCTACAAGCTTCTACCAGAGAAGGGTTCTCTTATTCAACTATGATCTTGTCATGAAGACATCCATCTCTTAACAGGCACACACTAGCAGCAAGCCATCATGAATAAAAATATACAATTCTAATATCACAATGTTCAAACTTGACGCTTTTGGATATCAGAACAAAGTACCCAAAAGATACAATTCTAATATCACAAAGATTCCAAATTCAAAATATTAGACAATTTCTGGTTGGCTCAAATTGGGTCTTAGATTAGAGAATACAAACTCGATGACCAAGCCAATATGTGATTAGCTCTAAGTGGATCCAAAGTACACTAGTAGAAACTCGCGAAACACTAACAAATTTTATATATAGATTTATTTTTTACATCTCTAATTTAGATGATTTTCAAATCCTTTTGTATTGTTTATGGATGTAAAAATAACATATGATGTATTGTTGTCTATAAATTCACATGTAATGGTAAAATTTGTCTGATGTTACGCAAAAATCTTGCAATCTTTGATTGACTAATATGAACTAAACCAACTAAATGAAATTGGTTTGACTTCACCAGGTTCAATGAGTTAGTTGGATCCGCTTACACCCCCCATATGGCTAATTTAGGACTTGGATGTTTTGAATGAAATATAAATCTTTACACACGTATCATCAAAAAAAATTTACATATGAGTTTTAAAAAAATTAGTAGTAGGATATCATATTGGTCTATCCAGGGAATCTTGCATCTAATTGGTGCTCTAGATTACCTTTATCCTTGGCTAGGAATTTTTCAGAAGATTTATCTTTTCACAGATTAAATGATTTTGTTAGAAAACATATCTTTGGTTCAAGGGTACAAACAACATACGAAACAAAGCTCATTGACCCATTTTCACTAAAGACAACCTCAACAATAAAAGGATACAAGGAGGGCAACCAAAAATGGGCAAAACAATTCCAATAAAAAATAGCTTTTGCAGAGAAAATATATCCAATAGCTCGAGTAATCTAAAACACCAATCATGGCTAGATTCCCTTTTATCTCCAATCTTGCAACCTCGTGAATTGTACCATTAGCCACACATTTTTCCCCAAGAAAGTCATAGAAAGGTAAATTCCTCTTAAATCTAGTGATATCCTCGAGCATAAGTTTGATGCTGCTAGTGCCTTACAAGATCTACAAGCTTCTATAAGAGGAAGGTTGTTTGATTTAACTATGATCTTGTCACGAAGACATCCATCTCTTAATAGCAACACACTAGCAACAAGCCTTCATGAAAAAAAAATATACAATTCTAATATCACAAAGATTCCAAATTCAAAATTTTAAACAGTTTCAGGTTGGCTCAAATCTGGTCTCAGATTTGAGAATGCAAACCCAATGACCAAAGCCAATATGTGATTGGCTCTAATTGGATCCAAAGTACACTACTAGAAACTTCATAAAACACTAACAAATTTTATATATAGATTTATTTTTCACATCTCTAATTTAGATGATTTTCAAATCCTTTTGTATTGTTTATGGATGTAAAAATAACATATGATGTATTGTTGTCTATAAATTCATATGTGTTGTTAAAATTTGTGTGATGTTTTGCAAAAATCTTGCAGTGCTGATTGACCCAATCTGAACCAAACTAACTAAATGAAATTGGTTTGAATTCATCAGGTTCAACGAGTTATTTGGAACTGCTTACACCCCCCGTATGGCTAATTTAGGACATGGGTGTTTTTAATGAAATATAAATCTTTACACATGTAGCATCAAAAAAATATTTACATATGAGTTTTAAAACAATTAGTAGTAGGATATCATATTAGTCTATCCAGGGAATCTTGCATCTAATTGGTGCTCTAGATTACCTTTATCCTTGGCTAGGATTTTTTCTGAAGATCTATCTTTTTTACAGATTAAATGATTTTGTGAAAAGACATATCTTTGGCTCAAGGGTACAAACAACATAAGAAACAAAGCTCATTGACCCATTTGCACTAAAGACAACAGCAACAATAAAAGGCTACAAGGACGGCAACCAAAGATGGGCAAAACAATTCAAATAAAAAATAATAGCTTTTACAGAGAAAATATATCCAATAGCTCAAGTTATCTAAAGCACCAATCAGGGCTAGATTCCCTTTTATCTCCAATCTTGCAACCTCGTGAATTGTACCATTAGCCTCACATTTTTACCCAATGAAGTCAAAGAAAGGTAAATTCCTCTGAAATCTAGTGATATCCTCAAGCATTAATTTGATACTGCTAGAGCCTTACTAGATCTACAAGCTTCTATCAGAGGAAGGTTGTTTGATTCAAATATGATCTTGTCATGAAGACATCTATCTCTTAATAGCTACACATTAGCTGCAAGCCTTCATGAATAAAAATATACAATTCTAATATCACAATGTTCAAACTTGACACTTTTGGATATCAGAACAAAGTACCCAAACGATACAATTCTAATATCACAAAGATTCCAAATTCAAAACATTAAACAATTTCAAGTTGGCTCAAATCGAGTCTTAGATTAGAGAAGCATAAACCCAATGACCGAGCCAATATGTGATAATTGCATCCAAAGTAAACTAATAGAAACTCATAAAATACTAACAAATTTTATATATAGATTTATCTTGTCACAATGACGGCCATCTCTTAATAGCTATACACCAGCAGCAAGCCTTCATGAATAAAAACATACAATTCTAATAATATCACAATGTTGAAAATTGACATTTTTGGATATTAGAACAAAGTACCCAAAAATACAATTATAATATCACAAAGATTCCAAATTCAAAATATTAAACAATTTCATGTTGGCTCAAATTGGGACTTAGATTAGAGGATGCAAACCCAATGACCAAACCAATATGTGATTGGTTCTAATTGGATCCAAAGTACACTAGTAGAAACTCACAGAACACTGTCAATTTTACATATAGATTTATTTTTCTATTTCTGATACTGATGATTTTCAAATCCCTTTGTATTGTTTATGGATATAAAAATAACAGATGATGTATTGCTGCTTATAAATTCATAAGTAATGTTAAAATTTGTCCGATGTTCTATAAAAATCTTGCAGTGCATATTGACCCAATCTGAACCAAACCAGCTAAATGAAATTGGTTTGAATTCATCAGGTTCATCGAGTTAGTCGGATTCGCTTACACCCCCCTATACGGCCAATTCAGGACATGGCTGTTTCTAATGAAATTTAAATCTTTTCACACGTAGCACCAAAAAAATATTTACACATGTGTTTTAAAAAAATTAGTAGTAGGTTATCATATTGGTCTATCCTGGGAATCTTGCATGTAATTGGTGCTTTAGATTACATTTATCCTTAGCTAGGATTTTTTTTTTGAAGATATATCTTTTTTACTGATGAATTGATTTTGTCAGAAGACATATCTTTGGTTCAAGGGTATAAACAACATAAGAAACAAAGCTCATTTACCCATTAGCATAAAAGAAAATAACAAGAATAAAGGCTACAAGGAGGGCAACCAAAGATGGGCAAAACAATTCCAATAAAAAATAATAGCTTTGGTATAGAAAATATATCCAATAGCTTAGGTGATCGAAAGCACCAATCAGGGCTAGATTCCCTTTTATCTCCAATCTTGTAACCTCGTGAGTTGTACTATGAGCCTTACATTTTTACCCAACAAAGTCATAGAAAGGGAAATTTCTTTTAAATCTATTGATATACTTAAGCATCAGTTTGATTCTGCCATAGCTTCATTAGATCTACAAACTTCTATCAGAGCAAGGTTGTTTGATATACAATTCTAATATCACAATGTTCAAATTTGACTCTTTTGGATATCAGAACAAAGTACCTAAAAGATTCAATTCTAATATCACAAAGATTCCAAATTCAAAATATTAAACAATTTGAGGTTGACTCAAATTGGGTCTCATATTAGAGGATGCAAACCCAATGACTAAACCAATATGTGATTGGTTCTAATTGGATCCAAAGTATACTACTAGAAACTCGCGAAACACTCACAAATTTTACATATAGATTTATTTTTCCATTTCTAATATAGATGATTTTCAAATCCTTCTATATTGTTTATGGATGTAAAAATAACATATGATGTATTGTTGTCTATAAATTCATATGTATTGTTAAAATTTGTCTGATGTTAATAAAATTCTTGCAGTGCATATGGACCTAATCTGAACCAAACCAGCTAAATGAAATTGGTTTGAATTCATCAAGTTCATCGACTTAATTGGATTCATTTACACCCCCTATACGGCCAATTCAGGACATGGTTGTTTCTAATGAAATTTAAATCTTTACACACATAGCACCAAAAAAATATTTACACATGAGTTTTAAAGCAAATTAGTAGTAGGTTATCATATTGGTCTATCATGGGAATCTTGCATGTAATTGGTGCTTTAGATTACATTTATCCTTAGCTAGGATTTTTTTTTTGAAGATATATCTTTTTTACTGATGAATTGATTTTGTCAGAAGACATATCTTTGGTTCAAGGGTATAAACAACATAAGAAACAAAGCTCATTTACCCATTAGCATAAAAGAAAATAACAAGAATAAAGGCTACAAGGAGGGCAACCAAAGACGGGCAAAACAATTCCAAGATGCATCTTCTTTTCGGTAGCCCAAACTGAAAGAACTCCACAGTTAAGCGTGCTTGACCTGGGGTAATTTTGGGATGGGTGACCTCCTGGGAAGTTTTCCTAGGAAGCGTGCGAGTGAGGACAAAGCATGCTGAAAAGACCCGTGTTGGTTTGTGGGGACAGTCGTCAATCCATAAAGCAGCAGGGGATGTTACAAATGGTATCAGAGCTTGCACTTCTCCCAGTACGGTGTGGTTCGGGGATGAACCAGGCGGAAGCTGGTGGGCATGTAATGCCCGGGGACGAGGACGAGGAGTGATCGCCGGTGCAAAGAGGGCACGGACAAGGAGCGGCTCCTCGCAAGGTCCTCTAAGCGGAGGGGTACATGAATGAACCGATTACACACCCGAATGAGAGGGATCCTAAGACTGTATAGGTATGGGACTATACAGTTGAGGAGGGCTTATATAAATTGATTTGCACTACCTATACCAACAAGATGCATCTTCTTTTCGGTAGCCCAAACTGAAAGAACTCCACAGTTAAGCGTGCTTGACCTGGGGTAATTTTGGGATGGGTGACCTCCTGGGAAGTTTTCCTAGGAAGCGTGTGAGTGAGGACAAAGCATGCTGAAAAGACCCGTGTTGGTTTGTGGGGACAGTCGTCAATCCATAAAGCAGCAGGGGATGTTACACCTTTTATCTCCAATCTTGTAACCTCGTGGGTTGTATGATTAACCTCACATTTTTACCCAACAAAGTCATAGAAAGGGAAATTCCTTTTTTAAATCTATTGATATACTCAAACAAAGCTTTGATTCTACCATAGCCTCACTAGATCTACAAACTTCTATCAGAGGAAGGTTGTTTGATTCAACTATTATCTTGTCACGATGGCAGCCATCTCTTAATAGCTACACACTAGTAGCAAGCCTTCATGAATAAAAATATACAATTCTAATATCACAATGTTCAAACTTGACGCCTTTGGATATCAAAACAAAGTACCTAAAAGATTCAATTCTAATATCACAAAGATTCCAAATTCAAAATATTAAACAATTTCAGGTTGACTCAAATCGGGTCTCAGATTAGAGGATGCAAACCCAATGACCGAACCAATATGTGATTGGTTCTAATTGGATCCGAAGTACACTAGTAGAAACTCACAGAACATTGACAATTTTACATATAGGTTTATTTTTCTATCTACGATCTGCATTTAATTTCAAATCCTTTTGTATTGTTTATGGATGTAAAAATAACAGATGATGTATTTCCATCTATAAATTCATATGTAATGTTGAAATTTGTCAGATGTTCTGTAAAAATCTTACAGTGCATATGGACCCAATCTGAACCAAACCAGCTAAATGAAATTGGTTTGAATTTATCAAGTTCATCAAGTTAGTTGGATCCGCTTACACCCCCTATTCGGCTAATTTAGGACTTCGATGTTTTTAATGAAATTTAAATATTTACATACGTAGCATCATAAAAAAAAATTACACATGAGTTTTAAAAAAATTAGTAGTAGGATATCATATTGGTCTATCCAGGGAATCTTATGTCGAATTGGTGCTCTAGATTACCTTTATCCTTGGCTAGGATTTTTTTTTGAAGATATATCTTTTTTACAGATGAAATGATTTTGTCAAAAGACATATTTGGTTCAAGGGTACAAACAACATAAGAAATAAAGCTCATTGACTCATTTATTCGAACCATCAGGAATATTGAGTCTAATATATTTTAAGAAAATTCTTGAACCATGTTACAAAGAGCATGTGATATCTCTTTAAACCATCATCATAGTCTACAAAATTTATTCCAAATCGAACTATATAACCAGAAGGCCACTCGAAGTTGTTCAAAAATGACCATGAAAAATATCATTTCACATTTGTGCCGTCCCTTATAAAGTCAACGATATGAAAAGTATAAATTAAATATTTCAAAGTAAAGAGATTCCCAAAAATCATATAAAAAATTACTTACCTAGTTGAAGATTAAAGATAAAGGATGTAGTGATAGTAATAATAAATTCTATAAGTTGATATAAGGGATTCCTCAGTTCATAGTGATAATAAATTCTATAAGTTGAAATCTTCTACACCTACAAATTAATTCAACTATATAAATACACATTTACATGCACATGTTTTGTTATAACAAATAAAAACTTGAAATAAATGTGTTATGATATTAGTTCTATTTTCTTGCTAATTATATCTGGCCATCTGCTTTGCACTATAATTCAAAGATAATAATATGATGTTTGGCGCATTTGTATCTTCAGTGATATAAACTAAATGATTGTGATACTTTTCTAATGTAAAGCAATATATATCAAATTCCATTTGGATAAATATGTAACCATTATGAAGCAGAATGCAAGTATTAATATAAGCAAAATCACAATTTTATGTGGTTACATACCTATGATTGGACTTATAAGTATCCCATTGCACTCATCATGGGATAATTCTGATACTCATTAAAGGATAAAAGATGTCCTTACATATGAGATTGACACAAGAATCTGTGAGATAACAAAGATTTCCCATTAGTCTCTGTGCATGGGTAGCATAGTTATTATTGTACTAGTTTAGTCCAATGAAATTAGATGAGCCCTTGACTAATTTAGCTTCGCATGGAGAAAAATAGGGAATCAATCTCCAACTATATATTTTTTGCCATATGGATAACGTTTGGCAATAAGTAGGACCACAAACATGCAGTAAAAAGTAATTGAATGTTATAAATGAAAAATACCCACATTCAAAAGCTTTTGTTCTGTTTTCACTAACCCAAGATCAATAAGTTGTTCTTAGGGCTTATCAAAAGCATAAGAAGTAATGTAGTGGCATCAAACTTTTCATTATACCGACAGTGGTCCAAAGTTACAATGGAATGGCTAATAATCATTTTATTTTTGAAAATATGAAACAATGAAATTTTCTCACAAGTTCGACTCATTGAAATTATCTATCAAATTAACTATGATTCGAATGCAATATGATATATGAATTGTCTAGTCTCCCCAAACTATTTCCCTATAATCTAAACTTATGTCATTCTTTTATTTGAGTAATTGATTTAATAGACATGAAAAGGTTCAGCTTTTTCTTTGTCTATTTCTTGGATCTGTCTGATTACACTTGCATCATCTTTATATTCGAGGTTACAATTAAGTTATGTTTTGTTGAGTTGTAAAAAATGCAGTTAATTTTTTTCTACATCCTTGGATTATATAAGGGTCAAGCATATATTACAGCAATATGATGCAAATTAAAACATAAAGAACTCATATGAAAACACAAGAACAAAGTGCAAACCAAAATATCAGGGAGCACTATATGAAGACAACACTGCATAAGAAGCATAATTAAAAAACTAGTACTTTTGTTGTCTTCCTTTCTTACTTCTAGCTCGAGCATGCTTTGTCCAAACCACTTTTTACATATGGAGTTCAGCCCAAGCTAAAGTGATAAATGCATCCTCTTAATATATCATGAACTCAAAAATAGTAAAGCATGAAGCCCCACCAAAACCAACTCAAATAAGAAAGGATAATAGATAACCACTAAGGATGAACTTGAAAACACGTAAATGATAGCATGAAATAATACAAATATGCTATCAATAACATGCATCGAATAGCATGCATATCTTACTTAACTTCTATTTTATTTGATTTGGAACTTATTGTATCCGTTTGTAGATGTCTAAATAGAAAAATAGATCAATAAACATACTAGTGAGTAATGATAATATACTATTTAAAGTCAAGCTTATTTATTGCATTGTATCACATTATTTATTCAAACCATCAGGAATATTAAGTCTAATCTCTTTTGAGAAATTTCTTGAACCTTGTTGCCAAGAGCTTGTGATATCTATTCAATCTGTCATTGTAATCCATAAAATTTATTCCAAATTGTATTGTATAACTTGAAGACCATTTGAAGTTGTCCAACAATGATCATGCAAAATGCTCTTCAAAAATAACAACACACACACAACAAAATATTCTTACTTAATAGTGGATTGAACTTAAAAAAGATTGTAAAAATAAAATCAATTCTATAAGTATTTATCACGAATTCCTTAATTAATATTATAGGTCATTGAACTCATCCATACCTACAAATTAAGTGAAGTATACACAATATAAATTCACTTGCACATGTTAACTCATGTTACACAAAAAAGAAAAAGAAAAAACAAGCAAAGTTATGATATTCTTTATGGTTTCTTGTTAATTATATATAGAAAATTGCTTTGCAGTAGAGCTCAGAGATGATAAATATGATATTTGGTGTATTTACTATTTTTAGTGATGTAAAAAACAAGATTGTGATAAGTCTCCTTAATGTAAAATAATACGTCTTGAATTCCTTTTAGATAAATATTTAACCATTGTGAAGTAGCAACAAGTATAATTATAATCCAAAAAAATTATATAATTAAACATAATCAATATGTAGCTACAATTTGATGTGGTCACATATAGACCCTAGGACCTAGGGGTCCCATTGTTTTCAACTACCATTATAGAAACAAAAGACATGTGATTAGCAAAAGTAGCATGGGATAATTAGGATAATTGAAAGATATAAGTTATCCTTACATGTGGTATTGACATGAGAATCTACGAAGTAACTAAGGTTACTGTTACCTTATATGCATGAGCAACATGGTTACTGGTGTAATAGTTTAGTCCAATAAAATCAAATGAATCCTTGAATAAGTTGGCTTCATCTAAAGAAAATGTAGGCAATCAACCTTCAACTAGATATTGCATGCTATGTGGATAACCTCTGGTTGTAAGTAGGTCCATAATCCTGTAGTAAAAAGTAATTAAATGTTATGAATGAAAAATACCCACCTTGAGAATATTTTATTCTCTTCTAACTTGTGTATGCATTATATTTCTCTAACCTAGGATTAATGAGTTGTTCTTGGGGCTTATCAAAAGCCTAAATTGCAATGCAATGACACCAAACCTATTATTATACTGACAATGGTAAAAATTAACCCGACAATGGAACGGCTCATTATCATTTCAAATATGAAAGTATGAAGTTTTGTCACAAGTTCAACTTACTTACATTGTCTATGTTATGATTTAACTATAATAGGATAAATTATCTCTCCAAATTATTTCCATGGAATTTAAACTTGCATAATTTTTTCTTATGATATGAGTATTTGATTTCATAGAAATGGAAAGCTTCAATGTTTGCTTTGTCGATTTCTTTAGCTTATATACAATTAGAATATGTTTAGCTAAGAGTACAAAAGGGTAAATTTTTTCATGGATGAATTTCATGTGCAATTTTATAAATGGAGCTTATTAATGAAAATTTACACCCTTTTTTTGCCCCCTAATGAAATATACCTTTAGTAAATTTCTTTATGTCTTAAACAATATTTATGGCTGAGGAGCCATAATTTTAAAACAATTTCTAAAGAATGCCTTAGGAAAATGTATTCCTATTTGCCTTGATATGGATCTCAACCTTGTCTAGAGACCTAAATATTGAGGCTCTACAGTATTATATATATACACCTGAAGGCCTTCTTATTCACATATAATTATGAAATAGACCAAAAAGGCACATAATTTTGAACTATAACAGTAAAGCCCATTCCTGTTTAGTCATACAAATGATGCCTCAAAATGGAAAGTTTTGATAGTTAAGATTAAAGAGTTTTTATTGTCCACTATCAAATATGTATACTAACAAACTATGAATGATGCTTCAAAATGGACATTTCCCACAACAAAGTTGGAACAAATCAGAGAACAAAAGGGAAAGAAGGATAAAGGCAAATGAAAATAATTGAAATAATTGGAGGTTTCTCGATATGAATCATGATGTTGGATATGTTCTCCAACCAATTTTTTTTTTAAAAAAAAAGAAAGAACCAATATATAATGTGTGTGTCTATGTATATATATATATATATATTCATTTACTCCATTTAATATCTTCTTATTAACAACATATTTCATCAATCCAGCCATTGGTTCACGTGATATTATCTTGATGACCAAGCATACCAAATTTAAAAAAACCTAGACATCAATAGATATCTTATCCTATACTTAAGATTTACATGTATTTTAAAAACTACATCATGCATTTAGATAAAAAAGCGATGATACTTAAACTCTTTTAAAATTTAATGAAATTTTATAAACCATATCTATGTAGCCAGAACTTACAATTCAACAGTTGGATTAATGAAATTTGATGCCTATAAAGATTTATTCAATGGAGTAAGTATACTAAGACTTACTCTTGGATTAAATGGATCCCTTCTTATATATATATATGTGTGTGTGTGTGTGTAATGCTCTATGACAAAGCACTGTGTTATTCTATATATAATGCTTTATGACAAAGTGCTATGTTATTTTACTTTAATTCCAATCACGTAGACCTTAAGTTAATAAAGGAATATACAACTATTCTTTTTCAATAGTAAAAAAAAGATACCAAATTATTGTATTGAAACCTAACTAAAAAATAAAGCTTACTGCTAGCAATTTTTTAGACAAGCTTTGGAATTTACAAATAGCTTTCTTTGGGCAGCATTTTCATTTGATCATGCAATTATAAGTCGTTCTTTCATTTGTATATTACCATAAAATTGAGGAAAATAATTAGCCACTATCTTTGTAGAGGACACTAAGCTCTTACCATCTGAATAAGAAGTCAAGTGATCATCAGGCAGCTTTTTGATCCAATATACTACTTGAAAGTAATATAACCCAACCTTGCGACAATAAGGTTATGCCTACCTTGCCCATCTGAAAAGTCTTTGTGTGCAAATGGTTTAGCTGTTAGATAACAACAATATATAGGATATCTTCGCACACATAAATATTGAATTCCACTAATTAGAGTTTACATTGAGCTTTGAACTTTAATTTACAATTCTCATCAAATGATCTAGATATTTCTCTCTTTGCATACTTTGATAGCTATTGTATGAGCAAGGAGTACACGGTGTGCCAATGCATAGGGCTTTGTTCTTGAATCATTACTTGTCTAATTTGGAAACAATAATGTAGAATATTGACCTCGTGCCATTACAACAACAAAGGAAAATAGCAGTGATTTAGTTCACTATTAACGACAGTTCAAATCACCACAAAAGGTGATTAACAGCAGTTAGCAAATCACTGCTATATCAAGTGTCAATAGGTACAATAGTAATGGTTTTGGAAACCATTGTAACAACTTCCTGAATAGTACTTGAATTAATAGTGGCGGTTCAAAACCTCTCTGATATGCTAAACCTTAAAAAAATAGGGAAATGTTGTCGTGGTTGTTAATTGTTGCGAAATGCCAAATGTGAAAACAATAAGAAAATTTTGTAGCGGTTTTGATATAGCGCTGTGAGTTATTTATATTTTTTATTCATGAACGCTTGCTACTGGTTTGTAGCTATTAAGAGATAACTATCATCGTGACATGATCATAGTTGAATCATACAACCTCCTTGTGATAGAAACTTGTAGATCTAGTGAGGCTCTGGTAGAATCAAAGTGATGCAAGAGGATATCACTAGATTTAAGTGGAAATTCCTTTTTTAAGACTTTGTAGGGTAAAAATATAAGGCTAATGGCACAACTCACGAGGTTGCAAGATTGGAGACAAGAGGAAATCTGGCCCTGATTGGTGCTTTAGATAACCTGAGCTATTGGATAAGATTTTCTCTACAAAAGTTATTATTTTTTATTGGAATAGTCTTGCCCATCTTTGGTTGCCCTCCTTGTAGGCTTTTCTTATTGTTGTTTTCTTTTGTGCTAATGGGTTGGTGAGCTTTGTTTCTTGTGTTGTTTGTACCCTTGAACCAAAGATATGTCTTTTGACAAAATCATTTCATCTATAAAAAAGATATATCTTCAAACAAAATCCTAGCTAAGGATAAAGGTAATCTAGAGCACCAATTAAATGCAAGATCCCTTGGATAGACCAATATGATAACCCGCTAGAGTTTTTTGTTTATTTTTAAACTCATGTGTAAATATTTTTTTGGTGGAACATGTGTAAAGATTTAAATTTCATTAAAAACACCCAAGTCCAAAGTTAGCTATATAGGGGGTGTAAGGCGATCTAACTAACCCGATGAACTCGATAAATTCAAACCAATTTCATTTAGCTGGTTTGGTTCATATTGGGTTAATCAGCACTTCAAGATTTTTGCATAACATTAGACAAATTTTAACATTACATATGAATTTATAGAAGGCAATACAATATCTGTTATTTTTGCATTTATAAACAATACAGATGGATTTAAAAATCGTCTATATCAGAGGTGGAAAAAGAAATCCATATGTAAAATTTGTCAATGTTTCGGTAGTTTCTAGTGGTGTAGTTTGGATCTAATTAGAACCAATCACATATTGGTTTGGTTATTGGGTTTGCATCCTCTAATCTTTGACCCGATTTGAACCAACATGAATTTGTTTAATATTTTGAATTTGGAATCTTTGTGATATTAGAATTGTATTTTTTGGGTACTTTGTTATGATATCCAAAAATGTTTGCTGGTGTGTAGCTATTAAGAGATAGCTATCATCATGATAAGATCATAGTTGAATCAGACAATCTTCCTCTAATAGAAGCTTGTAGATCTAGAGAGGCTCTGGCAGAATCAAAGTGATACTTGAGAATATCACTAGATTTTTTAGGAATTTCCCTTTCTATGACTTTGTAGGGTGAAAATGTGAAGCTAATAGCACAACTCGCGGGGTTGCAAAATTGGAGATAATAAGGAATGTAGCCCTGATTGGTGCTTTAGATTACATGACCTATTGGATAGATTTTCTCTACAAAAGCTATTATTTTTTATTGGAATAGTTTTGCCCATCTTTGGTTGGCCTCCTTGTAGGCTTTTCTTATTATTGTTTTCTTTTATGCTAACGGGTCGATGAGCTTTGTTTCTTATGTTGTTTGTACCCTTGAACAAAAGATATGTCTTCTGACAAAATCATTTCATCTATGAAAATGATATATCTTCAGACAAAATCCTAGCTAAGGATAAAGGTAATCTAGAGCACCAATTAGATGCAAGATTTCCTGGATAGACTAGTATGATAACCCACTAGTCATTTTTTTAAAACTCATGTGTAAATATTTTTTTGGTGATACATGTGTAAAGATTTAAATTTCATTAAAAACACCCAAGTCCTAAATTAGCTGTTTAGGGGGTGTAAGCAAATCCAACTAACCCGATGAATTCAAACCAATTTCATTTAGCTGGCTTAGTTCAAATTGGGTTAATCAGCACCACAAGATTTTCTGAGGAACATCAAACAGATTTTAACATTACATGTGAATTTATAGACTGCAATACATCATTTGTTTCAAATTGACGTAAAATTTTTTATTAAATCAAATTGATGTCGATTGAAAATGTTAGGACCAAAAAGGTTACTTACTCAATATAATTTCAACAATTCATTTTTATAATGTATAATTAGCTATTACAATTTCTAGAAATTACTAAATAATAGTATGTAATTGTTAATTATAATTTGAAATTTTTTGAAATTCTATTAAATAATAATGTAAAGATTTTTTAATGCATCATCCTGTCCTTTAAGCATCATAGCACTTTTGACAACTCAAGATTAGGTTCTTCCTCAGCCTTCTCATATGCGAAACGTTTTGCATGAGCACCTTGTTCTTTTGCATCAACGTGATAGCTTCTTGGCCCACATAGAGTATGAAGGGAAAAAGTGAAATTCTAATTATTAGCTCTCTTGTTTATAAATGTGTGGAGAAGGATGTTGTCCATTCCATCCAATATCTTCTCCTATCTTTCTTTAATAAATAGAGATGGATGAGTTAGTTTTTTTTTTTTTAATGAAATTACTAGTCCACCCCTTTTGCTAATATTACTATTTTCAAGTTTAAGGATATTGTAAGAATAAAATGTTAGAAAGTTAGTTATTTATAATCTCAAGATCATCCATGTTAAATCATTAATGGAATTAGAAGACTAGACGAGGAAGCATACCTGAACATCCATAGAAACTAACAGTTGTTTGAACATGTGGTTATTAATCTTCCAAGTTGATACACATCACTCACAAATGGCAGCTTTCTTTTCAAATAATGGAATGTCAAGAAAAGAGATATACGTATACCTTGAGGACTATAACCTTTTATAATTATACTAATCCTACTTTCTAATTTAGTCCATCATAAAATTAGTAACTAGGTGATGAGATGATTTAGACACAATTAACTTGTCCTTATCAGATCATTTTAATTTGGATCAAACTTTATAATAGTACACAATAGATAATTATTTACAAGTCCACAGATTCTTATATAAAATATTTATAATCACAAAAATTTTCCATTGTATATGCAAATAATAGAATGAAATAAGTATGTAACTTCATTTAACCTATTTTCACTCAATTTTATTCCACTTCAATCCTTTACATTTACTTACCATTAATCGAAATGCAGTTGTGGTCTTCTACATTCTCAATGTGGAGTTACTTTATAATGTTAATATATCAAAATTAATCCCTAACTATATACATACTTTATCATGTTTTTATCAATAAATTCAACCTACATAATTCTATAAGTGAAAAGAGTCTCACATGATACTATAACTCTTAAATGTTTTGACCAAGTTTTTTCAATGGATTGGAATTTTTCTTGAAAAAAAAAGAAAAAAAAATCCCTATTAACACTATTGGTAATATATTTTCTTTATGCAAGAAATTTTCCTCTATAAAAAGACCCACACCCATAACATTGTGCCTTAATGTAATCATCATCCTTCCTTTCATCACATGCATACAATGACATTCAATGCAATTTTCCTTCTCAGCCTTTTGGCCCTTGTTAACACTTCCGCTTCTATTGCCTTTGCAAAAGAAGTCCGTGCAACCATTACTGAGGTTCCTCCATTCAACCGAAGCTGTTTTCCTTCAGATTTCATCTTTGGGGCATCATCCTCTGCATACCAGGTTTATATATAACTATTCTTACACACTACAAATATATTGGATCTAAAATTCATATTACAATGTTGTGTTAGTGAGGATTGATTCAAAATTAGTTAGTCGATTTTTGATAAAATTTAAGAACATGGATAAAAATGTATATATTCACTTGACCATAAATTAATCTAAAATCATATTTGCTTAAATCTATTCGTTTAATTTTCCTTTTTCATAAATAACTAGTGCTTATACTTTCTAATTAGGATCCAAATCCTCATAACATCAACTATCTATATTTTATATCATATTTATGGTTTGGTAATTTTGTAATTTTCTTGTATAGTAATTATAATTGCGAAACCAACTTTTAGTGACACGTTCTCTCTCTTCCCAATACACTCTCTCAGGCACTTGCATCTTCTTCTTTGTTGTTTTTTCTTTTCCTAATGAACGGTCTGTATCATGTTCGTATATATCACTTCACACATTATTCCTTGCTCCAAACATTAAAAATTCAAATTTGTAACTAGCCCAGTTTTAGCCTCCTTACGGGTGCCTACTTGCTCCAATTTTGAATATAATGTTCATGATGAAAACCTACATTAGATTGCATGTTTAGTATTGCGTATTGGTTTGAACTTTGAACTAATGTTTACAAAGCAAAGGTTGCCAGTCACTGCCTTCAAGCCCACAATCACATTCCAAATATGTCGATTAATCACGCTAGCTAGTGAAGCAATATTCAAGTGACAAAAGAAAAATAATAATAATAACAAAAACAAAAACAGCAATAATAATAGTAAAAATAAAAGAAAGGCAAATTTCAAAAGCTAAGCTTTGTTTGAACGATAAGAGGCATATATGCGCTCTGCCAGAAGTTGGGCTGACTACCCATTCCAATTTTAAATGTTTGGAATGATGAGGGACAAGATATTATGTAAACTTTATGCAAAGAGACCGTTATGAGGAAAAAAGAAAATACAGAGAGACTATTAATTCAAAAAAAAAATTAGAAAGGAAGAAGATGAAAACACCTTAGAGTGAGTAAAGAGATAATATATTTGAAGGTGGTAGAGCATTGACTATATATCTACTGCACATTATTCTCCAAGAAGCTAGCAAGCAAATTCATATGACAATTTTGTTTTCATCAATATGCAGTATGAAGGTGAGGGTAGAGTACCAAGTATATGGGATAACTTCACCCACCAATATCCAGGTACAACTCCCTCTCTCTTTCTCTCTAACATGCAGGCATGAAGAGGATGGGAAAACTATTCCAATATTTGTGTTTTTGGTGAAGAAAGGTGGCAAAAGCCCACTAGTATTTCTCTACTTGTTATTGGGTAGATGTATTTGTCTATTTGTTTATTACATTGTTCATTGATTTTCCTTTTTTTTTTAGGATGAAATTATGGAGCGTTAATAATTTTTGCATTCGAAATTTTTAAAGGAAAAAATTTTATAACTTTTTTTATCTAGATAATTATTTAAATCTTAATTTTGAAAAAGTTGAATGAAAAACATTGAATATTAGAAATCTTTGGTGGGTTTCAACTTTCATGGCATAACCTTTCTTTTTCCCATTTTTGTCTTCTTTCAATAGTTGATTAAAAATGAGAAAACTATTATGCATCTTGTTGGTATTACTATGTTTTTTTTTTTCATATCAATTTTATACAATCATATTCACTAAGTCTATGCTCCTATACTCTTATGACATATTTAACATATATAGAAATATCTTTGGTTGTAATGATTGTTTTCACATTACATAGTAAACTATAGTATATGCTCGTATATATAAACTTATATTTAATGTTCCTATACTTACTAAATTCAAAAACTAACGTTGGTTTTATCTAATCATTGAAATTTGAGTATATAATTATTTAAAATGACTAAATAATTATTGGTGGGATGAGAGTAAATTACCATTTTAGACAAATTTACTTGGAATGCCAAGTTCGTAATCCATGTGTATAATATATTACATATATTGAAAAGAATTGCCTTGAGATTTGAAAGATAAATGATGACCATATTAACTACTATCTTTATTTGATGTTAAGCCTATAGCTTAGTGATTTTGGTTGTTTATTGCATCTTTAAGTGGATGGTTATATGTTTGACTCTTACCTCTCCCCTCCCCAATCCCCTATTCCCTCTAGGAAAAAAATTCTTATTCCTAATGCCTTTGTTAAAAAATAAAAAAAAAACTATCTATATTATGTCAACAAATTATATAGTGTTTTATTCTTTTCAATTTATCTACCATAATGCTTTTATCATTTTTTTTATTGAGTTTGATTTTGATTCATTGATAATATAAGATATTTTTACATTGTCATCCAATTAAAGTTTTTTATTTATATAATTTTTCAAGTAGTGAATAAGAGAATAATCAACTGCCATAGGTAATTGGACAATTGGATGATTGTGTAAAAATATTTGACATCATCAATATATGGAAATTAAATATCTTGTTTCAGATTATTTATCAGTTAAAATATATAGTGAATCATAAATAATCTATGTATACAAGCCTAAGAAAAATATTGAAGTGTAACTAGTCTAATATATAGTACATTTGTACGTATGAAAAAGATAGGCGATGGAAGCAATGGAGATGTTGCGATTGACCAATGGCACCGCTACAAGGTATGGCATAAATTCCAAGTGCCAGCATGCATGGAATCAAATAAAATTCCATAGAACAAATTAATTGTAAATCAAGAAACATAGTATTCCCTATGGCGCATTAGTCCCAGTGAGATTTGATTGGCAAGTAACAATATAAAGTAAAAACTAAATTCAATATATTCCTACAAAATTTGATTTGCGTACTGAGAATTATTAAATATTAGCTTTTTGATATAACTAATTGATAAATTGTTATGAATGTATGCAGGAAGATGTTCAGATCATGAAGTATATGAACTTAGATGCTTACTGTTGTCCATCTCTGGCCTAGAATACTCCCAAGTGAGTCATCTATATATGTTCAAACATTATTCTTGTCTTTCAATCAATGTCACTATTTTGATGGATGTTTTATGTTAACCATTTCAAATTTGCCATAAATAGCGGGAAGGCGTAGTGGAGGCATAAATCGAACAGGAGTTTACTACTACAACAAGCTCATCAATGAGTTACTGCACAATGGTCACAATCCAAACTTCTTTTCGCTAGACTTTCTCTTTATTATTCGCTCAAAATTGCATGTTAATTCGCATTTCTTAAAGCACCTAGTTACAATCACAATTAATTAGTAAATATCACTCTTACAGGCATAACACCTTTTGTAACCATTTTTCATTGGGATCTTCCCCAAGCCTTGGAGGATGAGTATGGTGGCTTCTTAAATAGTACCGTTGTGTAAGCAATACAAAACCAAACCAAATACATATACTTCAAACTTGACTTTTGCATTTGGTATTATATGAATATTCTAAGTAGACTAATTCTTGTATGTGAGATAATTGATTCATGATTCATGACCTATATATTATGAATTTTTAGAAATGATTTTCGAGACTATGCGGATCTTTGCTTCAAATTTTTGGGAGATCGAGTGAAGCATTGGATTACATTAAATGAGCCACAAATTTTCACCTCAATGGGCTATGCATGCAGTGCGTTTGCACGGTCGATGTTCTCCATCGTACAATCCAACTTGCAGTGTGGTGATGCGAGAGCGAGCCTTATGTAGTTGCACACAACCTGCTCCTTTCTCATTCAGCAACTGTCCAAGTGTACAAAGAGAAGTATCAGGTATTATTTAATTTGATGAGAATTATAAATTTAAAAAAGCTCAATCTAAATTAATTAAGTTTAATTATACATTAGAATTCAATATTTAATTGTGAGGCTATCTTATATATCACTATTGTCTAATAACTAAACCATTTGCACACACAGAAAAACCAAAGTGGTATAATAGGCATAACATTGGATCAACGTTGGATTATACCACTTTCAGATAGCACATCAGATCAAAAAGCTGCCCAGCGATATCTTGACTTCACATTTGGATGGTAAGTGCTTGACATCCTCTAAAATACCCACCAACTAAATAAATCAATTAAAGTCAATTCAATAGTTACTATGTATTTATTTCCTTTTATTTCCTAGTGATATAAACATAAATAGCATATAGTTTGACTGT